>OX183136.1:35343242-37743242 GCA_945261195.1 Cryptosula pallasiana
CCAAGGCGCAATAGCACTGCAGCTAGTCGAGGTGCCAGGCCCAGTGCTTTGGCAGTCAGCAGTCGTCTCTACATCAGGTTGAGTAGATAACGCCTCAGAGCTTGCCTGACCGGGTTCTCCCCCTTAATAAATCAAATCTAACTCGGCAGCCCATTCCACATAGAAGCAAACCGGTAATTCACTCTGCGATTTCCTGCAGCAGTGGTTGATTTTGGTAGAAGTAGGTTAAGTTGGGAAGTACTAGTCAAGTAATTGTGATGCAAGTGAGATTGGGTATAGTAGAAAGTTTTGTGTGCAAGTATTAGTAGTTAGTATTTGTATATTGAATGAACAGGTAAAATTAACGAGTTTTGGAAAAGAGGTATTGTCTGAGCAGTAACAGACTTTTTATATATTATTCGTATTAATTTTTTTGCAGAAAGTGGATTTAGTTACGATAGGTGGTTCCAGCATTTCCCCAGGATTAAACGCAGTAACTAATTTTTGAATCAATGAAACAGTTATAAATTAAAAGCAATATTTTTCTTGGTAAAAAGCTCGAGCATTTAAATAGCATTCCTATGTCAGGTCTTAGTTTTTTGCAAAGTTTTTCAATTTGTAAGTTCCAAGAATAGACTTTTGTCAATTTCAACTCCTAAAAATTTTATTGAGGATTTCTCTTCTAAATAAAAATTGTCTATTTTGATTAAATAACGTTTGAATGAGCGTGTGCTTTGGTGAGTTTTTAATTCAATATAATTAGTTTTATCTAGATTTAAAGCAAGTTTGTTTGAGTCGCACCATTTTTTCACAAGTATTATTTCTTCATTTATTTTGTCCAGTGGCGGATCTGGAAAGTCACAGAGGGGGGAGCCCATTTGTAAAAAAATATTTTGGCGCGGAGCGCCGAAAATTTTTTTGGCCCTTTTTTAAATAATTTGCTCTCCTACTGACTCAAAATTGGATCCCCCATGTACAGTGTTGAAGAAACTGCTATGACACTGGATTCTAGAACCAGTATTTTGCAAGTTTCAGAGATATTATAATACAACTGCCATTGTATAGCACCTAAAATGTATTTGAATAAAACCTAGGAAACAATAATAATAATTTAAAAAATAGCAATACTTAAAAAAGTTTATTTATTTATAAATAATGATGCTTATTACTTTAAATATATATATAACAGTTATAATAATAATAACAACAAGTTCTTCATTATGATGACGTAACAGTTTAATTACTAAATATTGTGCAGGATTTCACTGTGGGGGTGTGAGGTGGTAGCTCGGCCTACCTGCACAACCTCCCGAACTGTAATGGCAACTGTGTCTAGTGCGCTAGCGATACAACCCTTCCACAGGTCGACTTAGTATACTGGAGAGTAGTGGTTGACCATCTCAGTAACTAGTGAGCTGCCGGTTGCGTTAGCTGTTGTTTGTGTATGCAATGTGTTCGAACTTTGAAGGGCGAACTAGTTGAACTAGGTTCGGCCAGCAGAGGTTCGGCTGTCCTATTGTAGTGCTGTGCAGAGGTCGAACATTGAAGGCGAAGTTAGACAAGCTAAGTTCGGCCAGCAGAGGTTCGGCTGCCTTATTGTAGTGCTGTGCAGAGGTCGAACATTGAAGGCGAAAGTAGACAAAGCTAAGTTCGGCCAGCAGAGGTTCAGACTGATCTGCCTATGTATTACTACTCGAGTAATGGTGCGCAGTGAAGTTATTTGTATGTACAAAGAAACTTCTGAGAGTGTGCAAGCTGACTCTGATTTATTTGATACAAACATTCGTATTTATGCATGCAATTACATAACAAAATGACTGACAAGTGCTCAGACAAAAGAGGCCACACCTGGCACAATTGATTGGCCAGCGTGGGCGAATAAAATATAAGAGGTGGCACTTAGACTAATGGTTGATTGCACTCACATGGGTAACATATAAGTTTACATGGTTAAAATAGTAATGACAAATGCACATAGAGCTATCGGCTCTAGAGTGTATACAATAAAATAAGAATGTAGTTAATGAGTGTTACGTAGGATTGCTCGATCGATAGAAGGTAGACTGAGTGAGTGTTTTACATAGAACTGTTCCGATAGAACTTACTTAAAATAGAATGTTTTAAGATGGCGCCGGTCCTCTACAATATTATTATACACTGTGACTATATTTTATCAATAATAAATTATTATTGTTATTACATTATAATAATAATGAACTACCATCATTTATTATAATTAAACTACTACAATCAATTCATCATAGATCATCATAATAATAATAAACAATAATAATACACACGAGACAATAACAAAAAAGAATTACTTAAATGAGGATGATAATAATTAAATACTCATTTATAATTATCATTAGTGTTATTATTATAAAAAACTGATAATAATTAATAAATAATAATTAACTAATAATAATTAATAAAATAATTAATAATAAAAAATAAATAATAATAAATAATAACCGTTATTATTATTATTTATAATAATTAATTGACAAGACAACTAATAGTAAAATGTGGGTTGTTGGTTGCATTGAATAAACGGCAAGTAACAATGCTTACTTGAGAGCTGAAACTTTTGCAGAGGTCAACCACTCTTGCAATGAAAAAAAAATTATGGGACTTTTTCTTTATTAATAATAATAATATTGGTAGTAGTAGTAGCAGCTTCTGCAATTTTGACGACCAGACGTAAACTGAAAGACCTTGACCTTTTGGCTGAGCATGTTTGCACCAAAGAGCAGAGAAAGTGTTTGCCCATTTAAACAACCCTGAACTAGAGTCAAAATTATTGGATCTTGGGTTATGTAGCTGTTTCTCACAATCATCTTTATTGATTAATAAGGGGCTTCTTATTACAAGAGATGTCTAGAAGCTGATATCGATGGAAATTTTCAGCTAATTTTTCAGAAATTTTTTGCCTCATATTCATGGGTAGGGGGGGAGCCTGGGCTCCTAGGGCTCACCCTCCAGATCCGCCACTGATTTTGTCCACATGTTCGTTCAAGTCTTTACTCTCAAAAATATATTTGTATCATCGGCATACAGAATAGGGTCAAAACATTTTGTAACATTGGGTAGATCGTTTATGTAAATTAAAATCAGAGTTGGGCCCAGTATGGAGCCCTGTGGTACACCGCACGTAATGTCACAGAATCTAGAAACTTTCTCATTTATCATAGTCAGTTGTCTACGGTGTGAAAGATAATTAGAGATGAGATCAATGCTGATGTTCGAAAAATTTTGGAATGCCACATGTGACATTTCACTGCTAAGGTTTCAGCTAAAATAGAATGATCACCATAGAGATCCGTGTAATTTTCTATCATTGAAAACCAACTATGCAGCTTAACATTTTGTAAAATTTTGGAGGTTGAGTCAGGTTAAATTGATAATGCCTGGTAAAACACTTTTCCAGTAATGAAGGAATCAAAATATGAATATATGTATTTGAATTTTGTGCTCAAAGTATGGAATAGTGTGCTTTTAACTAACCAAATATCCCATTACGGCTTGTCTTTCAAAAACAAGTGCCCAAGACTCAATGCAAATAGGAAGTCAACATTTGTTATAGTTATTGTTATTCTGTCTGTGGTTTTGCCCTTTTGATATACGTATAATAGAAGTAGTAATATATGAGCAGATCTCCCTACCAAGTGTTTTTTTGTGGATTAGACCTTGGAGGTTATGCAATGGGTTACGACGTTGGATGAATTCGCCGAGTTTATATTGTATTTTACTTGAGGGGTACTTGAGTGGCATTTGAGTGGCATTTAAGTGGCATTTGAGTTTTTGATTATTTTTTTACTTATTTTGAACTTATATGGCATATAGATTTTGCATGTGTGGCATTTGATTTTTTTGATAGTTTTAACATTGTATATAAATGAAAACGTGATAAGATTGTATGGTTATTGGAAGTTAAGATGTCGACAGAGGATGATGTTGAGATGAGACCGATGAATGAAGTTGATACTATTGATGGTGCTGAACGTGATATGATAGATGTTTTACCGAGTATGAAGCGTAAAGCGTTGATAATTATGATAATTTTGGTATTTGTCGCAGGGCTTTCCACTTTTGGAGGTGTTACTGAGTTTAGTATGTATGAAGAAGCTATGGAAAAAATACAAAAAGCGAGAAACTCTCCTGTTGGAATCATAAATGAAACTACTGTTGATTGATGAACATCTTTTTATGATGAATGGGAAACCTGAAGATTATGACCCGACGATGCGATCTCCTTTTACAGCAATGATTGCAGGACCAACTGGATCGGGAAAGACGCAAGCGATTTTTCGAATGATTGAAGCTAGTCAGACTATAGCACACCCTCCACCAACAGAGATTCACTACTGTTATGGAGCCTACCAAAAAGCCTTTGATGATGTATCAGGAGTGATTTTTCATGAAGGCATGATAGATATAACAGTGAGTTTTCCCAGAGATGGTAAAAATCGATGGCTGATAATTGATGATCTCATGGATGAAGTTTCTGGTAAAGCTGATGCTAATGCTTTGTATACAAAACATAGTCATCATTTGAACATAAGTGTGTTTTTTATTGTTCAGAATCTGTTTTTAAAAGGAAATCGTACAATTTCCTTGAATAGTCATTATTTTTTTCTTTTTAAAAACCCTAGAGATGCTTCTTCTATTTCCTATTTGTCTCGACAATGTTTTCCATCAAAAATAAAATATGTACAAGAGGCTTTTGAAGATGCGACAAAGAAACCATACTCTTATTTACGAATAGATACGACTCAACAAACGAATGATCAATATAGACTATTGGGAAATTTTACATCAGTTCTCCCTATGATATTATATGTACCCAAGTAAAAGGATATAAATACAATTACTATTCACTTCACCTCAATCATATTTTGTTATTCAACGACGCAACACGAAAGCATTATAATGTCTAAAGCTTTGGAGAAAAAACTAACAAAAAATGCAGCTGTGTTGTTATCGCTCAACAATACAACCTTTGCTATTCAAAAGTCTGTTATAGCCAAAGCCAAAAAGGAGTTTATTATGACTCTAATGGAATGTGCTAAAGCTATTATAAATGGAACGATACCATTGACATCATCTCAGTATAATGAGTTGCAGCGAAACGTGAAGGATATTAGCGCTTTAGTAAGAAAATCAACGTTAGATGATAAGAAAGCTGTATTGCAAAAAGGAGGATTTTTAGGTGCTCTACTAGGACCTATCATCAGCAATATAGTTCCTGGGTTACTTAAAAGTGTGCTAGGCGGAGGGAGAAGATAAAGATGAAACTCTCAACACGAATGATGCGAAATAGAATGGCGATTTTAGCTCTGGATGATCTGAGTAAGAAAGGAAAAATCGCTAGAGTCGAAAAGGCTAACTCAGATTTGTTTCAATCATTGATAGAAAGTGTTAAAAATATTATATTAGGTAATGTTCCTCTTGATTCTGAGCAGTTTATTGAGTTGCAGCGTTACAAGAAGGAGCTACATAAACTTAGTGGTAGAGGGAGAGTTGATGATAAGCGTAAAATTTTGATTCAGAGTGGTAGAGGGAATCTTTTGGATGCTATTATAACACCTATTGTATCTGTTTTATCATCAATAAAAAGATGAATCGTCAGCCTTTAACATTCTCCAGACGTAATTTTATACTCACTGAAGATGAATACTATAGATTAACGGAAAGAAAGGATGATAAAACAGTGGTAAAGGAAGAGAAAACCAGACCTCCATTGTATTATAATCCTATGGAAGCTATAACAGTGAGAAATATGAAGCGAAAGCGAAATGATCTACTGGAAACGGCTTATGATTCTGACTTATCCTCATACGAAAAGTTAGATGAAAATGTTGAAAACCTACGTAGGTATTTGTCTGATGTCAAAAAGATTAAAAATAACCAAAACCAGACACAAAAGGATAGTTGGAATCTCATTAAGAAAAAAAAGACAGAGTCTACTTTTCCTTTGGCCAATAGCACAGTTATCGATAATAAACCTAATGTCTTTTCACCAAATGTTGATAAAGACAATGAGTTAGAATCAGTGAAAGTGGTTGATGATGATGATGATATTGGGATGGAATTAATAAAAGGAAGGTTGTTTGATACTGAAGACACAACCTTACTAGGAAGTACATTTCTTACTGATGGAGAAGATGAGCACGATAGTGAAAGCGGAAATTTAAAAGATTTTGAAAAAAAAGCAGCTGATTTAACAACAAAAAAGAGTGATCAAACGATCGCTGTCAGAATGTTGAATAATCTGAGTAAAATTGGTAGATTCGACTCGGAGAAGAACAGACTGAAAATTGGAGAACATTGGTTGAATCCTAGGACTTCCAAAACTTTACTACGAGACGTTCTAACCGAAGGAGGTAAAATACAATCGGGAAATACCAATTACAGTAGATTTAAAAGCCTGCTAACTGATGAAGGAATCACAACTGTCAGAAAATCCCCGCATCGAACACGTAAGACTCAGAAGAAAAAGTTGGTCGTTCCCGGTACTAATTCATGGACATCGACACGCTAAAAGAGTTGTATTACAATCCTGCATTACATACATCTCTACGAGGAGCTAGAGCTTTACTGAAAGCTCGTAGAAAACGAGAGGGAGAAAAAAGAATCCGTGAATGGTTGAGTGGTGAGGATGCCTACACGTTACATAAAAAGGTTGTAACCAAGTTTAAGCGTCGTCCTACAATTGTAGCTGGAATAGGGGAGCAGCTACAGGTAGATTTGATGGATGTTCGATCTCGAAGAGATGAAAATAATAATACAGCATTTTTACTGACTGCTATTGATTCTTTATCTAGAAAAGGTTGGGCTGTGCCGCTCATCAACAAATCAGGACCGGTAGTAGCAAGAGGATTGAGAAGAATACTAGAAGGGGAAAACTATAAAGCTTTACAATCTGATAAAGGTAAAGAGTTTGACAACGTCAATGTCAAGACTCTGCTGGCGGAAAAAAAGATCAAGCGCTTTACAACCGAAAATGAAACGATAAAGGCATCGATGGTGGAGCGTTTTAACAGAACTTTAAAAGAGAAGATATATAGATATTTGACATATAAAGATGACGATAGATACATTGATGTTTTACCAGAAATGGTTAATGCATACAACAACACAATTCATGGTGCTATAGGTATGAGACCAAATGATGTGAATTTTCAAAATCAAGAACTTGTATGGAATCGTGTGTATGAAGGAGGTGAACATAGTTTAACTCAAGAAGCAAAACTAAAGGTTGGGGATTATGTGAGAATAAGTAAGGCAAGAGGAGCGTTTGAAAGAGGATACACCCCGAATTGGACGATTGAGATTTTTATAATCACCGATGTACTTATTGATGAAAAACCTGTTGTATATAGGGTGAAAGATTTAGCTGAGGAGATGATCGATGGTACCTTTTACGAAAAAGAGTTGCAAAAAGTAAAAAAACCCACGATTTTCAGAATTGAAAAGATACTGGGAAGAAGAATGAGAAGAGGTAAAAGACAGATTCTGGTTAAGTGGTTAGGTTATGGAGAAAAGTTCAATGACTGGGTAGATGAATAGTTTATAAGGAAACAACGCTTGATATAATCATCATACGTTGGGAAAATGTCGATGCTGATAACTTTACCCTCAAACTCTAGTGGTGAAGAGTTTCCTGATAATAACAATTCCAAATTTACAGTGAGACTGTATAAATATTTGGTTATCAATGGCGGTAAATGGGAGGTAGCTCTGCTAGATATGACTTATTCTAATAATTGGAAAAATGTTACCGAAGGGAAAATATATCTAGAAAAGACTAATGTCTCCGGTAAAAGCGAAAAGTCCTTCATCCTAATCGGTAATGGAAGATATGATAGTATAGAGGAGTTGGAGGAGATTATACGAAAGAGAATGAATGAAATGGATTTAGACAAGAAATTCACCATCTCCTACAACAAGATCACCAACACCGCTTTACTAACTAACAGTGATCCTGATACTGCCATAAGCTTTTCCAAAGATATAGCATATATTTTTGGATTTGAATCAAAAACTACATACCCTCGTGGTAGATACAATAATATCACACCTCCTGATATAAATTCCGGTTTAACATCCCTGTATGTTTATTCCAACATTGTTGATAATAGAATGGTAGGAGATACGAATGTACCTTTATTGAGAGTAGTTCCAGTTCAAGGAAAGAAGAATAGTGTTGTGTATCAAGAATTTAAAAATCCTCACTATGTTGACGCTTCATCACTAAATAGTGATATGATTAAAGTACTTATAACGAGTGACGACGGTCAACGAATACCATTTGATGGTGGAAAGGTTGTGTTGACGGTTCACTATAGAGAGAAAGAATTATAATGAGTTTGGTACGATACACCCCTGAGGATTCAAAAGATTTTTTTGATGAGTACTACAAGATGCAAGCTGGAAATGGAATTGGAGTGTATAGTGGACGACGAGTGATGCCTAATATGAGAGGAAATGGACTTGGTAGTATTTTTTCAAGTTTACTTAAATCTGCAGCACCAATGCTGAAAAGAGGAGCAATTAGTTTGGGGAAAAGAGCATTGTCTGTAGGTGGAAATGTAGCGCGTGATGTCATCGATGGTCAAAGTTTTGCGGCGTCAGCAAAGAAAAGGGGATTGGCAGAGTTGAATGATCTAGGGGGAGATGTGCTCAATGCAGTCCGTCCAGATAGAATGAAAAGGAGAAAAACAAGAGGTGGAAAGAAGAGGAGAGGTGTTGGTAATCGTGGTATATTTTAATAGCAGTAGAATCCGGTATAAAGACAGCTGAGCTTGATATCTATATTCATTAAGCGGTAACGCTTCAAGCATTCATCACTCGCAAAAGATGGCTAGCCTAAATGGAACAACAGGTAATAAGTTGGAAGGTTCTTCCTACAACATAAATCCAACGTTGGATGTATTTGCTACGGAACCAACAAACATATCGGTAGAAAGATCGGAATATGTTGTCATCAGACCTGATAGGTTAGATCCTTATGGTAGTATTGAGTTAACCTTGTCAGGGAGCACTGAACATTACACAGATCTTTACAACTCGTTTCTGCAAGTTGAAGCCACGGTTGTTCAAGATGATGGAACCAATATTACAGGTAATGATGATGATGCAGTTGTGTGGATGGGGGATTCAATGCATGCATTATTCAGTGAGTTGAAAATGTCGATAGAAGGAACCACCGTTGAATACGCTAACAACTACGGTTTACGCTCCTACTTTTCACAACTACTCGAAAACAGTGCAGAAAGAAAGAAATATCAAGGTAAGATGGAAGGATGGTTGTATGATGATTCAACTAGCAAAGACGGTGCTGATCACAAAACCGCTGATAAGAAAAAGAGGAGAGCTCTAATCATAGGTGGAAAGACAATAGAATTAACTGGAAAACCTCATCTCGCATTATTTCAGCAGAAAAAACTAATAATACCAGGTCCTACTATGCAGCTGGAGTTTGAGCGTGCCTCCGGCAAACTAGCTTTGTTTGCTGCAAATGAGGCGCCTGCAGGAGGAGCAAAGATTAGAATTGATAAATTTGAACTTCATCTTTGTAAAGTTAAGGTGAATCCTACAATACAAAACTCCCAACTCAGTTTGGCATTGGAAGGCCACAACTACATTTATCCTGTTGATCGAAAACGGATAAAACTATATGGAATTCGTTCTGGTGTTGCGCAGATCGACATCACTTTGGAAGAAAACAAACAAAAACCTAAACAAATTTATTTAGGTTTAGTTAATCACAACGCAATGAACGGACGTTTCGCCTTGAATCCATATAGAATGCAGCATGCTAGTGTTGATAGTATTGTATTGAGAGTTGATGATTGTCCAATTGGAAGGAGATTTGAACCAAATTATGCTAGAGGAATTTTTGGAAGAGAATATCATCAGTTTCTACACGCTACCGGAACTTTGCTTGAAGGCGATAGTCTTGGTATTACGAAAGAACAATACCTTGATGGTACTACACTTTATGGATTTGATTTGACTGGTGATTTTCTTAAAGAAGGTTTTCACTCTATGAAAAATGTCACAACAAGTGTGGAAATTCGTTTTAGCGCTAACACGACGGATGGATTATCCCTGGTAGCATACTTTGTAAAAGACGGTGTGTTGGAGATGGATAGCATTCTTCAATTAACTATCGGAGGCGACGCAGTGCTTTAAACAGAAAGTTACAGATGAATACCATACAAATTCGTTCGATCTTATCTTCAGACGTTTTATGTCAAAGCGTAGGGATTCATGTTGGAGCTAGAGAACAGTTTTGGAAGCAAATTTGCAATTTTCCAACAGGATGTTTCGTATTCAACACCCATTATTCTCATCAACCCGGAGAGCATTGGTTGGCTGTGTACGCTAATGATTCAGAGGTGGATTTTTTTGACTCGTTTGGACGTTCTGTTTCCTTTTATCCGGATGTAAATGAAATACTAAGTATTCATGGAGGATATGAAACAATACGAAGTAATGAAACACAACTACAAAGTTTTTTCTCAACTGTATGTGGCGACTATTGTGTATACTTTTGTTTACTGAGAAGTAGAGGATGGAGTATGGATGAAATTGTTAAAAGTTTACGAGACATAGGAGATAGTGAGATGAGAGATCACTCAATACGGAGATTTATTATACAGACCTATCCTAACTTCGAGTTCATAGAAGATAATACAGTAGAAGGAATAGATGGTGTACATATACAAGGAACTAATTTACTAAGTAAATTGTTAAAATAAATTATTATAATTGATTTTTATTTGATATAACAAATATAATGAATAAAATACAACTTATCTCATTATTTGTGCTAAACACTACAGAACCTATAAAAACTATTATTTTGTAATGTTTCAAGCAAGAAGTAAATAAGATCTTCTCATTTTCTTCCTCAGGAGCGCTCTTTAGTTATATCTAAAAGACATAGTAACTAATGACTCTATCATACATAGTTATATGAATTAATTTTACAAAAATACTTCAGATCTTTCTTTAAATAGATATGAAACTTACCATCATAGAAGACGAGTCACATCCTTTGTGTTATCGATTAAGACTCTGATATGCTGTTCTGGACAATTCTCTTTTTCATTTTCATCAAAGTAGGAGAGACAGGTGTGCTGCAGCGAAGTATCAAACAGTTCTGAGACTTGAATGAAAGCTTGAAGAGCTGAGAGTAGAATGATGTCGTAGGAAATCATGTTGTTCGTATTTTGTTTCAGTCCTCTGAATACGATTACACCACTTTTTTCCGCCACCACAGATGAAGCTATTTGAGCAGGGATGCTAAGATCTCCAATCAATAGCTCTCCTTTCACCACACATCTGTAATTAGCCACTATAACATCAGCAGTCTTGTTCCAACGAGTATCACATTTTCTTAGCATTCCAGGATTCTCATAAGCTATAACACTTCCTGTCGGAAAATCGTGTAGGTGAGCAACACTGAAATAAGCCTGTATTTGTCTCAAACTCTTGCCATACAATGAGTTGAATGGATCGTTGATCTTTCGATTACATCCATGAGATTCAGCAGTACGAAAAATCGCATCTCCTGTCTTTCCTTCTCCCATATAAATTAAAACAATTGGACGTGTTTGCTTAGCTTTATTAACAAGCAGTCCTATTTCGGTTGAAACATCACTCTTCACCCGAGTTATCTTCTTATTCTTTCGGTAGTTGTAAATCATGGTGCACTTTGATTCATCACGAAATTCAACAGACAACACCTCCATAACTGTTGGTACTGGTAGTTCTCGGATTTCCATGGATTCTTCAAGTTTTTCTAGACTATCTGGAGAGAGAGAGTTTATTAACCCGGCGCTCTTGTAGGTGAGAGTGGTTAGTTCATTACTTCCAGCATCTTGAAAGGGTATTCTGGTGTGACGAAAAAGCGTTTCATCTCCAACATCTGTCAAAACTAGTTTTTTGCACTTCGAGCCAGTTTCATTCTCATCTTTTGTCAAATCAATAAAAGATCGTTTCCTCATCGATGTTCTTTTTGAAGACAGCTTGTTAGTAGGAGATGTGAATGAAGTAAAATCTTGTTGGGATTCTGGTTCATCAACCACCAATTGACTTTCTGCCATATCAAAGATAGGAGAAGGTGATGGGGAAAGGGTTTGCTGGGATCCTGCTTCTTCATTCATCGGTTGACTTCCTTCGTCTTGAGTATTCATTCTAAAAAAACAAAACATTTTGTTTAATTTTTCGTAATTAATTTTAAGAGATCATAAAGGTCATAAACCTTCAGCTAGTAGCGTTAGCTAACAAAAAATAAATATTTTTACTCTTACCTTTATAAAGAAGATGAGCTCCTAGTTGTTGCAATGAAAGATTTAGTAGATGTTGCTTCTCCGCTAGTCGTTGTAGAACTGGATGCTTTCTGTGTGAAAACAGTGGCTCTTAAATAGGTAAAGTTGCACTGATTAAATCCTATGAATCAACATTTTTTCACGCGAATACAACCCAATGCTTTCGCGGGAATAAATATTTTATTTTCACGCGAATACAAACCAATGCTTTCGCGGGAATAAACATTTAATTTTCACGCGAATGGAAACTGTTGCTTTCGCGGGAATTAATACTTTATTTTCACGCGAATACAAACCAATGCTTTCGCGGGAATAAACATTTAATTTTCACGCGAATGGAAACAGTTGCTTTCGCGGGAATGAATACTTTATTTTCACGCGAATACAAACCGTTGCTTTCGCGGGAATAAATATTTTATTTTCACGCGAATACAAACCAATGTTTTCGCGGGAATAAATAATTTATTTTCACGCGAATGGAAACCGTTGCTTTCGCGGGAATAAACATTTTATTTTCACGCGAATAGAAACCAATGTTTTCGCGGGAATAAATAATTTATTTTCACGCGAATGGAAACCGTTGCTTTCGCGGGAATAAACATTTTATTTTCACGCGAATACAAACCAATGTTTTCGCGGGAATAAATAATTTATTTTCACACGAATGGAAACCGTTGCTTTCGCGGGAATAAACATTTTATTTTCACGCGAATATAAACCAATGTTTTCGCGGGAATAAATAATTTATTTTCACGCGATTACAAACCAATGTTTTCGCGGGAATAAATAATTTATTTTCACGCGAATACAAACCAATGCTTTCGCGGGAATAAACATTTCATTTTCACGCGAATACAAACCAATGTTTTCGCGGGAATAAATAATTTATTTTCACGCGAATACAAACCAATGCTTTCGCGGGAATAAACATTTTATTTTCACGCGAATACAAACCAATGTTTTCGCGGGAATAAATAATTTTATTTTCACGCGAATGGAAACCGTTGCTTTCGCGGGAATAAAAATTTTATTTTCACGCGAATACAAACCAATGCTTTCGCGGGAATATATACTTTATTTTCACGCGAATGGAAACCGTTGCTTTCGCGGGAATGAAATTTTTTATTTTCACGCGAATAAAACAGGGATATTTCACGCGAATAACACTATTCTGATAGAGTTTTCGCGTGAGTGTTTTTAATGGCTATAAGCTAAATGAGTAGGAGTGGCTTATACTATATAAGAACAGCTCTCTCTGCATAGAAATCATTCTCTCCAGCAATAAAACATCGACTACTACAGCTGATTTCATCAACTACTACAACTGATTCATCAACTGCTACAACTGATTTCATCAACTACTACAGCTGATTTCTTGGTGATAAGGTAAGAATTAATAGAAAAATTACTTAATAAAAGTTAAAATGTAATTATTTTACAACACTGTTTAATCATCATATACTAATACTTAACATTTTATTTTAGTTCATTATGAGTTCAAAAAGATACACAATCAAAGACTACCTTCCAAAGATATATCATAGCTATATTAAAGAAAATGTTGAAGTACAGGAAAAGATTGGATATCGCTTGACATTACAAGCTATATTATTATGTATGACACAGCATTTGCTAACTGTAGCTTCTTTACATGGAGAACTTTCACCGATACAATACCGACCATACACTACACATAAATACGTTGACAATTCAGTAGAAATATTTAAGCTTATGACTAAAAACAATTTTCAAACAGTTGTAAAAATGTCAAAAACTGTCAGTATTAATGATTACTTAAAGAAAATTCAAAGAAAAGTGTGGAATAAAGAGCTCACTCAAAAATTGATTTCAATACAATGGACTACTGATTTATTATATCATTTTCAATCAGATATATGTAGATACATACAAACGGATGAAAATCTCTCATCATCCATTTTTTCATTTGAAATGATATTGGAACTATTTCAAGCTTACAATATTTAATATGTTCTCTTTATGTATCCCTACTTATTATACAATAAATGTATATATTTACATATTGTTTCATTTTTAATCAATGTATTTATTCAATGTAGATGTATCTCCTCTCTCCTCTCTCTCCTCTTTTCCTCTCTCCTTTCTCTCAAGATGCCATATGAGTTCGAGTTATGTAAAAAAATTATCAAAACTTAAATGCCATACATTCAAAATCTAGATGCCATATGAGTTCAAATCAAGTAAAAAAATAATCAAAACTCGAATGCCACTTAAATGCCATTCAAATGCCACTCAAGTACCCCTCAAATGAAATACAATATAAACTCGGCGAATTCATCCAACGCCGTAACCCATTGTCTCAACCCCAAGATCAAATCCACAAAAAAACACTTGGTAGGGAGATCTGCTCATATATTACTACTAATAGATTTTAATGGAGTCCTGTTGTAACTGGTGTGTTGAGGAGTTGTCTCTCATGGCCACATGGCTTCAGAGGCACTTAGGTTAGTACTGGGACAGGCTACGAAATAAATTGGTAATAGTAAATAATGCTAGAGCTTGGGTATTGTATGTAAATAGTAATACCGACAAAGTGTAAAGGTTTTCCGGGTGAGTTGCAAAGGAAGCGTTACCGACACCTGTTGGGAGTAGGCCGTATGTTGTAACAGAGCATACGATAATTGCTGAGAGCAAAAAAGTGGTAGCGGGAGCCTCTCAGTGTAAGGCAGCTGTTTACCGTTGTACAAGGCTACCGGTACGGGGGTAGCAATCTCCAATATAAACGGTTATAGTGTAGACTATAGCAATAGCAATGCGGTATTGTCCTGTTCTTTGCTACGGGAGATCTGTATTTATGCAGACAGATCCGGTTCTAACTACTTTCCAAGAACGTGTTATAGACAACTTAGTGCTGTAGGCTAAGCAATCACACTAATGAGAAGAGTTTGAGGTTTACCAACAGTATATATTATCGAAGATATACAAAACCTTGTAAAGAGAGAAAGTCCACGAAGTGTATAACAAACTTGAGGATAATTAGAAATCCGCTAATTCAGTCCAAGTAGTCCCAGGACACACTACGTTATCTCCAAATGCACAAGGTGTGTCTAATACCAACTCTCCACTAACTCTAAAGCACTGGGCGATCTGCCCTTCTATTTATATAAAAGCATAGCAGTTGAAACATGGAACAATATGATTGGATAAAATGCATATAATAGTGATTGGCTAACTATAGGCAGACACATTAGCAGTCAAATCTGTGCAGCGCCACCAGAAGTACATATAAGCATAAAGACCTAAGCTGGCGCTCATAGGACATCGATAAAATAATAATGACGATGACAAAATAATAATGACTTCGGTAAAATAATAATGACGATGACAAAATAATAATGACATCGGTAAAATAATAATGACGATGACAAAATAATAATGACGATGACAAAATAATAATGACGATGACAAAATAATAATGACGATGACAAAATAATAATGACGATGACAAAATAATAATGACATCGATAAAATAATAATGACGATGACAAAATAATAATGACGATGACAAAATAATAATGACGATGACAAAATAATAATGACATCGATAAAATAATAATGACGATGACAAAATAATAATGAGGATGACAAAATAATAATGACGATGACAAAATAATAATGACGATGACAAAATAATAATGACGATGACAAAATAATAATGACATCGATAAAATAATAATGACGATGACAAAATAATAATGACGATGACAAAATAATAATGACGATGACAAAATAATAATGACAATGACAAAATAATAATGACGATGACAAAATAATAACGACGATGACAAAATAATAATGACATCGATAAAATAATAATGACGATGACAAAATAATAATGACTTCGGTGAAATAATAATGATGATGACAAAATAATAATGACATCAGTAAAATAATAATGACGATGACAAAATAATAATGACGATGGCAAAAGAATAATGACGCTGACAAAATAATAATGACGATGACAAAATAATAATGACGATGACAAAATAATAATGACGATGACAAAATAATAATGACGATGACAAAATAATAATGACGATGACAAAATAATAATGACATCGGTAAAATGATAATGACGATGACAAAATAATAATGACGATGACAAAATAATAATGACGATGACAAAATAATAATGACGATGACAAAATAATAATGACGATGACAAAATAATAATGACGATGACAAAATAATAATGACGATGACAAAATAATAATGACAATGACAAAATAATAATGACAATGACAAAATAATAATGACAATGGCAAAATAATAATGATGACGACGGCGACGGCGACGACAATAACGATAACGTTATGATAATAATAATAATAATAATAGTAATATATATCAAAGATGGCTACTTTGAACCACCCTAGCCTGGCTCTCCTTCGATACAATCTTGTACGCTGGTATCTTCACGTCAGGTAAGAACTGTGTCTTGACTGGTTGCTAGGTGTCCAAGGTCACCGTCATCTTCTTTGTAGTAATACTAATAAGAACTGGTTCATCATCCAGCGCACGGCTACTTGTACAAATCTATCACAAAAGTACACCCCCCAGGTAGACTGGTCCCAGGCTGGGATTCCACCCACGGCTATCGTAAAGATGCTGTATTAGTGGAATGCTTTACAGTACCAGTGGCACAGCATGCAGGGCCGGTACTGACCACTGCAGGGCTGGTATTGACCCCTTACCCACCCGGTATGGTGATACAAGACTGGTACAAGATGGCCGCCATAGTCGAGCATCCGTAAAACTACCTAGGATCCTACTCTTGTACAAGAACCCGAAGTACCCTTCCTCCGATTGACAGAATCCATGACCACAAGCTGGATGTGGCCTTGGAGCCCTGCAGAGCCTATGATTGGACAATTGGGACAGGACTCCGCCATTTAGCCCCTTGGCAACATTTACCTTGAACCCTTATTTATTGCATGATTTGTTTATTATTTATATATTTGTTCTAACTGGTCTATTTACTTCCTGTGCATTTACTCTTATATATATTATGCAAATAGTTTCCTGTCAGCCTACCTATAAAAGGGCTGGTTCTGTTCACACTCATTGCATTTATTCATTGTGTTTTGCCAATCACCCTAGTGGATAGCCACCTTAAGATCTTGGTTTCTAATGAATAAAGCCAGTATTCAAACAGCACTCTGTGCAGTTCGTCTGAGCCATGAGCTCTGCGCTTGCCAACTGATCTGTCAGTAACTATAACAGTTGTCACTGTCACACCCTCACAGTGTCCCCTCTGGAGAGAGGTAGAATACTAGAGACTAGTGAAATTTCGTTGTAACCAGACCGAAATCCATTACAATATTTAACCATATGCATGCTAGTCCATTTGTGAGTTTTTATAATGTGTTTATGTATTTGCTAACCTACATTTATGTTCTGTATTGATTGGTCTATTCATTAAGTATGCCAATAGTTTCCTGTCACTTGGCCTATGATAGGTCAAGTTTTTGTCTAGTTCATTGATCATTACTGTCATTGTTGTTGTATGCCACTTGCATTTGCTTTTATACTGAGACTTGCATAAGACAAATATATGTGTGAACTTAAAAGACCTCTGGTGAGAGGAAGTAGTCAGGCCTGTAGAGGCTAACTGAGTTGCTGTGCTGGCAGACAAGGTGTGTGCCTGGTTTCAGTTGATTAGTGGGCAAGTAGGGGAATGACAGAACCCACTACTTATTTTTATTTCGTAACTCTGAGAGAGTTAAATACTGATGTACAAACAAATATTGGACTACTTAGTCATAAGATTACGGTTTGATAGTGCCATTTGCCCTGAAACAGACAAGGCTTTTGGATTTTATTTTTATTGGTAATAATTTCATGTCATCAAAAGTTCACATTTTACTAATATTAGTTGATTGGAGTAGAGGACCCTGTAATTCTGTGTTAACCAATGACTTACATATGTTCATTCAATATGTACAGGTCGCAACATCCTTTCGAAGCTTTACCACTGTAATGTTGTTGTTAATTAATTATGTCTATAGTACATGTGCTGTAGCAGTTAATACATAATGAAGCATGTGCTAGCACATTGTTCTACTCTGTCATCAATTAAATTGAGTTGGGCGATAGAGAACAGGAGAAAGGTGCAAAGATGGACAAGGGTGAATAGGGCGGGTGGAGAAACCAAACTAGAGTGGGAAGGGTAAGGTATGGGAAACGCGGTGGAGTGAAGG
Organism: Cryptosula pallasiana; assembly: GCA_945261195.1. Taxonomy (NCBI): domain Eukaryota; kingdom Metazoa; phylum Bryozoa; class Gymnolaemata; order Cheilostomatida; family Cryptosulidae; genus Cryptosula; species Cryptosula pallasiana. The sequence continues at coordinate 35,361,808 of OX183136.1, forward strand.
GAAGAGCAACGCAAGATGAAGGCTAGAAATAGAAAGAAGCCAGAGTATAGAAACTGGAGGTGAAAAGTATAATGGACAAGGGGTGGAGCAGAGAACAAGCAGAGAAAGTGGATGTATTTGAGTACCATGAGTATTACTAGTAGTCATTTATAAACAACAAAGCAATAAGTTGTTATGGAATGCAGTTTTCCACCGAGAGTAGCTGGGTATCATAGAGAGTTCAATTCTATCGGTCGATCGTCATTGTCCAGCAATGCTAGCAATTCAGGTACCATTTTGTATTCTCAAACACGATGAAAGACATTTCAATGCATCTCAACAAAGCAAATCAATCTAATAAAGAGGCTAATTAGAGCAAAAGAAATCAATAACAAAGGTGAACAAAATACCCGAACAGAATTTTTCCTAGTTATTCAAAAAGGGTTTGTAATGGTCTGATAGCGGGTGGAGACTTCCACAAGCTCCAATCTTTCAACCAGCCTTGTGTAAAGAAACCAAAAAACAGTCTACAACTCATAGGGTGATGTGCCTTCAATTAAAGCACATCTTTCCTCAGCCATACAAAAAATTAATTTCGTAACAGGAAGTAAATTTCTTCTTTCCTTGCATTTTGACATACTGAATTTTTCAAAAACTATTGAGGTTTTTACTTTCTCAAAAGAGCAACCAGAAAACTTTTAATTTCAGACACATGACTGCCTAACGTTTTACTGGATTCGGCAAGCTAACACACAAATGAACCCTGAGATAAAATGCAGTAGTAATAAATGCATAAATATTCATACTAGTGAAATTCCTTTAATGAAATGTTGCAGGAACATACTTATGGATCACGCATGGGCCAACCGGTTTCTGTGGTCACTTATTTGCATGAAACCACTTTCATACCATTATTTAATGCAAACACAAGTAGTGCCATTAGGATGGAATTTGGCATAGGAAGTCCCTTAGACACAATTCTTGTCAGCTGTGTGCCTCCGGTAACTTCACTTGTTTTCTCATAATTGCATAATGGTTATAGTTATCCAGAGTAGGGATTTCCTAGCCAGGCTAGCAATAGGACCCTGGGTTAGTCTTTCATCAATAATGCCTACCAGTAAAGGAGTGGAAACCAGGCTATTAGGGTAGTTATTAAAACCTAAGACCGTATTACCTATCACCTGACACAAGTAGAAGTGTTTACCAGCTAAGGAACAACAGCTAGCAAATACTACGGAACCCAGCACAAGGATCAAACCATTCATTTGGAAGCACATGTTACTGCTCATGAACAATGGTATGGCACATTGCATTTGGGCAGATACTAAGTTAGTGTTTTATCATTGGTGTATCTTTATATGACAAGGATTTTCTGTAAACAAGCCTAAAAATGGCCCAGCTTACAATCAAGGTGAATTTCTACACTTTACCCTCACTCAACATCGCATTGAACTGTAAAATACGTGAGCAATAAAATAATGCACGCTGCATATATGTGCTGTATTTCTTAGCCAAGGGCTCTTGCAGTTTGCAAAGTTTTTTGGAAAGTTGATCCTACTCACTGGATGGGCTGACACTGACTGAGGGTAGTTCTGTCTAACTCTGACTAACGGTAGTCCTTTCGAACCCCTACTAAAAGTAATCCTATCTAACTTCAACTAAGGATGGTTTTATCTAACCCCCGACTAGGCATGGTCGTATTTAACCCTGACTAAGGGTAGTCCTATCCAACCCCTACTAAGGGTAGTCCTGTCCAACCCCGACTAAGGGTAGTCCTGTCTAACCCTTGACTAGGCGTAGTCCTATGTAACTCCAACTAAAGGTAGTTCTTTCTACCCTTGATTAAGGGTAGTTCTATCTACCCTTGATTAAGGGTAGTCCTATCCAACCCCTACTAAGGGTAGTCCTATCCAACCCCTACTAAGGGTAGTCCTATCCAACCCCGACTAAGGGTAGTCCTATCCAACCCCGACTAAGGGTAGTCCTGTCTAACCCTTGACTAGGCGTAGTCCTATGTAACTCCAACTAAAGGTAGTTCTATCTACCCTTGATTAAGGGTAGTTCTATCTAACCCTGATTAAGGGTAGTCATATCTGGCCCCAACTGAGGGTAGTCCTACAAGGATTAGGTGCTTGCTGAGAGGCTGAAAGCATTGTGTGTTGTTACTGGCTGACCACAAATATTGTTGAACCATGCCAAAATCTATCACACCATTATGACTGCATGTAACTTCAGCCTACACAAAAAACTCTGTATAAATTATTACTTACTAAAATTCTGCGTTAGAGTTTGCCAGAGCAGCTCTCTTCACCAATGCACAAAATAACAGCGGAACCCTCTCTAGTATGCCGATATTTAGCTGCATATACCAACAGCTCCCTCTAGCTCTTGAGCAGTAAGTGAACTAAATTCATTAAGCAATTGTTCTCAATTAAATGACTATCCAGCTGATTACATCCGCTAAGTGGCTGAAAGGGTGGCGTCTAAATGCTTTATATCATTAATCATACGTACAGATGCATGGCTTTATGCAATTTCTTTAGTTGCATTAGTTATTATAATACATCCTTGTAGATATGCTTGCGTTGTACATTCTTTTTGTACAAAAGCTGAATTAGTGATGCTGTTTGAACTGTTTTGCTTGGAATTTGCCTCCAATTTTTATTGGATATTTGCAATGTCATAAAGCTCTTGAATGGCTTAGGGTGTGTACTTCTGATTTGATTGAATTCCATTTAAACTTTTTTCAGGTTAAACTATATTTATAAAAACTTATAGGAAGTTAGCCTCTCACCAATGAAGAGATTCTATTAGCACAGTCAGCACTCACCAAGAGGCAATTTTTAACGAAAAGGCCACATGCTACATAGATCCATAAAGAGATTTTTCAAAATTTGGGCTTGTTTACATAAAAGTAAGGCTTCTTAAATATTGAAATTGTGCAGAGACTTTTGTAATTGCAAAATAATGAGATTACAACAAATTGTGATTTTTTGGGGGCTGATTTTCAAAAGTCAACAATTTTTTTTATCTTTGATAAAATTGCTATTATGTACACACTGGACTTCGTGTAAGAGTGTCTCTGATCCAAATTAAAAGAAAATAATGAATACATTCGATGAAAGAATAACACTTGGATTAAAAATTAATTCGTAATAATATTAGTATGTTATGTAACATTTTGAAATAAAAAAGCTACATCTTCGAAATGATGCACCCAGCATTGGTTTATTTCACAAAACAATAATCATAAAATCTGAAATATTTGCTATCTTCTTGAGAAAAAAAATTAAAAACACTAAATAATGATAAGAACAAATTTTAAAAGTGAACTCCAAAGTGAAAACTCAATGAAAATGTAACGATTACTTGTTAGTAGTATAATAGGAGCAGATCAAGCCACCTGGGTTTTTATTGGGGGGTGCAATCCGCGATTTTCACTTGACATCAGTATTTATTGTATGGCTTATTAGTGTAAATGAATGAAGAAAGCTGCGCTATGGCTGTTCTTGTCATTTGTCTTTATCGTTTACTACCTTTGGCACATGAACTTTTTCCTCTCCTGAATTTTTTAGTATAAGATCAGCAAATCAAATCACATATGTTAGTTGGTGGTTCAATTTAGAGTTACCCTCTGGAGCTAACTTCTGATTTACAGCCCCTGTTAGCATGTCGTTTTTATGCATCTGTATTGCTCAGTTGCAAGTTTTGCAGTGTAATATAACAGTCAAAATTTTTATAAAAATTGCTGCAAAGTTCATGTTTGATAACATATTAGCAATAGATATGAAAAAAGTCTATGTACATGTTTATGCCCATGTCCATGTCTGTAAATTTATGCTCATATTCATGTCCATTTACACACATGTACATGTCCATGTCCATTTATGCACATGTACTTGTCCATGTCCATCTATGCACATGTTCATGTACTTGTCCATAACTATGTTCATATCCATTTATACTCATATCCATGACCATGTCAATTTATATACATGTTTATATACATGTCCACATCCATGTACATAGCCATGTCCATTTATGTGCATGTCTATATTCATGTACATATACATATCCATCTCCATTCATGTACTTGTACATATCCATGTATGTCATGACCATATCGATGTTTATTTATGCCTATGTTCATTGATACCCGTTTTGATTATACAAACATTAATTTTGACTAATGATTATCATGCTGAGCTAAAATATGTATACAGTAAATAATGTAAAAAAGAAATAGTTTTAGATATAGACTTGATTCCTTTTTACCAAGCGCTAGTAGGTTCTGTTGACACTACGTCAGAACATACTCATCTTTTAACGTAAAAATATGTCTCCTAGTTTTATTTTTCTGTAAGTTAATATCTTTCCATCTTTCATTATGAAACCATGATTGTTTCCTTTAAAACACTTTCTTGTCTTCAACTCATTCAGATAACTGTGTTTGTTTAAATCATTACTTCGCTTGTTTAAACTTTTGGAGCTAAACTTGTTTTCTTTTTCACCCCAACAGCAATAGGATTTAGAGTTGAGTGCAACAATTTTATTGCCCGTAAACTCCTCTTTGATCAACCCAGTTGTTCTTTTTACATATTTTAACACTTTGTTACAGCATTCACATACGATCCATTCTGCACCCGTTGTTTTAACTTTCAAAAACTCCTCCTTATGTGTATCCAAGTATGGACGTGGAAACCAATTGGCGTAATTGGCATGAAACTCTTTTTTCATGTCTACTTTTACCGATGTTTCTAACGATCTGCTCAAACCTATGTACGTGCTATCTGTATCCATTTCTATGTACTGGAAATCACTTCTATCAATATATTTTTAATTAAACAAGATTATTAATCGTATTATTTACAGTTATATCTACTGTTTATGATAACTAATAAGTTAGAGGAAAAGTACGAGCTACTTACTTGTCCATAAAGTTGTAGTAAAACTGCAACACTCTCAGCTTGGTGTATTCTAGTATGGAGAAACCCAAGTGCACCGGAACATTCATGGAGGTGGTGGTTGGGCTGCTTTAATAAACATCCAGCAAATTGCCAAGCCTGATAAACTTGTGCCCTCTTTTAACATATCAATCCCGGGTTCTCTGTAGAAAGCTCTTTGTCTTTCCAAAGTTTGAATGAATGGGGTTACGTCCAAGTTGTTGTACCACTTTAAAATTTCTCTCATGGTGCTCATGTTTTTATCTGTCCATGCTTTTTGGCAAATGGCATACTCTTCTTCGCTGATGCTTTGCTGCTTTGACGAGCTGTCAAAAGCTTCTCTCTGCAGTAGACGTTTTTGTTGCAATGGCTCAAGTTTTTCATCCATTTATAAGAAAAAAGTTCTTTTGCGGCTTTGCGATAAAGTTTGTGCAATCAAAAAACAAAAAGGATCCTATGCCGATCATCGGCATCTTAATTATTTTTTTTACGACAAAATCAAAATCTTTGTCAGCGACACTTTTCAATTGTAGTAGCAAAATTTCTTTCATCACATTGATGCCGTAGCTCTGCTAATTGAATCTTAGAACAGGAAGCTTGTTCATATACTTTTCCAATTCGTCCAGAACTCTGGAGACTCCTAGTTTTTGTTCGAGTGGCGGTTGACTGAGGAATTTTTGTTCGGATTTTTCCAATTACCTAGTCGAATGTCATCTCTAGGTATTATCGATGGTAGCCAACCTCCAACTTTTCATGATGAAGAATTGGATGAGCTGATAGCCAGATATTGGGGTGCCATGAAAACCAAACACAGATTGGGTAAAGTCATAGAAGTTTTAAACGTAAGACTTTGGGATGGAATTCCGAGAAACCAAGCCGACATCTACTAAAATGACTATTGCACATCGAGAGGATTTGAGTTGCTAAAATATGTTTGGAGACAATTGAGTTTGAGAGCAAGAGTCAACTGCAGCATAGTTTGTATCCTGGAGAACAAAAGCGATGGCAAACTCCGCTATTTTTACTCGTTGTCCAACAACGCCACTGTCTCTCCGAGAGCTCGCTCGATAGAATCTGAAGGGCATCTCGACAAATTCTTCACCGACGTCGCTGAGATTGATCACTGTGCTAATAGTTTGAGATCAAGACAAACACAGCTTGGAGACTGATGTTGATCACAAACGCTACACTTTATTTTTACAAATTGATCGGAATGCGAAGAAACGGCTCACTTTTAATGACTCTGCCCTCTCACATTCTCAACAAAGGACATGTACAAACCATGTTGAAAAATCAAGACGGGGAACGAATCACCGACAATCTTTGTTTTTTCAGATGTTTAGCGTTACACAGAGAACTGCAGAAAAAAGGAAGCTATACAAAATCTCCCAAAAACTATTTGGTAAAAGATCATCTCAAACTATATCAAAAATTCATCAGTTGTGAATTCAAAGACCCATCAGGAGGCGGTTATTTGAGGAACAAGAAGAAAAAAGGAGTAGAAGAATCCGATTTGCTGGATTTGGAAAAAGTGTTTCAGCTCAAGATAACAGTGTTCAATCTAAACATAAACAAAACTTCAACAGTTATTTGGAATTCCAGCGCAAGACACGAAGAAAACTTTATTTGAATCTTTATGTCAATCACTTTAGTCTCATCACAAACCTGGAAGGATCGCCAGAGCCTACACATGTCCAAGGTGTTCCACTTGTTTCGACAGATTTGGTAGTTTGAACAGACACAGATGCTCAATCTCGGACGCAGCGAGCATGGATTTTCCCGGAGGAGAATACAAACCTTCTGCCACAATTTTTGATAAGCTAAAGGAACAATTTGGAATAAGCATCAGCATGGATGATCCTTTGAGGTATTATTCGTATTTTGCGACGTACGATGTCGAGTGCTTGCTACCGGAATGCAAAGACAATAGAGATACGGACACCATCTTCTACACCAGCAAACATAAGCTCTTGAGCATTTCCATTTGTTCAAACATATCAGGTTTTGAGCTGTGTCGATGTATTATCAACAATTTTCATGATAAACAATGCATTGAAAAATTTATTCAACACTTGGAAATTACCAGCTACAACATCGACTATATACTAATCTCAGACAGTGTGCAGTGGTACTAGTGCGAATATTTTATCAAAACTAGGACTTTATAATAAATATTATATACATATTACGCATTGTATTCTATCTATTGTACAAATAAACTATAACAAAATGCAATACAAACCTAGGTATAAACAAACCCTGCATACCATTTTTGTACACTCAACTCCACAATCTAAATCACAATACAAACCCCAATATAAACAAAGCCTGCACAATAAATACTTAGTTAATCTCACAATTACAACAAAATTAAAACACACGATAAACTGGTGCACACAAAAAAATATCTCTCAGTTTATCATGGTACCTGTGCCAACAAAAAGGCACCTGGAACCAGGAGAACCTTATTGTCCTTAGACACCATGAGAGAAGTCTGCTCCTATTATACTAATAATTAATAGAGAGGAGTATGTGCCAGGAATAAAAGATTTAAAAAGTAATAAAAAAGTCATGTGTTGTTAACAGGTGGAAGATTGAGTCACAACTGTTACATGAACTTCAAACAAACTGCACATTTTTTTCACTGAAATCTGCTCCTATTATACTGCTCCCATTTTCCTCGATTTGCGTTTTAGTATAACCGCTTTTTTCATTAGGAGATAAGTTTCTTCTCTCCTTACATTCTGATCTACCAGTTTTTTCCACAAATTACTGAGCGTTCTATATTCTCAAAAGAGCAACTAAAAAATTTCAATTTTCAAACGCATGATTGCCTAATTTATTACCAAGTGCTGCCAACTAACACACAAAAAAGTACTCTGAGATAGGATACCGTGATAATAAGTGCATGAGCATTGATAATGTTCTAATTTCTTCAATAAAATCAAAAGGGAACATGGATGAACCAACAGCTTTCCGTGGCCACTTAGTTGCATTTAATCACTTTCAAGCCACCGTTTGATGCAAACACATCTCTAGTAGATTACTACCTTAGAGCCACGTAACAGACAAATAAATGTTGCTGCATCTTGACAACCTGACTTGTATGCTTGAGCCAAGTTCTCCATTCTAGTTTCTAAAGTCCATTAAACACATAGCACCCTACTATCAGACTCCATTACTACCCCTTCTCTTTACTCAATAACTCTTAATCCCTTTTAATTTTAATCTTGCCTTATTTTAGCCTAGGAGCCTAGCTGGTTTACGGAATTTTGTGTTGCTGCGGTATCAAACACCCAACAGCTGATAGATGTTCGATAGCGGAGCGCCACAAAATAACCCAAGCCAGATAGACCTGCATGTTAACCTTATCCATTTCTGCTTTTATTACCAAGAATTCTTCACTATCTGCACTCCACACAGTTCTTTGTAACTCAGATAAATCTCTGGCTGTTTCTCCTCATTTCAATCACATAAAACAACTATATCTTGTAATAAATTTTAGTGTAATCCTTTATGTTACCTCAACAGCCAAGGGCCAGGGGTGGATTCAATGGGGATTAATAAGTGGCCAGGGGTGGATAAAGAAGACTAAAAAACTATTTGATTCATATATGGTTATTTAACTTCTCCAAAATCATTTTGTAAAGGCTTTTAGGCGGATTAAAAAACGAGCAAGTTCAGTTATTTACATTGTCAATAAAACGTTTTACATAATATTAAGTTCCGTGTAATAAGCATTTTCTAGTTTGTAACCTTATACAGAATGTCTTATGAAACAAAAATAAATATGATTGTCCAAAATAAAACTTTAATGCGCAGTTGTTCAAAAATTTTAAAATTGTCAAAACATTCATGAATCACCAAAGGAAGAGCATGCTTCTTGTGCCTGCATATCCTTCGCAGGCTGCTGCCACTTTATAGAATCTGTTGAGGAATGGCCTGCTGTCTTTGGCAGATTATTTGTCTCTGCTTGCCCTGTTTCTTTTTTCTTGCGCATGCAGCTCATGAAGAATAGCCTTCCATCCTTCTAAAAATTAAATTAGTGAGTTGATTTAATTCTGTGGAGTGGTTAAGCAACCCTTTTCATCATTACACTGATTCAATGAGTTACATTGTTTCCCTTACTTGACGTTCTCTTACATTTGAAAAAAGTTTAGATCAAAATGCAAGGAATACTATTGGCTGGGTTGGCGTCAACATAAAAATTATTTTGTTCTCAACTGAATGACAGCGATTCATTGTAAAGCATCAAAACAGAGCAGACCATGTCACATGAAGTGAAAAATGTGCTTATCAGATGACAAGCATAAATCTATTTGGAGTTAAGCTCTTTCTAATTACAGTAGACTATACCCATCAACAACACCATACTGATGTTTAGTCTCAGTAGTGTTGACTATCAGCTACTTTCACATGATTTATTAAAAGTTTCAACCACAAGTCTTTAGAGTAAAAAAAATTGAACAAGTTAAATCAAACAACTTGGTGTTTACTGAATGTTGACGATTGTTTTACTCTTTTTCTAGTCGAATGCAGATTCTGAGTCAAACTTTTATAGTTATTGTTGTTAGAAGATCAAACAGTAAAAAGTGCTCACTTCATCCAAAACTTACTATCATTTCGGGTGACTTCAGAATAAAGTTATAATTCACTGAAGACTTCACAAAGGGTACAATTTCCTTTAGTTTCTCAGTTTGCTTCTCAGCAGCTTAGCAAATAAAACTATCGAGATGTAAGCGAACAATACTTGTTAAATGTTCTATGGAACCTGAATTGAAAATGAAACTTTGATGTAACCCAGTTTAGTATTTTAATTTTTTTCACGCCTTACAAGAACTTGGAGTTGATCGGTTGCATTTTCAAAAATGAGTTATTTAAAAAATTAAAAAAACTCTCAATTTCATGTAACAGAACCTAAACCGTGTAAAGCAGGCTTTACTATCACATTCTAAAAAAAATATGAGTACTTGGAACAATAAAAGACAAAATTATAGGAGTTGTTAATTTAGAGCTGATGCAAAGAACTCACCCTGAAGTTGCGGTTGAACACAAAGTAGACAACAGGAGTACTGAAGGAGTTGGTAGCCATTATTATCGCTAGAGTTACATTGATGATCATATCCTGTTGAGTCATGATCTTTGTCTCCAAAAAATGGGCTTCCGTAATAGTTATATACAAGCTGTAGGGCAGCCACGTGCATAGAGTGAGGAACGCATCAAACATTAGCATGCGCTGTAACTGGACCATAACAACTGCTTGTATTCATCATGTCACAGCAATGTGCAAACTTTGAACTCTTTAATGCCACTCTAGGTTATTCATACTTGTTTAGTGAGAGCTGTTTAATGACAGTCTGCCGTTCATAAATGAGATTATTGTTTAGTTCATGGCAACACTAATTCCGAAGTAAGCTTAATTTTTATCAACAAAACTATTTCTGATAATAATGCCGTTTGTTTTAGCTATCATTTATTTCCAAAAGCATGTTTAAAGATATGAATGCTATAGAGCTTGGATCTACTTTGAAGGCTAGTTAGATGAGACCCTCTGGTAGATAAAATGCCAATTATTGGTTACTTAATAGACAGGCTTACCAAACACTGGCATAACAATGGAGATAATTAATCAGAAAAGTTAGTAAAATGTTTGCTTAGTATCAAAGTAGGTTAAATGAAAGGATATTTTCAAATGACAGCCATTCAATGCTTTAAACCCGGCCAGCAATTAGCACAAGTAATGCGTAGATGCAACCATTAAATTAGGACTTTTTTAGACGATGCACTCCCCCCCCCCCCCCCCCCCCCCCCCCGAGTGGTCACGTTTTGTCAAACTTATCGCATTGATATTCAGGTCTAAAGATGTAGGTTTTTTTTAATTTTTCTCTATTTGAGTAACAGGATTATCTTTTTAGATAATGAACTACTGAAAAAGTTTTTGGACATAAGCTTTCAAGTTTTGCAATAGTATCTCTCCCGTAGATAATGAATTTAGAATGCTCAAAATTTTGAACGCTTTATTTAGCCAGAAGTTTTTCTTCCAGGATTATGCTAAAGAATACAATATGAGTTTCGTAAAAATTTAGGGTGATAAAGAATAAAATTTTTAATAAAAACTCATTTACGATAATGAAACTCATCTGATGAGCAATGCCAAAGACTTCTGCGAGTAAATTATATTTTCTACAGCACATTTCGAAGGCTTGAACCCTAAAGATTTGCTATAAAAATCCGTCTTACTCAAATTACTTCCGTTTCAAATAGGTTTGCGTGCTGAGTCAGCGACATCACAATCCCAAATCCCTGCACTTGCCAGTTTGTATCCTTGACCTTAGATTCAACTTTGCCACCAAGTGCTTGGCAGCTCATTGTAGGAGTTTTTAAATGCCAATCTCTAAAATTTGATTTGTTATTCTTAGATGTGGTGTAAAATGCAATAGCATTGTGGAAAATTAGAAAATTTGTTATCAAACTGCAAACATGTAACAGTAAAGTTTTTGGTATTTTTCACTTAAAATCTGATTTTAATTTTACGCTTGCTTATCAAAATGGCAGCGAACCGTATAATGAGCCCAACACAAGCACTCATAAATCAATATTTTGTTTGTGGTTAATTTTGTATAATTAACCATTCATCTTGTGTGGGAAAAGGAGAGTAACTTCAACTACATTATGTAAAAAGCTAATTTGCATAAAAATAGTCAAATAAATATTCATTGTCGTATTTATATAACCTGGTAGATTAGAATAATTGATGGATTAACCGCAGACCATAATCTGCTTAGTGCTTGCTGAATAAGCTCTGAACCTTTTTTTAGATATTACGGTAGGCGCTCGAAAGCATTGGAGGTTTTTGGCAATTCACATTTAACATAGAAAATACATTCGAAACAATTTTTTTGGCATGCAGATTGATTCTATGCTGTGACCAACTGCTGATCTTATTTGAGTTTACAATAAAATAGAGCAGGTGACACATTCAGCAATTGACGCATTAAATTATAGAAATATTCCCCAAATATTATTTTGCAGATACTAGTTTTAGGAGTTGAAAGGTATGGCTCTAATCTTTGCATCATCATTTGTTTGCTTTGGTCAACACAATACAAACGCAGCTGTAAATTTTTAGGTATTGTTGTTTCTAAGGTATCTAGCCACTTGGGCATTAAATTTCAAAATATAAAACAAATAAATGCAAACCAGTATACATGGCGAATTCAAATTCAAGAGGTGATGTATGGATGATCCAAAAGCAATTTGGGAGATAAGGCAGTGAAATAGGCATAGCCTATGAGTGAATAAAAAAAACTCTTGGAAACTACGATATTGGCATTAACATAATACGTGACAGACGAATTGAATTTTATTCACTCTGTTCTTTGGTGATACTGCAAATTTTGGGCTCATCTACTTTTGTTTTTCAATGATTAGTTTCGCAAACAGAGATAGACATACCAGAATAGGAGGATTCAATAAACATCAATTACTGACGGACAATAATTTAGTAATATTTTTTCATTTTTAGTTATTTTTTCCCACAAAAAATTGTGACGATTAAAATAAAACTTATGTGAAACTTTGCATTGGCTGCTGGAAAAACCCTTGTATGACTCATATAGTTTTGGCTGAAATTATCATGAATTAAGAGTATTTGGGACAGGTTTGTAAAGCAAATAGCAAAAATATACAACTGTTAATTAATCAATAGACTGCTCATGGAATGGAGCGGTTGTTTTCAGCACCATTATAGTCTGACGAATAAATATAGTTGACCTAAAAAATTACGAAGAAGATAGCTACCAGGTTACAATGTAACTAAGTGAACAATTAAAATGATAACGTTATTAGCAAGCATAGCTGGTAAAGATGCAGTATACCATGTCTTGTCTTGATGATATACCTTGTCATACGTAACCTTTTCGAGGATTTTATTCAAATAAAAAAACAAACTCACTGGTTAGAAATTACATAATTTTCAGTTTTCTTTGGGGCCTAAAAACCATATTAATAAATGCTGATGACTATTTTTTTATTCAATACATTACTTTTTGTTGATCCTTGAGTTCTACGTTTTTATTAATTAAAATAATTTCTGAGCTAACCATTTTTATTTGGTTATATTTGTTGCATTTAGATCGCAAATACTGATCACTTTAGTATTAGGTTTTACAGACAATTTTTTTGTATGAACTACTAAATGTTGCAAACTTTTGGTTTGACTTCAAGTAAGCTGGCAATAGTAATAATTAGATGACACACTTACCATGTCTAGTCGGTGATGCACCTGTGGAGACGCGTGAATCCTCACTGACGTGCGTTGATTTCTTCGTAGTTCCAGCTTACAGTATATTATTGTGTATAGAAAAACTATGACAAATGCTGGCAGCAAATACTTTAAAACCATCAAAATCAGCAAAAATGTAGCAAGTTGCTCAGACTTTGGCGCAATAACACGGCAGACAGTTTTACCATCTTCAAAAGATATTTGAGCGTGAAAAGCTCCTTCTAGCTCTAGCAATACAGAAGTAATCCAAACCAGAACTACAACGATGAATTTGTGTACCTTCTTATATCTGCGAGCTTTGAGAGGGAAGCAGATAACTACAAATCTCTCGAGACATATCGCAAAATTGCTAAGTGGACTCGCATAACAGGCAACCCGTCCAAGGAACATGGCAAATTTACAAAGAAACGTTATGTTGGGAAATTTTAAAGTTAGAATGTTTGTCATGCTGAGTAGAGGAAAAAACACAGCCATTAGAGTATCAGCAGCAGCTTGGTTCACTAACTGAACTTTGACCTCTTTAGTAATGTGAGTGCCAGATAGTATAACACAGATAGTCAGAAGATTGAAAGTTATTCCAACCACTGTCATGGTAATAAACGTGGAAGCAATAGCGTATGTCGATATTTCAGTTGGAGCGAAACTGTATAACTGTCTAGTGCAGTTTGTTGCAATATCCGCTGTCTCTAGAGCTTGAGCAATCTGTAGATCTGAGAATGTAACAGAATCGTTAGTAGCGCAGTCCATATCTACTAACTAGTTTCTAGAAGTTTCATTTAAAGTATAACATTAACCTAACTCTACAAACATTTTTTAAAACCAATAATTCATCGAAATGTTGGATGTAACCAATAAGAGCTTATTGAGCTAGTAAACATATCGCTACGATTTTATGCATGATTGCTTGCAAAAGTCAAGTTTTCTAGATCAATATTTTTTCTTTTTCTTCACATTACACTAATGGCCTCCAAATTGTGATAGATTTACATAGAATGGCCGCTACACTAGTAGCCTGCAAGAGGAACTTGATGGCTGCATGTAGTACCCTAGTACACTTTTTGACTACACTAAACATGCTGGGCATGTTCAGTTGACTGCAGCAGGCGGGCAGTAAGAGCAGAACTAAAGAAATTGCCCCTCCACTAACAGCAGATGTACAGTATGACTATTCAAATATTGGTGGTTAGCCAGGTAGCAATGTGCCAGCTTGACTGTTATGTTATTATAATGTGCCAGCTTGTTTTTGTACTCCGCTGGGGGGATTTTTTCAGCGCTTGCATATTTCCAACTGCATGCATATCTTATAAGTACTGAGACGTTAGCCCTGCGTGGCAGAGTTGCTTGTGTGCTTGTATGAGAAGCTACTTCTGCAAGCTTTTGTGTGCTATAATAAAGTACTTTATAATCTGAACTATTTGTATTGAGCTTGGCAGGTTGCCTGTTAGTTTGTTAGTTCTGCTATAGTGCAACTATGTATTCTCTCTCTCTCTCTCTCTAGTAGCTGTCGGTAAAGGCACGGCAAAATCCTTTACATCATTCATCATTTGAAACTTTCAGTATGCCAGACATATCAATTAAATTATAAAAAAATTACTTGACTGGCATGCGTAACTAGTTTTATAACCCATTGTTAAACATGAATAACTCATGGCCTAATTACAATTCCATTAAACATTTTGTATTATCAAAAAATACAAAACAATGCTTTTCATTTGCTTAAAGATGCAATCAAACAAAAGTAGAATACCATAAAAATAGAAATGGAGAAAATTATGGTATAAACAAATAACTTTTTTGAAACAATTTAAAATACAAATAGATTTTATATATGTGTTTTTATAAAACAGCTAATGATTTAATTCCAACAAAGTGTTAAAAAATGTAATGTCTGCTTTGAAGTAATAAAAATCATGTGTTGCCAGGGGAGAACATTGAGGCATATCTGTTACCTGATCCTCAAAAATTCCTCACCTTCTTTTGCAGAGATCTGCTCCTACATTACTACTTATAGTCATCTGATTGTGATTATCTTCTTCCTTGACAAAATCCTGGCACAAGCTCAGCAAAAACACACACAGCTACCTGGTCTAACTCACTTCTTGTATTTACCTGGGGGAGGGGGAGAGGGAGGGGGCGACAAAGGTAGGGGCTCCTTTCATTACCAACTGCTAGTGGACCGGTATGTGAATCTGTTAAATATTTAGGCAATTAATCTATTTTGAGATAAGAACTGTAATACAACTTTTACTCGGTCTCTGTGAAAACTCTAGTTGCCTTTCACACAAACCATCATTTTAAAAAATTTCATAGTGAAAGCTTAGGTGAAGTGATCTATGAATGGAAAAATAGCAGAATACCATACAGATCATGAGAGAATCTCAGCAAAAGGCATGAGGCCTTTACGTCCAATGAGAAAGATTATTATTTTCAGATACTGCAACTGTGATGATTGATTGTCAACTTGTTGCAGAACGAGTTCACTTCATACAGATGAGTGTTTCACTTTAGCTTATGGATTCTAGTTTATTGGAGATTGACTAAAGAAAAGGCAAAAACTTTAGGATCTCCCAACTCATAAAGATTAAACGAAAAAGAACTGCAAAATAAACTAGCAGGAACGTTGAACCTGGTGATGCGGCATCAAGTAAGTGAAATCAGTACAATTGTTTGTTTTGTATTTTTTGGAAACTATGGAAACTTGTTGAACTTGAGTGGTTTTGTCTAAGACTTTATTAGATGCTAAAAAGATGTTGAGGTAAGTCTGCATGGTTTGATCGGTCTATTATTTTCTAGTTATCCTATAGTGTTTGTGGGGAAATTTTTTATCCAACATTTTGTGTACTTCCTCCACAGCTTTCTGTGATTTGCGACGAATGTCATGATCATTGCCATAAATCAACTCCTGAAACAATAATCACAAGAATGCATTAATAACTCCAAACACAACATATACCTTTGAAGAAAACCTGCTATAGAATGTTCATAAAAACCTAGGAAAAGAACAGTTCAACTTTTTAGTAATGGTTGGTGGCCCTGAAAAGGGCTATTGTGGGTGAGAGCAGGCTTCTCAGAAGGTGTTACAAGTGTCATTAAGATCAATTTTGTCATCTGGAGAGGCCGTCGACTCAACCTTTGATGTCACTGATTGTAGTGCTGGACGCCAGGATGGGCGGAGCACCATTGTCTTATGGAAGGCCGACGGTGACCCCTATGGTCAGAATAGGGCTGACACTCCTGAGGGCTAGGTCATTTTAGTGGCTTGAGTTCCTTCGGTGGATCTGTCGTGTAGAGATAGTTCGAGTAAGGAAGAGGCGCTTATGCTCAGCCCTCTCTCTTTAGAGGTGAAGTAAACATCACAGGCTGCACAACGACCTCTCCTTCTGTGGATTCGCTCATGCTTTGCCAACTCCTAAAGATCTCTACACAAAAAGCTGCACTCGTAGCAAAAGAAAATGTTGCTGCCAGTGGTAGATGCTCAGCACTGATGCTGCCAAGTTGTGTAAGCAGTTATACAGCATCAAAGCAAGCGGACTGGTAAAAAAGTCATCAATAGTAAACGCAATGTAAACTCTGTTGAATGTAATCAACTATTTGCATTGTTGTATAGTGTTCCATTGTAATTATTTCCGATTAAATATTAATATTTTATATTTTTATTACTACAAGTTGCGAATTTGTGTGGTAGATGTTTAGAAACTATTACGCTATGTTCACACTATGCAATTCTCGGCCGAGTGGGCGGAGCTCTGTACGATTATTGGCCTGTCCAGCCACATCACAGCTTTTCAATTTAATAGTTTTCAAGAAACTTGCAGCTGCTTGATGACTATTATTTGACCAATTTTAGATTATTTTTTAATATTTCCCTGATCAATTGCAAGCCTTGTTTACAAGTAAAATACCAATGTGGGTATACTAATTATTATCAATATAAATAGAAAACAACTACCACCTCTGTGATAATAATAAATAATTGCATTAAAAAAAATTGTCATTACTTTTTTTATTATAAATTATAATTAAATGTACTTGCAATTATTTATTATGATTTGTAATTCATTTCTTATTATTGATGGGTGAAGAAATGGTATAATTTATTGAAATCTCTGATAACATAAGCTATAATATATTATTATTATTAATAATAATTTGATGTTCTGTAATTATCAATGAAATGCGGTGTATTGACAACTTTCAAGGCCATGCAATATCGGGCACAAAAAATTGCAAGTGTGAACTCTTGTAAATAATCGGGAGAGCAACTCCAGATTCCTCTCGATAATCGCATGGCCGAGAATCGTATAGTGTGAACGTAGCTTTATAAGTATTAATTAATCAGTTCTGGTGCAAATATTTACTGTCAGAGGTTGTATAAAAACAGATGTAGCTGACCTATTAAAATTTTGTCCAATCAGGGACATAATTTGAATACCACTAATATATAAGCTTGTAATATATTTATTTGTGCCAGAGTTGGCAGTGAATAAAGTTGTGCGCATACTTTGAAGAATTCTGCATCTCTCAAATCCAACTGGAAGCCTCTGCGCCCATCCTACTACGTGGCAGTTATAAAACCTAGGCCTCATTGTAGTAACTGCATAGACACTAGTTTAGCCAGGCAAGTTTATAAGTTAGTGGTTGCGCTAGAGTTAATCAGAAATAAAGGTTGTAGCTAAATAGGCCTCTGCACCCACTCTACTTCGTGGCAGTTTTAAAAACCTACATCTCAAAGTAGTCACTGCACTAACACTAGTTTAGCCAGGCAAGTCTAGTAATACTGCAAGCTAAGAGTGACTATTAGTCATTTGTTAAGTAAACCTCTGCCTATATTACTACTACTAAGGGTGGTGATTAATTACACAGCAAGTTAAATGATAATAAGAGTTTAGTCTACCAACCAGGCCTGTTTTCGATCCCTCAAATATCTACCCGGCCTGTTTTCAGTCCACCCGCAACTACCAACTGGGTCTGTTTTCGTCCCCCGACTATCAGCCGGGCCTGTTTTCGCAGATCATCAACCAGGCCTCTGAACAGTCTATTCACAGACTACCGACTGGGCCCGATTTTGGTTCTGTTAGAGAGGTGGCATAATTTTACATCACCTTCATTGTGGAGATAACTCCAGACACAACATATACCTTCAGTGTGGAGATAACTCCAGACACAACATATACCTTCATTGTGGAGATAGCCCCACTCACAACATACACCTGTATTGTACAAATAACTCCATACACGATAGTCTTTCATTGTAGAAATAACTCCACAACAATGTATACTTGTATTGTACAGATAACTCCACAACAACATATACTTGTATTGTACAGATAACTCTATACACAACATATACTTGTATTGTACAGATAACTCCATAACAACATATACTTTTATTGTACAGATTACTCCATAACAACATATACTTGCACTGTACAGATAACTCCATACACAATATATGCTTGTCATGTATACATAACTCCATAAACAATATATACCTGTAATGTAACTTCATACACAACATATATTGTACAGATAACTCCATACATAACATATACTTGTATTGAACAGATAACTCCATTCACAATATATACTTGTCATGTATACATAACTCCATAAACAATATATACTTGTATTATATTATACAGATAATTCGATGCACGACATAAAATAGTATTGTAAAACTAATTCCATACACAAGATACACTTGCATTGTAAAAATAACTCTATACAGAGTTTACACATTTATTGTGCAGGTAACCAGATGCACAAAACACACAACCGCTAAACGTACCTTGTATTTATCTACCTGACTTGGTGCACGTTTTAGCGCAGTACAGTACGTGAGTAGTAATATATGAGCAGATCTCCCTACCAAGTGTTTTTTTGTGGATTAGACCTTGGGGTGAAAACAATGGGTTACGGCGTTGGATGGATTCGCCGAGTTTATATTGTATTTCATTTGAGGGGTACTTGAGTGGCATTTGAGTGGCATTTAAGTGGCATTTGAGTTTTGATTATTTTTTTTACTTGATTTGAGCTCATATGGCAGCTAGATTTTGAATGTATGGCATTTAAGTTTTGATAATTTTTTTACATAATTATATACATACTTGAGAGAAAGAAAGAGATAGAGGAGAGAGAGGGAGGAGAGAGGGAGAGAGAGAGGAGAGAGAGATTTTTTAGTTTTCTATACATTCATGTATATATGGTTTATTATGGATGTATTTATGGGTATATTTATATCTACATAGAGAGAGGAGATATATCTACATTGAACAAATATATTGATCAAAAATGAAAACTATATGATTATATACCTGATTACATAATAAGTAGGGAAAATCTTCCTATATAATATAGCTATCCTATATAATATAGCTAGAGTCAGTAAATACTAAGTAATACAAAGCACTACAACCTGTAACGAAAATCAATACATACATACATACATATGGTATCTTGAGAGAAAGAAAGAGATAGAGGAGAGAGGGAGAGAGAGGAGAGAGAGGAGAGGGAGATTCTTTAGTTTTCTATACATTCCTATATATATATGGTTAATTATGTACATATTTATGGATATATTTATATCTACATAGAGAGAGAGGAGATATATCTACATTGAATAAATATATTGATCAAAAATGAAACATTATCTGATTATATACCTGATTACATAATAAGTAGGGAAAATCTTCCTATATAACATAGCTAGAGTCAGTAAATACTAAGTAATACAAAGCACCACAACTCGTAATGACAATCAATGCATACATACATACATATGGTATCATGAGAGAAAGAAAGAGAGAGAGGAGAGAGAGAGGAGAGAGATTTTTTAGTTTTCTATACATTCATGTATATATGGTTGATT
The DNA here is from genome assembly GCA_945261195.1 of Cryptosula pallasiana. NCBI lineage: Eukaryota > Metazoa > Bryozoa > Gymnolaemata > Cheilostomatida > Cryptosulidae > Cryptosula > Cryptosula pallasiana. The sequence continues at coordinate 35,381,882 of OX183136.1, forward strand.
ATGTACATATTTATGAGTATATTTATATCTACATAGAGAGATGAGAGAGGAGATATATCTAAATTGAATAAATATATTGATCGAAAATGAATCATTGTATGATTATATACATTTATTACATAATAAGTAGGGAAAATCTTCCTATATAATATAGCTAGAGTCAGTAAATACGCACATGTCCATATTCATGTACATGTGCATAAATGGACATGAATAGGTACATGCCCATATTCATGTCCATATTCATGTCCATATTCATGTCCATATTCATGTCCATATTCATGTCCATATTCATGTCCATATTCATGTCCATTTATGTACATGTCCATATTCATGTCCATTTATGTACATACCTATGTCCATATTCATGTCCATATTCATGTCCATATTCATGTCCATTTATGTACATGTCCATATTCATGTCCATTTATGTACATACCTATGTCCATATTTATGTACATGCGCATGTCCAAATTCATGTCCATATTAACATTTTATAGCTATGTACAGAGGAGAGAGAAGAGAGGAGAGAGAGAGATTTTTTAGTTTTTTATACAACCATGTATATATGGATAATTATGTACATATTTACGGATATATTTATATCTAGAATGAATAATATACATCTATGACATAATAACTATATCGGATATATTTATATCTAGATTGAATAATATACATCGCTATGACATAATAACTATATTGAATGCTATAAAATATGTTGGAAAATCACCAAATTAGTCCTCTAGATGGTTAAAATTTACAGTATTTGGGAAATAACTGCAAGAGAGGAGAGAGGAGTATTTGGTAGAGGAGAGAGGAGGCTTCAAAAAAGAGCTACAAAAAACTAATCAGTACACAACTCAGTTTATTAGGTAGTAGCGCTTCAAGGAGGTACAAACACTGATTGCTGACAAACAACAAATTTTAATGCAGATTGGGAGAGGTAGCTTTTTTTAGACCCTATAATCATCCTGATTGCACAGGTTTTAATATCAATACAAAATGAATCTTCCTCCTTTAAAATATGGTGAACGTTATTTTGTTATACCAGAAGAGGAGTATCATAGTTTGATGGAAAAGAACAGTGGGGCTAAATCAACAGACCAAGACAAGTTTGCGTCATCATTGTATGACAACTCGACAAAAGACAAAATGGTGAGAGATATCGAGAAAATCCAGAATATTTTGGTTGAAACGAATGAAATAGTAATGGGAATCAAAAACGAGTTGCTTGAGCGCAAAAAGACAAATGAAAATGTTCAAAGCACAAAAACCTATCGGAGTGATGTTGGAAAGATTAGGGGAGAGTACAAGCAACCAAAGAGCTGGAGCTCTGCTAAAACACCAAAGCTCTCACCATCATCGTTTGATAGAAACACAATTGACGATGATAGCAATAGAGATTCGGAGAGAATGATGCAACAATTAGAAGAGTTTAAAAAGAAAGTATCCGACATGACAGCTAGTAAAGACAATCAAGCGTTAGGTGTAAAAATATTGTATCAATTGAGAGATTCTGGAAAATACGATCTGGATACTGACAGGATAAAACTCAAGGGAAGATGGCTTAGCGCTAAGCTATCAAAGAATTTGTTGCAAGATGTACTAACTGATAAAGACTCAATAAGATCAACAAAAGATAACTACAGTAGATTTAAAAGTCTGCTCACCACTCAAGGAATCACAACTGTCAGGAGATCCTCATGAAAAACTTATTTTAGCTACCTAGTTGTTTTGTTAATTCAAACATCTTAGCAACAACTTATTAGCTCAAACATGACTTTGTTATACTCAATCCTTTATCCAACACCTACAATAATTTTTAGTAATAGTAGTGTAATGAGACTGAGTAATAATCTACACACACCTTGTTCACTCTGTATGCTGTAGCACATGTTTTTCCTTTAGTTATCTGCAGTTACTTCAATTGGATCTTATCCAGATGTTTTATAGTCTTTGCTGCTACTGCGTTTTGTCTCAAACAAGAGTCCAAAGTAGGCATTGTGTCTACAAAATACAATTAAATTGATTGTTACAATTGTTTCATTTATTTTCATTGGTTTTATCTTCATATACATAAAGTGCCGAAGAAACAGTTTGTGTGAGTATGAAACTATCTAGTAGAGATAAATTAATATCTAGGTTCAACTAGCATTAAATATTAATTACTTTGTTAACAATAAATAATTAGAGTCAGTTACTTTACTAGTGCTCGGACAAACACACAATTTTGTTAATGTCAAAGTCTGCGATCTTACAAAGAAATAACTTAGATACTATTACTATTAGCATAAAATTATCTAGTAAAGATAAATTACCTAGGAGTGAATTCTAGTTGAGGTTCGATTATTTTAAATATAAATAATTAAAACCAAATTGATTGGAATCGTAGTAATATTTTTAAATACAACATTGCTTTGCAACGACTATTAATGAAAGCAATTATGAAATGTTGATGAGTAACTAAGTAATCTAGTAAGGAAAACTGATTGAAATCACGGTAATATTTGTTAATAGATACTTGCGACATGTTTTATCAACGAAAAAATCAAGCGATTTTCAAATGTTTACGAGTAACTAAGCGATTTGGTAGAAAATACTAACAGAAATCACTCGATATCCGTTTTTGAAATATTTACGATAAACCAAATTGGGATATTGCTGTTATCAACCAAAAAATCAAGCGAGTATCAAATGTTTACGAGTAACTAAGTGTTTCAGTTGACAAAAACCGATTGAGATCATGTGACATCCGTTCCGTTACAAATATTTACGTTAAGTTAGCAACGGAAAAAAAGCAAATATTTCTTAGAATATTCGCTATAGCAAGTTATGATAATTTTGTACTCGCTCTAAAGGTAACGGTTTTCAGTCCGTTTTTGGTCAGACCAAAATTTATGCGAGTCGTTTTAGGCATTACTTCAGTCGACGTAATGTTACCAGTTCATTTTCACAAGTTTTTAATATTTATTTTAAAAATAAATAATTAGAGCTTTCTACTAGTGTTAAATGATTGTTGATTATTTTTTACCTTATCACCACTTAGAGCCAGATGATTTAATTAACTAAAGACAAATAATTATTTTAGCATTTCTTACCTTGATGCTCTCCTAGTAGCTGTAGTAGATGATGCTTCTCCGCTTGCTGTTGAAGAACTGGATGCTTTCTAAGTGAAAACAGTGGCTCTTAAATAGCTAAAGTTGCACTGATTAAACCCTATGAATCAGCATTTTTTCCAATGCTTTCGCGGGAATAAAAACTGTTTATTCCCGCGAAAGCAACTGTTTCTATTCGCGTGAAAATAAACTATTTATTCCCGCGAAAGCAACTGTTTCTATTCGCGTGAAAATAAACTATTTATTCCCGCGAAAGCAACTGTTTCTATTCGCGTGAAAATAAATTATTTATTCCCGCGAAAGCAACTGTTTCTATTCGCGTGAAAATAAAATATTTATTCCCGCGAAAGCAACTGTTTCTATTCGCGTGAAAATAAACTATTTATTCCCGCGAAAGCAACTGTTTCTATCCGCGTGAAAATAAACTATTTATTCCCGCGAAAGCAACTGTTTCTATCCGCGTGAAAATAAACTATTTATTCCCGCGAAAGCAACTGTTTCTATTCGTGTGAAAATAAATTATTTATTCCCGCGAAAGCAACTGTTTCTATTCGTGTGAAAATAAATTATTTATTCCCGCGAAAGCAACTGTTTCTATCCGCGTGAAAATAAACTATTTATTCCCGCGAAAGCAACTGTTTCTATTCGTGTGAAAATAAATTATTTATTCCCGCGAAAGCAACTGTTTCTATTCGGTTGAAAATAAACTATTTATTCCCGCGAAAGCAACTGTTTCTATCCGCGTGAAAATAAACTGTTTATTCCCGCGAAAACAACTGTTTCTATTCGTGTGAAAATAAATTATTTATTCCCGCGAAAACAACTGTTTCTATCCGCGTGAAAATAAACTATTTATTCCCGCGAAAGCAACTGTTTCTATTCGTGTGAAAATAAATTATTTATTCCCGCGAAAGCAACTGTTTCTATTCGCGTGAAAATAAACTATTTATTCCCGCGAAAGCAACTGTTTCTATTCGTGTGAAAATAAATTATTTATTCCCGCGAAAGCAACTGTTTCTATTCGTGTGAAAATAAATTATTTATTGCCGCGAAAGCAACTGTTTCTATTCGTGTGAAAATAAATTATTTATTCCCGCGAAAGCAACTGTTTCTATCCGTGTGAAAATAAACTATTTCTTCCCGCGAAAGCAACTGTTTCTATTCGTGTGAAAATAAATTATTTATTCCCGCGAAAGCAACTGTTTCTATTCGCGTGAAAATAAACTAGTTATTCCCGCGAAAGCAACTGTTTCTATCCGCGTGAAAATAAACTGTTTATTCCCGCGAAAGCAACTGTTTCTATTCGTGTGAAAATAAATTATTTATTCCCGCGAAAGCAACTGTTTCTATTCGTGTGAAAATAAATTATTTATTCCCGCGAAAACAACTGTTTCTATCCGCGTGAAAATAAACTATTTATTCCCGCGAAAGCAACTGTTTCTATTCGTGTGAAAATAAATTATTTATTCCCGCGAAAGCAACTGTTTCTATTCGCGTGAAAATAAACTATTTATTCCCGCGAAAGCAACTGTTTCTATCCGCGTGAAAATAAACTGTTTATTCCCGCGAAAGCAACTGTTTCTATTCGTGTGAAAATAAATTATTTATTCCCGCGAAAACAACTGTTTCTATCCGCGTGAAAATAAACTATTTATTCCCGCGAAAGCAACTGTTTCTATTCGTGTGAAAATAAATTATTTATTCCCGCGAAAGCAACTGTTTCTATTCGTGTGAAAATAAATTATTTATTCCCGCGAAAGCAACTGTTTCTATTCGCGTGAAAATAAACTATTTATTCCCGCGAAAGCATTGGAAAAAATGCTGATTCATAGGGTTTAATCAGTGCAACTTTAGCTATTTAAGAGCCACTGTTTTCACACAGAAAGCATCCAGTTCTTCAACAGCAAGCGGAGAACCATCATCTACTACAGCTACTAGGAGAACATCCAGCATCAAGGTAAGAAACGCTAAAATAATTATTTGTCTTTAGTTAATTAAATCATCTGGCTCTAAGTGGTGATAAGGTAAATTATTATCAATAATTATTTAACACTAGTAGAAAGCTCTAATTATTCATTTTTAAAATAAGTGTTTGTCCAAGCTCTAGTAAAGTAGCAGACTCTACTTATTTATTATTAACAAAATAATAATAATTATTCAATGCTAGTTGAACCTAGATATAAATTTATCTCTACTAGATAGTTTTATACTCACACAAACTTTTTCTTCGCTACTCTATGTAGATAACGCTAAAGCCAATGAAAATAAATTAATCAATTGTAACAATCAATTTTTTTGTATTTTGTAGTTATGATGTCTACTTTGGAGTCTTGTTTGAGACGAAATGCAGCAGTAGCAAAGACTATAAACATGTGGTCAAGATCTACCAACACCAATGATAGATGTAAAACAACATGAATTTCTCTCCTACTTATGTGACACAGCAAGAATTTTTTCAAGATCCACCTACTTAGATGATACCAAACCAATGAAGACTCAAACTACATCAATTTTCAAGACAGCACACTTCTCCAACACAGCAAGAGCAAGAATTCCTTTCAAGATCTACCACCTACTTAGATGATACCAAACCAATGAAGACTCAAACTACATAGATTTTGAAGACAGCATACTTCCCCAACACAACAAGAATTCATTTCAAGATCTACCACCTACTTAGATGATACCAAGTCAATGAAGATGAAGACATCACACTTCTCCAACACAGCAAGAATTTCTTTCAAGATCTACCACCTACTTAGATGATACCAAACCAATGAAGACTCAAACTACATCAATTTTGAAGACAGCACACTTCTCCAACACAGCAAGAATTCATTTCAAGATCTACCACCTACTTAGATGATACCAAACCAATGAAGACTCAAACTACATGAATTTTGAAGACAGTCGACTTCTCCAACACAGCAAGAACTCCTTTCAAGATCTACCACCTACTTAGATGATACCAAACCAATGAAGACTCAAACTACATGAATTTTGAAGACAGCATACTTCTCCAACACAGCAAATATTTATTCATTTCAAGATCTACCACCTACTTAAATGATACCAAACCAATGAAGACTCAAACTACATGAATTTTGAAGACAGCATACTTCTCCAACACAGCAAAAATTCCTTTCAAGATTTACGACTTAATTAGATGATACCTGATACCAAATCAATGAAGACTCAAACTACATCGATTTTGAAGACAGCGCACTTCTCCAACACAGCAAGAATTCATTTCAAGATCTACCACCTACTTAGATGATACCAAACCAATGAAGACTCAAACTACATGAATTTTGAAGACAGTCGACTTTTCCAACACAGCAAGAATTTCTTTCAAGATCTACCACCTACTTAGATGATACCAAACCAATGAAGACTCAAACTACATCAATTTTGAAGACATCGCACTTCTCCAACACAGCAAGAATTCATTTCAAGATCTACCACCTGCTTAGATGATGCCAAACCAATGAAGACTCAAACTACATCAATTTTGAAGACACTCGACTTCTCCAACACAGCAAGAACTCCTTTCAAGATCTACCACCTGCTTAGATGATACCAAACCAATGAAGACTCAAACTACATGAATTTTGAAGACAGTTGACTTCTCCAACACAGCAAGAATTTCTTTCAAGATCTACCACCTACTTAGATGATACCAAACCAATGAAGACTCAAACTACATGAATTTTGAAGACAGCACACTTCTCCAACACAGCAAGAGTTCATTTCAAGATCTACCACCTACTTAGATAATACCAAACCAATGAAGACTCAAACTACATGAATTTTGAAGACAGCCGACTTCTCCAACACAGCAAGAACTCCTTTCAAGATCTACCACCTACTTAGATGATACCAAACCAATGAAGACTCAAACTACATGAATTTTGAAGACAGCACACTTCTCCAACACAGCAAAAATTCATTTCAAGATCTACCACCTACTTAAATGATACCAAACCAATGAAGACTGAAACTACATGAATTTTGAAGACAGTATACTTCTCCAACACAGCAAGAATTCCTTTCAAGATCTACGACCTAATTAGATGATACCAAATCAATGAAGACTCAAACTACATTGATTTTGAAGACAGCGCACTTCTCCAACACAGCAAGAATTCATTTCAAGATCTACCACCTACTTAGATGATACCAAACCAATGAAGACTCAAACTACATGAATTTTGAAGACAGCATACTTCTCCAACACAGAAAGAATTCCTTTCAAGCTCTATCACCTACTTATATGATACCAAACCAATGAAGACTCTAAAAATTACTTATATTATATTTCGATGATGCTGAAAAAACTGTCCAGAACAAGAGTTCAAAAAGCTAATCTATAACTCAAGGCAATCATATCACTATTGGTGAGTTTTACTAATTTTTACCATAAATTAAACAAAATGCTGAATATATACATTTTCTAGGTGAAAAAAGGACTTTTTTGATGTAATTAGTGTATTTTTTACAACAAAATGCTGAATATATACATTTTCATGGTAAAGAAAAGGACTTTTTGGGTGTAATTAACGTAGTTTTTACAACAAAAATGTTGAACATATACATTTTTTTCAGGTAAAAAAAAAAAAGCACTTTTTTGGTGTAATTAGTGTATTTTTTTACAACATATTTATAAAGCAAGTATTTTTTGTTTTGTTTTAGATAGATGAAAGAGAATCAAAAGCACTTGGTGAAAATAATGCTCAAGAAAGAACAAGTTGAACAATGTAACTTGGTGAGTTATTTCCCTTTTCTAATAATGTAAACTATCTAATGTAACTAGAACTATAATTCAAATTCATGTAATTATTTTACATATGCTAATACATAACTTTTTATTTTAGTTCATTATGGAATCAAAAGTACATAGAACAGAAGTCTTCCTTCCTAAGTTTGTATTATTTAATATTTACTGACTCTAGCTATATTGTATGAGATTTTCCCTACTTATTACACAATAAATGTATATATTCACATATTGTTTCATTTTTAATCACTGTATTTATTCAATGTAGATATATCTCCTCTCTCCTCTTTTTATCTCTCCTCTCTCTCAACATACTCTCTCCTCTACCAAATACTCCTCTCTCCTCTCTTGCAGTTATTTCCCAAATACTGTAGATTTTAACCATCTAGAGGTCTAATTTGGTAATTTTCCAACATATTTTATAGCATTTAATATACTTATTATGTAATAAATGTATATTATTCAATGTAAATGTAAATATATCCATAAATATGTACATAATTATCCATATATACATAAATGTATAAAAAACTAAAAAAAATCTCTCCTCTCTCTCCTCTCTCTTCTCTCCTCTCTCATCTCTCCTCTCCCCTCTCTCCAGAAGATTTTCCCTACTTATTATGTAATCAGGTATATAATCATATAATTTTCATTTTTGATCAATATATTTGTTCAATGTAGATATATCTCCTCTCTCTATGTAGATATAAATATAGCCATAAATATGTACATAACTAACCATATATACATGAATGTATAGAAAACTAAAAAATCTCTCTCCTCTCTCTCTCTCTCCTCTCTCATCTCCCATCTCTCCTCTCTCCTCTCTCCTCTCCCCTCTCTCTCAAGATACCATATGAGTTCGAGTTATGTAAAAAAGTTATCAAAACTTGAATGCCATACATTCAAAATCTATATGCCATATAAGTTCAAATTAAGTAAAAAACTAATCAAAACTCAAATGCCACTTAAATGCCATTCAAATGCCACTCAAATACCCCTCAAGTAAAATACAATATAAACTCGGCGAATTCATCCAACGCCGTAACCCATTGTCTCAACTCCAAGATCTAATCCACAAAAAAACACTTGGTAGGGAGATCTGCTCATATATTACTACTTACGTGTTCTTCATCACACAACAATGTCTTCTGTAATAGTAGGAGTACGTTGAATAGTACAGTGTTGTTATTTTCTTGTTTATTACAAACTCAGAATGAAGCAAGGAAATAGTGATAAGAGTTGATCCTAATTTATACATGAAAATCATCTGTTGGTTTGCTCATCAGTATGTTTGCTTATGCTTGTGTGTGCCTATCCTACTACGCTGAGAGAGATGACAGCTGGTGTAAAAACAGCCTATCAAACTAATTTAATGTAGGATTTAAATTTGATAATTGTTTCCAAACGAAAAATTTCACTGTGCTTGTAGTTTTCCATAATGTAAGAGAAGATAAGTCATAAAAATGAGCATCATTGTTATACAAAACGGACTGAGTGTGAAAAAGTGATTTTTTATTGGTCACTAACTACTAGCAAAAGAAAAGTGGCAACTGGTATGCTAACAGTAATAAAAAAATTTCGGTAAATGTTAAATGAATGCTTCACGAATCAACAAGATTACAGCTTCTTGACAAGGCTACAGGAGAGTATGAAAACATCAAAGTCAACCGATTATCGCAGTGCACAAGACCTGTGCTAAGACATACCTGTGCATGCAAAATCAAAAATTATTCATCAAAAAATAGCGGAATAAAGCACTTGCTTGCAACAAGATTACCTGAAATTAACATCAAACTGATATCCAAAGAATCTTTGCAAGTCCTCAATTTCTAACCTGGTATCTTGTATTACAGACTTATATATGAGTATATGTAGAGGTCCGTTGTATTCAGTCAACCAATATCTTGCGTGAACCGACCAATGTTCTATTGCTGAGAATACATACTTTCGGAAACCTACAAAACAATCATTTCAAAGTTATCTCACACCCATATGATTTTATCAAAAGAAGACAATTAAACTTCAGCAAAAAGCAGATTTAGACAAAAAACTGCTGTAGCCTCTCATGGCTGATTTAAAAACACAAGGGAAAGCAAATACCAAAATCTAGCCAACTACTTTATTGTTCCAGATTTTTAAACTTATTGAAAAATTTATCAATTCAGCAGAAAAGAGTGGGTTTTAAAATGTTTCATGGAAAAATTTGGATGATATATCATCAACAAAAGCGCCTCAATTTCAAACTTTGAGTACAGGGCTTTTTTATATTGAACTAAGTATTTCTGTTCATAATCATCAGTAAGACCACAGTTTGTGTGACGTAACTCCATCTTGCAGTGAGTGAGAAATTTTTTCAACACAAATTAATTTGAGTCAGCCGCTATTTAATAAGAGCGAGTGGCGTGAGTAGTAAAATCAGGGAGATCTGCTCATACATTACTACTGGCGTGATATCATTAATTAATAGAACTGATTGAAAATATGACACTGTGGTGGATTTTTGTGACCACTAACTTTGCGCAAGGTCCCCCTGACAACTGTTGAGTGTCAGGCAAGCCTAAATAGAGCCTGGCACAGCCAGAACATAAGCAAGTCAGCCGGTAGAAACCCTACCGGCCCTGCAGCATTCACTGCCTGCCCTGCAGCATTCACTGCCTGCCCTGCAGAGGTACCACCGGCCCTGCAGCACACCCTGCCGGCCCTGCAGCATGTACTACCGGCCCTGCAGTGCCATTACATACCTATACCGGGTCGGTGAGCAAAGAACTACTATAGCCTGAGAACCGAAATTGATACCAAAGGTGCAGGAGCCCGACTTTGCAACATAGCTGTCCTCAAACAAGACCAAAGCCAAGGACCACAAGCCATAAGGACCAAGAACCAGAGCTACTCATTGCACCACCATGAGTAAGCAAGATTGACTGAGAAGCTCCGCCCCCTACTTCTGGGCGCCTGGCACATTTAACTCTATATTAACCAATGACTGTATCGTATATTTATATCTCATGATCTGATTAGTGTAAACACTTCCTGCCATTACTGATTTGTTGCCCCTTGTTTGGGCATATGTTTTAATCATGTTCTGCCTATAAAAGGCAGAACATTTCACTAGACTCCTTGTATTGTATTGGGATTCTACCTGTGCTTAAGCCAAGTAGCATGATACATTTACCCTTATTATACATTGCTGGTTATGCTGTGTAATAAAGTATGGTTAACTCAACAAGTCATTGAGTTGTACGTTTGAGCTGTGGGCTCCGGGAACAGTTGTGGAGTTGGCATACTCCTCTGTTGGAAGTTGACCTCTAGAGTGAGGCGTTGTTGGTGGACGTTTGGTCGGCCCCCCAAAATCCACTACAACACTACCAAAGCAGACGTTATATAATAACACAAGTTTCTACTTAAGATTTGAGGCTATTAATCTTAGCATTTCTGTTTGCATCTACCAATAATCCATCACTTACTGATGTCTGATGTCGTCCTTCTTTTAATTAGTTTTTTAAGTTATCAGATTGTGTTCATTTATCATCGCGAATGCACACTCCATTTTTGAGATAAATATTGTAAATGATTTGCGCAACATAACTTGACCGAACACTACTAGAGAGATACTTGCGTAAGAAGAATCCCCCTTTCTGTCGACTGTAGATGCTAAATGATAGAACTAAAGTAGAACCGAAATGGATTCTATATTACTGTGCAAAGAATAAGAATGGTCAGACAAACGAGCAATGTGTAGATTTCACAATATATTTGCCCAGAGATACCTAGGATTCACAGGTAACTGTAGGTATCAACATTGAACAAGCTCGCATGGACAACTAAAAAGTTGTAAATAATAGTGGTAGCATACAGGGAATTTAAGTACAAAATATGTAAATGAATAGGCTGCAATTATCATACAGTCATTGGCTAGCAATAAACAGTAGAATTATACTAAAAGAATCCACTTTGAAATGTGCCAGTTTGTAGTTAGTCATTCTCTCGTATTGATCTTCAACTGTGCCAGCTTACAATCCACACAAACACATGCTGCTGTGGCCAGCACATAATACTCCTAGGGGATCCGTTTTCTCACAACTAGTTTGTGGTTCAACCACAATATTACTACATAGGCCGCTTTAATCAGGAACGCTGAAGTGTTTCTAACTAAAAAGCCTAGGGTTGAAGTCACCAACCTTGTGGATGCTATATATATATGAAGACCGAAGTATCTAGGTCATTGCAGTGTGATTCACCCACCCGAGAATCTACCACATATGCACAAAGAGTGCATTCATGTTGAGAGACAGAATGACAACCTACTAGAGTTGTCCCCTCATGACTTAGATTGCTTCATTCCAGCTCTCATTTTCTCTCTTAATCAGTAACGTGTTTTCTTAGGCCTGGATGGGCAGTTGATAGGGCACCAGACAGTACTTGCAGTCTTAAAGTGCATACGTACCTTTGTAGCTGCAGAGCTCCTTGGTATATGCTCTCTGAGTATTTCTCCCTATTGCACAGAAAAACAGTGGTTAGATCTGTCCAGTTAGTGCTAGAGGTAGTGAGACCAAGGCATTCTGGGGGAAGCGATACCTAACATGGCAACAACAGGAGTTACAGGTGAGGGTGAGTGGGATGGATGAGTCTTGAGGAGAATCTTGTGAGGACCTAATGGTAGGGACATAAGGAGGAACCATTGAGGAGCTGGTAGTACCTGCCCCCTACCTGCCGCTGGCTAAGAGACTTTTGTAGGTTCATCTGACCAGTCTAATTGGGGGCTAGGAGAAAGGGAGGAATGACCACCTTGCAAAAATTGGCACATTTTAAATGGTTCTGGTCTCCTCCGTTACTGGAACTCACAAAACTTTGGGTATCTTTTTTGCCCATCATGCAAGTATATTGGGCTCTCTAGTAATGCACCTTGTTATCGGAGGTGTCCATGGTATTGAAAATACAGCTGGCTAATGTGTGCTGATAATTGCCACATACTTTGGTCTGAGAGGAACATAGGGGACAGGTGCTGTGGCGAGCTTGCTTCAAGTATTCCTTGATTGCTGCCTTTGTACACATGGACCCAGTTTAGCAGCCTGCAGGCAATGGGTCGCCGCTTGCTACCCAAAGGCTCAGTATTTATGGGTTTATCCCTAATTAAAGTAGGAAAAGGAAATGAACAGGCCACATCCACTGGGTTGGCAGCCTGAAGGGGAAGTAGTCTTAAGTGGAAGAGGAAGGGAGAAGACCCTGGCTTTTGCATTTTTTTGGTCTGCACTGGCAGTAATGAGGTCATGAGCGCCTTGGCTGTGTACACCACTTGCAACCATAGAAGCTCTATGGGGCCACTAAACAGGCTTTTTATGCAATTTTCACCTTTTTCCATACCCAGACAACCCAGACGACTTCCGGGCCAGTTTAGATGTCTCTCAGGTAAGTGCAGATGTCTTTTGGGCCGGATCACTCATTTCCTGGGTTGAGAGAGGGATATTTTCCTTGTGGCATTTGCCCAAATGAGGAGAATTTTGGTGTGCTTACAAGGATTCTGAGAGTGTGTAGAGTTTTTGTTGGGTAGGTGATTGGGGACAGGGAATGGAGCTCTCCTGTTGGTTGTGAAGGAGGAAGGGGAGATGAAGAGCCAGGGATTCTTGGTGAGTGCCATGTCTTTGTATCCATATTTCTATACAGGTTAACTGTTTGCCCATGGTTTCTGATTCTCCTAATGTCACCGGTGGTGGTGGGGCAGTCTGTTCCTGATAATGGCAGAAGAATTGGGTGGGTAGGCAGGGATGGTGTATGAAGACCTGATGGTGTAGCATGATCCTCTGTTAGGTTCAATTTCAGGGAGAGATCTTTGTCCATTTCTTGCAGCTCAAGGAAAGCGACTTGTTACCGCTGGTTGTTAGTTGCAATATTTTTAGCATTAAGATGTGGAGAGTTATGGCTTTGGCTATACTGTACACCCCAGTTTGCTAGAGTTCAATGCTATTTTTTGCATCAGCCAGTGGCGTTTGTAAGGTAACTAGTAGAGGTTTGGAAGTAGACTTCATTCTGACAACTCGTCAGTCATGTACAAAATATGTAATTGAATAGGTTGAAATTATCACACAGTCATTGGCTAGCAATAAACAGACCCATTATACTTAAAAATCACTTTCCATTGTGCCAGCTTGCGATTAGTCATCCTCTTGTGGTAATCTGCATCTGTACTTTCCTCAACTTTTTTAACGTTTCAGCTTAGAATGCTCCCACATGCTCGTGTGGCCAGTGCATAATTCTCCTAGGGGAATCCCTTTTCTAGCAACTAATTTGTGGATCAACCACACAATTTTACTACAATATATTTGATTGTTCAGTAATCAGTTGGCTGTTCCGCTAGTAAGTGAATGCACTCACTTTGCTCACAGTTCTTTCTTCTCACTAAATGGCTGGGATAGTTATCAGGTATTAAGCTTTTTTTGCCGAGTAGTCATTAGTCAAGTAAATAATATAATAATATAAATTTGTAAATCACCAATATTAAATTGTTAAATGTTATTCATTCATTTGTTTGACAAGAATAACAAAAATATCTTTATTAGTTGTGATTGAATAGAAGGCAAATGGTATTATTTTATTTTTTTGATTTTCAAATAAACTCTTGTGTTAATTACCAGTTGGCTGAGAGGGGAGTTACATCACTGTGCAATGGGATTGCATAGCGTGGCCTCTATTTAGTAGAAGCATTTGCCTCAGTTATTCCTTGCAGTAGTAAGCTAGCAGTATGCCAGGGAATTGGAACGAACGTCGACAGGAATGAATGCAGACATAGCTGGAATGAACGTAGACACACAGACACACAGATAATTTATTTCATTCCTGGAACGAATGTCAAAATGAAGCTTTGTATGTTGTCAGGAATGATTGTCGACACTTCTTGGAATGAACGTCGAAATTTTCTTCTCTCTAACATAGTCGACTTTCATTCCAAGTCTGTTGACGTTCACAGGGTGTGTCTTTGTTCATTCCAGCTGTGTCTGCATTCATTCCTGTCGACGTTCATTCCTGTCTACGTTAGTTCCAAATTCCGTATGCCAGCTGGCTGCAAGTAAATGTTGTTTCGTTAATAACAATCTTTTGCTCCAAACCGAAATCAGCGAGTCAGTTAACACTAGTACAGTGGTTCCCAAACTGGGGGAATTCCCCCCTCCCCCCCCCCCCCCCCCAAGAAGGGAATTTAAGACTTTCGGGGGGAGAGAATTACCAAGTGCTTAATCTTGTTGTCGTATGCAAGACATCCTAACAACCTTTTTTTCACTTCATGCACTTCAAGTTCGGTCAGTAGTGAAGTGTGTGTCAACACAGAGTTGATATTTAATTAACTTTGCTCGGGTAAACTTATGAAACTCTTTTTCTAGTTTATAGCCATCTAGCCAACATAAAGTGGATGGTTTGAACTTTTGCTAACTGTTATTTATTATTAATAATTCTGCTTGTCTGCGCAATTTCTATTTTTATATTTCTATTCCACCTGATTATTTTGTAGCCAATCAACTGCTTGTATTTTCAACTTTCTTACTAACATACTCTATTTTATAATTGTAGCTGCATTGTGGTGTGAGCAAAACTGTTTGTGCACTTCCACAGTAAAGTTGTTCAGCAATCGATTGTATTATGACTTGGCAATTTACTGTGTCCTAGCTCTGAATAGATGAATACATACATTTATATTTGAATGTAAACCTTATTAGTTTGGCAAGTTGCCTTGCTAATTGACTCAGTGGTGTGCTGAATTCCGTTTAGCTTGGTACTGCTTTTCAGTACACTGTGGTTGACAGTAGAATAGACACTCAGATCAGACACATGGAATAGTACAGCTCAGATAGTGAAGCCTAGCACAGTGGAATGGTGTGATAGACAGCAGTATTGACCTGCTGGCAGCTTTCTATCTCTCTAATAGTGCTCAATAAAGGCCGGAGTAAATCCTTTACATATGCAATCTTGGTTTTTCTGCCAGAATCGGAGCAACAAAATTTGAAAATCTGGTTTATTAAAATTTAGATTTGAGGCACTTCTGTCGCTGCCATGTCAACCAAACTTTCCTCAACCAAGTTTCAATACCCACTCTTTCTGATTAATTATTGAAATCTAAGTGTTGCCTCAGGCTTTAATTTTACCCAACTAACGTTACAATTTTGTTTTTTACCTTTCTCTCACTAACTTCTCTAAAACCTCTACGTAATATTTCATATTTTGCAACAATTCTCGAACCAATTTTAAATTTACAAATTCAAGAAAGTGGTCTTCCTTACTTTCACTCACTGCTTCAGTTGCGGCATTCCAAAACTCCTCAATTTCGATTCCAGATGTTGCACTTTTTATGTTGCTGATGTTACCATCAATATTGTTCCTCACCAGACGCCTAAAAACAAAAATTGTATTTTAGTGCTGTGTTGGAGCGCAAATGGTTTGGAATAGACTGGCGGAGTAATGCAAGTGGTTTGTTCCTTGGAACACAGACCAATATTTAGGAACAAGACATGTAGCACCTGAACCAGAAAGATGATTATACGTGTTCACAATGTTGTCTTTGCTTCAAATTGTTACTATTATTGGAGTTGTACATTCACGTTGTTTTTTCTAGTTTAAATGATATAAACTGGGCGGAGTTAGTGGCGCTTCGCTATCAAACACCCACACCACAGTTTATAGAAATGGCCTCATGTATGGGGAATTGTCTTCTCTAACTATTTTCTCTTTTTCTCTTACTCAGAAGTTCCTTTATGTCCTAAAATTATGCTCAATAAATGTATTTTGATGGTTATGATGCTATGAATTGGGTCTGATGTTTGGCAAATAACTCAGAGTTAACAAACGAATGATTGCTCTATAACACCATTGTGTTCCACTGTCGTCCATATTTTCCTCAGTGCGGGTAACCATAATAGACCACGATTCGTATTACACAAAATGTTTATCGCTATGTCTAGTGTAGTGTTTTGATTGGTTGGATTGTTTGCTTATAAACGTTATCCCCGAGCTGTTAGTGGCGTTAGTACAAAGAGGGTAAATCCTTACCCTCTTTGGTTAGTAGTAATTAGTAGAACTAGTACATGTTGTCACGGTGAGCGAATCAGTTTAGATTTTTTTCTTGATTATAGTAAATAATACTAATAAAGATAATAATTTATTAATTAATTATTTTTATTAACAAGTTGCAGTTCAGATCCAGCTAAGCTAGCGATGGTGCAACAGCACAATAACGTCGTTGAATGATTACCTGAAGCATACATCGTTGCATTTTGTGGTCTGGCATTTGCATTCTGTTTGATTCTGTGGTCGTAGAAATTAATGGAATGTTGAATTGTTGTTGTTTTACTAACTCACGCTGCTCAAGCAAGGACACAGGTCAGATATGCTACCCGCAACATGCGGACTAGGTTCGTGGTACTTAGTCTACTTCAATGATTGTCTCCTCATGTTTTGATGTATTTGCGAGAAGACAACTCAGGCAAATACTACCCCATTTCTATAAACTGTGGTGTGGGTGTTTGATAGCGAAGCGCCACTAACTCCGCCCAGTTTATATCATTTAAACTATGTTTTTTCATATAACTTGTGAAAATATAAAATCAGTCAGTCCCATTCATATTTTTGATAAACCACCAAACCATGCTACGCAAGCACATGGCAAATGAATGCAGCGTGTGTAGATTAATATAATGGACATCTTCAGATCCATACATTTAACAAGCTATGATTTTGATTGTACCCTGACATTGACAATCAGTGAGATTTTGATTTGGCTGAAAACTGAACAGAAAAATGCCAACATCTGGCAATATTGCTGCACAGCCAACAATATGTTGTTTCCTTGTTCACTACAATGCAACCATATTGAAAATATTGTTTGTTTTTTGAAATTACATTTAGATAACAAATTAAACTGTAATGGTAAGAACTCAAAGATTAATGTGAATTAACAATTACGTTCAGGTTCTTCAAGATATATTTTTATTTTATTGGAATTCACCCTGTGTTAAGTATCAACTATGATAAACATAATGAATTATACAATCATTTAGTGACAAGTCTCTCAATAATCAACACGGCTTGTTGGCAGGACTGCTTTTTAATAGTGGTCCGCTCCTATTACTAGAATAGTGTTTGCAAGCACAATTTTACTATTGCATCAATTAGAGTAAATTTCTGACAGACTATAGGCCATTTAACTCATCATATAGTAATTGTATTGATGGTGTAATAAAAATACATGCTGCAACGCTTGAGCAAGAAACTTCAACATGCGAGTTTTTGTTCCCTGAAACATAGTCAATCTTTGAATGTAGTGAACATACAACGATATTTATCACCCACCAGTAAAAAGCACAAGTCCTTTGAAAACAATGCGAGCTAAACATGTTATTTATTTATGCAAGATAACAAGAAGCAGCTGATAGCGGTAAAGTACTAGTTATTGTTAGTATACTTTGAATGAATATTGACATTGATTGATGAAAGATTAAACAGATTGACTATCATTATAAAAAATAAACAAAGTAAACTTAATTATTTGTTATTATTAAAACTATTGTTATTATTAGTAGTAACATTCATTAACATGATTGCCATTAATAAAAATAATAATTATTAAAATAATGAGTATAATTATTATTATCAGTGAAAGATGGTTCAATTTTTTATTAAAAATTATTCACAAGTCTAGTGAGAGAAATTTTTTGAGTATGAATGCTATTTATAGTGTTATTATATTAGTTGTGTTGTCATGGGTTGGTCTCATATCTTTATTTATAGTCTCCTAAGGTATGCTTGGGAAATCTTAATTAGAAGTTTTTTCTTGGCCCTTCAGCATTAAAGTAGGTGGTTTTCATTGTAGTTTAATAGTGAATAGATATAGTTTGATTATGAGCTGGATTTTATTTTTGGAATGTTCAGAAAAACAAAACATTGATAAACCCCAGATAACAGCCTACCTTTTTCTCTCAGCAAATGCTGCATCATAGGGATGTCTCAAAAGCAATGCAGCTTTTGCTATTAAATGTGAATTTTTTGGATGAAAATGGTGGGTTTTTGAAAATAAGCATCTTGTAGGTTTTTGCTTCAAATATCTGCATCCAGGAAACCTTCCGCTGGGATCGGGTGTGTACTCTAAAACATAATATAATAAAAAATTTTTTGTAAATTTATAGATTAATATAACTGAGAAACAAGGTGGTTTGCATTCCCTCATTTTTTTTAATGCTGAACTTGTATCTGATCAATTTGTGCCTTAGTGCTAAACCAATCATATAAAACTTGAAGTTTTTTAATTTTCTTTTGAAGTTTTAATAAAAATAATCAACATAGTAGTGCTAGCGCGTACACAAATGCAGTTTGGTCATTAATTAGTATATTACAAACTTTGGCAAAACATCTGCTAAAATCTGAATACCTGTCCTGCCTCATGATGCAAATGAAAAGTTTCTGCATGATACAAAATTCTGAAGATTCTGTTTTCAATAAAGGAGGCGCAGCTTTGCAAAAAGATTTTTTAGCTATTTATAATGTGTTAAGTTCTTGAAAAACACTTTGCTTTTGGCATTGAGCAACCGTTTTTATCATCAAAGTTCTGTAATTACAGAAAATGAGGCTTTAGATATTCTGGGATCAACGTCATCCGATGTAAAGAAAATTCTACTGGCAGCCTATAAAGTGGTATAATAGTAACAGATTTCTGAAAAAATAATGTTAAATTTAGGAATGCAAAAAATTTGAAAAGTTTGAAAGACTGAAAAAATTTTAAAATGTCATAGGAGCAGTTTTGTAAGAAAAAATTTGAGCCTACGAAAAACACGTGAAACATGATGTGGTATAGAAACAGCTACATGAGAAAAATGTAAAGATTGTTAGAATCAGTACGAATTTGATTCTCAAACATTGTTTGTCATGTGAGCATGTGGGTTTTGTTAAAAAAGATGTTTACCAAAAATGGAAATTGTTAGAAGATTAAAACATAAAAGTACTGTGAAATGCATTTTTATAAGAGAGCTTTTATATTTATATATACATATATATTTACACATATATCTAATGTACAAACAAGAACATAAAATTATGGAAATATTCTTTGATTACTTCAACAATCCATTCTAATGAATGTACAGACATTTCTGTTTCACTATTTATCTGTAAATATCACGAGATTTGGGGTTCCATATTGCTTGAATATTTTGCTTTCCATTTATATCGAGCTGAACTTTTAAAAAAGGTTTTATCCCAAACGGGTTTTTGAATCTTTTTCAAGTAGCTATTAAGATCTAAGATGTGTGACATACATAACTCAGTATGAGACATATTATGTGTGTATTGAAGAGTAGGAGATGTTTTATCATCTAGTTTACCCATATTCACCATGTATTGTGGGGCACAGAAGAGATTGGTTGGGAAAGTGACTAGCTTGATTGACTTGATCGGCATTATCATGTTGTCTTTGATGAAAATGTGATATGCGTGAGGAATTAAGTCCTTTAGATGTAGTCTTTTTCTTTGCTGTGAGGTCATATTGATCTAAAACTTAAAAAAGACTTTTAGTAAATGAAAATAAACATAAAAAATGGGGATAAAAATTAATTCAGAGGTTTCTGCTACTTAAGTACAAATAATAATAACTAATTAGAATCCTGCTGTAGTCTCCCTGACAAAATTGGGGATTTTGTGAATGTCGAAGGCTTTTCCAGATGAGAGCAAACCAGCTAAGCTCTAGTAGTGCACCTTCTGCACAGTTCTAACTACGTAAGTACAATTAATAATAAATAATTAAAGCCCAGTTTTTACTTCTCTGGCAAAAAGTCAGTTTTGCCAATGCCAAAGACGTTTTAGTGTTGAGAGCAAACCGATTGGGCTCTAGGAGTACACCTTCTCCACCTTCACCTACACCTTCTCTCTTACCTTATTGCTGAGAGTCCTAATAGTTGCAGTAGATGTTGTTTCTTTGGTCACTGTTACTAGAGTGGTTGCTTTCTGAGTATATACAGCAGCTTGTAAATAGCTAAAGTTGCACTGACTGACCTATCCCTATAGTCATGGGGAATGCTCGTGCCAAAGGGTGAATAAAATCTGTTTACTCGAGCAAAAAAACACATTGTAATATATAAGAATTTTTTGGGTGACTAAACAAATAATTTTTTCATGCAGAAATCATATTTTATTGTATAAAAATTTTCGCGCAACTAGAAAAATTTTTTTTGCCCGAAAAACGTATTAGAATATATAAGAATTTTCAGGCAACCAAAAAGACTCTTTTTTGCCGGAAAAACTTATTATAATATATAAGAATTTTTGTGCAGCTAGAAAAAAATTTTTTTGCGCGACAAACAATGTAAAATATAAAAGTTTCCATGCAGCTAAAAAAATTTCTTCGAGGAAAAAAACCTATAGAAAATAGGAGAATTTGCGAGAGCATTTTCATTGGCTGTAGGGTCAGGTCAGTCGGTGAGACTTTGACTATTTAAAGCATGCCAGCATTTAATACTTTTTTGTTGAATTTCTGGATATTAAAGTGTCAAGTAGCAGATTAATGTATTAAATAGCCCTCTAGGCCTACTCGGTGCTGATCTACAAGCCTGCAAAATACCCCTCTTCCAGAAATGCTCACCAATTTTTACACTGCTTAAAAATGACGTCACCTTCGGATCGGATGTCTATTTATTTCTTTCTCGTACAGTATTTATTTGGCAAATCTGATCCCGCTATTTCTTTTAATTACTATTTTATTTACTATTATTTTGCATACTACTTGGTGGATGACGAGTTTGTGTGTTACAGGAAGTTCAAGGTTATAACATAAGTTCCATAGGTATTGGCTTAACCTAGGAATACGGGTACATACATTGGTTACCGGAACTTAGGCTAACTGGAACAAACCTGGATGACTGACCTCATCTAGATAAAAGTTACGGTTTACTGGTAAGTGGACATGTTTTCTTGATTCGCTTCAAACCCTTCATCTAACATGGCGCAATTGGCATAGGACCTGGTGATATTGTTGTTATTGTGTGTTATTGGAATTACTTACTGGTGCAAGGGAGGTGTATGTGAGGCTTTTGGTGTCGTGTGGGCACTGAAAGAGAGTGGGTGTAGAATTGCTAGGGCCGAGTGGGTCCTCCGTGGTGTGTGTGGGGATAGAGGTGTGTGTGTAGAGGTGTTGGGTGTTTCAGAGCTGTGTGAGCTCTCAGTGTTCAGTGGTTATTAAGGAAATTGGTGCAGTGTTTATTTTTGGTTAAGTGGTAATTTGGTTCGAGGGTGCAGTGTTTATACGTGGTATTTGTTTGTGGTGTTGTTGTTGATTATTTACCGAGATAAGGGTGCAGTGGAGTTATTACGTGATATTGTCATTTTAGATTATTATTGTGTTGTTTTTACTTGTATATTGGATAAGGGAACAATGGATTTATTTTGGGATATTGTGAATTATTATTGCTACTGTTGTGTTTTGGTTACCTGTTCAATGGCTATTGCTGTGGTGGAGAGGCGCTACTGTACTGATATTGTACAGATATTGTTGGGTTATTATTGTGTTAAATAATTATAACAGGGATGGGTAGGAGACTTGACTTATCGTCATTTCCCAAGCTAAGGTTAGCGGGTAACAATGTTTTTGAGGAATTTAACAATTGGTTGACTCAGTATATGGTGTCTGCTGAGGTAGACGCTTTGACTTTGGGTACTGAGAAGGTGGAAACTCATTGGGATGAGGTTGTTGTAGATGTGTTTAGAGGTAGAACTAAAGTACTAGCCTTATTAAGTGCTATAGGTAGTGATGGTATCGGGATACTGCAGTCACTGGGATTTGATTTAAATGACCAGACTGATGATGGATTTGATAGAGCTGTAGATTTGTTAAAAGGTCACTACGACCGTATTGAAAGTATATATGTCAAGACAATGAGGTTCATGACAGTATCACAGTCTTGTGGGGAGGATGAAGGGGAGTACTTACTCAGGGTTGAGAAATTAAGTAGGGATATGGATTTTGGGCATAACAATGTTGAGTTGAGGCAACGCTTTTCCGTTGCTCTAGCAGTTAATGGTTTAAGGGATTCATCTGTGCGTAAATTGCTTATGCAAGAGACTACAATTAGCTGGCGAGAGTTAAATGTTAAGTTGGCAGCCAGGCAGTTGGCTAATGCTTCAGAAGAAATTCTGAATACTTCTAGGACTGGCTGTTCAGACGATGGTAAAGGGGCTGTAGCAAAAGTAGAGAAGGGGAGTAAACGGAGGACTAACAATAGTCGGAATGACTCAGAGAATGAGTCGTCGGTATATGAGGTACCTAAGTATAGACAGGGAAATCCAAGGGAGGCCGGGGATAGCAAGGTTACATACCGTTCAAGGGACAGTAGTAGGTCTAGAGATGGTAGTGTGGAAAAGGGCTCCTATTCCCGTGGCCATAGCAGCCACAGTCCAGGGGAGAGGAGTAGCAAGTATGAAGGGTATCATGACCGTAAGGGAGATAAGCATTATGAGAATGGGTATGGTGCAGAGTCCTATCGACACCCCAGCCCAGATGTCAAGTATTCTCCTAAGTATGAAGCGACGTCCTGTGGATGCCGTAGCCCGGATAACAGGTATTGGCAACAGATAGTGGGTACCCTCCTCGATCACCTCGAGGTTCACCTACAACAGGTAGAAGGTCTGGACGGTTTAGCTCCCAAACTAGGGGGGACGACTGTTTCCAGGGTGGTAAAAGGGGGCATCAAGTCCGTCATTGCCCGGACATAAGGTGCTTCCAGTATAATCTGAGAGGCCATACGTCTAGGGACTGCAACAAGAGGCGGGAAGTTGACAATAACAGGTCACAGTACAGGCATAGAGAAAGTAGTGGTAGCAGAAGCCCTTCGCACAGGGTTAGGTTTGCTAGTCGGGATAAGGATTGACTGTATGGCAGTGAAAGTATCACACGTACTTTAAAGGTTAACGATAGGGAAGTTGAATTTGTATTTGACACTGGGGCAGAGGTATCCACACCCACTGAACAAACCAGTGATTGTTTGGCTTTAGAGCTATGTGAACCCTCTAAATGTTTAACAGGGGCGGATGGTTCTAGGTTGAAGGTTACTGGTATGGCAGGAGTCAACATTAAAGGGACATACAATTCAATAGATGCAGAGGTATATGTGATAAAACGTTCTCACAGGAACTTGCTAGGATTGACTGAAATCAGACGACTTAACTTGTTGGCTGTGATCAATGAACTGTGTGTGGGTAAATTTGATCTTTTAAGGAAATATTCTCAGGTTTTCAAAGGTTTCGGTGCATTACCAGGTATGTTTAAGATAGAACTGAAGTCGGACACAGTTCCCAAGTGTTTGTACTGACCCAAGACTATAGCCGCTGGTCTTACAGACCAGGCTAAGGTTGAGATAGAGGGTATGTTGGAAAAATGTATCATAGAACCGGTAGAGGAGCCTACCGATTGGTGTTCAGGGTTAACTATAGCTCCGAAGCCTGGAGGTAAAATCAGGATGTGTGTGGATTTAACCATGTTAAATAAAATTGTTAAAAGAGAGGTTTACTCTCTCCCTAGGATATCTGAAATGCTCAGTAAATTGGCTAAGGGTAAAATGTTTTCCAAGTTGGATGCAAACTCTGGGTTTGGGCAGGTAAAATTGGACCCTGGAAGTCAACTGTTGACTACCTTCATAAGCCCATGGGGTAGATTCTGTTTTAAAAGAATGCCTGTTGGTATATCATCGGCACCAGAGTTTTTGCCAGCGTACTATGGAAAAACTCCTGGTTGGGTTAAAGGGTGTTGTTTGTTTAATGGATGATGTATTGGTTTATGGTAAAGACTCTAAGGAGCTTTGGGAGAATTTAGATGCCGTTTTTGAACGGGTGGAAAGTTCTGGTATGACGTTAAAAGAGGAGAAGTGCTAGTTTGGTTGCACTGAAATTAAGTTCCTTGGTCATTGTAGTATTTTCTCAGATATATATATAAACATGTATTTGAATGTAGTTAACAAACATTCCAGTGAAATAAAATAATATAACTACAAAACTCAAAACAGTAAAAACATTACAATGATTATCAGAGTGCACTCTGTAAAAGCATAAGCCCAACTGACTCTTCTGCTAACTATTACCCAGCAAGTCACGTATGCATGTTCACTCATGCATGTCTGCTTATGCATGGCTTCGAAATAAAACATAAGAACACAACTCCAAACACTACATCTCTTCCATCTTTAAAAAAGCTAAGTGACATAATCATTAAGATAAGTTGGCTTGTTACGTGCACGACTACTCTGATGCACTGACTGCTCCTTAGCCGGGGCCACACGAGACTGATTTACTATTTCACCATTGCTAAGTCTGAATGTGTTACGAGCAACCTGACCCTCAATAGCAACAGGAGCCGAGAACTGAGATTGACCTTTATTACGAGAACCAAATTGTCTTACTCTAACCAAGTCACCAACCTGAAGACCAACATCTACAGCCACCCGTCTAGAATCCGCATAATCCTTCTGTTTAGCCTGGTACAAGTCAACACGATCATCAACACCTGATGTATCCTCAACAGGTACTAAAGATCTATCTAACATGAGCTTAGTACGCATCACGCGTCCATGTAATAAGGTGCTCGGTGCAACACCTGTAGTAGAGTTTGGAGAGGACCGATACACCAGAAGAAAGTTTGTGACAGATTTCTTCCAATCCCTCCCTTCGTTAACAGCGTCCTCAATAGTTTGCTTCAAGGTCCGATTGAAACGCTCGACCTCACCATTGCATCGAGGGTAATAAGTAGAACTTCTATAATGGTTGATACCACATGTCTTAAGATAGTCTTCAAACTCACTGGATGTGAAGTTCATAGCATTATCACTCACCAAGGCCTCAGGATAACCCTCATGGGAGAACACCTTCTCAAGGAAGCCTATAATGTTTTTCGAAGTAATACTACTCATAAAAGCTACTTCCGGCCACTTGCTGCGATAATCTACCAAATTCACCGCATATCTCTGGTCCCGAGGAGCTAAGACAAAAGGACCAACACAATCCAACCCAACCTTTTCCCACACCTTCTCAGGAAGTTTGACAGGGGTTAACGGAGCATCACGGGTAATACACGATTTATCATTCATTTTACACGTAGAACAATCACGGACAGCTTGCTCAATGTGCTTATCCATTGCCTTCCACCAATACATTGACCGTATATATCTTTTACACTTAGCAATACCTTGGTGACCTTCATGCCCATTACTGATAACTTGAGATTGCATGGATTCTGGCACAACTATCCGACCATCACGAAGTACTAAATCACCCTGCAAAGCAAACTCATCCTTAAAATTGTAATAAAACTTATCTAAACAATCTGACTTGTGCTTCCAGTTTGAACTGACAGCTCGATGGAGCTCGAGAACAATTTTGTCAGACTTGCATGCTTTAGTGAACTGTCCCAAGTCAATGGCTGAGGCCACAAGCGCAACGACTTCCTCTTCATTATCATGCACTGGAATATTATCAGCTACAGGAATTCTAGACATAGTATCAGCAGGCACATTGTCACTACCTTTGACATATTTCACCTCAAAATTATAAACCTTTAGCCTAGAGCGCCATCTTGCTACTCTATGCCCAGCACGTCTTGTGAGAACAGCTCCATAAAGAGATGTAAGTGGGTTGTGATCCGTTCGAAGCAAAAATCTTCTGCCCCATAAGTAAGTGTGCCAACGCTCAACAGCCCAAACACAACCTAACGCTTCCAATTCAAGAGCACAATACTTTGCTTCACTCTCGGACAATGACTTTGAAGCAAATGACACCACCCGTTCACTGCCATCTTTCTGAATCTGACTAAGAACCGCGCCCAAACCTATACCACTAGCATCAGTAGTCACGATAGTCTCCAAACTGCTATCAAATGAAACCAGCAAACCACTGCATGCAAAAGCTTGCTTTATTGCATTAACATCATTCATTGCCTCCTGTGACCACAATAGATTCTTATCCTGATGCTGAACCATCTTTCTCAAGTTAACAGTCATGGCAGAAAGATTTGGAATAAATCTAGCGTAGTACTGAATCATTCCAAGGAATTTCTGTAATTCATCTTTAGTATGTATAGTCATAGACATAACAGCACTAATCTTATCCTCAAGGGGAGCAATACCCTCACTACTAACTCTACACCCCAGAAATTCTACACTAGGTTGTCGAAGCCTACACTTCGCATAGTTTAATTTCAAACCGGTTTCATCTAGTTTCTGAATAACACGCTTTAGGTTATCATCATGTGTCTTCTGGTCCTTACCAAAGACACAAATATCATCAAGATACCATACACAGATATCACGGCAACTATCAAACACTTTAGACATCAACTTTGAGAAATAACTTGGGGCACTAGCTAAGCCAAATGGAATTCTACACCACCTAAATAGTCCCTCTGAACTGATGAAAGCTGTCAAATCCTTACTATCCTCTGTTAGTGGTATCTGATTATAAGCAGACTTAAGATCCAGTGTAGAAAACACTTTGGCCTCATTCATCGAGTGAACCAATTCCTCCATGTGAGGGAGAGGATGACAATCTACTACTATATTCTGATTCAGTCTAGACAAATCCGTGCAAATACGAATATCACCTGATGCCTTCTTCCCAACTATGACTAAAGGCGAAACCCATTCCGAAGAATCAATCGGCTCAATTACACCTTCATCAACCAAACGCCGTAGCTCACTTCGAACCTTATTCCTCACTGCATAAGGCGGAGCACGGTACTTCTGCACACATGGCTTAGCACCTGCTTTGAGCTTGATTTGGTGCATATATTTTGTGACTTTCTTTGATACACCATCACTTTTGTCTTTGACCACAAGGACTTGTGCAATGTCTAAACCCGTATCACGAAAAAACATCTAATCCTACCAAAGCACTACCCTTTTCAACCACATACAGCAAAGTCGTACATGATTTGCCCTGAATCTCAATAAACACGCTGCAGCAACCTACTACAGGGATTACCCTTCCTGAGAAATCAGTCAACGTATGTGGAGCTGCAACCAGTGTGTCAGAGAAATGCGCTCTAAAAACATCATGTGGCAAAATAGAAACATTAGATCCAGTATCAATCTGAAAATTAAATACATGTGATACACTAGGTCTAGCTACACAAGATACATTAGCATCAATCATAAGCTTTTCAGATTTGTTGCCAACTGTAAACACATATACATCATCCTCCGAATTAGCTGTCTGATCCACTACCTTACACTCTGCCATGTCACTACCAGGTCTACAAAACCTCGAACCACCAAAATGTCCAGTTCTTTTGCAAACATTGCAGCGTTTAGATTTAGCAGGGCATGAAGCATCAGAAGATTTATGTCCAGGCTTAGAACACGCAAAGCAGATGACCTGCCTATCAGCTGTTTTAGAGTAACTAGCCTTACCATGAGAAGACTTCACCTTGTATACACCTGAATCTCCCACATTAGCAGCAGCATTACCTTGTATCATACCAGACTGCAGTTTGACAGTCTCTGAAGCACGTACTATATCTATAGTGTCCTGTAGTGTCATACGCTTAGATTGTCTGTTCAACTCATTTGCTTTCAGCAACAATTTCTCCCTTACTTTAGAATCATAAACCTTCTCCACAATCTGATCTCTAATCATGTCTTTCTCACACTCGCCACCATAACCACTATAATTACAACCAACCACTAATTTTCTCAACTCCGCAACAAAGTCATCAATCGACTCCTCTTTATACTGCATTCTCGCTTTAAACCTGTACCGCTCAGCCTCCTCACAGCTTGCAGCAACATAATGGGCCTTCACAGCATTCTTCGCCGCCTGAACACTCTCATCAGCTACATCCAGGTTAAAGAATGTTCTCTGGCCTTCATTGCCAAGACATGCGATAAAGTGAGCCCTTCGTATTGTATCATCCAGCTGCGCAAATCCTCCAAGCAGTTCAAAGTTATCATACATTTTAAGCCAAGTTTCATAAGAAATATTTGGCTCACCAGGGTTCTGTAAAAATGGTGGAGGAGGATGCGCAACCACTTGCATCATTCCACCAGCCTGGGTATTTGTCACAGCAGCCTGTGTAGTAGCTGTATCTCCACTAGTAGTGGACATATTCAATGAGTCAGTAGTTTACAATCTCAGGCAACAGCAAAAATAATTCTGTAAAATCCTCGTCGTCCAGTTGTAGTATTCTCTCAGATATATATATAAACATGTATTTGAATGTAGTTAACAAACATTCCAGTGAAATAAAATAAGATAACTACAAAACTCAAAACAGTAAAAACATTACAATGATTATCAAAGTGCACTCTGTAAAAGCATAAGCCCAACTGACTCTTCTGCTAACTATTACCCAGCAAGTCACGTATGCATGTTCACTCATGCATGTCTGCTTATGCATGGCTTCGAAATAAAACATAAGAACACAACTCCAAACACTACAGTCATTTGATTAGCAGTGCTGGGGTCAGACCTGATCCAGATACGGTTAAGGCAATTTTAGATATTCAGCCTCCAGCCAATAAGACTGAGGCTAGAAGGTTTACGGGTATGGTGAATTACCTTAGTAAATTCAGTAGCAGGGTATCGGGTTTATGTATTCTGATTTATGCGTTATCGGGTTCGGGGTTAGAATGGAAATGGGATTCAGCGCAACAGATAGCTTTTGAAGGTATAAAAAATGAATTGTCAAAGGCTCCTGTATTGTGTGCCTTTGACCTCAATAAAAGGCATAGGGCAGATGGCAGTAAAAGTGCAATAGGGACAGTATTGCTTCAGTTGGATAAGGATGGTCGAGGCCAACCTTTTGAGTAAGCCTCTAGAAAAATGACGGGAGCGGAAGAAAGGTATGCCATGATAGAACAGGAAGCCCTTGCAATCACTTGGGCATGTGAGAAATTTGATTATTACCTAGTCGGACGTAATTTTGAAATAGAGATAGACCATAAACCACTGGTCTTGGTATTGGGTGAAAAAAACCTTTCGAGTTTGCCTATTAGGGTACAGCGCTTTAAGCTAAGGTTGTTAAGGTACGATTATGATATATTTCATACTCCTGGTAATAATATGTATCTGGCAGATGCGCTGAACAGACCGAACAGTGGTAGTTATAGTTCTGTCGATTCTGCTAAGTGTAATGATATAGAGGCTTATGTTGGCCTGGTAACAAGTACAATTGTGGCAGATAGTAAAGAGGAGGAGATAGTGGTAGCTACGAGGGAAAGTGATCTGTGCAGGTCTGTTTTCTCATACATATTTAATCGTTGGAGTAAGCCGCCAAAAGGTAGTACGGGATAACTTGCTAAGCTTTATACATGTAGGGATAATTTGAGTGTATGTAATGGTCTGTTGTTCTACAACGCCCGGGTAGATATCCCTAGTACCTTGAGAAAGCGTTACTTGGGTAAATGTCACGAGGGACACCAAGGTGTTTCTTAAATGCGTAGGTGGGCAAGGAGGCATTTCTGGTGGCCAGGGATCAGTGTAGATATTAGGAGGTATGTGGAAAGTTGTGATACATGTATACGTCATAGATCGGTTAAGCACCAACCTATGGAGAAGGGTGACCTTCCCTCCTACCCTTGGAATACTATAGGCATGGACATATTCCAGTTTCAGGGTAAATTGTACGTGGTTATCATAGAATACTACTCTAAGTGGATAGAGGCAGTTTTAATCCAGGGTACCACATCCAATGAAGTTATAGTGGTTATGAAGGTTATCTTTGCTAGGTGTGGGATACCCAGAGTAGTTCGCTCTGATAATGGGCGCTGTTATGACAGCAAGAAATTCAGGAAATTTGCAGATACTGTTGGTTTTTCTTTAGTAACCAGCAGTCTCAGGTATCCTCAGCCAATTGGACTGGCAGAAAGTGAAGTTAAAACGGTAAAAAGTTTATGGAATAAGAACGAGGACAAATCCCTCACTATGTCAGTGTTTAGGCATACCCCTTTGCAGATGGGGTACTCCCCCAGTGACTTAATGTTTGGAAGGGTTATCAGGTCACCTCTGGGTAACCCTCGGATAGGCCGTACAGATTACAATTTGTACGAGCAGGAAGAGGTTAAGAGGTGTCAGGGAATAAAAGACCGTTGGGATAAGAAGTATCAGTAGTAATATATGAGCAGATCTCCCTACCAGTAGTAATATATGAGCAGATCTCCCTACCAAGTGTTTTTTTGTGGATTAAATCTTGGGGGTTATGCAATGGGTTACGGCGTTGAATGAATTCGCCGAGTTTATATTGTGTTTTATTTGAGGGGTACTTGAGTGGCATTTGAGTGGCATTTAAGTGGCATTCGAGTTTTGATTATTATTTTACTTAATTTGAACTTATATGGTATATACATTTTGAATGTATGGCATTTAAGTTTTGATAATTTCTTTTCATAACTCGAGCTCATATAGCATCTTGAGAGAGAGGAGAGAGGAGATGTATCTACCTTGAATAAATTCATTGATTAAAAGCGAATCAATGTATGACTATATACATTTATTACATAATAAGTAGGGGCAAAATCTCCTCATATAATATAGCTAGATACATAATTCGAACTCATATATACATTGAATGCTATAAAATATATCGGATGATAAAGTTAAATATTCATCTATTCTTTATCGATATTTATAAGGATGATGAAAGATTTTTTGTATTTTATATACATATATATATAGTTATAGTAGCTGTGGTAAAAGAAGTCTATTATGAAGGTTTTTATTTAAGCCAAAATAGGCTCGGTAGATACTCCATCAGAACACACTCGTCTTTTAGCATAAAAATATGTGAGACCTCGTTTTATTTGGTTGTATGTCAACATTTTTTGATCCTTTACTACAAATCCTCGATTTTTACCCATAAACGACTTTTTTGTGTTCAATACATTTAGATAACTGTCTTTGTTCAATTGATTAATTCGTTTGTTCAAACCTTTTGAGCTAAACTTGTTTCCTTTTTCTCCCCAGCAGTAATAGGATTTAGAGTTAAGTGCAACAATTCCATCTCCGGTAAATTCCTCTTTAAACAGCCCAGGTGTTCTTTTTCCGTGTTTTAGTACTTTTTCACAACAGTCTTGCATGCTCCATTCTAAACCCATTGTTTTGGTTCTTAAAAACTCATCCCTATGTTTGTCACAGTATGGGCGTGGAAACCAATCACCATATTCATTGTAAAACTCTTTTTTCATACTTGGTTTTACCAGTGTTTCTAATGTTCCGCTCAACGCCATGTATGCGCTATCTGTATCCATTTCAACATATTGGAAATCACTTCTGTCAATATACCTATAAATAAAAAGTTTGTTTCGATTTCAATTATTTGGAAGTTTTACTTACTTACACATAATAATGGTAGGGAATTAGGTTTTACTTACTTATCCATAAAGTCGTAGTAAAACTGTAGCATTCTCAGTTTAGCATACTGTAGCACGGAGAAACCCAAGTGTACTGGAACATTCATAGTTAGCTGAAATGATGGTGATACTGATTAGCAAAGTAAACTTGTGGAATATAAATTTTGAATTGCAAAATAATTGTTTTAAAACTTACTAGCTGTTTACAGGTTACGATTTCATAAAAATCATCTGCTATCTCTTCCATGGCGATAAATTTGTTTCCTCTGATACGAAATGAAGCTTTTCTGGCGCCTTCGATGAACTTGATGGTGGTATGTTTTTCTTTATCAGTGATTGTTTTTCCATAAGCAGCATTTCCTACCAACTTGCTAGTAGTAGCGAGTAATTTTTGACTAGGATCTGCATCTCCCATTCTCCTAGCGTCTGAAACCGATGTTCCAAAAGCTTCAAAAGCTTTTCTAGGAATATATTCTATTAGCTGATAAACTTTGGTGACTTTCAATCCTTGTTTCAAGTACCATTTCAACAAAGGACTCATTAGCAATATCTTATCTCCGTACATACTTCCAACTAATGAGCGTTGAGGAGTCTTTAAAAACCCTTCGGCTTCAGCAAAGACTTTCATTTCATCGCTCAAGTGTTCTCTGGTTAACATCGTATTTTTAAAAATCGGAGGCATTTCGGAGAACTTTTCTTCCTCTTCCTCAGGAACTTCGATGTCACATTCAACAAATCCGAAGAATTCTTCTGATTGAACTCTCTCCAACACTTCTTCTTGATTCAGCTTTTTTTCAAGTATTTTAGGGTAGAAAGAATTGTAAAACGTGTTGACAAATTTTTGTAAATTTGTATGAGTTTTTACACGCTTCATCCAATCACACTCCCAAATCGAGATTACAGTGTAACCTAATGCTCGAAGATATTCTTCATTTTCCATCGTAGTTTTAAACAGATTTGCTTTTGATTTTCTTCCACTAGCTTGAAGCTCTTGCTCTTTAGCGTTGTTATAAGAGCAGTCGTGTCCATGCCAAAAACATCCGTGGAATTGAAAGACATGACGATTTTCAACACAGAAACCATCAACTGGTAATCCTCGCTGTTCGAGAGTAACTTCTCCTCCATTGAGCTGATGTCTGATATTGATTTTTTTTGAGAACATTTGGAACTGTAACCAGCTATGAGCTATCTTGCTAAATTTTACTGGTTCAGCGACAAAGGAGTTTTCGATTTTTCTTCTTCGAGGATAGCCAGTAGGCATTGATTGCATCATACACCATAAATAAAGCGCATTTGCATCAACTCCATAGATTCTATCACAAATCTTTGCTTCTTTTCCCAACCAATGTTCTCTAATTTTAGTTATACCTTTTTCGTGATATCTATGCATCACTAGACTTGGCCCACCAACTATGTTTTTCTTTATTAGAGGATAAAGTTCTGCATTGCAGTTGTCAAGCAGACAAATTGGGAGAGTCTGACGAAACGAGTTACCAAGTTAATCAAAATTCAAGTATGTAGAGAGGTATGGAGGGGGTGGTTGAGGTGCTTTGTTAAACATCCATCGAATCGCTAATCCTGGTAAAGATATACCATCTTTTAACATATCAATCCCATGCTCTCTGTAGATCGATCTTTGTCTTTCCAACGCTTGAACAAATGGTTTTACATCCAAGTTGTTGTACCATTTTAAAAAATCCCTCATTGTCTTCATGTCGTTATTTTTCCATGCTTCTTGACAAATTATGTACTCTTCTTCACTGATATTCTTTTGTTTTAAAGAACTGTAAAAAGTTTCTCTTGGAGGTAGATGTTCTTGATTAAGTTGTTCCAAGTCTTTCATCCATTCATAAGGAAAAAATCCTTTTCCGGCTTCACATTTGTATGCTTTGAGATACATTTCATAGCTATATCCAGGAGCAATGAAGTTTGTACAATCTAAAAACAAAAAAGATCCTATTCCGATAACAGGCATCTTGGTTCCTTTTTTTATAACAAAATCAAAATCTGTGTCGGAGACATCTTTCAATTTTTGAAGCAGTTTTCCTTTCATCACATTGACATCATAAGTCTGTGAATTGAAACCTAGAATAGGGAGTTTTTTCATATAGCTGTACAAATCATCCAGAACTTTTTCAGCTCCTGTTCTACGTCTGAAACGATTTTTTTCAAAATCACTACGAAACTTTTCTTCAGCTTCTTCCAGTCGTTGTAATTCACCTTCTATCTGTTTTATGATTCGCGAAAATTGTTTTTCCAATCGGCTATATGATTCTTCACTAATATCATCCAAGTATTCAATGAACTTTCCAACGCATTCATCATCATCCCCATTATTGACAATACAACGCGGGTTGTTGAAGCCTGGTACATTTGAACAAATTGAAATACTTAAAAGTTTATGCTCATTCGTGTAAATGGTTGTGTCTGTATCTCGATCTTTTTCGCAATTAGGTAACAAACACTCTATGTCAAATGTTGCAAAAAATGGATAGTATCTCAAGGAATCATCTGACCCGATATCTATCCCGAATTGAACCTTCAGTTTGTCGAATATTGTAGCAGTAGGACTGTATTGCCCTCCAGAAAACTGCATAGTTGTTGCCTCTGAGATTGAACATCTGTGTCTTTTCAGATTCCCCAATCTATCATAACAAGTAGAACAGGTTGGACATCTGTAGGCTTTGACATATCCTTCCAAGTTTGTAATAAGACTGAAGTGATTGATATAAAGATCCAAATATAGATTCTCCTTATAACTAGAGTTTGAATTCCAAATAACTGTTGAAGTCATATCATCATTTAAAGAAAACACTGTTATCTTCAGTTGAAATGCTCGCTCCAAAAGCAATAAATCAGCTTCTGTCACTCCTTTCCCATCACACCTTTTACCACTATCACCATAGATGAAACTATGATATTGTTGTTGGTACTCCTTCACCTCCTTAATTATCGGATCTTTTGCAATTCCACCGTTTTTTTGTAGTTCTTTGTGTAATGCTAGACATCTAAAAAAACAAAGATTGTCGGTAATTTGTTTTCCTTTTGTGTTTTTTAACATGGTTCGTATGTGTCTGTTGTTAAGGAGGTGAGAGGGTAAATGCTCTGGTGGTGATCCAACTTTTCCCATTCCGAGTAGTTTGTAGAAATAAAACGAAATGTTTGTGATTAACATCAATCTCCAAGTCGTATTTGGTCTCCGTCTCAAGCTATTTGTACGATGATCAGTCTCCATAACATCAACAAAGAAGTCATCAAGATCTCCTTCAGTTTCAATCAGTTTAGCTTTTGGATATACGGTAGCATTGTTTGATGATGAGTGAAAGTATCGGAGTTCACCATCATTTTTATTTTCTAGTATACAACCTACGCTACAGTTGACTTTTGCTCTCGAGCTCAATTGTCTCCAAACTTTTTTTAGCAATTCTAACACTCTTGAATCATGATAGTCATTTTGGTAGGTATCAGCTTGGTCTCTTGGAATCCCATCCCAAAGTCTTACATTTAAAAGTTCTATGACTTTTCCAGCTCTATGTTTCGTTTTCATAGCTCCCCAATATCTAGCTATCAAATCATCCCATTCTTCATCTTGAAAAGTTGGAGCTGTGCTATCATCAACAATACCTAAGGTTGATGCTCGGGTAGGTCTTTCAAAATTTAAATCTTCCATTTCTTCTTCTTCTTGTTCTTCCTCTTGTGCTTCTTCCTCTTCTTCTTCTTCTTCTTCTTCATTTTCTATCATTGGGTCATTCTCATTTTCTTCAACTATCTCCTCCACAACAGGCTCTATATCTTGAACTATTATACTAGTCTTTGGTGGTGAAGGCTCAGCACCAAATCCTATTTGATTGAATGTTTCATCGGGTAAACGAAAACAAATGAGATTTCCTTCTAACCATTTCCAATTAGGGGAAATTTCAGGGTTTTTTTCTTCTACATTCTCCTCCCGATAATTTAAACTTTGTCTACAATAGAAATGTTAACACATAATAGTTGTTCTATAAAACATTCACATACATTTTATATAAAATGTAACAGAAGAAAAAAATGACTTAAACACCATTATCAATTAATTTTTAAAATGGAATTAGGAAAAAAGACTCAAACATTATTATTAGTTAAGTTTTTAAAAACTTACTGTGTACTATGACATGAATTCCCAACTCCCTCTTTTACATTAATTCTCTGATATTCTGAGTCCTGTCTACAATAAAGAGATAACGCATTATTTTTGCTGATTCATGAGATGAGTATAAAAAAAACAGCAAAAAAATTACTCTACTAATGTTATTAATTTATGATTTTAAAAACTTACTGCTTATCAAAGACTATTGTATTTTCAGTAGTTGCTGAAACTTGAAAAGTCGAAGGTTTGTCTTGAAAAGCATTTTCAAGTTCCATCTCCATTTCATTTTCATATTCAGCATTGCATTCATCATTCATGTATTCATTATCAGCGTTTGAAAAACTGATATCATTTTGATTTTTCATGAGCCATTCCCATTCCTTATGTATGTCTACATCAGTATCATCCTCTTCTGTTTCCATAGCACTATAATAACAATAAAATCATTACTTTTTAATAGAAGTGACAATAGCACATAAAAAGGTAAGTTAAATGTCTCAGCTAATAAATTTTACCTTGTGAATAAAACTCCTAGTAGTCAGTTGGTATATTATATAGTAGATGTTGAGGCTTCAGTTACTGTTGTTAGAATGAGTGATTTATTATGTGAAAGCATTACTTTTTAAGTAGACAAAAACTTAAGTGAGATAATTAAGACAGATAATTAAGTCTTAGCTTCAATGAAAATTTTCAAATTCACACAGAAAAACTTTTAATAGTCAGTGGATGTAGTAGTAGATGTTGCTCCTCCGATCACTGTTGTAGAACTGGATGCTTTCTGTGTGAAAACAGTGGCTCTTAAATAGGTAAAGTTGCACTGGTTGAACTCTATGAATACCAACCTTCTTTATAATATAACTATGAATCAGAATTTTGTCCACGCGAAAACCAATGCTTTCGCGGGAATAAATAAATTATTTTCACGCGAATAGAAACTGTTGCTTTCGCGGGAATACAAATTTTATTTTCACAGGGATACAAACCAATGCTTTCGCGGGAATAAATACTTCATTTTCACGCGAATGGAAACTGTTGCTTTCGCGGGAATAAATAATTTATTTTCACGCGAATAGAAACTGTTGCTTTCGCGGGAATACAAATTTTATTTTCACGGGGATACAAACCAATGCTTTCGCGGGAATAAATACTTCATTTTCACGCGAATGGAAACTGTTGCTTTCGCGGGAATAAATAATTTATTTTCACGCGAATAGAAACTGTTGCTTTCGCGGGAATACAAATTTTATTTTCACGCGGATACAAACCAATGCTTTCGCGGGAATAAAGACTTTATTTTCACGCGAATGGAAACAGTTGTTTTCGCGGGAATAAATAATTTGTTTTCACGCGAATAGAAACTGTTGCTTTCGCGGGAATACAAATTTTATTTTCACGCGGATACAAACCAATGCTTTCGCGGGAATAAAGACTTTATTTTCACGCGAATGGAAACAGTTGTTTTCGCGGGAATAAATAATTTATTTTCACGCGAGTAGTAATATATGAGCAGATCTCCCTACCAAGTGTTTTTTCGTGGATTAGACCTTGGGGGTTATGCAATGGGTTACGACGTTGGATGAATTCGCCGAGTTTATATTGTATTTTATTTGAGGGGTACTTGAGTGGCGTTTGAGTGGCATTTAAGTGGCATTTGAGGTTTGATTATTTTTTTACTTGATTTGAACTCATATGGCAGCTAGATTTTGAATGTATGGCATTTAAGTTTTGATACTTTTTTCACATAATTTGAACTCATATGGCATCTTGAGAGAGAGGAGAGAGAAGACAGAGAGGAGAGAGGAGAGAGAAAGGAGAGAGGAGTTTTATCTACATTGAATAACTATATTGATCAAAAATGAAACATTATATGATTATATACATTGATTACATAATAAGTAGGAAAAATCTTCCTATATAATATAGCTAGAGTCAGTAAATACTAAGTAATACAAAGCACTACAACTTGTAATGACAA
Organism: Cryptosula pallasiana; assembly: GCA_945261195.1. Lineage (NCBI taxonomy): Eukaryota > Metazoa > Bryozoa > Gymnolaemata > Cheilostomatida > Cryptosulidae > Cryptosula > Cryptosula pallasiana. Next base: position 35,420,229 of record OX183136.1, read on the forward strand.
TCAATGTATACATACATACATATGGTATCTTGAGAGAAAGAAAGAGAGAGAGGAGAGAGGGAGAGAGAGAGGAGAGAGGAAGAGAGAGAGAGAGGAGAGAGGAGAGAAGAGATATATATGGTATCTTGAGAGAAAGAAAGAGAGAGAGGAGAGAGATTTTTTAGTTTTCTATACATTCATGTATATATGGTTAATTATGTACATATTTATGGGTATATTTATATCTACATAGAGAGAGGAGATATATCTACATTGAATAAATATATTGATCAAAAATGAATCATTGTATGATTATATACATTTATTACATAATAAGTAGGGAAAATCTTCCTATATAATATTGCTAGAGTCAGTAAATACGCACATGTCCATATTCATGTACATGTGCATAAGTGGACATGAATACGTACATGTCCATATTCATGTCCATATTCATGTCCATATTCATGTCCATTTATGTACATGCCCATATTCATGTCCATCTATGTACATACCTATGTTCATATTTATGTACATGTGCATGTCCAAATTCATGTTCATATGAACATTTTATAGCTATGTACAGAGGAGAGAGAAGAGAGGAGAGAGAGAGATTTCTTAGTTTTTTATACAACCATGTATATATGGATAATTATGTTCATATTTATGGATATATTTATATCTAGATTGAATAATATACATTTATGACATAATAACTATATTGAATGCTACAAAATATGTTGGAAAATCACCAAATTAGTCCTCTAGATGGTTAAAATTTACAGTATTTGGAAAATAACTGCAAGAGAGGGGAGAGGAGTATTTGGTAGAGGAGAGAGGAGAGAGAGGAGGCTTGAGCGTAAATATTTCTTTTAGTTATTTACATAATAAGTATATTGAATACTATAAAATATCTTGGAAAATAGTCATAAAAATAAATAATTAGAGCTTTCTACTAGTGTTAAATGATTATTGATCATTTTTTACCTTATCACCACTTAGAGCCAGATGATTTAATTAACTAAAGACAAATAATTATTTTAGCGTTTCTTACCTTGATGCTCTCCTAGTAGCTGTAGTAGATGATGCTTCTCCGCTTGCTGTTGAAGAACTGGATGCTTTCTATGTGAAAACAGTGGCTCTTAAATAGCTAAAGTTGCACTGATTAAACCCTATGAATCAGCATTTTTTCCAATGCTTTCGCGGGAATAAAAACTGTTTATTCCCGCGAAAGCAACGGTTTCCATTCGCGTGAAAATAAATTATTTATTCCCGCGAAAGCATTGGTTTGTATTCGCGGGAAAATAAAATTTTTATTCCTGCGAAAGCAACAGGTTCTATTCGCAGGAGAATAAATTATTTATTCCCGCGAAAGCATTGGTTTGTATTCGCAGGAAAATAAAATTTTTATTCCCGCGAAAGCAACAGGTTCCATTCGCGGGAAAATAAATTATTTATTCCCGCGAAAGCATTGGTTTGTATTCGCAGGAAAATAAAATTTTTATTCCCGCGAAAGCAACAAGTTCCATTCGCGGGAAAATAAATTATTTATTCCCGCGAAAGCATTGGTTTGTATTCGCGGGAAAATAAATTTTTTATTCCTGCGAAAACATTGGTTTGTATTCGCGGGAAAATAAAATTTTTATTCCTGCGAAAGCAACAGGTTCCATTTGCGGGAAAATAAATTATTTATTCCCGCGAAAACATTGGTTTGTATTCGCAGGAAAATAAAATTTTTATTCCCGCGAAAGCAACAAGTTCCATTCGCGGGAGAATAAATTATTTATTCCCGCGAAAGCATTGGTTTGTATTCGCAGGAAAATAAAATTTTTATTCCCGCGAAAGCAACAAGTTCCATTCGCGGGAAAATAAATTATTTATTCCCGCGAAAGCATTGGTTTGTATTCGCAGGAAAATAAAATTTTTATTCCTGCGAAAACATTGATTTGTATCCGCGGGAAAATAAAATTTTTATTCCTGCGAAAGCAACAGGTTCCATTCGCGGGAAAATAAATTCTTTATTCCCGCGAAAGCATCGGTTTGTATTCGCAGGAAAATAAAATTTTTATTCCCGCGAAAGCAACAAGTTCCATTCGCGGGAAAATAAATTATTTATTCCCGCGAAAGCATTGGTTTGTATTCGCAGGAAAATAAAATTTTTATTCCCGCGAAAGCTGCAAGTTCCATTCGCGGGAAAATAAAGTATTTATTCCCGCGAAAGCATTGGTTTGTATTCGCAGGAAAATAAAATTTTTATTCCCGCGAAAGCAACAAGTTCCATTCGCGGGAAAATAAATTATTTATTCCCGCGAAAGCATTGGTTTGTATTCGCGGGAAAATAAAATTTTTATTCCTGCGAAAACATTGGTTTGTATTCGCAGGAAAATAAAATTTTTATTCCTGCGAAAGCAACAGGTTCCATTCGCAGGAAAATAAATTATTTATTCCCGCGAAAGCATTGGTTTGTATTCGCAGGAAAATAAAATTTTTATTCCCGCGAAAGCAACAAGTTCCATTCGCGGGAAAATAAATTATTTATTCCCGCGAAAGCATTGGTTTGTATTCGCAGGAAAATAAAATTTTTATTCCTGCGAAAACATTGGTTTGTATTCGCGGGAAAATAAAATTTTTATTCCTGCGAAAGCAACAGGTTCCATTCGCGGGAAAATAAATTGCTTATTCCCGCGAAAGCAACAGTTTCTATTCGCATGAAAATAAATTATTTATTCCCGCGAAAGCAACAGTTTCTATTCGCCTGAAAATAAAATATTTATTCCCGCGAAAGCAACAGTTTCTATTCGCGAGAAAATAAATTATTTATTCCCGCAAAAGAAACAGTTTTTACTTGCCTGAAAATAAATTATTTATTCCCGCGAAAGCAACAGTTTCTATTCGCCTGAAAATAAATTATTTATTCCCGCGAAAGCAACAGTTTCTATTCGCCTGAAAATAAATTATTTATTCCCGCGAAAGCAACAGTTTCTATTCGCCTGAAAAAAAATTATTTATTCCCGCGAAAGCATTGGAAAAAATGCTGATTCATAGGGTTTTATCAGTGCAACTTTAGCTATTTAAGAGCCACTGTTTTCACACAGAAAGCATCCAGTTCTTCAACAGCAAGCGGAGAAGCATCATCTACTACAGCTACTAGGAGACCATCAAGGTAAGAAATGCTAAAATAATTATTTGTCTTTAGTTAATTAAATCATCTGGCTCTAAGTGGTGATAAGGTAAAAAATAATCAATATCAATAATTATTTAACACTAGTAGAAAGCTCTAATTATTTATTTTTAAATTTTATGCTAATAACATCTAAGCTATTTCTTTGTAAGATCACAGACTTTGACATTACCAAAATTGTGTGTTTGCCCGAGCACTAGTAAAGTAACCGACTCTAATTATTTGTTATTACCAAAATAATTATTTAATGCTAGTTGAACCTAGATATAAAGTTATCTCTACTAGATAGTTTCATACTCACACAAACTTTTTCTTCGCTACTTTATGTAGATAAAGCCGATGAAAATAAATGAATCAATTGTAACAATCAATCTTTTGTATTTTGTAGACACAATGCCTACTTTGTACTCTTGTTTGAGACAAAACGCAGTAGCAGCAAAGACTATAAAACATCTGGTCAAGATCTACCAACACCAATGATAGATGTAACACAACATGACTTTTTCTCCTACTTATATGATACCAAACCAATGAAGAGTCAAACTACATGAATTTTGAAGACAGCACACTTCTTCAACACAGCAAGAATTCCTTTTAAGACCTACCACCTACTTAGATGATGCCAAACCAATGAAGACTCAAACTACATGGACTTTGAAGACAGCACACTTCTCCAACACAGCAAGAATTCCTTTCAAGATCTACCTCCTACTTAGATGATACCAAACCAATAAAGACTCAAACCACATGGATTTTGAAGAATTCCTTTCAAGATCTACCACCTACTTAGATGATACCAAATCAATGAAGACTCAAACTACATGGATTTTGAAGACAGCACACTTCTCCAACACAGCAAGAATTTCTTTCAAGATCTACCACCTGCTTAGATGATACCAAACCAATGAAGACTCAAACTACATGGATTTTGAAGACAGCACACTTCTCCAACACAGCAAGAATTCCTTTCAAGATCTACCACTTACTTAAATGATACCAAACCAATGAAGACTCAAACTACATGAATTTTGAAGACAGCATACTTCTCCAACACAGCAAAAATTCATTTCAAGATCTACCACCTACTTAGATGATACCAAACCAATGAACACTCGAACTACATGGATTTTGAAGACAGCACACTTCTCCAACATAGCAAGAATTCCTTTCAAGATCTACCACCTACTTAGATGATACCAAACCAATGAAGACTCAAACTACATGGATTCTGAAGACAGCACACTTCTCCAACATAGCAAGAATTCCTTTCAAGATCTACCACCTACTTAGATGATACCAAACAAATGAAGACTCAAACTACATGGATTTTGAAGACAACATACTTCACATGGATTTTGAAGACAACACACTTCTCCAACACAGAAAGAATTCCTTTCAAGATCTACCACCTACTTAGATGATACCAACTCAATGAAGACTCAAACTACATAGATTTTGAAGACAGCACACTTCTTCAACACAGCAAGAATTCATTTCCCAACACAGCAAGAATTCCTTTCAAGATCTACCACCTACTTAGACAATACCAAACCAATGAAGACTCAAACTACATGGATTTTGAAGACAGCATACTTCTCCAACACAGCAAGAATTCATTTCAAGATCTACCACATACTTAGATAATACCAAACCAATGAAGACTCAAACTACATGGATTTTGAAGACATCACACTTTTCCAACACAGCAAGAATTCCTTTCAAGATCCACCACCTACTTAGATGATACCAATCCAATGAACACTCGAACTACATGGATTTTGAAGACAGCACACTTCTCCAACATAGCAAGAATTCCTTTCAAGATCTACCACCTACTTAGATGATACCAAACCAATAAAGACTCAAACCACATGGATTTTGAAGAATTCCTTTCAAGATCTACCACCTACTTAGATGATACCAAATCAATGAAGACTCAAACTACATAGATTTTGAAGACAGCACACTTCTCCAACACAGCAAGAATTCCTTTCCCAACACAGCAAGAATTCCTTTCAAGATCTACCACCTACTTAGATGATACCAAACCAATGAACACTCGAACTACATGGATTTTGAAGACAGCACACTTCTCCAACATAGCAAGAATTCCTTTCAAGATCTACCACCTACTTAGATGATACCAAACCAATGAAGACTCAAACTACATGGATTTTGAAGACAGCATACTTCTCCAACACAGCAAGAATTCATTTCAAGATCTACCACCTACTTAGATGATAAAAACCAATGAAGACTCAAACTACATGGATTTTGAAGACAGCACACTTCTCCAACGCAGCAAGAATTCCTTTCAAGATCTACCACCTACTTAGATGATGCCAAACCAATGAATACTCAAACTACATGAATTTTGAAGACAGCACACTTCTCCAACACAGCAAGAATTCATTTCAAGATCTACCACCTACTTAGATGATACCAAACCAATGAAGACTCAAACTACATGGATTTTGAAGACAGCATATTTCTCCAACACTGCAAGAATTCCTTTCAAGATCTACCACCTACTTAGATGATACCAAACCAATGAAGACTCAAACTACATGGATTTTGAAGACAGAACACTTCTCCAACACAGCAAGAATTCCTTTCAAGATCTACCTCCTACTTAGATGATACCAAACCAATAAAGACTCAAACCACATGGATTTTGAAGAATTCCTTTCAAGATCTACCACCTACTTAGATGATACCAAATCAATGAAGACTCAAACTACATAGATTTTGAAGACAGCACACTTCTCCAACACAGCAAGAATTCCTTTCCCAACACAGCAAGAATTCCTTTCAAGATCTACCACCTACTTAGATGATACCAAACCAATGAACACTCGAACTACATGGATTTTGAAGACAGCACACTTCTCCAACATAGCAAGAATTCCTTTCAAGATCTACCACCTACTTAGATGATACCAAACCAATGAAGACTCAAACTACATGGATTTTGAAGACAGCATACTTCTCCAACACAGCAAGAATTCATTTCAAGATCTACCACCTACTTAGATGATAAAAACCAATGAAGACTCAAACTACATGGATTTTGAAGACAGCACACTTCTCCAACGCAGCAAGAATTCCTTTCAAGATCTACCACCTACTTAGATGATGCCAAACCAATGAATACTCAAACTACATGAATTTTGAAGACAGCACACTTCTCCAACACAGCAAGAATTCATTTCAAGATCTACCACCTACTTAGATGATACCAAACCAATGAAGACTCAAACTACATGGATTTTGAAGACAGCATATTTCTCCAACACTGCAAGAATTCCTTTCAAGATCTACCACCTACTTAGATGATACCAAACCAATGAAGACTCAAACTACATGGATTTTGAAGACAGCATACTTCTCCAACACAGCAAGAATTCATTTCAAGATCTACCACCTACTTAGATGATAAAAACCAATGAAGACTCAAACTACATGGATTTTGAAGACAGCACACTTCTCCAACGCAGCAAGAATTCCTTTCAAGATCTACCACCTACTTAGATGATACCAAATCAATGAAGACTCAAACTACATGGATTTTGAAGACAGCACACTTCTAAAACACAGCAAGAATTCCTTTCAAGATCTACCACCTACTTAGATGATGCCAAACCAATGAATACTCAAACTACATGAATTTTGAAGACAGCACACTTCTCCAACACAGCAAGAATTCATTTCAAGATCTACCACCTACTTAGATGATACCAAACCAATGAAGACTCAAACTACATGGATTTTGAAGACAGCATATTTCTCCAACACTGCAAGAATTCCTTTCAAGATCTACCACCTACTTAGATGATACCAAACCAATGAAGACTCAAACTACATGGATTTTGAAGACAGCATACTTCTCCAACACAGCAAGAATTCCTTTCAAGATCTACCACCTACTTAGATGATACCAAACCAATGAAGAGTCAATGTTACACAACATTACTTTTTCTCCGACTTAGATGATAGCAAACCAATGAAGACTCAAACTACATGGATTATACTTCGATGATGCTGAAAAAACTGTCCAGAACAAGAGCTCAAGAAGCTAATCTATAACTCAAGACAATCATATCACTATAGATGAGTTTTACTAATTTTTACCATAAATTAAACAAAATGCTGAATCTATACATTTTCCAAGTGAAAAACAGACTTTTTTGGTGAAATTAGTGTATTTTTTACAACAAAATGCTGAATATATACATTTTCCATGTGAAAAAAGGACTGTTTTGGTGTAAATAATGTCATTTTTTACAACAAAATGCTGAATTCATGCATTTTCCAGGTGAAAAAAGGACTTTTTTGATGTAATTAGTGTGTTTTTTTACAACAAAATGCTGAATATATACATTTTCCAGGTGAAAAAGGGACTTTTTTGATGTAATTAGTGTATTTTTTACAACAAAATGCTGAATATATACATTTTCCCAGGTGAAAAAAGGACTTTTTTGGTGTAAATAATGTATTTTTTTACAACAAAATGCTTAATATATGCATTTTCCAGGTGAAAAAAGGACTTTTTTGATGTAATTAGTGTATTTTTTTACAGCAAAATGCTGAATATATACATTTTCCAGGTGAAAAAAGGACTGTTTTGGTGTAAATAATGTATTTTTTTACAACAAAATGCTGAATATATACCTTTTCCAGGTAAAAAAAGGACTTTTTTTGATGTAATTAGTGTATTTTTTTACAACAAAATGCTGAATATATACATTTTCCAGGTGAAAAAAGGACCTTTTTGGTGTAAAATAATGTATTTTTTACAACAAAATGTTGAATATGTACATTTTTCCAGATAAAAAAAAGCACTTTTTTGGTTAATTAGTGTATTTTTTACAACATATTTATAAAACAAGTATTTTTTGTTTTGTTTTAGATAGATGAAAGAGAATCAAAAGCACTTGGTGAAAATAATGCTCAAGAAAAAACAAGTTGAACAATGTAACTTGGTGAGTTATTTCCCTTTTCTAATAATGTAAACTATCCAATGTGACTAGAACTATAATTCAAATTCATGTAATTATTTTACATTTTTGCTTAATCATTCTATACTAATACATAACTTTTTTATTTTAGTTCATTACGAAATTAAAAGCACATAGAACAGAAGTCTTCCTTCCTAAGATATAGCATCAGTACATCAAAGACAACATTGTAAAGGAACAAACTATGCATTAACTGTTATTACTTTGTATTTATTACAAGTTGTAGTGCTTTGTATTACTTAGTATTTACTGACTCTAGCTATATTATATGGGGAGATTTTCCTTACTCATTATGTAATAAATGTATATAATCATACAATGATTCATTTTTAATCAATGTTATTATTCAATTTAGATATATCTCCTCTCTCCTCTCTCTATGTAGATATAAATATACCCATAACTATGTACATAATTGACCATATATACATTAATGTATAGAGAACTAAAAGATCTCTCTCTCCTCTCTCTCTTTCTCTCTTTCAAGATACCATATGTATGTGTGTATGAATGCATTGATTGTCATTACAAGTTGTAGTGCTTTGTATTATTTAGTATTTACTGACTCTAGCTATATTATATGGGAAGATTTTCCCTATTTATTATGTAATCAGCTATATAACCATAAAATGTTTCATTTTTGATCAATATATTTATTCAATGTAGATATATATCCTCTCTCTCTATGTAGATATAAATATAGCCATAAATATGTACATAATTAACCATATATACATGAATGTATAGAAAACTAAAAAATCTCTCTCCTCTCTCTCCTTTCTCTCCTCTCTCTCTCTCCTCTCTCATCTCCCATCTCTCCTCTCTCCTCTCCCCTCTCTCTCAAGATACCATATGAGTTCGAGTTATGTAAAAAAATTATCAAAACTTGAATGCCATACATTCAAAATCTATATGCCATATAAGTTCAAATTAAGTAAAAAAAATAATCAAAACTCAAATGCCACTTAGATGCCACTCAAATGCCACTCAAGTACCCCTCAAATGAAATACAATATAAACTCGGCGAATTCATCCAACGTCGTAACCCATTGCATAACCTCCAAGATCTAATCCACGAAAAAACACTTGGTAGGGAGATCTGCTCATCTATTACTACTCACGCGAATAGAAACTGTTGCTTTCGCGGGAATACAAATTTTATTTTCACGCGGATACAAACCAATGCTTTCGCGGGAATAAATACTTTATTTTCACGCGAATGGAAACTGTTGCTTTCGCGGGAATAAATAATTTATTTTCACGCGAATAGAAACTGTTGCTTTCGCGGGAATACAAATTTTATTTTCACGCGGATACAAACCAATGTTTTTGCGGAATAAAGACTTTATTTTCACGTGAATGGAAACAGTTGTTTTCGCGGGAATAAATAATTTATTTTCACGCGAATAGAAACTGTTGCTTTCGCGGGAATACAAATTTTATTTTCACGCGGATACAAACCAATGCTTTCGCGGGAATAAATACTTTATTTTCACGCGAATGGAAACCGTTGTTTTCATGGGAATAAATAATTTATTTTCACGCGAATAGAAACTGTTGCTTTCGCGGGAATACAAATTTTATTTTCACGCGGATACAAACCAATGCTTTCGCGGGAATAAATACTTTATTTTCACGCGAATGGAAACCGTTGTTTTCGCGGGAATAAATATTTTCACGCAAAAGCATTGGTTTGTATCCGCGTGAAAATAAAATTTGTATTCTCGCGAAAGCAACAGTTTCTATTCGCGTGAAAATAAATTATTTATTCCGCGAAAACAACTGTTTCCATTCGCGTGAAAATAAAGTCTTTATTCCCGCGAAAGCATTGGTTTGTATCCGCGTGAAAATAAAATTTGTATTCCCGCGAAAGCAACAGTTTCTATTCGCGTGAAAATAAATTATTTATTCCCGCGAAAACATTGGTTTTCGCGTGGACAAAATTCTGATTCATAGTTATATTATAAAGAAGGTTGGTATTCATAGAGTTCAACCAGTGCAACTTTACCTATTTAAGAGCCACTGTTTTCACACAGAAAGCATCCAGTTCTACAACAGTGATCGGAGGAGCAACATCTACTACACTTTCCATTGCAACTACTAGAAACTTTCTCTTTATAAAAGGTAAAATTTAAAAAACTTATTATTCCCTACCTAACAAAGATCAAAATTAGTTTAGCTATAATGTAAAGTATGAAATAAATAATCTTTTAGTTCCACATGAAAAGCTGAATTATATGTTATTTCTTTCTTTTTTAGAACACTATGGAGGATTTTTCTGCTTCTTACACGGATTTAAAGCCAATCGAAAACAAACAAAAAACGTTCAAAACACCCAAAAGAAAAAACTCTAACTCTGTCACAAAAGAAGCAGCGATGAAGAGACGAGCTCTTCCAAAACTGGTTTTACCCACAACATCAAACAATATGGAACAAAAAGAATTGCTCACTGATGCTGACAGAGCTCTCAAGATGGCCAAATCTCTCCAAAAATGGAAGGCATGTGATTTGAAAAAGATTGGAGGGTTTCTTACACTAGCATCACTTCCTGTTCCATCAGGTTTGCAAATCGTTTCTATTGAACAGAGTACTGGTGCATACGGAAACTACTACATTCTCACTTATCTTGATAATTCAACTGGAGCGAATTTTCAGAAAGTTGTTTGTCCAAGTAGAGTAGTTGAAAGCTTCAATGTTGATAACTACCCATTACCTTTCAACATTTTGTACTTGGGTGAGATGGAAAACTCAAAAAAACCAGAGACTACTTACTACAATGTCAAACGTATCAGTACAAAACGATTAACCACAATGGAAGCTACTGCTGAAGCTGAAAAACTGAGAAAAATGAGTGAAGAAGAACTCAAACTCGCTTACGACATCGAGTATCTCAGTAATTTCAAAGATTGTTCCATTTTTGCTTACATCGAAGTTGTAGAAAGATTCATTCCTTTCCGATTCAATGGAGAAGAATCCATTGTAAATTGCATTCGTTATGTCACTGAGAAGAATGGAAAAAGAGAGACGAGAACGCTTTTACTACCAATCAGATATAACGAGGAAGCTAAAAGATGTGCACCTGGTGTGATGATTTACAAAGGAAAAAAACAGAGTAAGAATGGAAATCCTATTCCATACCACAATGTTGTCTTCATTTCTTCAACCAACGCTAGTGATTGGGAGCAATATTGCACACAAACAAGTTCCAATGAGGTGCTAACAAAAACGAATAATGAGGATGAAGTTCTTAAGGAATTCCTAGAAAACGAATTACAAGATTTTGATGAACCACTTGGTGTTGATGGTATGTAAACTCAATATCAAATGCTGACAACAGGTAGTCTCAAGCGGATAATGAATGAATAAAAAAAGCCTGTGTATTCATTGACATTACAAGTTGTACTGTTTTGTATTACTTACTATTTACCGACTCTAACTATATTATATGGAAAGATTTTCCCTACTTATTATACAATAAGTCTATATAATCATATAATAATTCATAGAAAAGTCTAAAGGTTCTCAGGTGATTAACTCACCAAAAGTTCCGGTTTTGCAAAACATTTGAAGATCTTCCTATCCTAAGCATTATACGAGTGACTGTACTTTTTTATCCAGTTGAAATATCTAAAAACTTCAGTAACTTAGTATTTACTGACTCTAGCTATATTATATGAGATTTTCCCTACTTATTACACAATAAATGTATATATTCACGTATTCTTTCATTTTTAATCACTGTATTTATTCAATGTAGATATATTTCCTCTCTCTCCTCTCTCTCAAGATATCGTATGACTCGGAATTACAAAAAATTATCAAACCTTAAGTGCCTCACATTCAAAATCTAGACATCCTATGAGTTATAATTATGTATACAATTATGTAAAAAATTATCATAACTTAGATGCCATACATTCAAAATCTATATACCATATAAGTTCAAATTAAGTAAAAAATAATCAAAACTCGAATGCCACTTAAATGCCACTCAAATGCCACTCAAGTACCCCTCAAATAAAACACAATATAAACTCGGCGAATTCATTCAACGCTGTAACCCATTGCATCACCCCAGATTATGACCCCACAAAAAAACACTTGGTAGGGAGATCTGCTCATATATTACTACTCCTACCAAGTGTTTTTTTGTGGATCTGACCTTGGGGTGATACAATGGGTTACGGTGTTGGATGGATTCGCCGAGTTTATATTGTATTTTATTTGAGGGGCATTTGAGTGGCATTTGAGCGGCATTTAAGTGGCATTTGAGTTTTGATTATTTTTTACTTAACTTGAACTTATATGGCATCTAAATTTTGAATATATGGCATTTAGGTTATGATAATTTTTTACATAACTGTATACATAATTATAACTCATAGGGTATCTAGATTTTGAATGTAAGGCATTTAAGGTTTGATAATTTTCTGCAATTCCGACTCATATGATATCTTGAGAGAGAGGAGAGAGAGGAAATATATCTACATTGAATAAATACAGTGATTAAAAATGAAACAATATGTGAATATATACATTTATTGTGTAATAAGTAGGGAAAATCTCTCCATATAATATAGCTAGAGTCAGTAAATACTAAGTAATAACAATTAATACATAGTCTTTTTTTACAATGATGTCTTTGATGTAGTGATGTTATATCTTAAGAAGGGAGACTTCTGTTTTATGTGCTTTTGAATTCGTAATGAACTAAAATAAAAAGTTATGTATTAGTATAGAATGATTAAACAAAAATTTAAAATAATTACATGAATTTGAATTATAGCTTTAGTTACATTGGATAGTTTACATTAAATAGAAAAGGGAAATAGCTCATCAAGTCACATTGTCCAACTTGTTTTTTTGAATTAGAGACTATCCATTGCTGAAACAAAAAGTTATTTGAGGTAAAAATAACTACAACTACATCTAAATTGAGTTGAAGTATTATTTACAATGATTAGAGAAAAACTCTCACCGAGTTTTATCATGTATTTCATCCTTTTTTTCAGCAACATATCCTGTCTCAAAATCATCAAAATCTCCACGTAGAAAATCTTCAAGTTCATCATCATCATCAATTTCTAATATTGCTTTGTTGTGCTTTGCTTGATCACAATATTGTCTCCAATACATTTGATTGAGACTGTATGGAGAGCGAAATGAAAGATCGTATTCTGTCTTAAATTTTCCGTGGGTTGTTTTTTTTCCTTTGTAGATCATCACACCTTGAGTATATTGATTAGCTTCTGAAGCATATTTGTCTGGTATGGCAAGCGTCTTCAACAGCGTTTCTCCACATTGTTCAATGGTATAACGGATACAAATTACATTCGACTGCCCTCCTTTAAATCGATGAGGAACGAATCTATCAACAACATCTTGGTAAGGAAAAAAAGCACCGGGTTGAAAACTATTGAGGGTCTTGATGTTCAAGAAGCGTTTGAGCTGACCTTTAGTCAACGTACTCAAATATAGTGATTCCTCTTCAGCTTTCTTATTGCTTAGAGGATGTCTGGTAACACGTCTGACATCATACCAAAGAACACTTTCATTTTTTGGTTTTCCCTTTCTACCCAAATATACAACGTTAAACAGAGGGGGGTAATTATCACAGTTGAAGTTTTTAGCTATTTCAACTGGACAGAAAAGTATTTTGGGTTCGAGTTCATTTATATCTGAAGGATCATGGTAGCGTACTTGAGAATATCTACACTTCTCCTTACTTGATGGATGTATCACGCCAGTCACTCGCATAATGCTTGGGATAGGAAGATCTTCAAATGTTTTGCAAATCGGAACTTTTGGTGAGTCAATCACTTGAGAACCTTTAGACTTTTCTAATTCCCTAGCTCTCCTTTCGTTGAGACATTCAACTGTTAATTGAGCTATAGCTGCACTCTCCATTGTTTGCTTATCAACGGAAGTAGTTTGTTTTCTCACTATTTTTTTTCGTTTCCTTACTATTCTCTCTTTTGGAGCAGTTTTCCTTCTCTTAGGAGTTGTTTTGCCGTTTTTCATTTTATTTTCTGTTGGATATGGATCTGTGCAAAGGAGCTCTTCAGAAAGAGCATCCATAATATTCTAAAAATAAAAGGGTAATATTTGCATGAGTGGCTAAGAGTGTATTTATTACTTAGAGTGTCTTATATATATATATGTATTTATGCCAAAAGCAGTTAAGACCATAAAGCTATGATAGATTGAGAATGTGCTTATTAAACTATTGGGATGTGGAGACAGACAACAAAGGATGCGTTCAAATATATATATATATATGTATTTACTTAATATCATACTGCTTTTAACATCTCAATTGGTAAGAAATAAAATATAATAGTTTGAACAAAATATTGTAAAATAATAAAAAACAACTAAAAATTTTTCATAAATATGTATGAAACGCTTCTAACATTAGTTCTAAAATACCTACAGAAGAGGATAGACCTTTATCTATTTGGACATAATTATAAATATGCTTTCTGAATTTATAAAAAGTTTTTTTGTTCCACTTCATGTTATATAATTTTTTGAAAACTATTTGATTCCAAGCACTTCTTTCAATTTCTTTTAAAAAATCATTAATATTAACGGCTTCGACCATTGACAAAACGGTTTCGAAACCGTTTTGTATAATGTCATCAAAAAGTTCTGTAGATATATCATGTTTCTTACAACACATCCCCATACTCATCATGTGTTGAGTTATACAGAATATTATAACTTGAAATGTCAAACGTTCTACAGCTTTTTCTTCAACAACATCATTATTTATCACATAGTTATGATACATTTCTGGAAGGAAGTCCTTTAAGTAGATTGGATTTGTTGTTGTATTGTTCTAAAATACAAGCGATAATTAGATAACTAAAATAATTAAAGGTTTTCAACAGGAGTTAAATAGTATTTTTTATTAATTCTTACCTTTTCATCAGGCTGAGATTCCGACTTTAGATACAATGGTTGACTTCCTACGTCTTGAGTATTCATTCTAAAAAACAGAAAAAATTGGTTCAATTCTTTATAATCAATTTAAAGATAGATATGTCATAAAGCCTTCAGATAGTTGTGTTAGCTAGCGGAAATAATTGTATTTTTAGTCTTACCTTTATGAAGAGAGAACTCTTAGTAGTTGCAATGGAAGATGTAGTAGATAGATGTTGCTCCTTTGCTCACTGTTGTTGAACTGGATGCTCTCTGTCTGAAACCGTTGTCTCTTATATAGGTAAACGTGTGAAAATAAATGTTTTATTCCCGCGAAAGCATTGGTTTGTATTTGCGTGAAAATAAATTATATATTCCCGCAAAAGCATTGGTTTGTATTCGCGTGAAAATAACATTTTTATTCCCGCGAAAGAAATAGTTTCCATTCGCGTGAAAATAAATTATTTATTCCCGCGAAAGCATTGAGTTGTATTTGACTGAAAATAAATTATATATTCCCGCGAAAGCATTGGTTTGTATTCGCGTGAAAATAAAATTTTCATTCCCGCGAAAGCATTGCTTTTTATTCGCGTGAAAATAAATTATTCATTCCCGCGAAAGTAACAGTTTCCATTCGCGTGAAAAAAAATGTTTATTCCCGCGAAAGCAACGGTTTCCATTTGCGTGAAAATAAATTATTTATTCCCGCGAAAGCATTGAGTTGTATTCGCGTGAAAATAAATTATTTATTCCCGCAAAAGCATTGAGTTGTATTCGCGTGAAAATAAATTATATATTCCCGCGAAAGCGTTGAGTTGTATTCGCGTGAAAATAAATTTTTTGTTCCCCCGAAAGCAACAGTTTCCATTCGCGTGAAAATAAAATGTTTATTCCCGAGAAAGCCTTGGTTTCTATTCGCGTGAAAATAAATTATTCATTCCCGCGAAAGCAATGGTTTCCATTCGCGTGAAAATAAATCATTTATTCCCGCGAAAGCATCGGTTTGTATTCGCGTGAAAATAAAATGTTTATTCCCGCGAAAGCATTGCTTTGTATTCCTGTGAAAATAAATTATTCATTCCCGCGAAAGCAACAGTTTCCATTCGCATGAAAATAAAATGTTTATTCCCGCGAAAGCAACGATTTCCATTCGCGTGAAAATAAATTATTTATTCCCGCAAAAGCATTGCTTTTTATTCGCGTGAAAATAAATTATTCATTCCCGCGAAAGCAACAGTTTCCATTCGCGTGAAAAAAAATGTTTATTCCCGCGAAAGCAACGGTTTCCATTCGCGTGAAAATAAATTATTTATTCCCGCGAAAGCATTGAGTTGTATTCGCGTGAAAATAAATTTTTTATTCCCGCGAAAGCAACAGTTTCCATTCGCGTGAAAATAAAATGTTTATTCCCGCGAAAGCATTGGTTTGTATTCGCGTGAAAATAAATTATTCATTCCCGCGAAAGCAACGGTTACCATTCGCGTGAAAATAAATTTTTTATTCCCGCGAAAGCAACAGTTTCCATTCGCGTGAAAATAAAATGTTTATTCCCGCGAAAGCACTGGTTTGTATTCGCGTGAAAATAAATTTTTTATTCCCGCGAAAGCAACGGTTTTCATTCGCGTGAAAATAAAATATTTATTCCCGCGAAAGCATTGTTTTGTATTCGTATGAAAATAAAATGTTTATTCCCGCGAAAGCAACGGGTTCCATTTGCGTGAAAATAAATTATTTATTCCCGCGAAAGCATTGGTGTTCTTCCGTAAAAACAATGTTTCATTAATTTAACCTTATGATAAATGGCATGATTTCAGCTATATAAGAAGCACTGTTTTTACACAGAAAGCAGTCACTTCAACATTAGCAACTGAAGGAGCAAGATCTACTACAACATCATCTACTACAACTGCTAGAAGGACTTTCTGTTTGGAGGTAAGTCAACTTGATGTACTATTGAGTATAAATTTAATTTTTTATCGATTTAGATACTAACAGCAGTATGATATTGAGTAAATATATATATATGTATATATATCTTCAAATTGGTTTGAAAAAGAACTCAAAAAATCATAACATGGATTTTTACTTTATCTTTTAGAATGTCGACACAAGTCAATACAAAACAAGTGAAGAATAAAGAACCAAAACCTTCACAAGATAAGAAGGTGATTGATGACAATGTACTTCTTCAACGCACTACGATTCCCTTTCAAAGCGCCAGTCTGAATACTCTGGCAACTCTCATCATCAAAAGTGCCTCTCTGTTAAGTACTCTATCTCCAGCTTCCAGAAGAAACATTGAAAACATAGTCAAAGTTGAAGATTTACCAATACCTACAGTTATGCAGGTGTTAATCGTTGAGTTCCATGATGAAACGAACTGCACCATCATCTACAACTATAAAAAGGATGGAAAGATAGTTAGAGTGAAGAGCACTATTCCATTAGCAGCAGGAGTACTTGTTAATGAAGCTTCGCAAATAAGACCGCTGGTTTTGATCTACATGGGTGTTGAAAAGACTGGAAAAGCAATTTTTCGTGCTGCTACAGAAACAGGAACTACTTTGAGGTGTAAGAATGCGTTTGATGTATTACCAGAAAAAAGTATGCGACAAATCAATGCTTATTTCGAGGTAGCTAATCTTCAGGATTTCCGAACAGATAGTGTCATATGTTTCCAAAACCCTGAAGTTATAAGAAAATCTGACAGGCAATGGAATGGAAATGAAGAGACTCTTCTAGTTCAATACAGAAGTGTTGCAGATGAAGAATTACTGATCGGAGATATGCGCATTCCTCATCAAATAGATTCTGCTGTGACATCGGAAAGATTTGGAGTTATTCTGTTCAAGGGTCTGAGTCGAAACGCGGACAATTCAGTTTTCTACAACATCAGTGTACTCGCAGCTCATCAAGCCTTCGTCCAAGCCTCGGAACTGACTGATAATCCAAAATCTGAGGATTTTCTCAACCACTTCGATGATGCTGAAAAAGAAAACTGTGGAGAACAAACTTTCGAGAAGCTAATTTATAACTCAAGGGATTCATATCACTATAGGTAAGTTTTATTAATTTTTACCATAATTTTAAAAAAGTTGATTTGTGAAACTTTTGTGTATTCTTACAATGAAAAATTACTTAAAATGATAAATTTGTGAACATTTTTGTAAAACATTTTTAAATTATATATATATATTTCGAATTAAAAAAGGATTTTGTTGTGTCATCAGTGTATTTTTTTACATAAAATTTGGAAAAATAACAAAAGGTGATAATTATTTTACAAAAATGTTTAATTTTTCACATAAATGATCAACTCATAAACATTTTTTGTAAAACATTTTTAAATTATATATATTTCGGATTAAAAAAAAGAATTTTTTGTGTAATCAGTGTATTTTTTTTACATAAAAGTTTAAAAAATAACAAAAGGTTATAATTATTTTACAAAAATGTTTAGTTTTTCACATAAATGATCAATTCATAAACATTTTTTGTAAAACATTTTTAAATTATATATATTTCGGATTAAAAAAAGGGCTTTTTTGTGTAATCAGTGTATTTTTTTTACATAAAAGTTTAAAAAATAACAAAAGGTTATAATTATTTTACAAAAATGTTTAGTTTTTCACATAAATGATCAACTCATAAACATTTTTTGTAAAACATTTTTAAATTATATATATTTCGGATTAAAAAAAAGAATTTTTTGTGTAATCAGTGTATTTTTTTTACATAAAAGTTTAAAAAATAACAAAAGGTTATAATTATTTTACAAAAATGTTTAGTTTTTCACATAAATGATCAATTCATAAACATTTTTTGTAAAACATTTTTAAATTATATATATTTCGGATTAAAAAAAGGGCTTTTTTGTGTAATCAGTGTATTTTTTTTACATAAAAGTTTAAAAAATAACAAAAGGTTATAATTATTTTACAAAAATGTTTAGTTTTTCACATAAATGATCAATTCATAAACATTTTTTGTAAAACAATTTTAAATTATATATATTTCGGATTAAAAAAAAGGACTTTTTTGTGTAATCAGTGTATTTTTTTAGCTAGAAGTTGAAAAAAAATCACAAAAGGTTACAATTATTTTACAAAAGTGCTTAATTTCTCACGTAAATAACACGTTTTATCACATAAATGAATAATTCATGAGCGTTTGTTGTAAAACATTTTTAAAATTATATATATATATATTTTTATATTTATATATTCCGAATCCAGATGAAAAAAAGGACTTTTTCGTGTGTAATCAGTGTTTTTTTTTACATAGAAGTTGAAAAAATAACAAAAGCTTATAATTATTTTACATTAATTTTAATCATGCTATACTAATACATCACTTTTTATTTTAGTCCATTATATCGTAAAAAGAAAACAGAGTAAAGAACTTTCCCTAAAAAATAATGAGCTGAATGATGTAACTCAGTGAGTTATTTTCCTGTTATATATAATGTAAACTATCTAATGTAGCTAAGAGTAAAATTTAAATTCGGTAAAATTTATTTATATAATGAATAACTTTTGTATTTTAGTCAATTATTGGATCAAAAAGAATACGGAATACAAGAATTCCTCTCTGAGCCTAATAATATATCAGAAGAACATCAAAGAAGATATTGTTCAAGAAAAGTGCTTTGTAACCATTGATATCGTAAGCTATAGTAGTCTGTATTGCACAAAATTTACTATAAAACAGTTTTATGAATGTAAAAACTAGATATGGTATTTTCTATTACAATTATTTACCTGTAAATTTTATTCATCTAGAGAGGTAAATTGGTGATTTTTTGACAGTTTTTAAAAAAGTTAAAAGTCTAAAAAAATTAAAAAAATATCGAAAAACTATATATTTCAATAATTATTTTTTAAAAAAATCAAAAAACTCAAAAAAACCATGTAATAAAACCCTGTTTTGAAACATAAAAAATTTAAAAGGATTGTGTAGGATAAAATTCTCACTCAAAAAATTATTGAAAATTGAATGAAATAAAAGAATATTTTCCCAAATACCAAAATTTTGTAAATATAAAGTGAAAATGTCTATATATATATTGTTTTTAAAATAATATCGAAAACTATATATTTCAATGATTATTTTTTAAAAAGTTAAAAAAAGAAAAAAGTCATATAATAAAACCTTGTTGTGAAACATAAAAAATTTAAAAGGAAGGTGTAGGATAAAATCCTCACTCAAAAAAATATTGAAAATTGAATGGAATAAAAGAATATAAAGTGAAAATCTCTATATATATATTTGTTTTTTTAAAAAATATCGAAAACTATATATTTTAATGATTATTGTTTTTAAAAAGTTGAAAAACAAAAAAACTTTGTAATAAAACCCTGTTTTAAAACATGAAAAATTAAAAAAGGATGCTGTAGGATAAAACCTTCACTCAAAAAATTAATGAAAATTGAATGGAATAAAAGAATATTTTACCAAATACTGCATTTTTCTTGTAAATATATTGAAAATTGAATGGAATAAAAGAATATTTTACCGAAATACCGCATTTTTCTTGTAAATATATAGTAAAAATTTCTAAAATATTGTTGGTGAAATTTACTGGAAAATGGTTTCAAGTGTGTCAAAGACTAAATATGATGTTTTCATTGAAATGTTTATTTTCAAAAGATCCATATAATATCATTGAATCAATTAGTCAAATTTAACACTCAAATTCTTTATTATCAAGTAGGCTTAATGTTTCTATTGCGATTAATTCTCAAATATTGTAAACTTGAACTATCTAGAGGAGTAATTTGTCGATTTTTATGTGTTTTTTTCTTTTAAAAAAATTATTATGTAATACCATATACTTCAGTTCTAATTCGTTTTGAACAATTTCATGGGAGACAAAGAATAAAAAAAGTTACATTGATTTAGTTTTTAGAATTAAAGTTGCTATCGAAAATGGTTTGTTCTTGAATGAGTAAATCCATAACCTCCTCATCATCATCACAGAAGTTTTTTGATGATTGCATTTTGAAAAACAATTTTTTTTCTTTAAAAAAAATTATTACGTGATACCACATACTTCAGTTCTAATTCGTTTTTAGAATTGAAGTCGCCATCGAAAATGGTTTGTTCTTGAATGGGTAAATCCATAACCTCCTCCTCATCATGACGGAAGTTTTCTGATGATTGCATTTTGAAAAACAAATTACATTGATTTAGTTTTCAGAATTGAAATTGCCATCGAAAATGGTTTGTTCTTGAATGGGTAAATCCATAGCCTTCTCATCATCATGCCTAAGTTTTTTACCCCAATATCTCCAACCTCTCAGTGATAGAGATTGTTCTGTTTAAAAAAATAATGGAAATTGTATATATAAATGATTGTTTTTGAAAAAATGGTAAATTTTTGAAAAAAATGCAAAAGGAAAATGCAGGATTAAACCCTCACTCAAGAAACTAGTTTTGTATGATAGGTTGCTTACCTAACAATAAGAAAATAATGAATAATGTATATTTAAGCAATTATTGAAAAAATTAATGAAAATTGAATAGAATAAAGGAAATATTTTACCAAATATCCTGTTTTTTTGTAAAGATATACAAACAGACAAAATTTAACCATTTAAATGGTGATTTCTTTTTTTGCAAAAAAATAATGAAAGTTTAATGAAATGAAAGAATATTTTACCAAATACCCTGTTTTTTGTAAATTTGTACAATTAGATGAAATTTAACCATTTAGAGGATGATTTGTTTTTGTAAAAAGTTAATGAAAAATTGAATAAAATGAAAAAATATTTCACCAAATACCTCTTTTTTGTAGATGTAAACAAATAGATGAATATCTAACTTTATCCATTTTTTTTCCATTTGGGATCATGTTTTGAAGGTTTTCAAGATAGTTTTTAGTAAAAACTTATGCATTGATTGTCATTACAAGTTGTAGTGTTTGGTATCATTTAATATTTACTGACTAGCTATATTATATGAAATTTTCCCTACTTATTACACAATAAATGTATATATTCACATATTGTTTCATTTTTAATCACTGTATTTATTCAATGTAGATATATCTCCTCTCTCCTCTCTCTCTCAAGATATCATATGAGTCAAATTACAAAAAATTATCAAAACTTAAATGCCATACATTCAAAATCTAGATGCCCTATGAGTTAGAGTTATGTATATAATTATGTAAAAAATAATCAAAACTCAAATGCCACTTAAATGCCACTCAAATACCACTCAAATGCCTCTCAAATGAAATACAATATAAACTCGGCGAATTCATCCAACGTCGTAACTCATTGCATAACCCCCCAAGATCAAATCCACAAAAAAACACTCGGTAGGGAGATCTGCTCATGTATTACTACTAGTATCGTGTCTCTAGGTTGCCAGACCTAGAGGCTGGTGATTGTGTATGGGTCAAGTTCCCAATGGATGTTGGGGCAGAGGGTGTGGTAGTTAGAAATAATAAAACCCCTGAAAGCTACTGGGTTAAAATAGGGAATAGTGAGTTGCGTAGGAATCGCGAGCATCTGGTTCTGTTGGGTAAAGGCGAAACAACGCCAAGTGAGGGTAGTTCCCTGGGAGACAATGGCTTTCCATTGGTGGCAGTACCAAAGGAGGTGACTGTTAATTTGGGAAACGAGGAACCTACAATCCCGATTGTTCAACAAAGGGTAGACGTTGGGGATTATGAAGATAAGGGACAGCCTGGTGTAGAGATAAGGGAAGAGGCACGTGAGTCCTATGATATTCTGGTAGAACAGGGTAACGCGACACACAGTGATGCCACGTCCAGAAGTAGCTCAGGTCCTTTTAGACCGGTACCTGAGGAGGCTATAACTACGAGATCAGGCAGAAGGGTGCGGTGCCATAGGCATCAGGATACACTGTATTATAAGTGATTATGTTTGTTTTACATGGGTACAGAGGTTTACAACTACAAGATTTCAAGATATGACAGAGAGTGGTGATGTTTGTGATGCTGGTGGCAGTGGTGCTGGTGGTGTTGGTGCTGATGGTAGTGGTGCTGAGTGAAGTGGGAGTGAAAGACGGCATTCAGAGAGCAAGGAGGACAAGGATAGTGATGGTTTTACCACGGTAGTAAGGAAGAACACGGTGGAAAGAAAGACGGTGGTGCCAAGGGAGATGGTAAGGTTGTGAGTGGAGATGGTGGTGTGAAAGGTACGGGGAGAGTGGTTGAGAGTAAGAGGAATGTGCTGGGTATGAGGTGTAAGTTTTGCAAAGCTGACCACGTGGCGAAGGACTGCCCTAAACTTGTGTGCAACCGGTGCAAGCAGACAGGTCATTGGGCCTGCAGTTGTCCACATGAGATATGTCGGTAGTGTGGTGCTGTGGGACACAGGGATGGGAAATGCCCAGAGGGCAATGAGGCTTTTCATGGTGTGAATAAGAGGAAGTTGATGGAGAGTGGTGCAGCTGAACCCACTGCAAAAGCTAGAGCCACTTCAGGGTGCGCTACAGCTGGTGCTAGGGGTACAGCAGTGTGGTGAAAGGTGGACAGGTACAATGTGAGAGCAAAGAGTTTGGTAGCAGGTTGTCTGAGTTCTTGGTGAATGAAGGTGTTCTGGGTGATGAGGATCATGCTAGTAGACATGCGCGTCTTGAGGCTGAGACGACAGAGGCTGAAAGGGTGTATCGTATGGCGATGCAGAGGTATGAGCAGGGTGTGAGGGAACTTGAGGAAGAGCAGGAGTGTACCTTGGTAATCAGGCAGGCTATGGCCCGGATGAGGAAGTTGAGGTCTGGGGCTGGTAACAAAGCCCCGTCGACAGTGGTGTGTAACACTCCCTCAAGCTCCACTGTGCAAGCAGTGCCCGCACCTGGTGCAGAAGGCTCTAGCGCCCAGAGGGAGGAGTAGAAGACCCCCTCGGGCCCTCAGGGCGGGGCCAGTTGGGTGCATCAGGTAGAAGAGGCAGAGAGGAAGACCGGTGGCAACACCAGTGTCAAAGTAGAGGAGGCGGTTAGGGAAGATACCGAGGAGGTTGACCCTAGTACAAAACTTCACGGGGAAGATACTGGGCAGAGAATTGCTCTGGTTGACCCTAAAGGGAATGGAGTACCGGAGCAGTAGGGGTCGACTGCCCCAAGGGATAGTGGAGTTGATGGTGGTGAACCCCTTGGGGTTGAGTTGGAGTTGAAGAATGTGGCTCGGCAGGGTGTTGGAGGTGCAGAGAGGCCTGAGGACGATCTGATGGAAGTTGGTGATGGTTCAGAGGAGGTAGACTGAGAGCTGTGGGGTTGATGAGGTAACAAGGGACAGGTATGGTATTGAGGTAAAAGTATTAATGAGGTATGTATCTCTTACAGGTAATTATTTCAGGTATGTATGGTGTGAGGCTTTGATTTTTACCCCCGGTGTTTAGGCTTGACATATGATTTAAGGCTAGTGCTTCAGCTAACCATGATTAGTTAGGTTTGATAGCACGCAATGGTTTTTGGTTCCATGGTATGATGTCAGCTTTATTGCTCACTGGGTTTATCAAAGGGGGGGGACATGTCGGATGACGAGTTTGTGTGTTATAGGAAGTTCAAGGTTATAACATAGGTTCTATCGGTATTGGCTTAACCTAGGAATACAGGTACATACACGAGTTACGGGAACTTAGGCTAACTGGAGAAGACCTGGATGACTGACGTCGTCCAGATAAGAGCGTTCTTCTTGAGTTACGGTTTACTGGTAAGTGGACGTGTTTTCTTGATTCTCTTCAAACCCTTCATCTAACACTACTGCCCATTCTTGTATGACTACCATTTATTGTTCCATTTATCTAAGACCGCTGCATGAATCGTTTGATTTTTGTTGATATAACTGATGATGTCATGCAAGGCTGTTACAAGCTGAGTTGTACAAGAAAGCCCTCTTCTGAAACCGTGTTGCCTGTTATCAATGAAAGTTTCTAGATGGGTAGTCAGCTGACCAGCAACTATTCTCTCCAACATTTTGCAAAAAATGCAAGTTAGGGATACCGGTCTGTAATTAGACAATGTTGATCTGGAACCGTTTTTAGATATTGGAACAACATTCGCAGTTCTCCAAATTGATGGCAGATTAGCGGTATCAAAAAAGTAATAAAATATTTTTGGTAGTATTGAGGAGGTCATTTTGATGTCTAAACTTAATTCTTCTTTTCTCAATTTTTCTGGACCAGGAGCCTTTCCCAGCTTAAGACCAATTATCAATTTTGCCACTCCATCCTGCGAGACCATCATTGATGACTGGGAGTTGCAAGTTACATCGGCAGCCTCAGAAGATGCCGGGGTGAAAATGCTCTGGAAAAAGAGGTTAAAGTTGTCCGCCAGCTGTGACACGGTGCAGTTTTGCAAAAGAATATTCAAGGGCAATCCGGTAGTTCTGCCAGTCAATCGCTTAATGTGTGTAAAAGAAATGTTAGGGTTGGCCATGTAAAAAAGGATCCTATGAAGCCTGATAGAAGTATTCCTGTTCCATTTCCTTAAAAACCTTATTATTGGATCTTTTAATTTTTTTGTATTTTTCTAGGTCTTCAGGTGATTTACTTCTTTTATAATTATTGTATAACAGGCGCTGTTTATTTACTAGTTTGCAAGACTATTTATTAAACCAGACTGGCTCGTGAGCACCCTTTGGTTTGATCTTGGTTAGTGGCACAAATTGATTAACGGCCTCGTGGATATCAGTTTGAATAGCGCTACCAATGTTACGTAAGGTGGTCTCTAGTGCAGACCTAATGGCAGACACCTCGGCATTACTGTATTGTCTAACATATGTGTGCTGGGTGAACTCCTGTGAGAGGTGCCAGTCAACTTGAAAACTGATCATGTAGTGATTACTAAGACCTGGATTAATGATTTCTATTTTGGACACTTCATCAACTATACTTGTCAAAACGAGGTCTAAGGTGTTGCCTTTTAAATTTGTCGCCTCATTGATGAGTTGTGTAAGGTTGTTTTCGGCTAAACAGCACAAAAATGATTCACGCAAGCCTTTGTAACTTGACCCACTCTTTATTGTAAAACTACTCCAATTAATATCTGGAAGGTTAAAATCACCCACAGTTACCACTTGACTATGAGGGAACTTTATGCGTATAAAGTTAAATATGTTGCTTAGTGGTTCTATGCATTGAGAAGTTTTATTAGGAGGAATATAGATGCAAAGAAAAGTTACCTCTTTATTCTTATCTTTCTTATCAGAAACCTGAATTCTTACGCATTCAACAGGATGCGAAGAAAAATCAAAGCTAATCTGAACATGACAGATCTGGCCTGTATTACAATTATCACTCCTCTACCATGGCAGTTACGATCGGTTCTAGAGATCTGTTTGTTTCTGTCATCAAGTAATTGCATACTAGTAATTGATGCCTCTAGGTGGGTCTCAGTGATGCATAGCATGTCATATTGGCTAGATAATATTTGAAGTTCATTAATTTTTCCCTCTATTGAACGGGCATTTACCAGGAGTATTTTTAGTCCGCAGACTCTGTCATAACAACTGCCTCTTGTCTTATGGCAAACTCCATTCTTCCTCCCACATTTTCCTCTCTCTTGAGTTTCAGCTCCTTGCGTAACTGAAAATCCATCTCCCTTTCTGCTTTGTTTAGATCTTTGCGAGCAAACACTCCGGGATTCCGCAAAGCATTTATTCGCTTCAAGAAGTCAAACTTTGTACTTTATGAATTGGTGCACACTATCCTCATTTTTTTTCAGACTTGGTACTCAACCTGTAACACTGCTCTTTGTCACACAATGGACTGATCTTGCACTGTTTAAGGATTTTATTAACTTGCTCAAGAGTGTTGCCACTTTTATTTTTTTCAGTAAGACCAAATATGATGTTTTTATCCCTAAACTCTTGCATTGCCCGCTCTTCCTTGTTATCATTCTTTTCTGCCACCCTAGCAAGCACACTTGAATGTTTCGCTATACTCTTAATTGAGTCAGTGTAGTTTAGATTTAGCTGCCAAATTTGATGTTCTAACACATTTGTCTTTGTTTCAAGACCATTAACTACCTCTGCATAAGAGTGCTTGATTTTGTAACAACATGATGATTTGTTAATAATTATTAATAATAATAACAATGACAACATCAACAACAATAAATAATGCCGTAAATAAATTAAATAATAAGTAACAGGTAGTAGCTATTACATTTGTTGTTTTAGGTGGTTAGAAGTGATAAAATCAACTTTGTCTAGCAGTAACTTAACTAATACAATGATATACAGCAACATGTGCTACTACTACCGGCATCATCATTGATGAATAATTGTTGTAATTCTCAGCTTCAACACCATTAATTAAAAATTAACTAAAAACCACAATCACAAAAGACAAAATACTTAATATCCTAGCTTAAATACATGTAATAGTAATTTATTATGCATAAAAAAATACTTTATTATAGTTTTGCTCGGGCACATGCTTGCTCTACTTGGGCACATTTTACTTAACCACAATAATTTTTCATGCTCAAAAATCCTTTTTTGAGCCGAGTACATTTTTTCATTCTGCACGCCCCTGCCAGTTATTGTCAGTATCACAACAATAATAATACAAGGTCGACCTACCAGAACTCTACCACCTAGACAGAGCGTTTAACTGGAATGATAGACATTGACATTCATATTCCAAGATGGCAGCCCCCATAGAAACCATTTTAACAGTGTTTACTTGGGCAATTTAATTTTTTACTATCGCATGCTTTGGTTGAACTAGGGCACTTTTTACTTGAGCACATGCCAGATTAGGATTTTTTACTTAGGCATGCACCCATGTGCAACACCTTCTGCACACCCCTGCCCACGATTTTCAAATACTAATTTTTCTACTCTTGATAACTGCTGAACTCCCTGAAAACTTCTAAAATTTAAATCTTTTCATTGAAACCTCCTGCAACCTTTACTAATATGTTTCTATTGACCAAAGAGTAGACTTTCAGATGGCTCAGGGTGGACATTGTTTTTACATTATTCTTCTACACTTAGCCTTAGTTTGTTCTACATAGTAGTTTTTGTCTTGCATACCAAATTTAAGTTGCATTCACCTCAGCAGTAACTTTTGGCTTTATGAACTAATAAGCAAACTAAATTATTGACTTCGCGTCTTTACAATCATCCCATCTTTCAACACCCTCAAACCCAGTGGTTAAAATCTGAAGCAACAGCTCCAATATTAGACCTCAGTTTTTTTCAATCCAACATGACAGTCATGTGATTGTGTTATTACTGGTACAATTATTAGCTCGTGGACTATATTCCTTGTAGAGCTACAACTATATTACAGAACCAATCGCCAACACCCAGACTTCAAGAGAATAAAATAGTTATCATTTATTTCAATTTGTCATTATTTTTATAAATTATTATTATAGCAAGAGTTGTTGATGTTGATGGATAAAACGAATAAACAAACTACATGGCATTTTCTTAGAAAAAACTACCACAAATGACTTATTGCTTGCTGTCATTCATAAGCCACATTTTTGTAAAAAAAGTAAATAACAATCAGAAGGGTATTCGCAATTAATGATAAATAACATTAATTAATTTAATAAACAATGATAATTATTGTTTATTATATCAATTAGTATTATTATTGATAAAATTGTAAAGCCTTTCCCAAAGCATACACATCCGTATGCAGCATTATTCCCAGAATCGCTAATCACCAAGAAAAATCAAATATAATAATAAGTTTCTGCTCAGACCTACGTAGTTTGTGTCATGAACACAAATACGTAAAGTGCATAGATTTAATTGACCCACACACTTATAATGGTCACCTCAATATGTCGTACTATGATAAACAAGGCTTTCAACTCAACAAACATGGCACCATCTTTCTTTGAAAGTTACTTTTAGATGAAATACACCATTGGAGATCCACCTCAACTAACTACTAATCCCTCATCTCCAACAATTACTTTCCAATTAAAAATGTATTGTCGCAAAGGAATTTCAATTGCCCATCTGAATGTCAGAGGACTTTATACAAATGTTGACGAGGTATCATCACTCATCAACACTCTTGGATGTAAAATCTTGGCCGCTTCCGAAACTTTTATGACTGCTCATCACGTCAATCGTTTGATTTCTATCAAAGAACATAACCTTGAAAGACGAGACAGAATAAACAAACATGGTGGTGGTGTATGTATGCATATTCACAACTCCTAACCCTACACTCGCATTTCAGAACTAGAAATTGATCTACCCAAATCCATAGCCATTCTAATCACCATACCCAATACTCGTCCATTTATAATATGTTGTGTATACAGACGTCCCAACACTCCAACCGCATGGCGAAACAGTAATAGCAGATAGGCGCTCATTGATAAAATACAATTAGATTGAATACTTGAACTTCCCCAACCGTGACTGGCTAAGCTGATGCTATAAGTTGTTCATGAGCACTTATGATCAGGAACCAAACAGAGAATGTTCCTCGTTTTGCGTCAACATGCTATCAACATATTCGCTAATAAATTTGCTACAGTTATGTAGAGTTACCACATACTAACAACATCTAATAATTGATGTCTTATTTTAATCTTTCTGCACAATCAGCTAATTCTGATATACAAGTACTAGGGGAAGTGGGAAAGGGAGGCTCAGGAGAGACTCAATGAGGAGGCTTCCGTATGTCCACAGTCGTATACACAGTGGCAAAAATCATGCAGCTCTGATAACAGTGGATTTCAAGTCCTAAAGCTAAGGGAGAAGCCTGTTTTTTATTAAATAAGTTACAATAGAGAAATTTTGTAGAGCCTACTAAAAACTTATCTGGAAGAAATAGCATGGCATTTGAGTTGTAATTGATTACAAAATATGAAAAAAAAATTCTTTTCTCACACAAGCTCATAAATTTTAAGTTTCTGTGGGCAGCTTAAGAAAAAATAATCACATCTGATTGTCAATCCTTTCAATAAAATTTCTCATTTTTGATGAAAATGGCCTCTATAGGTTGAAACAGTTTTGTTACCAAATCTCATGAACAACAAATTTCCCCTGAAATATCACACCAAAGACCTTGCTTGCTAGTAATATAAATTTATCTTTATAAATAATACTGCCGCCAAAAGCCTATTTTTCATATTGTCCATGCTCACAATGGCAATTAGTCCCGTTCAACATAGATAATTTATTTCACTATTTACAATAAAGCCATGTAATTGGCTATTACGTGTGCCTAGTAGACTCTTTAGCACATTTATAAGTAAAAGAGTGCAGGATATGACAAGTATTTGTACGGTAAAACAATGTTTTTCGGAACAAGTCAACAATTTGTAACGGCAAGTTATATGATTGGTAATCATTGCTTGGACTTGTTTCAATGGTAACAACTTCTGTTCGAGCAAGTTTGTGTATATGTCTCTGTGTTCGTCTAGTTCGGTAGCTGCCATGGATGGAACAGACTCGATGAGGGGAAACCCTCAATGCTCCTTAAGTGGATAACTACCATCGCCTCCCGATGAAAGGCTGTTCACTTTAAGTTTAAGCTAAATATGAAGTGACTAATGCTACATGCTGCTTCTAATTGTTTATGCTGGGGTCATGTCATTGCGATGTCTTCTCGAAAAGGGGCATGTGAGGTAAACATATTGATATAGTGCTTTGGCTCTGAGCAGAAACTTATGCCAAGTCTATAGCCCAGGAGAACAACAACACAAAAATGTGCAGATGTATCGGCCATGCCCATCGTTAGCCTCCCGACGCCCAACATCGGCCTGTGTAGCCATCCCTTTACACTCTTATTGATAACTTTTTTGAGCTTTATCAAAATTATAAGTCAAAGATACTCATTTAGTTATTATCAAATAGTTGTCGAAAAAAGTTTTTTCAAGCTTTTGTGAGTAGAAGTACAGAAGTTTTGGTTCAGTGGACTAACCAGTAATTGAAGCCAGCCAGAGTATCCAATCATTTCCACTGCCAGGGACAGCTGTAACCACCTGCACAGGGAATATTTTATCTGACACTTGTTCTTTTTCGCTCAATACTTGACACTCTTCTTCCGAAACTTCTGTTTTCCAGCAAGCATTATAGGCAGGTACCTCCCAGGATAATTCAACTGGTGCAATCAATGTAACTGATGTTAAAATTAGTAAATTTTGTTAAACAAAACTAGCTATAGAGAAACCAACATACGTTTTTGTTTCTCTTTAATCATAACAGCCTTTAAAAGATGTTAAAATTTCATGATTGATTGTTTGTAGTTGATGATTTATCTTAAACAAAATGAAAATGAGCTGACAAATCCCAGCCAGACGAAGTGCATATTGTGGTAAAGTTAAGTTTATTTCCAAAACTTGTCGTATTTTTGCCAAACACCAGATGTATCACGCTCAGTTCACAGGAAAGGGAATTAATGACCACAAAATAAACGTAAGAAGATGTGTAAGTAAACCAAAAGCTAGTAGTAACTACTCTGAAGTAACTAAAGCGATAATTGCTTGGATGTGCTAAACTCACCAGGTAAAAGTTTTTTAGGGATCTTTTGTGTTGTATATCCACTTTGTAGAATGTAGCGGACAAGAGCCAACATTAAGCAGAAACTAATAATAAGAAATAATCTTATTGCGCCCATGGCTATGATGTTGTGGTATGGTGAATACATAAAGTGATTAGTACAAAATGGCTCTAACTCTTATTGCTATTGATAAACCAAGCGTGCTAAAGTTACAGCCAAGTAAATTGCTGTCGAGCTGTATGTTGTATATACTAGATATCACATGACCAATTAGGAGGATCTAACTTGTAGAACAAATGGCAAAAAAGTGTGCCCTAATGTGACAAAGTTATGGAACAGTGATGATTGTTGGCGCGCAGAGCATTAGGTGAGAGCGGTGGGATATAGAATGGCTGTCAAAGGTAGCAGTGAAGCGGACCAACTTCAGCTCCATAAATGAAAGAGGGTGTGAAGCATATCTAAGGGTGTGATGACGTAATAACAGTTAAGAGGTGATATGTTGGGAGATGGCATGTGAAATATCCGGGTACTGTGAAATTGGATCGTGGGAAGGTAATTGAGACAATAATGGTATATGTTGTGTATGTATCTGTACAATAGAAGTATATACTGTGTCTGGAGTTATCTGTACAACACAAGTAAATTTTATGTATTTATTTGTCTGTACAATACAAGTATATATTGTGTCTGGAGTTATTAGTACAATGCTAAGTATATGTTGTATATGGAGTTGTCTGTACAATACAAGTATATGTTGTATATGGAGTTGTCTGTACAATACAAGTATATGTTGTGTATAGAGTTATCTGTACAATACAAGTATATGTTGTGTATGGAGTTACTTGTACCATGCAACTATATGTTGTGTATGGAGTTACTTGTACCATGCAACTATATGTTGTGTATAGAGTTATCTGTACAGTACAAGTATATGTTGTGTATGGAGTTACTTGTACCATGCAACTATATGTTGTGTATAGAGTTATCTGTACAATACAAGTATATTTTGTATATGGAGTTATCTGTACAATACAAGTATATGTTGTGTATGGAGTTATCTGTACAGTACAAATATCTGTTGTGAATGAAGTTATCTGTACAATCTTATTACAAACTGTTTATGAAGTTAGCAATACAATTTCGCTTTTGTTGCTTCAGGAATTAATCTATGACCATGGTATTGATAGGCAATCAGAGAAAGCTGTGCAAACAGTACACAAAATGCTGGATGAGACGTTTCCCACAAACACTGTAAGATAACTAGAAAATAATGGACAGGCAGCAATTTGCAGACTTTGCAACTTACTTTGCCATACCTTGACATACCTTGCCATGCCTTGCCATACCTTGCCATGCCATACCTTGCCATGCTTTGCCTTGCCATACCTTGCCATGCCATGCCTTGCCATGCCTTGCCTTGCCTTGCCTTGCCTTGCCTTGCCTTGCCTTGCCTTGCCTTGCCTTGCCTTGCCTTGCCTTGCCTTGCCTTGCCTTGCCTTGCCTTGCCTTGCCTTGCCTTGCCTTGCCTTGCCTTGCCTTGCCTTGCCTTGCCTTGCCTTGCCTTGCCTTGCCTTGCCTTGCCTTGCCTTGCCTTGCCTTGCCTTGCCTTGCCTTGCCTTGCCTTGCCTTGCCTTGCCTTGCCTTGCCTTGCCTTGCCTTGCCTTGCCTTGCCTTGCCTTGCCTTGCCTTGCCTTGCCTTGCCTTGCCTTGCCTTGCCTTGCCTTGCCTTGCCTTGCCTTGCCTTGCCTTGCCTTGCCTTGCCTTGCCTTGCCTTGCCTTGCCTTGCCTTGCCTTGCCTTGCCTTGCCTTGCCTTGCCTTGCCTTGCCTTGCCTTGCCTTGCCTTGCCTTGCCTTGCCTTGCCTTGCCTTGCCTTGCCTTGCCTTGCCTTGCCTTGCCTTGCCTTGCCTTGCCTTGCCTTGCCTTGCCTTGCCTTGCCTTGCCTTGCCTTGCCTTGCCTTGCCTTGCCTTGCCTTGCCTTGCCTTGCCTTGCCTTGCCTTGCCTTGCCTTGCCTTGCCTTGCCTTGCCTTGCCTTGCCTTGCCTTGCCTTGCCTTGCCTTGCCTTGCCTTGCCTTGCCTTGCCTTGCCTTGCCTTGCCTTGCCTTGCCTTGCCTTGCCTTGCCTTGCCTTGCCTTGCCTTGCCTTGCCTTGCCTTGCCTTGCCTTGCCTTGCCTTGCCTTGCCTTGCCTTGCCTTGCCTTGCCTTGCCTTGCCTTGCCTTGCCTTGCCTTGCCTTGCCTTGCCTTGCCTTGCCTTGCCTTGCCTTGCCTTGCCTTGCCTTGCCTTGCCTTGCCTTGCCTTGCCTTGCCTTGCCTTGCCTTGCCTTGCCTTGCCTTGCCTTGCCTTGCCTTGCCTTGCCTTGCCTTGCCTTGCCTTGCCTTGCCTTGCCTTGCCTTGCCTTGCCTTGCCTTGCCTTGCCTTGCCTTGCCTTGCCTTGCCTTGCCTTGCCTTGCCTTGCCTTGCCTTGCCTTGCCTTGCCTTGCCTTGCCTTGCCTTGCCTTGCCTTGCCTTGCCTTGCCTTGCCTTGCCTTGCCTTGCCTTGCCTTGCCTTGCCTTGCCTTGCCTTGCCTTGCCATGCCATGCCATGCCTTGCCATGCCTTGCCTTGCCTTGCCTTGCCTTGCCATACCTTGCCTTGCCTTGCCATGCCTTGCCATACCTTGCCATGCCTTGCCATACCTTGCCATGCCTTGCCATGCCTTGCCATGCCTTGCCTTGCCATGCCATGCCTTGCCATGCCTTGCCATGCCTTGCCATGCCTTGCCTTGCCATGCCATGCCTTGCCATGCCATGCCTTGCCATACCTTGCCTTGCCTTGCCATGCCTTGCCATGCCATACCTTGCCATACCCTGCCATACCTTGCCATACCTTGCCATGCCTTGCCATGCCTTGCCATACCTTGCCATGCTCTTTAGCCACTAAGAATGCCTGAGATGTAAGAATCTACCGAGGTTCAACTAGTGTTGATAGTACGATAAAGAGATACCAAATACATATAATCATATAATACAATTGCTTTTAATCAATCCCCTAGCACCAAGTTCAACTCTACTGCAAGGTTCGTTTGTTAGTTGCTTGTTCCATTAGAAAAAAAATTTCTTCTCAAGTTGTTTCGGAAATTTTCTGACGTTTTTATCATCTTCAGGAACTGCAGTAAACTGAATATGCAAACACTAATCAGTAAAACACAGTCTATTCTTATCAAGCAGTAAACATCTATGGATCGTAGTTGCAGTACTTTTTTGTAGCTAGAAATATTGTTTGAGATTGCACAATTTAATAAACAGAAATTTTTTCTAAAACTTCTGTCAAGGTTTTAATCATATTTTACCATTTGTGAAGTTATTCGTACCAGCTACCCATCTCAGCTATATCTGCAATGATTGTTTTCTATCAAATTTTCTTATAGTTGTATTTTGTGTGATAGCTGCATGATAGTTGCGTGATAGCTGTGTGATACCTGTGTGATATTTGTGTGATAGCTGTGTGATAATTGTGTGATAGCTGTGTGATATCTGTGTGATAGTTGTGTGATAGTTGTGTGATAGCTGTGTGTTATCTGTGTGATAGTTGAGTTCCATGAGCTCCAGGTAACACCTTCTCTGATATCATGTTACAAAAATTGCATTATTGATGTTGCCGGTAAATACCTGATTCGTCTGATTCTTTCTAATACTTTCAACTTTTGATGACTGATTCCAAAAATTGTTGTAGATTTTTTACTCACAAAAACAAGTTTCTCCAAAAAAAGTCAGTTCAGCTAGAAATATCCAGCATTTACCCGAATTGAAAACTTACAGCTAATTTCTATTTGAAAAGTATAAAACTTCAACCAACACTCACTCACATCTAAAAATGACTTTCAATACTTCAATACTTTGGTACTTCCCTTTCTTCCTTTGGGTTTTATGCACTCTGCCATTTAAAGTTGATACAATCCATGTGTCTTATAACTCACACTGAGCTTACATCTTTTTCAGTTACGAATTACTACAAAGTTTAATTACGTATTTTTTCTATCTTTTCAATATCAAAAATGAATCGAAATGTTAGATATGTTTCACATTTCTCACATTTTATTTTGAAAAGTAACCATCAACAGAAACATCTTATTAAAAGAACTCAATATATTACTCTAGGAGCACTAGATACTACAAATAGCCCGCTGACTCTACTACAGAGTTGATGCGTGTGAATGGAGTTGTGGGTAATTATTATCTCACTTTGTACGTTTGTTGTCAATGGTATTTCATCACATCAATGTCTACAATGTGACATACAGAATTAGGTTCCAGTCTAGCTGTGAATAATGTTAGTCTCTGGTTAAGTGTCTATGTAGTAGGTATCATCTGCAGGTAGGTATTAGCTCCTGTAGGTACAAGCTACGATACCAAAGGTGAGTTATTTTATGCTGCAGTATAGATTTACGTTATTGTCTCTTTCTTCCATACCCATACCTGCACCAACTCTTTGATAGTAGGAGCAGCTAATGTTATTGTATATTTGAATAAATTACATGCTAGCAGATTCAATAACACCAAAATATCTATAAATCAGCGTTCTGAGATAGATTTTGCCTTTTTAATAACTACTCTGCATAGATTGACTGTAAAAATATTTATTACTACTGTGGTCCTGGCAAATTTTTGTGCGGATCTATTATTAAAGAACCGGAAGCCCTCTTTCCACCAGCAATACTATTAAGAGTGCTTTCGAATACCCTACGCGTAGGGCACTCGCTGAACACTCGTTGAGGGCTCAACGATGACTGTCGTTTAACGGAAGTTGTTTGCGCTTAAACCACAGACTTTTTTATTTCCATCAGCGTCTATGAAAACTGTATAGCTAAAGCGAGCCCACTCTAGTTTCTTTACAAACAGAAATTAATTACGATGATGTTATCGTCAGATGTATTTTTTATATACGTTATAAAGGATTGTCACGACTTAAAACGGGGAGAAACAGTGATTAATAAATTGACTCGTTAAAATTGTTGGTTAGGTGGAGTCAAGTTCAGTCAACGATGCTACCTACCTCGTTTGTCACTTCCATCGTTGAGGCCAAATTGCCCATTGCCGCCATGTTTTTTGGCCCTCAACGAGAGGGTTTCCGAATGGTCTCGTATAATCCCATCGTTAAGCCCTACGCGTAGGGCATCCGAAAGCACCCTAAAGCGAAGGTCACTTCATTTTAACAATTACTGAAGAAACATTTGATGATAAGTTTGAGGTATGTAATACTGACAATACGCCATCCCCGTAAATTGTCAAACTACAACGGCATTGGAAAAGCAAACCACGGTAATCGTTCAAGGGCACGCTTTCATTTGTTTGCGTTCGCAAGCTCAATGAGCCGCGAAATACAAAGCTATGGCTCTAAACGCGAGCATAATTTTCAAATAATTTTTATCGTGTGAATAAAACAAAATATTTCCAAAGAAAAAATTCAAAGGCTGTATTGATTCCTTGAGCATCCTCAACGACATAACTTTTGTCATAACAGTTGCTTGAACTGTCTAAAATCTAAATAATAGACAAGCAAGTCGTGATTTCTAATGATAAGTTATATGATCGACTATGCTACTCTTGGTTGTATCGCTAAAGCAAAACTACTCTGCCGGGACCCCCATTTTCAAACTGCAAATTATTGTTGGAGTTATCTTCTCAAGACAATTCAATTCTGTGATAAGAAGACAACTCCACTAAGATAATATAACGCTCTATTTTTTTGATTTTAATCTGTTTACATCAGAGCCAAACTTCCAGGGTAATCTGACCAGAGATAGCACTCACAGCTAAAAATTAAGAATTGATCTAAGCATATTTGCTCGTTTCAGCAATTTGGCGCATATCAGATATTTTTCTAACAAACCAGCAAAAGCTAAGCTATCAAATGGCAATGCAACTCAATAAACTTTTGATTGACAGGCCTAATGCTACAAGTACATCTACCGATTAGGTACCGATGAGCCCTTACCAGTTGGAGATGGCGTCAAGGAGTTTCCCCTATTTTTTTATCTACTTGCCATTCTCTTGCAATACCGGTGAAACTCGCTACATTTTTTCCATAGTTAGCCATAAAGTGCTTTCAAACAACAAAGACTGGACTTTCAAAAACAACTCTTCACCTAAAAATAATTGGACTTGAAAAACGGTTTTGTTGGAAACGTTAAAACCGCAAACAATGATATGATTGGTCAAATCACAAATTGTCTACCGATTTTTTGACCACAAGCAAAACCTACCGATAGCCTCAAATAAAATGCTACCGATTATTTCATTACGTCACACAGGAAACGGATTCATTAGGTAGCAGGTACCTGCGCCTCCCTCAGTACCATACTAAACCGTAGACTGTGGTTCAGCAGACTGGTCAGGCACTATTGGTTAGGAGTGCAGGCCAGCATAGCTGGACTGCGTGCTGGGCTAGGTGCTGGACTAGGTTGGCTGCCTGACTGTAGGGCTCTGCGAAGTGTAGGCCGGCTACTTGCAAGCGTTTATTAGCTGTGCTTTGCAAGGCTTGTATTCTATTGCAAGACTTCTATTGTTGCAGTAGGTATTGCTGTCTTCATATAAGCAATAACAGAGGGTGTGTGTGTGTGTGCGTGTGTGTGAAAGAGTAGTATGGCTTTTACTATTTTGTGCTGCTGTCTGTGCTCTTCCAACTACTCTTAGTTGTGCGGATAGGGGAGTTTGCGGAAATGTCCAGGCCACTTTCCGCAAAGTCCCATTTCAGTGATATTTCCGTAAGTTTTCCGTTTTCCGTTTTCCGCAAACTCCCCTATCCCTTAGTAGTGAGGCAGCAGTAGCAGGTAGTAGCAGCCAGTATTTATATAAAAGGTTACATAACCATCCTTTGTTTGCTGGTAGCCTTTGTACAATGTATAAAAGAAGAGTGGTCAAGGCAGGGCAACATAAATATGTGTCTCACAACAGTCTGAGTATACAAGATATTGACTACTGGAGAAAAAGAGTACAATATACATAGGTCATGTACACAGTTTGGTATGGCTCATATAACAAAGGGCAGCGATTCATGTCTTTTCGCATTCTTCTTGCAGGTGACGATTTGGAGTTGTCCTCTGGTAATTACCATTGCTCTGTGGTAGTAGAGCTGTGCAGTATACAAATGTTAATACGGGACTAGCTGAAATCACTTCTTGTTCAATAGAAAATAGGTACATTGGTCTCTCAAGTTGTCTTCCCTTACTATTTATGCAACAAGCAACGTCATCTACGGTATCGCTGGTTAAACGTCGATTCTCATCTGTAATGATGTTTTATCACGTTTTCAAACTAGCATTGTAGCAACAGCATCAATCGTGACTGGCAAATGGCTATGTTTTTAAGTTGATAAACAGGTTCACACAGAACGATGATGTTTTTCGCTTGCGATTCTGCTGCATAGAATTATCTCCCTTCCTAGAACGGTAATTGTAGGTGAAATGTAACATGATCGGATGGTGACAAAGAGTAATATATATAATTTATATTGTACACAGTCCTCGTAAAAATGGCGTTTTAGAATGAATAAAATCCTCTATCACATTCGTTTTTCCGATTAGCACATCCCTATTTAAAAACGCACTATTTTTACAACAGTGGTAGCATATCGTGAAAACGGCAAACATTTGGGTTATAATTGTGTAGTACGCCATTTTTACTCGTCCTAAATGTCACCAGCCGCTATCAAATAGTTAGAGTTCTAGGAGGGGGATAATTCTATGGTCTGCTGTGAGAAAATTAGGAGTCTAGCCCTATGTTTGAATGGTTCTATATTCCAGTGGTTCTGTCTATGTTTTGGTGATTTAGGCTCTATGTTTCGGTAAACTATTTTTCATAAAAAATTGCTACTGTGGAGCATCATTAAAAATTGATGCTTCCTTTCGCAATGAACTATTGCTAAACTATGTTATACTGAAATTTTGCTTTTTCCATAGTTTTTATTGCTTTTTGCATAGTCATCAAACTATTACCATTAATGTTCTTTCGGCCAAATACAAAGTCAAATAATAAAATCCTTTGAACTTCATTCTATTTAAATGTAAACGGCGCTCCACAATAGCCTTGTTCTATGGAAGTTAATTTACCGGAATATAGAGCCAAAATCGCCGGAAGATAGAGCGGTCGCAAAAATTGCCCGGAAACCGTCCAGTTTTGGCTTTGCCTAAAATCCTACAACTTGCCTTGCGTTACATTGCGGGTGACCCTCAAATGGAGATATCGACCCACATCGATGACCGGCCATGGCAGAGTCACGTTTGTTGGAGAATTTTGCTAATGTTCTCTGGTGAAAACATGAGTATTATTATCATCATCAATTATTTCAACCTGTAAATAAATAGAAGAAAGTAATACGAACAACACTTGCTTGGCCATTGATAAAAAATGACAGTTTTTCACAGGTAAGGCACTGAAAACTTTTACTCGCTTTGTTCTACCACGAACAAAATAATTATTCTTCTATGATGATGATCATGATCGATGATGATAAATAATAATAATAATAATAATTAATTAATAATAATAATAATCATGATGATGATTATGATGGTAATCATTAATAATAATTATTAATCAAATTATTATAATTAACTGATAATAAATAATGATAATTATTATTATTTTTACTGAATCATCAATCATCATCAAAATTTATGATAATAATAATCAAAATCAATCATCATTGATTAAATTTATTATTAATAATTGTTATTATTATAATTATTAACCACCATTTAATAAATAATTATTATTTATAAGTAATAATTATAATAATAATGATAATATAATAATAATATATTAAATTATTTATAGTTATTAATTATTATCTATGGCATCTTCTTCTTTATTCATTTTATTATCACCATCATCATCATATTGTGAGGGACGCCAGTACTTGTCGAACATTTATTATTATCTACTTGTACTTGGCCTAAGCCTTTGACTCAGTATTAACTCTATGTCTACACTTTACAGCAAATACCTCTATGTACATTTATTTATATATTCTTACCTTACCATGCAATCTTATATGTTCAACATGTGCTAATCAACCAGCCATATCCACAGGCCATACCCACTCGCTTTCTATTAGTCTAATCATACATATCAGGCGTGTCTTACAGCCCAGCTATTGTTTGTCTTTGTGTTGTCTTGTGCCTATCATGTAATCGTTTATATAAATACGAGTGTCAGT
The DNA here is from genome assembly GCA_945261195.1 of Cryptosula pallasiana. Classification (NCBI taxonomy): domain Eukaryota; kingdom Metazoa; phylum Bryozoa; class Gymnolaemata; order Cheilostomatida; family Cryptosulidae; genus Cryptosula; species Cryptosula pallasiana. The sequence goes on from OX183136.1 coordinate 35,460,987, forward strand.
CATTCAATAAAGCAGAGTTAGCCTGACTCTCAGAAGATTCTTACTCTCAAGAAGCAGCACTGAGCACAGCTAGGAGCAACATAACTACAAGCGCTGGTCGACTACTAGCAAGCACGAGGCTTGGCGGAAAGTAAGATTGTTCGCTTTCTTACTGCGTATTCCCTCGACTCGAGGTGTACGACGCAAAGCACCTGGTGCCCTAGTAGTTCTACTCATACTGAAATCCGAACCGTGGAGTTCGCAGCAAAACTATCACAACAATAATCAGAGTGTAATCATTGTCGACCTCGGCTGAGTCGAACTAGACAAATAACAATTACCGCACCATTATTGTCAGTGGCCAAAAGTTCGCAACAAACTCTAAACTAAACAATAATTCCTTGGTACAGCAAAAGTTCGAAACAAACTTTAAACTAGATGATAATCACGGCATCGATTATTGTCGAACCTTGAGAAGGTTCAGAGGCAGCCAATAATTAGAGTATAATTATTGTCTCCTGCCAGCAAGCACCCACGCCAGATTCGGCCGCACCCATAAATGCAAAAACCAATAAATGCTCTCCAGACAATACGAACAATAATAGCATATTATTGTAAGTAGACTTGGGGCAGAAGCAGAGCACATCGGGAGGGTGTACAGGTGGCTACCACCCAGACACAAATTCCTGTACAATATAACTACTACTATGATGATGGTGGTGGTGGTGGTGGTGGTGGTGGTGGTGGTGGTGGTGGTGGTGGTGGTGGTGGTGGTGGTGGTGGTGGTGGTGGTGGTGGTGGTGGTGGTGGTGGTGGTGGTGGTGGTGGTGGTGGTGGTGGTGGTGGTGGTGGTGGTGGTGGTGGTGGTGGTGGTGGTGGTGGTGGTGGTGGTGGTGGTGGTGGTGGTGGTGGTGGTGGTGGTGGTGGTGGTGGTGGTGGTGGTGGTGGTGGTGGTGGTGGTGGTGGTGGTGGTGGTGGTGGTGGTGGTGGTGGTGGTGGTGGTGGTGGTGGTGGTGGTGGTGATACGATGATGGTGATACGATGATGGTGATACGATGATGGTGATGCGATGATGATGATGGTGGTATATTATTATTATTAAATTTAATTATTATTATATTGTTATTAATTAATTAATGATAATCACGTAACTGTCTGTCTGTTACTTACTGTATTATTATTTATTATTATTATGATGATAATATAATAATAATACCAAATAGTAATAATTAAAATTTTGTTGTTAAATTATTATTATTAATTATATTATATTATTAACAAAACGCTATCTATTAACAACGAATTATAATAATAATAATAATATTAAATATTTTATTGATATTATTAATTATTATTATTCGAATTGCTACTACTAGGCCTAGTATTACTACCTCTACTACTACACTTGTTTATTTACAAATAGATAAATAATAAACTAGCTGGTATTGTTATTCGTTGTAATAATAAAAACTTGTAATAATAATTTTTGTTGCTATTTCTTGTTATTATCATCATAATAGTTGATAATTATAATAATGATGATGATAAATAATAATTGCTACTACTACTGTGTTGTTAGTGGTGTTGATTATTATTATTAATCAATAATAATAATAATACTTACACGTTAACAATTATTATCATTATATAAATAGTTTGTAGTTAGTAGCTGTGCCAATTGTATTACATGTATTAATTGTTGCAACTACTACTTACTATGACTATTTCCTGATGAATTGATTAGTGTGTGATTCTGTTTCTGGTTAGAATCAAACCTCTTGGCCATCAAAAAAGTTTAGTTGTAGGATATTGTGAGGGACGCCAGCACGCATTGTTGTTACCACATACTGTCTGAACTTGTTCTCATTACCTACTCACTTGTATTATACACTGTCTGCGTACTATTGTCCTATTAGATAATTATTTACTCAATGTCTACGTCTTTGTATCGTTCTATTGTTAATGGTGCCTAACTACGTGAGTCTATGCCTTTGAACAGTTCTATTGCATACACAAACAGCTTTTCCACGATTTATTATTATTATTACCTTTACTACTACTCAGTGCTAATTGGTGCTTGGCAAGGCGTGGCTCGCCAGATTTTACACAAGGGTGTGACCTATGCTAAACATACCCGCCTACTTTATTTATATATCTGTGTTTGTGCAATAAATGTTAGAGTTAGCCTGACTCTCAGAAGATTCTTACTCTCAAGAAGCAGCACTGAGCACAGCTAGAAGCAGAATAACTACAAGCGCCGGTCAACTATTAGCAAGCACGAGGCTTGGCGGAAAGTAAGATAGTTCGCTCTCTTACTGCGTATTCCCTCGACCCGAGGTGTACGACGCAAAGCACCTGGTGCCCTACTAGTTCGACCTGTATTGAAATCCGAACTGTGGAGTTCGAAACAAAACTAACACAACAATAATTTCAGCGTAATTATTGTCGGTCTCGACTGAGTCGAAATAGACAAGTAGCAATTACCGCACCATTATTGTCAGTGGCCCAAAGTTCGCAACAAACTATAAACTAAACAGTAATTCCTGCGGAATTATTGTGTGCAGCAAAGTTCGCAACAAACTTTAAACTAGACAATAATCACGGCACTGATTATTGTCGAACCTAGAGAGGTTCAGACGCAGCCAATAATTATTGATAATTATTGCAACTGCCAGCACTTGTTCCACACCAGATTCGGTCGTTCTCTTGCATGACCAAAGTCAGTAGTAACCTGTAACAATAATTACAGAATTATTGTGCACTGCATTAGCTAGGGTTGGCAAAGCGTTCGGGAGGTGTACAGGTGGCTACCACCCAGACAGTAAATTCCTGTACAATATTACACCTTTTGAAAAATGAAAGAGCTTGAGTGATAAAATAACAGCTAAAAAAATCCTACACTGAATTATGATCATCATGATATCAATGGTTTCCAGGATGACAATGTTAAAACCTGTTCCTGAGTTGGAATAGAAAGCAATGGGTGACCCCTCAGACGGTGATTGAGTGTTGTGTACAGAATTTTTAAAACATGCTGTGGCAAAAATATATAATTTACTAAGACAGGATTTTCTGGTTCTTATAAGATCCGAGAAGATATCCTCATATTTTTTTTTCATTTTTTTCTTTTGGACACTCTTAGCGCTTTTACCACTAGTCTCTTCTGTTAATGTTCTGCAGCGTCTTTAGTTTGTCAACATGTTTATTCATCAAAGTGTTCCGTACATATAGAGCATACTCAAGCTTGGGCGAAAATAGTTTTGTACACAATAGTTTTTATTGCTGATGGTGCACAATATAGAGTTTGACGCAAGAAGTCGAAAGTGCTCATGCCTTGAATATTTTTTAGTGATATGGCATTCCCAATTGAGGCTATTATCAATAGTTATGCCCAGTTATTTTAACGAATTTGTCTTTCTGAGCACCACACCATAAAAACTATAAGCTACCTGCCCACTACGCAAACTTCCATAAGTGACAATTACGCCTTTTTTGTAGTAAAATTCCTATTCTATCCATGGGCCCAATCAGGCCAAACTTGGAGTTTGTAATGAAACATTTATTTTTGTCACAACTAAATATGGTTAACCGCTAAGAGCACTGTCTGTAAATAGACGAATGGTCAATGATAGTGACAATTAAAAGTTATTGACGTAAATCAATAATATTTTATTTTCCGATCCGACCAATATTTAGTAATGTCTCAAAAAGCTCATTTTTTGTAAACCTGGTTGGTGATTATTTTATTATTTTGGCGAAGTAACATCGTTTGTTTATATCCCTTTTACAACTTCTTCAGAGTAAGGTTGCGACCCATGTTGACACGACCAGTTCGAGCTGCTCGCAGCTATAATATTCTACATAAAAAAGTTGATGGTGGTTCACTCACTGGACACAAGTCTAGAGTCAGTCCGTGGGGTCTTTCTGCCAGGAGGACCATCTTTGGAAGCATTGCCAAAAACCTACCTAGACTTCTCAAGTTTCGATACCTTTTTATTGGTGGGACAGTCAGTGGGGGCATTGCAGCCGGAAAGGTTAGCCGTTTCTGATGTTCTCCTTTGATAGCCATGTTAACGTCAGCATTATTTTTTGCTGGTTCACATATGCAAATTGTATGTTTGAATTTGTTTTGGTATGATTCTTCATGTTTCATTTTCAGTTTGTGGAATGTTGCGGATAAACTTGAAATTGGCCAAATGGCATCATTTTTCCAGTATCAGTTTACACGGCACATGGTTGGAACATTTTTTATCCATAATATTTGTCAATGCTTGCAGAAGTATGAGGCGTGGAAGGATTCTCTCCCAGATAGCAGCTGGCTGCGCTCCTATTTCCCACAGAGTCAAGAGATAAGTGACAAGTTTTCAAACTACTGGACCGACTTCAAACGATCGTCTCGGCAAATGCAGAAGCGAATTTCTCTACCGGATTCTGTAAGCTAATGCATGATTTCTGTCATGTTTTACCTTGAGATTATTTTGTGAGGTCTTACGAGATCTTATGATAGATAAGTTAAGTGCCAAAAACAAGAGAAGTTCAAGTTAAAAAGTTTTTTGGTAATTGAACAGCATATTGATTGGCCTACATAACAATGGGCGGGGTAGGTTTGCTTCTATATTAAGTGAAGTTGGAAAAAGTTCTTCACACAGTTCTCAATATTTTCTCTAACTCTCTACAATTTGATTGTGAGGAGTTGTTCTCTCTCAATTTGGGGCTGCCTCTTGTAAAATGCTCTTGACAAGGCACAGTTAGCTCACACAGATACGAATTTCAAGCCTCTTGTTAAATAATGGATATAGCTAACCAAATTTGTAAATATGGCGGTATATCATTTATAGCGAGAGTTTTACAGAATGCCTGAAATCTCCAAGTTTACGTTAGTTACATTATATTAGACTTGTTAAGTATGTTTGGTGTTAGTGACAAATAGGCTTGTGGTCAAAGTTTACATGTGTGTGCTTCATAAAGGTGCTATCTATTACAATTGTATTTTTCTGTTAAAAATGTCAAAATAAGCATTAAGTTAGTGATAAAACTAGTAATGATTGTTGTTGTCATTGTACGCACAACTTTAAATTACCAGTAAAGATATAAAAAATTTGAAGGTTCAATGCATCTCAAAACAAAATGTTTTCATAATTGATCTTTTTGGGATATCGGGTCATGAAAAATAACTGTATTCTTATATGATAAAATTTTGTCTTTTTCCTGTCAAGTTTCGTTGAGCTTTTATCAGTGCAAGCTCAATATAAACCTTCAAGAATTAGCGATCAGTATTTATTGCACACATTATACCTTTCACCGCCAGCTAGAAGCTTCTAGAAGCTCACAAGAATTGATTTTGTTGCAGTCATGGCTTCCCTCTAAGCTGACTGAGACCTGGAGTGAAGGCAAAGAATCTGTGAAGTCCGCCCTGCAGACAGCCACAGGTAGAGTGGTTTAGCCTGTGGCCGTTACGTTTGTTGTTATAATGCATGTTTGTTTACCATTGTGATCTTGTTGTTGGGTAATAAGAATTGCCTTATAAGTTGATGTACCTCAGTTGCTATCGGCAAGTTCAATATCTGTGTGTAAGCGTATCATGTCGTCATTGAAACAGGAAATGCCATTTTTGTGATTTAAACCCCATGTGCATATTGCTTTTGCTTAGCGATTGAGAAATTCCCTCTTTTCGTTGGCGGAAAACTCACTAAAGTACTCGCTAGCATTTTATTTGAGGTTATCGCTAGGTTTTGATCTAGATCCAAAATCGCTAACCATTTTCTTGATGAACCAATCACAACACAAATGTTTAGCTACAGCATTCAATGATATCATTCCAAGAGCAGCACCTCGTTCTATCAAAGTTGGTAAGCTCTAGTTTGTAACAGAGAGTTTGACCAGAATTCCTGAAAGATGGGTTTTTGTCAAAAAATTGTTGGAGTATATTAGGGGTTTTATCAGTTGCTGTCGCAATCACTATCACATGTATCATTAATCTTATATTTTATATGACTGCGCTCATATTTTGTTGTTATTCGTGTTTTAAAGGCAGCAACACCAGAGTTAATGAACCTACTGTTATGAGCACACCGATAGTCGTGTGAAGTTCTGAGTCAATAAATCTCAGCTTCATAAATTATTTAAAAAGAAATGGACTGTCAAGTTGCGACGTGTTAAATAATTGTTTTTTATACTTCTTTTGGTTTGCTATTTAAAAATGATTACAGCTGAATCTAAATTGGTTTTGTTTTGCTGAATAAAATAAGAAGTGTGAAATAATTGAGATTTTAATAAATTCTTTCATTTATGAAATTTCTCAAAACACACAATGATGATAGCATCCCTCCTTTGGTAAACTGAAATGGCACCAATTTGTGTTTTTCTGACATTGTTTTAATATCATACCCCTTCATTATGTTCTGCTACCGCATGTGCTACTGACTAATCTAAACAATTAATTATAATTTTTTTCCCATTGTTAATCTCAATTTACATGTTAGATTATTTTTTGGTTAGCTTTCTTTTCTATACACTGAGAGCAGCTTGTTAATTAACCAATCACGTTTCACTTAATAACATTTTTGCATTAACAGTCCATTAACCAATCAGCTAACCATTCTAAATCAATCATCATGATAATTTTCTGTGAAGTATTGCGCCATTTTTGATAACGCTTGCTAGCATTGCAATAAAATGAATAGGTATTTTATAAAAACGAATATTGTACACTTGGCACCAAATGCCAATGAGCCATTTACAACTTTATTCTTTTCTTGATTTTTCAGCAAGCTGCAAGAAAGTTATGTGGTGCTAAATTAATTTTTCATCTTTTGCTTATTGCTAGGTGCACAGTCTAACTTATTGAGCGGTGCGGGTCACGATGACATGGTCTCCTCAATTCGACTTGTTGCAGGTTTGTCTACCAACTAAAACTCTGAAACTTTGCGAGTCGTGGGATCGTGACTCTACCGCACTCAACTAGCTTGTCTTACGCTTAATGTTTGGATCTCAGTGTTGTCTGTGCCATCAGTGCTTGAGTTTGCCATCGTTGTCTCATTTTACCTACAATTAATTTGTTCTTTCCTTTGCTAATTATATTTTATACTATTTTTACAGAAATATTTACTACCATAGCAACAAGTTTTAACAGAATTAGTTATTGTTATTTTTTGAAAATTGAAACATCGATTGAAATTTTCTAAATAAGGTTTGAAAAAACTGCGCTGAGCAGGCAAAGATCAAAATTTAAACTTTTTCAAGTTGTTTTGTTTGGTGTTGTAGCGGATGGTGCTGGAGAAAAAGCCAAAAGTGGTACCAACCAATCATTGAGCTCCATGTTCTCAGGAAGTGGTGGCGGAGTAGAGCCAAAAAAAGTCGAAAGCAAAGATATTCAGGATGAATTGATGTCCCTTCAGGTAAGAGGTCCAATGATCGACTTCTCTCTTGCATGTTGTTTGTTTAAGGCAAGCTTCATCGATGGAATATCCAGCAATGTTTAGAAAAATGTGAGTTACAATAATAATTAGTTGTATTGTGTAATAATTAGAGGGTTATGTAATAGCCAGATGTAGTGTACTAGGGATTGACTGTTTTGTATGGTAAATAAATGAATCATATAATAATACTATTGATAATATAATAATTGCATGGACTATTATGATAATTTAACTTTCTATTACTTATTTATTGATTTAATTATTACATATATATATATATTATATATACATAAATATAATAATAATATAATATATTTACATTAAAGTAATATATTACAACTAAAGTATTATATAATTTTTATAATATTATCTAGTAATTAAACGTATTTTTATAATGTTTTATTCATATAACACATTTATATGATGTATTACATGATAGTCAAATGGCTATAAAATATATATTGGTGCTAGCTTCTCAAAGAGGTGAGAGGTTTTTGTTTCATTTTTGCCCACAGTCAAATCAAGTCAAAAATCTGCACCTTGGCTCAATGCGCAGGTGTTAGCAAACCACCGAAGGCACTGCGGTGACGTTTATTTCTAAGCAGTTCATTTAGGTCACAGATAAAATAGAGGAAATAACTCCATATATATTACTTATTCTCAATTTTTTGATAATAATATCGTTTTTTTTATTATAAAACAAACAAAAAATGCTTTCCTATTGTCATAATTATTAGTATCCTTATAATATTACTATTATTGCACATGATCATAATACTTAGTATTATAATATAAAGGTAAGTCCGTTTTTGTGATGTGAGCTTAAAACTCCAGCGCTAACTAACCAGTCACATCAACAAATACATATTCGGGATCGTCATTACCCTCTCTGAGTCTTGACACTCTTGATTTTTTATTTTAGTAAATGATGGTGTGGAATTTTTCAATAAAAACTATGTTTTATACCAGTTGCCCCAAGTTGTATCCGGCCAATTTTTTTGTCTTTCGTGTCATATTTGGCTTATTTTGTTTACATTCCGATCTGCTATAGCTTTTTGATTGGTCACCGCGCTGTGGTTATTGCGAGTCAAGTATTGTTATTTGTGAGCCCAAGAGCATTGCTTTTATTATTGTTTCTCCACCAATAAATTATGCTTGCATTTTACATGGCAGCGTTATCTCATTTCTTATGTCAACCAGATATTGTTGTTTACCAGCTTGCTTTGATGACTGCCACTACTATTAAAGTAACAATAAACAACCTCCTGCATTATTATTGTTATTTGGTTTTGATTAATTGTTTTTTATTTAATTATTATTTATTATAGTAGTATATTAATTATTAATTAAATATGTTATTTTTATCACATATCTTCTGATGACTGAATTACTATCATAATAATAGTAATTGTGAATTAGAATAATTGATAATAGCTGACATTTATAACAAAAAAACAGTAGATGTCATCAGTAATATTTATATTATTATTTCATTACATTGTTGTTATTTATTACTCGTATTGTTGTTGTATGGAAGTACATAGTTGGTCTATTTTCTACTCTCTGTTGTTTGGGAGTCATTTTTCAATTAATGGTGCTTTGTATTGTTCATTAATATTGTTGTCGTTAAGTACATAAGCAAAACTGCTTTCTCTGTTTAATCCTATTTGACGATCATTAGCTATAGATAATCTTAATACCTGGGATTATTAAAAAAATAACTGGTATTATAATATTGGTCAATTTAATCAGACATCTTTGATAAAAAATAAATATCTTATGCATTAAACTTGAATAATAATAACAATAAATACTGCATTGTAACAATAATAATAAAAATACTGCATTGTAACAATAATGCTAACAATACTGCATTGTAAAAATAATGATAACAATACTGCATCGTAAAAATAATAACAATACTGCATTGTAATAATAATGATAACAATACTGCATTGTAACAATAATAATAACAATACTGCATTGTAACAATAATAATAACAATACTGCATTGTAACAATAATAATAACAATACTGCATTGTAACAATAATAACAATACTGCATGGTAACAATAATAATAACAATACTGCATTGTAACAATAATAATAACAATACTGCATTGTAACAATAATAATAACCATACTGCATTGTAACAATAATAATAACAATACTGCATTGTAACAATAATAATAACAATACTGCATGGTAACAATAATAATAACAATACTGCATTGTAACAATAATAATAACAATACTGCATTGTAACAATGATAATAACTATACTGCATTGTAACAATAATGATAACAATACTGCATTGTAACAATAATGATAACAATACTTCATTGTAATAATAACGATAACAATACTGCATTGTAACAATAATAATAACAATACTGCATTGTAACAATAATAATAACAATACTGCATTGTAACAATAATAACAATACTGCATTGTAAAAATAATGATAACAATACTGCATTGTAATAATAATGATAACAATATTGCATTGTAACAATAATGCTAACAATACTGCATTGTAACAATAATAATAACAATACTGCATTGTAACAATAATGATAACAATACTGCATTGCAACAATAATGCTAACAATACTGCATTGTAACAATAATAATAACAATACTGCATTGTAACAATAATGCTAACAATACTGCATTGTAAAAATAATGATAATAATACTGCATTGTAACAATAATGATAACAATACTGCATTGCAACAATAATGCTAACAATACTGCATTGTAACAATAATAATAACAATACTGCATTGTAACAATAATGCTAACAATACTGCATTGTAAAAATAATGATAACAATACTGCATTGTAAAAATAATGATAACAATACTGCATTGTAATAATAATGATAACAATACTGCATTGTAACAACAATAATAACAATACTGCATTGTAACAATAATAATAACAATACTGCATTGTAACAATAATGATAACAATACTGCATTGTAACAATAATGCTAACAATACTGCATTGTAAAAATAATGATAATAATACTGCATTGTAACAATAATGATAACAATACTGCATTGCAACAATAATGCTAACAATACTGCATTGTAACAATAATAATAACAATATGCATTGTAACAATAATGCTAACAATACTGCATTGTAAAAATAATGATAACAATACTGCATTGTAAAAATAATGATAACAATACTGCATTGTAATAATAATGATAACAATACTGCATTGTAACAATAATAATAACAATACTGCATTGTAACAATAATAATAACAATACTGCATTGTAACAATAATGCTAACAATACTGCATTGTAAAAATAATGATAACAATACTGCATTGTAAAAATAATGATAACAATACTGCATTGTAATAATAATGATAACAATACTGCATTGTAACAATAATAATAACAATACTGCATTGTAACAATAATGTTAACAATAAACAATACACACTGGTAATAGGCACAAAATAATAAAGTACACTGCAATAAACAGTAGCTTAGTGGTTAAGTGGTTTCCAGTTGAGCATCTTTTGACAAACGTTGCAGAACTAGTTGTTGAAAATTTTGAAAGAGATTCATTGTTTCCGCGATTCTTTTTATTAGTTGTTTTTTTATCACAACTTTTAAGCAGATCGTAAAGAAGTCGTTGCCTGATTGGCATTCGGTAAGATATCAGTGGAAAAGTTAAAATTTTATTTTTTTGTCAAACATTTTGATGCATTTTTGGAGAGTTTAGCTGTCGTGATTGGTGGTTGTAGATTCGTTTAACTAAATATCTGCTCAAATCAAAACACAAATAAATATTTAAAAACTAGAGGAAAATATAATGAAGATCAAAAAGTTTTATTTAAAGTGGAATTGCCATTTTTCTTCTCTTAAAAATTTTAGTTTCACTCATAATTACAAATGCACTCAATGATTTTTATAATCTTTTTTATTTGATGTTTTTCTTTAAAGTTTGTGTATTCGGTGATATTGATATGTATTTTTTTTCTTCTTGGATGTCGAAAGTAACAAAGCCCACTTTTATCTCCTCTGCTTGACCTAGTTGTTTGCCAACAGATCCAATACCAGCGAGAGATCGATAAATTAGAGAAGGACAACCGAGAGCTACGTAGGCAGATATTGTTACACAAGGACGGGGGGCCAAGCGTTGCTGACTCCAAGGCTAGGAGATCAATGAGAAGGTCAGCTATAGACATGTACTCAGAAGTGTTAGACGAACTGTCTACCTACGACACTACATACGACACACATGACCACCTACCCAGGGTTGTCGTGGTGGGTGACCAGTCCTCTGGCAAGGTATGCTTGTTGTTGAAATGGAAACATTGAAAAAAATTAATTATTATTCAAAAAAATCAGGAAAACCAAGAAATTGTGATATGATTTTCAAAGTTTCAATCAGATAAAATAGTGTTGTAGACTTTTTTCAACAGTCAAAATTGGTTGTCGTTTTATTACAATATTTGATAATGTCAGGTAACCGGCAGGTAACCGAATCCGTTTACTAACGTCTGCTACTAATTACTACTCTGTTGCTACTATGTATTGTGGTACTAATGTACTGTCACTGCTACTCTCTACCAGACCAGTGTGCTGGAGATGATAGCCCAAGCTAGGATATTCCCGAGGGGGTCTGGTGAGATGATGACCAGGTCACCAGTGATGGTGACCCTCAGTGAAGGTCCATTTCATGTGGCAAAGTTCAGGGACAGTACGAGAGAGTTTGACTTGAGCAAGGAGAGTGAGGTACTGGTCTATCACCTTTTTCTCACATCTCATTGACAAAACTTTGTTTTTGGTCTTTGAAGACAAATAATAATTAGCTAAAGCTTGCAAATAGAATTATTTTGGGAAATTATCGTTCAATCAGGCCAATTGTGCTTTAAATAGCTTGCCGATTTTCTCATTGTCAAAAAGTAGAGAGTTGTCTTCCTTGCGACAGGAGAACACAACTCCCACCTTTTGGCTGGCATTTGCTAATAAAAATTATTTGGTTTTTATTTATCTGCTATCAAAATATTTAAAAACATATTTATATTTCAAATTGTAATTTGAATCAACTCATTTTTAAATAATTGAATAATATTAGAATGTGATTAGTGTACTTGGAACCTTTAAATTGATAATAAATTAGTGAATTTCAGAAAAAAAGTTTTCTTTTAGAGTTTTGCTTTTTCATTAGCTCAAACAGTTTTTGCATAATCTTATTCTGCTCGTGTAGTGATCGGTGTATCATCGACGATTACATGGCGTTTTCTTCCAGTAACATATGTGATATGTAACTGTGTGATATGTAACTGTGTTATATGTAACTGTGTGATATGTAGCTGTGTGATATGTAATTGTGATATGTTACTGTGTGATACGTAACTGTGTGATATGAAACTGTGTGATATGTAATTGTGATATGTTACTGTGTGATACGTAACTGTGTGATATGAAACTGTGTGATATGTAATTGTGATATGTTACTGTGTGATACGTAACTGTGTGATATGTAACTGTGTGATATGAAAGTGTCCAAGTTTGCTATTTAATAATAAAAAAAAAACACTAGTACATTTTTTTAGTGTGTTATACTTGGAAATGATATGTTGACGATGCCAAGTTTATTCCTGACTTCTGTAGCTGGCAGCACTGAGACGAGAAGTGGAGGTGAGGATGCGTAACAGTGTAGTCAAAGGGCAAACCATCAGCTCTGAAGTTATATCCATGGCTGTCAAGGGACCAGGTCTGCAGCGAATGGTGCTTGTAGACCTGCCCGGTGTCATATCTGTGAGTTGTACTATATTACACACTACTAACAGAATATTGTCAGTCTTGCTAGCAGGGTTGTTGAATGTAGTGGTCAACCAAAACAGTTGTGACCGGGACAGTTTAAACCGCTTGAAACCACTGGTATATACCACAACAACCCAGTTAGCTAGGTGTATGTTATTCATTGATTGTCTCAGACTGTTAATGAGTACATTCCCTCAAAGAATCTGTGTGAATAGTAAAAGAAAAGAGCGATAGATGTATATCTTGCAGATGTAGGTAGATAGTGGACATCTGTTCTCTCTGTTGTAGACAGTTACATCTGGTATGGCTACAGACACCAAATCGTCTATCCAGTCTCTCTGTAGGAAATACATGGAGAATCCAAATGCTATAATACTCTGTATACAAGGTATGTGTAGTTTCTCTCTTTCACGACTTTACTCTAACATCTCATTTCCCTCGCCTCCTTTCATTCCTTCCTTTTAGACATTGCTGTAAAACAGGGTGTGCATATTTTTGCGAAAGTCACTATTTGTCGTTGGAGTTGTCCGGGAAATACGAGCGATTATAACAAATGCGAGAATTCATTTATTTTAGAAAATGTTTGAACTGTATTTTGAATATGACATTGTCGTTTTAGTATCTCTTACATACATCCGTCTGGTAACAAGGGTAGGCGATTCAAACGTAGCCCCAGTTAATAGCAATGTTGTTATTTATAGAAAGTATTTTTGCGACATGATTTATGTTCGTTTAGATGAACACTCAATGCTTTCTGATCACTACTGTTTGTCATTTCAGTGAACAGACATGTGACACTACCGCTTGTCATTTCAGTAAACAGACATGTGACACTACTGTTTGTCATTTCAGTGAACAGACATGTGACACTACTGCTTGTCATTTCAGTGAACAGACATGTGACACTACTGCTTGTCATTTCAGTGAACAGACATGTGACACTACCGCTTGTCATTTCAATGAACAGACATGTGACAGTACTGCTTGTCATTTCAGTAAACAGACATGTGACAGTACTGCTTGTCATTTCATTAAACAGACATGTGACAGTATTGCTTGTCATTTCAGTTAATAGACATGTGACACTGCCGAGTGGTCTGATGCATCAATTCATTTTTTTTATTTTTAAATCAAAGTTGCCGTTAAAAAAGAATCAGTAAGCTTTCATAAATTTTCCTTGAATATATCTAATTTCCTAAATGGCCCTTAAAGGTGATATGTCATGGATTTGTGGCTGAATTAAACCCAATATATATATTTCTACTATCTTTTGCCAAAAATACTCTTTCCAGACTTATTAGTTCCATCTATAGTATAAGCGCAATAGATGTTGACTTGCTGCAATTTTTCTCTCGATACGCATCAACATATATAAGGCCGTGAAGTGGAGTTGCAAAAATTGGACATGTTTGACAAGAGAGAGGGCATCCCAGTAATAGTCATTGTGCACAGACTTTCAAGAGCATAGAAAATTAGGTTTGCAATTATTTTTAGACTTTTGGAGGGGTTTTATCATTGATAGGTTTGCTATTACGTACACACTGGCCCTCGTGGGATAAATTACACGGCTAATATCACAAAACTAAAGCAGTATTACAGTTAAAAAATTTATTTTTAAATCAATTAATATCAAAAGGTTCAATTTATCATTATTTAGAATTTATTTGCATAAAAACCTGCCAATTTTACGTTTTTAGCATTGTTGTTGTCATTGTTGTCGTCAACAATAATTTTCAAATCTGAGTTACTCGTTACTTGAATGAAAAATATAGATTTTACATAAAATGATTTTCAATTCTGATAAAAAAATTAAATGGAAACTAATTTATTATTATTTTTAGTATTTTGGTTGAAACTATTTAGCGCTCTTTGACTCAAAGAGAAGACAACTCCGACTAGTGAATTGTGTATCAATCGGTGACACATTACCTTTAAATACTGTGAACATAATAGCGAGAATGTTTCAGGTTGGCATCATTTGCTAGTTGTGCGATATCACAGCAGTAGTTAGTTTGATAATGAAGTGGAGGATGTAAAGTTGCCAAATGAAGAGTTTCCAAGAAAAACTTTTCAACCTCATTGAATATATGTAGTTGACCCTGAGTGGCATAAACCTACATTAGGATTTTTTCGGTTGATGGAGTCTCATATTTGAAATTTATTTTGATGAAGCGTTTGTGTAAGTGTTAGAAATTTTTCTGTATTTTAGAAAATAAAGCAGTGTACTTCTGATAGCATGAAATGTTGAGCGTTCAGTACTTTTTAGTCTGACAAAGTTTGCATTCATTGCTGGCACATGGCGACTGGTCACTCTCCCAATCTACTCATGTAACTCCCTCCCTGATGCTCAACTCTCCTACTGTGTAAAATGCTTGGGGCTGTATTAACGATCTCTTACAGATGGATCCATCGATGCAGAGAGAAGTAATGTAACAGATCTAGTCAGTTCTATAGACGCCGAAGGAAAGAGAACGATATTTGTACTCACCAAGGTCGATATGGCAGAGTCTAGTCTACACGACCCGGAGAGAGTAAGTTAGATTGAAGATATCTTGCAATCGTTGAGTGAATATTACATGGCTTCGTAAATTATTGGAGTTGCCTTCTTTTTTTAAAAGAAAGAGCAACTCCCATGATTATTTTTTATTCTAACGAGAAGACAATTTCTAAAAAGTTTTGACATTTGAAATGTTTTTCCTACACATTTGTAACTATGGTGTACTAATCTGAAAAGAATTAACCAGCTCCTCAAGAATCGCATTATTGATGGGCTATGATTTATTGGATGATCATGTGGTGTAGATTAGGAAGATTCTGGATGGACGGTTGTTTCCAATGAAAGCTCTGGGATACTTTGCTGTGGTAACTGGCAAAGGAAACCAAAACGACAGCATTCAGACCATCAAAGACTACGAGGAGCAATTCTTCAAATCTTCCAAACTTTTCCGGTTGGTATCCTGCTGGAATTGTACGCTGTTTGATACCATTTCACCTAATCAGCTCAAATCTTCAATTGACACAAACGCACGCCTGCAATTTAGCTCTGTAATTGGTGATAGAAAACTTTTCCGCAATGTGCTTTTTTTTTAATGAGGAAAAATTATATTTATCAATACATACTATGCTTTACACATATTCAGCTCTTATATGCCATAATAGCCATGTTTCCATGGTGCTATATATATACAGGGACGGTGTACTAAAGCCCTCACAGATGAGCACAAGAAACATGTCTATGGCTGTGTCTACTAAGTTTTGGAAGATGGTGCAAGACAGTATAGAGCAGCAAGCTGATGAGTTCAAAGGTCAGTCAGCACTGGAATTGTTCTTAATATACGCGGATAGTCATGTATTCCAAAGTGTATTTCCACTGATTACTAATGGCATTCTCTGTGACAACCCTGGTTTTAGCACTCATATCTATATATCATGTATAAGTTTTAATCATAGACACTCAGTTACATAAGTATTATGTAATATTAACACCAACACTTCATGATATAAAATAAAATTGTGAGTTATTCAATGTTAGAGTGCTGAAGGCCTGAGGATGCGCATTGCTGCCTTATTATTAGTTTTTTGTCGTCATCTGATGCTGTAGTTGTAATTTATTATTATTATCATCGTTATTATTTATTTATTTGATGTTTTTTTTGCTTGAAGGAGTTATCTGTATTTATAATCATGTTTGTTTGTGCTCCATATGCCTGGCAATAAATATGTGATTTGGCAAAAATGGTCATGTTTTGTTGCTTTATAATAAGATCGCAAGTGTTGCGTGGTTTCCTCGCATTTGAGCTTTTAGTCAGTTGATAGCCTAATTTCTTTAAGTTCTACCACGCATCAATGTTGCAGCCACCCGATACAATCTGGAGACGGAATGGAAGAACACTTACCCTGGACAGAGAGAGCTGGACAGGATGGAGCTGTTTGAAAAGGCTAAAGGGGAAATCTTGGATCAGTTGATAACCCTCAGTCAGATCCAGAGTCAGGATTGGTAAGTCTTTGGGCTTGTTGTACCGATATATAGCTAATAGTCGTACAGTCATGTCATCTTGAGTACAAGGCTTGTGCAATCAGTTTAGTCAAAATCTATTGGATGCTTGCTGTAGTATACATGATAAAATTCTTTGTTACGTAACTCATGGATTGATTGATACATATACGATTTATTTGCATCCGTCCTTATTTATTTATTTATTTTATTAGTTATTTTTATTTATTTATTTTTACGTCATCGTTACTCCTAAATTTGGAGAGAGAAAAAAAACAAAAATTTTACTGCCTTCCTTAAGAGTTGTCGTCTCACTTATGAGGAGACAACTCGTACTTATTTTAGCTGTTTAAACCTGCAATGAACAATACTTGATTTTATGTTATCATAGCAAGAGAGGATAATCTGTGTTGTACTTGTTGCTTTCATTAGTTGGATGTGTGCGCTAGTAGTGTACAGTACAGTAGTTATATCCCCTTTCATGTAACTTTCACACTATCATGTCGCAGGGAGAATGAGTTCACCAGAAGACTCTGGGAGAAGACGTCTACCCACGTGTTCGAGTCGATATATCTACCAGCTTCTTCCTCCACCAATCTTGGGTTAGTGAGCTGTGCAATGGCTGTTGTCTCTTTTGCTTTTACCCGTTTGTGTTTTAAAAGCACAGCAATGCTCGCCATTCATTTTAACGTGACGGATAGTTGTTTCTGTGAGATTAGGTAACATTATAGGAGTGTTTGAGCTTTAGCTGTTGGTTATTTCGGCATTTACTTCAATCTTTTCGAATATTGTCATCTCCTTACCTCATGTAACCTTACATAGACACAACCTTACATAGTCTTAACCTTACATAGACACAACCTACCATAGACACAACCTACCATAGACGTAACCTTACATAGACACAACCTTACATAGTCTTAACCTTACATAGACATAACCTTACATAGATATAACCTTACATAGACACAACCTACCATAGACACAACCTTACATAGACATAACCTTACATATACATAACCTTACATAGACATAACCTTACATAGACATAACCTTACATAGACATAACCTTACATAGACATAACCTTACATAGACATAACCGTACATAAACATAATCTTACATAGACATAACCTTACATAGAAATAACCTTACATAGACATAACCTTACATAGACATAACCTTACATAGACATAACCTTACATAGACATAACTTCAAGTAAACCTAACATAGGCATATCCTTACATAGACTCTCATAGATAAGATCTCACATAGATAAAACCTGCCATAGATACTAGATATAACCGTACATAGACATCCCCTCACATAGGCGTAACCTCACATAGACAACCGTACATAGACATAACCTCACATAGACACAAATATATATTTGCAGTTCATTCAACACAACAATAGATATAAAGCTAAAGCAATGGTCAGACAAATCATTACCACAAACTGCTGTAGAAGTCGGTTGTAGCTCACTGAAGGACAGGTTGGTTGGTACTCTATATTCTTCATGCATCAACTCGAGTGTTTATTCGCAATGGTGTTGACTTTCTCCTAGCAGTAAGCCTGCAGTTGCTAAAAATTATAGATATACTTTCCAGCCATGCTTTCAGCATTTCTTCCACTTATCTGTTTAACGCTATCATAAACCCCCAAGTTTATTAGTATCGTTGTTTAGTTTTCATAGCTGGTTTCATTCTGAGTTACTGCAATGATTTCTGAAATTATATTTGAAAAAATTTATACATGAGAGTAGAACGTTTGTTATTAATAAATAACAAATATGTTTTATTATTATATTATTTATTTTATTTTTTAATTTCAAGCTTTCTAATGTTTTGTTGCGCAGATATCGTTCTCTAATAGAAGAATCCTCTAAGGCTGCACCCAATAGCAACACTGACAGCGACTTGACTGTCAGCGAGCCTTTCAAGATGGCTGTCGTCGATGAGGTGCGTAACTGCTTTATACGTGTAAATACAATGTCTATGAGTATTGCGCACTACGCTCTTTGCATATAGCTCTATTGTGTGACACTTTATGGCAGGTGTTTAAAAGGCACGAATGGGACAGTAAAGCAGAGGGAAGCCTCAGAGTCCTACAGCAGTCTTGTCTGGAAGACAAATCCATAAATAACAAGTCTCAATGGGAGCAGGCTGTCACCTTTATGGAGCACAATCTACAAGATATGCTTAACCAGGGTTGGTAAAACCTTTTCTTGTTGTGTTGAATCAGGCATGCTTGGTTGGTATTGAAAATAACAGAGTTGAAACATTTTGTCAAGTATCATAGTAATATTACTGAAGTTGACAATAATCAAGTTAGTGTTAAAAGTTCTGTCTTGACCTGTGTTTGTTTTCATAAAGTGAAGATGATATTTGTAAACGAGTTACCCGGGCCTATCCTCTAGTTTTTAGTGGTATATAGTTTTGGAGTTTTTTTATTTTGCATTTTAAACATCCAAATTATGTAATACTTTTGTTAGCTACTCTTTTTATATGATGAATATTTGTTGCTAGGAAATTTTCATGTTCAATAAGGAAACCAAAGAATGTGTAGTTGATGTAAAAGTTAATGTCTCTGGCCCCTGGGCTAGGTTGTGTAAATGTGAGATCCTTGCTCCAAACCCCCGTCAATCATGGACGCACTCAATCCTGATTGATGGTGAAAGTCTCCTAGCAAATAAAAATTATCACGTTGAAATTTTATGTAAATGTTTGTGTGAAGACATCTAGTCTTAGAATTATTTAGTTTCAGCACTATCTTTGTGTGAACGAAAGTTCTTTCTTCAACCGCCATGTTTTATAGCTTGCTAATAATTGTTGAGTTGTTTGATAACAAATGCTAATAATGTGGTGCTTGTTTAGCCGATGAGAAACTGAGGGACATGACCGGCCCAGGATGGGCAGAGCGCTGGACATCCTGGAAGTATAGGACTCCAGAGCAAAGCAGTGTGCTAGCGATTTCACATGAGCTAGAGAGACTTCTCGGTCATGAGAAGGTAAGAAAAGCACAGCTGTCCGCCGATGAAATGACCACAATAAAGAAGAATCTACAGACACAACAAGTTGATGTTCCGGATGAACTTGTGAGTTAGTCGTGTCTTCTCTGCGTATTGTTTTTACCGGGTAGCTCTGCTTCCAACGTTATCTCTCCCGAGTATTATCGCTCATTGCGCTTGTTTTAACTGGGCATTGCTTTTGTATGTTCCACCAAAGATTGGCTTGAAACTATCTGTTTCACTGCATTATGTTCTGTCTAAATTAATTGACAATTTTTTTCTGTATGGTATTGGTGTTGTTAGTTATTTTTATAAATGAGACTATTTCAAGTTTTGATTTTGTTGTAGTTTGTGTTTTTCCGATGTGTTTGATTATGTACAAAGTTATTGATAAGATGAATCCCAACTGATCACATTATTTTTGGAAAATCTCATATACGATTGCATTGCATTGCTGTATGGAAAAAACTAAATTATTGTCAATTATTCTGGTTTGTTGAGGTTTTTACTTGATGTTTCTCAGATAAAGGAGACCTGGCATCAGGTTTATAGAAAACAGTTTCTCTCTAGCTCACTAAATACAGCCAAGATGTGTCGAAAAGCTTTCGGTTTCTACCAGAAAGGTCTTACACCAGAGCAATGTGGAGTGAGTTACACCCTTTGATGATAATTTATTCTTTCCCGTTTCCACATGGTTATCTGCTTCATCCCTTGTGAAAATCTTAGCAGCTATAGAAAATGGCTGAACATATCTACTGCTGACCAGCGTTTGGTTATTACTGGTTTTGTTTTGATTATCAAATATGGCTTTGCCATATTTACTTATGTTTGCGTTGGTCTTGATCTGACTTACTTAATAGAGCTCTACGTTGTCTAAGACGAGTGTTCACTATGTCTCTGTACTTGACAGCTCGACTGCAAGGATGTATTGTTGTTCTGGCGAGTGCAGCAGATGTTACAGACCACCAGTAATGCTCTCCGTCAGCAAGTCACTAACCACGAAGGTTTGTTTACTCAATCAAATCTTATTTATTGTCTTGTGGATTTTGACATGGTGTGGAGCAATCATCAACGTATTATATTACATAATTTCCTTCACCAATTGTAGCTCGAAGATTAGAGCGACTGATGAAGGAGGTTCTAGATGATTACGGCGAGGATAAGGCCAAATTGGAACAGCTGTTGTCTGGGCGCAGAGTGAAGCTAGCAGAAGACATGAGTAAGTATCTCACTGAGTATTTCATTGGTTGCAATATATAACTGAGTGTTTCATTGGTTGCAATATATAACTGAGTGTTTCATTGGTTGCTATATATAACTGGGTGTTTCATTGGTTGCTATATATATAACTGGGTGTTTCATTGGTTGCTATATATATAACTGGGTGTTTCATTGGTTGCTATATATATAACTGGGTGTTTCATTGGTTGCTTTATTTAACTGAGTGTTTCATCGGTTGCTATATATAACTGAGTGTTTCATTGGTTGCTATATATAACTGGGTGTTTCATTGGTTGCTATATATATAACTGGGTGTTTCATTGGTTGCTTTATTTAACTGAGTGTTTCATCGGTTGCTATATATAACTAAGTGTTTCATTGGTTGCTATATATAACTGAGTGTTTCATTGGTTGCTATATATAACTGGGTGTTTCATTGGTTGCTATATATAACTGAGTGTTTCATTGGTTGCTATATATAACTGAGTATTTCATTGGTTGCTATATACAACTGAGCGTTTCACTGCCTGTCAAAAAAACCGACATATTTTATTGTAATTCATTTCCACTAGGACCAGCACAGCAAAACGAATTTATATCATCTATTTGGAACGAGTTTTACCTCAATTTTGTCTATATTCAATTACCAATGTCTAACAGCCGCACCTGGCTGGAAATTGCTGGCTTGGAATAGTAAAGTTTCAAGTTAGCCTAACCAGATGATTTTTGTGATACTGATCAGTGCCAGTAGTGCTCACGGTGAATGGTATACACTGTGTGATTACGTTACAGAGAGAGTCCGCCAGATACAAGACAAACTTGAGGAGTTCATTCAATGCTTGAATAGAGAAAAGTCGTGAGATGAACTATATAGCATAGACATGAAGATTTGTGAGGAATAATAATTGTATTATCAGCGACTTCTATGACGTTCAATTTCCTCTATGTGCATTTTAATAGTTACACTAATTAGCAGTGGATTTTCCGCAATGGAATCGGTTGGTTTTTACCAATTAGAATTTTTATAAAACAAAAAAATTGGTTTGCAGTACTCTAGTTGTATGCTGATATGTTTGTAATAATTAATTATTTATGCAGTTATGTTGTATTCTCATCTTCACCGCGTCGTGTCTAATATTCTTTTTAATTTATGGCATGTATCAACTTCTCACTGCTGAGTGCACTCATGAAAGGTCTTCGCTATGATATGTTGATTAAAACTGTATTTTTGAGCTCTTCACTAATAAATGTAGTTTTTTATTAAATTAAATTGCCCATAATATAATATGTAAAATATAGTAATGGATACCAATGGATGTTGGTGTATCAATATAGTTGTTATATTATTGTTTTACCTCATTTTATCACTTAGTGCTTTTCATGTAGACAAGCGTACGTAGCTTGTACTGAATCCTTACAGTACTGAATAATGGAAAGACGATTGATCCACGATTCTATTTTTTGCCTGATATCCTCAAATTAATTTGAAATTAATAATAATAATTACAGTGTCAATAATACATTGTGTTAGAAGCTCCAAGAATTCAGTTATATTAGTAGTAGTGGGGGTAGTTGAGTTGACATTAACCCCATTTCATCACGAAAAATGACCTCGATATTTTATGTCAACGTACTCATCTTATCATGTTCAAGTACCAATTAATCTTTTTTGTGGACAATTAAACTTCACTTTATTTGCTTTTCCTTGTTAAGTCAACTTCCTCCATCCTCAAAACATTGCAACGTGTGTCGTAAACAGCTCTCTCGTACGACGGGGTCTTCTTACTCAGATATTCATGGCAGCAAATTCTAACGAAGCAAAACATAAAACATGATACGCTTCATTCAAAAGTCTCATAGATTGTGTAATGCAACTGATTAATAACCTTCGAGTCTTACGTAGGACGATAGTTTGCGTGTTTGAGATATCAATCACAAAGACCTTTGCTTACGTGCATTTCTGTCCTCAATCGAATTAGTTTTTAATTTTGTTAAATTTGTTTTTGCTGCGCAGTCTGATACCAATGCCTATATGTATAAGGTGAAATGAAAGTCCGTATACACGTATATTTGTCACTAACTTGTGCTGGCCCGCGTGATGCTGGAAGTCAACTTATGTTTTATGACAGGATTGATCAATAGAGAAAACTTGGGGTCTATTTGACCAATTTTTGTAGCCACCTAGATTTTCTGGCAGTTTAAAAAAACTGTGTTAAAAATAACTTTTCGTTTGAAAAATATCCATATTTGCTATGCGAAAGAGACTTGGAAATGCAAAACTGAGTGAATCTGCTATGTACAGGTACGTGCATGTATGACCAGCCAATAGAAAGGTTTGTAATTTCTGCAGAAAAGCCATCATCATTGTCCGTATGTATTAATATAATCTGTAACCTAATTATTTGTTTACTTGAAAGATTAATGTATGGATTGCAGTATTGTAGTGGATTTTTATAGTCATTACATCTGCGCAAGGTCCCCCTGACAACTACTGAGTGTCAGGCACACCTAAATTGAGTCTGGCAAAGCCAGAAAACGTTGTGAGAATGCCGGTAGAAACACTACTGGCCCTGTAGCAGTCACTACCGGCCCTGCAGTACCACTACCGGGCCGGGAAGAAGAGATGGGCTATGGACCTAAAGTACCACCAAAAGATGCAGAAGCCCAAGTTTGCTGCTTAACTACCACCGGAAGACAAGGATAGGAACCTATACTACTATTGCGCCACCACTTCCTGAGCTGACTCAGCACTCTTGACTGTTGAAGCTCCGCCCCTTACTTCTGGCGCCTTGTACATTTTATCCTATTATAAACAATCTTATACTATGTTATTTATATCTTGTCATTTCATTTGTGCAATCACTTCCTGCTACTGGTGATTTGTTGCACCCTTATTTGGGCATATGTTTTCTGTTGCTCTGCCTATAAAAGGCAGAGCTTTCCTGCTATACTTTGTACTTGTATTGGTATTCTGCTTGAGACTATTCTAAGCAGCAAGATGCATTGCCATTCTTATACTACATTGGGTTTTCGTTGTATAATGCAATATGGTTAACACGCTAAAGCCCTGGTCACACGAGACCGAATCTCTGACGAAACTGTCAACGAAACTATTTTTTCAAGCCCAGCGAATTCGTTGTTGAGCAAACCGAGCGAATATTTCAGTTTCGTCGTGATCAAGCAATGCTAGGTTTGGGAAAATCTTCGGTTGCGATGCTTGCATGTGATTGGACCATTGGACCAGATAAGCTCATTAATAGGTTTATTTTCTATGTTCTGTTATTGGCTGGTCTCCAATGTCAGGGTCATTCACAACGAACGCATGGTTTCCATAGTAGTAGCACATTTGTTTTTTGAATAAATAGTTATTTATTATATTATATTCATAATGAGTTTTAAATAAATGAAAGATAATAATAATAATAAATTATAATCAAACAATTGGAATAGTACTGGCTGGTCAAACTCAGCTATTTATTAAAATAATCTATTCCAAACCTTGCTTCATTCTTCCATGCTTTCACATCACGCAGTGAAGTATGAGTAGGCCCGCGCACAAAACGCAATCCTCTGTCATTGGATGAAACTAGTGATCGCTAGGCGTAACGAACTAATTATAGTTCTCGTGTGACCAGCACAACGAAACTATTATCGTCGCACCTCGGCGATTTTCTAAAATAGTTTCGTTATAGTTTCGTTTATCGGTCTCGTGTGACCAGGGCATAAGACCTTGAGTTGTGCGTTTGAGCTGTGGGCTCTGATTACGGTTGTGGAGTTGGCATACTCTTCCGTTGGAAATAGATTGGAAGGTGACCTCTAGAGTGAGGTGTTGTTGGTGGCATTTTGGTCGGCCCCCCTAAATCCACTACCGTATTTATTTTTTTCTACTTGGGGTTTTTATTCTAGTTTTGACGATAAATGACACCACTAGCACTGTGACTTTTACATAAGCTACTTTCATCGATTACAAAACTAGCGCTGTAGTTTAATGCCAATGTCGCTAGATTAGAATGACTATGTATACCAGTGGGACCCTATCATTAACCATGTAGAGAATGTATAAGTAAAACCTGCAAACAATCCTGCTGTACCATTTTTGAAAAATAAATGTACAGTAGCTGGAAGAGACCAGAGGAAGACTGTAACAACTGCTTACACTGGTGAGTTGGAGATAGAAATGGTAAATTCCTGACTAAATCACAATAGCAGGTTACGGCCAGCCAATTTCTCAAAAAACTCCAGTTTCAACAGCATCAAACAGAATTCCAGTGTTGTCTCTTTTTTTTCTTGATATTGTGAACGTTATAACGAAGAGGCAACTACGTACAACCGCTTTTAGATGATAATATTTGTATTACGTGTGTTACGTAAAGTTGAAACATTGTCCTTGAAGTCAATTGTTCTCCGTTTATCTCCTCAAATCTCGACAAATAGTTTAACTGAACAAATAAAACTCTTACGCTCTGTTTATGACTGAACTGGCCACCCGATGTAGTTTCGGAAAAAGCATTTATTAAATCAGGTGTTTTTTTAATTTCATCAAAAGGAGCTAACATAATTATAAGAAGAAAATGTATATTATAAGTTCTTGAAGCGCAAAATTGATTGATTTTGAATAAATAAAAAAAATTAAATCTTTATAAATGGTAAAATGAGTTAGAAAGATTTTATACGCAATATGCCATCACATTAGATTAGCAGCTCATGAAACTGTACTTTGGTAAGTTTCACTTATTGTTCTTAAATAAGGGGATCAGTTTCTGTTGGCTCTCTCTGTGTCACCACAGACTTTTTCTTCCTGTAGGCATGAGCTCTTTTGGTAAGAAACCTCCTCACTCTCCTCCAAATTCTTTTCATCCGCACCTCATCACCATCAACCTGTGGTTCGCCATTGTAAGTGAGTGTAGTATATTATTGTGAACATATTAGAGTCGGCAAAATTACCATCAAAATCATTAATCGAAACCATTCAAAATCAGATACCAATCGTATTTCAAATAAAGCTTGTTTGAAGCTGATGGAACCAATCAATAACGCTGCTTGAGTGATACCGCGTTGAACAAAATACTATTAAACTATTTGTATTTAATATAACCCATACCAAATGACAGATGGGTACTGACTGCACACTTACTCCAGCGATATGAATAACATTTTGTGTGAGCAAAGAAGCTATAGGTGACTTGATGGCTTCCTCATTCAGCTCTTCCAGAACAAGTACAAGAATTCTGTTTGGTTGGTAGCAGTGTTCTCCATTTACGAACTCGTAGCCTGTAAGCATTCAAAGTTGGGTTTGTGTGAAAGTGTAAGAGTCAAATTGGGGAAATGTATTCGATGATAGCCTGGTGTTGAATGCAGATAAAGTAAGATTGTTGATTTGAATTACCTGCAACTAAATCTGCTTCACTCAAACAGGATGGGTTGGTCAAGTAAGATTTGCTGAGTAAGATGATAGCTTTTCTACTAGCTTCGATGGCTCTGCATTTCTCTGAGTACTTCGCAGACCCAATTGCTGAGTCTCGGTCAACCACATACAACTTACTTCTCTGTAATAATACTAGCTGTTAACATTCTGACAATGTTACCTACTAATCCATTAGTGGTTAGCTAACTTTTGTATTTTTGTGGAAACAATCAATATATCGATCGTTTCTCTCTGAATCACTTTATATGTAGATCGGTGGAACTAAATATGTACATGCATCCTTAAAATATTAATGGGAGGTTAATTAACATTTTATAAATTATATTATACTACTTTATTATATATTATGTTACATATTATATCACATTATAGTTTAAACATTTCATCGCTCCTGGGACCAGATAATGCTTTATGTTTTGATACTGAGGGTGTGTCGAAAAAAGAAACATGGTATACGTTAAAAAAAAAAATTACAATTCTATGTGAAAATAAACAAAGGAAAGTTTCTCACCAATGTTGTCACTGTTTCTTCAACGCTTTCTTCCTCAATTGCAGGAATAAGTTTATCCACAAGCCACTGGCTGTCTGAATCACTCCTGGTGTTGTATGAGATGAAAGCGTCGTACTGGCATTTCTCTTCAAACTCCACCTCTTTAAGCTTCTCAGCTACAGCTCTTGCTACTATCTGAGGATGGCGTAGGTACCAACGATATTTGTAGCCCGGGAGAGCACATAAGAGGCTCAGAAGCACGCAAGCTAGGGCTATGCCACAAATCATAAGCGGAATTCGCACACGACAAAAGAAATAGTCGGGCTCATAGTCAACAACAGAAGTAGTGATATCATAGTTTGTTGGAGTGTTACATGTTAAGTTCTTTGCTTGAATAATTACCGGTGATTGCCGAACCCAGTTAGAGAGGTAACTGTCACAAGTGCATGTCAATGGGTTCTTCATCAGACCGAGATATTTTAATTCTGTCAACTGCTCATCAAAGCGGTTTAAAAGACCTGGTGATATTGTGGTTATCTGATTTGACTGCAAGTACAACGATTTCACCTTTTTCAATCCATCCGACACTGTTGACTCATTAAAGACCCTTAAATCATTTTCACTTAGATCCAAACAAGTTATTAATGGATTTTTATCGAACATCTTGTCTGCTAATGAAAAGATTTCATTTTTTGCTAAAACCAGTCTGTCCAACCTTGTCAAATTAGCGAAGAACTCAGGAGCAATGTATTTAAT
Source organism: Cryptosula pallasiana (assembly GCA_945261195.1). NCBI lineage: Eukaryota > Metazoa > Bryozoa > Gymnolaemata > Cheilostomatida > Cryptosulidae > Cryptosula > Cryptosula pallasiana. The sequence goes on from OX183136.1 coordinate 35,489,083, forward strand.
TCCGTTGTTGGTTAAATCCAATACAATCAGCTCATGGATGCTTCCAATCCCTTCCATATTTGGGTACAGGTTTTTGCCAATCATGTTGTTACCTAACAAGATTTGGGTAAGAAATGGACAAGCGCTGAATCCAGAAACATCCACCAATTCATTTTCTGCCATGACTAATGTTGCCAACATGTAAAACACTCTGCACAACATTCTACCCTCACTTACTGCAAAATGTGTAATTTTGTTGTTTCTCAAAGTTAGTACAACAAGACGTGAGGTTACAGTTCCAAAGTTGGGTACATGTTCGAAGAAGTTGTTATCTAGCCCTAACACCATCATATCTGGAAATGACTCGAATAAGTTTGTAGCTGTATATGTTGGAATATTAATTCCAGTATTGTAAAGGTGTAAGACATTGAGACTGTTTGGTTCCCCCTTCGTGTACAGGTTTAATTTTCGTGGACCCAACAAATTCCCTGAGAGATCCGTGTCAATTAAATTCGGTACTCCATTGAAAGCACCGTCTTCTGTGTATGAAATGCCGCACCAGCTCATATATATATACCTGAGTTGAAAAAAGCCTTCAAAAATAGATGATTTCAGAACATTTCCAAACATCTTGTCTCCAAAGCTGCAATCAAAGATTTTCAACTTTTTTAATTTTTTAAGGCCCGCGAGGTGCGTGTCGGTTAAGACACAAAATTCTATTATGCGATTGGTTGAAGCCCAGTATCTAAATGTGAGGTTTTGCAGATTTGCAGGCATGTTGTGAAACAATTCCTCAGCCAGAGATGGACAATCCTGGTATGGTTTCACTCTGTCTATCACCAAATGTGTGAGTTTTTTTAGAGGTGCCAATACACTCTGGTTGCCATGGAACAAAAGTGAACCGCTCAAGTCCAACTTGGAAATGTGTTGAATTGGAAAAAGGTAATCGCCGTTAATTTTTTGACAAAGCTCAACACTACTGCCATATCTTCCTAGCCTGAGTTCATAGAGAAGACTGAGTTTTGAAAATTCCGGAGAAATAGTACTATTAGTGCAGCCCTGCAGTTGATTGTAATCAAGAAACAAATGGAACAAGTTAGGTATCTGCCAGAAAATGTTGGTCGGAATCTCCTGAAATTGGTTACCCGCAAGATTCAAGTGAGTGAGGTTCCCACTGTCACTCAAAAGTTCACTCGGTAGCGATTCCAGTTTACTGTCAAATATTGCCAGTTGTGTCAAGTTCCATTGTTTACCAAATGTCTCTGGGGCAACAGATGCAATGTTTCCTTTGATAGTGATTATTGTTAGGCTGAGGTAACTGTCAAACATTTCGGGAGTAAGTTCAATGTCCGGCCCGGTGTAGGTCAATTCAAGATAAGTGATTCTAGGGTCTAGACTTTGGGGCACCACTTCTTTTGGGTTTAAAGTAGTACAAACCGCTTTGTCCACATCACATTTGATACATCCATCAACAGGACAGTATCCAGTGTACATCAGCTCAATATCATCATCACAAGACATTGTTGTTACTGCACAATAAGCTGGTAGAGCTATTGTCATCAAGAAAAAGCACGTGGTAAGAAATGCCATCTCAGCCCAGATCTGTAACTCAAAGAGTGGATTCATTTGAGAAGTTTGTGTGTAACTTGAAAGGTTGACACTTTAATATAATCCAAGTGTAAGTAAACTCTAAGGAACAAGCTGCTTGTGATAAAAATCTAGAACATATTTTGATAAAAACTTGCACGTAAAAATAATAGTTGCAGTATATCTTTGAGCAAAGCAATATTGTGCTTGAAATGTAATCTTGTTTTGCAACTATTAAATTGATCTAATTTTACTGTTTGTTGATCAACAAACACCAGTTCTCACCTACTGCTGACACCAATATCAGTACCTTTAAAATTTACTATATTATGAATTTGTTCCATTCTGATAGTTTTTGTGTTCAGTCAAAACCTCCCGGCAAATACTTATTATTTTGAAGAAATAGTAGAAATAATTCTCATGCAGTTAGATTTTTTATCGTACTTAGATTGTACTCTAGTTTTTTTTAAAGAAGTTTTAAAAATTTAGTCTCTTCAAATAACCAAGATTTTTATCAGAATCATTGCCGAAGTGGGGTAGGCCAAGTCCTATGGGTCTTAAAGCAATTACAAGAAAATAAATGAATTACTTACAGCCATTGCTTCTGTATCAACCTGTATCAACCTGTTTCAGCCTGTCTCAACCTGTCTCAACCTGTCTCAACCTGTCTCAACCTGTCTCAGCCTGTCTCAACCTGTCCCGCTGACCCACGACACTGCTGTATCACAAACATCTGCATGTGCTGATTTTAAGCTAACATCTGGAATGTCCTACTCACTAGCCAATCATAATGAAGTAGGCCACCAATTGATTGATGTTGATTTATTGCTCAAATATAATGGAGAGCACGCAACTCCCAGTGTTATGATGTACCAGCAATAGCCGGGGCCTAAGTGCAGAAATCAAAGTGTGGTCAGCCGTTTCCAGCGCTATTTTATATAAGGACAACTCCACTGGAGCCAAATTTCACAAACGGTCATATAAGTCATCATTGGCTGAAATAGTTTTTACTCATTTATTCAATATTTGTATCGTAAAATGAATTTCTTTTTGCAGTAATACCTCTGTGAACATGTTTTGTTTCAATGTAGCAAAAAAAATTATTTTATTCAGTGGAGTTTTGGAGTAAAATTTTGTTTAAAACCTTTAACCGTCACTGGAGCCTTCACTGGAGCCAGGAGTCATCTCCCCTTCGTATGAAGAACTCTATATCGAGCGGTACCGTATATTGATCAGTTTGCCGACACGTTTACTAATGATTATGTGCCCTATAATGCAAAAACGTTGGTTTTCATGCCAGTGACTTTACGTGCCCTTTTGTCATGGTATGCAGGGCGCACAGTCGGGTTATTTACCATCCATGTGAGAGACAACCGAAGTGCCACTTGGTTTTGCGGCAAAAACGAAATAATAATAAAACTAGTGGAATATTTGTTATTTATTTTTAACTAGTATTTATTATTATTATTATTATTATTATTATTATTATTATTATTATTATTATTATTATTATTATTATTATTATTATTATTATTATTATTATTATTATTATTATTATTATTATTATTATTATTATTATTATTATTATTATTATTATTATTATTATTATTATTATTATTATTATTATTATTATTATTATTATTATTATTATTATTATTATTATTATTATTATTATTATTATTATTATTATTATTATTATTATTATTATTATTATTATTATTATTATTATTATTATTATTATTATTATTATTATTATTATTATTATTATTATTATTATTATTATTATTATTATTATTATTATTATTATTATTATTATTATTATTATTATTATTATTATTATTATTATTATTATTATTATTATTATTATTATTATTATTATTATTATTATTATTATTATTATTATTATTATTATTATTATTATTATTATTATTATTATTATTATTATTATTATTATTATTATTATTATTATTATTATTATTATTATTATTATTATTATTATTATTATTATTATTATTATTATTATTATTATTATTATTATTATTATTATTATTATTATTATTATTATTATTATTATTATTATTATTATTATTATTATTATTATTATTATTATTATTATTATTATTATTATTATTATTATTATTATTATTATTATTATTATTATTATTATTATTATTATTATTATTATTATTATTATTATTATTATTATTATTATTATTATTATTATTATTATTATTATTATTATTATTATTATTATTATTATTATTATTATTATTATTATTATTATTATTATTATTATTATTATTATTATTATTATTATTATTATTATTATTATTATTATTATTATTATTATTATTATTATTATTATTATTATTATTATTATTATTATTATTATTATTATTATTATTATTATTATTATTATTATTATTATTATTATTATTATTATTATTATTATTATTATTATTATTATTATTATTATTATTATTATTATTATTATTATTATTATTATTATTATTATTATTATTATTATTATTATTATTATTATTATTATTATTATTATTATTATTATTATTATTATTATTATTATTATTATTATTATTATTATTATTATTATTATTATTATTATTATTATTATTATTATTATTATTATTATTATTATTATTATTATTATTATTATTATTATTATTATTATTATTATTATTATTATTATTATTATTATTATTATTATTATTATTATTATTATTATTATTATTCATAAATATCTGACTGAATAACAAAAACTCGTTGTAGACTACTCTAAAGTGAACTGTAAAACAATGTGAAAAAGTAGTATGCTCATTTTGAAAAAATAATTGATTTCATCGGTACTGTACAGTAAAAAATGATTATTTTTTTGGAGTATTTAATGTTATTATTATTTAAACTACTTTGAGATTATAATTATATGAATAAATTTTGGCTATTTCTTATATCTAAAGTTGTTATTTATTTATTTAAAATTTGATATGAAAGTCGAATGGTATAAGAAAAATAGTTTATAATTCCTGTTTTTTAATAATACAAGTGCTAATATAAGCATTATATTTCGGCCCTTATTACTTAGCTTACATTAAAATGTTTTTGTTTAAAATTCCCAGTGGGCTAGGAGACATCCTGAGCTTTCAGATGAGTGGTTGTTTTAAGCTGTACTTTGTCAATTTGCAGAGTTATTAGCTGTTGAAATAGAGCATTTTCTTTATAAGTTATAGTGTAATCACTCAAGCATTTGGCTCCAGAGGGTCACGTGACAAGGGGAGTTGGCCACACTTTGATTTCTGCACTTAGGCCGGGGCGGCTCTCAAGAGGCGGGGTTTGTGAAGGTGGGCGGGGTTTGGGGGGAGAGAGAGCCGGGGACAGATTGATTTTGAGATGCCGTATTCTGTAACAGAACACGTCCTAGTCTGAGTAAACTGCCTTTTTTCAACGAAAAGCCTACTTAAATGTGGTTTTGTTGAGTAAGTCTATTGATATTTCTCTCAAGTTATTGCCATGTGCTAGCCACATGCTCAGCTCTACGAACCAATTTTTTGTGCTGGTTTGTTGTTTTACAATTTCTTTTACAACTGGACATGATAGAATTGACCAATCTCAACTCTGGATGCTACAACTAAGATTTTCCAGTAAGTAGTCAATGAGAAGCGGTAGATATTATTATAATAGTAATGTATGTAATAAATAATAAGGAATAATTTAATAATAATTATTAATATTATATATATATTATTATTATTAATTAATTAATTATTGTTTGTGACTACTATTGTAATTATTAATGTTGCTAAAAAATTGTGATTGTTTTTATACTTCTATCTATCTACTAGCAATATGATGATTATTAATAAATACTAATAATATTGTTTTAAGAAATAAATTTAAAACTATCAGCCAACAAACATCATCAACAATAAATTTTATTATTTAATTTATTATTGTTGTTTGTGGTTGATATTTGATTATTTTTTTGTCATTGGCTACTACGAACTACTAATAATGATTTTTGTTATGATTATTAGGATTTGTTAGAATTGTAAATAATTATAATAATAACTAATAATTGAATTTTATAGTTTTACAATTAAAATAGATAATATTATAATAGTATATATATAATAGGGGTAACCGGGGTAATATGAGCCACTTTCACAAAATTTCCTCTGTATTGTAGCCAAATGTAATCTCATGATCTAAAATTTCGGAGTTGAATCATCTCTATGTTATATATTAACCAGTAAAAGCATTTACTTGTATTATGAACACATTTGAAGTAAAGACTGATTTTCTAAAACTTGCAACTGGCCCATATTACCCCGTCACCTGGGTAATATGGGCCGCAGAAGAGATCATCTAATAAAAGAAAACCATGTAGTTTTTTATAAGTTTTATTAACAAACCGACTAGATAATATTGAGTAAAAAGATTTACAAATCTTATAAAATAGCACATAAGAGTATATGATTATATATTGTTAAAATACACACTCAACAGTATGAACTCTTCGTTAGTGATCTACCCCATAGAAAAGTTAGATAAATCTACACCAAAGGACATTGTAGTGCCAGCTCTGGAAGCACCCCCTATAAACTGAGGTTGTGGTAGCTTCATAACAATATCCGAAACCTCTACGAAGCTAATATCCTCTTGCTCAGGCGACTGATAGTTGTTACCTTTCTTCTTAAAGAATGTCACTTGCACCTCATTTTCACCTATTGTAAGAACTAAGCCCACGAAATGTTTCACTTGTCGTTTAGTTGTAAACTTGACTAAAACATAGTCACCATTTTGAACATTTTTACGTGAAACACCATCCCTATCGCTATCATCACCATCATCAGAGCTGCTATCATCAAGTTCGTCATCTGAACTGTCGTCTAGTGGCACTGGCATATCTGCTTCTGAGTCTGACTCTGACTCCTCTGCTTCCGTCATCTGTATATTGTAGGAATATAAATTTACCAACAGTATTAGCTAATAGCTATGCTTGCTTGCATAGAATTATAGAATAATGGTATATCAAACACTCTACACTGTTGAAATTCAGTAAATGTGGCTACTAAAATTGGTGACACTATTATTCGTACCTTCCTTTTACGTTTCCTCGTGACCGTAGATGTGTTTGGTTCCTCTGCAGCACATTTCTTTGGTGTTAATGTAAGGATGGTAGTACGTCTTCTCCTTCCTCTTGGCTTTTGACCGGTCTTTCTCGGTTGAGCCTTGGGGTGTGGAAAAATCTGCTCGGGTGTCACAGTACTAACTGGAATGTCAGTGTTGTCGGTTGAGACAGCACGAGCTGGTGATATCCTTTGTTGATGTAACATCTGTGGCTGTGGTCGGTCTGTCACTGAGCTACTGCACAGATCTTGATCAGTGAATGCATTTCGATTAAGAGGAAAGATGCCCGGTGCAGAAAATCCAGATGTTATGTTCTTTGGAGTAAATGCCACTGGAAACGCTGTATTAGTAAGCTCTGCCATATTATATATGGTAAGGGTCCTACCAGGGTTACATAGCTGCCAGCTGTTACAAGCATTGAAAAATGCTCGTTTGAAGGGGGAATAGATGGCAACATCAAGAGGCTGTAGTCTGTGAGTGCAATGAGGTGGAAATGTAACCATTACTACACCGTTTTCTTTAGCTAATGAAATAGCTTCAATATATACATGAGTGTCATGATTGTCCAGAAGTAGCAATACTGGTTTGTTTTTACTGGCTCGAGTGTGACATATGAAATGATGCATCCATTTGATGAAGATATCTCTTGTTATCCAGCCACTTGGATTTGCTGCACCGATTGTCCCGATAGGAGCACCAGCTAGCATAAAATCCTTGAAGTTCACTCTAGGATATATGATCATCGGAGGGATGAATGTTCCCTGAGCACTTACTGTACCGATTAAGGTACACATAATGCCTCTCTCTGCTGACGTAATCTGACCAACTTGCTTGACAGACTTGTCGGCTATCACTTTTGGAGGGCGATGGACAGTTGAAATAGCAGTTTCGTCCATATTCCAGATGGCATCTGCACTAAACTTGTACTTGGCATAAACCTCTTCTAGGTTGTTGTAGAATGAGTCTAAGTTATGCCGGTTGAAACTAGTGGCGCGACTAAGACTGGTAGCTTGAGGCTTTCGTATAGTCAAGCGTGTATGTCGACCCAAAAAACCATCAACCCACTCAGCTCCAGCTTTCTCATTCTGGTCCCATGAGGAAGGATACTTGCATTGGTTTCTCTTGGCATACTCATATGCTAGGTCTTGTAGGTGTGACTTTGTTAGTCCATGTAACTGTCTTGAAGCTTCCAGTAGGTAGTTCTCCAGCTCTCCCTCCATTTCATCAGAAAATACTCTATTCTTCATAGATCCTTTGTTGTAGCTCATCTCTGTATCAGCAGGTCCACTGTCTTTGGCGGCTGTAACATATCGTTGTAAAGTTGCTCTAGGCACTTGCAGATCTCTACTCACTTGCCTAAGAGGTAGGCCTTTTTCTATAACATAGTTTACGGCTTCTTTAATTATAGCCGGATCGTTAGGTTTGGTTTTTCTTTTGTAGTCACGAGGCATGTCTTTACTTGGTAAGTGTTGTAGGTCTATAACAGACAAAAGTAGTTATTTGTACGAATTTACTTTGAAGTTAGCATTAACTCTAAAGAATGGGTAATATGGGCCATGGCCCATATCACCCCAACTTGCATGGCCCATATTACCCCGAAGGAGTGTCACATGCCAATTACAAATTTATCAGAAAATAAATATTCTTTATTTAGAAAACTTATTGCCACATTACTCTCCACATTTTAGAGTGGTGATTACCTACAGATCATTTCAATTGCACCAGTTTCAGAGTAGCAATTGAGTCAAACATAAAACTGAGAATCAATGATATAATTGTAACTTTCTTACCTTGGTCTGATGAATGAAGCCATGTGCCAGTATTCAACATGGCTGAAAGAAAAGGTCATTTCTTGTCACATGACCAAACAATACCACTCAGCTATGAGTTGGTGAGTACATTATAGGGTGGCCCATATTACCCAGGGGCCCATATTACCCCAGTTACCCCTAAATTATTATGGTGTCACCATATGTGTCACCATGGTGCCACACACTATGTGGTGTGTGTCTTTTTTGTGTACTGTACGGGTCGTCCCTTGACGGTAGGAGTAAGTGACCTTTGTTTGAGTGAAGCCTAGTCTGAGAGTGATTGGCAGAACACTGCCTAGTTTACGCAACTGGGGATTAGCTGAACACAACTGAATCCGAGAGCAATACCTAACAATTGGATATCTGCAAGGACTTCCACAAGATAACACTCAATTGTTTAGCCCGAGGGTAACTGGCAAAACACTGCCTAATTTACACAGCGGGGAGATTAGCTGAGCACAGCTGAATCTGCGAACAATGCCTAGCAATTAGATATCTGCAAGAACTTCCGCAAGATATCACTTAATTATCTAGCCTGAGAGTAACTGGCAGAACACTGCCTAATTACACGACTGGGGGGGGGGGGATCAGCTGAACACAGCTAGATCCGAGAGCAACGCCTTGATTAATAATGCGGTAGTTGACTGAACACAGCCTTTCTACTATTCATAGGAACCTGACTGAACACAGCCTAGGTTATCTCAGTTGCTTAGGGCAAGTTTTTGCCTACGAGCTAAATATCTGCAGAAGCTTCCGCTAGATATTATCAAGCTACTTGGTGTTTATGATAATTTTGTACAATATGGCCGTCCAACCCGGACTTTGGCTATAAAGTTTTAGTCTAGCACATGAATAACCCTGTGATTCTATCGTGTAGTTCTATCTATCAGAGCACTGATAAGAGAGAAGGTGTGAGCTGGAGTACAATTCCAAAACTGACTTTATTGAGCATGTACACGGCCTTATATATGTTATGCAGGCAGCTGATTGGCTGCAAGGGATGACCAATCAGAAAAGCGTATAATAAATGACCAATCAAAAAAAGGTATAATATCTGTGAGGCTATGTATGGTGCTTTGAGATTATAACATGGCGGTGCAAAGTGGGCAGCCATCTTGTTTTCCAAATAATAATAATAAAATAATAAAAAAAATGTTTCTGGCAATGTATGGAGATATTGTAAGTATTGTAATGTTGTTGCAACTGTTAATATTGTGTAAGGACTAAATTTCGAAGCAGCTAATATATATATTTTAATAAAATATGGATAAATATAAAAAGCACCTGTCTAGCTAATAGTAATATATATGTATATTATGTTTAAAATACTGTCCACCTCATTTGAACATATAAACTCCATGGGTGGGTAACTAAACCTTTCCACAAACTGAGTTAGTGACAGTATGCCTGAACGATCCAGATGAGTACCACAGTGAGCCATGTATGATTGGTAACAAACAGGAATTGTATTAAAAATAATTAAAAAAAAAAGTTATAATAATAATATATATAATACTATTATATATATTATTACTATAATTTTTTTTTTCAATTATTTTTAATACAATTCCTGTTTGTTACCAATCATACATGGCTCACTGTGGATGAGTACAACATTGCAATAATAAATAATTTTATATACTACCACTTTCAGAAATAATAATTAATGCTATAGAAGAATGTGTGCTAATGACAATGCTTTATTGTTGTGGACGAGTAGTATAAGCAACAAAGCAACATCATCTTGCCAAACAAGAAAGTACACGTTTTTATTATTATTATTTTGCATTTAATTACAGTTATGCAATAATCTGTATGCTTGATGTTTGATTGGTAAGAGATGCTACTCAGACCACTCGTTATTTGTTGTTACATTTTTATTCTGTGAATATAACTAAAATTTCCAGTTTTGGCTTAGCATTGTGTAACTTGATTATTATGCTTACAACTGTCAGCTGTTATTGTTGTTGCAGGAGAATGCAACAATAAACTCTCTGGTGAAATAGTTCCAGAACATATTTGGATCGTAACAGACATATTATGTGGTGATTTACTCAGAAGTACTGGCCATGCAAAGTACCTATAGATGCGACTTCCTTACTACAAGACAACAATTACAGTCGTTAGTCAGTCAGGAAATGAGCCTGGTGATTCATTTGTAACTGAAAACTGAGTTGGAGAGATGAAAAATATCACTTCCTCTGTACTGGTGGCTGTGTTAATGTTTGTATTTCTGGTTAGCTACTTGCTCAGTTCAGTGGTTTTCCCTGTAACTCCTTTCATTTATAGCTATTTATATTTCCTGCATTACAAATATATGTACATTACAAATATATGTACATTACAAATATATGTATGTACATTTTTTTTTATATTTGTTTACGTGCGTATATTTTTGGTTTTCAATTGCACTCGCTATGTGATTCATGTGATAACTTGTTGTGTACAAAATTCCTGTTTAAATTTTATTCACCGCAAAGTTCTGATTTAAAATATGTTATTTCACACATTTTGCTAATCTATTGTTTTATCTTTTTCTTTGACTTTGTATGCATAAATCCATACATATGCATGTTCTATAAATTCCGTAAAATTATAATCGAAGTTGCATGAAAGAATGCTAGAAAGCCATTATCATCAGTGGGAGTAAACCCTCATTGAACAGTGGAGTTTTAGCTTTATCTTGACAAGTTTTTGGGTAAGAATAAAATCAAATCAATAATAAGCTCTGTGAAAAAGTGGTCTAGTTTACTTGTGGCCAAGTTAGGTGCCACCATCCAACATAGCTCTCAATTCAACACAAAGGAATGATATCAGCTATATGAAGCTAATAATAAATACAACCACAGTAGTCATGCTTACTTAGTGATATAGACTGTCTCATTCGTTTTCTGTTAGTAATACGATGAAGTTATAATGGGATTAATGCTCAACTACAATGTAAGCTCCGCCCACCGTGTGTCAATGTGTCCCTGGCTCTCATTCTCTCTCACCCCCTCCCCCCCCCTCATCGAGAGCCACCCTGGCTATACCAGCAATGACAAATGGTTTAAATGAAGCAAGTGAGATGTGCAGGTTACAATTTGCTACGTTAACTCTAACACCTGCCTTGTAAAATAAAAAATTTTATCAATCTAAGCTCATGTCATATTTTAAATTAAGCGTACTTTCAATTACATAACGCTTTTTAAAATTTTGAATAGAGTTTCGATGTTAAGAATTATACAAAACTCATAATAGAGCTTTTAAAAACAAAAATTCACATATTTTTTAACTTCAAATGGATAATATCATAACATTTTAGTAAATATAAACAGCCCGCTAGCACGCTTGCTAAACTTTTTTTGATGAAGTCATTCTGGATATTTAGTTTGTGCTTTTTTAAAACTTTTTGTTGAGTGATGCCTTCAAACCACAGTCTGCTGCACTTGTGGATTTTTTGAGTTTCACTCAACAAGGAGTAGTCATGGACTAGTGGCTATAGCGCATGGATTGTGATTAACACTTCATGGTTTCTGGCCACAAAAGGTCATAAATGGGGTCAAGAAGGGCACCTGCGCTCTATTGCATGCTTTTTTGTATTTACTTACACACTTACTGACGTTTCATCTTTCTGTAGCACAATCTCACAGGTATTAATGAAGTTTATAAAAGATAATATAGATATACATTCAACTTGTCCCTATGTCTATAGTTGTTAATGCTCACCATAGCAAATAGTGTACACATTTGTTGACAAGGCTTTGATCAAGAATATTAATGCAGAAAAGTTCATTTTTAAACTTGCAGCAGCTTACTGTTGAAATAAAAATTTGAAGCCAGAAAACTAACACTTTTTTTACTATTTACTAAAAATGCATTGAGCACTTTCTTGGTCCTGCAGTGAAACACCTTACAAATATAATCATAACAATAAATAATTATTTTAATTATTTATTGTAATAATGGGATGGGTTTTAATGAGCTCCCATTTCAACCGGTGTGTTTAGGGGGTGTCTCGATGGTCCCTAGGCATCAGGCACATTTGCTTCAGCACTGGCACAGGCCAATCAGTGAGTTGGTAATAATAAACAGCGCTACAGCTCAGTACTATATGTAAATAGCAATGCCTGCGCAGTACACTGCTGGGTATACCAACCCTGGAAAAGCATCCTGGGAAGGCATCAAGATGGCTGCTACAGTCAAAGGACCAAAAGACAGCCTAAGGACCCTAGGAGCCTATATCCACCTATTTACCATCTCAAGATACAAGTGACTCGGGACCCAAAGCTTTATAAAAACCGAGAGTCTACTAGAAAATCCAGAGACCTCTAGTATCACTTTGTATTGGATATTGACTCGCTAACTGCCCCCGGCCCCTCCTCCTCATTTTTGGACGTCAGATATATTTAATCATAAGCCTACTATTCCGATGGCCAGTATTTGTAACTTGTTCATGTATTTGCTAACCTACATTTATGTTATGTATTGATTGGTCTACACATTAAGTAGCCCAATAGAATCTTGTCACTTGGCCAAGAATAGGCCAAGTTTTTGCCCTGTTTATTGTTCATCACTGCCGTTGATGTCGTATGTCACTTGCATTTACTCTTATACTAAGTGTTGATAAGACAAATACATGTATGAACTTAAAAGCACTGAGTTACACCCCTGAGCTGAGAACTGACCATTGTAGAAGTTGAGATGACTCCTTTGTAGCACTCTCTGGAGCCATACCTGCCCAGTGCTCTATCTGATAAAAGGAGATAGAAGGTTGTCAGGTTTGCAGAGGCCGACTGAAGTGCTTTGGCAGCGGACAGGGTGTTGTAAAGCTAGAACCCACTGCAATAACAGGCAACATCTGTGATTATACTATGTAGTTGTTCTACCACTACTTTTATTTGGTTTGGTTGAGCACTCTCGCAGGGGCACCAAATGCTGTTAGCCTTGTACAAAGCTCACCTTATGGTTTGAACACTCTAGTGTTTGGTGACGGCAATCCATGCTTTGTTGCAATTACTGGTATCATTGCGAGGGTTGTCACCCCTGCTTACCCTTGTACTGCGCTGATGAGGCAACAAATGTCGAAGCAACAGCTGTTCACAGTTTGAGTATATACATGTATATATATGTATATATATATATGTATATATATATATGTATATATATATATATGTATATATATGTATATATATATGTATATGTATATATATGTAAACGTACATTTATAGTATGTATAAGGAATATTAGCTGTACAATGTATATATCATGTTGATCATCTTTTTAAAATAGTGTCCCGCCGATAATTTTGATATTCTTCTCGATTCCTTGAGAGAAAGTGATTATTTGTCAAATGCCATGTAATTATTGGTTTGGCATGTCTTTTTACCATGCAAGAGAGCCTATGTTTGTAATATTGCTACATTCACTGTATATTGGTAGTATGTACTCCCAATTGTAGTTCTTCTCTTTTAGGGCTGATAACTCCAAAATAGTTTTTTGATTACATTAGATGAGAAGTGAGTTTTGATTATTTTAATGGGTGTTCTGGAATATTCTGTTATTGTAGAGGACTTATGGTGTCGGGATTGTAGCGTATCAAGCAAAGGAGGTACATAAAAAGTATTATTTACAAATTTTTTTATCATTCTAACAGTTTCCCAAGAGAAATGTCGACTTCGATTACAATTTCATTAGTAAAACTATTTTTCTTTATCTGCCTAAAAATATTCAGTTTCCAAATTTTACACTGTTAGTAAAATAACAAAATGGAGAATGGATTAACTTATGTACATAAATATATCCCAATATATCAGCCCATCCGTTGGCTTGTCACATTTCAGCTCATGACTAACAATAATTAATGTACACTTGTATTACTTCTAGTGACTTCTTTGCTGAGCTCAAACATGTATGTAACAAAAATGAGAAATTACTAGTAATAACAACTGTAAATGTATGAAATATCCAGGTATATCTGTAGAAATAGCAGAGTCCTGCCAAAATACTTGGCCCAATCTGTATAAAAGATTATGAAGATTCTTATTAATTATTACAAATTAAACATTTTCAAGACCCAAAGGAAGCTATCTGAAAGTTTTTTGTTCTTGTCTTTTGGTCTTGATGGCAGTCAGACCAGGGAGATGATAAATTTATTTCTATGAGTAACTCTACTCCTTAAGCTGCATCAGTCACCAAAAAAAAAGTTACCACATCACCTTCGGAGTTGTGTTATTTAGAGCCTGAAAACTGGAACACTCTTGCTAGCCAGTATATTTTTCCAGATAGTCAAAAGCAGAAATTCTCTCAAAATATTTGACTCATGGTGACACTCAGAGGGTTTGCTATATTACCTGTTCAACGGCGTCAGGCTTATTTAATCACATCAGATTATCACGAGTTTCACATTGTTTATATGATTTTTAAGTTAACACTTGTCTGCAATCTACGCACTTGTCTGCAATCTACGCACTGCCATCAACTGACAGTTATATGGAGCTTATAGCTATCAGGTGTTTGTTTCATTTTATCACAAAGTTGACATTGATGAACTCCAGAGTATGTTATAACTATTATTAAAACTATTATTCATAGATAGATAAAAAAGAAAGATAATGGTTAGTTGTTGAAACAATAGAAGGATAAAAAAGAAAAATAATGGTTAGTTGTTGAAACAATAGAGGATAAAAAAAAACAATTGATAAAGTACATGCATGCATGATAATAGCTTGGTAAAATTTTGTCAGATGTTAACAAAACTGCTGCCTAGGTGGGGAGGGGTATTAGAGGCTTTTTGTCACTGAATTTTAATTACAAAACATGATTTAAAATGAAATCTATTAATATAAAATATAGTTATTTTGAGGGGTATACATGCATATCACTGAATAAGGGGATCAGTTTCTGTCGGTTCTCTCTGTGTCACTGTAGACCTTTTCTTTTTCTTCCTGTAGACAAAATTTGTTTTTGTGAGAAACCTCCTCACTCTCTTCCAAATCCTCTTCATCCGCACTTCATCACCATCAACCTGTTGTTTAGTAAATTACAGAATATCTACTTTCGATAATATAATAGTATGGTGTAGCCTTTAAAGCCCTTGAGCATAAATATTAATAAAATCTTGTGTTTAGCTGGTTTTCCCATCATCAATAATAGAAAAAAAGTGATGATTAAACGTGCATAATTTGGTGCCTGTAAGGCCAGCCACTCTCAAGATACAGAAGTTCAAAGACAATTTTCATACTTCGTACGTGACATCATAGCTGTTACCTTACAAGTGTAACCGTTTGCCATTTCTCCAATGGCTTTCAATTTTGATAGCCTCACAAACTGTCTCTAACTTGCTGGCAAAACTAGCATGCATCTATTTTCATACCTTAAATTAAAGCTCTCAATTAGCTCTTTCAGATAATAGCCGGAAATCTTTTTATTTAGCAACGACCATGACATTACAGTTCCAAAGCCTGCTTTTATGGTTTTGGTACTTATTGTATACAGATATTAGCTAGTCAAATGCAGTGAACCATTGGTCCATTAGTGATATATGCTGTATAATATAGTTTAATACTTTATCAGTGGTGAAAAGTTATAGGTTACTTCAGGCACCATGCAAATTACTCATACGGATTCTTAGTTTTTAAATTACATAGAGATACTTGAAGGATTGGAATAAAATTTCTGGTGGATGGTCTAACAACATTCATCTTCCAATCTTCTAAAAGTCATCGAAATCTGTGATTTCTATTTATTTATACTCGAGGGCTTTAAGTTTCACTTTAGCTACTCTTGAACCTGGAGAGCAAGTAACCAATAGGCTTTGGGTTATGCCTCAAAGTCCACTAGTAACCAATGTAATCCATACCAAACGAAAGATCGGTACTGACTATACACTTACTCCAGCGATATGAATAACATTTTGTGTGAGTAAGGAAGCTATAGGTGACTTGATGGCTTCCTCATTCATCTCCTCCAGAACAAGTACAAGAATTCTGTTTGGTTGGTAGCAGTGTTCTCCATCTATGAACTCGTAGCCTGTAAGCATTCAAAGTTGGGTTTGTGTGAAAGCGTAAGAGTAAAATTGGGGAAATGTATTCGATGATAGCCTGGTGTTAAATGCAGATAAAGTAAGATTGTTGATTTGAATTACCTGCAACTAAATCTGCTTCACTCAAACAGGATGGGTTGGTCAAGTAAGATTTGCTGAGTAAGATGATAGCTTTTCTACTAGCTTCGATGGCTCTGCATTTCTCTGAGTACTTCGCAGACCCAATTGCTGAGTCTCGGTCAACCACATACAACTTTTGTTTCTACAATCAAACAAAAATTTATTCATGTTGTATAGCGTATGTCTGCGGTCGAGCAAAGTGTGTAAAAATTGTAAGAATGTACTGAATTTGTATTGCAAATCCCAAGAAGTAGGTTGTAAAAAGTAGAAAAGGCAACCATTAATTTGGCTGTAAAAACCTTTTTACAGTTCCAAATTGTGTGTGAAAAAACTATATCATCATTTACTGACCAATCAGATATGTATTGTTAATTAGTAGTATGATTGTTCAAAGGGTTGATGATACATGTATGTTTACTATAACTATTCAGAATTGCGATAAAGATATGCTTCGATACACCGTCTTAAAAAAACTGATGCCTTTAGCATCTACAGTTCTACTGAGTAGCAGCATTTTGGTTTGACTCCGCCCACTTTTACCAGCCTCCACAACTTCACAGATTTTATCGTATGCTGATTCTGCCAGTATGATCTATGTTCATGATATACATAATAGTGATTGCCTTTAGCTTTGTGAACCTTAAAACTGATCAACACAAAAACAACCATTAAAGAAAGTAGTAATTTGTTCATAGCACACCATAATTTTTTTCACCACTCAAAAAAAAACCTTTATTAATTTTTCTATCAATTCAAGGGTGGTTTGATGAACAAAAAAGCATGCAACAATAAGAGAGCAAGAGCTAAAAAATATTTCTTACTTTTTTTGGAGCCGCTTCGTTGGCATTTTCTTCTTCAATTGCAGGAATAAGTTTATCCACAAGCCACTGGCTGTCTGAATCACTCCTGGTGTTGTATGAGATGAAAGCATCGTACTGGCATTTCTCTTCAAACTCCACCTCTTTAAGCTTCTCAGCTACAGCTCTTGCTACTATCTGAGGATGGCGCAAGTACCAACGATACTTGTAGCCCGGGAGAGCACACAAAAGGCTCAGAAGCACGCAAGCTAGGGCTATGCCAGAGATAATAAGCGGAATTCGCACGCGGCAGTAAAAGTAGAGTGGCTCATAGCCAACAACAGAAGTAGTGATATCATAGTTGGTAGGAGTGTTGCATGTTAGCTTTTTTGGTTGAATAACTACTGGTGATTGTCGGACCCAGTTAGAGAGGTAATTGTCACATGCGCACGACAATGGGTTCTTCATTAAGTTAACAATCTTAAGCCGAGTCAGTTTTGTATCGAAGTGTTGCAAGAGTTCTGGGGCAAGTGTAACTATTTGGTTTGATTGTAAATACAACGATCTCATCATTGAGAGCCCATTAGATACTATTGTGTGATTAAAAACCGTTAAGTCGTTCTTACCAAGATCTAAACACGTTATAAATGGGTTTTTATCAAACATACCGTTTGCTAAGGAATATATTTCATTGTCAGCTAAAACTAACTTTTCCAATTGAGTCAAGTCAGCAAAGAACTCAGGAACAATATACTTGATCTTGTTGTTAGTTAAATCCAATACAATCAACTCGCTGACTTTGCCAATTGCCTCCATATTTTGATGCAAGTTTGTCCCAATCATGTTGTTACCTAACAAGATTTGGGTAAGAAATGGACAAGCCCTAAATCCAGAAACATCTACCAATTCATTTTCCGCCATAACCAATGTTGTCAATAAATGCAAAGTTTCACACAAAGACTTTCCTTCGTCAGCAGAAAAGTTAGTAATTTTGTTGTTTCTCAGCGTTAACACAACAAGATTTGAGCTCACAGTTCCAAAATTGGGAATGGTCTCAAAAAAGTTGTTGTCAAAACTGAGAACAATCAAGTTTGGAAATGCCTGAAGCAAGTTTGAAGCCGAATAAGTTTGAGTATTGATTCCAGCATTAACAAGGTGTAAAACCACAAGCCTGCTAGGCACTTTATATGTGTATAGATTTAAGTTTCGCGGACCTAACAAGTTTCCTGTGAGATCAACAAAGAATAGGTCTGGTGCTCCGTTGAACACACCATCTTCTGTGAATGAAATACCGCACCAGTTAAGAAGTATGTTATGAAGGTTGGCGAACCCGTCAAAAATAGATGATCTAAGAACATTTCCAAACAACTTGTCTCCGTAACTGCAATCAAACACCTGCAGGTTTTTCAATTTTTTAAGGCCTGCAAGCTGCTTTTCAGAAATCACGCAAGAATCGTTTACTCGATTTGTTGAAGTCCAATATCTAAATGTCAGGTTGTTTAGACTTTCAGGCATGTTATGAAACAACTCCTCTGCAAGAGCGGGGCATTCCCGGTATGGTGTTACATTGTTCATGGCTAATTTTTCAAGATTTGTTAGAGGTTTCAAGATGCTCTGATTGCCATGGAACAGAAGAGACTCACTCAAGTCTAAATAACGAATATGTTGTATGGGCAGAAGGTAGTCTCCATTAATTTTTTGACAATATTCAACGCTGGTACCATATTTACCTAGCCTTAGCTCACTAAGCCTATGGAGCTTTGTGAATGCCGGAGATATAGTGTGGTTTAGGCAACCAAGTAGATCATTTTTGTTGAGAAACAAAGTGGTCAAGTTTGGCATTTGGGGGAAAATATTTGTCGGTATAACTTTTATTTTGTTGTTAACCAAGTTTAAGTGAGTGAGACTTCTACTGTCACTCAAAAGTTCACTCGGTAGCGATTCCAGTTTACTGTCAAATATTGCCAAATGTGTCAAGTTCGGTTGTTTACCAAATGTGTTCAGGGCAACAGATGCAATGTTTCCTTTGATAGTGATTATTGTTAGACTGAGGTATCTGTCAAACATTTCGGGAGTAAGTTCAATGTCCGGCCCGGTGTAGGTCAATTCAAGATAAGTGATTCTAGGGTTTAGATTTTGGGGCACCACTTCTTTTGGGTTTAAAGTAGTACAAACCGCTTTGTCCACATCACATGCGATACATCCGTCCACAGGACAGTATCCAGTGTACATCAGCTCAATATCTTCATCACAAGACGTTGCTGTTTCTGCACAGAAAGCTGGTTGAACGATTGTCATCAAGAAAAAGGATAGTGAAAGAAAGCTCATCTTACTCCAGTTCTATAAATAAATAAATAAACAAATTCTATAGATGATTATTATACACAACTGCTAAAATGAAAAGTTGAATTGTTAATTTAATTGCTCAGAATGTGTTCAGAAATATGGCAAAAGCATACTGTACAATGGGGAAAGGTAGAGCCTTGTAAAACGCGAAAGATCAAATTAAATGAAGCAACATATTGCTGAAATATAACTAAACTCTGCTTGTAAACGATGCATTTCCAATAGACACCCAAAATTTTTAAAATAAAATCCTAGAAGTAGCTTCTGAATTAATCTTTATTAAAAAATTTGAAACTCAACTGAAAATCAGATAAACGTATGTCAATGCTTTACAACAAAGAGTTCTTTTTTAGCGGCCATTGGAACTAGTTTTACTACTAAATGTCTTAAACAGCTGGAATTTTATGCAGTTCATCCTATAGCTAAGTCTACTACCAACCATTATACCACACCGTTATACCAGCCATATACGCTCCAAATATTTGACAATACCCTTAGACTGTGGACAATAAAAACTATGTGTATGAAAGTTTTGCTATTTGAAGAGCTTGTTGACTACTTGGAGTGACTCATGCGGCATCAACCTGTCTCGCTGCCTCATGGCAATGTCATATCTGCATAAGCTGTTTGTGAGCTGGTATATAAAACGACCTACTCACTAGCCAATCATAATGAAGTAGGCCACCAATTGATTGATGTTGATTTATTGCTCAAATATAATTGAGAGCACGCAACTTCTTATTTTACAATGTACAATACAAGCCTACACAAATTGATGATATTGTTGAGAATTCCAGTGTGAACTGAAGCTATTTCGACTGTGTACTAGGGAGAAGGTTTCACTACACAGTGGAAAAACCATCTATTATTAAAATTAATAATAAATATTTGTTTCTATTGCTGATGAAAAGCTTTCTAAACACTCAACGTTGACTCGGCCTAGGCTTGACATTGACTCGATCTTCACTCAACCATCGACACTCCCATCGACCAACTACCAGATGCAGTTTTAGCCTCTGGCCAGACATACTAGTATATGGTGAAAGTCATTTTGTTTGTATGAGGTTAAATGAACCAAAAATACAATGAACAGAGAGCTTTGCTACTTCTCACAGCTAACAAATAACTAATAAACAACTAACAACTAACTAACAACTAACAACTAACAAACAACTCACGCTAATATGTGTTCTCATATTTATAAATTTAAGGTGTAGTTGAAATAATTGTCTCTGTTTGTCTCACTTCAGGCAGATGCATTTAAAGGTCGCTATAGTATTCTCCTAGTGCGGCAGCTTGTCTAGGACTTTCACAACAATTTTCTCTCGGTACATCTGTCCTTATCATCCAGGTTCTAGCCCTGGGTATTTGTCTGCTTCTTAGGAGTTGTGTCCCCAAGAGAAGACAACTCAAGTAGAACCGGTGGCAATTTCTACCAATATTTAGCAGGGGAAAGGGGGATTTATATTTAAAATAGGGCTGGGGTGAAACTTGGGGGACTGGAAGAGGAAGGGTGGGGGTTAAACTGTGTGGGATACAGTTGGTTAGGGTTGGAGGGGGGGGGGGCAAGCCTAGGAGAAGGGGATGTAAGGCATCAATCACTAATGATATCAGTTGCTGGAGCAGTTAAGGAAGGTGGAAGGAGACATGCTGGGCCATTTCCATGGGGGTGAGGGTGGCTACGGAAGGGGGAGGATGAAAGTGGTGTAGAACAAGGGGAGAGCAGCGGAGGTGAATCCAAGGAGTAGGGGTGGATCAGCAAATTAATTGGTCACGCAAACTCACTACAATATTGTTTAGTAGTCTATAAAAATAAAAGTACAGTAAAACATGAACTTTCGATTTGTAGATACAAGTTGTGCAGAAACAAAAAATAATCGTACTAAACCAAAATTTACTGGATGATTCAATCATTCAATTTGTTTTATTGTAAGTATTGCAGAATTATTGGCGCAGTTTGTTTTGTGAATGATTCTAGTGAAATGTATCCACTACATTTAGTAACTAATATTAGAAATCTCTTACTTCACACACCGCTAGTCAAGCAATAGCATTAAATGGTACATTGATGATTGCATTGACTCACTTTGATTCATCCGGTTAGAATGTTGCCTTTAGTAGCCTCAAACACTTCTTAGTATCAGAGAAAGAGAATTGACGCTCACAAGCTGTTAAACCTGATACAAAACTTATTTGGGTTAGATAGTGGTTTAGCTATCTAGCCTTAGTTCTTTTATTTAGCATTTATCTACTTGTTTATTATGTTCTAAACCAAACAGAGACTTCTCTCTCACTCTACAGTATGTGCTAGACACGTGACACTCAACAATTAATATCCTGGTTCCTGACAGCTTGACATGATTTATAAGTGACAGGTTTGAGTTTACATCTATTGCGACATATCTATGGTACTCTTACAGTAAACATGTTGGCTCATTGTAACAGTGCAAAATAATTAACCCCTGCAATGAGATGAAAATCCAGAAAAATGATTGATCCAAATGAGTCATAACCTAATGCTTGGAAATTCCTATTATTCATTATCTAAAACATAATGGGAGTTTTCTTACACTGTAAAGTTTTAAATGCAGCCATACGACTTGTAGCTGCTTATAATGCTGTCATTTTTTTAAAGGTACTAGATTAGTACTTGCAGGGGACTAAACAATCAGCAAGAAGAAAAGAATCAAGTGCTAATATTTACAAGTTTTTGTAGCTCTATAGTTTTTTATCTGGTAGGATAAATGTCTTACCTTTTGTGCAAACACTTCTACAGTCATTCGTTACGTGCAAAAATAATGGCAGCCACCTTATCTGTAACAGCAGCAATGCAAAAAAGCAATAACTTCTCCAGCTGTAATAAAATACAATTTATTATTTACAAATCAATTACAACAGCAAAAATTAAAGCGATGCTTAAAATAATTGATGCAATAACAAACGATGTTGGAGCAATAACAAACGATGTTGGAGCAATAACAAACGATGTTGGAGCAATAACAAACGATGTTGGAGCAATAACAAACAATGTTGATTCAATAACAAACAATGTTGGAGCAATAACAAACGATGTTGGAGCAATAACAAACGATGTTGGAGCAATAACAAACAATGTTGATTCAATAACAAACAATGTTGGTGCAATGATAAATGTATCACATGCCTTATAGATTTAAACAGCAAAATCTATTTCAGATAAAAAGTTAGAGCACCGTATAGTAAGGAAATCAATAACACGTAGTAACTGGTAATAACGGAGCCATACTGCTTAAATCCTTAATGCTTAAATCTCCAAGCAATCGTTAAATGTCGTGTGTTTCTACTTTATGACCCGAATTAGTATAAACTGTTATTTGTTTGCTATCCAACTTTTTTCTTGAACGCATTTGTAGTTTTTGTGCAATTGGATCGAAGAGAGTTTTATTAAACCTGGTGTATACAATAACATTAAATCCCACATTCACCATAAAGAAGGTGTTGCTGACAAAAAATAATATGCATCAAAACATGAGAGCTTAGATAGCCTCTAAAAATGCTACAACATTGTAAGGGAAGTAACTGCAATCATCTTTGTTACTTTAACTTCTGCTCATCGTTTTTTTGTTACCTTTGTCCGACCACAGGATGCCGGCGGGACCAACTTCTTGCTGTGATTTAGTGTCCATACAATTAGCGTGTTACAGACAATTATTGTCATCACTGGGATTGCATAAGTTAAACAAATGCTGATGATTGTCATGCACAACCTGTAGTTCTTTTTGTGTCTCAAGGGAACATAAACTGCACCATCAGGTCTTTTGATTTCCTCTGGAATTTGTTCAATAGACTCGCACTTATCTACTGGTAAAGGCACTTCAAACGCATCAACCAATGAGATGGCTTCATACAAACAAGCGGAAACAATAATTATGCCAGTAGAAATGTATCCACGTTTTATTGTTAGCAGTTTTCTAGACTTGTATGGAAACTTGAAAAGAATAAGACGATCTATCGTAAGAGCTACGACAATCCAACTCGAGACAGTCATGGAGAGTCCAAATAGGAGTAACATGTAGTGGGCAATGTATCCTTGTAGTGGGCAATGTATCCTTGTAGTGGGCAATGTATCCTTGTAGTGGGCAATGTATCCTTGTAGTGGGCAATGTATCCTTGTAGTGGGCAATGTATCCTTGTAGTGGGCAATGTATCCTTGTAGTGGGCAATGTAT
Organism: Cryptosula pallasiana; assembly: GCA_945261195.1. NCBI lineage: Eukaryota > Metazoa > Bryozoa > Gymnolaemata > Cheilostomatida > Cryptosulidae > Cryptosula > Cryptosula pallasiana. The sequence continues at coordinate 35,513,098 of OX183136.1, forward strand.
CCTTGTAGTGGGCAATGTATCCTTGCAGTGGGCAATGTATCCTTGCAGTGGGCAATGTATCCTTGTAGTGGGCAATGTATCCTTGTAGTGGGCAATGTATCCTTGCAGTGGGCAATGTATCCTTGCAGCTCAAAGTTGACTTCAACCGCAATCCAATATCGAAATATGTACTAACAGAAAATAATTATCTTCCTTGTTAAATAAAAAAAATCGCTTATCTGTTTTTGTAGTAATCATTTGTTCATTTATGTTCAACTACTAATAATGCCGATTATATTCAAAGGCTTTTCCGTTTCACTCTATTTTCTCCCCCCCCCCCCCACCCTTGATCTGCTTTACCCCACCTTGCTATAGAATTATGTACGGAGTTGTCTTATTATTGGTTAAGAGGAAACAACTTCTCTCTGTTTTGCAGCAAAAGATACTCAGGAATGCCACTCGTGTGGACATGAACTCTTTCCAACTTGACTCACCACCAGAGATACTCATGTATGAAGGCCGCTGCTCATTATGCCAGTGCGCAGAAAGATGAAACAAACAAGGCTAGCTCCAGGCTAAAGTAACAATCAACATTAAACCTTACCTAAGAAATGAGCCACAAATACTTTTCTTAGGAAAAGTTTAATATTTTTTGTCTAAAAAATTGGTCAACGTGGGTGCTAGTGAATTTTAACTTCATTCATCCACTTGAATACAAAACAACAAAATTTAATTTTTTTTTTTTCATTTTGTTTGGCTATATTTTGTTTTTCAACCCTGGAGAGTTCATTTCATCAAAAACGTTTTTTACAAATTCTGAAAATAAATGAAACTTCCGTTAAATAAATTTTAGTCGCGATTCTGATGACCAAAATTCCGAAAATAGTGAACACTATGGAGACAAGATGGCCATGGTGAACTAGGCTGCTGACAGCTCAATTCCAGTGACTAGCCAACACTAATTGACAGAAAAGTGTTAAACATGGTTGATGCAGCTTTTTCCAATTGGCGAAATTTCAAGGGATATTATTTTATTACCAACAATTTTATCTCATCTCCACCCAATAATCTAAGATGACACTTCCATTAGCTGGCATTCTCTTCAGATATTAAATAACAAGAGAGGAGCACGATTTCCTGAGAGACGTGTCATGTGCAACACACGTGCAGACCTCACATGTGTGGGGATAGACGCCGGTAGACAAGTCGAGAACATGTGCGAAGGGTCTCACTGGTTCACACAATCACAAGACTGTCAATCAACAATTTGATTGAAAAATTCCTAAGTGTTGATTGGAAAAAGCAGATGCTATATTTTACAATTTAAAAGAATTTAAAATGTTCTAAACAAGATTGGGAGGGTTACATAAAGCCCAATTTGTCACTGTGTAAATGAGGTGAATATCCGTAAATTTAAAATCGGCATGATAATGATTTTTCTGCAGTTGACCCTGACAAGAGAGAATGGAGAGAGAGTGTTTAGCTGTGAAAATTGTAACAAAGTGTTCACAATTCCTTCCAATTTTGCTGAGGCCCTACCAACATCAGATCTACTCATGTTGGTGTACAAAATTTATTGTTTAATGTATGTTTATTAAATTAAAGCTGACAGCTTCAATTTATCACATTCATACTCCTGATTTTATAGAAATATGTAAAACAGAAGTAAAAAGAAAATAATGTTTCAAGTTTATGCCCAAGCAATTATTTATACTACCGAAAAATCAAGGAAGAAATTACAAAAACAAAAACTGTTTTTCTCATTGTTAGGTCATCTCCTCTGAGGCTTTATTCAAGCCTTCTGTGAGGCGTTACACATCTGGCAGCAATGGAATTTGTGTTATGTTTATGCTTGCATTTTAGATTTTGACTAAAAATATCCACCACCTTACACCCTGGGTCAATTTAGATGTTTGTAATTTTTTGAGTCAGTGAATGGACTTCAAGTATGCTCCTGTACGGGTAGTAAGATTACAAAAATTACAAACGGAAAAATTTCATTCTTTTCATTTACAGATTTATTTATATCAATAATTAGCTTTATAAACAGTCATTGTTTAAAAAAAAATAGTATATTTTAATGAGTCTGCACCCTCAAATAAGTACTTACCTTGTTACTTACTTTTGGGTGCAGACTCATTAAAAAATGTGAATAATAAAAATAAAAAAAATAAGTTTTTAACTAGATAATTGCCAAGAAATGTATCTTTTGTCTTTCCTTCACAAAAGTAAACTTTTCTTGAAGTATATGACAATTTGTGCGTTTTGTTTTAGACAAACTTTAATTCACAATATTTGCAAAAAGAATTGGAAATTTTTACGCCATACTATGAATGTTTTTTCCTCTGGAAACAAAAGATTACTGTCAAGTGAATTGTTGTATGTGTATACTTACATATTGGTACTAAATGGTGCCACGATGGAATAGCAGAGGCCACTAAACGCCAGAGTGTGATTGTATATAACAATAGCTGACTCTAGTTACTGTAGAAAACAGGCAGCAATCACCAGGATGTTACCAACAATAGCAAACAAGTTGAAAACTACAGTGATAACAAATACTGAAGTCCAAAACACTGGCAGCTCAAAATCTTCCGTCTCATACTGGCATAGATGTGTATCACCTCCAAGTACGTAGACTGTTCGGTTGGCAATCTTTTCTTTTTTTTTAACGAGTACAACTTTAAAATAATGAATAGTAAAAGTTGCAGCAAATAGTGTTTATGATTACAACGCTGAAAAGTACTAGAATAAAATGATTTGAATTGCTATCAGCTTGATGTGAGACTTGGTTCATGTTGTCATGGAGAGAAATGTTTTTCAATTAGTCTACAAATCAATTACACTCGCACTTGCTAACCAATTTGTTACGCTTGAGCTCATTTACATCTCACTTATGCCATTCACGTGTTACGACATCCTGCTTTTTTTATATTAATTGTCTGAAAAAATATGTAAAATTACCTGAGCTGAAATTAAAGTGAAATCAGAAAAGAAGCTTACCCAAAAACTAAGATTATCCTGTCATTATTGTTGACGCATCCCTGAGGCAACTTGTGGCAATGTTGTAACATGCAAACTTATCCATCAGAGAAACTAGGTTTTCAACTATTTATTTCACAATGTTCATGACATCAGCTGTTAAATCCAATAGCTGAAAAGCAAAGTATGTATAAAAAAGTGTTTTTCCTTTGACAATTACAATAAAACAGTTCATCAATCATACATTCGAATATTCTTTTATGCCTATATATATATTGTTTTCTTTCTTCTATCGAAAAATCTCTTTCAATTGTTGTAATAAGGTGATTTATAATAATCGTTTTGTTTAGATGTTTACAGAGCAGTAGATTCCGCTACTGTAAGGTTTCCTTCATTAAGTTTTTTTTGTTTACAGTCGAACGCTTTCAATGGCAGCAGTTAATGTGCTGCCGCCAAAGTGCACTATCTCAGTGAACGCATAGTTGATAAAAACTCAACATGACTCTTGCAAGTTTTATTATCTACTCTAAGAAACAATTTTTTAGCGAGTCGGTTTGATCAAAAATGTGTTTCTAGCTGCTGGGTGATCATCTCAGCTATCGATGTCTCTTATGGACAGTTATTTGTAATACACTGCTAGAGCTGAGATCAACATCAGTCAGGTAGAACCACATCGTTGCACAGACCAACACGTTGTTAGGGCCCTTAGGGTGGACCAGCTTCCAATAACAAATCAATTAAATAAAATTAATTGGCCCCAAGGAATTGTGGAGATTGAACTTCCCGTCACTCTGTCCTTGACCTTCACTTGCTGATGCCCTCATTGACCAAAGTACATCACCAACTGATGCTACCAAACTTAGAGGTCAGAACCAACTAAAAACTAAATGGAGCAGCTTCAAAGGAAATAAACACCTCTCAGTGGAGTTTCACTTTCCAGTTAGAGAAAGCATCTTACTAGAGTCTTCTCAATTTATCTAAGGAGGTGACTTTTGTATACCTGTGCACCTTCTTTCTCCTTTTGTTTATTTTTTCATTGTCAATGAAGAGTAGAAGATAAGTTTTTTTATGCATCTTTACACCAGTCGTTGGTTTTCTCTTCTATTTCGGAAGATCTCTTAGTTTAAGTCGTGGTTTACCTTGCAAACAGTGCTTAGAGTCGGCTCTCATTAATAAACTGCAGCTATAAGGCAAGTTTTTCTGTGGTTCGACTGTGTCCACTCTAGTGCATAAGAACGTATGTGCTTGAGAGAGATGATAATTCGGTTAGTAGAAAATATGCAAAGGCATATCTCTGTCTATTGCTGCTATTTATGTGTTGTATACATATTGTTTACATATTTAGGTGTAGATGTATATAGCTGCATGAGTCAGTTTGTCTTGTGGTTTATAATTTAACAGAAATAAAATGCTTTTACCTTGTGCTCAGCTCTTTATCTGTTTGGTTCGTAGCCAGAAGGTTTTGCCTGCTGCCATCTGAAGTTACAAAAAGTTGATAGCGGCTCTTTACTTGACGAGAGATTCTACATTTTGAAGATCCAAATCGGGGAAGATCCAAATCGGGGAAGATCCAAATCGGGGAAGATCCAAATCGGGGAAGATCCAAATCGGGGAAGATCCAAATCGGGGAAGATCCAAATTGGGGAAGATCCAAATCGGGGAAGATCCAAATCGGGGAAGATCCAAATCGGGAAAATCCAAATCGGGGAAGATCCAAATCGGGGAAGATCCAAATCGGGGAAGATCCAAATCAGGGAAGACCTGTGAACTAGTTGTTGGAGTATTCCCAATGATTACTGGTTGTTACTAGCTGGTGCAGTCAAAAGCAAAGAAAATTTGTTGAAAAACTGCTTAAAATTAGCGTTATGGGTGTCAGAAATAAATAAATAATGTAATGTTTTAAATGAATATAATTATCTTTTTATGTATGTAGTCATGGTTTTTACTGCGTTGTACAAATTCAAGGTTGAAATTGGTATTGCTCAGCCTCTGTCTGTCATTATTAATATTTCAATTTTATGTATGTGGGATATAATAAAATACATTACGTTCAATAATTGTGTAGTTATCAAGAGTATTCACCGTCTATGTTTTAAATTGGGAGTTTTCTTCTTTATGATTTGCTCGTTTATTAAATAGTTACAAGTTCTAAACTAATGTTTCGTTCCGTATACGAATTATTGAATAATTATTGAATGGGTAGCAGATTTATTGGGGTTATTAGTAATAGCTCCAGCATTTCTAGATTTTGTTGGAGCAGGTTAACTTTGGATAGAGTTTGTATTAGGTAGAATATTACTGTTGAGTAAACATAACAAATGTTTTAAACAGAGCTTTGCTATTCTGCCCTGAGCTGGCAAAACACAATATCTGACCAATTTTTCGAAACGCATTTTTTTGCATTTTTCATGTCATCAGGGTATGTTACATCACCCCAAAAAAATTTATTGCTGAATTCCCACCCGAACACCTGTTTTTCGGGCAGGCAAAACACCATATCCGCATTATTACTATCTAATTAGGCAGCCAAAACACCGTATCTGCTGATATTGTGTTTTGCTTGACCAATAGCATTGTCTTCTGGGGATTAGTGTAACAGCACAATGCAATACAGTGCTGACTTGTGGTTATTTAATGCATCGTAGCAACTGAAAGTCATACTATTCATGCTAGTAGCATCCTTTGAAGCAAACTACGAACAAACAGTACAAACTTGGCTCTTAAATTAAATCATAATTGATTTTTTATATTATTATTCTCCGTCAATTTCTATTATTATGGATGCTGACAGATCAAAGTCATTGACTGACATATAAAATTGTAATAAAAATTTATTTTTGTCATCAGTTTTTACTCCAATGCTAGTCTTTTTATTCTCTAAATGTTTCGTTTTTATTCGTCTTGGTTGTCAAACCAGTGGTCTAGTACAATTGTGACATTCTTTTTCCACAGACTATCTCGTTATCAACTCTCAATAATAAATTGTTTAGATACTCCTATCAGAATTCGTTTAAGTTTTTCTTGAATACAAAGCAGTTAAATGATGAGAACGTGTGATCACAACATTTAATCTAGTCAATTTCACCATCAAGTCATGAGATAAGCAGATTTTAATCCCCTCACCAGGACCTGCCACCTAGAATTCACAAATTGTCCCAACTTCATCTGATTTCTGCAAGCATAATCCCCTAGATCACAGATCGTGGGACTGCTGAGCCCAAGTTCAATGAGCTAATTAGGCAAACAAAACACAACATCTCCAGATATTGTGTTTTGGTTGCCTAGGCTCAGCATTAATAATATGCATGAATAGGCAGGCAAAACAATTTATCTCAGTTTACGTGTAAAATATAGATATTAGACAAAAATGGTCTTCACAGCTGGAAAGAGCATGTCTGACTACCTACTACTACACTATTAATTTAATGTTGCAATCATCTGTACGAGATGGCTGACTCTTGAAAGTTTTTGATCGATACTCGACAATTTCAAAATGTGGAGATATTGTGTTTTGCCAGCCCTCCAAACGCTAGTCTATAATAGACTAGCGTTTGGAGGGCTGCCATTGGAGGGCTGGCGTAGAGAATGAACTAGAGTGAAATGTGATGGCTGTTAAACATTGGAACAAATCGAAACAAAAATAACTGAAAGGTGAGGGTGCTAAATACTTTTATATAGAAACATAGAAGAACCTTTCAATTTTCTGCTGAGTCTTCTTAAAAATACCTGTTTTTGCCACCTCTACATTATCTAGTTTACGTAATAATATTTATACCAGACAATCAGCTCATCTGATATAAAAAAAAAAACATTAAAACTGGTCTGTTATCAATTTCTTCTGGGACAGGTAACAAATACTTTCCCCTATGCAGTTGTGTCCGTTCCATGTAGTTAAATGGCTGCTTACCATTGTCCTTTATATTTGTCTAATGCGCGCGTACCCAAAAGCCATGCTTCATTACCTGCTTTAGTACCAATAAAACCTTATCAGAAAACAAAGCACTCAAGCTCGAATGGTCGCAAACAAAAGCATTGAGTCAATAGAACTAGTGATGAAATGTGCACATGACTGAAGCTATGTATATCAAGTAGTCAGTAGTCAGTCACATTGCCAACATGGAACTAGCCGGTTTTAGGTCGCTTACCCAAGGAAGTTTTAACTCTTAAAAAACTGTAAACATTTAAACGCGCATTAAAAGGTAAGTTATTATTTACATTGAGTTGGCATTTACGGTTGCATGTGTGAGCTAGATAAGTGAATACATGTGGTTTAAACTAATCCAGCAAACATCGGTGAAATAAAACAAAACATTTGTGTATGTGGGAAAGAAATGCTATGCGTTAGTTTTGGTTCTTTTATCAAAAGTTATGTAAACTTACACTGTATATACAGTTTCAGTAAAATGTAGTAATCATGTTTATTTTGTACCTTGACTTTTATGCGGTTTATCAGTTGACATCCACTTGATTGCAAGGCTTTCAGATAAAACAAATGAAACAGTTTTCTGTTGCTTGGGATTACTGATGGGATATTAATTGGATGTTTACTATTACTATTATATTTCTAGCCATGAAACACATAAACACACGAGTGATGGCATTTCTGTCTTTGCTAACTATTGCTTTCATTGGAATCGCCAGAGTCGGCGCACAAGGTGACATCAGCGCAAGTAAGTATACATTAAGTAATATCTTGGTTTTCTACAACATCCTGTCAGCTATCATAGCATTACATACATTCGATTCAGTCAAAACTTATGCTTGGTTTACACTAATACAATACGAAAATCCATAAAAAATCGTAACCGCTACAGTTCAGTACTGATCCTCACCGAAGTACCTGTTTAGACGACTATTTACATAGTGTATCAGTTTCGTATCCGTATGTAAACCGCTTGGGTCCCATTTCAGTTTTGAGGCGATATGGAACTGTTCTTGATGCGAACCTGCTTGAATGGCTTGCGTTTTTGCTGCGAACTTCAGTGTTCACATTCGTACGGAGTGCACACTTATACCTGTAGACACACTTATACCTGTAGACGCACTTACATTTGTAAACGGAGCATTAAATAAATGCTGTGAGTCACAACTAAATTAATTAAAAGATTTTGGGGTGACATAAGCCTCCAGCTTCTAATCTTATATTCAACTCTGTGCTCTGAGGCTATCTGACACTGATAAGCATGATTTAAACTTTCTTGAAGTTTTGGTTTTTAAATTATTACGGGACACGCATCAACATCGTTTTGTCTAAAATTCTTTTACCAGTATATTCATGCATTAGATTGTGTGGATACTCTGATGTGCTATCATAAGCCAGTGTCATGTCATGTCACAGTGGTATGTCATATCACAGTACTCTTGATTTGATGAATGACCAAACAACCAAATGATGCAGAAGATGATTAAAATTAAATTGGTACAGCTCTATGGAGCGAGTATGGCGTCTGCCACTTTCATTTCCTCCTGTTGATTTTACTGAACACAGTTTTTTTCCTTTATTTGCTTTGGCCGTAACGTCATTATCATCTTCATTGTTGCACCGATTTTTGGTAGAAACGTTTTTGAGCTGAGAAATTATTAGCATTAATTTTTATTATTATTACCAACAATTGTTGATTAATCGTTCGACTGTTGGACCTTTTGGTAAAGTAGTCATGCCGGTGTATATCGCAGTTTTCATTATCAGGCTCTTGTTGTAGATGATGGAAACGGTACAGTACACATGTACACAGCCTGTGTTACCCCTGATGGAGGTAATGACGGATTTCTGCTGTGCACTGATCTCAACCAACTTATGCACATCCAAAGCTTGAAGTATGCGACATTGGAAGGAAACTGCACAGATGTTGTGAGCGGTGGGTAATGTAATGTTCATCTATTAGGCACACTTCCTTGATAGGAACTGACACCTTGACCTTAATCCTTACAATTATTTGTACGATGAAAGCTCCGGCATTCTGTGGCCGATTCAACTAACAATTTGTAGATGATATGTGAGATCGTTGTTTTGGTTGAATGCACTCAGGAGTTTTGTTTTGTTGGGAAGCTCTGGTGCAAGTGGTTGTGCAGAAAAAATTGAGATTTACTACTAGGTTCTGCTCTTTCACGTTGTTTGCAGATGTGACTAACTTTACTTTTGCCTCGACAAGCGACCCAATCTTCCTCAAGTGTAATGGCGCTCAAGGCATATGTGAGTTTCCTTTGCATTCATACAAACACAATGGGACTAAAGCAACCCTAATCAATGTAACATTTCAATGCATCAATGGTGAGTAAAATTGATTTATTCTTAGTAACAGGTGCAAACAATTCCTAAGGATTTAGATCTAGCTAGTTATCTAGCTAGTGTAGCACTGAAGATAACTCAACAGTTTTGTTCACCTGATTACTTTAGATCGATGTAATAACAAAGCAATTCATCTGCTGAGAAATGGCCTGTTATAATTATTGCAATTGAACCTGCTTTATTTTAGTGTCTAGCAATGGTTCAACAGAGACAAACCAAGCAGATGTAAATACAACAACTGCCGGCAACACCGTGGCCTCCACACCAACAATGACTACTGTAGATACAAGTGTAACAGCTTCAAACTATACAATGACTTCTACACCATCGATGACTTCTGTAGATAGAAATACAACAACTTCAAACTATACAATGACTTCTACACCCTCAATGACTTCTGTAGATACAAATACAACTTCAAACTATACAATGACTTCTACACCCTCAATGACTTCTGTAGATACAAATACAACAACTTCAAACTATACAATGACTTCTACACCCTCAATGACTTCTGTAGATAGAAATACAACAACTTCAAACTATACAATGACCTCTACATTATCAATGACTTCTGTAGATACAAATACAACAACTTCAAACTATACAATGACTTCTACACCCTCAATGACTTCTGTAGATAGAAATACAACAACTTCAAACTATACAATGACTTCTACACCCTCAATGACTTCTGTAGATAGAAATACAACAACTTCAAACTATACAATGACTTCTACACCCTCAATGACTTCTGTAGATAGAAATACAACAACTTCAAACTATACAATGACCTCTACATTATCAATGACTTCTGTAGATAGAAATATAACAACTTCAAACTATACAATGACTTCTACACCCTCAATGACTTCTGTAGATAGAAATACAACAACTTCAAACTATACAATGACTTCTACACCCTCAATGACTTCTGTAGATACAAATACAACAACTTCAAACTATACAATGACTTCTACACCCTCAATGACTTCTGTAGATAGAAATACAACAACTTCAAACTATACAATGACCTCTACATTATCAATGACTTCTGTAGATAGAAATACAACAACTTCAAACTATACAATGACTTCTACACCATCAATGACTTCTGTAGATACAAATACAACAACTTCAAACTATACAATGACTTCTACACCATCAATGACTTCTGTAGATAGAAATATAACAACTTCAAACTATACAATGACCTCTACACCATCAATGACTTCTGTAGATAGAAATACAACAACTTCAAACTATACAATGACTTCCACACCATCAATGACTTCTGTAGATACAAATACAACAACTTCAAACTATACAATGACTTCCACACCATCAATGACTTCTGTAGATAGAAATACAACAACTTCAAACTATACAATGACCTCTACACCAACAATGTCTACTATAGACACAAATACAAAAACTGCCACAACAACACCACATACAAACACAACAACACTATCTACAACCGCAACTACACCACCTACAACACCACCAACATCCACAACACCACCACCTACAACCACACCACCAGCAACCACAACTATACCACCTACAACACCACCAACATCCACAACACCACCACCTACAACCACAACAACACCATCTGCAACCACAACTACACCACCTACAACAACACCACCAACATCTCCAACAACACCACCTACAACCACAACAACACCACCTACAACAGCACCACCAACATCTCCAACAACACCACCAACATCCACAACAACATCACCTTCAACCGCAACTACAGAATCAGAAAGTACTCCCTCTCTACAGAACACAACAATAGCTACTACAACAAAAATAGTTTCAGGAGGAGCTGATTCCGTAAAAGGTAATAAATCAAAAACTGGTGGGTGCATCGACAGGTATTCATAAAAGATATTTTAATCTGAATAGATTACCGCAGACCAAAATTTTTAGTATAACAATTGTTGGCAAATTTTGGCTGTATGTTTATTTTTTTTTTGTTTTATTGAACTAACAACCATTTTTTTTTAGTTGGAATCGCTGTTGGTGTTACTGTGGCTGTCATTGTACTAGTAGCAGCGGGAGTTGTCATCTTTTTTGTATTAAAAAGGTAAGATTGCTATTACTTTCAATACAATTACAGCTATGTTTTCGTGATGTCAAGCAATAAACTAACTTTTTCCTTTTTTATAATTTTATGACTAAAGATGTACGACCGGGCAATTTATGGTGGCTCATAAAGTTAGACGGTTTCGTTTTCAAAGCGTATGGACGGATTTAAACTAGTCCAGACGGTTTGCAAAGCGTCTTTTACATTGAAAATAATTGGGTATCTGTAGTAAAATAGCCCAAGAAAGTATATTTAAAAACAGGCTTGTTGGTTTTAATAAATGAAACATTGGCCTCAGCAGTTGCGGGATTCACGCTACAAAACTGTATTTCCTGTCTAACAATCGTAAATTCTGCAAACTGTTTAGTTGTTTTGCAAATAATTCAGACGGCTTAGAAATGATTCAGATGATTTAGAAAATTACAAACCGTATGGACGCTTTAGAAAGAGTATGAATTATTTACAAATCGTATTAACTGTTTTGAAATAGTCTGAACTGAACTGTTTTGAAATAGTCTAAGCTATTTTGAAATAGTTGGAAAAGTTTGCAAAGCACATGGCTTTCGAACCAAAAGCGATCGTCATCATTTTATTTATAGCCTCTATACAAATTTATCAACACAGGCGTAGATCAAAAGACATAGAGCAAATTAATTAACTGTATAAAATTAATGTTGAATATAATCTCTAAATTGAATTTTTCCATTTATAATTAGGTTGTATTTAATATTTAAATAATATAAAACAAATAATGTTTAATAAATAAAAACATTTATTTATTTATTTAAAGAAAATTCAACTGTCCGGTGTTTAGGAAAAACATTATCAATTATAAATGGACTGTAGATCTATGATCAATAGAGCAAACCAGCAAATCGGCTTAGATTTTCAAAGCCCACGAACGATTTTACAAAGCGTTCAGAAGTTTTGCAAAAGTTCAGACTGCTTCAAATTCGTTCAAACGGTTTGGAAAGCGTCCATACGTTTTAAAACGCAAAACACACAACGTTCTGAGCCACCATAGCAATTAGATAAATTAATCTTTTCACTAAATAATTGGATATAGTGTCCTGCTAATCATGTGTGTCCCTACTTATCTGGTACAGAGACCCAATGGGTATCACATGCTGCTTGCACGGGTGACATCTATTTCCAAGCAGTTCATTTAGGTCTGGGATGAAATTAAGGAAATAACTCCATAAACTAAATTATTATCAATTAATTTATATTATTACGATGTATTTTTATTATCAAACAAAATGGTTCTGCTTTCGTATTGTAATAATGGTCAGTTTATTTATAATTATACTAGTATTGCACGCAATTATGATACTTATTATATAATGATTAATTATAATGGTTAATTAATCGTTATGGTGAAATTGTCACGTCACACCGATGTCATATTTTCCAAAACAACACATGTTATATTATGTGTAGCCAGATAATAATTATGCTATAATACTGGTGCAACTGCTTTGATAACTGCCTAATACTAAAAATACATTAAATAAACCGTGAATATAAAATTTATATGGAGTTATTTCCTCTTTTCCATCCAAAATCTAAATGAACTGCTTCAAAATAAACTTCACCGCTTTCACGAGTTCGTATTTTATGCTTTATACTAAACAGGTTCGTCTCCTGTGGCTATGAAAAGATGAAATAAGCTGCTAACAATTATAATATTTTGTATTAATATATTATTACATTATTATATTATCAATATATTATTGTTATGTAGAAGAAGAGCTGCAGGCTCATTTGTTCCTTTGAACAATGAGCTCTTCAGCTTTGAACAGCCTGACGGGCCGAGTGAAATATTCCATGATGCGACGATGTAATTGCAAACAGAAAAGGAAATATGCAGGATTATTGGTATGCTATTTATTATTCTTATTAAATGAAATAAGTTTTTGTTTGAGAAATTTTGTAAAATCTTTTTCGCCTAGTTTTATTTTTTATACCTCTAAAAATTTATTTTATTGGCGAAAATAATGCAGTGTGCAAAAAATTGATTTTCATTCTAAAAACTTTTAATGTAAAAAACATCCATTACATGATTGCAAAAGAACATTTCAATACTTTTTTTAACAAAAAAGTAATTATATTGAATAAAACTTTAGCACAAAAAGAAAACATTGCTAATGAGTCCTTATCAAGATATAACTTGTATGTCATAGAGTGGATAACTCCGAATCACAAAAGAATTCACTGGTCTGTGTCAATTCCAAGTAAATTTTTACCACACAATGTTAATGTATCACATGGTTGTTAAGCAGCCAATAAAACGATGCTGATTTTTTAGCATCGTTGTGGGTACAAATAACTTTGTTGTCATAAACCAAGCAAATATTATTACCCTTTATCGTTACGTATTACTATTATTGATTAGTTTCTACATCGTACAAATGTTTTAAAAATTGAGTTTTTAAACTCTCTCATTCATTTGAAATACCTAATTACCCCATTGGATACTCTGATCACATTGTGTCGAGCTTACAAGCTTTGGTTTGATCAGTATCCACGATATGTAGGATATAGTACACTTACTTTAACGCGTGTGGAAGTTTGTATTTGTAATAATTTGAGTTTATTTTGAATCCATTTGTGAAACCGTTTTAGGCAGAACATCAGAAGCCATGATTGTGAGCCAGACTACTGCCATGCTACTAGCTACTAGCTACTAGCTGCTATTTACATGCAGAGAGACGATGTTGGTACCAGTGATAGCCATAACTTGTTTTATTTTTACTATTTACCTCTTGAGCACAGATTTCATAATTTTATGTGAACAAAAGCAATTTGAAAAATTGCTTTTCAATGAGCTAGCCACGACACGGCGAGTCAGTGTGATTCAACAATACTCATTGTACATTTTGTTGCAATTTCTAGGATTGATAAAATAGTTAAATGTTGAAAATATTTTGCATATTTTTTCTGCAGCATTATTTACCCTGTGACTTTGAAATTGTTCTCAAGAGAATATTGTGCTGAACGTGTTTTTTCAAACTAGGTGATCTTATTTTTTTAATAAAAAATAACTGACAAAGTTAACAAGCTTGTTTTTGTTGCTGGGCCACTTTTATCGCTCTCTAGGAGTTAAGCAGATTAGTGTCACTTTGGGGCCAAAGTCTGCGTTTGATGATTCCATTGTGGTTCACTTAGGAAGAATGTACATGTATGTAACAGTGTCTATAAACCAGTAAAAATCTATGAGACTACCTGATGGAAGTTACAAAGCTGGTAAAAGAATGTTTTTATAATAAATAGTAAGTAACAGATAATAGTAGTAATATATGAGCAGATCTCCCTACCAAGTGTTTTTTTGTGGATTTGATCTTGGAGTTGAGACAATGGGTTACGGCGTTGGATGAATTCGCCGAGTTTATATTGTATTTTACTTGAGGGGTACTTGAGTGGCATTTGAATGGCATTTAAGTGGCATTTGAGTTTTGATTAGTTTTTTACTTAATTTGAACTTATATGGCATATAGATTTTGAATGTATGGCATTCAAGTTTTGATAACTTTTTTACATAACTCGAACTCATATGGTATCTTGAGAGAGAGGGGAGAGGAGAGAGGAGAGAGGAGAGATGGGAGATGAGAGAGGAGAGAGAGAGAGAGAGAGGAGAGAGATTTTTTAGTTTTCTATACATTCATGTATATATGGTTAGTTATGTACATATTTATGGCTATATTTATATTTACATAGAGAGAGAGGAGAGAGGAGATATATCTAAATTGAATAAATACATTGATTAAAAATGAATCATTGTATGATTATATACATTTATTACATAATAAGTAAGGAAAATCTCCCCATATAATATAGCTAGAGTCAGTAAATACTAAGTAATACAAAGCACTACAACTTGTAATAAAGACAAAGTAATAACAGTTAATGCATAGTTTGTTCCTTTACAATGATGTCTTTGATGTACTGATGTTATATCTTAGGAAGGAAGACTTCTGTTCTATGTGCTTTTAATTTCGTAATGAACTAAAATAAAAAAAGTTATGTATTAGTATAGAATGATTAAGCAAAAATGTAAAATAATTACATGAATTTGAATTATAGTTCTAGTTACATTGGATAGCTTACATTATTAGAAAAGGGAAATAACTCACCAAGTTACATTGTTCAGCTTGTTCTTTCTTTAGCATTATTTTCACCAAGTGCTTTTGATTCTCTTTTATCTATCTAAAAGCAAACAAAAAATACTTGCTTTATAAGTATGCTGTAATAAATACACTAATTACACCAAAAAAGTGCTTTTTTAACATGGAAAAACGTATATATACAACATTTTGTTGTAAAAACTACACTAATTACACCAAAAAGTCCTTTTTTTCACCTTTAACATGTATATATTCAGCATTTTGTTGTAAAAAATACACTAATTACACCAAAAAAGTCCTTTTTTCACCTGGAAAGTGTATATATTCAGCATTTTGTTGTAAAAAAATACATTATTTACACTAAAACAGTCCTTTTTTTACCTGGAAAATGTATATATTCAGCATTTTGTTGTAAAAAATACATTATTTACACCAAAACAGTCCTTTTTTCGCCTGAAAAATGTAGATATTCAGCATTTTGTTGTAAAAATACACTAATTTAAAAAAAAGTCTTTTTTTCACTTGGAAAATGTATATATTCAGCATTTTGTTTAATTTATGATAAAAATTAGTAAAACTCACCTATAGTGATATGATTGCCTTGAGTTATAGATTAGCTTCTTGAGCTCTTGTTCTGGACAGTTTTTTTCAGCATCATCGAAGTATAATCCATGTAGTTGAGTCTTCATTGGTTTGGTATCATCTAAGCAGGAGAGGAAGTAATGTTGTGTAACATTGACTCTTCATTGGTTTGGTATCATCTTGTCTTCAAAATCGATGTAGTTTGAGTCTTCATTGCTTTGTCATCATCTAAGCAGGTGGTAGATCTTGAAAGGAATTCCTGCTGTGTTGGAGAAATATGCTGTCTTCAAAATCCATGTAGTTTGAGTCTTCATTGGTTTGGTATCATCTAAGTAGGTGGTAGATCTTGAAAGGAATTCTTGCTGTGTTGGAGAAGTGTGCTGTCTTCAAAATCCATATAGTTTGAGTGTTCATTGGTTTGGCATCATACAAGTAGGTGGTAGATCTTGAAAGGAATTCTTGCTGTGTTGGAGAAGTGTGCTGTCTTCAAAAATCCATGTAGTTTGAGCCTTCATTGGTTTGGTATCATCTAAGTAGGTGGTAGATCTTGAAAGGAATTCTTGCTGTGCTGGAGAAGTGCGCTGTTTTCAAAATCCATGTAGTTTGAGTCTTCATTGATTTGGTATCATCTAAGTAGGAGGTAGATCTTGAAAGGAATTCTTGCTGTGTTGGAGAAGTATGCTGTCTTCATAATCCATGTAGTTTGAGTCTTCATTGGTTTGGTATCATCTAAGTAGGTGGTAGATCTTAAAAGGAATTCTTGCTGTGTTGGAGAAGTGTGCTGTCTTTAAAAATCCATGTAGTTTGAGTCTTCATTGGTTTGTTATCATCTAAGTAGGCGGTAGATCTTGAAAGGAATTCTTGCTGTGTTGGAGAAGTGTGCTGTCTTCAAAATCCATGTACTTTGAGTCTTCATTGATTTGGTATCATCTAAGTAGGTGGTAGATCTTGAAAGGAATTCTTGCTGTGTTGAAGAGGTATGCTGTCTTCAAAATCCATGTAGTTTGAGTCTTCATTGGTTTGGAATCATCTAAGTAGGTGATAGATTTTGAAATGAATTCTTGCTGTGTTGGAGAAGTATGCTGTCTTCAAAATCCATGTAGTTTGAGTCTTCATTGGTTTGGTTCAAAATCGATGTAGTTTGAGTCTTCATTGATTTGGTATCATCTAATTAAGTCGTAAATCTTGAAAGGAATTCTTGCTGTGTTGGAGAAGTATGCTGTCTTCAAAATTCATGTAGTTTGAGTCTTCATTGGTTTGGTATCATTTAAGTAGGTGGTAGATCTTGAAATGAATTTTTGCTGTGTTGGAGAAGTATGCTGTCTTCAAAATTCATGTAGTTTGAGCCTTCATTGGTTTGGTATCATCTAAGTAGGTGGTAGATCTTGAAAGGAGTTCTTGCTGTGTTGGAGAAGTCGACTGTCTTCAAAATTCATGTAGTTTGAGTCTTCATTGGTTTGGTATCATCTAAGTAGGTGGTAGATCTTGAAATGAATTCTTGCTGTGTTGGAGAAGTGTGCTGTCTTCAAAATTGATGTAGTTTGAGTCTTCATTGGTTTGGTATCATCTAAGTAGGTGGTAGATCTTGAAAGAAATTTTTGCTGTGTTGGAGAAGTGTGCTGTCTTCATCTTCATTAGCTTGGTATCATCTAAGTAGGTGGTAGATCTTGAAATGAATTCTTGCTGTGTTGGAGAAGTGTGCTGTCTTCAAAATTGATGTAGTTTGAGTCTTCATTGGTTTGGTATCATCTAAGTAGGTGGTAGATCTTGAAATGAATTCTTGCTGTGTTGGAGAAGTGCGCTGTCTTCAAAATCGATGTAGTTTGAGTCTTCATTGATTTGGTATCATCTAATTAAGTCGTAGATCTTGAAAGGAATTCTTGCTGTGTTGGAGAAGTATGCTGTCTTCAAAATTCATGTAGTTTGAGTCTTCATTGGTTTGGTATCATTTAAGTAGGTGGTAGATCTTGAAATGAATTTTTGCTGTGTTGGAGAAGTATGCTGTCTTCAAAATTCATGTAGTTTGAGTCTTCATTGGTTTGGTATCATCTAAGTAGGTGGTAGATCTTGAAAGGAGTTCTTGCTGTGTTGGAGAAGTCGACTGTCTTCAAAATTCATGTAGTTTGAGTCTTCATTGGTTTGGTATCATCTAAGTAGGTGGTAGATCTTGAAATGAATTCTTGCTGTGTTGGAGAAGTGTGCTGTCTTCAAAATTGATGTAGTTTGAGTCTTCATTGGTTTGGTATCATCTAAGTAGGTGGTAGATCTTGAAAGAAATTCTTGCTGTGTTGGAGAAGTGTGCTGTCTTCATCTTCATTAGCTTGGTATCATCTAAGTAGGTGGTAGATCTTGAAATGAATTTTTGCTGTGTTGGGGAAGTATGCTGTCTTCAAAATCTATGTAGTTTGAGTCTTCATTGGTTTGGTATCATCTAAGTAGGTGGTAGATCTTGAAAGGAATTCTTGCTGTGTTGGAGAAGTGTGCTGTCTTGAAAATTGATGTAGTTTGAGTCTTCATTGGTTTGGCATCATCTAAGTAGGTGGATCTTGAAAGGAATTCTTGCTGTGTCACATAAGTAGGAGAGAAAGTCATGTTGTTTTACATCTATCGTTGGTGTTGGAAGATCTTGACCACATGTTTATAGTCTTTGCTACTGCTGCATTTCGTCTCAAACAAGAGTCCAAAGTAGACATCATAACTACAAAATACAAAAAATTGTTAGTTACAATTGATTCATTTATTTTCATTGGCTTTATCTACATAGAGTAGCGAAGAAAAAGTTTGTGTGAGTATAAAACTATCTAGTAGAGATAAATTTATATCTAGGTTCAACTAGCATTGAATAATTATTATTATTTTGTTAATAATAAATAAGTAGAGTCGGCTACTTTACTAGAACTTGGACAAACACTTATTTTAAAAATGAATAATTAGAGCTTTCTACTAGTGTTAAATAATTAATGATAATAATTTACCTTATCACCACTTAGAGCCAGATGATTTAATTAACTAAAGACAAATAATTATTTTAGCAATTCTTACCTTGATGCTGGATGTTCTCCTAGTAGCTGTAGTAGATGATGGTTCTCCGCTTGCTGTTGAAGAACTGGATGCTTTCTGTGTGAAAACAGTGGCTCTTAAATAGCTAAAGTTGCACTGATTAAACCCTATGAATCAGCATTTTTTTCCAATGCTTTCGCGGGAATAAATAGTTTATTTTCACGCGAATAGAAACCGTTGCTTTCGCGGGAATAAATAATTTATTTTCACGCGAATAGAAACAGTTGCTTTCGCGGGAATAAATAGTTTATTTTCACGCGAATAGAAACCGTTGCTTTCGCGGGAATAAATAGTTTATTTTCACGCGAATAGAAACCGTTGCTTTCGCGGGAATAAATAATTTATTTTCACGCGAATAGAAACAGTTGCTTTCGCGGGAACAAATAGTTTATTTTCACACGAATAGAAACTGTTGCTTTCGCGGGAATAAATAGTTTATTTTCACGCGAATAGAAACCGTTGCTTTCGCGGGAATAAATAATTTATTTTCACGCGAATAGAAACAGTTGCTTTCGCGGGAATAAATAGTTTATTTTCACGCGAATAGAAACCGTTGCTTTCGCGGGAATAAATAGTTTATTTTCACGCGAATAGAAACTGTTGCTTTCGCGGGAATAAATAGTTTATTTTCACGCGAATAGAAACCGTTGCTTTCGCGGGAATAAATAATTTATTTTCACACGGATAGAAACAGTTGCTTTCGCGGGAATAAATAGTTTATTTTCACGCGAATAGAAACCGTTGCTTTCGCGGGAATAAATAATTCATTTTCACGCGAATAGAAACAGTTGCTTTCGCGGGAATAAATAGTTTATTTTCACGCGAATAGAAACCGTTGCTTTCGCGGGAATAAATACTTTATTTTCACGCGAATAGAAACAGTTGCTTTCGCGGGAACAAATAGTTTATTTTCACACGAATAGAAACTGTTGCTTTCGCGGGAATAAATAGTTTATTTTCACGCGAATAGAAACCGTTGCTTTCGCGGGAATAAATAATTTATTTTCACACGAATAGAAACAGTTGCTTTCGCGGGAATAAATAGTTTATTTTCACGCGAATAGAAACTGTTGCTTTCGCGGGAATAAATAGTTTATTTTCACGCGAATAGAAACCGTTGCTTTCGCGGGAATAAAAAATTTATTTTCACGCGAATGGAAACCGTTGCTTTCGCGGGAATAAACAGTTTTTATTCCCGCGAAAGCATTGGAAAAAATGCTGATTCATAGGGTTTACTCAGTGCAACTTTAGCTATTTAAGAGCCACTGTTTTCACTTAGAAAGCATCCAGTTCTTCAACAGCAAGCGGAGAAGCATCATCTACTACAGCTACTAGGAGAGCATCAAGGTAAGAAACGCTAAAATAATTATTTGTCTTTAGTTAATTAAATCATCTGGCTCTAAGTGGTGATAAGGTAAAGAATAATCAATAATCATTTAACACTAGTAGAAAGCTCTAATTATTTATTTTTAAAATAAATATTAAAAACTTGTGAAAATGAACTGGTAACATTACGTCGACTGAAATAATGCCTAAAACGTCTCGCATAAATTTTGGTCTGACCAAAAACGGACTGAAAACCTTTACCTTTAGAGCGAGTACAAAATTATCATAACTTGGTCAAGACAACGACATTTACCGTAAATGTCGTTGGTCAAGAGAACGACTCCATATCGTAATAGGAGGATAACTCCACAGTGCAACTAGTTGAGTTCTTCAACTAGTGTTAAATAATAATTTTAATCACTTACCTTTATACAGAAAGTCTCCTAGTAGTTGTAGTAGATGTTGATACTTCAGTCACTGTTGTTGGAGTGGATGCTTTCTGTGTAAAAGCGATGCTTCTTATATAGCTAGGTTGTACTAGGTACCGATTGACACGAGCTGATTCCAATGAAAAGCCTTTATAATATATAAGGTCTTTACGTAGAAAACTCACGCGAAAACTAAAAAAAACATTCTTCGCGGGAGTTTTCTGTCTTATATGTTATAAAGGCTTTACGCAAAAAACTCACGCGAAAACCAAAACTTCTTCGCGGGAGTTTTCCTTCTTATGCGTTATGACAGCTTTATGTAAAAAACTCACGCGAAAACGGGAAAATAAAAAAAAACTTCTTCGCGGGAGTTTTCCTTCTATGTACTATAAAGGCCTTGCGCGGAAAACTAACGGTAAAAAAAATTCCGTGAGTTTTCTGCATAAAGCCTCTATAACATAAAAGAAGGAAAACTCCCGCGAAAGAATTGTTTTGTATTTCCCGTTTTCGCGTGAGTTTTCCGTGTAAAGCCTTTATAGTACATAGAAGGAAAACTCCCGCGAAGAGAATTTTTTTACTGTTCAACTTTTCGCGTGAGTTTTCCGCGTAAAACCTTTATGACTTATAAGAAGGAAAACTCCCGCGAAGAATTTTTTTTTCAGTTTCGGTTTTCGCGTGAGTTTTCCGCGTAAAGACCTGCTTATATATTATAAAGGCTTTTCATTGGAATCAACTCGTGTCAATCGGTACCTAGTACAACCTAGCTATATAAGAAGCACCGCTTTTACACGGAAAGCATCCACTTCAACAACAGTGACTGAAGGATCAACATCTACTACAACTACTAGGAGACTTTCTGTATTAAGGTAAGGAATAATAAATAACTATTTAACACTAGTTGAAGAACTCAACTAGTTGCACTATGGAGTTATCCTCATATTACGATATGGAGTCGTTCTCTTGACCATAGAAGTATCTCTCCTAGATAATTTTATGCTCATAGAACCTATCCTGTTTGCGCTCAAGATTGCAGTCTTTTGGCATTGATTGACAGAATTGTCGTAGGTCCGAGAGAAAAAATAGGTTAGCCTTAAATGACATCTTGAACGACAGGTTGATTTAGAACTTTACAGCCAAAAAATGATTACAACTTTCATTATTGTATTGTTTTACTTTATTATCAACATATAACAGTTATTATTCATTGTATTTAATATGAAAAATAATTTTTACTGATAATGATTATTATTCTTATTATTATTACTATTGTTAATATTATTGTGATTTCATTTGGTTTTCATTGTTACTTTATTGAATTTTGTTCAAGTCTTGTGATCTAAATAATAAAAGAATGATAAATATTTATTTACCACTAGTTGAAAAACTTACCTACTTGCACTATGGAGAAAATAGCCTCCTACAACCAAATCCGCTTGTGTTACAAACCCTGTCTTTGGATATTGATAAAAATGTTATCTTCTTTGTATTATGATTAAATAATAATAAATAGCTCACATTTTTTAAAATATTTCTTATTTTTTGTCTTTTTAGATTGGATAGTTAAGATGGCAATTTTTGTATTTTGTAGACACGATGCCTACTTTGGACTCTTGCTTGAGACAAAACGCAGCAGCAGTAAAGACTATAAAACATCTGGATCAGATCCAATTGAAGTAATTGCAGATAACTAAAGGAATAACATGTACTACAGCATACAGAGTGAACAAGGTGTGTGTAGATTATTACTCAGTCTCATTACACTACTATTACTAAGAATTATTGTAGGTGTTGGATAAAGGATTAAGCAGTAATGTATTAGCAAGCATTAGCAATAAACATAGACTTTTCAACAATGACATTAACCAAAAAAAATAGTATAACAAAGTCATGTTTGAGCTAATAAGTTGTTGCTAAGATGTTTGAATTAACAACTAGGTAGCTAAAATAAGTTTTTCATGAGGATCTCCTGACAGTTGTGATTCCTTGAGTGGTGAGCAGACTTTTAAATCTACTGTAGTTATCTTTTGTTGATCTTATTGAGTCTTTATCAGTTAGTACATCATGCAACAAATTCTTTGATAGCTTAGCGCTAAGCCATCTTCCCTTGAGTTTTATCCTGTCAGTATCCAGATCGTATTTTCCAGAATCTCTCAATTGATACAATATTTTTACACCTAACGCTTGATTGTCTTTACTAGCTGTCATGTCGGATACTTTCTTTTTAAACTCTTCTAATTGTTGCATCATTCTCTCCGAATCTCTATTGCTATCATCGTCAATTGTGTTTCTATCAAACGATGATGGTGAGAGCTTTGGTGTTTTAGCAGAGCTCCAGCTCTTTGGTTGCTTGTACTCTCCCCTAATCTTTCCAACATCACTCCGATAGGTTTTTGTGCTTTGAACATTTTCATTTGTCTTTTTGCGCTCAAGCAACTCGTTTTTGATTCCCATTACTATTTCATTCGTTTCAACCAAAATATTTTGGATTTTCTCGATATCTCTCACCATTTTGTCTTTTGTCGGGTTGTCATACAATGATGACGCAAACTTGTCTTGGTCGGTTGATTTAGCCCCACTGATCTTTTCCATCAAACTATGATACTCCTCTTCTGGTATAGCAAAATAACGTTTATCATATTTTAAAGGCGGAAGATTCATTTTGTATTGATATTAAAACCTGTGCAATCAGGATGATTATAGGGTCTAAAAAAAGCTACCTCTCCCAATCTGCATTAAAATTTGTTGTTTGTCAGCAATCAGTGTTTGTACCTCCTTGAAGCGCTACTACCTAATAAACTGAGTTGTGTACTGATTAGTTATTTGTAGCTCTTTTTGAAGCCTCCTCTCTCCTCTACCAAATACTCCTCTCTCCTCTCTTGCAGTTATTTCCCAAATACTGTAAATTTTAACCATCTAGAGGACTAATTTGGTGATTTTCCAACATATTTTATAGCATTCAATATAGTTATTATGTCATAAATGTATATTATTCAATCTAGATATAAATATATCCATAAATATGTACATAATTATCCTTATATACATGGTTGTATAAAAAACTAAAAAATCTCTCTCTCCTCTCTTCTCTCTCCTCTGTACATAGCTATAAAATGTTAATATGGACATGAATTTGGACATGCGCATGTACATAAATATGAACATAGGTATGTACATAAATGGACATGAATATGGACATGTACATAAATGGACATGAATATGGACATGAATATGGACATGAATATGGACATGAATATGGACATGAATATGGACATGAATATGGACATGAATATGGACATGAATATGGACATGAATATGGACATGAATATGGACATGAATATGGACATGAATATGGACATGAATATGGACATGAATATGGACATGTACCTATTCATGTCCATTTATGCACATGTACATGAATATGGACATATGCGTATTTACTGACTCTACTCTCTCTATGTAGATATAAATATAGCCATAAATATGTACATAACTAACCATATATACATGAATGTATAGAAAACTAAAAAATCTCTCTCCTCTCTCTCTCTCCTCTCTCATCTCCCATCTCTCCTCTCTCCTCTCTCCTCTCCCCTCTCTCTCAAGATACCATATGAGTTCGAGTTATGTAAAAAAGTTATCAAAACTTGAATGCCATACATTCAAAATCTATATGCCATATAAGTTCAAATTAAGTAAAAAACTAATCAAAACTCAAATGCCACTTAAATGCCATTCAAATGCCACTCAAGTACCCCTCAAGTAAAATACAATATAAACTCGGCGAATTCATCCAACGCCGTAACCCATTGTCTCAACCCCAAGGTCTAATCCACAAAAAAACACTTGGTAGGGAGATCTGCTCATATATTACTACTGATAATCAACGTCTAGCAAAGGTTATCCCATGACTAATTACAGTCTTCAGAAATTTCAAAGAAACCTGAAACTCTGGACGGTGATAACTAATTGCTATACTAGTCAGTCTCTTCTTGTGTGAATGTAATAAAGAACTGTTGTAGGAGTTGTCTTCTCAATAACTCCAAACCTGCCATCCCAGCAGTTCTCCTACACCTAAAAATTTCAGTTACTTGATGTGTATTTGTCATAATTTAGAAATATCTCTTTTGTGTTATAATTCATTCATAGAAGTTTGATAAAATTCAACCTTGAGAATATTTGTTACTGCTGCTCACGACATGATGTAGACATGAAGTTACTGTTGCTTACGATACGATGTGCCGGTAACCATTGCACTTAAAAAATTATTTTTCTCAAAAAATTTGCTTCCGTGCAAAATATCTTACTTTCATAAGCTTTCTCCTATATGGAGAAAATCTAAAAAATAGATTAATCAATTAGGTTCTGTTACAGTTTGCCATTACTGACATTGGTGGTAGATAGAGGAGACAACTTCAAAAATGTTGCTCATTTTTAACACGCGTAAACTGTAGTTAGTCTTGCTTAGCAATCTTAATTGAAATATTCTGCTTTTTAGTTTTCAATCATTTCTGAAAGTTATACCAGGAACTGTCACAAAAACTGTATTTGGTGCCGCCTGCAGTCTCCAAAGTGCCAATAAACTATTCGATCAAACTTTAACTCTGCCAACATCGTAGAAACTTCTCTACTCCTTACAGTTCACTCTGCTCCAGACAGCCCTTTTGGATTAAACCATGCAAAATTCGATTGTGGTGATTGAAAAAACTTACAAAATTTTTGACAATCTAGTAAGTTTTAAACAGTTCCCAACCCTCAAGCTCAAGTCTATTGCTAGCTTTTGTTGTTGCCAATTTAGAAAAACGTTGTAAATGCGGCCTGAATATATTGAAAGGGAGATTACTTCAGCTTGTTAGATTTTACAAGCTTATCTGTATCCAATGACTTTAAAGTGAGTTAAACTACACCATGACTCATAGCTGGTATGGACACACTTGGTTTGGCCAGACAGATCAGTTATATTGACAATCCCTTACTTCATACAACAATGAGTTTATAATTATCGCTTGTGTTGCCGTGATTGTACATTTATTTGTTAGCATCTTCATTGCATTTATTCTAACACTTTGATATTGTACTCCACGACAAAAAACAACAATGATGCACCTAGCAATACATAAGAGTGATGAGATTGGCTTATTGATGCTTTTCAATGACAAATTCCATCTCCAGCGTTAAAACAACTTCGTCTAACAAAACGGCACATTCACAAGATTTCGGTACCTTAATTGAAGCAAAGCTGCGACGATTATGAACGGACATTGTTTGAACTGTTCTCGTATCTTTTATATTCAATCATATGCAGTTTTCATTTGTAAACATCACAAACGGTGCAGTATGTATGTAATTTATTACAAGCTAATCTATTGTACTGGTTCGACCAATGAAAGCCTCTGCTCTCCTCACATACAACAAGTAGCGGCTACCTTGTTTTGTCCGTAATTGGCAGATGGATTAGACAGTATAGTGAGACATCAGAGCTTCATCGTCTGACATCTGGACACACTCTCTCCTGCCACCAGCAGTGAAATCTAAACAGAGAGACAAGCGGTGAGAGACGAGGAAGAGAACCCAAGATGAGAAGCAAGGCAAAAGCTCACAGAGTACCTTGTGTTGGAAATGGTAAGCAAGATTTCATTATTAGAATTTTTTTTGTTTTTAATTATATTTTCTATTATTAATTATTAATTACCTGATCGTTTGTTTTAGAAATTTTCTACCAATAAAATTTTTGTAAATAAAAGGTACAATTTTTTTACGGCTTCTGGAACGAAAAGAGAATAATTTTGCTAACAAATAAATTTTCTGACAAAGGCATGTTAAATAATGGAGTTTTTATAGTGTTATGTGTAAAATACTCACAGAGAAATATTAAAAAAATACATAATAATACTGATTTGGTTTCGCTGAGCAGGGCATAAAGCTATCTCAAGGAGAACAAAACAAACTGTTTCGCCTTACAGCTTCTGTAAACTTAAAGCACTCTTCAAAATTATAGCCTCGGTAACCTAAGCATAACTATTTGCCTCTCAAGTCGAGTGGCTATTTAAACGGCCCTTCTAGTCACAATATTTGATTTGATATACCTCGATGAGACTGTAATACAAACAACTATCAAAAGATACAAATAGAAAAAGTTGAGAGATGATATTAAATCTTAGCTACCGTCCCAAGCCAGATTAAAATGATATGCTTAATCTAGCCTAAGTACACATCTTTAAAACGGACACTTGTCTAACGCCCGTATCAATCCTTTAAAATACCTTAGGATTATTGTGTTATTATTTAACCTTACAGATCAAGTTCTCATCTTTAGTTTGTACAATGATAAAGTTTCAGTTGATTTAAAATTTAAGGAGCATCAATAAAGAAGTGTATTTGATGTGGTTGTTGGGCAGCGTTAGGTGTATAAATATGTTATAACAGGTGGTTAGATGACACGCACCAAGCACCTGAGTTTGAGTGACAACCAACAGATGACACTTAACGACAAGTTGTTTCATAGGTTGACATTTAGCGAATGTGTGGAAATACTTGATCTTACTAACTTTTCTAGCTCTTGTTTAGAGTTTTGACAGCTCTGTCTCACAGACACTGTCTGCGTAAGATGAAGTAATTACATTGTTTGTAGCTCATTATCTCCCAGCGTGTGCATCCGTGTCACCCAAAGTGAATATATTTTGAATTGTTAAAGATAATTTTGTAAGTTCTAAACTGGTGACAGAACTATAATTGCTTTACACCCTAAACAAAACTGCGTTCTATTTTGAGTTGGAAAACTTGTTAGGAAAGGTTTTAAGGAAATACACGCCAGCTATCAGTGAAGTTTTTCCTGCACCCAATCCAATTCATGGAAGACTAACTTTGGGTTTTTTGCCTTTTCCGATGCCTCATATTGTTTTTATCAGCGAGTAAATTTACTGTAGGGTTGGTTTCCAAAACATCTCACATTTATACCTTATTCTAGTTAAACATCAATAACGTCTTTGTGGAGCTCAGGCAATCCCTATGACTTTCTTAATTCCCTCTACGTTGTTCCATTGCAAATGGACAACATATTATCAGTTCATTGGCAGAATTGTCATGATGTGATTAAAATTTACAACAAAAGACAGCAAATGAGCCTCAGTGGCAGCGTTGATGTTAATCTTTGATCGTATTGTCAGAAGATCTGTTATTGGAGGGAATTAAAACATCCAACCAGTGCACTGTTCTTTTACATGTATTCATATCTGTGGCTACTTAGTAATTACTACAGTGAACTAAACAAGTTTGGTGTACGACTAGAACTTTGACCATTCTTCTTTGCAACATCCTTGCGTCGCTGCCAGACCACTCATTAGCTATTACACCCACTCGAGGTGTATCTACTCAGTACCTATGTTGCTAATGAAGGCCTCGTTGTCTGTAGATTAGAAAGGGATATACTCTAAACTTCTCTGATTGAATTTATAGCTGATTGTTAGCGATTGACACGAGTGAATAAGTATTATCAATCGTACGAGAGGTTTTGATGATAATTTAAAATTCTTACAGCGTTCGAAATGTCATTGGTGATAAGACTAACAATTGAATGATAAATAGATGGTAATAAGCTTGCAGGGTATGCACAGACCAAGCCACTAGTACGTAATCACAATCTCCTATGCATGCCGGTAGACGCACTCTTTAATAATTACTTATTTCTTCACTATTATAAACTGTTGGTCTTATCCTAAATCTAAGAGGTTTTTCTTTATTTTTTTGCAAAAATTTTATTGGTATCAAGTAGCCAGAAGTGGTCACGGTATGGTAGAAAGAGTTTTGTGTGAAAGGTTCAGAGGTAAAAGAAAAAAAATACCAGTTTACTTTAAGGATTGTAGTTCTCCTTCATTCTACCAGGAGGTTTTTCGATCATGTAAATCAGTCGCCACGGGTTCTCATACTAAGTAGAAAAGAGTCAGCTATTTCAAATCACTAATAGAGGCAGCATTGCGTAGCATGACGACAATATACAGCTGTAAGTCAAACCATAAGGAGAAAACAAAAGTCGTATATGAACATCTTCGATCATTAGGCAGCTTGTAATTATCTTCAGGAAACCATCTTGAATACACCATTGTCAATCCAGTTATCCCTGCTTTATAATAACTACGTACAGCCTATTGATTCCAGCAAACATCCCATTTTCCGATGTCATCTAAGTTTTAAAGAGATTGAGCTATCCAGCGCCGCTGTCTGATGCTCGTAGTCGGGGCGGTGCTTTATCACCCGCATTCGCCTATAGTCTGATACGGAAATTGAATGAGATGTAGGAAATAGCTCATCATATTATTATGGGACAAATAAAGGTGGTGTATATAGCAATGGTGCTGACACAACAAACAGACACTGCGCTGTCTTTGTAACTGATCAAGGATGATGTTTGCTGCTCTGCTATTGATGAGCTAGCATTTAGTCAATATTTGAATTTACTCTCAAATAAAACTTTAGTTGACTGACTTTCACAATCACTAACAGTTTCAAAAGAGTTGCCTATTGTCTCATGTTTCCTACATGCTCGTCTAACGAATTGATTTAGCAACAAAACTTGTTTCAACAGTAACTGATTGATATAGGTTGGAAAACTGTGCCATTGCGATACCAGATAGATTATAAATTGTCGCTGACGAAAGATGTGTTGGTTTTAAAAGCTAGCTAGTATTACAAGGAATTGGTTTTTGTACTTATTTATCCGCGTCGGAGAGGGGAAACACTACGCCCCTGAAAGTGAAGAAGCTGTACGGCTGCCGCTGCCGCGTTAGCCTAAGAGATAATAAGCACAGCTTGAGGAGTTTATATAATCTCATTACTTGTAATTGATGACTCCAAATAGACTTTTAGCACTGTGTAACAGATAGTCTCTATTGATACATGGCATGTACCCGCTTCATGTAGTTCTAATATCTCCTATTATATGCTATAATTATTGCTTCTTCACATGAAGACATCAATAAAATATGAAAGTAAAGACTTAATGGGATAAAACAATAAAGTGGCTAGCTAGACATGACATGAACGAGCAGGTTGTGCAGAAGGCATTTGATTACTCAATAATGATAGAGGACTTTACACACAATCACCTGCTGGCATATGTCACAGAGTTTGGTGCTACATGTCTTAGCCTTTGGCATATGCCATCAGGTGTGAAAAGCTTCACTTAAAATTGTTCTTGAAGCTAAACTTGTAGATACTAAAAAGCTTCTGCATAAACATAACTAATAATAAATATATTAATAGTATATATTTTCTTTTTTATTTTAAATTTATTGTTTCTATGAAAAGTTTTGTAGCAGCCTAGTTACAATAATCAAAATTACTGCCAAAAATAGACAAATTCTCAATACTGGTTTGGACCAAATGCTCTAAGTTGACCAACTCGAAGCTTCCATCAGTTATGTGACAATTTTTTTTATAGTAGCAGAAAATTTGCTGCTTTGCTGCTCATAAATAGCTTGCCTGCCTACAAAAGATATATATATATATATATAAAATACAATAATTAAATGTGGAGTGTTTAGACTCTAATTAAACTGGATATTGTATTTCAACTTTTCAATTAAAAAATTTATCTTTTACTTTGGCTTAATAACTGGTCAGTGAAAGTAGAAAAAACATATATTTTTCATTTATTCAAAAGTTTTTGACTCAACTCTTACCTTGAGGACTGAACACTTATTTTTTTCACTGTTTGCCATCTTTATATATTGATTTTTTTGGTAATTCCTACACAAAAAAGCTATTCTTATTTATCGCTTTTTTTATTAGTTTGAACTATTGTTATAATTAAAAACAACATAAATAAGTGTTGTGACATAAGCAGGAGCAATATTGTTTGTAGATTTCTCTGACAATTATGTTAAGAGCTAAGACACTCGACTTTCTATGTTGCCAAAACTCATTAATACGTCACAGAATATTAAATTCTATTGCAGTGATGAAGTTTTTTTTTGACAAACTCTTTAAAAAGGTGAAGTAAAACTTAACTTTAGACATCATGAGTTTTTTGAGGTAATTTTGTTTGCTGGCATGGACAGTTTCAAAAATCAATTATAGTATTAAAATAATAATAAAACCAGAATATTAATGAACTATTATTGACCTCCAATACACTTGCTTGTTTATTTTGTATCACCATAATAATGTTTAATGTTACACAGATTTTAACTTTGGCAACACATGTATGGGGGCTGCCATTTTTTTTTTCACTCTCTGTTTTTATCTCGTAAGCTAAAGTATATAACAAGATTGCGGTAAAACTTTTTTCAATCAGTGATTATGTAGGTCAGGT
Source organism: Cryptosula pallasiana (assembly GCA_945261195.1). Taxonomy (NCBI): domain Eukaryota; kingdom Metazoa; phylum Bryozoa; class Gymnolaemata; order Cheilostomatida; family Cryptosulidae; genus Cryptosula; species Cryptosula pallasiana. The sequence continues at coordinate 35,544,275 of OX183136.1, forward strand.
TAAATCCCTTTGAAGCCAACATCCCATTTGATGCCGCTGATGCATGCATCCTTAATGCCTTAAGCAGGAAGTTGACAGTGTGATACTGGCTTAGCTGAAGAATAACTTGTCTCAGCTGCTGCTGATTTGCTGTAGAGTGTAGATAAGAAAGCTGTATCTATTTATTGTAACCACAACACAGAACGCATTACATACTCACACATATGTACATATCTTACTATCCCAACAATCTGTCATATACACCTTGTTGGCTTTTGCAGATCATCTTTGGCGTTGATGACAAACATGGCTATTTATCAGTCCTGCCATAGAACTAAGCGCCACACACTCCCATAGCCATCCCGTTATCTAATAATAAATTATTTTAGTTTTGAGCTTATCTTATCTGCTATAAAATTTAAAAGGAGTGTCTCTTTACAACCCAGCCGATACAACATTTTCGCTATTAAAAGGTGCTTCAAAAAGCGTATAATATTATTAATAAAAAATCGTTATTGTAAATGTTGGGCAGGTCTGGACCCATCCCGTCGCATTTCAAATTGTTTGCTAAATTTGAATTTTATTCTGTGCAAACACGAGAGGAATAGAGGGACTCTAAATCATAGCAATGTCATGAAGAAGGGCTTTAATATCTAGGCAAACATAAGCTATGATGTAGCTCCATTATATATCTCAAAGCAACATATTTATGTTGGAATTGAGAAAAGTTTAAAGTCAACACAAGGTGATGCATGCTTTTAAGTTCACATATAAACCAGGCAGTGTTACACACTTCAAATCGTTGCGTGTTCCCATCCACTTATATCTGTTAGCTTTCTAAAATACACAAATGTTTCATCTAAATGCCGCTTCCATGGGAAACTCAAATATTCTTCACATCTCGATTTCACGGTCGTGTTTAAACATAAAATTGATATATCATTAATGTAAAGTGCTTCTGAGTTTTTTGTCAATGAAATATGTCACTGGCTCTTCTCCTTTCCCACAATTGTCAATAATAATAAATCATATGCCAAAAACTTTAGTTCTTTTTCTGCTCAAAGTTCCTGACGAAAAATAAGTGCTTTAACAAACAATCATTCAGGTACTAGTAATTTATTAACTTTTACTTACATCATAATTTTATTATTATAATATTTATTATTAAAGTTATTCATTATCGTTGAACAAAAGTCCATGACGTGAAAGGAGAAATCTAAACTAGAGCGCAAGTTGAGGTTTTCAAGCTAACATAGTACACTGGGGCAGCGATGAGAGGATTTCAGTCAATGCTGACTCTGCCAATGAGCACAAAAACATCAATAAAACATCATTGCTACCACTTGCATTACCATATATTTACACAGCTTGGCTTGTTTTTGTAAGGTTTATCAGCTATTATATTCTGTGTTTATCATGATACAAGCTAGGACTAAAACATGGAGGCTATGTAGACAAATGATGATTGCACATCACTAAAAGCTTCCTAAGCATTGTTAGATTCCATCTTTATAAAATGCGCAATTAGCTATGTACTGTACACAGGTAATACTCTCTCTATCACTGTTCGAGTTAATTTTTTTGGATAATGTACTTTTTGCTGACATAAAATAAAAATTGCTATGAGAATAGTTGTGTGCAGTTAGGAATGTAGAGTTTGAAATGACAGCCGCCAGACTGTAGCCCAGCGGTGCACTACAACATGATCTCATCTCAAGTTAACGCACACACTAAAATGCTTCACAAAAATAAAGGCAAGCACTGACATGAATGATGTAGCCGTGTTTGGATTCACATAGGAAAAACAAAAGTAACAATAACGGCTTGAATAACTGGAGTAGAGTTTAAGATGCATTCTCCCGATCTATCATTAAATCTCATTTATACTCAATGCATGCCCAAACAAAACCCAAACAAAAAACTAACAGTCTCATTGTTAAGTTCGACTCAAAGCTCGGGTGACAATCAAACTCTCTCTAAGTATGATCAACCACTCATGTAATTACATCACGGAGGCTTTGAAACTCTGGAGCTGATAGCGTTATCATTAATTCTATCTAATATTAGAACAAAAGTTTTTATTATATCTGATGATGCATAGATTTCAAATCTTATAGAGCCATGTCAAGCTTACACCTTGGTTACAGCTTCATTTCTATGGCCTGTAATATAGCCTTTTATTTCAAGAGAAATGGTGTGAAATTAGCATTATTATTGCGATATGTAGGTTATGTAAATCCTACTTCAATAAATAATCAAAATTTCAAAATCTCTCTTGTGTTTTCAGAAAACTTGTTACGATTTGACAATAAAACAATTTTTTTATTAATAGCTATAAAAACGACAGCTAACTTTGTTTTTCTGATAAATAAAATATAGTAGCCATTGGAGTAATCACCTAAGCAAGAGAGTATTTTGTGTCTGGTAAGAGTTATCTCCTCTTGATTGGGAAAACTATCAGTTACAACTTGGGTGGTTAGTTTAGTTCTTTGAATAGTCGCTAATGTCAATGTGAACGAGAAGGCCTCACTTCAGTTTACTTTTTGTCCGTGTTTATGTGTTAATAACAAGAACATAAATTTTAGCTAAACTCACGAAGTTAAATCTTTTAAGTATTGCAACAAAAATTGTCAGAATTCTTACACACTAAGCCTTTTCCTATTAATAGCTACATTACCATGTCACCTGACACATTTTGTTTAATGTGTTGAAATTAATATCAATTTCTTTTCGTCGTCAAATATTCATTCTGTTTATAATAAAATTGCGTTTGTTCCGGTTTTTTCATTTATTAAGTATATTTCTATTTTTCTTGTTTCATTTCAAATTAATGAATTTTTAACTGGCAGCCAAATGAATCGTAGGATGGTTGCTCCAAAGATGAAATCAAATGAGAAAAGTCTCTAACAACCTTTCAGCTAGCTTCCTTTGGATACAACAATACGGGTTAGTTTAAAGGGACCGCTAGTGATGCCTACTGTAGAATGTTCTAGCTAGATAGTGAGTCTAGCATTACGCTACGTTAAACAAACTCATTTCTCGCTCATTGAAAAAGAACAGCGTTTTTCTCTGTATAAATATTAGTAAGACAAAACGACAATGGCAATATTCAATTAACATCAGTCTTATCATCTTGTGACAAAACATTGCGTACAATCAGATCAGATCTGCGGTGCTTACGGTTCGTTTATAACCATTGCACTCCTAAATCATTGAAATTTGATGTGAATCAATTCATCAATTGAATAACAAATTTGCTTTGCAAAAAGCCAAAAAGAGATTGAGACAAAAGACAGCCGCGTTACGAAGATAATTATAAGTTACAAAAGGTGTTTGTGAAGGCATACGCAGGGTTTATACAAGAGTCAATCAAATCATATTGGAATGCATCTAACCGATGCCTCTTTTGACATAAATCTCTGTCGAAACTTGAGACGCTGAGCATTGAAAGCGATTTGCTATTCAATTTAAGACAGCGCACGTACAAAGAAAAGGCAGCATTATGTAAACATAGCAATGTGATCAGATTTAATCGGATCTTCAGTGCAGTAATTGTCACCTGTCCCTGCTGTCGCTGTCAATGCTTTTGTGAACTTTCGTTGCCGCACACCATGCTAAGGTATGAGTCCACTTCATACAGAACCTGGTCTAAATAACCATTCCATTTCTTTATAGTTAATTCTTTTCTTCTTCAACATTGTTTATTATGATTATTTGGTAACATTGTTGATGTGAGAATGCACGCCGGTTTGCAAGAAACGTCTGTTGTACACATATGGCAATAGTTTTATTTAATGCAAGCTTATTACTGTAAAAGAGAACATGTAATCAGAACAATTTAGGAAATTTAAATGCTTAGAGAGAGGTAACTCCAAGCCAAACTCACAGGAGAAGATAACTTCTATGAATATATTTGTTTTCCAAAATTTTCATTGTGTTTGGTTAATGATTACGTACTGTATTGGTTTGTTATTCTTTGACCATTGACTTACATCATAATGTTTAAGTACTTTTTTAAATTCCAAATTTTTTATCTTAATTTCGGGTAAACTCTATGAAAATTGGCCGATACCAAATTATTGTTTTTGTGTATTTTTATTTTGAGCCGTACTACATGCAATCATGTGATCCACTTGTTAGTTGGATTTATTGTACAAAGCATTAAATCAGCTCTTTTCTCCGCTAGCATGAGCTCATTTTTGGGGAGCATTAGGGATGGGGAAGAGATATTGTTTGCATAGATAAATCCAGTGAATTAGCAAGTAGCCACTCGAGAGATGAGCCATACATCACCTTAACACTTCATATAAAGTCTTATACAAACACTCATCAACCCAGAATGAGACAGTTTCACATGCGATTTAGTGTTTTGTCAACACTCCATATCTTATAATGCGCTGCATATGTCTATGTAATGCGATGTATATATGTCTATGTAATAGCCATCAAATCTCCCACTTGTATAAACCCACTTATGCTAAGCATCGACTACCGTCCAATGAGGCAATACTTGTCATGACGAAAGTTTATCTCAACCAAATGCTGTCAAACAAAGTTTCTGAAAATAAAATTTTTCACCAATTAGCTTTTAGTGTTTTACCAATGGGCAGGAAAAGAATGCTTGAAAGTTCAAGACATGATTTGCTCAGCTCAAAATTTCCTCGTTCTAATAAAACAAGATTGTTATTTGAGCTTTAAACCACCGGACGACTTGTTGATACAAATTCTATTAAATTTATGGATGATGTATTTCATTATAGAATGTATTTGAGAGCTGATTCATTTGGAATTGTGCCAGTTAACTTCAAGTTCTTGCTAATTTTATGTATAGATTAAGCCAAATAAAGGTTTTGATCAAATATTAAATCAGAACAATTATTTTTAGCCCTTTGTTTGAAGTCGAAAATTAACAATTCGTTTGGTCTAATTTTCTCTTTTATTGTGCTGGAAAAAACCTTACATTTGTTAAACCAATTTTCTTCTAGTAGGTAGACATGAAATTTAGAAAGAAGTAGAAAGTTGGTACAAGCAAATATCATTGCTGTATTATATTATCTGTGCTACACTAGAGCCCAGGCCATCAAAGCAACACCGACAGTCACATTCACCAATGTAAGATGACAAAACCAATCATTAGACCTCCTCCTAATTATCATTAACTCGCTGATAAGGTGACAAGAAATATTTATTTAATGAGCCTCAATTCACTTTATCAGAGGCTTGCAGTTTGTCTACCCTTGGATGGCACTTGTAGTTTCTAAGACACACTGTATTATCATTCCATCCCCACTTGTCCGTCACTGAGCATACTAATTTGGGAGGGAACAGTTTTGTAGTACGTATCTAAGTAAATGATACACAACAACATCACAGGCTTGGTGGCTTTGATTCTAATCGCATGAAGCATGGCTCTACAGACAATGGTAACACCCTCCACTTTATCAGCGTAGAAATATTAATTATGAACGAGTAATTGTTGAAACTGAGTAAGACTTTAATTGGTCGCTTGTGTACTGGATCTAAAGATCATAGAATAGAAACTGTTGTTTTATCCTCCATCTTTGAACAATGGCCGACCACTTGAACAAGCCAATCACTCATGTTTGCCTATCTTTCATTGAGGATATTAAAAGTTTATTGAATGTTATTGGCTACTTATTTATTATTAAAATTCATTTGTTGTCATGTTGAAGATATTTTATTAGTTAGGAAAATTTTACGCAGACTCAAAGTTCTTTGTGCAGGAGTTAAAGCGACAGATTGCAACAGAAGCTAATACATTCCTCCAATGATTCTGTTTGACCGAACAAACAAATAGTAAAAAACTTATGTTTTCCATCAAAATTTAAAAACTAAAAAATTTAACAAAACATTTAAATACACAAAATAGTTATTAATTACGAGACAGTTTTTTATTATTAAACCGCCAAATTTAATTTTTAAGTTTGATTTTTTTAAACAGCTATGTTGACATAGCGAATACACAGTCAATACCCAGCACAATACAATTGTTATACGCTAATACTGGCAGCCTTGCCTCTCATAATGTCGTTTAATTACAAAAATGCTGATCATATTTCCTTTGCTAATTTGTTATCTCTAGAGTATATTGTCTTAGGGCCGGGTACAGACATTTGTAAGAAATGTATAGAAACTGGGCTATGATATTGTTACAGTTATCTAAGTCAGCCCAGTGTTTCTGATCATAATTGTTTTTATTTTGTTCACGAGAGTTGTTGAAAATCCCTGAATAATTGCCAGCCTAGCTATTGAGATTGAAACTTCATTTGATGAGCCTGTTCACTATTGAAAAACCTAAATTTTAATACTTGTTAGACCGAGATTGTTGTGTAAAATGGCAAACAGAAGAGGCTCATAAATGCTCTTTTAATCTAATAATAATAAATACTTGGTAGCTATTCGTTTTATACCTGATGATGTTTTTGGTAGTGTTTACTACGGCCAGCAGTATGTTTGCATCACGTCTGCTAAAATTTTTAAAAGTAAACAAATATAAATTGTGTTAGATGTCTGCTGACGTAAAATTTATGTACACGCATACATGTACATACATACAGACATGTTCATACATGCATGTAACTGAGATCTCTGGTATCGAGAGAGTATTGCAGTTGGTATCCTAACTCACTACTAGTTTATACTATTGTGTATTTATTTGGTCTTGTATTCTTAATATAACTGTTTCGATCTATATAACGGATGAGGAAGTGAGTTTGCAAAATGGCACTTTACGCAACAACCTTAACCCGGCCAGACACACACAGATGTCGCAATATTTTTGTTGGGAGGAAGCAAAAATTCTATTAAATATTTAAGTAAATAATTATGTAATTATTTATTTATTTGTAAATGTCCGAGTTTAAAACAAAACAATAGTATTTTATTAATAAGAAATTCTCGTCAGAATTTTGGTAAACGGTAAAACGTTAGCATTTAATAGGAGCATTACAGTTGATTGCTTACAGCAGTTAATTCAACAGCGTACACATTATGATGACACCCCATTCTTGTAGACTGATATTAATCACCGAGCCAGCATTTTTATATGAGCGATTTAGCTAATTATGATAGGATGGGTCGCAGCTTGACAATTCCTTTGATATAGATATTATTTGTATGGGGCCAGTAGTAATATATGCAGTAATTGAATTTCCTTCAGTAAATACAGAGCAGCTCTCTACGGCAGCTAGCTAAAGTCAGCGGTGAGAAATGACAGAATCAAATACCTAGACAAGATAAATTTAATGAGAAGGCAGACTAGGAGATCATAAATTTGCCTCCAACTGTATAATGTTACTGTAAATAATATTCCAACTGAAGAAACGTAAACCGTTAAAGCGTTTCAGAATAAATTATGAAAAAGGTTTTGGCTCCCCATGGCAAGGTTTATTGTTTGCAGACGTTTAATACGTGTCAAAAAAAAAATAAATAAAGCTCCTGGGGAATTTTGGTGACAAATAAAACTTTCATACTGTTTTTATCGCTGGAGCTTTTCATTTTTTCGTTTTATTATTTTTTATTTCTAAGGCAGATTTTAATTAACTACTAGTACAGAATGCTTGATCAGTGAAACGTCACTGGGTGAAGCTTGTCATGTTGACTGGAATCAACTGAAAGAAAATATAAATTTTTTCTTGAAAAACATTTTGTTTTAAAACTGTTTCCATAAACCTTTTGTTTTCTTTTTAGTACAAATAACAATATATCAAAATTTTGAAACTCCTCAAAAAGAATTAATTTAGTTGATATTGCGCTAGTAATGTTTGCTTGGGCACTTTTGGTGAGTAGGCGTGTGATTAAGCTGTACAAATGGAGTCAGCCAATTAAGTAGTGTTTAAGTATCACATGACCACAATGTGTCAATGTTTGTATTTAGACAGTGGAGCTCAGGTAGCTGCAGGTGACACAACATATATCACAGAAGCCTCCAGCAGTGAAAGACCAGTCTTACAGAGACAGGGTTCTGGCACAGAGATACTAAACAGAATGGGGATACCACAGCAACACCCTCACTCCAGTGATAGTCCTGTGTACATTCCTGAGGACATCAACATTCCGTCTTCTTTTGATCTTAGAGAATCCCAAACATATGACGGTAAGAAAATTTTAATATTTTTTTCAAATTCTTTTGAAATCTGAGTTTTTATTTTATTTTTAGCAATTGGAAAATTTGATTAAAAATTTTTTGTACCGCTCAAAAATTTGTGCTACGCTCGCGGTAAATAAAATTCACAAACAAGCAAATTAAATACATACAACTTTAGAGTTAATAATTATTGTGACGTTTTATAGGTCTGGGTATCTGGACAAAAAAGCCTGTTGCAAAAGGAAGCAAGTTTGGCCCGTTTACAGGCGTAATGAAGGAAGTGTGTGAAGACGCAAGCAGTGCATGGGAGGTAAGATTGGAAGAATGTTTATACATCTGTTGCCAGTTTTTGGTGGAGCCATTGTTTTTAAGCATTCCATTGGCGCTATCAATTAGAAAATTGCTAAATAAATAAATTAAGTGAGAGATTACATGACATGATGAACTGACATGTCCAGCTAAAACAATATTATGTCAAGTTAAATGTTGAAAGACGAGCGTCAAATTTAGTAATTACCGATGCCTAACAAATAGATTTGTGTAAAGAAACAAGTTGATACTGAGACGAGTGACATGATTGGACAGATAGATAAGATGTATCGGTCTTCTCTATATCTCTGACACCCAAACACCACTCAGTGCGGGCTCTAATTTGACTGTTTGCGTTACGGCAAGCCATCTGCATTCATTTATCTGTCACCAGCTACATTTGTTGTAATGAGACACTGATTGCCAATATGTCTAGTATATATTACCTATAGCATCCACGTATTACATAACAAGCCATCCGATAGCTCTCAAATACTCAAATTAATGTTTCTCTTAAACGCAAAAATTGCTATTTTAAAAAAATTATGACTTTAAAAAACAAAAAAACTGCCGTTTACTGCTACTGTTGAAAGTATTTAAAAGCATTCTTTAGTAGGTTGAAGTCTCTGACAGCATCTACATGATCATCTTTCCTTGTCACTAGAAAGATGCCTAATTAATATGACACTGAGTAGATACTAATATCCTGACAAGAGTTCGTTGCGCTGATTGGCAGCGATGACACCGTATGTTTGTCATTATTTCATCTCATTGCTGTCAACAAAAAATTAAAAAAATAATGCAAATAGTCGTTATTCTGAGTAAAGAACCGAAATGATGTTGGGTCTAGAAGAGCAGGCAAAATTTATAATATAAAAAGTGGAGTGTTTGGTTAGGCGGAGAGAGTTAATTATTCCTCTCTACCAAAGTTGAAGCTACTGTGTAAACCCATCTGATGGCAGCAGTAACAATGAGACTGTTGTATCTCTTTAATCAATCACAAAAGAACATGACGTTCACTGATTATCTATATAAACACTTGAGTATAATGATGTACGCTGTGTAAAGGGTACATTTGATACGTAAAATTTAATTTGAAGTACTTTTTTTACAAAACTTGTTTTCTCATTCACCCTTTGTGAGGTAAGAAATGAGGACATGATAGTAATAATTTAGACACTTTGGCAATCAGTACTTCTGTGTGGAACATCTGTGATCATTGCTGTCTCTATCCAGTCACATTCCTTCATGGATTAGCATGGATCATGATGTTAAGCCCAAGGGTTTTGCTCATTAACCACAATTATTTAAACTTGAGAAAAGCGGCCATTGTTCTAACCTTTAAAGATCAAAGATTCAGTTATGTAATCATGGTTCCAGAGCAATTCTACATTGGCTACTGTTCACAACACAAAGTATATAATTTCGGTTTCAACAGTAAAATAAAATTACCAACTATGAGTCACGCTTGTGAGGAATGAGTCACAAAAGGAGACAATTACCAAACAACAATATCATTTCCTACAATTATTTGTAGCCAATTATATTATTTAAATGCTATTCACGTTATTTGTCACTTCAGATCGTGAACAGCAGAGGAGAGGTCAAAGGCTGGATTGACGCATCCGAGCCAGAGTCTGGAAACTGGTTGAAGTACGTACGCAGCTGCAGCAACCTGTCACAGCGTAACGTAATGGCCGTGCAATGCCAGGATGAGATCTTTTATAAAGCGACAGAAGACATCCAAGTTGGATGTGAACTTTTGCTATTCAATGATGATGCTGTTGTACCAGAAAATGAAGGTAATTTATGCAATATTACATCTGATATCTATTACCGAAACTAATATTTTATGTATGGAGTTGTCATACCATCGGTTAAGAGGAAACAACTTCTCTATGTTTTGCAGCAGAAGAAACTCAGGAATGCCACCATTGTGGACATGAATTCTCTTCTCTTTCCAACTTGACTCACCACCAGAGATACTCATGTATGAAGGCAGCTGCGCACTATGCCAGTATGCAGAAAGATGGAGCTAACAAGGCTAGCTCCAAGCTAAGGTAACAATCAATATTAAACTTCATCCAAGAAAATGAGCTACGAATACCAATTTCCGCTTTTTTTTAGGAAAATTTCACTTTTCGAAGTATTTTTCCAATGAATTTTTCAGTGGATTTTAGCTCCATTCATCAACAATATAAATTTAATCCGTCTATTTTGTTCTATTTGTCTAAATTTACAGATCGTTTGTAAACCCTTAGACAGCTTTAGCTGAGTTCAATCTGTGAAAAAAAATTCTTTAACAACTTTTAAAAATAAATAAAGCTTTCTTTTAATAAATTTTAGTAGCGATTCTGATGACGAAGATTCTGAGAACAGTGAAAGCTATGGAAACAAGATGGCCATGATGAACTGGGCTGCTGACAGCTCAATTCCGGTGTGTATTCAGCACTAATTGTCAAATGAGTATTTAAAATAATTGATGCAGTTTTTTTCAGGTTTGCGAAATTTTATAGAATTTTTATCATCACCAACAACTTAGCCTCATCTACACCCAATAAGCTAAGATGACACTTTTGTTAGTTGGCATTTTCTTCAGCTATTAAATAACAGGAGAGGAATACGATTTCCTGAGAGACGTGTCATGTGCAACACACGTGCAGGTCTCACATGTGTGGGGATAGACGCCGGTAGACAAGTCGAGAACATGTGCGAAGGGTCTCACTGGTTCACACAATCGCAAGACTGTCAATCAACAATTTGATTGAAAAATTCCTAAGTGTTGATTGGAAAAATAAAGCAGAGGCTATATTTTAGGATAAAAGCATTTCAAATGTCCTAAACTAGATTGGGAGGAATTCTTTAGCCTACAAAATGCCTAATTTGTCACCGCGTATAAGAAATGAGTTTTGACAGACTTGAAATCAACATGAAAATGATTTTTTTTGTTGCAGCTGATGAGGACAGGAGAGAACGGAGAGAGAGTGTTCAGCTGTGAAAACTGTGACAAAGTATTCACCGATCCTTCTAACCTGCAAAGGCATATCAGGTCTACACACGTTGGTGCGCGTTGCCACGCATGTCCAGAGTGTGGTAAAACATTTGCTACCAGTTCAGGGCTGAAACAACATCAACACATTCATAGCAGTGTCAAGCCCTTTCAATGTGAGGTGAGCATCTCCACAATAACTGCTTTCAAACTCGAGTATTGTTGATGAGGAATTGCGTCCACATTGTATACATTTGAATGATAATAGTTAATAATAAAGAAATCTACCGGACTATAATGATGTTTCGCCTATTGAAATTTTATCGCAGCTTACATTATTAGTTAAATGTAAAACCGGTGTTTGTTGTTACTTGACAGGTTTGTATGAAGGCTTACACGCAGTTTTCAAATCTCTGCCGACACAAACGAATGCATGCTGACTGCCGACAGCAGATAAAGTGCAAGGACTGTGGGCAGGCATTCTCTACTGTGACCTCACTGAGCAAGCATCAGAGGTAAGTACTGTATCACACAATGACGGAATGAAAAATAGTTTGATTTGCTACTAATAAACTGTTTTCTTTTTTTTGTTAGATTCTGCGATGAAGGTAGCAGGTCATCCATCCGTCCTCCTTTTCCACCTCACTCATTCCAAGCTGGACCTAAGGCTACCATGAGCCACACTCCGAGTGTAACGTCATCAGGTTCGCCATCTCCAAATGACAGCACACCCAGAGAAAGTCCACAGATATCTCCAATTTCAAATGCTGCTTATCTATCGAGCCTGTACAACAGAGCTCCGGCAGGATTTCCACCTCTATTTCCACCTAATGCAGCCACTCTACCAGGTAAATAGAGTAACCATTATAATAAATGTAATAAATGAAATTAAGTTATTAATAGTAATAAATAATAGCAATACGTGAACATAAATAAATAACGATGCGACTCTCCATGTTGAATCAAATATCGTGATTGAAATTTACTTTCCATCAATTCTATATTTTAGTGAAAGCATGAGCTGAAAAAAAATTTCTGCTGAGGGAAAATTATTTATTTGGCTTTTGGTTTGCAGGAGTTTATCCATTCGCTGGACCAACACAAGGACAGTTTCTGCAGAATTTTTTAGCCAGCTACATGCAAAGCACTATGCAGCAGCAGAAACCTGTACTACCCCCTCACGTACCTGCCCGCACTATTCCTTTACCACACAGAGCCGAACATAGACCTGAATCAGAGCCAAAAGAGAAGAAAAGGTTCCTCGACTCACACCAAGGTATGTGATGTCATAACAGTAATTATGTACCCGTGTTAAAATAAATTTCAATGATATTAACTGTGAACATGCGCCACCTTGATTACAGACAGCCCTCCGGAGAAGATGAGCAAAAGAGAGCACACCATTGTGAAACCAGAACCTATCAGGGCTCCAACAGTTAGTATGAAGCATAGCTCCTCCCAGCCTAACTTGTCCAATGCTTCAGTTAAATCACAGCTACCGAGTCCTCAGGAGAGTGCCAAATATTCATCGGCCAAATCTCAGAAAAGTCCTCACTCAACGATGGACCAGCGCGCAGCTACGTTTGCATCTACCTCCGCAACAACTAAGAAAAAAGGTGGCAAAGATCATCAGCCACTTGATTTGAGCAACAAATGCAAATCTGAGAGCTCGTCACCAAATCTTCTCCAAAGAATTGCAGGTGAGAATCTTTTTGAATAATAAATATTTCACAGGCTCTCAGTTTTTCCGTAACAAGCTGAAGTTTTTCAAAGCTTTCTGCTCCCCAAGAAATTGAGACAACCATTTTTAAGCTTTGGTTGACCAAAAAACAAGATGGATAAGGGTTTTTAAAGGTTTTGTCCCTAAGTGTTGGTTGTACATGTAATCTGATCACACGTTGCAGCTGAGCAGAAGAATGCTGCGATGCCAGATTTGAAGTTCCCTCATCATGCCTTTCCATTTAATGATGATCCTGCACTCATCAATGCAATGATGTTAAACCCGGCTGTCAGGGATAAAATGATTAGAGATGCAGCCAAGGTAGTTATCTTCTCTCTTTCATGAAAAAAGACAACTCCTTTACATCAATTACAAACAGGTTTTTATTACAATGCGATACTTTGACTGGTTAAGAATTCTAATACTTCTTTCTATTTACAGGTGATGTCAACATTGCTTCCACCTGGCTTGCCATTCCCTCATTTGTTTCCAAACTTTATGCAGCCGATGGCTGTGAGCCCCTCATCAGCTCCCGAGTTCCCACAAAAGGTGCCTCAAGCTCCACCCACCCCGACAACTTCCTCCCCACTGCTGTCATCTAGTAGCAAAGTCGAACCCCAGTTCACTTTCAACAATGGCGCAGTTTCTAACCATCAAAACAAAAATAAAGAGAAATATGCTTGCAAGTACTGTGGCAAGGTGAGCTCTACGGAATTATAGTACATAAATTATCGTATCAATTTGTGTTATATAGATGTTGGTGAAATTTAAACCTATAAATCAGAATATTGTGGTGAATGGTTGTAGGTGTTTCCACGTTCTGCAAACCTGACTAGACACTTGCGTACGCACACCGGTGAACAGCCATACAAATGCAAATACTGCGAGAGATCATTTTCTATCTCGAGCAACCTACAAAGACACGTACGTAACATTCATAACAAGGAAAAACCGTTCAAGTGCCACATCTGCGATCGACGCTTCGGCCAGCAAACTAATTTGGACAGACATCTCATGAAACATGAACTCAATGGCAGCGCTGTCCCTATAGAGGAAGACCTCAATGACTCCGCAGCGTATAGAGAAGCTAATGGTGGGAGTTGCAGCAGCGACGACGGCGAGGCAAATTATTCAGCATCTCCAGTCGCTGTGTAAGATGAACACAAAAGGCTACTTATCTCTTCCTGTGAATGAACAAGTTTTTTTTAATATTATTTATATAAACTAGAGGATGTTTCAATAATTTCCGTCCCAACTTGTAGTTAATTATTATATCCCAACTATGAATATTTTGTTGGAATCATCACTTTGCCTATTATTTTAAATAAATAGATCTAATATTTTCATTAATTTATATTTATTTAATTTATATATATTTTTAAATGCAAAAAACATGTATTTAAGTTGTGATCTCAGTTTTAATCCCTCCTGGACGAGAGTGCGGCTATGTTGTTATAATTTAAATGAAATAATCAATGCATCCATATCGATTGTCCAAAAGAACTCATTTTATAGTATTTATTATATTGTATTTTGCCGACATCCAGGCATCGATTTCATTTTTCTGTAACAACTAAAAGCTTTTTTGAGAATGTGAAAAAATATGATAAGACAGCTAGCAACCAAAGAAGCAACAGGCTATGTAGTATACCAAAGATTGGACACGCTGAACCTTGTTCATGCCCTTAGTTTGATCACAGTGCATTTGCTGTGTGTTCCCTTATCTATTTTGTATGATTGTTATTAATATATAGTTGAAAACATTCGTAACCAGACCTTTTCTGCTGTTGAGTATTTTGCAGATCTGCCATGACATAGATGCATAATCTTGTAAATCATGGAATGAAATATTTGTGAGCACGCATATGATTGAAACGTCAGATAGAGCTTACAAAATGGCAGGTTTATCAATATAAAATATATATTTATATACACATAGAAAAAAAGTGAACTAGTTATAGTAGCTAAGGCCAACCTGTTGAGTAAACAGTAGGGATATCAACGCTGTAAAACAGGAAGTGGTCAATCTATAGACAAAGGTAAACTAGCTGAGTGGATAAAAAGAACACTGACTATTCTATATACATTTCAGCAGGTGGCCAATAAAACCAAAGCTACAAACAAGACATCTCTATGATTATTAAGTACATATCAATAGTTACATCAATGTGTCTGTGTGAGTCTATGTTACATTGACAACCAGCGAAAGGTGCTCACCTTGTAGATTTGTGAAACACAAACATCGGCCTACGAAATCCTAAAACAGCAAACGTGGCAGTGAGGTCAATCTAAATGGAAACACGAAAACTTACAAACAAGTAAACACAAAATTGTTTCACTTCACACTTTCACAACAGGAAATGAGTAGTAGATATAAATAATATCAAATATGTTCTTAGGGCTAATACAAAACCTTATGTCTGTAGTTAAAGCAGGGCGGATTATTAACACAAAATGAGGAGTCACCCTCTCTTTGTTTAAGAACTACACGACAACTCCGAATTCTGTGATAATAATCCAGCACCAAACATAAAAAATATGATCTAAGAACCGATAAATATCAGCAAACTCTTGTACATGAAAAATTGAGGAATAATGGAACATAAAACATCATGCTAACTCTTGTAGGTAAACACTTGAATAGACAAAAGTTGAAAGGGCCATTATCCAATAAACTGCACCATATAGACTAGAAAGTACACATGCGTTGTACTGAGGATATGCAGACGATGGCAAGGAAGACAAAATTAAGCTCACCCTTAGAGCGATGCTCTTGCACATTGAGTCTCTCACATGTGATAAAGCCAACCTCACTAGAGAGTAAATACTCCGTAAACTGCTCTGGTCTCAAGTTTATCTCCTGAAAGTTCCTCTTAATGCTCTCCTACAAAATTCCAGTTCCTGCTCAAGTAATGCAACACAAAGAGCGATACAAGACATGTGTAGGTGCTATCACAGGCATACATACAGTCAAATCCTTTTTCTTCTTGTAGGAGGGCCACATCTGAGGCTCCAACACGAGAACACCGCCGGGATTGAGCTGCAGAAACATCCTCTTGAAGCACCTCTTTATCCCATCATCGCCTGTAGGGAGAAGTTTGCACTAGCTAGCTATTACACATACAGGCATGAACTAGCTAGCTATAACAAATGCAGACATGCAGTAGCTAGCTATTACACACACAGGCATGCATGTTACAACGTGTGACTGAGTCTAATAATGACTCCAAGTCATTGTCCAAACAAATGACACAAGGTGACAAAGATGTGAGGTGTTGTGAGACAACAAACATCCAAGAAGAGACTTACCATTGTTAAGGTGGATCCACTTGGTTACACTCAGAGCCAGTATGACATCAAACTCAGCTTTGACCATATCCAGCAGCTCATCAGACTGGAGACAGTAGTTTCCCTACAACAATTGATAGTGGATGCAGCCACTCACACGGCTATCTATTCCACACAACGAACATCTATAATATTGAACGAAACAATTTGGATCAAGTAAAATAGATTGAAAGAAAGTTTCCAGGTAAGAGAGGTTCGCTAAGTTTAGACTTCCATTTGCATCAACCGAACACCCAGTGTACAACTGAGCTACCAAAAGCCACATATATCAACCGAGCTACCAAAAGCCACATATATCAACTGAGCTACCAAAAGCCACATATATCAACCGAGCTACCAAAAGCCACATATATCAACTTACGCAAAGGAAGCTTGTATTTCGTGGGAAAACGCTGTGGGATACTGTTTGGTCTGTTTTAGACAATCGAGCACCGCTTTGAGTCTGTTGAGCATTTGATTTTGTGTTTGCCACAAACTGACTGGAGGAATGGGTTGGAGTAGGAGTAGAGGTTGTCGTCGTAATTGTCTCTGTGATTGGCTGTTCACTTGGCTCCGTAGAGCAGGAAGGTGATGGTAGAACACTGCTGATTGGCTGATTAGTAACAGCAGAGACCAGCGTTGATGTAGCGGAGGAGGAAGCAGTAGTTGTGTCTGCACAGGAGCGCACAGGATGCGTATGAGATGAGACCAAAGAAGCACCGGAAGTGGGATTAGTATGGGTTATACAGTCAGTAGATGGAGGTGGCTTGTGTGCTGTAGGGTATGAAGTGAGAGTTGTGCCATCTGATGACTGCGTTGTATGAACTGTAGTCGTGGGGGTGGAGCCAATGAACGAAGGAACGCTGATTGGTCCGTAGACAGCGAGACAAGAGACAGGGAACTTCCTGTTGTCACTTTCATCTTTGTAATATCTGACGTTCTTACGAGCGATGGAGATGAGTTTATTGTCTATATCTATCCCGACCACCTTGACCGGCTTGTAATCTCGAGCTATGGTCAAGGTCACATGGCCTACAACATGCATGCGCAATAATAAATCGCGAAACAAATAACCAGACAACAAACATGGCTGCTCAAGGTCACTAAAAATAATTGAGTTATTTTCTTATCGGAAGGAAAACTCCCAGAAACATAATAAATATGACACATTGCTACCATCTATCCTAGTATCAAACACGCACTGCATCATGGACTAGCGTAAATGAACTTGTAACCAGTTGGTGATTGGTAACCAATAACTGCAACATCAATTCCGAGACAAAACATGGCTGCGCCATTGGCTTACATAGAACGTTATGAAAGATGGCAGACAACATAATTGGGTAACAGACATTTGGTAGAGCTCCACCCAAGTAATAGACCATTCACAATAGGTACACAGGCTACCACATACACACATGAGATATCAAAGCTGGAGAGGTTCGGTTTGAAACAAGAGAATTTGTAATAAACAAATTCACCACAACACAGTCAGCGCAGAAACAGAGGCATCTTTGAACCGATCGAAATCGATACCTTCAGTTACCCTCTAAGATTAACAGCATTAAACAAATATTAACTAAAATACAATAAGGAAAATTTTTAAGAAAATATTTGCCGGCACATTAAAATAAAAAGTAACCATGCAGCTGCTATAGTCGGGAATTATGTAACCAATGTAACTAACATGATCATATGCATAAGCAATCAAAGAGCATGGGGGGAGGGGGGTGGTACATATACCTACCAATGTTACAGCCGATATCCAACACAGATTTGCCGTGGAACCAGCTGGCTTTCATCGACTTCACCCGTGGGTCCACCTCCATCTTGTCACATGACCGATAGCCATAGTATCGGTTGTAGTTGCCGTGTATGAAGGCGTTGTTTTTGGCTGATGACTTTAGCTGTGCAGCTGTCTTGTGTGCAGCAGGTTTATTGGGCTTATGTCTAGGTCTATGAGGTGGTTTGCTTTTGTGGGCTGACTTAGATAAATGTTTCTCTACAGTGACACAAAAATATCAAAAGTGAGACTTGTCTTACCTTAACATAGCAAGAGCAGACAACTACATATCAGGAATAAGGAGTCAAGAGTAAAGGCTATAGCGACAGCTTACATGCATTCAGAGCATCAAATAAATTAGATGTGGAGAAAGATACAATGGATTTCATTTAAATTGAAACACCAAAAACAAAAAACTCAATTTGAAGTGTTTAGGTTTGGTTCAACAGAACAAATTGTCGAGATAAATAACACAACTCACCTGGAGATATATGTGTCAATGGCTTGGACTGTTTTGTGGTCTCCACTTTTATGCTCTCTTGTGAGGTGTCCTTGCCTACACCTACTAATAATTCGTTCATCTGTTGTATTAGGCATTACCAAATAACAGACTTTCAGTAAAACAAGCCCAGTAACGTTAAAAACTAACATTTTTATATGCGACGGTAGACAAACAATCAGAGCGCAATAAAGATGATAGTGTTGTGGATAAACCAGTGTACACTCACCAGATGCAGACGTAGAAGATAAACCGTTGGTGGACTGCTCGGTGGAGTCGCTGTGAGACGACTTCACATCTGGCCAGTTGAGACTCCTGCAGGTTGCATCATCTACAGACACACATGCTCCAACTCAACCCACACATATTGCATGGTAACACAAAGGCAGGTTGAAATAGTCGGCTATCAAATCTATTAGGTAGATCGACAAGACAACAACCACATGGCTTGTAATCCAAATCTCAATCTATCAGTGCAGTTTTGCAGCAAGGCATCCCAAACTTTATCGGCTAAATAAAAAATAACAACAGGTACAATTGTTAGCTCGCTTACCTGAATTAGGTTCGAAAAGGCTATGGTCTGCTTCCACCTCATGGTCAGAGTCAAAGTCAATCTCTAATTTCTCTTTTCTCTTTTTAGACAGCCTCTTTCTTTTGAGACGTACTGATACTAGGAGAGACAAGCACAGACATAGAGTAAGATACAACAGATGTTTAATGAGTGAGTGAGTAATCAACGCATACTATTCCCCACAAATACTCATCAATGAGAGACAGGCAGAATTTCCTCAACAAGTAAACGTTAAATACACAGCTACTGAAAAAAACTAATGATAAATAGGAAATTGGCCTTGAGAGATGCCCACTCTTGCTGTGGCACGTGGGGGGGGGAGAGAGAATAAATCCCAATATATGTAATGAATCACCAAACACCTTGCAGTTAGCACACGGCAACGTAACCTGAATTACCTAACGGAAGCACGCCTTTCAGCAACGTGAGATTTACAAAGCCAACGAGGTAAATAACGCCAACTAACAAATAAAACGACGTATTGACAAAGGTTTGCCAGTTCAGAAGGTCTACCACTAGAATGTTCAAAGTAATAGTGAATTGTAAAGTGTAGAGCGCTCTGCAGTCAAGAAAGGATGCGATGTACATGGGTGGTTGTCTGCTAGCTAGCTATACATTGTACTACCATGCAAACAATGTCTATGTGTAAGAGAAATATACAAAACTAAACGTAAAATTTACCAAATGACTCTGTGGGCAATGAGCAAGTGGTGAATTTGTAATATTGTGACGCGTTATGTAGAGACTGTGAAAAATTAGAAAAAGAAAATGCTTTTTACCAAAAGAAAGGAACAGCAACTTTGTTACATTTGTAACTCTACTATCTGCAAACAAATCTATCAAGGCAACAGTGACTTTTAGAAAGAACATAAATGAAACTTGGAGTTTCTTTTAAGAAAATTCAACTTTGATGCGTTGTCTAAAGCATTAATTTTATTGTAATAACATTCCGAGTATAAAATTTACTCAGGTGAAAGATCACTTGCTACAATTCTAATTAAAGGTGAATCAAGGTAACAAGCATACCTCACGATATTGTAGCTAAGGCTACGCTAGTAAGACATGTGCAATTCAGGTCCAACTGGTAACCACGCTGTTTCCTTTACAAGGTAACATTAGGTCTAGATGCTCAACAAATGGAATACATAACACACTAACCTGTGGGGGAGAGGGGACCAATCACCTGCCCTGTGGTGTCATCTATGGTCAAATTCAGCGGATCTGCAAGGTTACTGATCTTGGGTGGAGGTTTCGCAGCAGCCGGTCTCTCTAGGTGTGCATCAGGTGAGGGGGCGGGTGACGGACCCGTCCTATTTTGTAAACCGACTAGATTGAGTGGATCACTGAGGCTACCACCTTTGTATAACTTTATATGGTTCAGAGGACGTTGGGACTTGGAATGGGAGTAACGTCGCTTCTTTGCAGAGGAAGGTTGATCCTCTCCCTCTGTGTGCTGACTCTGCCTACAGGTTGAGCGATACAGCTAAGCCATAACTCAAAAACTATCGTTGCATTGTCGATTGCGTGTATGGAAGTGCATGAGAGGACAAACCCCCAACTTTGGCTTTCAAGGCTGATCAACTGGCCAATATTTTGTTATTTGGATTTCAGCTAGCAACTTTAACAACACCAACGCAAATTTAACAAAACCCAAGGCAGTGGTGAGCGAGTGAATAGAAAATATTTTATCTATCAAAGGTGGCATGTCGGTGATTAAAGGGCCTATGACGCCTAATTTGAAGAGGATTTGATTTAATTTAAACTTTCCGAGGTTGAAACGTGTTCAGAAAAATTATCTGGAGTTGCCCTCTCACCAGTAAGACGATTCATATAGACGCAGTCAGCACTTGCCAAGACGCCTTTTTTTTCTCGAAGACACACCAAGTTATATGGAGCTATAAAGCGAGTTTTCAAAAATTTGGCTTGTTCGCATAGAAATGGGGCGTCCTAGATATTAGTTTTGTGCAGAGACTCTTTTGATTGCAAAAAAATGATATTGCAACAAATTTTAATTTTTTTGGAGCCGATTTTCTCAAGTCAGCAATTTGTTTTATCTTTGGTAAGCTCGCTATTATGTATACACTGGCGTTCACGTGATAGTGTTTGTCATCAAAATCAAAAGAAATAATGAAATTTTTTTATCAAAATATTAATTTTCATGTGAAAAATTAATCAAACAATAACATTAGTATACTTTCATGATAATACTAGGTGAAAAAAAACATTGCCGAAATTGTATTTCCGGAGTTTTTTTTTTTACAACAAAGATAATAATTAAATCTGAAATACCAGCTATCTTTCCAAGAAAAAACTTCAAAAGCACTAAATAATAATAATTAAGATTTTTGAAAAGTAGTTTGGAACTGAAAAAGTAACAAAAATGGTACAAACTACTTGCTGTAATTTACTATATAATATCATAATGCAGATAGTCCCTTCTGCCGAACGCATTGTCATAGACCTCCATAGACCTCTACATGATACCTATTGGTGTTTCGTTGACGCGAGTGAGTTTTCTCAATAGTTTTACAATGCTTGATGAAAAAACAACTCTACACACAAAGTGCGTCTTGAAAAGCCCGTCCTAAGCCCTTTAACGCACAATTTGTTAGTCGGAGTTGTCTTTTCTTTAATGTCAAAGAATGCTAAATAGTCTCAACCAGTGATAAAAAATAATCATAAACTAGTTCCTATTGTTTTTTTTATTGCATTTGAAAATCATTATTTATTTACAATCTAATTTGTTTATTTTTTTTCAGTCAAAAAACATGTAATTCAGATTTAAAAACTATTGTTGTTGTACAACCATGCCAGCAATGAAAATCTGATGTTTCGTTTTTTGCACAAATAAATTCTGATTAATGATAATTTGAATTTTTTGATATTATTTGATTTATAAACAACTTGCTCAACTGAAATACTGCTTTAGCTGTTGAGATATTGGCCATTTAATTTACCACATGAATGCCAGTGTGCACATAATAGCAATCCTATCAATAATAAATTGAAAGGCTGACTCCACTAAAACACCTCCAAAAAACCTGAAAATAATTGCAAACCTAATTTTCTATGCTCTTCAAAGTCTTTGCAAAATAACTATTACTGGGATGCCCTCCTTCTATTCAAACAAGCCATATTTTTGCAACTCAGCTTCATGGCCTTATAATATAAGTGGTGGCAAATCAAATAAAAATTGCGTACTAGTCAGCATCTATTGCACTTATACTATGGATGGAAAAAGTTTTTGGGGTAAAAATCAATAGAAATATATGGAGATAATTTGGGTTTAATTCAACCCAAAATCGGTGGCATAACACCTTTAAAGTATGACCGCAGTGCACATAACAGAGAAATAATGACTAGTCACAAATACGTAAAAATTGCTGCGATTCATCCAGTCTTTACCAAATGATGAATACATTGAAAAGTTAAACATCACGTACCTGCGCTTCTTGAAGTCATGAGATTGAGAGGTTCCAGAGGTAGATGTACCATCAGATTTTCTGTCTGCAGGGTCAAAAGTAACCCCCGGCTGGTTGGTACCATTTGGTGTCTTGATTTGCACGCTCATACCCCCTTGTCACACCAACCTACCAAATGTTCGATGGAAATGATTATTATTGTCACTGAGCTGTGGGACGTTTATGTAGCTAAGTGCCTCCATTTGTCCACATAGCATCATGTTTACGCTAACTAGTTCCAACAAAAGCCTGCGCCGCTTGCCGAGGCTGCTCTAATTAACACGGCTAAGCTTATAGGTTAAGTATGGTTTTGCCAAAACAGATTTCTTGTCATATTTGAAATCTGCATCCTTTTTAGCCCAAAACTCTAAATTTTGTCCAAAATTGTCAATCAAAAATAAGAAAATTTGAGAATAGACTTGTTTACGAAAAATATTTGAAATTAACCGACGGATTTGTGAGGCATACAAGATGCCAAAGCTTCATGGTTATTCATTTAACCGGAGCACCTTTTTTCGAGCTGCGTACTAGGTCACTACTAAGTGAAGTAATCGAAGTGTGGTCAACCGTTCCAATCGCTATTTTATATAAGGACAACTCCCCTGGAGCAAAAGACCACAAAGGCTCATATAAGTCACCATTGGCTGAAATAGTTTTTATGCATGCATTCAATATTTGTTTCATAAAATGACCTTTTTGTGTATTAATACTTATGCGAACATCCTTTGTTTCAATCTAGCATAAATTTTCATTTTATCAAGCTGAATTTTGCAGCAAAACTTTGTTTAAAACTTTTAAACGTGATTGGAGCCTGGAATAAACAAGGAGTCATCTCCCCTTCGGAGGGATAACTCTTTATTGAGCAGTACCGTACATGGAGATGTTTGCTGATACATTTATTGAAGATTACGTGTCCCTCACTTTCAGGCCAGTGAGCTATGTGACCTTTTGTAATTGTATACAGGGCGCACACTCGCGTTAGTTACCATATATATGACAGACACCCGAAATATTGAAGTGCCACTTGGTTTTTTAGCAAATATAAAATAAGTGGAATAATCTTACTGAGATACTGGTAACTAATATTATTAAAAGTGCAGTATTTACCCTTTGAAATCGGTGTTTGTTGTTAGTGTGTTGCTGTTGATGTGAATCAGCAATGAATGATTTGAAAAAAGAGCAAACTAATCCGCATTGTTATTTTTTTTTTACATACTATTTATTATTTTCCTTTCTTCATAAACAGCTGACTGAATCACAAAAACCCGTAATAGGCTACTCTGAAGTGAAGTATGAATAATGCCAGATAAATAGTATGTTTATTTTGAAAAAAAAATGAATGGTTTTATTGGTACGCAGAAAATAATTTTTTTTGGGAATATCTATGTAATTATAATTACTCAACACATTACAAGATTATTTTTTCTATGATTAACTGATGGCTATTATTAGTAATATTTATAAACTATTTGTTATTCAAAATTTTAAATGAAAATTGAATGGTACAAGAAAAATGATTTATAATTTATACTTTAATATAAGTGGTAATATAAGCACTGCATTTCAGCTTTTATTACTTTTCCTTAAATTAAAAATTTGTGTTTAAAATTCCCAGAAAGCTAGGAGACATTGAGCTTTTCGATAAACGGTTGTTTAAAGCTTCGTTATGTTAATTTGCTGCGTTATGAGCTGTTGAAAGTCAGCTTTTTTTGCTATAAGTTATAGTGTAGTCACTCAAGCATTTGGCTCCAGAGGGACACGTGACAAAGGCAGTTGGCCACACTTTGATCACTTCACTTAGGGGTACTAGGCTTGCTGAGTGGAAAGTATTATGCATCAAAGGTGAGTATAGTGTCCTCTCTTAGAAAATTAGCCCAAAGAGAGTGATTCAGAATGCTCTTTTAGATAATTTTTACATTCAAGAGAGCATCGTTAGTATTATTCTAAATAACAATTGTTTTTTTAATTTCTTCTATTATAATGGCAGTTTGTTACCTATTTATCGTACATACATGGTTCATTAAAACGATAGACTATCATTGATGATTATTTGTGCAACCATCAACAACTGCATTTTTAACAAATAGATAATCATTTAAATTAGCCATGATTAATGATCACATTAATAATGCTTATTATTATTTTTCATTATTAATAAAGGACTTGTGCAAAAATAATTTGATAGCCACAAATTCCAACGATTTTTGGTAAGATGGAAGAATTATGTTGTCAGAACATGACCTAAAAATGTCATTCCAATTAGTACAGTATTTCTGTGTACAGTGAAACCTGTATAAATGGACCTCGGAGAAATCAATAAACCGGGTTATCCAATACCATGCTCAAGGTCCTAACCTTTAGCCATGTCCTCTACAAATACTTTGCTGCTATTGGGTAAACTGAAGTTTTCTCGACACTCACACTGATTGGGGAAAGAAGTTGCAAGTCAATGCACGAATCTGAAAAAAATATGACGACGGAATTTCACAAATGCCCGTGATTGGTGTCAATATTTTTTGGTTTCCTGTCATTGACTGCGACAACATTACGTAGCTAGTAGTGAGAAAAGTTCAGTTTGGCCAATAGCAGTTGAGTATTTGAGGAGCGCATTGTATCCTGTAGAGCCATACGCGGTGAGCAAAACATTGGGCATAAAATTCAAAATTTCATTAAAAACTACAAACAAAAATCGATCATAGTGCAAAGCCTTATACACCAAAAGTGAGCTAAGAGTGTCCTCTCTTTGAAAATTAGCTCAAGGTGAGTGATTCACAATGTTTTTCAATACATTTTTGACATTTATTGATGGAGCGCTGTAATGAAATGTGAACGAACTGTCCACACTTTTAGCAATTTTTTCAACTAATTTTTATTACAATGCCCACTTGTTACCAATCATACCTGGCTTACTGTGCTCACAATTACAGTAAAAGTGTACATGGAGGAAATTTTTTTGAGTACGTTTGTGTCCATGATGATGCCCATACAATTTTTGAGCGGATTTCAATCTTTCTTTTGATATATGTTTCATTGCTGTAGCTGCTTCAAGTCAGCAGCTAGATTATAATGAAAATATGCAAAATCCACCAAAAGCGACTATGAGACACTGCGTTACAATTATAATAATAACAACAACCATTGTTTTTTGTTGCTGTTTATTATTATTATTAACAAATAATAATGAACATTTATTCTCGTTATCAATTAAAGATAATAGACAATAAGAACAATAATTATTATTACTTACAGAAGAAACAATTAATAATGATAATATCAATTAATAATAATTGTTTTTGTAGTAATAATAATTCATTTATTATTTCAGTGAGTGAGTGATTTATTTATTATTATTTTTCATTCATTTATTTCTTCAGTGAGAGGGATTTATTATTATTCGTTCATTTATTTATTACTATTCATTTATTTATCATTTCACTGATTTATTATAATAATCATTAATAAACTAATTAAATTTAATGATTATTTATTTTATTATTATAATAAATAATAAATGATGATAATGATGATATTAATAATTATTATTTCATTATTATAACCTTCTTGACTCATGTCAAGTCAATGAATAATAATCATCATTTATTTATTATTATTCATCTTTTATCATTGATTTTTTTCATCAAATCATTGATTCGATAATTAAAAATAATGACGAACACGTTCTATTACAAAAAATTAGACAAATCAAAAACTATAACTCTGATTTTCCATTATCAATACCACAGAATCATAGTACACCTATATGATCAATACCATAACCACGGCACACGTCTATTCCCACAAACGAACCAAAACGACATTGGCATAGCGTGAAAACGAAACTCATGCACGAGTTCAGGATTACATCCGGAAAGCGCCACCGCAATAATAATAATAATCAGGAGGTTTCGTTTTCTGCAGCTGCTCTTCATTTTGCATCATATGGTCCATCATACCAGCAAATACATATAGCTAGACATACTTACGTAATAATAAGAAATTAGGTTGCAATACTGAACAAAATTGAAAACAGTTTATGTCTTAAACATTAGAAAAACAGTGAGTAGAACCTCAGCGGGTTCATTTTCTAGTCACACATTTAACGACGCCATGATGGATTTCTTAATAATCAAAACAAAACTTGGTCGTCCATTAAAAAAATGTCTCCAAGTAAAAGTTTACTCGTGGGGAAACTGCTTTAATAATTTATATAAGCCTCAATAAACTTAAACATCTCAATTAACAATGCTGATAACGACGAGAGAGATAAATATAAAGCGACTCTGAAGTTTTGTAGCTTGTAAAACTCAAAAACATGCGTCACGTGACCAGCAGGCGATTTTCCCACTTCCGTTGTCTCAATGTTTCGTAGTAATTATTAACAATTACCTTTGTCAACTCATGATGAAAAAAACTGCAAAGAGTAGTTTCACCGCCCCACTAACTGGCAAAAATGCTAATACAGGTCCAAAGCAGGTTGGTTGTCGCTGGAATTCAGTTAACATGAATAGTAATAGTAAATAATATATCGTCATTGATGATTTGATTATTATAGCAGCTAGCACAAGTGCAATTTTTATTTTGACAATTTTTTCTCAAATAGAGCATCAGCATTTACAAAAATATGTTGTCCATCCAATGGTGCTAAAATTATTTGTGTCACACCAGTGGTTGTCTCAGAAAATTAATTGAGAAAAAATACTTTTGCTTAAAAAAACAATGGTTTGTGGTCCCCGTAATTAAGCATTGATGACAATGGTATTGTTGCGGTGATACAAAATCAGTGACGCATGACCATCCGTCACGCTAATTAGCTAATGGTACGTTATATAATTTTTTTTAATTATTTGAATGTGGCTCTCCAGTAAATAAATTGTTTTGTCTACATCACGTGATTGCTCCATGATAAATAGTATACCACAGGGTCGGTAAAATAACAGAGAATCTGAATGACATATACTGAAGTCTTAGTGGCCCATGTCGCAATAGGAAATCCTAAGCTAAGTTTATAAAGTGTTTTCCACCCGTTATTTTTCAGGTCCACAGCTATGAAGACCATGCAACTATTAGCTAAACCTGTGCGGTTTAGTGTCTCCATTTGATACCTTTTTAAATTTTGTTTCTAGCATTTTCTGGCCCAAAGTTATTAAAAAATTAGCCACGCAGAAATGTTTCAAAAATTGAAAAAACTGTGGGGGACGAATTTACATATAAATCCTTTTGTCTTATATACGCTACGCTCGCATGAGTTCTGCACTAGTTATATTATTAATTAATAATAATAATTATTATTATTTATCATTATTATTATATTATTAGATAATAGATTATAATAATAATTAATTAGAATTAAAATAATATTATTATTAATAATTTAATTATTATTATATTTATTATTATTTGTTTGGCTAGCTAGTACAAAAGAATTTTTGAATTTTTTTTTAAGCTTTCAGATCAGCACCAGAAGTCTAAGAAGAATGTAATATTATGACGTTTTGTTACCAGCAGCATGCTACCAAAATTTTCAGTGTTGTAGCCTAAGCCTCATTTTTTAAAACCATATTGTGGAGGATGCCACGAGCGCACCCAACACGAACACTAACTTGGCAATTGCCCTCTCTTACCTTGCGTAGTTCTATCTATAGCGTTCTATGTTATTTTCACTTGGCAATTGCTTTCTCTTACCTTGCGTAGTTCTATCTATAGCGTTCTATGTTATTTTCATGTCCACATATTGTTCTATGTAAGCACCACCCCTTAAGGGCAGGACTATCAATATTTTATCCTAGAGGCTGGCAATATTGTTATGCTAACCAATCACTACACAGCAGGCGTAGCCTGCCTTTGTCTTATATTTATCTTTGTCATGTCAGTCTTGTATAAAATGCTCAGATTACTCATAATAAAGCAGAGTTACTCCACTTACTCTCCGAAGTCACTTTGTCTAACAAAATACTTCACTGCGCACATACCTTGAAAGCATATGCTTTATAGCTTGCTATACATATACTAACAAGTGTACTCAGACAAGCATACACCGAGCTACTCAACCTTGCCTAAGCAACGGTTCGACCACTGCAGTGTGAGGCGGATGCATGACTAGTCGACTTAGCTAATAGTCAGCAATGACTCCCTACTAAGTACGACAACTAGTCACGGCTCGTGCCAACATCGCTAGCAAAGTCAGCCTGAGTGAAGGGAGGAAGTACAGGTGCAGAGGCTAAGCTACCACAGAGTAAAATCCTGTACAATATTATATTATAAAAATCAATTTTAAAAAATTATTTACTTTACAGCCTCAATTTTTTTATAATTCCATGAAAACACCGAAATACTAATAGCCACGCAGGCGGATCAGGCGAGCCTGATGCTATATAAAAAAAGCGTAAGGGCTGTGAAGCTTAGAAGCTTACCGTATGCTCTGAGCTAGCACCAATTGATAAGTTACTGGTGGTCGACTTTTAGCAGCTCCCAAACACGTCGTCTCGCTAGATATTTGACATCCAAGCTGCCCGCGTTTATCAGTTGTCTCCCCTTCTCCAATATTCTTTCCGGTACACTCTTCATCTTCTCTCCAAGATTATACCAATAATCTTAATGTAACGCTCACCAGTCCAAAAGATGCTGTCAAATCCGTGAAGACCTCCAACTGTCTCTGATGCCGTCACATCTGGTATACCGCAATTCCTACCAACAAAGACTCCGTTACAAACCAACAGCACAAATGAAAAACAATAAAATTATCTATCACCAGTTAATACACCTACAGACAGCATCAAACAAGACATATGTTAAAACAGAAATTGAAAATTTAGTCGTAACACAATGAGACATTAGTTTTCTCAATATGAGAAATTGTTACAATACCAGATCAATTCAGGGCAAACGCATGGCCTGAGCTTCTAAAATATGAACACAAAGACATAAATTGTTACAAACTATAGGTTTAGTCTATCTCTAGGCTTGATATTTCTGCCTGATCTTGATTGCCTAGTGGTCTGGGGAGATTGCACAGTTGATTTGTTGGATGCTCCTTGAGATAGATTTTTACGAGAACTATGCATTATAGCCCACCCTAGACGTCAACCTGGCTGTTTGGTTTGCCTTTGGAGATGCGGTCGCATTGCCACTGTTAACTCAGTGGCAATGCCGACACAATGCATCGGCTATTGGTTACCGGTGGAGGTGATGTTGATATTTCTTGTCCTTGATTTAACAAGACCGACAACTTTTACGGTGATTCCGATGGTTCCTGTCGAGCAGAGCCATGTTTCTCTTGATCCTCGCCCACTTGCACAAACTTCCTGTTCCTTCGTAATAAGGCGCCTGAATTTGTTTTCAGAGCTAACTCTTGATCAGAGGCCGCAGCTACTACTGTCGTACAAGGTTTCTTTCCAGGATCAGTCAGGACTACAGCTGTTCCCACCATTATCGATTCTCTTTCATTTACTCTGTGCCTAACATTATAGTTGTGAGTTTGTTTACCCCGATACTCAGCCTCATACGATCTGAGCTTCTTCACATCAACCGGATTATTAACCAGGCACCCCATTGAATTAAGCCCTCGCCCATTCAACAATTGCGCTGGAGAGTATCCATTCTGCAGTGGACTATCATTGTAACACATAACCGCAGCACAAATGTCCGGGTTTTTCACTGCCAACTTCTTAAAGGTCTGCACCGCTCTCTCAGCTTGCCCATTAGACTGAGGATTCCTTGGAGCACTGGTACGATGAATGATATCCCATTTTTTGTCAACCTGGCAAACTGTTCTGACACAAATTGAGGGCCTTTATCAGACACAATAGTGTTTGGGATTCCTACCAAACAAAGGATTTTGTTTACCTTCTGATACAGAACAGCTGCATTTGCTGGAACACACTTCTTGGCTATCATAAACCGACTAATAATCGGAGACAACTAGATAATCATCACCTTCATCTTCCAAGGTTCAAAAATCCGTAGACAGTCTCCACCAAGGTCGTTCCGGGAGAGGTGAAGAAATCATTGGTTCTGGCAGAACTCTTCGGTACCTGGCACAAACACCACACCGCTTCACCATTTCGCGAATGTCAGTCGACATTCCTGGCCACCAGACTGCCTCCCGTGCTCGTCGAGCGCACCGGTTTTCACCGAGATGGCCCTGGTGTATCTCCTTCAGAACTCTTTCTCTTTCACTAATGGGGATGAACATCCTGTTGTAGTAAAACACAATCCCTCCCACAACCGTCAGATGTTCTTTAAAAGAATGAAACACCTTCAAATACTGAGGTATATCCTTATAGTCTGGCCAGCCTTTGTGCTCATAAGATATAAACTGACCTCCAATAAGGTCACACTCTGTAGCTGTCACGAGAAGTCGCCTTCTGGCCAAAGATATTGGAAGCTCCTCAATCATTTCCTGAACTAATAAAGGTTCTGGGTCTGATTATTGCTTGCTTCCCATTGGCGCTCTACTCAAGGTGTCTGCAACCACCAACTTACTTCCCGGGGTATATATGACTTCATACGAGAACCACATCATGCGTAATCGTAACCTCTGGACCCTCAGTGGAAGCTTGGACAGCTCCTTTTCTGATATTATTGAAACTAGAGGCTTGTGATCGGTTTCCACCCTGAACTCTCTTCCAGCCAAATAATAGTGAAACTTTTCCGCTGCCCAACAAATAGCCAGTGCCTCTTTCTCAATCTGCGCATATCTCTGTTCCGTATCTGACATCGCTCTTGATGCCAGTGCTATCGGCTTCATCCCCTCATTTGTCCTCTGAAATACAGCTGCCCCTAACCCATAGGTGGAAGCATCTGTCGACAGCCAGGTCTCCGCTTCCAAGTTGAACGGGGCTAACACAGAGGGCGAGGACAATTTCAGCTTTACAGTATTAAAATCTCTTTCTATTTGAGAACTCCAGACCCATTCATTCTCTTTGACCTTCAACAAAGCTCTCAGATTTACTGTATCCGCTGCCAAACTGGAAGTGAACTTGCCCAAGTAATTAATCATTCCAAGAAAACGTTTAAGCGCTTTCCTATCATTTGGAGTTGGAAAACTTTTAATTGCAGCCAGCTTCTCCGGATCAGCGTGTATCCCATTTTCATCAATAACTTGGCCCAAAAAGGCCACCCTTCTCTTGAAAAACTCACATTTCTGGTCGTTTAATGTAATTCCAGCTTGCTTTAATCTACTTAGAACCTCATGGATCTTACAGGCATGACTCTGTTCATCTTCAGTATGAACCAGAATATCATCCATTTGGCAAACCACACCCTGAATACCCTCCAAAGCCTTCTCCATCTCTCTCTGAAACATCTCAGGAGCACTTGATATTCCAAATGGAAGCCTCTTACATACGTATCGCCCAAATGGAGTGAGAAATGCAGTCAGCTTTTGAGACTGCTCATGAAGACGTAATTGCCAATAGCCGCTATTAGCATCCAACTTGGTAAACACTTTTGACTTTCCCAATGCTGCAATCGTTTCATCTGTGGCCGGTAATGGATGATATGCTCTTTTTACTACTTTGTTCAACCGTGTAAAATTCACACAAACCCTAATTTTCCCATTTTTTTTAGGTACAACTATACAGGGGGCACACCATTCTGTTGGCTCCTCAACTTTTTCAATGATGCCAAGTTTCTCCATTCTATGTAGCTCTTCTTGCAACGGCTGTCGCCTTGCAGCAGCTACTCTTCTTGGTGTCACCTGAGCATAAGGACTGATGCCCTCTATTAGTTAGATTTTTACTTCTGATTACATAGTTCCCAGCCCAGTGAATAAAGATGGAAATCTCCTCTTCCATTCCTGGCTTACAATTTCGTCTACAACTGTGAAAAGATTGAATCTCTTAATGGTAGGCGTCCCTAGTATGGGCCAGAGTAGTCCTTTAACTGCATAAACCTCTTCATAATGCACCATTTTTTGTACCGCAGCTACCCCAACTGTTTCTAATTGAGTGTCACCAGCTCCCATAAGTTCTTTATCTGATTTCTTGAGTTCCAGGTCAAGAGTCTCACCCAGAGTAACTGGAATTGCTGCGACAGCTGCACCTGTATCCACCTTGAATTCAACAGGAACAGCAATCATTTTCATTTTTACATACCATGGTTTTTCAGTTTCACTTATAGTGTCTATGTAGTGTTCTTTTTTTCTTTTGCCTAGTCATAACATCCTCGACCCCAGGTAGAGACTGTCCATCCTGTCATCATATTCTTCCTCCTCAACTTCGGAAACTTGTCGTTTCGCCTTACACAACTTGGCCCAATGACCTAGAGACTTGCACTTGTTGCACTGAGAATTTTCTGCGGGACACCTTCCTTTAAAGTGTTTCCATTTACCACATCTAACACACTGTTTGTCCAAGTTCGTTGTTGATCCAACTCTTCCAAACCCGGACTTTTTTCTACTTGACGCTCCTCCCTCTGATTTTTGCTGTATGAGATCGAGGTTACCATTGAGGTCTCTGTCTTTCAACCCAGCACCACTCTGACTCATTAAAGCCATCTGCTTCTGGTTAGACACGTACTGTTTTGCTTTCTAAATGCATGTTTGGAGTGTTAAATCTGGCACATCTATAAGATACTTCCTGAGCTCTGTGTCCGAAACACCAACCACAATGCGATCTCTTACTAAGTCATATTTCATTGTGTCATACTCACAGTTCTCCACTTGTACTTGCAATTGAACGATAAATTGGTGTATTGACTGCCCAGGCTTTGAACCATTTTATTAAAAATTGATCGTTCAAAAATAACATTTTTTACTGATTCAAAATAAGCATCAAACATTTTGATACAGTTTTTTAAAGTTTTACTATCTGATGATGATGATGATGAGCCAAATGTGAATTGATTGTACACCGGGATGGCATCACTTCCCATAGCCATAAGCATGTGTGCAATCTGCTCATCAGCGATTAAATCTTTAATTTTTTTTACAACCTGGTAAATTTCAAACTGACTCTTAAAAACCTTCCATGCAGAGGCTAAATTACCGGCTAAGAAGTTCAAAGCCTTGACAAACCTGTCAGTTTTTGTTTCCGATTCCATTTCTTTTGATTAATTAATAATATTCTCTAACAACAACAAGAGTCTGGGTCTGTCCAATCAACTGGAAACACAATTGATCACTATCTGGGATTCAACCAAATCCCTGTGATAATGCCACTGCTTCGTCTGTCATACTATCAACAACACTCTTTATTACAGTTATTACTTATTATTATTATTTTCTTTTAAATCGATGTCCAATTCTGTCAAATTCAACATCAATTTCAACAAGGTCACAGAACTATTATCATATTTATGATAATTATCAAATGAGAAAAGTCAATTGACTTTTCATTCCACTGTTTTTTTCTATGAGCAATTTACTTCTGACACCATGTGAAGCTTAGAAGCTTACCGTATGCTCTGAGCTAGCACCAATTGATAAGTTACTGGTGGTCGACTTTTAGCAGCTCCCAAACAGGTCCTCTCGCTAGCTATTTGACATCCAAGCTGCCCGCGTTTATCAGTTGTCTCCCCTTCTCCAATATCCTTTCCAGTACACTCCACAAGGGCCTTGTTTAGTAGTTGTGTAGTAATAAATAATAATTGAAAAAATTTGTCACAATTATTATTATAATAATATATATTATTTATTATTATTATTATTATACCTCTATATGTCACAGGACAACAGAGAGAACATGCGAAAAAGAAGAGAACCGCCACAGATGAAGATAATTTTTTTTTATAGTATTGGGAATTGGAACGAACGTAGACAGGAATGAACGTCGACAGGAATGAATGCAGACATAGCTGGAATGAACGTAGACACATCCTGGAATGAACGTCGACAGACCTGGAATGAAAGTCAACTATGTTAGAGAGAAAAAAAATTCAACGTTTTATTCTAGGAAGTGTCGACATTCATTCCTGGCAACATTTAAACTTTCGTTTCAACGTTCGTTCCAGTACAATAAATTATCGTTTTTTCCCAAAGTAGACAACTCCTGGAATGCAAGTCGAAATGATATGTTATATATCGCCGAGAACGAACGTAGACATATCCGGGAATGAAAGTCGAAGTTCTCTGGTTTGTTGAATAGTCGACATTCGTTCCAGGTATGTCAACATTCATTCCAGGATGTGTCTACGTTCATTCCAGCTGTGTCTGCATTCATTCCTGTCGACGTTCATTCCTGGCTACGTTCGTTCCAATTCCCAGCTACCGTAGACTTGTGATGGATGGATTGACTTGAAATTTGTGGTGGGTGCACAGAAAAGGCGGTAGAGAATTTGATGGTTGTATTTGCTTTCTGATGTCAGACCACCCCAAAGCATTAGAATGTCGGAACCACGCAAACTCAGGAAATTTTCTATGCGCTTGCCAGACCAACCCTCTTATTTATTTATTTATTTTGTAAAAATTAAAGATGCTAATTTGAAAATAAAACTCAATCAAAAACTTTTGTAGAGCTCAGAAAGAAAATCGTTGACGGACAAAGAATATAATGACCTGTTCGACGGAGTTCTTCGCAGAAGTTTGATCAAAGATGCCATTGATAGTGACCAGGTAGATCACAAAAGTTTTGTCCTTTGCTACCGCATCTATATCCCAATTCTACTAATAAATGTTGACAGCATTAAAAATGAAAAAAAAAATAGTTATGTTTGGACAAATAATTGATACATCTTGATGTTTTAGAATAAAACACTCTTTTAGTGACTGTAAACAACAGAATGATATATAATGTATATAAGGTATTTAGTTTTATTTTAGCCTGCTTCCCAGTCCCAGAAGAAATATGCTACATTGCAGCCAGTGGAAGGCGATAGAGAGTTGAATGCTGTGTTAGAGTGAGTCATCTATTAAGTCTGTATCTATTATGTCTATAGATTATTTTGTGATACACTGTTAAAATATTCTTGCTCTTTTCTCAACTTGAACCAAGTATCTTATTATTATTATTATTATTATTATTATTATTATAATCATTGCTATTATTCTTACTATCTGTAAAAGAAATATAATAGCTTTGTAAGTGGCAGTAAAAAAATTCATTTATTTGGTTATTTGTCTCTTGTTATAAAGTTGTCCATAAAATAGCATTTTTTTAACATTAAAATCTTGCATATTTTCTCCAGAGGCATACATTTTCAAACCAATCAACTTTGTGAAACTTTTCTGCATTTCTAGTCAATGTTTATGGCAGTATTTATGTGCTACTGAATGTTATTTTGACGAGCCTGTAAAACGTTAAGTGTAAGTGGATTGATTCCATTAACAATCACTGTATGATCATATATACCATATCATCGGTTGAAGCTCAGTGCTGGAGATGAATTGTTCGCCCCCTCAGAAGGTGCAATGCATGCAGACCAACAGTACAACAGTCCCCAGTCTAGGTGTATCTACTCAAAAACCTCAACAACAACCAATCTGGAAGTCATCAAAGACAATCTCTGAGGTGAAAAGTGAGAGTCGAAGTAATGTGGCAGCTAAAAAGAAGAAAGATGCCAGCAGCAAACCCTCTTACAGGTGGATATTTAATGTAGAAACTGTGAGAGTGTAGTGGGAGTGAATTATCTCTGTTTATTTAATGATCGTTTACTTGTGGCTTGTTGTGACTGTTGACCATTCTTAACAATTTCAGTAAGCCAACATATAATTCACAAAAACTAGCGCTTTTTATTTTTCCAAAACAATTTTTCGATTTTCGTCTAATTAACATACTTTTTTCGATGATTTGCGATGAAAAAACAACTTGCAAAGTTATATTTCTCATATGGTTTTTACAGTATCAATAATAATTAAATCTGAAATACTTGCTATTTTTCTGAAACAAAATTTAAAAAATACATATAGGGTTCGGCTAGCAATTTTTCTTAGCGATATTGCACAACTTCTGACTACTATCCATTCTTTAGCAATTACGGTCACACTCGCTGTTACAAAGCAGAGTGTCGAACTTGATATATGATCGTTGAGAGATCGGAGCGCTGCAGATAACGAGACACAACTGGAAACAAAGGCGAAGCATTTCTGGGTTGTGATTGGTTGATCAAGGAATCGACTAGCGTTTTTTTGGCGTAGATCAAAACCTGGCAATAATTTCAAATAAAGTGTCCGCGATTGTTTTGAAAACAGAAGTTGCAAAATTGTAATGGAGCCGCAGCTGTTAAATAACACCTTCCACTGACCTTCCATTGACCTTCCACTGACCTTCATGCCTTAGACCTCAATAACCCGTGGTGTTTTCTTTGCTCTAAGTTGGTTTTCGCAATAGTTTTACTGAGCTCAATGAGAGAACAACTTCACACCCAGACTGCGTATAGCCAGGCCTCTAACAATTTAGATATTTTTAAAATAGAAAAATTTTTTGCTATATAAGCAAGGAGGGTTTGTCCAGCTATTGGAGATGCTACATCTACTTCTACATCTGCTGTTTTTTCATTTTATTTGACTTGTTAACACTTCCAAAAGTAGCATTCTACGTCAGCATCTCTTGTGCCTATAGAAATATTTTCAGCAATGATACACCTATTTTGCATCAGTTTTTGTTACTAGCAAATAAACTTGGAACTTAGTGGCTTGGAATGAGCGTCAACAGAAATGAATGTAGACATGGCTGGAATGAACGTAAAAATATTTTGGTATGAATACCGATCGAGCTGGAATGAATGTCGGTTATGCTAGAAAGAGGAAAATTTCGATGTTCTCGGAAACGTCGACATGCTTTCCTGCCACACATGAAATTTTATTTGAACGTTCATGCCAGGAATTGTCTT
Source organism: Cryptosula pallasiana (assembly GCA_945261195.1). NCBI lineage: Eukaryota > Metazoa > Bryozoa > Gymnolaemata > Cheilostomatida > Cryptosulidae > Cryptosula > Cryptosula pallasiana. The sequence goes on from OX183136.1 coordinate 35,581,786, forward strand.
CTTTGAACAAAAAACAGTCACTTTTTTATTTTTGCAGCGAACATTGAAATGTTAGTTTCTACGCTGCCAGGAATGAATGCCAACACTTCATTCCAATCATATCTGCATTCACTCCTGTCCACTCAAAGTTTTGTGTCTTGATTTGTTGGACACATCAACCTTGGCATACACTAGAGAAAACCGTCTCTTAAGCACTGTTTTCTTGTAGTGTGCAGGACCTGTGTAAAAAGAAAGATAAAACGAAGAACAGGCTGAGGTAAGCAGTTTTTTTATTCATTACTCCTAGTTTTGTTGGTCTTTCTTTACCTGCAGCAGCGCACCGGTATATCATGGCATGTGCATGCAGCCACGCGATGTTCCCTGTTCTACAAACGTTTCGCGTAAGGAACATGGTAAATAATGAGTGCAAGTGCCAGAGAATCTACTTGTGCTGTAAAAACCACACGCCTCTGGTTTCTATATCATTTATTGCTGTAAAAGTTCTTATTTCTAGCCACAATTTGCTGTGTATGAACCTCTGCCTGTTACCCATGTGCTGTAGCAAGAGTGAGAAAGGGGTCAAGATTGCCAGTAAGAGAGCTCGAAACAACCCCGATGATCTTGTGGATGAACCATGGACTCTCACTCAGGAGTGCAGTAAAGGTAACCTATGAACTGTTTCACCAGCAAAAAACCACTTTTTCGTCGCTTGTTAGCAGAAAGCTTTTTTATTTACGTGTATATCACAAATAGTAGTGGCTAACAGTAATAGGAGTTGTTGTACTGATTGACACTACTAGTTTGAATGATACGCCTAGACAGTTCAACCATCAGCAATCTTTGTCGTAACACCAGTTGTACTGTGCAAGTCCAGACATCCTTTGCTCATTTTTTAAAGAATTTTGAGCATTTGAATTTTAGAAACAAAAGCTTTATTGTGTCAACTTGAATAATATAAATTGTTGTTTGTATAACCCAGAGTTGTCTGTCCCCAGGTCCGGGTACTCGGGAAAGTGAATTCGAAAATAGATGTGTGATTCTTTAGCTCATCCGGGACACGATTGAGTGTGTAAAGCAGCAGTAGCGTTTAATACACAATCACTCACATCCTATGCAGGAAGATGATTTCTACTAGGTCCCCTGTCTTCTGTACATGTAACGTTGTGTAATGAATGAAATATAAAAAATATTATCTTTTTTAATTTGAAATCAGGGTGATTTACTCTACTTTTCTCATCAAAAGCATCAGGGGATTGTTGAGAATATCGGAGATCACTATTTCTCATAATATTACAACATCAAGGTTTCATTTGCTTGGTCGCCCCATCGGTTTAGTACGCCCCATTGGAAGATCCTTCTTGTTTGATGATACCGAGTTTTAGTATCATTTATTTTCTCTTACTTACGTCTTCGATGAATGCAACGTAGATTCGATCAATCATGTCTGTTAGTAAGCTTACACGTAATTATTACAGATTTGTTTAGTTATTGTAGTATTAATATTGTTGTTTGTTTCACTAGAGCCAGCTGCATTCAACTAACATGTGATTAAACAAAATAACAGCTCCATGACAATAGTGAAATTTCAAGAACATCGGCATATAAAATTTTACTGAAATAGCTGCCCATAATTGTCATTTAAAATGAAATAGACTAACAAAATTTTTTCCGTAAGTTCTTTTGTTTGCCTGTTGTAGTTGGTACACTCTCATTAGTATTACATGATATATCAACCATCTGCTCTAATTATCTTTTTCCCCATCAATTTAAACTTTTGCGATTCAAATCTAAAGTTATTTCCTTGCAATCTTTTGATAAAAAGGAGGGATGCTCAATGGCATTTGCATGAAAGAAAAAGGAATAATGATATATTAGAAATAATCCAATTTGCTATTGAAGCGAATCACCTGTAATCTGTGCCCAGGGTTCAATAAAAAACAACAACAACATTATATTACTTCTTTCACTATTGACTGGTTAACGCTTACAATTTATGTCCAATGATGGTGTTTGTTCCCTTAGCATTGATTCTATTCATCTTAGCTTATTTTGTTGTTAGGGGTGTGGATACAGTGTGGCAATGATGACTGCTGTAAATGGAGGCACCTCAACTATATGCATGACCCTTCAAAGTTTATTAGTGTGAAATGGACATGTGCTGATAATGAAGGTTTCCAATAACTATTATATACAAGTAATACGTATTATATGTGTTTGCAATTTGAGCAGTTATGTCCACATCGATATGATAACTCCCTACCTTAGTTTTTCATTGGCATGTGATCTCTGACTGACGTTTAAATTGTCCATTATTGTAAATGTAACCGTTATGTTGAATGTTAATTGTAATATTTTAAACTTTTGATTGAAGTTTTTTCTCTTTTTCTAATCATTGCTTTATTTTGTTGCAATCCCACTCTAAAAAGTTTTTAGTCATTTTTCCAATTTTGGATTATTCTTTAACTGCTGCATTTTTGGACGAATATCTTCATCTCCAAAACTGACCGGTTTGCTTCTTCTCTCTCTGTCTTGGCTGTTGTCTCAAATTCACTCTCTGGAGTAGCAATCCCATTCCCTGATTGGCCAACATCAGCTCTCCCTGTTATCTATTCACTGTATGTTATTGCACGTTTGTCTGATATTGTGAGCTATTTCAGACCTACAAAGCTCTGGAAAAGTTTTTGGAATTGATATATTTGTTCACTATGTGGTCTCAAAACTACACACTGTCCTTGCGATAAGACTGCTGTGTCTTAGGATGAACATTCAGTAGTGTTTTGTAGACGAATCTCACAACACCTGTGATGCACCTGTTGAACACTGGGATGAGAGTGCCGACTGGACGTACAACAAATACACTGAGGGCTCTCTGGTGTGGGCAAGGGTGGATGGTTACCCCTGGTGGCCGGCTATGGTGGAGGTCGATCCAGACATGGATGCTTTCGTGTTTTGTTTTGAACACAGCAGGTACACACCGGTGAGTGTGCTAAGCTAGTGATCATGTTTCTCTCTTTATCTTGTGGCAGCCATAGAATTATCTCCCCTCCTAGGATGATAGCTGTAGATCATATAAAACGAGCAGATAGTGACAAAACGATAGGCGGTTCTTGTATGATTTATATCGCGCACAAACTTGTGATAAAATGGCGTCGCCGGACGAGCTTACCCCTCTATTACAATAGTTTTTACTCAAATATGATGCTCGGCCTTAAATAGAAATAAAAGATAAAAATTTAGGAGGTATGGTCTAGTACACAATTTTTAATCGCTCTAAAATTGCCAAACATTACCAATGTTAGCATTACAGAAGGGGAGATATATCTATGGTGGCAGCACTGAAGACTGATGGCTGCCTTTATTATTCTGCAGAAAGTGCTCTATATGTCTACTCAAAATGAAAAATATTTTCTAGCAGTCAATGCTCCACTTTCCCCTCGGTTGCTGTCTCTGTATGGTATTGGTTTAAGCAGTATGAAGCTGATGCTCCCCCAACCTGGTATTCTCCATTTTAATAAAATGAACAGTGATTTCTTATGTTTTATCTCTCGGGGCTAAAGTTGCTGCAGTTTTGGAGCTGTCTTGTGGAAGATTTTACACACAAAAATAGGGTAGACAATGGCAGCACATTGCTGTTTAATGAGTGTGTTTTAATCCCTCTAGCTGCTGGGTAGATCTATTATTTACAAAGCACCATTTGTTGGCTGTCAAACCAAAAGGTGTAAAACCTAGTGCTGTCACATGCTGCCAGTTTTTAATCAGATTAATCTTCATCGCTACACTTTTTAGTCTTCGATCGACGGGTTAATTGTTCTTGGGGTAAACAATCACTATGTTCCCTCGGTCCAGTGATCACTCCGTACGTGTCGGTTTGTGTCATTCATATTACTTCAGTCGAGTCCACAACCCGAAATGGTTGTGGTTGCCCATTCATTAGAATCATGAGTTTCGTTGCCCTTAATAAATGCGCCCTAGCTAGAGCATCTTTTTGTGGAGAAGGCATTAAACTAGCATTCTGTCTGTAAATTACTTACAAGCCAACAATTATAAATTATTGTTGTACAAGCACTCGTCGATTTTTGTTTCTTTTCTTACTGCAAATTACTTTACATTTATCTAATGACTTTTCGCAAATTTAACGAGAACGAAATTATAACGTTTTTACTTTTTATTCAGCAAACTGGCAGTTTTTGAGGTATTGATGGCGGAGTTCAGAGAATCATAGCTGTGTTTGATTGGTGGGCCGACTAAATCAGCTTTTATTATTATTTAGTTATTATCAATTGATTAGTATTTAAAATTAATTGATTTTCATTTATAATTAATTAATTATTTCTATTATATAATTTTAATTATTTATAATTAATCATTCGTAGTTATTATTATTCATATACTTTTTATTATCAATAATTGTTTGTGCTATAAGCCTTCAACAACAACCCTCGCTCATGTATTACTAATGATAAAATTATTGCTCTGGCTACTCACTATGTTGACAGTAGGGGACAACTCTCACTTATTATTTCAAATCGATTTACATAGGAATGGTTAGCATTGCCGACATGAACTAAAGCTGAGCTCAAACCAACCCAAACTATGGTAACGTAGTGAAGGTCTAAATGAACAACCTATTTCACTCTATTACTGAAATTTTGATTTCCAACATCATTCGTAAGGCCTTTTTTCAATGATCACCAAATGTTGTTGTGCTGTGATTTTATTTGTGCACAAGATTTCCCAAAGCTGAAGTTGCACAATTTTCTCTGAGAAAAATTTGCATGTACTATTTTATTTGATTTGTTTTCTGTAAAAGTATTATTTTTGCATGAGCACTTATTATGGCAGTTTTCTCCCTGCAAATTAAGATGCCAAAGTCAGTTATTCACATACATGTATATATATAAAAAAAAACTTGAGTTATTTTCAAAATGAGATTTTACATGAAATAATCTTACGTCTCAAATATACTTTTCTATTATTAATTAATTCGCTTAAAAGACGGCGCTGTATAGATGACATGTGCTGTTATTGTGTGCAGGTAGAGTACCATGTAGTTTACATGTGCTGTTATTGTGTGCAGATAGAGTACCATGTGGTTTACATGTGCTGTTATTGTGTGCAGGTAGAGTACCATGTGGTTTACATGTGCTGTTATTGTGTGCAGGTAGAGTACCATGTGGTTTACATGTGCTGTTATTGTGTGCAGGTAGAGTACCATGTGGTTTACATGTGCTGTTATTGTGTGCAGGTAGAGTACCATGTGACTTTCTTTGACAAAGAAAAGGCAACACGGGCTTGGTTAACCCCCAATAACATCAAACCGTTTGTAACCTCTCAGATCAAGAAGGTAATTCTTATTACATGTATTACAAATAAATTGATGAGATATCTATTATGGATATAGTTAAGATTGTATGGTGTAACTAGTAATGTGATTGGTAGAGCATTTTAGTACATTGGGTATAATTGGTAGACGTTTTAGTTGCTTAAATATGATTGGTGCGTGTTTAGTTCTTTATAGATGATTAGTGGGATGTTTTAGTAAATAAAACGTGATTATTGGGGTTCAATACACAAAACGGGATTAGTGGGGTTCAATACACAACACTTGATTAGTGGGGTTCAATACACAAAACGGGATTAGCGGGGTTCAATACACAAAACGGGATTATTGGGGTTCAATACACAAAACAAGATTAGTGGGATGTTTTGCTAAATTCAATATGATAGGCCCAGTGCTTGAGCATACTGCATAATGATTGGTGTGATGATTTATTGCAATGGACTTGATTGGAAGATGTTTTTATATACTCAACATTCTTGTTGGTATGGTTATTGATAATTCTGTATGATTACTGATAATCTGGTATGATTACTGATATTCTGGTATGATTACTGATAATCTGGTATGGTTACTGATAATCTGGTATGTTTACTGATAATCTGATATGTTGACTGATAATCCGTGCATACTTGCATGTAGGAGCTACCTAGCAAAGGCTTAACCGACAGGCTCACAGAGTCTGTGAGGCAGGCCGAGGAATGCTCATCTCTGTCTCTCGTGCAGAGACTCAGAATGTACGGTTTCACTGTCAGATATGATGGACAGATTGTGGGTGTCAAGTCTAAACCCCCTAAGCCTCCACAACAAACCATTCACGGTGCTAAGGCTAGCAAAGGTGACCATAGAGCTTTTTTTTTAAGAAAAACTGAAATATTGCGTATCAATCAATGTTTATTTTTAAGCACTCACAATTGCAAAGCAAGCGTGACGGTTTTTTGTTCATTTTTTAGAAAATTATGAATTTTGACGTGTACTTTTGAACTTAAACAGTTTTGTACTTAACCAAGGAGTACAACTCCTGATTCTGTTGGTATGTTTCTTCTGAGCCTTATCTTCTTACATACTGCCTGGTTCATAGACTTACAAAAATGCATCATTGCGCTCTGTAACAATGTATAATCACCACTGAAGACCAACCCAGAAGCTACTGATGCTATGAGCTCAAGGGAGTCTCATACTTAGTATAGAGTCTAGTATGGTTTTTACTTGACCTGATAAGTATGGTGGCTCATAACGTTAGACGATTTCGTTTTCAAAGCGTATGAACGGATTTGAAATAGTCCAGACGGTTTGCAAAGCGTCTTTTACATTGAAAATAATTGGGTAATTGTAGTAAAATAGCCCAAGAAACTATGTTTAAAAACGGGCTTGTTGGTTATAATAAATTAATTGTGGGCCTCAGCAGCTGCAGGATTAATGCTATAAAACTGTATTTCCTGTCCAACAATTGTAAAATCTGCAAACCGTATAGTTGTCTTGCAAATAATTCAGACGGTTTAGAAATGATCCAGATGATTTAGGAAATTACAAACCGTATGGACGCTTTAGAAAGAGTATGAACTATTTACAAACCGTATGAATTATTTTGAAATAGTCTGAACTGTTTTAAAATAGTCTAAACTATTTTGAAATGGTTGGAGAAGTTTGCAAAGCACATGGCTTTCGAACCAAAAGCGATCGTCATAATTTTATTTATAGCCTCTATATAACTTTGTCAACATAGACGTCGATCAAAAGACATAGAGCAAGTTAATTAACTGTATAAAAATTTTGTTGAATATAATCTCTAAAATGAATTTTTACATTTACAGTTAGGTCGATTTATTATTTAAAATAATTTAAAGCAAATAATATTTATTAAATCAAAATTTTTATTTATTCATTTAGAAAAAATTCAACCGTTCAGTGTTTAGGAGAAACATTATCCATCATAAATGGACTGTAGATCTATGACCAGTAGAGCAAACCAGTAAATCGGCTCGGATTTTCTAAGTTCACGAACAATTTCACAAAGCGTTCAGAAGTTTTTGCAAAAGTTCAGACTATTTCAAATTCGTTTAAACGGTTTGGAAAGCGTTCAGACGTTTTAAAACACAAAAGGCAAAACGTTCTGAGCCACCATAGATAAGCACTAAAAATCATTTGTTCTCCTCTTCGAAGTGAATATGTGTTTTAATTGTGATCTCACACGAAAATAGTCTCTGTATTATTATCCCCGGTTTTTAGCTCCCAGGTCTGTTTCTGAGAACAAGCCCGTCAGAAAGCCACGCAGTCAAAAAAGGAAGGTAAATCCTACTACTGCCAAGGCAGTGGCTTCTGGTGACATTTCTTTGACAGGGAACAAAGAAAGTGCTGCCCCAACGGGTAAGCTATTTTTGTTACTTTTTAACTAGCACCGACTGATAACTAACTACCATGTTCCCAGCTGTCATCAACATAATGCTTAAAGTCAATGTGTGAATAAAGCAGTTTTCCTGAGCATGACGTAAATATTGCGAATGATTGTCGGCGATAAAGATGGTTTGAAAGCTGGGCTCATACTTACACCATCTGAATCGTTATAGTGGGAATGAATGAGGCAGTTTGTGACGCATTGTTGCCTGTACTGGAAAATTCTCACATCGTTCCCTCCAGCCAACCTGCTGTCACCTCCAGCCAACCTGCTGTCACTAGTCAGGCTCTCTCTCAACCTGTCAGCCGTGGTGACAGCATGCAGCATGTTGATCTAGAGAAAGAACTAGATGAGGTAAAAACAGGAGGAAGTCTGTGGTACCTCGAAATGAATTATTTTGTGTTTCAAGCTCCTTGTCTTGATGCGGAAGATAATAGTTTGTTTATAATTTTTCAAGTTACATTTAATCGTTATTGCATTCCCATAATTAATTTTGACTTAATCTCCAGTTAACTGAACCATCCAGTAGAACACGCTATTTGTTTTTGTTTACTTTAAATTAGTTAGCTCAAATCATGCTACTGCATTAGTGTGGCTTAGAAAAATGATTGAACATATTTGCAATTTAAAATCGTGTTTGAGCTATATAGTTGAGATTTTATGTTTTAGACTGAAACTTGAAATGTTCATTTCAATTTTCATTTGATATTTCCTTTATGTTTTATACTGAATGTTTTTAACAAAACAATAAATTACTGAATTCAATTTATTGCCACTCAGTTAACATGGAACAAACTAACGTGATACAAGTTAGTTTCTGCAATACTACGTCTCTTTATTAATGGCTGTTGTCCTTGAACTTGTAATGGTTGCTGTCTGTAGATCGAGAGCATTCTATCTCAGAGTCTGATGTCACAGCGCTCCATCTCCCTCAGCCCTGCTCCACAGCGTAATCGTCCCATTAGTCCTGCATCTACTCGTGAAAACTCTCAGTCTAACAGATTCTATGACAGCCAATCTGGTAGCTCTCAAAGTCAGCAAATCTTGCAAACGAGCAGCAACCAATCAAAATCACAGGCTGGCTGCAGCCAATCAAAATCACAGGCTGGCGGCAGCCAATCAAAATCACAGGCTTGCAGCCAAAGTAAATCTCGTTCTGTCAGTCCGGCAGTTCCAGGCAATGCTACGAGAAAGACAAACAAGAAGGGTTTCAAGTGTCCTGCATTGAATGTGGAAAGGAAGAAAGGTTAGTGCTAGAATTTAACAGATTTTTTGTCATTTTCAACTGTTTCTCCGTCGAAACATCATGATTATCTCATTGCATGCTATTACTAATTTTATGAGCTGTTTTAGACGAAGCGGTCTCTCACCCAGCGACAGCTGTGGATGGCTTGAAGATAGCCAACAGCTCCGTGTTCACCCAAGAGCTCTCGGGTGCAGCTAACACCCAGAAGTCTGCCACTTCTCAGCAGGGCCTCAGGCTGTCTAACAGCTCTGTGTTTACCCAAGAACTTTCTGGTAAGGATCCTTTTACCAGAGCCTCAAATGTGGACTCTGAGCCCATCAAGACTTCATCTCGCGGTAAGTAGAACATTCTCTTGGTGTAATATTCTTCTTGTAATTGTCTTCTCTCTGCAATTTATATTTTAAAAGTCACATTCTAAACGACTGAATATTTTTTTAAAAACCGTCTTAGTTTGTCTTCTTTTTGGTTTTAATGCATTCAAAAGTTCACGAAATAAAGTTATAAAAGATAGATGATCCAAGTATAATGACAATGATTAATAATGTTTTATGACAAACTAATAAAATCTGTTGTTTTTTTTTGAGTTAGAAGAACAATCTTTTTATGTCTCATAGCACCTGTGAACATGTACATCAACAACAGCGGAGTTCAGTTTTATTTAAAGCCACTTTTTTTTTAAGTTTGCTAATTATTAACAGATGCGTACTTTACTTTTTAAAGCATGACTGCATTGAACATTTTTTTTTTATTGATTTTCTGAATATTCAAGTCTTAAGCTGCTGATTGATGTATTGGATCACCTTGTTGGCCCACTCAATCCTGATTCACATGCTTGCCAAAAACCCATTGGCCTCAAAAGCTTGCAGATCCGCTGAAATTTGGTTTACTGTAACCCCCATTGATTGACTACTACATCATCTTCGGATAGTGGGCGTGGTCAATTATAGTAAATTATACGCAAATTTATATAAATGAAGTTACATCGTTTTTGTTTAAAATGAAATCTGATTTAGGCAAAAAATCTAGTCTGAAATCTACTGTAGGCTATTGCAGCAGGAATAAAAAATCCTTATGATGACACCCCATCAAAATTTGGTTCTAAGATTTACTGGTCTGCATTAATATTACGCGCCATTTTTCATCTGAATTGAATTTGCAGACTGCACACTTGAAATCGAAATCAGTGGTTTCCGTTAATATAGTCACAATTAGTGTAAATGAAGTCAATGCTTGTTTATTATGCAAAATTCATATGTGAAATGTCAACGAGAGACGAATGCAGGACTTGTCAGGTGGCCCAATGTGGTCATAAAGATCATGTAATACCCTTTCCTTAAAAAAAAAATAAAAAGAATTGTGCTTGTTTTGGTGAGTTAGGGAACAATGAATGATACTCATAGAAGAATAGACAGTAGTGTATGGAATAATACAAATAATAAAAATGTAATAATAAAAAGAAATAGCAAGGTCTGATTGGCCGAATAAGTACTGTACGGGAACGAAATAAATGTACTTCCGATCCAGAGATGACGTCAATTTTGGGCAGTGTAAAAGTTGGCAAGCATTTCTGGAAGAGGGATACTTTGGTAAGCTTGTAAATCAGGACTGAGATGGGACTAGAGGGTCATGTCATACATCAATCTGCTGTTTAGGACCTGAATATTCAGAAAATCAATAAATAAATAAAAATCTTTAATACAGTTATGCTTTAACACATAACAAGTATAGCAGTTATGGTCTAATATGAACCATGCTCAGCTCAGAGTTTGTTTTGTGTAGATGTAGAGCAGGAAGGTTCTGCAGGTAAAGACATTACTGACCCCATAGCCTTGACTGACGACGCACCAACTGCACAAAGCTCAGGAAGACTCAACCTGGAAGACAACTCTATATTCACTCAAGAATTGTCTGCAAGGAATCCATTTGCTAAAGCTTCTAGCCTCAACTGTGCCCCTGTTGGTTTAGACAACTCCATCTTCACTCAAGAACTCAGCAACAAAGGTTTCATTAATTTAACAGACTACAGCAGGCAAAAGCTTATTTTTTGTGGCACGGTTAGCCTCTTTGGTTCTGCAGCTGCTCTTTGTGAGTGAGTATTGACGGGTTTTTGTAATGTTTCAGTTAAAAAGTCTGGAAAGGCTAAAGGCAGATCAGCTCAGGGAGACAAGAGAGGGAAGAAGAAGGACGATGACGACTTTGGCTCTTACTCTGAATGTATGTACTGCCTTTACATTGTGCTGTGTCTGCTCAGTGGGGGTTGGGTGCAGAGGGGTGCCAATGCCAAGATGGCCACATGCTATAACTCATGGCCGCAGTGTGTATTGTCTGTGTGAAGTTGTTTTATGACCTTTCTAGTCCTGTTATATCCAACCTAACGGTGGCCATCATATTTGTCAGGAACTCCCAATGGAAGCAGATTTAATTTTTCAAGGCCAGTGCTGTGGTATATTAGTCATTTCTTGAATATTAACAATGAGCCCTTTGCAGGTGCCTGTGACTACTGCAGTACATGAATTTGTCAAGTACTTAATGTATCAACTATGCTTGCACTTCTTTGCTTTCAGCTACTTTTTATATAAGGTTTGGTCTAATACTGATTATTATAATTATCGTTTCATTATTATCATGATACTTAATGTATGTGTAGAATTATAACCAAGTAACGGCAGAACCATTGCACTTTTGGTAATTTAGCTTCTCGTGTCATTTTTGAGATGACAAATGAGTTTAGGATATCTTGCCATTATCATTACATCATGTCTAATAAATACCAATAGAGCCATTTTTCTTCCCGTTTCCTTCCTATTATATTTGGCCCGATTTTCTTCCAAGTATTAAATGGTGCAACTGAAGTCTTGGAAACATCTAGTGATGAAATTTATTGCACCCAGCTTTTAATTCTGTGATACAAGTAGGCTCTATCTTTGCAGATTCGTCGACAGATTCCGAGCAGGAGGAGCCTGCCAGTCAAGACAAACTGGCAGATGTCCACTCACCCACCATACCTCGGGAGTGTTGAGCTCAGACGTTGACTCACAGACTGATACCATGGCGACTTGTTAAAAATTTCGGTTGTTTTGATTTTGTTGTCTGTTAAAAAAATCACCCATTTTGTTATTTGGCTTTGGACTATGGGTTTTGTATTTTTTGTCACTTGCACATTTTCTAATGTACCACTATGGTTATGTGTTAGGCAGTGTTACGTTTTGTTAGTTTTTTTTATTGTTAGCAGCTGGGGGATTTTTGTATTAATAATCTGTGAGATAAAAGTTTTGTCACACACAGTCTGTTTTGTTGTTAACCTTCCACAAAACACGGGTTTTGGTTTTACAAAAAAGCACTTTGATTGGCAGTTATAAAGTTATTTTCATTTACCATGCACTATGGCATGAAGTAGTTTGCCAGAGAAAATCAATCATCGTGTTGATCTGAGATCAATTGAAGTATTTTGCCGATAAAAGCACTGTCTCCCCATCTCAACTCAGTGAATAAAACTCGGTTTAGAATGCTGAGGATAGCTTTTGTCATTCATCAAAAGACAGTTTTCATTTGTCGTTCATTCATTGGGGTAACACAAAGCCCCATAATCATATCCATACGCTGCACAGTACCCTACCCATAGACCTAGTATACACTAGGTCTATGACCCTACCATCGAAAACCCTTGACTGAAGGCGAAACCCCCTACCTCTAGATGAGTTTACATTCTAAATCGTGCGATCTTCTTTCAGTCAACATAATTCAGACTTGAAAATGGTTGGTTTTTGTTGTTCGCGAAAACGACGCCGGAAATGCAAGCCTGGCATTTCTTTGTCACAAATAAATTGTAAACAACGATATGTTAAATTTCTTGATATTATTTTACCCACAAAGTATTTTTTTCAACTCTAGTATTGTTTTAGTTTTTGAGATATTTAAAATGCACTTTTAAGTAGGGGGTTTTGTCCAGGGGTAGGGGGTTTTGTATAGAGGTAGTGGGTTTTGTCTGGAGCTGGGGGTTTCAACTCAGGTAGAGGGTTTAATGGTGGGGTACAGCGAAGGGTCTTATGGTTTTGGGGTTTCACCTGTTTTCTCTTACCATAATCAGTATGTAACTGGAGATGTTTTTTCTTGCCACAACATTTACCTACTCGAGTTGAGTCCCCTACTGTAACAGCAAACAAAGGGAGCTGATTTTCCTTTTCATGATAGCCATTACATGGTTCTGTTTCCCCTTACCCATGCTGCAAACACAATAGAGTTGTCTTTTTCTCTCATTATAGTAGTTTCTATGAGAGTTGTTTTCTCCTACTATGACAACATTCAAAAGGAGTTGTTTTTCCTTCCTACCATAAGAGCAAACAAAAAGTTCCCTTACAGTGACAGCATTGAACAGGAGTTGTTTAAAAAAATACTAAAAATGATCTTAAACTAGCGTATTATTATTTTTTTATATTGTTTTAAAATTATTTATTTACATTCTACTAAGAGCAATATTTCTTCAGTCAAAAACTTGTAGTTCGGATTGGAAAATTATTGATGTTGATTTAAAACGACGATGCTGAAAATGCAAGGCTGGTATTTTTTCATCAACAAAAAATTGTAAATTTCGATGGTTTAAACCTGTTGATATTACTAAATCTAAAAATAATTTTTTTAACTCCAATATTGCTTAAATTTTTTATGAGATATTTACAACTTTAAAATGCACTTTTAGCGATAGGTTTCATCTAGAGGTAGGGAACTTTAACGGTAGGGTACGACGTAGGGCATGAGTATAGGGGGTTTTGCCTGGCCCAATTTACTCTAGCTTGTCAACATTTAAAAGGAGTTGTTTTCTATGGCCTATCACGTGAGCAAACAAAAGAACTAAGTTTTTTCTGCAATGACAGCATTCAAAAGCAGTTTTCTTTTGTTTACCTTAGGAGCAAACCAAAATGTTTGCTTCTCTTGCCTGCAATAGTAGGAATCCTACCATAACAGCAATGTTTTTTCCCCACCATAATAGCATTTTCCCCCTCTTACACTAACAAAGGTGCGCTCCTCAGCCATACAGATGAAAATAATGCACTTCTCTTAGCATTTATTACATGAAAGACTTCATTCTCCTTTCTTTACTATAACAGCCATGCAAGAAAGAGGCTTCCTCTGATGTTTTTCTCACAAACTTACTGCTGCACGTAATGTAATAAAGATAAAAAACATAAAAACATGAGTCATGACTTTTCATCGCAACTAGCAAAGTAGCATTGCTCTCCTCATGGAAACAATGACAGGAAATGCCTTCTCCCATACTTGCAACATCAAGCCAGCAAAGTTCTTTACTTCTTGCAGCAAACAACTGAACTGCGAATCCTCTCTCTTCACCACCAAACTACTTCCTTTCTAGTCGCTCGCAGCAGCAAGAACTGAAAAAGTTGTCGGCAGCAGCTCATGTGGCTATTAGTGAAAAATGATCCTGAATCTGGTTAGATGCAAGTTCATATCCTAAAAACTAGAATAGCCCCTCCCACCACAGAGTATACGTTAGATGGCCCCTCCCACCACAAGAGTCTATGCTAGATGGCCCCTCCCACCACAAGAGGATATGTTAGATGGCCCCTCCCAACACAGAGTATGTGCTAGATGGCTCCTCCCACCACAAGATTATACGTTAGATGGCTCCTCCCACCACAAGAGTATACGCTAGATGGCTCCCCCACCACAAGAGTATACGCTAGATGGCCCCTCCCACCACAAGAGTATACGCTAGATGGCCCCTCCCACCACAAGAGTATATGTTAGATGGCCCCTCCCAACACAGAGTATGCGCTAGATGGCTCCTCCCACCACAAGAGTATATGTTAGATGGTCCCTCCCACCACAAGATTATACGTTAGATGGCTCCTCCCACCACAAGAGTATACGCTAGATGGCTCCTCCCACCACAAGAGTATACGCTAGATGGCCCCTTCCACCACAAGAGTATACATTAGATGGCCCCTCCCACCACAGCATACACGTTAGTACATGGATGGTGCAATGCTCCTACTAACTATGATAACCAACATACCCCCTCCCACCACAGCATACACGTTAGTACATGGATGGTGCAATGCTCCTACTAACTATGATAACCAACATACGCCTAAACTAGAGAAATGCGTTTTCCTACCAGCTAAAGGAGTTATCCTCTTTCTGTGCATTATATTGGTCATTTTACATATCCGTAACTCTTTTGGATTATAATTGTTGAAATTTTCAGCACAAAAATTGAACAAAATTGAGTGCAAAACAACAAAAAGTAGTATATTACGGCATATCTCTGCCATGGTTGCCATAATTAAAGTAGTCGTGTTATATCATACAGATATATGTGTTCATTGTCAGGAAATAGCTCTGATAGAATGCGCACTGCAATTTATTGCTGGAGTTTGTGGCCCTATCTCATTCAACTACAGAGGCTGAGAATCTGAGTTTGGATTATCTTAGTGTGATTGATCTCCTAACTTGCAAAAATGTTTATCTCAAACATGTATGCACATAATACTAGTCAAAGTACCACCAACTGCAGGTTAGTTATACTGCAGTGCAAATAATAAAATACAACAAAAGGTCAAGTGAAGCATAGATGACATGCTGCCTCTGCAGCCATCATATATGACTTCAAGTGAAGGCCATTAATTTACTCTGCTCTGCTGCCTCTGCTCATTACTGCTACTACGACTTTCTCACCTTCTGCTTGTCCCCAATCTGAGGTTACCAAAAAACATTTGCTTTTGTTGCAGCAGTCAACTTTACAGAAACAAACAAAGTTCCACAAAGTGAGGAACTGTAAGCAAAAACATGTCTACTACCAAAATTCTCAAAATGAAAACTAAAATAAAATTTTTCTCAATGTTATGGTTTTACCTTTATTCTTTGTCTGACTTCCTTTTCTTCATTCGCACTCCATTGCTTAGGCCTAGTTTTAATTCCTTGTGTAGTTGAACAGTTTGTATCAGCAGATATCAGACCTCCAATGCTTGTATCTCTTTCAATAAATGATTGAAAGTTATCATTCATCATAATATTTGCTTCTAAAAGTTAACATAAAAAATGAGTAAGACAAGTCTGGTTAAGGTGCTAACATTTGCACAATATCGGAACATTTTTCGTTTAGTTATGCGAAAGTTAATTAAAAAGGAATTATCAAAAATTAAACAGGTTTCGCAAGCAGCTTGTTAAATTTTTACACGCTATTTTATCAAAAAAGTGACTAATTGTTTAACGTTGATTGAAAATACTTCATAAGTTTTTGACAGAGGTATGATGCCCGCGCTGATAATTAATCAATTTTTGAAACAATTTCCTTTAGTCTATTATATTCAAATGAAAACTTTGGCTCCTTATTTAATCAAAAGCTGTTTACTTATACCAACTTCACTATGTGATGTTTCAAAAATAAAAAATAGAAAAAAACCTTGTTGCATCAGATTTGAAGCACTGCTACAAACAGCTATACAGCAAAAAAGTAAATTTGTAGAAAAAAATCCAACAAAATGAAGACACATTGCTAAAATTTTGATAGCACCACTGCTTTGCTGCTGAAATCTAAAACGATGCTAGAAGTCGGATCAATTCAATCTCTGATGAAGTGCAATCATGCTACTAATGGTATTTCGAAATCACAGCATTACATAATACCACAAGAACTGAGTAACTTTTTATACATTGCATCACCATCTTAATGTAGCGTATGCATGGGCCATTCATTTGGTCTTAGTTACTGAGAAGCAAAACTTAATGGGTTGTTTTTCTACCTGCAAACTACCTCCAAATCATCAGATTACGACTGATTCGGCACCGGGAAAAAATTTCAGATTACACACCAACATGCTACTACAGCTACTAGTATCAGGTGATTCTGATTAATTGGCGGTTTCCTAAAACTACTCAATTATTTTGTATTGTACTTTATGACAAAACTGCACTGAGCCATAACAAATACACAACCGACTACAGTAAACATTATAGTAAAATCTTTTAAACTTATATGTTAACATAATGTTGAGCTGATGCGTACAACTGCATACAAATAGCTTCAGCTTCACCACATGACATACCTCTAGTGTTGATTAGGCCTCTTCACCTGTCAATTTTGTGGAACTTCTTCCTCTGCTGACTACCACATACAAATGCTCAATGGTCTTCAGCTGTTTCAGCTCTGAGCTGCGATTGGCTAAACCAAAAAGCTATCTTCTGCAGCGGATTTAAAGCTAGACTCAGATTCCTTCATTATCTGATTTAACAAGTCATGGGGGAGGGGGATATAAGAGCTTTTTTATGAAAATATTTCAGCCAGCAGACTTGAACTGAGTAATGACTCAGAAGCTCATTGATATGGCGATTGGTGCGGTGCGTCTTTATTAATCGCTTCAATTACCGGGAACAGTTCATCGCCAGATTCAATTGTATTCAAAGATATGTTTTAGATTTGTTATTTAATTTGCTTTATGGCTTTGCTTATCTGTTTTAAAATGCATTCAAAAAAAGGAAAACATTAATTTCGGAATAGAAAATTAAAAAAAGTCTGCCAAGGGTTTAAATTAGTAATGGTGGAGGCAATAATTATTGTATTGCTAAAAGACGGAACGCGTTCTTCCTCAGATACCGTGACAATAGACTTCAAAAATTATCAATAATTGTATGGCTGTAACATCAGTACCAAGGACTGTAGTTTATACAAACTACTATCTCTGTCATCTTTGACACAAACATCGCCAATGGGTTCAGAGATGATATCTCTCGCACCTAACTTGGTAGTTTTGGTTTGAGGCATCTCACTTTAAAACAGATAAAAGTTCTTAGTCTATTACGTTTCCAGCCAATAAAATCCAAACACTCATGCTACTCCTTATGTCTGTGTTCTTATCAGTGCTATTCCCATTCAACTGGTTTTTCTTTGCATAATCTATGAAAAAGCTGTTTACTAATCTCTGTTTTTATGCTTCGCAGCATAGAATAGACCAAAAACTTTATTGACCGAGAATTATAGAGTGAAGGTTTCATAAGCAATAATTTGCTTTTTATACTACTGAACATGAAAATTTTATTATATAGCATTTTTAGCTTCAAGAACTGTCTTCTTTGCAATGATATGTTTTTGGGGAGTTTATGAGGACATCTTGGCTAAGACATCTTAGCCAAGTGTCTCGGAGAATCATAAAAAAACTCTACTTCATCAACAATGACTGAGCCAGCTGCAGTGCTGTATTAAAGAAATCATAAGACTTGCAAACAAACTATTCAGACTAAACTAACGGGTTGTAAGAGGAGTTATCTCCTCGTGGAAAAGAAGACTTCAAATTTTAAACTGGGTGAAATGACGAAGTACGCGAGTTTTCACCAACCATCAAAAGTATCGAATTTCAATGCGATGAAACCTTCATGTTGTCTCAAATCTAGTAATAACTAACAAAAGCAATTTGTATACGTTATTGTTTACCAAGTTTTTCTACTGCTATATGAGGCAATAGCTACCATAAGCTATGGCAGGAGATGATAACTCCGATACATATTTCCAATTTACACATGGTCGACTTCCTTGGGTGGCTTATTAATCGCAACCACCAGTTTTAGATGCTTTCGGATAACTTAAGCGTGGATATTGAACGATAAGACACCATTGGGAAACTCCATTGTTGAGCGTCAACAAACATGGCAGCAATGGGCACGTTCGGCTAAACGTTAGGAAGCAACAAGCTAGGTAGGTAGCGTCGTTCAGGAGCAGTCTTGAGAACCAGCGATGATCAAACGCGGAGATCAACAAGTCAGATTATTAGTACTTTGC
The DNA here is from genome assembly GCA_945261195.1 of Cryptosula pallasiana. Classification (NCBI taxonomy): domain Eukaryota; kingdom Metazoa; phylum Bryozoa; class Gymnolaemata; order Cheilostomatida; family Cryptosulidae; genus Cryptosula; species Cryptosula pallasiana. Next base: position 35,600,534 of record OX183136.1, read on the forward strand.
TCTTTCAATTTTCAGTTGCAACAAAACGTTATAGCGTGAATAAATAATATAACAAACAGCAAAATCTTTGTAATCATTTTAAATAAAAAATAACCGTAAAGTACGCACTTTAGCAGTAGTGTTTCTATATACATTGAAAAAATTTGATATGTCTATGGTTTGAGTGGGAAAAATTTTTCTTCAATATCAATTGACCCTCATGGATGAGACCTCAATAACTGTCAGCGACCACCCTTCAACTAGCATATCTAAAGGCACCTTTCATTTCTAATTATTAGCGACATTGCTACAATACAGTTTTGTAGTCTCTAAAAAGTGCCATAAGCTAGTACACTTTATAAAGCTAGAATGTTAGAACATCCAATTAATAGAAGTAATTTAAACCAAAAGTGTACACAATGACCTTGAAATGTATAGCCTTTCAAGGTCAGACATTTCTCTCTTGCCACATCAACTTCTGTTTAGCATTAGAAATAAATAAATTACAGTGGTCTAACGCAATTGTACACACTGCAGGGTTAGTAGTAGGTTAGTAGTGGGTTATTAGTAGGTTAGTAGTAGGTTAGTAGTAGGTTAGTAGTAGGTTAGTAGTAGGTTAGTAGTAGGTTAGTAGTAGGTTAGGAGCAGGTTAGTAGCGAACTGGGCACAACCGGTGTTCCCCTAAAGTTCACCAGAAAGAAAACACAAATTTAAAAAGTTGTGAAAGGATATAGTTTGTCATGCATGTATTACCTACTGGCACTACACCGAGAATAAACACATCAATTATTTTTCTAGAAGTTTCTGAGACTATTGTATTTGTCATCCAAAACATCAACAAAAATGATAAACAGTGTTGGACATATTTGTGTTATAGCTACGTTCTTGCCCATGGTCACGTGTGTAGATGCATTCGTCATCAGGAACAACAGTTAAAATTATCTACGTTCATCCTTCTCTATTAGCCAATCAGATTTATGCATTTGCCGTAGCCTGACAACACAGTGATTTAATATCACTGTGCCTGACAAAACATGCCTGCATGACCGAGCCAATAAACGCAGCAGATAGAAATTGAGCAACTCTTTTTCCTCATAGGCAGTCTCAAAGTGCACGTTTCCTGCGAAAAATATCATTGTCTCTTTCACTCACCGAGACAATTTATTCTGCCATATGCCAAATACAATTCCATTGAAAAATATTTGCTTCAAAAAACCTGGCTGAATTCCAAGGAAGTTGAATATTATTATTTTGCAACGCTCAACATGGGCACCTGAAATGTGATGTAGTAACTAGGTTGCATTGCGTTACATTACGCTCTTCCATGCTTTTAGACATTTCACCATGTTGATAAAAATAAGGCGAGCCAAAACTTTTCATAGACCCAAATAAAGCGCTGTAAGCATAAATGTTAAGGAGACTATAAAGTACATTATGCATTTTAGGTTTCCAAGATTATCGTAGACATTATTGCTACTTTATATTTTAGTCCATCGAGCCTTGCTACCCCATCAATAGCTCTTGACCTTTCCTTAACTGCTAAAAATAACTTTGTTTACAAATTTTGTCATTTAAAAACGCAAAATATAAAACTTATTAAAACTTGATGACCAAAAGTATTTAATATCGAGTTGCTGACCGAAAAAAACTATATGCTAAAAAGTAAGGTAGAGTTCCGAATTTATTAGAAGACTGTTGAGAAATGATCTACACTCTAGACAGTCAAAACAAGAGATGTAACAGCCAATACGAGTTGTCGGCAGCCATTTTGGTTTAGATGAATGATCTTTTATAACTGCACACTCCATTTACTGACTTGGCAAATATTGCAGGTGCTCCAACTTTTTAGTGGTAGTGCCTGCTGTCATACTCGCCAGTGACAGGTAAAAACAGGTGATAGATTTATTATGTTATGATCGAGTAAGCTTTATGATGAACTGAAATGAAGCAAAACCAAACAACCATTTATGCCCTGGGGCCATCTAGTGGAGCAATATCTACTATTACCCTAGTAATAGTAAGGTTCATATTACCAGCTATGTGAATTGACTGACCTTGTCCGTTAAGTTTTAAGCAAATATCCAGCACCTTGCTATACACTCCCTTCCAAGGCATTATCTCTCTATGTTTGCATAGCCACAAACCTAATCATTTGAAGTCCCTCGATAACAAACTTAAGTTAGCTCACATAAGCAACCATTTTCACAGGCCTACTGCAGAAAATTTGGTGAATTATGGACCATTTTTCGGAATTTTATGTTGTGTTTTGTTGTTGGTGTTTGGAAGGTAAGTCATGATTTGACAGACTTGTCTTCACGTGCTGGCCTGCTGGCTCAAAAATAATTTGGGCGGCACCCCACCAAGAAAATATCAAAAAGTAAACCCGATCTGGGCTGTCGATACTGACCTTTTTTATTCCAATCAGATGACTACATGAGAAGCAGCAACCTCGTGTTTCCAAATTTTGTGCTTGCAAAAGGCGCGTCACGCAAAATTTCTTCACATCACCCTAGTCTCCTAAACTAACCAATATTAACAGTAGTTTCAAAGCTGAGATGAGGACTTTTCGTCACCCCCGTGGGTTAGTATTGGTTAGTTTAGGAGACTAGGGTGATGTGAAGAAATTTTGCGTGACGCGCCTTTTGCAAGCACAAAATTTGGAAACACGAGGTTGCTGCTTCTCATGTAGTCATCTGATTGGAATAAAAAAGGTCAGTATCGACAGCCCAGATCGGGTTTACTTTTTGGTATTTTCTTGGTGGGGTGCTGCCCAAATTATTTTTGAGCCAGCAGGCCAGCACGTGAAGACAAGTCTGTCAAATCATGACTTACCTTCCAAACACCAACAACAAAATACAACATAAAATGGTCAAAAATCCACCAAATTTTCTGCAGTAGGCCTGTGACTATTTTACTTGCTTCTCTTAAGCCATTTCACTGCCACCAACGACCAGAAGCAAACAGGTGGAGATGAATGACATCATGCTCCATACATTTCTTTAGCTAATGAGATATGACTAATACTTCCACATTTTGTGGTCGGATGTAAATGTTTATTTTGATAAACGAATGAATTGCTAGGCAACCAGTGGGTCAAAAGGTCGCCGTATTATTTTCAATGACAACAATGAAACAGGCATAACTAGTATTAGCTTATCAGTTGAGTGCTCATACAGTAGTGTGTGACAGGACAGTCTAGCCAACCAAGCCAACTGTGTGCATTACCCATCTTACAGCTGAAGCCAAGTGAGGTAAGTCCAAGTGGCAGCCCTGGGGAAATCGGTAAGGGAAAAGTTGGATCAAGAAGGGATGGGTTGGGGAGAAATGGAGAGAGGAGTGGATAGTGTAGGAGTGGATAGTGTAGGGGTGGATAATGTAGGGGTGGATAGTGTAGGGATGGATAGTGTAGGAGTGGATAGTGTAGGGGTGGATAGTGTAGGAGTGGATAGTGTAGGGGTGGATAGTGTAGGGGTGGATAGTGTAGGGATGAGGAGGTATGATGGTCACTGCGAGGTAGATGTGATAACTTACATGAGAAGTTATTTGCCGTTAAAACAGTCCAAGTCTTCGAAATTTCTCTCTTAGATAGCAACGCAACTTCACCAAACGTGCCAGACTAGAAGTCATACAACCTAACCTTGACAATAACAATCCAATGTTGATAATAACATTTTACAGCGCAACGCTCCACTGCAGAGGCCTTTACTTGAGTACCAAATAGGTATTATAGATACTCCCAAGTACAATTTCCTCAATAATCCAATGTACTTGAGTATTTCTGTCAAAACACACCCATGTACTTGCAGTCTTGCTGTTAGACTTGATTAGTGCTCTCTTATTCTATGTACATCCTCGTATTTTTTCAATTAAAAAGTACGCTTTGGTGGGTGCCTAACTTTTTTCTCTAGACTGGTAACATAGGGTAGCAAGATGGCGTCCATTCCATGCTGTGTTAATGTTAAATTAAACCAGCAATTTCGATTAGATCTAAATAGATCTAATCAAACTCGTCAATTAGTCTATTTTAGTCTTGGTAGAAATTCCCTAGTTATCAATATTTTTTGTTGTTCTTACTTTAGTTACATGTGGATGTACTTGTTTCTTGAACACATATTTATGCGCTTGTCAATGTTATTTACTCCCGATGCACTTCCTTTTGTCACTTAATACTAACTCTGTACTTGGCAATATTATACAACTCTTAGTACTTGTGCTTGTTATGAAATGAGAATTACTCGGTAAATACATGAACTTGTGAATTTCTACTTGGACATAGCTTTGCTTCACTTTACAGGAAGATCAATAAAAAAGAAAGAGCACCTTGGCCAACTGCCAAGTGAAGGCTCCTATCCAAATCCTACAGATGCTCACTACAAACCATTGCTAATGATTTACTTTTACTAAACTTGTTAAATTTTAGACCCCCAGCAGGTTGAGGTCACAAGTAGCACAACAACAGCAAGTATGGCTACACCATTTAGAAAGACTTATGAGGAAAAGGATAAAATGTTTGTGTCAAAGAGCCTGCCACTGAAGGAGGGTAAGTTACTGATTACAGTATAAAATTTGGTCACAGTTTCCTTGTGCTTACTGCTTCTATTCGTTGTTTCAGTGTTTATAGTTTCCTGGTAACCGGTTTGTTCGTGTATTTTTGATATTGCCTAACCACAAGGACTTGCCACAGGCATGGCTTCGTATTCATGAGGCTGTATTTTTGCATCCTATTTGTCATGTGTTTTGATGGCCAGCAGGTGATATCATGTCCACTATTTAGTTGTACTGATGGCATGTTTACACGAATAAGCCTGTTTTGTTCATTCAATCCCTATATCAATGTAGCTATTTTTTTATGGCCCAACATCTGTTCATACCTTAAGTGTGCTCATTTGTGAAACATTACCTGAGTGTGACGGGTTTGTGAGAAACTATTTATTTTTACTGTAACTGCATGAAGAGTATTATCACTGTGACAATTTTTATGATAGATAATCGTAACAAATTTTATAATAACTTTTTTATAAATAAAACTCTAGTTATCACAAATTGAAGATATTTTGTTTAAAATCAGTAATGGTGAGAAAAAGCTTTTGGAAATATTTATCAGAAAAAACAAATAATAATTGTTTATAGAGTTGGTACTTTGCAATGTTCTCATTTCATATGCACAAAAGCAATATTTTTGAAGGCTTTGTGTAGCAGTCTCAACACATATATTGCATAATAGATGAGTTTTGTTCTTTTGAAAAATTTGTATTTTCCTTTCCATCATGCACACTCATGCATAGTATTCCGACCAAAGTTTACTGGCTAAATTGGGAGTTTCTTGGCTAAATTGTCAGTTTCACATCAAAGTCTTACTGCAGTGGAAAAATGGACTACTTTGAAAAAGTTTCTATTCAGTTGTGATAAACAAGGCTCCATTATCCTGTTGTAGTGAAAGAAGAATTACATAAGCAGGGAAAGTCTAAACTTGCAATGGTATGCACTGGTATTTGTTTCACTGCATCGATTGTATTTGTTTTTGATATTGAAGAGATTGTGTTGGTATTTGTGTGCCTTTATTAGGACAACTCCTGGCCATCTACCAAACCCATTGTGTGGACATGAGTAGTAATATATGAGCAGTTCACCCATTGTGTGGACATGTAAATTTGTGAGAAAAAGAGCTGAAGATTTCTCAGCCTCTGCGTATCTGACATGTACTTTTTACTGAGCCGTAATTTGAGTTAAGATGTTTGATAATGGCTACAGTTGTTGTTTCTTAGCTTTTGCCATATTTGATTGCTAGATCAAAGTCTTTCAAAGACCTCGCATTTGACATGTTGAAGTTATACACACGCACTAGGTTGAACGCATTGAGTGAGATTTTTTATTGTTACAGACATTTCCAATGGCAGCACCCAAATATAACAAAGACACACTTCTTATGGCTGCGTAAGTTACATAAATATTGAAAAGATGTTTGTTTAAAAACTATATTAAAAAATTTAAAATGTTTCGGAGTTATCTCCCACCAACTGTAGTCTGGAATTTTTGGCCAACAACTCTAGTTAGATATACCCTTGCTGTTTTTAGAAATCTCATGCAGATTACGCTCGGAGACTCTGAAGTGGTCACATTCCCATCATCCTCATCCCCCACATTATCCCCTCTCTCACCTTTTTCCTCAGTTCAACCGAGTGGTGGGTTAATCGCATCAGCTAGTATTGGTAAGGGCTCCGACTTAAGTTCTCCTGAGAAGACTGGCAGCATGCCAAACTCTTCCTTACCTGCCTGTAGTTTAAAGTCTTGTCAAGACGAAGATACTTGTACGTCCATATCTGGCATGGCAGGGCTCAGTGGATTGGATGGGAAACTGTATGAAGAGCTTACTGAGGAAACCGAGCAGCACATTATTGAAGTGATGAGTTTAGGCGTTCGGATTGATGCATGCGGAGCTATTCGGAAAGTAATGGAAACCATCATGAGCATGATTATTGTCAGCCGTTGTACAAACAAAGAAAAAAGCGTGTTTGATCAGGAGAAAGCGGAAGAGATGCTGAAAAAATTTGTGGAAGAATTCAGCCCGAGTCAAGGTTCAGCGTTGGACCTTCTGCTTGAGCTTGAAGAACTCGACAAACTTGTCTCCATTTTAGCTTCTCGCTATTATAATTTTGCCATGAGCTCCAACGCGACAAAAAAAAATAAAAATGACCAGGAAAAACCAGAAATAACCCACGATGATTTCCTGCAGCAACTTGAAAACATAAAAAAATGTATTGATGACATTGAACCCAATGCGGTACACACAAGCAAAGTGTTTGACGCTTCCGTCGACTTCTTTAACCAAAGTCTCCCAACATTGCTTCTACCACTGAAAAATAAAGCAAAGAAGTTTGGCAGGTCAAACTTTGATCTACTTAAGAAAGTGGGCCAAGAGATGAAGTTTGGCACTACTCATAAAATTGTCACCGATATGCATATTGAAATGAAATCACTGGCTGATGGTAAACTGAACGGGTTTATTTTTTATCCCGAACATGATACGAACAAGCTGAAAAGACGACGAGGCCGCCCACTTCTAACAAATGGTGCTAAACCAATAGAGGATATCGTTGATGGCATTGAGAAATTTCAAAAAGCAGAGACTATGGAAAGCTTTGACAATGTTGACGAGCTTTTTGAAGAGATTGGCTCACTTGCGACACTCTATTTCTCTTCTTATGTTCCAGAGATGGGCGGTGAGAAAGAACAGGAAAAGGTACAAACCTCTTCTGCGCAACTAAAAAATGCACAAAATTGTTAACACATTGTGTTGTAAAGGTGGAGAGCTCAAGTGGTAAAGTGTGTTAAAACAAATGAGCTCTAAAGAAAGCTGTTGAAGATTGCATGAGATTGTAAATTGTAAACCGTATATTATCATGGAGTTAGTTTAGAGATTACAATACATTTGCAGGGTTTGAGTGAGGATTACATCGAGTTCAATATTTCGCTTGTTACCAAACTTGTCCCTGTGGATAGTGAGGTAAGTAAAGTATTTATGAACTGTCTGGGCCAGATTTAGAGAAACGGATAAATATATCTACCTTTCTGTGTTTTATAAACACCTGTAAAGGATCTTTGGTTAACTATTTTATTACTTCCTATAATATCTTTGCATGTATCTGCATCCATACATTCACTTAGATCCGTAAATGTACTTGTGTCTCTACACGTACTAACATCTCTACACGTACTTACATGTCTACGCGTACTTACATCTCTACGCGTACTTACATCTCTACGCGTACTTACATCTCTACGCGTACTTACATCTCTACGCGTACTTACATCTCTACGCGTACTTACATCTCTACGCGTACTTACATATCTACGCGTACTTACATCTCTACGCGTACTTACATCTCTACGCGTACTTACATCTCTACATATACATACAAATCTTTAGTACTTATATACCTACTGCCTTTACATTGATACATACACTTGTATACTTACTGCATTTAGAGCTGTGTGGACTTGTATACATACCTGTACTTAATAACATGCAAGCATTTACTTTCATATATACATACATGTACATACATGTGTACACACATAAACTTACATACACGCATACACTTAAACACATGCATGTACTTACATACACACATGTACTTACATACATACATACATACATACATACATACATACATACATACATACATACATACATACATACATACATACATACATACATACATACATACATACATACATACATACATACATACATACATACATACATACATACATACATACATACATACATACATACATACATACATACATACATACATACATACATACATACATACATACATACATACATACATACATACATACATACATACATACATACATACATACATACATACATACATACATACATACATACATACATACATACATACATACATACATACATACATACATACATACATACATACATACATACATACATACATACATACATACATACATACATACATACATACATACATACATACATACATACATACATACATACATACATACATACATACATACATACATACATACATACATACATACATACATACATACATACATACATACATACATACATACATACATACATACATACATACATACATACATACATACATACATACATACATACATACATACATACATACATACATACATACATACATACATACATACATACATACATACATACATACATACATACATACATACATACATACATACATACATACATACATACATACATACATACATACATACATACATACATACATACATACATACATACATACATACATACATACATACATACATACATACATACATACATACATACATACATACATACATACATACATACATACATACATACATACATACATACATACATACATACATACATACATACATACATACATACATACATACATACATACATACATACATACATACATACATACATACATACATACATACATACATACATACATACATACATACATACATACATACATACATACATACATACATACATACATACATACATACATACATACATACATACATACATACATACATACATACATACATACATACATACATACATGTACTTACATACATACATGTACTTACATACATACATACATACATACATACATACATGTACTTACATACACACATGTTTATTTTCGCAGGTGAAAAAGCAGTTACGAGCAGTGTATGTACACAACAAAATGCGAGGGATCCTACAAGACTATAGAAGGTATGAAAAGTGTTTATATCAAATGATGACTTTATAGCCTTCTGGTGTTTGTGGCTCTACAATACTAGTTCTACCAAAGTTACTAGCAGACCACTAGCTGGGCACTGTGTGAACCAAACTTTGCCACATTTGACACTGTTATACCATAATATTACACAGAAATTAGTCCCTAATTACAATGTATATTGGCAGGAAAAATTTGATTATCTAAGACTACAAGAGAATAAATGTAGGCTACAGCTACTAGCAGATTTCTGGTTAAAGTGCTCCCATAAGAGGCACTTTCTAAAGCTTGTCAGCTATTATGTTTGTGTCCTCCAATCACCTCGTCATCATCTGTAGATAAACAATATGCTGACTCTCTGTGAATAACAGAGAATGAGATTTTGGTCTTATTAGTGCGGCGGCCATCTTGAGTATCTTAAAGAGCCTAGGACACCTGTTTTTGAGAGGGTGTAATTTAATTTAAATTGTTTGCAGTTGGAATGTACTCAAAAAGTTTATTTGGAGTTGCCCTCTCGGCAGTGAGGCAATTCTCATAAACGTAATTAGCACCGGCCTAGACACAATTATCTTTCGAAAATGTAACAAGTTATATTGAGCTCTTCAGCAAGTTTTCAAAAACTGGGTTGTTTCTGCAAAATTAAGGCCTCTCAAATATTGGTTTTGTGCAGAGACTTTTGCGAATGCAAAAATATAAGATTGCAACTAATTTTCAATTTTTTTGATCTGCTTATCTAATGCCAGCCTAATGCCCAAAAAAATATTTTTAAAGAATGGCTCCGGCCATTTTTATATTTATCTGATATGTCATTGATATGTCCTTCTGAAGTGCTTCAAATACCAACTTCGTCAAAATTCAATTTATTTCTATGTTTTCTTAACAACATCAATAACAAGCATGTTGTGAGTGTTGTCTCCCCTTCGAAACCTTTTGGGAAAACGTATGACGTACACAAGTGTTTTAGCGTACGCCAGACTTTTGTTTGGATCACCAAAATCGCTGAAGCATAGCAGCAAAGATAGTATATCGTTGATAACAGTACAAGTGACCTGGCTCATTGATTGATATAACTAGTAGTGGCACGGGTTAGTAGTAAAAACAAAAGTTTAGCGTCGCTAAAACACTTGCATACGTCATATGTTTTCCCAAAAGATTTCGAAGGGGAGACAACACTCACAACATGCTTATTATTATTGTTATTAAAAAAACATAAAAATAAATTGAATTTTGACCAAGTTGGTATTTGAAGCACCTCATAAGGACATATCAATGACATATCAGATAAATATGGAAATGGCCGGAGCCATTCTTTAAGGTTTGAAATTAATCAAATAATAAGATGAATATAATTCTATAACAATTTGAGATTAAAAATAAAATTGCCAAAATCTTTTTTCCAGCATTGCTTTTTTACAACAACATTAATAGTTGAACCTGAAATAATTGTTATTTGACTAAAAAGAAATTGAAAAGTACTGAATTATAATAATTAAGATTTTTAAAAGTCAATTTTAATCTAAAAACTTGTTAAAATTTGTTATATAATATTACAATGGATCTGCCGCATGCAGATAGCCCCTTCTGTTGAATATGCAGTCAAAGACCTCCATAGACCTCAGTAGACCTGTTGCATTTCTGCTGCTCCAAATTGATTTTCTCAATAGTTTTACAATGCTCAATGAGGAAACAACTCTAGATGCAGAGTGTGTCTTTCAAAACCTTCCTTCAATGATTGGCTGCAGGAGTCAATGGCCCATGTAATCAAAGGTTCACGTTCACGCATGCAAGTCCTACAGTTGATTACTGATTGCTTTAGCGTTGCTGTAACAGTTCCGATTTAATGAATTGACTTCCTGTAACAGAATGTGGTGATACATCAGTAGTAATATATGAGCAGATCTCCCTACCAAGTGTTTTTTTGTGGATTAGATCTTGGAGGTTATGCAATGGGTTACGACGTTGGATGAATTCGCCGAGTTTATATTGTATTTCATTTGAGTGGCATTCGAGTGGCATTTAAGTGGCATTTGAGTTTTGATTATTTTTTTACTTAATTTGAAGCCGAGTTTATATTGTATTTTATTTGAGGGGTACTTGAGTGGCATTTGAGTGGCATTTGAGTTTTGATTATTTTTTTACTTAATTTGAACTTATATGGTATATAGATTTTGAATGTATGGCATTCAAGTTTTGATAATTTTTTACATAATTATATACATTTATTACATAATAAGCAGGGGTAAATCTTCCCATATAATATAGCTAGAGCCAGTAAAGACTAAGTAATACAAAGCACCAGGTCTTGTAATGATAATCAATGCAAAGTCTTTTCCTTTACGTCGCATCTTAAAAAATCCTCAAATGAGGTGTGGTAACACGTCTGACATCATACCAAAGAACACTTTTATTTTTCGGTTTTCCCTTTCTACCCAAATATACAACGTTAAACGGAGGGGGGTAATCATCACAGCTGAAGTTTTTAGCTATTTCAACTGGACAAAAAAGTATTTTGGGTTCGAGTTCATTTATATCTGAAGGATCATGGTAGCAAACTTGAGAATATCTACACTTCTCCTTACTTGATGGATGTATCACACCAGTCACTCGTATAATGCTTGGGATAGGAAGATCTTCAAATGTTTTGCAAACCGGAACTTTTGGTGAGTCAATCACTTGAGAACCTTTAGACTTTTCTATGAATCAATATATGATTATATACATTTATTGTATAATAAGTAGGGAAAATCTCTCCATATAATATAGTTAGAGTCAGTAAATAGTAAGTAATACAAAACAGTACAACTTGTAATGTTTAATCAATACACAGGCTTTTTTTATACATTCATTATCCGCTTGAGACTACCTGTTGTCAGCATTTGATATTGAGTTTACATACCATCAACACCAAGCTGTTCATCAAAATCTTGTAATTCGTTTTCTAGAAAATCCTTAAGAACTTCATCCTCATTATTCGTTTTTGTTAGCACCTCATTGGAATTTGTTTGCGCAATATTGCTCCCAATCACTAGCGTTGGTTGAAGAAATGAAGACAACATTGTGGTATGGAATAGGATTTCCATTCTTACTCTGTTTTTTTCCTTTGTAAATCATCACACCAGGTGCACATCTTTTAGCTTCCTCGTTGTATCTGATCGGTAGTAAAAGCGTTCTCGTCTCTCTTTTTCCATTCTTTTCAGCGACATAGCGAATGCAATTTACAATGGATTCTTCTCCATTGAATCGGAAAGGAATGAATCTTTCTACAACTTCGATGTAAGCAAAAATGGAACAATCTTTAAAATTGCTGAGATACTCGATGTCGTAAGCGAGTTTGAGTTCTTCTTCACTCATTTTTCTCAGTTTTTCAGCTTCAGCAGTAGCTTCCATTGTGGTTAAGCGTTTTGTGCTGATACGTTTAACATTGTAGTAAGTAGTCTCTGGTTTTTTTGAATTTTCCATCTCACCTAAGTACAAAATGTTGAAAGGTAATGGGTAGTTATCAACATTGAAGCTTTCAACTACTCTACTTGGGCAAACAACTTTTTGAAAACTCGCTCCAGTTGAATTATCAAGATAAGTGAGAATGTAGTAATTTCCGTATGCACCAGTACTCTGTTCAATAGAAACGATTTGCAAAACTGATGGAACAGGAAGTGATGCTAGTGTAAGAAACCCTCCAATCTTTTTCAAATCACATGCCTTCCATTTTTGGAGAGATTTGGCCATCTTGAGAGCTCTGTCAGCATCAGTGAGCAATTCTTTTTGTTCCATATTGTTTGATGTTGTGGGTAAAACCAGTTTTGGAAGAGCTCGTCTCTTTATTGTTGCTTCTTTTGTGACAGAGTTAGAGTTTTTTCTTTTGGAGGGTGTTTTGAATGTTTTTTGTTTGTTTTCGACTGGCTTTAAATCCGTGTAAGAAGCAGAAAAATCCTCCATAGTATTCTAAAAAAGAAATAATATATAATTCAGCTTTTAATGTGGAACTAAAAGATTATTTATTTCATACTTTACATTATAGCTAAACTAATTTTGATCTTTGCTAGGTAGGGAATAATAATTTTTTTAAATTTTACCTTTTATAAAGAGATAGCTCCTAGTAGTTGCAATGGAAGGTGTAGTAGATGTTGCTTCTCCGCTCACTGTTGTAGAACTGGATGCTTTCTGTGTGAAAACAGTGGCTCTTAAATAGCTAAAGTTGCACTGGTTGAACTCTATGAATACCGACCTTCTTTATAATATAACTATGAATCAGAATTTTGTCCACGCGAAAACCAATGTTTTCGCGGGAATAAATAACTTATTTTCACGCGAATAGAAACTGTTGCTTTCGCGGGAATACGAATTGTATTTTCACGCGAATACAAACCAATGTTTTCGCGGGAATAAATAATTTATTTTCACGCGAATAGAAACAGTTGCTTTCGCGGGAATAAATAATTTATTTTCACGCGAATAGAAACTGTTGCTTTCGCGGGAATACAAATTTTATTTTCACGCGGATACAAACCAATACTTTCGCGGGAATAAATACTTTATTTTCACGCAAAGGGAAACCGTTGCTTTCGCGGGAATAAATAATTTATTTTCACGCGAATAGAAACTGTTGCTTTCGCGGGAATACAAATTTTATTTTCACGCGGATACAAACCAATACTTTCGCGGGAATAAATACTTTAGTTTCACGCGAATGGAAACCGTTGCTTTCGCGGGAATAAATAATTTATTTTCACGCGAATAGAAACTGTTGCTTTCGCGGGAATAAAAATTTTATTTTCACGCGAATACAAACCAATGCTTTCGCGTGGAAATAATTTATTTATTCCCGCGAAAGCAACGGTTTCCATTCGCGTGAAACTAAAGTATTTATTCCCGCGAAAGCATTGGTTTGTATCCGCGTGAAAATAAAATTTGTATTCCCGCGAAAGCAACAGTTTCTATTCGCGTGAAAATAAATCATTTATTCCCGCGAAAGCAACGGTTTCCATTCGCGTGAAAATGAAGTATTTATTCCCGCGAAAGCATTGGATTGTATCCGCGTGAAAAAAAATCTGTATTCCCGCGAAAGCATCAGTTTCTATTCGCGTGAAAATAAATTATTTATTCCCGCGAAAACATTGGATTGTATCCGCGTGAAAATAAAATTTGTATTCCCGCGAAAGCAACAGTTTCTATTCGCGTGAAAATAAGTTATTTATTCCCGCGAAAACATTGGTTTTCGCGTGGACAAAATTCTGATTCATAGTTATATTATAAAGAAGGTTGGTATTCATAGAGTTCAACCAGTGCAACTTTACCTATTTAAGAGCCACTGTTTTCACACAGAAAGCATCCAGTTCTACAACAGTGATCGGAGGAGCAACATCTACTACTACATCCACTGACTATTAAAAGTTTTTCTGTGTGAATTTGAAAATTTTCATTGAACTTAAGACTTAATTATCTGACTTAATTATCTCACTTAATTTTTTGTCTACTTAAAAAGTAATGCTTTCACACAATAAATCATTCGTTCTAACAACAGTAACTGAAGCCTCAACATCTACTATATAATATACCAACTGACTACTAGGAGTTTTATTCACAAGGTAAAATTTATTAGCTGAGACATTTAACTTACCTTTTTATGTGCTATTGTCACTTCTATTAAAAAGTAATGATTTTATTGTTATTATAGTGCTATGGAAACAGAAGAGGATGATACTGATGTAGACATACATAAGGAATGGGAATGGCTCATGAAAAATCAAAATGATATCAGTTTTTCAAACGCTGATAATGAATACATAAATGATGAATGCAATGCTGAATATGAAAATGAAATGGAGATGGAACTTGAAAATGCTTTTCAAGACAAACCTTCGACTTTTCAAGTTTCAGCAACTACTGAAAATACAATAGTCTTTGATAAGCAGTAAGTTTTTAAAATCATAAATTAATAACGTTAGTAGAGTAATTTTTTTTGCTGTTTTTTTTTATAGTCATCTCATGAATCAGCAAAAATAATACATTATCTTCTTATTGTAGACAGGACTCAGAATATCAGAGAATTAATGTAAAAGAGGGAGTTGGGAATTCATGTCATAGTACACAGTAAGTTTTTAAAAACCTAACTAATAATAATGTTTGAGCCTTTTTTCCTAATTCCATTTTAAAAATTAATTGATAATGGTGTTTAAGTCATTTTTTCTTCTGTTACATTTCATACAAAATGTATGTGAATGTTTTATAGAACAACTATTATGTCTTAACATTTCTATTGTAGACAAAGTTTAAATTATCGGGAGGAGAATGTAGAAGAAAAAAACCCTGAAATTTCCCCTAATTGGAAATGGTTAGAAGAAAATTTCATTTGTTTTCGTTTACCCGATGAAACAATCAATCAAATAGGATTTGGTGCTGAGCCTTCACCACCAAAGACTAGCATAATAGCTCAAGATGTAGAGCCGGTTGTGGAGGAGATAGTTGAAGAAAATGAGAATGATCCAATGATAGAAAATGAAGAAGAAGAAGAAGAAGAGGAAGAAGCACAAGAGGAAGAACAAGAAGAAGAAGAAATGGAAGATTTAAATTTTGAAAGACCTACCCAAGCATCAACCCTAGGTATTGTTGATGATAGCACAGCTCCAACTTTTCAAGATGAAGAATGGGATGATTTGATAGCTAGATATTGGGGAGCTATGAAAACGAAACATAGAGCTGGAAAAGTCATAGAACTTTTAAATGTAAGACTTTGGGATGGGATTCCAAGAGACCAAGCTGATACCTACCAAAATGACTATCATGATTCAAGAGTGTTAGAATTGCTAAAAAAAGTTTGGAGACAATTGAGCTCGAGAGCAAAAGTCAACTGTAGCGTAGGTTGTATACTAGAAAATAAAAATGATGGTGAACTCCGATACTTTCACTCATCATCAAACAATGCTACTGTATATCCAAAAGCTAAACTGATTGAAACTGAAGGAGATCTTGATGACTTCTTTGTCGATGTTATGGAGACTGATCATCGTACAAATAGCTTGAGACGGAGACCAAATACGACTTGGAGATTGATGTTAATCACAAACATTTCGTTTTATTTCTACAAACTACTCGGAATGGGAAAAGTTGGATCACCACCAGAGCATTTACCCTCTCACCTCATTAACAACAGACACATACGAACCATGTTAAAAAACACAAAAGGAAAACGAATTACCGACAATCTTTGTTTTTTTAGATGTCTAGCATTACACAAAGAACTACAAAAAAACGGTGGAATTGCAAAAGATCCGATAATTAAGGAGGTGAAGGAGTACCAACAACAATATCATAGTTTCATCTATGGTGATAGTGGTAAGAGGTGTGATGGGAAAGGAGTGACAGAAGCTGATTTATTGCTTTTGGAGCGAGCATTTCAACTGAAGATAACAGTGTTTTCTTTAAATGATGATATGACTTCAACAGTTATTTGGAATTCAAACTCCAGTTATAAGGAGAATCTATATTTGGATCTTTATATCAATCACTTCAGTCTTATTACAAACTTGGAAGGATATGTCAAAGCCTACAGATGTCCAACCTGTTCTACTTGTTATGACAGATTGGGGAATCTGAAAAGACACAGATGTTCAATCTCAGAGGCAACAACTATGCAGTTTTCTGGAGGGCAATACAGTCCTACTGCTACAATATTCGACAAACTGAAGGTTCAATTCGGGATAGATATCGGGTCAGATGATTCCTTGAGATACTATCCGTTTTTTGCAACATTCGACATAGAGTGTTTGTTACCTAATTGCGAAAAAGATCGAGATACAGACACAACCATTTACACGAATGAGCATAAACTTTTAAGTATTTCAATTTGTTCAAACGTACCAGGCTTCAACAACCCGTGTTGTATTGTCAACAAAGGGGATGATGATGAATGCGTTGGAAGGTTCATTGAATACTTGGATGATATTAGTGAAGAATCATATAGCCGATTGGAAAAACAATTTTCGCGAATCATAAAACAGATAAAAGGTGAATTACAACGACTGGAAGAAGCTGAAGAAAAGTTTCGTAGTGATTTTGAAAAAAATCGTTTCAGACGTAGAACAGGAGCTGAAAAAGTTCTGGATGATTTGTACAGCTATATGAAAAAACTCCCTATTCTAGGTTTCAATTCACAGACTTATGATGTCAATGTGATGAAAGGAAAACTGCTTCAAAAATTGAAAGATGTCTCCGACACAGATTTTGATTTTGTTATAAAAAAAGGAACCAAGATGCCTGTTATCGGAATAGGATCTTTTTTGTTTTTAGATTGTACAAACTTCATCGCTCCTGGATATAGCTATGAAATGTATCTCAAAGCATACAAATGTGAAGCCGGAAAAGGATTTTTTCCTTATGAATGGATGAAAGACTTGGAACAACTTAATCAAGAACATCTACCACCAAGAGGAGCTTTTTACAGTTCTTTAAAACAAAAGAATATCAGTGAAGAAGAGTACATAATTTGTCAAGAAGCATGGAAAAATAATGACATGAAGACAATGAGGGATTTTTTAAAATGGTACAACAACTTGGATGTAAAACCATTTGTTCAAGCGTTGGAAAGACAAAGATCGATCTACAGAGAGCATGGGATTGATATGTTAAAAGACGGTATATCTTTACCAGGATTAGCGATTCGATGGATGTTCAACAAAGCTCCTCAACCACCTCCTCCATACCTCTCTACACACTTGGATTTCCATGAACTTGGTAACTCGTTTCGACAGACTCTCCCAATTTGTCTGCTTGACAACTGCAATGCAGAACTTTATCCTCTAATAAAGAAAAACATAGTTGGTGGGCCAAGTCTAGTGATGCATAGATATCACGAAAAAGGTATAACTAAAATTAGAGAACATTGGTTGGGAAAAGAAGCAAAGGTTTGTGATAGAATCTATGGAGTTGATGCAAATGCGCTCTATTTATGGTGTATGATGCAATCAATGCCTACCGGCTATCCTCGAAGAACAAAAATCGAAAACTCCTTTGTCGCTGAACCAGTAAAATTTAGCAAGATAGCTCATAGCTGGTTACAGTTCCAAATGTTCTCAAAAAAAATCAATATCAGACATCAGCTCAATGGAGGAGAAGTTACTCTCGGACAGCGAGGATTACCAGTTGATGGATTCTGTGTTGAAAATCGTCATGTCTTTCAATTCCACGGATGTTTTTGGCATGGACACGACTGCTCTTATAACAACGCTAAAGAGCAAGAGCTTCAAGCTAGTGGAAGAAAATCAAAAGCAAATCTGTTTAAAACTACGATGGAAAATGAAGAATATCTTCGAGCATTAGGTTACACTGTAATCTCGATTTGGGAGTGTGACTGGATGAAGCGTGTAAAAACTCATACAAATTTACAAAAATTTGTCAACACGTTTTACAATTCTTTCTACCCTAAAATACTTGAAAAAAAGCTGAATCAAGAAGAAGTGTTGGAGAGAGTTCAATCAGAAGAATTCTTCGGATTTGTTGAATGTGACATCGAAGTTCCTGAGGAAGAGGAAGAAAAGTTCTCCGAAATGCCTCCGATTTTTAAAAATACGATGTTAACCAGAGAACACTTGAGCGATGAAATGAAAGTCTTTGCTGAAGCCGAAGGGTTTTTAAAGACTCCTCAACGCTCATTAGTTGGAAGTATGTACGGAGATAAGATATTGCTAATGAGTCCTTTGTTAAAATGGTACTTGAAACAAGGATTGAAAGTCACCAAAGTTTATCAGCTAATAGAATATATTCCTAGAAAAGCTTTTGAAGCTTTTGGAACATCGGTTTCAGAGGCTAGGAGAATGGGAGATGTAGACCCTAGTCAAGAATTACTCGCTACTACTAGCAAGTTGGTAGGAAATGCTGCTTATGGAAAAACAATCACTGATAAAGAAAAACATACCACCATCAAGTTCATCGAAGGTGCCAGAAAAGCTTCATTTCGTATCAGAGGAAACAAATTTATCTCCATGGAAGAGATAGCAGATGATTTTTATGAAATCGTAACCTGTAAACAGCTAGTAAGTTTTAAAACAATTATTTTGCAATTCAAAATTTATATTCCACAAGTTTACTTTGCTAATCAGTATCACCATCATTTCAGCTAACTATGAATGTTCCAGTACACTTGGGTTTCTCCGTGCTACAGTATGCTAAACTGAGAATGCTACAGTTTTACTACGACTTTATGGATAAGTAAGTAAAACCTAATTCCCTACTATTATCATGTATAAGTAAGTAAAACTTCCAAATAATTGAAGCAATCTTTTTATTTATAGATATATTGACAGAAGTGATTTTCAATATGTTGAAATGGATACAGATAGCGCATACATGGCGTTGAGCGGAACATTAGAAACACTGGTAAAACCAAGTATGAAAAAAGAGTTTTACAATGAATATGGTGATTGGTTTCCACGACCATACTGTGACAAACATAGAGATGAATTTTTAAGAATCAAAACAATGGGTTTAGAATGGAGCATGCAAGAATGTTGTGAAAAAGTACTAAAACATGGAAAAAGAACACCTGGATTGTTTAAAGAGGAATTTACCGGAGATGGAATTGTTGCTCTTAACTCTAAATCCTATTATTGCTGGGGAGCAAAAGGAAACAAGTTTAGCTCAAAAGGTTTGAACAAACGAATTAATCAATTGAACAAAGACAGTTATCTAAATGTATTGAACACAAAAAAGTCGTTTATGGGTAAAAATCGAGGGTTTGTAGTAAAGGATAAAAAAATGTTGACATACAAGCAAATAAAGCGAGGACTCACATATTTTTATGCTAAAAGACGAGTGTGTTCTGATGGAGTATCTACCGAAGCTACTTTGGCTTAAATAAAAACCTTCATAATAGTCTTCTTTTTAGAATAGTTACTATAACTATATATATATATATAATACAAAAAATCATTCATTGTATATATATATATAGACTTGATCTCAAAATGCTGATGTCATGTAGTCTCAAGTGAATAAATGAAGGTTATAGTACTTTGTACTACATAAAATCTACAGTAAATTTTAATAGATATAATGTTTTCTATTACAATTATTCCCCAAATACTGTAAATTTTAACCATATAGAAGCTAATTTGAGGATTTTTTAAGATGCAATATAAAGAAAAAGACTTTGCATTGATTATCATTACAAGACCTGGTGCTTTGTATTACTTAGTCTTTACTGACCCTAGCTATATTATACAAGGATATTTTCCTGCTTATTATGTAATAAATGTATTTATTCAAGCTAGATATAACTCCTCTCTCCTCTCTCTCAAAATACTATATGAGTTCGAGTTATGTAAAAAATTATCATAACCTAAATGCCATACATTCAAAATTTAGATGCCATATAAGTTCAAATTAAGTAAAAAAATAATCAAAACTCAAATGCCACTTAAACACCACTCAAATGCCACTCAAGTACCCCTCAAATGAAATACAATATAAACTCGGCGAATCCATCCAACGCCGTAACCCATTGCATAACCCCAGATTTTAACCCCACAAAAAAACACTTGGTAGGGAGATCTGCTCATATATTACTACTTACATCTGCCCAAGCTTTTAAACAATCGCACTACATAGTCTTTTACGCATCACAATCAACAAATGACAAAGTCTAAACAAGAAATAAGTACTTTTCAAAGCTTTTTAAAACGCACTGGCCCACATACTGGTATCGTAACTCCTGATCCACCCAACTAAAGAGTTGGTGTGGTAACAGTGCACTGTTCCAGAGGAAATCACTGATTCTCCGCTGTTATGTCACGGTTCATAAGCTAGCCTGAGAACTGTGTATGTTTAGTTAGATGGACCTTAGATTTTAGCATCCTTGGGTTTGGTTCGTCAATCTAGATTGTTCCACTGGCAATAGATATTTATGACATCCAGGCATTATTTACATTAACATTACCAACCGGTTGCATGTTTATCAGCTGTTACGTTTCTGTTGCAGTTTGCTGCAAGACAATGGATACTTGCGGGAGGAACTTGAGTAAGTTAAGATTACTATATTTACACAAGTTCAACCATGCTGCACCCAGACCTGACTGCGTCCTACCACATATTATATCTCTTCACCTGTAATTGGTTTTTTAGCTAAATTATTATTATTATTACCCAAGTGAAGTAATCAAAGTGTGGTCGACTGCCTTTGAGTGACTACTCTATGACTTATGGAAAAAAGACTCTTTTTCAACAGCTAATAACTCGGTCAATTGGCAAGCTACAGTTTCAAACAACCATTCATCTAAAAGCTCAGAATGTTTCCCAGTTCTCTGTGAAAGTCAAATAGATAAATGCAACTTGAAACAAAGTAATAAAGACCAAAACCTAGAGATTTTATTAACAATTAAATTATAAAAAAAGATAAATTATAAACTACTTTTCATGCAAGTCAACTTTCATATGAAACTTTAATGGATTATTAAAAGATCAATATAATTATTATTAGTAACCAGAATTTAATTGTAGTTACTATGACTAAACATTAAGATATAATCTTAAAATAGTTTAAATAATAATTAACATAAAAATATACCTAAGAATAATAATTTTGTACAGGTAACCATGAAATTGAACAATTTTTCAAAATTAACATTTGAAATTACTCCTAATTCACATCAAATTAGCCCATTGTGGACTTCTTATACAGTCAGGCTTTAGAGCTGTTTATGAAAAAATTACAATGATAAAGTAAAATAAATAATAAAGTATATTAATTTGAATCAATTTTTTTTTACATCCTTCATTGCTGACTTACATCATCAGCAACCCACCAACAACAACAACCACCAGTTTGAAAAAGTGCATGGAGCATTTTAATAATATTAGCTAGCAGTATCTGTCGGAGTATTTCACTAATTTTATTATTTCGAGTTTTTTTACAAAACCAAGTAGCACTTCGGATTTTTGGGTCTCTGCCAAATATATAGCAAAAACTGTGCCCACTGTACAACAAGTATAAATACTCACTGACATGAAAGTATACATTGTGGTAACACAGGGCACATAATCTTTGGTATACATTTCAGCAAACATGTCAATGCTCAGTACAGTTCACCACAGAATTTATCTCCCCCATGGAGATGATTCTCCACTAATTTTCTGGCTCCAGTCACCGATTCCTGATGTAACTCATCTTTTTGGAGTCGTCTTTTCTTCACTCTCTAAGCAATAAATTGGTTCACATCTTTCTATTTATTTTCATTTTATGTTTCCCCAATTTTTTCCAAACAACTTGCTATCCACGCATCTTAATTATTGTCGTTGTTGATGTAAAATTGATGTCAAAAATGCAAATCTGGCGTATTTCATTTTTTCCCAAAACTAGTGTAGAATTATGCTAATCTCTATCGCTTGATAAATAGCCTCGTTTGAAATTTCACTTTTTGATTGTAAGCTAGCCTTAGTTTGTGAGATATTAGCCATGTGACATATCATGTGAACACCAGCGTGCAAATAATAGAAGATGCACCAAAAATATATTAAATCTCTGACTCAAACCAAAACGCGTTCAAAAAATTTGAAAACAATTGCAAAGCTCATTTTTAACACTTTTAAGAGTCTCTGCATCATAACTGTTATTAGAAACCTTCATTCTAGACAAAAACCAATTTTTTGAAACTCCATTTTACGGGCATCTATTTTTTGCATATCGAAAAAATTGGGTAAAAGTTGCATCGGCATCTATTTTGCTCAAACTATTGAATTAATGGGAGCAAAACTCCACAATGAGCTTTTTTGCAGAATAACACCAAAATATAGAAAAATTAGTTGAGTTTAGTAAAAAAAAATCCAAGGCATGAGCCAGCCTGTTGTGAATATGTAGGTTCCATTAAATGAGTATATAATATATACCACTCTAGACGATTGCTGCTATTTCCGATAGGTTTCTATAGAGTGTCAGTTCATTTGTTTGACCTATTCAACTCTGAGTTACTGCTGACTCTCGTCGATAAGAGTGACACATGTAGATCAAGTCGATAGCCTCTATGATGTAATAAAAAATGCAGATCATTAGTTTTGTTTTATAAAAATTATAATGAATATTTCTTTATAAAAACAACAACCAAGTTGGTATAAAAATACTATAAACTTTTAATAATTATAATGAAGTTACTGTTTTAGAGGTCAGTTATCCTGGCTTAGTTAAGCGGAGTCAATGAGTGAAGCACATGGCTAATCATAATCATAATACTCATAATTTACAACTCAAAGCATGTTTTTAAAAAAACTTTAAAAAACCATTGTGTACTCTAGATAGCTTCAATAGTGTTCGCTAGTTTTTAAAAGAAATGAAAACATTTTGCTACTATCATTAATATCAATAAATATGTTACTTTGATCACCGAGTGGGTTGGAGCATTGTTCAATCTTTTAAAAAGTTTTGATCTAATAAGGAGTTGTCAAACCAGTAATTGCTTTGAGAAGATAAACCTTAAATGAGTTAAATAGAGACAGCGACCATCTTTCTCAATCGGCTCCAATTACCGGAAATAATTCATCACTCAAATTATATACTAGGATATGTTTTAGGCCCGCTATGTAGTTTTTATTAATATATTTGTTTATTGGCTTGTAATTACATGGAGAAGAAAGAAAACAATTTATTTAAAGTAAAAATTAAAAAAAAAACGACTCCGAAGGATTCATATCAGCACTTTGGATTAGTACGAAAAAGGCGATATATTTTGTATCTTTTTAAACATGGAAAAGCATATTTCGCATGATCATAAATTTTGAGAACTGGTGATAACTTCATTACAGTAACTTCATTAGCAAAGACAGTGGTATATACAAACTACTGTTTTCAACACTATGAAATTAAACGTCACCAGTAGACTCGGAGACTATAACCCTTGCGCTACGATTAAGAATTTTTGTTTGGGACGTCCTACTTAAAAACAGATAGAGTCTCTCAGTCTATTTATATTTGCATCCAAAATGCTATTTGATTCCTTGTATCCTCATTAAACAATAAAAAAGAAAAACTGGTGCAATGTTGCGATTACAGTTAGACAAAGTCTGACTTTGATTTTTTTATCGGGGTGGGAGAAAGGAGCGGAAGATTGAAAGATTAAAACTGCAGGTACATATTGCGATCGCTCGGAGATTATCTCAGCGATTGCGGGATGTTGCAGCCTGTTTTTCTGAAGAAATCACCAAGTAATTGATTTTATTCGAGGTTATCGCCAGTATTGATTGAAATTGAAAAATTACTAACCGACTCCTTAATCGACCAATCACAATGCCCAAATGTCACACCGCCATTTCCAATAAGATCATGCCAGCTGCATCGCCCCGAGCTATCAACGATCATATAATAATTCGTAGGCTGTGGTTCATAACGGCGAGTTTTACCGGAATGGTCAAGGAATGGATGGTAGTAAAAGATTGTGCAAATTTTAGGATGGATTTCCCAATCGCTAAAGAAAATCGCAAGCGTGATCGCTATATATACATCCAGTGTAAGATTGGGGCTGTGCTATCTGAACATTTTATGTACTACTCTGGTGACAGGTTCCCTTACTCATCCCCGCCTCGCTAGAGAAAGTTCTGGACTGCCAGCTTTCTATAAAAACAACATTTTCACAGCTTCAAATCTTCACTACCTTGCCAATAATTTACACTTTATTTGTTCCTTTAAAACAGTTTTATAGGACATTCTCCGTGCAACT
The DNA here is from genome assembly GCA_945261195.1 of Cryptosula pallasiana. Taxonomy (NCBI): domain Eukaryota; kingdom Metazoa; phylum Bryozoa; class Gymnolaemata; order Cheilostomatida; family Cryptosulidae; genus Cryptosula; species Cryptosula pallasiana. Next base: position 35,625,522 of record OX183136.1, read on the forward strand.
TGTATAAATACCGTAAGTAATTATGTAGGGCCACTAACTTATATATGCAGTCACCCAATCACAAAGTTGCTTTTACAGATTATTGCGGAGCACCAACAGAGAACTGGAGCAGAGAAACAACTCCTTAGAAGCACAACTAAAGGAGTATATGCAGCGGTTTGATGACTCATTTGGCGATGTGCCAACTGATGGAGAGAACAATGAGGCCCACCTTGAACCCAAAGGTCTTACAAAATCTGATAGTTTTTGCTGAGCCAATCGGTGGATTATACTATAGACATTGCTTGCAAAGTGCTGTAATCACTTGCAGTGTTTTTGCTGGCACTTTTATATTGCATCATTTACAATCATTATAGCGATGCAACAGCTACCTTAATGGTAGAAAATTCTTCATTCGAATTTTTTCTCCATTTTGGTTATCAATTAAACTCACAAACTATTTTGATACTAGTATAAATGTTACCCTTGCGTGGATCTATGCATCACAGTCTATTATTAGAAGAAAAAACACTTACTAGTTTGAATTCCACTGATAATACTGATACTAACAATAATACATATGTATATCATGTAAGGTAACGCTACTGTGTGTGAGCAACTCTTTTTCATGCGTAATAATAAAAATATCATCCCACCGAGTTTGAGCAATCATCCATGGAAGGTTTGAGATAGCTAATTGTGACTGATGAAACCTCTGACGATGGTCGTGTGCAACCAAACAGAGTAAAAGAGGTCAGTCACTTACATTAGGCATTTCATCGCCTAGACAAGAATTTAAACAAGTATGACAGTACATGTCCATGTAAGGAGTTGAAAGGAGGATATAGTCATGCAGCAAAAATGAACACCAATTAATTTTGGGGTAGATTATGGTACTTATAAAAACTTTACTTACCCTGGAAGTACCAGCCATACATGCGCAAGAGGAGTTGAAGAGCTGCCCTAAACCCTAGTGATCGGCCAGTAGTACACCCTGCTGGGCCGGTAGTGACCCCTGCTGTACCGGTAGGCACCCTACCTGGCCTGCACAAGATGGCCACTGTAGCCTAGGACTTCAAAAGTAGCCTGAAGAGCTTCACTACCCTGAATACCTGAAATACCCTTTGGTGGACCGAAGTTACCATCAACCCCAGGCAAAGTATAGCCCCAGGATTGCTAGGAGATTCATCATTGGACAATGGAGACATTGCATTTAACCTTTCTTTGCATTATCTTCCCTTACTATTTATATATCTGTTTGCATTGGTGAAATCCACTACAATTTAAACTTTATACGCTCCAAAGGCTGTTGAAGTTTTTTCTCCATAAAGTCTTTGACTTCAACGATACATTGAACAACAAGAATTTCTCAATTTGCAACTCTTGTTCTGCGTATATTTGTTCTGTTTTCTAACATGAAGTTAACTGAAAAAGATGGTCCTAGATTCAGCGTAGACTGCAAACAAAATTGATTGAGGTTGAGCACCACACACAGTTTATGCAACCAAAAATGCCAACTCGACTGAACTCTATCTCTTACACGGTTTTATTTTGGACAATTGCTGAGTGGAATTGTTTTTTATTGAACTTATCATTAATTATCATCATTGGCGATGGCGTTCCGTAATTTTTATATTTCTCCTAGCTCATTTATGTGGTGTAAGAAGCTGTTAGGTAGAGTTATCTTCTCTTTGCTCATGTAGCACAAGCAAACGCTTATTGCTACGTGACCATCTTTGACCGCCTCATCATCCTCCCCTACATGTGATGTGTATGGATTCGGAGGTTTAATGTTTGTCATAACTTACTTAGCTATACAATCGCCTCCTCAAATCCTATCTACATCACTGTAAGTAATACGGTCCACAGTACTGCATCGGAGTGGATAAATGTCTTAAAGTTGTCTACACTGTTAGTAGGTTCAGTCTCTGCGGTTAGTTATCGGTGGTGTATCTACAATAACATGTTAGAGGTAGCTCCATATATGTTAGTCAAACAGAATGTCATTGCTCACTTTCACTTCATTCACCCTCCATTCACCATCCCATGAATGTCGGGGTTAGGTTGGGTAGTGAGGGGGCAGTGAGTCTCTTTTTAAGTTCATTACCCATTGATCAATTCCATTTACTATTGAATTTTTGGAGTTGATTGTTCATGTGTTTTTATCTATAATGTAGATAGTTTGACTGGCCAGTTGTTAGCTCCAGACTAAACTGAATTGATGTGACAGCATATCAGGTTGATATGCATCACTGGGCAATTGGGAGTTATTTACTTAACTCCAGTTTATGAAAAAACAGGGGACAACTTTTATTAAATTAGTACAGACATTGAAATGAAGATATATGTTGAGAGTTGTCATCTCTACAATAATTTCTTTTGAGCTGGAACAAACTCATAAAAGCTACAGGGAAATTTACAAACTGTTGATATTGATCATATATCATAACACATGCATGGATGAACTTCTACTACTGGCAACCAAACTAGGCCCATAACCATAAATAACTCCTGCTATATCAAAAATATTCAATGCAGTTTAGAGAGTCATTGCTGCGGCCAAATTTTGCTGACCCTCGGCCCACCCTTGGCTGCAAGAGCAATACAAGCTGGTCAGTAGAGGGTCAGTCGTCAGTGTTTTTATTGCGCTTTGCTTCCCTAGAGATGGGATGATTCATTATCATGGATTAAGGTCATGACCCTGTAAGCAAAGGCGAGCGGCTAATAAGTTTGCAAAAACAATTTAAATGGGAGACCCTTAACATACACTCGCTATTTCACATTCTTTTTCATGAACCCGAGCTAAAATTTTGATATAAACAGGTATTGTTATTTCCGGAATGACTAGTAACTATAATCGTTGGCATGGTTTACGCAGTAAAACTTATTGCTTTGACAGCCACGGTGCTGATTTTCCTATCCCTAATAGGGTCAATTAACGTATCTTACGCTGCAAAGATGGCTATGGTTGGAGGAGCGTCTGAAGAAAAGGTCGCAGATGAGGAAGTGCGGGGCATAGTTTCTGATGTAAGTTGTAGGACACATTATTATTATTATTTATCATTTATAAATAATAATAATTATTATAATAATAATTATTATTAATTAATTAAATTTAATAATTATTATTATAATAATAATTATTATTATTATTTATTTATATTTTGTTATTGATTTATTTAATTGATGGTTATTATTATTATAATAATAATATTTGGCAGTATTATTACTCTTATATATATTATTATTATTTATTATTATTATTATAACTAGGGTGGTGGGAGCATCTCCAGGAGAGAAGAGAGAGAAGACTGGGTTTCTTCCGGGCGATGCACTTCGGGGAGGTCGCGACCAGTGTTGAGGACTTCCTCGACAGGCACATCCCAACTTTGGGCTACTCAAGACGCCATGACGTGACCAGCAGTACACCATCCCCCACTGCAACTCGAAATCACACCAAAAGAGCTTCTTCGTTGCTACAGCCCAAGTCTGGAATTCCTTGCCCCCCAGTAGCTTACTGCTACATGGTCCCCCCCCCCCCCCCCGGTGGCTGGCTAGGTCCCAAGACTGGCAATCCCCTTTTTCCCGTTGACTACACTGGACCGATTACCGACAGACGGCTTGCCACATTGCCGGGACCTTCAGCATTGAAGTTGGCGATCATCCTAGAAGTACGAAGTAAGTAAGTAGTAGTATAAAATGATGATAAATAATAGTTATTATTATTATTATTATTATAAGAATTTGCTCTTTTGCATATAATGCTACTACTGCTAAAATAATACTGCTCACAAATAATTTATTATAATAATAACTAATAATAACAAAACAACAACAGTTACAATGTAGCTAGCACAAGTAAGTGTAATTTTTAAATGGACAATTATTTTCTCAAATTGAGCATCAGCTTTTAGACCACTTTGTTGTCCATTCATAGGTGTGAAAATTATTTGTGTCACACCAGTGGTTGCTCCATAAAAAATAATTGAGAAAAAGTACCTTTGCTTGAAAATAAACAGATGATTTAAGGTCTCAATGTCTAGCATTGCTGGCAATGGTGTTGTTATAGTGAAGCAAAATCATTGATGTGTGACGATGCGTATGCAATAATATGGCGGAAGCTAGCTAATGCCAAGTGTTTTTTTCATTTGAAAACAACTCTCCAATAAATTTATTTTCATTATTTACATAATGTCATTGCCCTATACTAAATAGTATACCATTGAGTTGGTGAGATGATGAGAAATTAAATACTATAGACTAAAATCTTAAGGCCCACGGCGCAATAGGCAATTCTGGTTTGCAATGCATTGTCAAACCAATTTTTTTCAACTCCACGGCTATGTAAGTAGTGTAATGATTGCCCAAACCTTATCGGAATATTGTTTCCTCTTTTTACCTTTTTAAATTTTCTTTCTAGCAGCTTATGGCCCCAAGTTATTGAAGAATCAGTCACACAGGAATAATTGAAAAATCAAACAACTGTGCAAGACGAAATTATATATAGGTACTTTGTCTTAATAAACGCTACACCTGCTGAGTGAGTTCTATACGCGCTAAATAGTAATACCACTACTGTAGCTACTGATACTGGTAACTTTTATTATTTTTCTTTGATCATTCCTACTGCTACTACTACTACTACTACTCAATGTTGTCACTTGTTACTGCTGTAACAACTTCCTACTGCTACTAGATACTAATCATAATGATTAGTTAGTATTATTATTAATAATCTTAATAATGATTCATTATTCAAACAAATATAATTCATTCTAAGTGAAATAACAATGAATAACAATAATTATTATTATCATCACCACCAACAATGACTATCAGTATGGATACCTATAATACATACTTGGAGATAATATAATTAAGTTATGGTTTAGCTAGTGCATACAGCTTTTTCTAATCAAGCTTCGGACATGAAAAATTATATCATGGTGTAGATTGATATCTTGCAGTCACAATTATGGTGGCGCAGAACATTTTGTGTTTTCTGTTTTAAAACATCTGAATGCTTTCAAAACAGTCTGAACTCTTTGAAAAAAGTCCTAATTTTTGCAAACCTTCTGAATGCTTTGTGAAATCGTTCATATGCTTTGAAAATCTTAGCCAATTTGTTGGTTTGCTCTTGTGATCATAGATCTCCGGTCCATTTATGATTAATATTGTTTTTATGAAACACTGAACAGATAGGTTCCTTTGAATAGATTAAAAATGTTTTTGTTGTTCATGTATTATTTATTTTATGTTGTTGCAAATAATATATAAAACCTAATTATGTTTGTAAAAAATTAATTTTAGGGATTATAGTCAACAATTGCTTATATACCTATTTGATTTGCTCATATAGCTATTTGATTTGCTCTATGTCTATTGATCTACGTCTATGTTGGTAAATTTGCATAAAGAATAGAAAGAAAATGGGGTCGATGGCTTTTGGTTCAAAAGCCATGTGATTTGCAAATCTTTTAAACTATTTTAAAATAGTTTAGATTAGTTTAAAACAACTCAGCTCTCTCAAAATAGTTCCTACGGTTTGTAAATAGTTTATACTATTTCTAAAGCGTTCATATGGTCTGTAATTTTCTAAATCATCTGAATCATTTCTAAACTGTCTGGATTATTTGCAAAATAGCTATTCGCTTTGCTAAATTTTGGATTGTTTTTGACAGGAAATACAGTTTTATTGCGTGAAAACTCACTGCTGCGTAGGCCGACAGTTTATTTTTTATAATCCACAAGCCAATTTTTAGATACAGTTTCTTAGGCTACTCTACTACCATTACCCAATTATTTTCAGTGTAGAAGACCCTTTGCAAACCATCTAGACTATTTCAAAACCGTTCATACCACTTTTAAAGCATGCCAGCACTGAACACTTTTTTGTTGAGTTTCTGAATATTCAAGTCTTAAGCAGCAGATTGATGTATCAAATAACCCTCTAGGCCTACTCAGTCCTGATTTATGAGCTTGTCAAAAAGCCATTGGCCTCAAATGTTCGTCGCATCAGCTGAAATTTAGCTTACTATAACTTCCATTGATTGCCGAGTACGTCATCTTCGGATTGTGGGCTTGGTCATTTATAATAAATAATAGCAAATTTTTATAAATAAAGTTACATCGTCTGCGTTTAAAATGAAATCTGATTGGGCAATTCACTTAGTCTTAGGTCTACTGAGGGTCATTGCAACAGGAATAAAGTATCCTTATGAAGACACCCCATCAAAAATCGGTTCTAAGATTTAATGTTGGGCTTTACTATTACGCGCCATTTTTCGTTTGGCTTGAATTTGCACGCTGCACGCATAAAATCGGAATTAGTGGTTTCTCTCAATATGAACGCAATTAGTGCACCCACAGCGTAAACAAAATCAACACTTGTTTATTACGCAAATTTGATATGTGAAATGGCAACAAGAGACGATTGCGGGACTTGTCAGATGGTCCAATGTGATCACAATCACAAGGATCATCCTATACTCTTTACATCAATGGGATAGAAAAACGGTATGCTTGTTTTGGTGAGTTAAGGAACAATGAATGGTATTTCTACAAGAATAGACAGTAGTGAGTATGTAGAATAATAATAAATAAAATAATAATGAAAATAAATAGCGGGATCTGATTGGCCAAATAAAAACTGTACGCCAAAGAAATAAATACACTTTCAATCCGAAGAAGACAGCAATTTTAAGCAGTGTAAAAATTGGCGAGCATTTATGGAAGAGGGGTGTTTTGCAGGCTTGTAGATAAGCACTGAGTATGCCGAGAGGGTTATTCAATACATCCATCTGCTGCTTAAGACTTGAATATTAAAAAATTCAACCAAAAATTGTTCAATGCTGGTATGCTTTAAAGTGAAAGTGTCTAACGTTATGAGCCACCATACCCAATAGTGTTGAATTTTTTGCCTCACTCTGGTAGCTGCTGAGAAAATGAGTTTTGAAAATTACACTTCGTGTACCAAAATTACTCTGTTTTAGTTCTCGCAGCGGATGATATCATGCCTTACTGTCGTTATATTAAAGTGAAGTCAGGGACGGGTAACCATGCGTGGGTTGTAATTCAGTGGTTGCTGGCTTCATTATGATATGTATAAGAATTTATGTTATTATTTGAAAAGGGCTACTATTAAATCTTTTTTCATACCTTCAGATATGAATGATGTGTAATAAATATTACATCAATAATTCAGGAAGATTATAGGGCAGCAAAATATTATGAACTACCACCATAAGGCCCACGGCTCATTGGCATATTGCTGGTTAACAATGCAGTTGCAAAACAATCTTTTTTGAGTCCACAGCTATGTAAGCAGTGCAATGATTGGCTAAACCTGTGCGGCAAAGTATCTCCTATTCATCCCTTTTAAAGTTTTGTTTCTAGCAGCCTATGGTTCCAAGTTATTGAAGAATTATTAACTCAATAATATTTGAAAATTGAAAAAATTTGTATAGAACAAATTTATATATCTATGCTTTGTCTTAATAAATGCTATACTCGCATGCGGAGATCTCAATCTTGGATTTTGAAAATTCCTAATAATTTCGCGGGGAGGTTTCCCTTCTCGCCCAAACCAAGGCGTGCAGCACCGATCAATATCAGCTGGGGCGTTTGGGGAGCACTGTAATCCCCTCCCCAACGGAGTCCTGGGCGGAGCCCTGGCTGCTGAAGCCCCTAGCAAATATAACATTTGACAGTCGACCAAGATGAGTGTATTGCAAACAGAGACAACACCAGATAAGTATGAGAAATGCTATTGGATTAAAATATTTGATCATGCACTATATTGACAACTCACTAAGCATAATGAGTTTGTTTTTTCTACTTAAATTATGAGCTGTTGATACTTCTGTGCATTTTTTTATCTGCTGTGTCATCAATCGGTCCAGAGATTTTGTTGACGCATACCTGCAAAATCGATTTGATGGTATTGGGGAGGAAACGACTCCTCAAAAGTATGTGAACTGCCTTGAGGAGGCTGAATAAGCGCTCAGTATCAGCATTTGAGTTGGGTGGCTGTAAAGGGGTGGCTACACAGGCCGATGTTTGCCATCAGAAGGCCTTACCATGGTCTTGGCCGATACAACTTCACAGTGTGAGGCTTGTTCGTGAGCATAACCAGCCTATTGGTCTATACCCGATGCCAAAGGCACATTGGTGCCCTCTGATTGGATAAATCCGAAATATTTTTACAATTTCTTCAAGTTTAACCATTTACAACACATTTGCGATAAATTTTTTTTAAGAACAACAATTACACATATATTATCGTTGTTATCAATTCTGAAGGAATTTGGTCTTATAGAGCTTGTATGACCATGCTTTACACCAAAGCTATTTTGATTTAATGCAGTTGCTGACCATAAAATTTCAAACTAGTGAATTTATTTCACATGGCTCACAAAATAGTTTTTCATCGATAGTTATAAAAATATTGTCAAGTATTATAATAATTAATTACTAAGTACAACAATAAAATAATTGATAAATAATAGCAACATTTTGATGATTTAATAATAAATCAAACCAGAATAATTGGTAAAAGGCATGTTTTTATGGTGAAAAACAAACGTGCATCACAGTGCATGTGTTTTTCAATTATTGTAATTATCAATTATTATTATTATATCAGAGAAACAAGGAGTTCGGTGTCGAAAATGAAACAGGCATAAACCCGCGCTTTTTGTCGTGTGATTGGCTAGTTCAATACGAGCTCACTGATGTGTTCTAGTACATCAGCACGCTACATCGGCCTGTGTAGCCACCAGCACTTCATCGCAATCCACCGTATAGGTGCATCGGCACAAAAACATCGCTGCAGTGTAGCAACTCCTTAATGATGAAGCATTATTTTCACGTGCCAACCTTATTTAACTACTTTGTGAAGTTTGCTGTGAAACTGGTAAACTGCTTTTCTGTACTAGCTATAGTTTACGTGGTTCAATAAAATGCTCTACGCTACGTATAAGTCAATGTACTCAGATGAGATGATGATATGCATTTACTCAGTAGACAGCAAGAAAGAACATAACTTTTTAGAGGTGACTATGTGGCATATATCTGATGTACAGTTTGATTCTACTTTACAATAAGATCAGGAAGCAGCGAGTGTAATTCATATGATTTTGATTATTTTATGAACTAGTAGACTTCCTTCTAAACTGTTAGCTGGTGATTCCTTTTAGCCTTGTCATAGATGGCTGCAAGCAAGTCATGGTGGTAATATATTGTAACCCAAATTTAAAAAAACAAGTAATTATTGAAATTATTGAAAAATAATTATCTATAAAATAATATCTCACCGTAAGGGTGGAAAAAGAACAGATATCGATTCATTCAGATTTCTTTGATGTCTTTTCTACCTTGATTGACGACTTTATGACAGCAGTTTGGGAAATGTCTACATTATTTAGTTGTAAAAGTGAGGTGTTGGTAGTTGCATCGAAGCAATCTATTTAATTATTTATTTGTTTAGTTGTTAATTTGCAGAAATTAAATATATAGTAGTAATTGTATAAAAGGCTTGAGCAATGTGAGTGAGGTATTAATTATACTAGTAAGTCCGGGTAATCAAGAACATAGGACAAACCCATCCTAGTGAAATTTATCACCCCAAAATCCGGGTAATTTAGATAAAATCCGAATGGTTGAGATCGCTGGCATGGGTTTTGTAGACGCTTAATAGTTACTGTACAATATTAATATTAATAATAGCGTATTATAATTATTGTTATTTGTAGTAACAACATCATCAACAAAAATCATTATAATTTAGAATATGGCTACTAAAACCTCAACAAACAACCAAGCTAATGATAGCTATTACGCTTAGTTTATAACATGATGTTATTGTTGTAACATAGCATATAGCAGTAACAATGCTGGCCAATGAAAGTTTAACAACAATAATACAATTCACATTTGTTGACTTTGATTTAATCGAAGTGTTATTTGAAGGTATATATTTTCTTATAATCACTGTGATCACAAATAATAAAAATATCTTGACATTGATTTATTATTAAATGATGACAATAATCTTGATTGTTATTGGTAAATCACCTTTTTGTCTGGGTTTTAGCATAATCGACTAACATTAATTTATCAGATATATATTTTTCATTTTTCTTTTAATTTTATTGCTTTTATTGTGGATTTTGGTTTTTACTACTAACTGTGTATTATTAGCTACTACTAGGTGGTTGCCTAGAGATGTTATTGATCGATCGAATATCTGGCAAGTACAATAAAAAATCTGATTTAAATCAATCATAGCTATCATTTACATAAAAAATAGTTTTGGTTACCTTTGTTGGGCTGATCTCTAATCTTGGTGAGCAATATCTGATGAGATAAATCTAATCCAAGGTTGATTAGTCTTTTTAGCTTCCCTAAGCCTAATGAAAACATTTTTGTTTTACGAGAAAATTTTTTCTAAAAAGTCTTGGCTATCAAATTTTTATTTAAGGTGGATCTTTACAGATTTTTTACCAAGTTCAGCTTAGCTTATTTGTTCTAGGTAATTTTTAACAAAAGCCTGTCATACGGTTGCACTCTCATTGGTTCCACCTTTTAAAATGCAATAGATCCCGGCTTGTAAGCACTTTTTGCTCCATTTTCCCCGCAAACAGCATATCCAGTCTTATAACAGTGTTGTAAAAATTTGGATTGTCTGCATAGAAACAGGGTTCCCAAGAATAATCGTTGTGCAGAGACTTCTAAAGGTGCCAAAAGTTTAAATTACAGATGGTTTTAAAGTGTTTCTTTTGAGTTAGTGTGCATTTTATGTACACACTGCTGCCCACACAATGTGTTACATTGCCAATATCTGAAAATTTAGTCAATTTTGCAGTGAAAGTAATTATTTTAAATAGAAGTTATCATAATTTAAAGTTTGTCTGTGAAGAAAATTTAATCACCAGATTTTTGCAGTAACTATTAAAACTATTGTCGACCTGTTCGTCAAACAAAGTACAAGAATTAGAAGGTGCTCGTAGTTCACTTCGCGAATGGAACGGAATATTAGTTTAGAACTTCATAATTGTTCAATGAACTGTTATAGTTTACCAAACCAATCATAAAGAAGATAACTCCCAATTTTCAAAATGAGTAAGAAATTAAAAAGTGAATCTGCTATAAACTAAAATAGTTTGTAAAGCTGCCCTTCGAAATTTTGAATTGTAGCACTGCTTTTGAATTATTTTTTAAGGATATAAAACTGGTCTATGAAAGTAATAAAAATTTAGCTCGCTCGTTATAATTTATTTAGTGTTCAGTTTCATTCGCGACCTACGAACAATATAAATAAATGCCCTTTGATCATTTTTTTTCAGTGAGCTGCTTTTTGTTGACCACCGAGTTCCGAACCAAATGATTATTGATTGATTAAATTTATTGCCGGTCTGATTATTTTTATTGCACTTTGTTCGGCGAACAGAGGTTGCGAATTCTCCTATTGTTTTCCATGACTTCATTGATATAAAATCTGACTTATGAATTAATTGTTTGAAGAAATTGATGCCACATGAGATAAAATTGATTATTTTTAAAATCAATGATAATGTAAGTATAAAAAAGTTAATGGATGTTTCTAGTAACCTGGTATTGTCAATGCATTGCTCTTTGACGCTTTTAGCTGGATGCTTTATGAATCCATAACAGTCCACTTTTAAAGTGTAACTTCATCGTCATAACAGACAATGTTTTATAGATAAAATTTTACGCATACATTCTACTTGTTGTGAATGCTAAGGCCAGCTCATTCTATTTTCTGAGGACTAATCGGTATCAGAATAATTTTAAAAAGTATTGAAAACCTAATGATTATAATTTATTCAGTGATTGACAGCAATATTTTTTGTAGTTGTAACTTGTAAACAATACTTTTCTAATTTTTTTCTATAATTTTGCAAACTGTATTGTTTATTTACATTCTAGGTGAAACCCCAAGTCGAGGCTATTACAAACGATGTTTACACTCAGTTTGAGGCAGTCAAGTATCGCTCCCAGGTGGTGGCAGGAACCAATTACTTTGTCAAGGTAAATGCTAATTAGTCTGATATCTATTTGTTTCATTTTTAAATATATTGACTCGTTAGTCATAGAAATTGTCAAACTGTTTTAGAGTTCGCCGTCTTGATGTGAGAGATGAAATGTTATACCAATAGTTATATAATACTGCCATTCTTATTTGTCAACAGTAAATGTCGTTCTATGGTTTTATTTCTTAAGATTTTTTGCGAATAGACGTTCTGTAGCCAATCTTTTTCTTGATATGGTTACATACCTTTGAGTTTTAAAAACTGAAGGTAAAATTTGTTTGTGGCTGCAACAGTAAAATGTTATTTTGTGGTAGTTGTGGGCAGTTATTTGCGTTTATTTGCGTTTTTTTTTTTTAATAATCTAGTACAACTTTTGCTTGTTTTATGATTTTGAGCACTTGAATGTTGCCTATTGTATTGAATATCGTAATATGACCGATAATTAAGTCTTAGGTATAGCAATGTCAGGGTGGAACTGTTTGCTTTTAATTAAACCGTAGCACATCCACTAAAGTAACATATCATTGCAGGTGCAAGTTGGTGACAATAAATACATACATGTCAGAATATTCAAACCTCTTCCATACACTGGAGAGCCTCCTAAAGCCGTTGCTGTGCAGGAGAGCAAAGTGTTGGAGGATCCTATCGAGTACTTTGGTTGATCTGCAGAATTTTAACCCATTTAAATGCTTGTTCTTGTCATTTCTCATTTTTAAACAAATGTTTAGATTTTTGCTTGTAGTTCAACTCATTATATATATAGTATGCTCTGTTCTGATCTGAGACCGCAGTTGATGCTGTTGCTATATAGACAGCCCTAACTACAAGGCTATTATATTAATTCTAACCCTATTGTGTAACCTTACGTTATTTCCAGCCAAGTACTCTTGCTTTGAGATATGCTGACTTGTAGTAATACGATATTGTAATAATAAATGTTGTCTAGACTCCTTCAGCCACACAAAGGTCAAAAGTTAATAGTTGATTCACTCTATACACAGGAGTATAATTAATAAGTGTGTTTGAATGTTTATGTATCATGAACAGCTGGTGAAATTTTACACTTGAATATGTTATATTTTGTAATGAACAACAACTGACAGACAGTCAACAAGGGGCAATCAACAACGTTGCACCACGTTTCCATTGCCAAGTTGAACAAACAAATATAAATTTTCGACTCTGTGTCAGAGTGCAAGTCGATTGAAACTAACTTTGCTCATCCTTCTCATAAATTTATGGGTTACTTCTAATGCTAGCAATATTGGACAGGTGACACAACAGCTAACTGCATTGGATTGAATGGGGTTGTGACATTAAGAGTTATCTCTCTTTGAACTTTCTACATCCAACCGGAAGTTACCATTGTTCGTAGTATAAAATATAGTTACTTCATGCAGACTCGTGACAGTTTTTCCTGATAGCTTCCATGCTGTCAATTGTATACTATAATGACATGTCCCTAAAAACACTTTAGACTATTTTTAAAGACTGCAGCAACAAAGATTTATATTTTTTACAGTTTTTTCAATTATTATTTATTACAGTTGTTATCCACGGAACTCCGGGGCTTGCCAAAAAAAAGAACAGAGACGATGCGTCCTGTAATAAAAATTATTCGTAGCAATATCCGGTTGCTTGCAAAAAGTTCAATATCACAAACCCAATTATTATTCTAACTATTTTTTTATATAGTTATTATTAGTGAAATCCTTTTTTATTTATTATAATCATTTATAATTATGATTCTACTGTTTATGATTGCTATTGTAATTATTAAGGTTATTATTGAATTGTTATTAGTTAGATAATAATAATTATTTTAAATGATGCTTCTTATAATTTTATAATAATAAACAATAATTATAGTAGTAAGTAACAACTTATTAATTATTATTATATTATTATTTATAATTATTATATTAATAAATCAATTATGATAAAAAAAATGAATAATTGATTTTATTATTATAAAAAATTGTCACCACATTAAATTCTTATAGTCATTCATAATAATAGTTTCATAGAGGTGTAGATAGATGCTAATGATTAATTACTTGTATTATTATTATTTCCCGCACAGATACCAGACAATCCATTTACACATAAACGTTGCGTTAAATAAGTTAATTATCGTTGGTGTCTCATCGTATTTAATAACTACTGTACCAACGATCGTATATAATCGCTGACCGCATCGTGGTTATTTAATGCTTATTACGCTCTATAGCTACACTTGTGTGATTAAAAACTTATGTGCGTGTAATCTGCTATAGCCCTGTGAGCTCCGTGGCTTGTTCAATTATATCAATCGCATTGCAATAGGCTGTTTATTCTAGTTTAACATCTCAACTCCGTATTTCTGCATTGTACTCTATATAAAAATTTCGGCATTTTCCGGTTGGACTTACACCAGCGCCCCCTATAAGGGGAGATAACCCCAGTCACAACCCCATTGCATTTGTAAATGGTAATGAGACAGGGATTGTCTGCTCAACTTCTCTTCAACATGGCTATTGCAGTAATTAGCCGGGTAGCCGGACGTATGAAACGGCCGGTTAAGAGATGCTGAAAAATATTTTCCAAGACTTCACTAATAAATTGACCCATAGTGTGATGTGACCGAGGCACGTTGTGAGACTCTTGTGTAGACATCAATGGGGGAAAGTGAATAGGAAATCACTTGAATCGTTGCTCAATGACACCTGCATCAGCGCAGCTTAAACCATTATTTTGAGTTGAATAGTGAAAGCTACGACTTGCATATTATAACTATTCAGTTTTCAGCTTATGTAAAAGATGCAAAAGGTATGTTTCTTTGTAATACTAATTTTTTTTTTTTTTTTTGATATTTTGGTTTTATGGCACACTTCAACTTATGCACTTACTAGAAAGTAGTGATAAATTGAATCAACTAGCAAGAACAAAAGTAACTACCACTAGAATAAACTAAAAATAAAAACTTATAAATGTTTTACATTTAGAAGAAAGCACATTTCTTCACACAGTCTCATGTAATCACTTTGCATTTCCACTACTATTACTAGTCCAAATCAGTCTCAACAAAACTTGTGAAAGAGAACTAACAACTCATTAGCCCGAATCAATCAACTTATGAATCATAAATTGCAAGTGTGTATGAGCCTTCATGTTTGAGGATTAAAAATAGACAGCGCCAGTGAAAAATCCTGCTACAAGTCAGCATTGTAATGCTTTGTGGCTGCTTCTTTACTCATCAGCAAGGCGTCGTCTTCTCCTGAATCTGATTTGTAGAAGGAGAAGATAACTGCTTTAAAACAAACTACCTTACAAACAATTGGAGGATAGGCAGTTGATTATAGCTAATAGCTATCCCTACTCACTTGAGCTTGATGATGATGCAATGGATATTGATTACTCAACGGATATCACGGATAAAGAAAAGGAAGAGTCCCGTGAATCTACATCATTCACGATTCCACATCAAAAGAAGTATGAGTGGGAAAAGGAGTTTTAACAGAATGGCGACGCTAACCAATTCTCTTCCCTGATTTGTAAAACCATTCTTGGCATACGGTATTCTAGAGTATTTTGATCCTTATTTTGTCGAAGGAGTCGAAGAAGAAATATTCCATTTTGTGTTGGGTCTAAAGTTGGCTCGCAAGTCGATACAAAGCAGATCACTCTAATGTACTTGTATTTCAAGATCATCAGCCTTTGACTCTGTTGACTGTTATAAAAACCTTAATCCTAAACTTTGTTGCTCCCAAAACAAAACGATAGATTTGTCGAAATTGAAAAGCGTGAACAAGCTGTTGGATGTGAAACAATGTGTGTCCAGCATTGAGCTCGGTGATTTGGTGGATTATTCAGTTTTAAAAGGACTTTGCGCTTTTCGATGGACAACTTCTCACATGTTACTGTGTCAAGCCAGGATACAGCCTAAATTACATTTTACCGTGATAACTTTCATAGAAGAGTTGATTATCTCCAGAAGCAACTCAATGACATGAATGCGCAAGTGTCGATCCTGTGTAAATGATGAGAACGTCATCGAGTACAAATGCTTGAAAGTTTATGGCAAAAGCGAAAACACTTTGGAGAGGTTAACTGCAATCGTACTGTTATTAACAATTTTCTACTCTGACCTGCACGGATTCATCTGCTCTGACAATAGCGCTGAATGCATAGATGGAGCTATGGAAAGAGAAGATGTCTTATACTTTGCACCTTTTGAAAGGAATATAAGATATAAGGACAAAAATGGAAATACTTGCGCGAGAATCTATTATTCCAACCTTTTGTATTGCGGATTATTCGTACCTTGAAACGAATTTTGGATTTTTAGAAACCAGGAATCAATAAACATTTCACCATGTAATACTCCAACAAAAAAAGTTGAAATGAAGATTGCCTGTAGAGACTTAAAAAAGATACAAAAGGAGTAACCAGAGTTGCAAAAATGTTTAAGAGTGGAAAATTTTGATTCAACATGTCTGATCTAGCTGATCACGCAAGAGTATAAAGCTTTGGAGTCTGCAACCGTTTGACTAATAAAATACCTACTGCAATCATTGCCAATGTTAAGGGTGTAAAAGGCATAGTTTTGTCATTTTCTGGTTTTCAAAAACTGAGGGGATAAAAGATAAGATTGTCATCAGTGTCACGTGTTGAGGAGATGTAAAAGACAAGTGCGTCTCAAACATTCTGCACACTAAGATATGGTTGAAACATATTAATCGGTTACACTCATTTTTGCAGTCAATTACACTGAGACTTTGGAATCTCAAACACAAAAAAATATCTTCTCCAAAAATAAAAACACCGACTGAGCATCTCTTCGTTTTTTTACAATTTGCTCTTCGACTCGTAATGGGAAAATTTCTTTTTGTTTTGTCTATTTTTCAATCGAATTGCGATAAAGGAATTCTTCATTACAATGGTGTTGGGCTAGTAAGACGTATTTTAGTTCAGCTGTTCAACTACAACTTTCACAGAGTGGTATGCATGGTACACCCTATCAGCGGGAGTTGCAATAGTCTGTCGCCAACTAACATTTACAATTATGTGTGCAAAACTGATGAAACTAAAAAATATCTCAGAATGTATAGAAGTCTTCCAAAAACTACAACTAGGTTTTCAGCAACACAAACTCCTACTACGACTCCAACTACAATTCCAATAGAAACAAACGCAACTCAAATGACAACTACAACTCCTACTCGGACTGCAGGCCCAACATTAATTACCACTAAAGCCACATTTTTAGCTCCAATGACAATTACAACTTTAGAGACAGCTACAACTAATAGTTGTACGTGTGAGGAAAAATACCCCGTATGTGAAAAAATTTCGATACCAACCACTTCTTTATCATCTTTTTATAGAGTTTAGAGTTACATCAATATAGAAGATGTTTCAGGGCTGACTCTGTCTGTGCCGGAAAACAACGAACTGGTAAATGGAACAACTTTTCTTATCAGCATTAATCCTAAATGTAACAATACTTTTTGCGATGTGATTGATTATTTTAAGAATTAAAAACTTTTTTGAGCAAATATATGGAGGAGCAATTAATGTTTTTAAGTGATGTTACTACCATTTTTACCTATTTTATCTACTTCATGTACTACCATCTATCTATTATATAATTCATCTATTACTAATGTTATCTATTTTATCTATTACGCACGCTACTATCTATTATATCTGTTTTGATTAAATAAATTTTCACAACTAAACTAGTATTCAAACCATGATACAACCCAGCGTATAAACATAACATTTGACTCAAAACATATATTTAACCAATTCAAGCAAACAAGTAAAAAAACAAAGGGGAATTGTCAACAAGGATCTGAACTTGGAGGAAAACCTCCAGCATAATCAAATACTTTTCACAACGACTATTCTTGGAATTAACATAAAAATAGGCCCGAAAGGTCTGTGCAACAGTATCAACTATAACTAACATAACATATCAAACAACCATTTACCAAGTCTAGCTATCAATATGATTCCTTGACGGGTCTGGGTTTTACCTGAGATCTGCTACCATACCAAAAAGTGATGTTGTAGGAAAGATAATATATGACAGATCTGTGTAAAGTTTCCGGTGTTCGATTAACATAATAAATAACACCTATTATATGACAAGTCTGTCAATAATCAACATGATATGTTGGCAGGTCTGTGTTGTTGTGGAGATCTTCTCCTAATATACTACTCACAACCGCACAGCAAACTTGTGAAGAACTGTCTATACCATGGTCAGTTTTTGCATATGAATATAGTTTTTTCGGAGCAGATATATGTAAATTAATATAGCAAATAGTTCTTCAGCTCAACTGCAGCAAGCACACTAATGGTATTGTTGAGCAGCTATCCAAGACTACGACACAAAACTACAGCTATTATTTGGCAGCACATATCGTTATAGAAGCCTGTTTAGCAAGATGAACGATACAAGAAACAAGCAACGATCAAAACCTACTGATGAGCGTACAAAGCAGTTCCTGACAGTCGCTGTGTGAAAAGAGAAAATTTATTTTAACATGATTGGCAATAAAAAGCTGTTTTAGGTGTATCCCACTGAGCTTATTGAGGAAAGCTCTCTTTTACATTGAATCATGAGTGTGATAACAGGGTATTAGGTTTTACATTTGGTGATTTTGTACCAATTGATGAACACTTATTTATGCAGTAATACTTACAGGCTGTTTACTGGTCTCTGATAGACTTCGCTGGCAAAAGCCTAACAAATGTGTTTGCCATTCTTTCTAATAAATTTCCAGTAAGCATCACCATGTCAAAATCATTCATCAAAGTTACCGGCTCTTAAAGAAGTTTTCTGATGGCATTTGGCTTTCTGATTAATAGTATTTGGGCAGCACTGGTATAGGGTGTCAACTGTCAACTATTAACTTTTGATGGTTTGATGAGACAACATTCATTATTACAATATCGTATTACTACAAGTCAGCATATCTCGAAGTAGAGCATTTGAATGGAAATAACACAACGTTGTACAATAGGGTTAGAATTAATATAATAGCCTTGCAGTTAGTGCTGTCTATATAGCAACAGCATCAACTGCGGTCTCAGATCAGAACAGAGTATACTATATATATAATGAGCTGAACTACAAGCAAAAATCTAAACATTTGTTTAAAAATGAGAAATGACAAGAACAAGTATTTAAATGAGTTAAAATTTGCAGATCAAGCAAAGTACACGATAGGATCACGCCAACGCTTGTTCTCCTGCACAGCATCGACCCTTGGTGACTCTCCAGTGTACGGCAGTGGTTTAAATATTCTGACATGTATGTATCTATGGTAGCAAACTCGAACCTGCAACGATATGTCACTTTAGTGGATGTGCAACGTTTTAATTAAAGCAAACAGCTCCACCCTGACATTGCTATACCAAGACTTAATTATCGGTCATATTACGATATTCAATACAATAGGCAACATTCAAGTACTCAAAATCATAAAACAAGCAAAAAACTGTACCTTGTTGTTAAAAAATGCAGATAACTGCCCACAACTACAACAAAATAACATTTTACTGTTGCAGCCACAAACCAGTTTCACCTTTGGTGTTCAAAACTCAAAAGTAGGTATTTATATCGGGAAAAGAATGGTTACAGAAATTTTATTAGCAAGAAATGGTTAAAAATAAAAGCATAAAGCCTCATTTACAGTTTAAACATAAGACTGGCAGTGTTATATAACTATTGGTATAACATTTCATCTCTCACATTGAGACAGCAAATTCTAAAACAGTTTGACAATTTCTACGACTACTAGTCAATATACTTGAAAAAAATGAAATAAATAGATATCAGACTAATTAGCATTTACCTTGACAAAGTAATTGGTTCCTGCTACCACCTGGGAGCGATACTTGACTGCCATAAAATAAGGGTAAAAGTCATTTGTCATCGCCTCGACTTGGGGTTTTACCTAAAATGTAGATAAACAATGCAGTTTGCAAAGTGATAAAAAAATAATTATTAATTACAACTAACAAAAAATTTGGCTAGCTTATCACCCAGCGTTTAACAGGAGTCCTTCATTTATTGTGTTGAGTACAATCAGTGGCAAGTACACATAGTTTCTATGCAGTCAATGTAGCTAAAACAAGCGTTTACATACCGGTGCAACCATTAAACTGATGAGAACAGCAAATTTTCACATTGTTCATGAATGACACCTGAAATGCAGCACACATGCACGCAGAGACCGTGCTAGTTAGCCTTCTGCATAGTATTCAGTATTAGCAATGTAACAGGTGTGGGCAGTAGTGTGGGCAGTGGTATGTACATAATAGCGCACTAACTCAAACAAAACACTTTAGAAACATCTGCCATCTAAACTTTTGGCACCTTTAGAAGTCTCTGCACAATGATTATTCTTGGGAACCCTGTTTCTATGCAGACAATCCAAATTTTTACAACACTGCTATAGGACTTGATATGTTGTGGAAAAAATGGAGCAAAATGTGCTTAAAAGTCAGCATCTATCGCACTTCTTAAACTGGAATCAATGAGAGCACAACTCCATACAATATTGTGATAAAAAATCACCTAAAACAGATAAACTAAGCTGAACTTGGTGAAAAATCTGTAGTGATCCATTTTGAATAAAAATTTGATTGCCGTCTTTTTGGAAAAACTCTTTCGTAAAATGTACAAATGTTTCTGTTAGTCTCAGTGAAGTTAAAACGATTAATCAGCCTAACATTAAATATATCTCATCAGCTACTGCTCACCAAGATTAGAGCTCAGTCCAGCAAAGGCAACCAAAACTATTCTTTATGTAGATTTTAGTTTATACTACTACTACTACCGTGTATTATTAGCTACTAATAGGTGGTTGCCTAGAGATGTTGTTGGTCGATTGAATGTCTGGCAAGTACAATAAAAATTAGATTTTGATTGTACTTGCCAGACATTCAATCGACCAACAACATCTCTAGGCAACCACCTATTAGTGGCTAATAATACACAGTAGTAGTATAAACTAAAATCTACAATAAAAGCAGTAAAATTTTATATTAGTTGATTATATTAAAACCGAGACAAAGAAGTGATGGACATATTACAACAACTGAGATCATTGTCACTATTAATAATTGTAATAACTATGATCATAAAAAAACAAAATTAATGACAAGTAATTACTTAAAAATAACACAGTAATAAAGTCAGAGTCGGCAAATGTGAATTGTATTATTATTGTTGTTAGACTTCCAATGGCCTGCATTGTTACTCTTTTATATGTTATTATCATTACAACAAAAATAGCGACGTACAATAAACTGTGCATGTTGATAGTTATCATTAGCTTCATGTTTTGTTGCATTTTTGTAGCCAACATAATAATTAGTTTTATTGGTGCTGTTGTCACTATAAACATAAAAAACAAGTTATGATACATCATTATTACTACTATTATTATTAAATAGTAATTATAAGTTAACAATAAATATATGATCATCAAACATTGTTATTATTGTTATTATTATCATGTATTAATTATTATAATACTGATAACCATTGTTGTTGGTGATGATAAAAAAGATTATTATTAATTTCTGTTTCACAGCGAATGAATTATACTTGTTTTGTATAATAATTCATTTATCAAAGTTGTTAATGACTAGTTGCATTGATCGCTATTATTGTTTTTGATTTATCTTATCATAAATATTTGTAATACTACACTTATCCATTAAAAATAGTAATAAATAATAATAATAATTATGTTTATATAATAATAATAATAAAATATTCTTGATTTTACAACTTACACCATAAACCATGCTGCGCACTTCCGCGTCTGCAAACTTTTCTTCAGACAGTCCTCCAGGAGCCGTAGGCCTCATTGCAGCAAAAGATACATGATTTGACTCTATTAAGATTAACAAAAACAGCACCGTGGCTGTTGAAACAATAAGTTTTACTGCATAAACCATACCAACAGTTCTATTTACTAGTTATTCCAGAAACAGCGATAGTTGTTTGTATTATGAATGAAATACTAAGACCATGATTTATATAGTAATCCAGATGTAAGCTCGTGCTCATAAAAAATATGAGATACGGAGGGTAGGGTAGGCGTCTCCTCCCATTAAAATGTTTTCATGGACTTCACCGCCACTTTTCATTGATAGTCGCTTTTGCTTCGCACCTTTGCATACAGGGTCATGACCCTCATACCTGACAATGAATCACCATAGCATGGGCGACTTTGGAGCTCGGGCATCTAGAAGGAGCGCACTTTACCAACACAGAAAAATGTGCTTTTGCATGTTTTAATTTTAACGGTTAATCTAATTTTGTTCAACGATTATTCTTCTTTAACTTAATTTCTATGTTAAATATGTGGCAAAATCATCTGAGAGCACACAATGTTGTCAATCATCATCTGATTAGTTTAGGTTTCTCTGAAAAAATCTTTAAAGAGTGAAGTCCTTTCTGTTAGTTACCCTTTGATGGTTGCCAAGCAGTTGATGTGATAATAATAATTATTCACCAGTGTCATTTTTGTTTACTTCTCAGTTAGCCAAACAAATTCAACATGCCTGCCATGCTTTGTAATAACAGCCTTTCAGTAAAAGGATTGTTGCTACTATAGGATATTGATTAGCTTGTGTGAAAAAAATCACCACTCGGCTTTTTTAATTTTTCAGGTCGTTCAGACTAATAGAGGGAACTTTAGGTACGAATTAGTTTTTGTTCTTTTATTGTTTGGTTTAATGACAATGAAGATTATAGTATGGATAAAAAATTTTATAAAACAATATTATCATCCTAACCAAGAAGTATGATTAATCAAATAACTGGTCCTACCTATGCCGAAAGTAATGCACAAAATGTTACTATTTATATACTGTTGCAATGAAATGATCATACAAAGACATTATATCCTCTCTGAAAACAATCGGTTTTCATATTGTTTATTAATGAAAGTTAAAACCAAAAAAATAATAATCAATGTAGCTGTTTTATTGTTTATTAGATATAATTGTTTTTGGTCATTGATAGATGAAAGGATGATAATCAACTCATTAATAGAGGAAAAGAAACAAAAAAAAATAAAAAGAAGATGATAATAATATTTGTTTAAAGTTATTAAATCATTTGATAATACATTCGTTCTCCACACTAAATGTACTTGTCACTGTTTCATAATTGACAAACCAAAAAACGGTTATTGGTTTATACAAATTGTTGTGTTGTTTCACAGTTCCTTCATCCACAGTAATGTCATAGTTTAGTATGAAACTCTAATATCACTCCAAGAAAGGCTGGTATCATTTAAAAGCTCGAGGAACCTTGAGCGATCTGCTGGCTGCAGAATATCGATGCATCGGTATAAAAAGGTTATAAAACTGGAGTTTCTGTTAACATCTCCAACCTTGTTGCTCAACAGATCATGTTTTTTAATGCGCATCACCTGCTCTATGTGTCAAAAGTCAAACGAGAGATGATACACCCGGTTCAGCCGGTAAATAAACAAATTAAGAACTAATCAGCTAACAGATCATGGCTACTTTTTTGCAGCAACAAAACTGCTGATGTTTAAAAAGTGTGTTCTTGCATTGTTAGATTTGCATTTTTAGTTAAAATTAGTGACAACACCTCATTGCATAGACAACCAAGTAGTTGATGCTTTACTTGTCATCGATCATCTGATTGAATTTTTAGGATTTGTTGTTTCACCGCTGAGTGCAAAAATGCTCTAGAGATAAAAAACACAAATCCATAAAAAATACAGTAAAAATGATGATATGGTGTCGAGGGACATTCGTGTCTTTTGGGGTCTTGAGGTAACATCGATTCTTTCTATAAACAACAGGTGTATTCAGCCTATTGCTAGAGCCAGCAGCAGTAAACATGTGACCTGTGCTGCCGCTACCAGTCAGTTACTTTATACCAAGTTAGATAATATTGGAATATATATTATATTGACATTAACACTACTACAAGTTCCACTTCAACCCATCTCTTGAGCAGACCAAAAGGGTAGTGGAAATTTATGTTATCCTTTGTTTAATTTGAGAATTATATTTTAACCAGTTTATGTTATCTCTCATATACCATAATTTCATGTTTTGCTACTGTGGTGTCACGGTGCGGTCAATTATTCAAATACAAAAATATGGGCATTCACCACATCAGTTCAATACTAATACACTAATACACCAGAGGAGCTCTCACAGTCATGTTACAACAATTAGCAATATATGTTAATTATTATTGACTAGTTCGATGAAAAATCAATCCACTTATCCAACATTCAAAAATATAACAAGGGTAAGAGATAAGTTTAGTTTAGCAGGCATTTTTGCTTGCATAAACCATGTGTGGTGCTCAATAGAGGACAAGCAATTTCAGTCAATTCATGTTAGAAAACAAAACAAATATAGTCAGAACAAAAATTGCAAGCTGAGAAAAGGTTGTTGTTCAATGTATCTTTGTAGTCAAAGACTTCATAGAGAAAAACCTTCAACAGTCTCTGGAGCGTATAAAGCTCAAATCAATAGGTTTTCATGCTTGCTGCATGACCATCCTTTCACAGACATGCACTGTCGTACATGTTTACATTCTTGTTCGTCTAAACAAGCTGATGAACACCTGATGCACTCCACCAGACTCCCTTATGCTAGCCTTTTGGTTGTACACAGCCGTGTCAGAAGTTTGATCTGTCACATTTCGCAATCTCAAACCTTCCATGGATGATTGCCAAACTCTAATAAATATTCATAAAAAATTATTTGTTCACAAACAGTAGTGTCACTTTACATTGTAGGCATATGTATAAGTTTTAGTATCAATACTAACAGTCAAACCAAAAAAAACCTCACATTTGTTCAACCAGAGTGGAATTTAAACTGATATGCAATTATCTTCTAATAATAGACTGTAATGTATAGATCCAAGCAAGGGTAACACTCATACCGGTATGACAATAAATTGTTGATTTCAATTGATAGCAAAATAGAATAAAATTGAATAAAATGTTGTCAATCATTAAGACAGATGTTGCATAGTGATGTGATTGTAAATGATGTAATATAAAAATGCCGGGCAGCGCTAATTTATCTATTTTAGGTGATCTTTTGCAAAACAGCTTGTGACAGAATTGTGCTCTCGTTAATTCAATTTATAGTCGAAGCAATTTAAACACAATTGTTTTCTATATGCAGTAGCTTATGCAGGGCCATAAAGTAAAGTTGCAAAAAACTTTTCTTTTTTTTTGCGGAGAAGGGGGCTATCCAATAACAGTCATTATGCAGAGACTTTAAAAAGTGTCAAAAATTACGGTTACAATTTTTTTCAGATTCTTCAAAGACGTTTTTGGTTGAGTCAGCATCTTACTTCATTGTTGGTGCATCTGCTATTACATACACAATGTTCAAGTGATATGTTACATGGCCCATAATGTTACATGGCCCATAATGTTACATGGTCCATAACGTTACATGGCCCATAATGTTACATGGCCCATAATGTTACATGGTCCATAACGTTACATGGCCCATAATGTTACATGGCCCATAATGTTACATGGCCCATAACGTTACATGGCCCATAATGTTACATGGCCCATAATGTTACATGGCCCATAATGTTACATGGCCCATAATGTTACATGGTCCATAACGTTACATGGCCCATAATGTTACATGGCCCATAATGTTACATGGTCCATAACGTTACATGGCCCATAATGTTACATGGCCCATAATGTTACATGGCCCATAATGTTACATGGCCCATAATGTTACATGGCCCTAACGTTACATGGCCCATAATGTTACATGGCCCATTATGTTACATGGCCCATAACGTTACATGGCCCATAATGTTACATGGCCCATAATGTTACATGGCCCATAACGTTACATGGCCCATAACGTTACATGGCCCATAACGTTACATGGCCCATTATGTTACATGGCCCATAACGTTACATGGCCCATAATGTTACATGGCCCATTATGTTACATGGCCCATAATGTTACATGGCCCATAATGTTACATGGCCCATAATGTTACATGGCCCATAATGTTACATGGCCCATAATGTTACATGGCCCATAATGTTACATGGCCCATAACGTTACATGGCCCATAACGTTACATGGCCCATAACGTTACATGGCCCATTATGTTACATGGCCCATAACGTTACATGGCCCATAATGTTACATGGCCCATTATGTTACATGGCCCATTATGTTACATGGCCCATAATGTTACATGGCCCATAATGTTACATGGCTCATAATGTTACATGGCCCATAACGTTACATGGCCCATAACGTTACATGGCCCATAACGTTACATGGCCCATTATGTTACATGGCCCATAACGTTACATGGCCCATAATGTTACATGGCCCATAATGTTACATGGCCCATTATGTTACATGGCCCATAACGTTACATGGCCCATAACGTTACATGGCCCATTATGTTACATGGCCCATAACGTTACATGGTCCATAATGTTACATGGCCCATAACGTTACATGGCCCATAATGTTACATGGCCCATTATGTTACATGGCCCATAACGTTACATGGCCCATAACGTTACATGGCCCATTATGTTACATGGCCCATAACGTTACATGGCCCATAATGTTACATGGCCCATAATGTTACATGGCCCATAATGTTACATGGCCCATTATGTTACATGGCCCATAACGTTACATGGCCCATAACGTTACATGGCCCATAATGTTCCATGGTCCATAATGTTACATGGCCCATAACGTTACATGGCCCATAACGTTACATGGCCCATAACGTTACATGGCCCATTATGTTACATGGCCCATAACGTTACATGGCCCATAACGTTACATGGCCCATAATGTTACATGGTCCATAATGTTACATGGCCCATAACGTTACATGGCCCATAACGTTACATGGCCCATTATGTTACATGGCCCATAACGTTACATGGCCCATAACGTTACATGGCCCATTATGTTACATGGCCCATAACGTTACATGGCCCATAACGTTACATGGCCCATAATGTTACATGGCCCATAATGTTACATGGCCCATAATGTTACATGGCCCATTATGTTACATGGCCCATAACGTTACATGGCCCATAACGTTACATGGCCCATAATGTTACATGGTCCATAATGTTACATGGCCCATAACGTTACATGGCCCATAACGTTACATGGCCCATAACGTTACATGGCCCATTATGTTACATGGCCCATAACGTTACATGGCCCATAACGTTACATGGCCCATAATGTTACATGGTCCATAACGTTACATGGCCCATAACGTTACATGGTCCATAATGTTACATGGCCCATAACGTTACATGGCCCATAACGTTACATGGCCCATAATGTTACATGGCCCGTGCCCCTGAAACTAGAGCAAGTTTGCAGTTAAAAAAGATATTCAAACTGGTCTATTTTCAAACTATAAAGATTGTCATAATATGACACTATATTTGTGAAGAAATGAAAAATGCCAGATTTGCGTTACCGATGTCATTGTTGTATCAACAACAATGTTTCTGAAATCTAAAGTGCAGGTTAATTGACAAAAAATTCAGGGAAGCATAAAATGAAATCTCTTTAAAAGTGGATGAAAAAAATAAATATGAGCCAGTTTTGGCAGTTTTTAACATTTTTTTAATAACTTGGTTGTGATTATTTAGCACTTTTTGGCAGTGAAGAAAAGATAACTCCAAAAAGATGAGCTGCATCAGGAATTGTTGATCGTGCACCATTAATAGCAATCATCTACTTAGAGCTCCTATATATACTTTTATGTCAAACCCTTACTTAGGCTCAGTCTCTCACTATATTCCTCTAAACCACTCACCAACATAAGCCTGCCCATTGAGAGTGCAGCATAGACCAAAGTGATATATATATAAAGAGTGTGGACAACAACGTAATTTCCGATCGTAGTGGCGGCGGAAATGCTACACCAAATTATATAATTTCATTGTTAGAGGCAGTCTTTACCACCCTAGAATAGCAATATTGTACGAAGTTTTTCTCACTTTTATTATTCAGTTTGAGTCTTTGAAGGTTTATCTTCTCAAAACATCAAATGGTTTGACAATTCCTTGTTAGAGCAAGCTTGTACAGAAGGTCAAACAGTGTTCAAGTAATGTAACTTTCAAAAGCATTTCAATAGCGTTTATATACTAAATGATAGCAAAAGCCATTTTTTAGTTTAAAATATTTTTACCTCCTAATACAGTCTAACTAAAAAATATGACAAATGGAAAAACTACGGATTAGCTTTTGATCATGAGTTTAATGAATATTTTTAACCAATCATAAATGAATAATTACTGATATTGGTCATTATTAATTATTATTGGTGATGATCATGGAGTAATATTATAAAAATTCAGTGTTATTGATTTGCAAACCGACAAGCCAAGTTAGTTGATGGCACATAATAAGTTATAGCTACCAGAGTAAGAATCTTGTTAAGCAAGCAGTGAGCATTGCTTATAATAATCATATGTGCATGACAACTGCACAGGAAACTATCGACAACAACATGGGGCCAAACTTCTGGCCCACAAGGCTACAAATAGTCTGTGAATAGGTGCTAAGTTGACAATTTCCTTACGATCAGAATAAAATTAAATTATTATATACATATGCCAGCATTCAGCACATCATGCTCATTAATCGGTTTCAACTCTTTGGTTTCCATTGGTTGCTCCTCTTTGCTGTCATTAGCTTCACTGGTGTCAGGGTGTACTGTGCAGACAATTTGTTGATCGGTTAAAATAACAGCAATGAGGACGTTGTTGTCTACATTTAGCAAGTTGCATGCAGACGCCTCAGTATCAGAGACTTTACTGAGCATGCTCTGCATGACTTCTGTATCTTGGGCAGTGATCAAATTGCCACCAGTTCCTGCAGATCTACAGATGCCATGAAAGCGATGCATAAAGCAGTCGTTGATGCTGTGTGGTGTCACACTCTTCCATGATGACCGACTGATCCTAACAGCCTGTAGGATGTTCAGCACTTCTGTTGGCCTCACACCATGCTGGTTGATATGATCAAGGGTCAGCTGTAGGGCCCGTTTTCGATAACGTTATTTAAACACTTTGCTGCAAGACGCTTGTGCAATTTGGAGCAAGAAATGTAGTGCCACAGATTGCAGGCCATCCACCTTTGGGTGAGCGGGACAGTTATCAACAATCATTAAGATGTTTCTTTTCTGAAAAGACATTCTGTTGTCAATTTTTCTCAGCCATGTTGAAAAGATGTCTGGTGTCATCTAGGCTCTACCATTGTGATGGTAGTCAAGTGGAAGACACTGGACATTTCTAAATCATGTGGGGATTTTTGAACCAGCTGTAAAGCAATTTAACATTTTTATCTCATTTTAATACAAATCTTCTACTGATGGTAATAACTTATCTACTAAGGGATTGGTATTGTAATTTCATGGCAAATAGGAAGGTTTGTTTTGGGCCATCGTGGACAGCAATAAGACAAACTGGTGGCTTGTTGTTTGACTCTCTCCCAAAGAACTTTTCTGCCAACTACGGGTTAAAGTGTTTTAATTAGCACACTTCTCTTAGTGCCATGACTGACTGACTTGAAGTGGTGAGTGTTGATGGGTCTTGGCACAGTGCTATGACAGGGGGACACTTCTGACAGTAACTCGCGATAATGTTTTACCTGGCGGATATCAATTACCAATGGCAAAGTTGCATACACTAAGTTATCTGGAAATTCAGTGTGCATATGCATTTTTAGTATCACAATAAAACGTGGATATATGTGTTTACTTAAGTTATCGGCATAACCTGGCATAACTTGCAATTTTTCAAAAATTTGCAATTTTGAAAAGAGCCGAAGAAAGCACGTAAAGAACCAATATGGCTCTAGAGCCAACATTTGGAACTGAGGGCACGATACATTTGATTACAATATGCTTGTTTGAATTCTCATGCATAATAGACAGCTGGACAGCTGCTGAACTTTATTGGTTGTCAGAATATTCACACGAATGAATTGTTTTCCTTGTAAACAACTAACATTCAACAACTGGCGAAGAACAACTGACAATCAGCAATAGGCAATGAGCAACTGTCAATCACCTTAGGCAATGAGCAACTGTCAATCACCTTAGGCAATGAACAACTGTCAATCACCTTGGGCAATGAACAACTGACTATCAGCAATGGGCAATGAAAAATGACCATTAGCCTTTTTGGTTCAAATCCATTCTGAATACTTTACATTAGTGTAGTCCAATCCTTTTTTATGTCTGCGTGAACATCTATTTCTGCACTAAAGTTTACTTTCAAAGACATTACTACTACTACTACTATTGTGAAAATGCAAAAGTTGGTTCAAACTGCTTGTTACGCAAGATAAGTTGAAACACGCAACCGTTTCAAACTAAGCATCTGACCAGATCGGTTAAATCAAAGCCCTATTGATTAATAAAAATATCCATGCTGTAGTGCAGTGCATAACAGTGCACCTAAAATTAAGAATTGCCTTCCCTCATGTGAAGGCAACTCTAAGCAACCGTCAGCTAATGCTGAATGGTGCTCACTACAGTTATTTGTATAAATAAACATTTACTGACGCACATTCCTTTGTTCATGTTTAATGACATGATGAAAATTGCAGGTCTACAACATGTGCCACCCCTGCAATGTAAATCAGTGCGGATATTTCAAAACGCGACAGATTACTGATAGGACCACCAGCTAGTGTTATCAAGTGCTTACTGGGGCATATCACATACTCCACACATGATTGTTAGGAGCCAGTCGCTGTTATAAACTGAATAATGAAGTCTTATGTGAACTGTCCCATAGCACTGCTAATTTTTGCCTTCGTTACCGGCTGCAGCTGCTACCAACTCACCATCCTGCACACCAACGATGTACATGGCAGAATAGACGAGGCATACAAGTACGGAGGAATTTGCTCACCAAAGCAATCTCAAGATGGAGGCTGTGTTGGAGGGTCGGCAAGATTGTGAGTAAAAAATATTGTATGTTACGCTACATTGTTGGCATGAACTTTTGGCAAATCAAGTTGACCAATTATCTATGGCTTGCATCACAAAAGTTTCTCTGGTCAGTATGGTATAACACAGTGCAGTCAATGATAGATTTTTGTACGTTATTTTATCCATAACTAGATTAAGGACCGTTTCCCAAGCAGAAACTAAAAAAGACTATAGAAAAAAGCAAACATTTATCCTCCGGTGAGATTTGAACCAAAAAACGTTTAATGACAATGCCACACACTCTCCCACTACTCTATCAAGTTTTCCATGTAAACACATGATGAAAACAGCTGATTCATGTTGTTTAGCAAACAATACTTATTCACAAAGCAATATTGAATGAGAAACATCCCCGTGCCAATCTTGAACCCAAAACTTTCCTCAAAAGGTCTTATATAGTTAACTATAAGCTATCAAACAAACATTTGCCTATCAATAGCTGTTAATAAATAGCAATTCCCCTGGCCTACATACAACAAATTTCTTAGTTTTTTACTTTGCCCGATATTGCTTAAAAATGTTTAAACCTCACCAATTTTATACTTCTGACCGAGTAAACATCGTGGTTTTCAGATCGAGAAAAAAACAAATAAAAAAAAAACATTTGTCTGGCGCTGTTAGCAAGTTACGCTTTTTGCCTTACAAAATAAGTGAAAGTATTGCAAAAATAAAGGTTTGAGTGAGACGGCATATCGGTTCATTCTTCGCAATAGCACACGAACAACTTCGATTAGAGTTGCAGTTCTCAAGTTATGGCCAATTTTTGCAGTTCTTTTTTTAAAAACAAAATGGCTGTGTTGGCGTTAACATGGGAAACATGAAAGCTTAAATTTTTGAGACACAATATATATTTTGTTAGATGAAAAAGGTTTTTTTGTTTTGCATCGGAGTAATTTCATACTACCATTGGAAAGCATTTTAAAAGAGCCAATTTTAGTAAATTTAAGTAGATTAAAGATAAAGAAACAAAATAATCTATTGCAGTTGCTTTGAGTCAGTTGTATTGATGCACTATGTTAAATCAGTGTGGCAAATGATAGATGAATCAACCCATCAGCTCTCACAAAAGAATCTGTTTTGTGGTTTAAAATTTAAAATTTTCAAAAAGTTAAAACTTCTCGCTTCTGAATTTATGTCGAAAACTATTTAATGGTGAACATCATTGAACATATAAAATGCCTCATTGCTCGAAGTTTTGTGGTTTTCATTGATCCGTTCCTACGTTTTATAGCCAATTTTTATACTAAAGACTGGTTTGGACCTTTTTCCAAACTTGAATTGCTGTAATTTGGGAAGTTCTGGAAGTTTATTTCTTAAAAATCAATAATTTGCTTTGACTAAAATTTATATGTGAAAAGTTTTGCAGGTGTTTTAGAACAGGAAGTGAGAATTTGCGAAATAATAATTGAAATAAGATTGAGAAAAGCGGCAGAACAAGAACTTGCAAAATTTTTTCCGCAGATCTCACAAATGATAAAAAATACTTTCGTGCGCTCACTGATGCGTGACTTTGGAGTCGCATAGTTAATCTTAAAAGACTAGATTGTATTGGATGGTATTTACTTTTCTACAGCTAGTCAGTTCCCACGGTAACCATATTGTTTAAAACATTCGAGGAATTGATTGATTGTATTGTCATAGACAGAAAGATAGGAAAGGTGCATCAATATTGAGTTGGTAGGGCATGATCAGTTGGTGTATTACAGACTCGTTATTTTACCATATCATATCCATCGTCAGAGTTTTTTCTATCAAAGAAAGCCGATGACTTTTATGATAATAAGTATACACAGTGCTCAAATATAGAGAAACTGTAAGTACACTACTTGTACTAACAAGAGATCAAGCGAGTCAATAAGTAGCCTTTAGATAAGGGGATATTGAGGTTATAGTTAAGTGGATATCCAGTGGATATGATGTAAACAGACATAGCAATCGAGCCTCCTAGGGATCCTTCAAGCATTGTGCAAACACTTTAGTTATGAAAACATCACATCAACAGCAAGATGCGTCTGCAAGATGTGGTGTGATTTTTCGAGAGCATAAGATATACAACCAATCCCAAAGGGTGATTATATGCTAGTAGACAGCTGAAAGATGTAACTTGATGATGACCACAATGATAGTGCTTTCGCCATCTTTGCCCAAAAGACATTAATCATAACTATTCGATTAAGTCAGTCCAAATCAATATTAGTGGTTAATGGGATAGTTCCTGCTTGCAGTAAAGCCAATAACTTGTTAACAATTTGTGCCAAAAACTAGAGTTAGTTCACACAAGGCGTAAGATCAGACAGTGATGTGCTAATTGATGTACTGGCATGTTGCCTTATCTTGATAACCGAGTAGATAGACCAATAATGATAGCAATACGACACGAAGCTGATATGACCTGAAATTATGTCTACATTACAGTAGTTCAAATAGTTAAAATTTTTAAATTTTTATTGGCGCATAGCCAGCCATCACTAAGCAAGTAAAAAGACCGTCACAAACAACTACTGTTTCAGGTACACAAAGATTGAGGAAGAGCGACAAGGGGGAGGCAATGTGCTACTCCTAGACGGTGGCGACCAGTTTCAAGGGACATTTTGGTTCACCGTCTTCCAAGGACAAGCCATTGCCCAGTTTATGAGAAGGCTAGGATATGATGCTATGGTGAGTTGTCCATATTCAACCTATCTCAGCTTACTTGAAACTATTCTGCCTTTAATGAAACTTTAGCTGTTATCTCGTATTTCTAATAAACACCCTTATCAGAATGCAGGTCAGGTTTTGTGCTTCATCTTATCATATTTATTTGCATGTTTGACCTGGCGTTATTATGAAATAATAACAAGCAATGGATGATGAAATATTAATAAGTTACAGCACTTTTATTTTGTAAGTACTGTTCAACAGACTAGAATAGTAGTTTAGTAACACTTCCATTTTGATAAAATTTGGTTTGGAGATGGTCTGACATCAAAGAGCTAACACAACTATCAGATTTTCCAATATCTTTTGTTTGCCCACTACAAATTTTAAGTCAATCCATCAATCAAAAGCCATGTGGCAGCTTGTTTTGTACACCAGCATTTGATAGCTAGTTGAAGAACATTCTTATATATTGCAGTGATATCGTGACGCCCTTGAAACCAGTATACTACTAAAATTTCTGTTATTAGCCAATGAGCATTTAGCTACTGGGCAGTGATTGGTCGAACTTCTGAATTGCCTTATCAGCATAGCGTTGTGTAATGGAGCGTAATTAATTATTCATTACTCATAGTTATGATTGAAGGATTGCAAGTAGTAAATAAACCCCTAATACTTAGATACAGTTCATGGAACACAATAACAGTCTCATTAGATAATTTGGTTAGTAATATTAGAAGTAGTAGCATTATTACACTGCAATTCGGATATGTAACCAATCACCACCCAGTAGCTAAATGCTCATTGGCTAATAACGAAAATTTTAGTAGTACTCAAGGACGTCACTATATCGCTGCAATTATTAGGAATGTTTTTTAGCTAGCGATCAAATGCTGGTGTACAAAACAAGCTGCCACATGGCTTGTGATTGATGGATTGACTTAAAATTTGTGGAGGGCACACAAAACACATCAAAGAATCTGATGGTTGTGTGTTGTGTTAGCTATTCGATGTCAGACCACCCCCAACGAAACCTTTAACAAAAAGAAGACAACTCTACATTAATGGTAAATTCGGCAATAGCTTGAGGAATATCCTCAGGCTTATCACTGTAAATAGTTATTCACCCCGCCTAAGCCTATCTTAGCTGAAAATGAGCTTAATGGAGTAGGCGGCTACAACTACCCACGTAAACAAAACTACTGTGAAAATTAATTTTAACAAACTGGACTGAAAAACTATGTTTTGGTTGCAGGCCATAGGAAACCATGAGTTTGACAGTGGCCTAGGAACATTGCAGGCATTTATCACCAATGTTACCGCTAGCGGTGGTTTCAATGTACTCAGCGCTAATATAAACAATGACAATGAACCAAGACTCACTGGGTATCAGCCATACGTTGTCAAACTGGTGGGAAGTAAAAAGATTGGAATTGTAGGCTACACTACCACAGACACACCTATGCTAACTAGCTCAGGTTAGTAATAGCTAGGCCACCGTAATAAAATTGTCTCTAGTAATAACAATCTACTGTTATGAGGAGACAACTACCAGATGTGCCACAAGTGATTGTGCAGACGACTCTCGTTATCTAACCACCATTATTAGTTGAGGCTGGCTTTCCAAGATTGGCATACCCCTCAAAGGGGGCTCCCCATTGCAAACCCAGTTCATAGAGAGCCTACTCGGCGTTAGTATTAACCTTTTTGATAATAGATGAGTTAGAAGGCTTGTCAGCAGTATGCAACTCTGTCCATGAGTAGCTGCCTCAACAGCATATTAATTGGATAATCAACATTCCAATCAATCAGTTAATTAATAAATCAATTAATCAATCAGTCAGTTAACCACCCAATCAAATGCACTAAACAACAACACTATTACGCAATATCTACTTACTACAGATGCTACTGGAAAACTGGTATTCAAAGAGATCATTCAATCTCTCAAGGATGCAATAGTGACCTTGAAAACTAACGAACCAGACGTGGATATCATTATAGCCTTAGGCCATGCAGGATTTGACATTGACAAAAAAATAGCCAAAGAAGTTGACGATGTGAACATAGTTGTTGGTGGCCATTCTAACACATTTTTATGGACAGGTAAGTCTATGATGACGGAAAAAATCAAGTGTTGACATCAAAGGTGAGTTATTTATGTGAGACCAAGTGTATAGGTATACATGCTGTTAAGAAAGCCATAGATATCTGATAACTCCATATTTCTATGACTTATCTTGTAACTTGTCGAGCATTGCAAATATCGATGTGAGGTCAATACTTTTTCATGCGTCAGCCTGAGCAGCTTACTGATTATTTTGTTGTAAGTTTCAAGCAAATGAAATTCGAGTCAGAAATTAATTAGATACAAAGCCTGTCAGTACCATTACGATTTTCTAGCATGCCGAGGGTACGTTACCCTAATCTTGGTGAATTATTGTTCAAGCAAAATTGCATTTCCGCACCTGAGCATGCTCAATGATATTTTTGTTTCCCATTGATTTCTTTATAATAGGAACTACACCACATACATTAAATCTAATGGACCTGCCAGAAAGCTTTTGAAATTATTAGTCCCTCTATTTACAAGGATTTCAGACTAACGTTTTCGATCTACATTTCATGAAATAGCTAAAAAATCGTGTCAAAGCATTCTCTCAAATTTTTTAGGTCATTGCTTCCAACAAATTTTCAAAAAGAAACGTGCTAGTTTCTGATAATTTTTTGCAACTTGGAAGTAGACAACTTTTGAGTGGCAAGTAGCCGTTACAGTATGATTATTATTAACAGCTGATGATTAGACCTGCCAGTAGAGATGCACATGTAATGAATCTTGTGTTCACAAGTGCAAGAGCTGCTGTACTATTATGTATTTGCCATTAGGATGATTATTTGTTTATTATATCAGGTGATGAGAAACCGGCAGCTGAGGCTCCACAAGGAGAGTATCCCCTTAAAGTAAAAAAGAACAACGGCAAAACTGCTCTTTGCGTGCAAGCATACACATTCACAAAATATCTAGGTAACCTAAGTGTAACATTTGATGATGCTGGAGACATCACTGGCTGGTCAGGAAACCCGATACTTTTGGACAACTCTGTGCAGAAAGGTAAACTCAATTGAAATAAAATACTCGGAGTTGCCTATACAACTTGTTTGTTTCAGCTTGAAAAGACAACTCCAGTCTTCTACATTCACTTGCAGCAAACTACATGTACATATAGCGATCCGCTAAGCTACTAGCTTAGCACTAAGTAAAGTAATCAAAGTGTGGCTAACTGCCTTTGTCACATGACTCTCTGGACCCAAATACTTGAGCGGCTACATTATAACTTACAGAAAAAAGGTTCATTTTCAACAGCTCCTAGCGCAGCTAATTGACAAGCTACTGCTCAAAACAACTATTTAACTAAAAGCTCAGAATGCTTCCACGCTCTTTGAGACTTTTAAATCCAAAGATTTACTTTGAAGCAAAGTACTAAAGGCCAAAATATAGTGCTTATGTTACCATCTATATTATAAAAAATATGAATTATGAACTATTTTTCTTGTACCATTTAACTTTCATATGAAAATTTTCAACAACTAATAACTTATAAATATAAACATTAATAATAGCCAAAAGTTAATCATATAATTATAATCTCAAAATAGTTTAAAGAGTAATAACAAAAATATTAAAGAAGTAATTATCGTTTTTTTTACGGTATCAATGAAATCAATCATTTTGCTTGCAAAATGAGCATACTACTTTTTGACATTATTCATACTTCACTTCACAGTAATCTATTATGGATTTTTGTGATTTAGTTCGCTGTTTAGGAAAAAAAACTAATAAATGGTCGGTAAAATAAATAACAAAGCAGATTAGTTTTTTAGTTTATTTCATGCCATGGTGAATTGCTGATTCACATCTGCAGCAACACACTAACAACAACCTCTGGTTTCCAAGAGTAAATTCTGAACTTTTAATAATATTAGTTACCAGTATCTCAGTATCTCTCAAATTATTTCACGTATTTTAATTTTATTATCGCTTTTTAGTCACAAAACCAAGTGGCACTTCGGTATTTCGGGTGTCTGTCATATATATGGCAACTAAACGGCTGTGCGCCCTGTATGCAATTACAAAAGATCACGTAAGCTCACTGGCCTGAAAGTGAACATTTTTGCAGTATAGGGCACGTAATCTTTCCTGGCTCCAGTGACGGTTGACAGTTTTAAGCAGAGTTTTGCTGAAAAATTCTGCTTAATAAAATTAATATTTGTGCTAGATTAAAAGAAAAGATGTTCACACAGGTATCACTGCGAAAAAATTTTGTTTTATCCAACAAGTGTTGAATACATACTTGAAAACTATTTCAGCCAATGATTACTTAAGATGAGCTTTTGTGAAATTTCGCTCCAGTGCAGTTGTCTTCATGTAAAATAGCGCTGAAAACGGCTGACATACGTGGATCACTTCACTTTGGCTTTGACTTTAGCAGTTGCAAGGTTTCGCAACTTTTGTTTCCAAAGAAATCGCTAAGCAATCGCTAGCAATTTATTTGAGGTTATTTCCAAGTTTTGAACCAGATCAAGAAATCAAAAACCGTTTCATTGATCAGCCAATCACAGATCACAAATGCTTTATCCTCGTTTCCAATAGCTTCTTGTCATTTGCAGCACTATCATCTATACCAACGATCATACGTAATAAGATGCAGCCTATACTTTGTGACAGCGAGTTCGGCCTGAATCGCTGAAGAATGGATTGTACTAAAAAATTGTGCAATTTTAGGGATGGATTTTCCCCAAACGCTCAGAAAAATCGCTAGCAGATTGTTATATGTACATGCACCTTTAGCCACAGATGCGAAGTTAAAAGCCAAAATATTGTTGATTGTTGTTAGTAATCTGACAGCAAAAATCCTTTTAGATCTTTTATTATTCAAGTCCCTGTATTACAAGTGCTAACAAGTGCAAACAAGTGCAAACAAGTGCTGACAAGTGCTGACAAGTGCTGACAAGTGCTGACAAGTGCTGACAAGTGCTGACAAGTGCTAACAAGTGCTGACAAGTGCTAGCAAGTGCTTCAAGTGATGTATGATACAAAAAACAACGTTATAAAACTTGCAAACTAAAATCAATTTTTTAAAATTTTTATGTCGCTGAACAGAAACACATTAGTGGATATGATTGAAAGTTAAGTTTTGTCAAACTAGTAGCTGGTGAAGATTGCTACCGAATTTGGTCAGGTACAGAGCTTTTTTATTAAATCAAGATATGTCACTAGGTCTGTCATACCAGACATGCTACATAACCTGACTGAAATCATGCTAGCCATTTTAAGGTCACGCCGAGTTGTTGGCAGAAGTGACTTCTTCCTTGTAACAAGAGCAACTGGCTCCTTTAGCCTCATAAAAAATATAGCCTTTGGCATGTCATAAATATGTAATGTATTGACATGGAAACATCAAAATGTAATTATTCCTTGTTGGTATCAGCATACGATAGTACAGAATACATATACTACATCCTAAGTGACATACATAACTAGCATCTAGCCTTGGGCCAATGAGATGTCTGTTTATTGCAGATTCTGAAATTGAACAAATGATGGAGCCGTACCGGGCAGTTGTAATTGAGGAAGGCGAAAAGGAAATAGCGAAGGCCGTTGTCAGATTAGATGCAGATTGTCGCGTCAAAGAGTGCAACATGGGTAATAGATAGTCAAGTAATTATAAAAAAAAATGATAATCTCCATTGAATGGAAGTTGAAAAAATCAACTTTTTTCGAAAAATCCAAAAACAAAATTTCCTTTTAAAAAAAACCGCACTTATATTTCAAACTAAAATGTAGTCATCATTTTCTTTTTAATTGTTTTAAAATATGCATACCAGCCAACAAGGAAATGTCTGTACTTAAAGCTGAATATGTTACACAGGAAACCTGATTGGCGATTCATGGATTCACAGCAATTTAGTCTTTGGCAGCGAGCTGAAGTGGTCTAGAGCAGCAATAGTCATCATCAATGGAGGCTCCATACGAGCACCGATTGAGCAAGGTTGGTGACCATCTCGTTTCTCTGATCTTACTTCCGCAATAGTACATTTGTTATGTTGGCTGTTGTTAGACACTGCGACAGATTTGTCAGATGTTAGGTGTTTATGTCAGCCGTCGTTAGCCAATA
Organism: Cryptosula pallasiana; assembly: GCA_945261195.1. NCBI lineage: Eukaryota > Metazoa > Bryozoa > Gymnolaemata > Cheilostomatida > Cryptosulidae > Cryptosula > Cryptosula pallasiana. The sequence continues at coordinate 35,665,430 of OX183136.1, forward strand.
TACGTCTGTTGTTTTGCTTGAGCATTACTAATTATTGCTCATTCAAGGGAATATCACCTATGCACAGCTACTTACCACAATGCCTTTTGGAAACGATATCGTAAGCATCACAGTGTCGGGTGCTACGCTTAAGGATGTGTTTGAGAACAGCGCATCATCCTATAAGAGCACTTCAAGATCTGGAGCTTTCCTACAGACAACTGGTGAGTCATCTGTGGTATAGGAAGACCAAACTAATGGTTTGATAGAGATAATCAAGTTTTATTTTAAACTTTATCTATGTCGATGATTACTAGATGAAAACATGACTATTTGCTAATATATCCAATACACACCGTTAAAAAGTGTGAGTTGAAAAGGAAGCTTATGTAAACTTCTTAGTTTACTAATGGGGTCCCGGCAGAGTAGTTTCGCTTTAGCGATGCAACCGAGAGTAGCATAGTCGATCGAATAACTTATTATTAGAAATCACGACTTGCTTGTCTATTATTTAGATTTTCGACAGTTTAAGCAACTGATCTGACAAAGATTTTGTTGTTGAGGAAGCTCAAGGAATCAATATGGCCATTGAAGTTTTTTTTTAAAAATATGTTGTTTTATTCACATGATAAAAATTAATTGAATATTATGCTCGTGTGGAGAGCCATAGCTTTGTATTTCGGGGCTCATTGAGCTTGCCAAAGCAAACTAATGAAAGCGCCCTTGAACGATTACCGTGGTTTGCTTTTACAGTGCCGTTGTAGCTTGACAATTTGTGGCGGTGGCACATCGTCAGTATTATATACCCCTAACTTATCAGCCGCCATGAATGAAAAAATGTTTCTTCAGTAATTGTTAAAAATGAAGTGACTTTCCTTTTAACAGTGCTGTTGGTGGAAAGCGGGCTTCGGTTCTTTAATAATAGCTCTGCAGAAAAATTTGCCGGGACCCTATTGCTGCACTTTTATGTACAACAGTGAAAAACAGAGTCAAATACATCACGACAAGTAACCATGACTAACCTCAAAAAAAGACAAACGATTGCAAATGATTAAATATTTATTGCTCTTTCGCATATAAAGTTGTTGAATTATCTGTGCAAGTTTTTAAAATGACTGTTTAAAGTTTCACAAAATCGTTAATTATTGTTCTGCAGGAGCACAAGTGAAATATAACTTTTGCAACGAGGAAGGAAGCAAAGTTGTTGATTTGAAGCTGAGATGTCTGTACTGTGATATACCAACTTATGAGCCTCTGGATCCAAAAGCTAACTACACTGTTCTAACTAGCACTTTCCTTGCTGGAGGAGGGGACGGATATACAATGCTCAAGGACAATAGACTAGATTATGAGAACTTGGGTAATTGTATAATGAACTGTAGTAGCTAAAGTTACACTGTTGTGTGATGGTTAATTGTCATCAATAGGATCAAAAGTATTGTTGTTGTTTTTTCTACTAAAAGAAAAAATGTTATAACCTCCAAATGTTTATGCAAGATAATGTTTTTAGGTTTACCGGATGCTTCTATGGTAGAAAACTATATGGCAACCATGTCAGTGGTTTACCCTGATGTAGATGGAAGAATAGAAATAATAAATGACAATGAATGCCCAACAAGCTCAGCAAGAGCAATCGACCCAGCGAAACCATTGATCCTTTTGATGGGGCTTGCGATCTATAGCATTTACTAGCAATGATAATTCTTTTACCTAGCAATGCAGTAACTTTGTACGAACATTAATTCTTGTTCACACCAGTCCAATTTCTTTTCATCATAAAGTATTTTTGATAAACGATTGATTTATTAAATATTATAGGACGTAATTCTCTGGTTGCTTGCACATTTTCGTCAGAAAAAGTGCGTATGATACTACTTCAAATAAGCGTCATCGCCTCTTTCCACTCTTCATTGTTTCCAAATTATTGAATAAAATAAACTTTCAACCAACTTTAGCCAGCCAAATGTCGAAAAAGTGGTTTCTGACATCTCAATATATGCTAAGAACTACCTTAGTTCCACTTTATTTTATTTAACCCTCTGAACTCCAGCTCAGCGATTTTCCCAAGCTTTTCAAGTAAGCTTAACACATAGTCTCCATAAATGATTACAGCGATAAATACAGGAGCAAGGTAACAACCAACACAAGCATGCCCGCCCAAGGGATAATCCATGTATTATATTCCCTACACAATAAAGGCGTTACCCTTACAAACCACCACACACGTGCGCCAACTAATCAATATCTGATTATTCAATATTTCTGCTCAGATATATAGCCACCAGCAGAGGCAAAGATCTCATTTTTGGTTTCCAAAGTATCAGAGATGGATAGCCGCTTGGTCTTTGCAGTCTGTTTGTTCTTGTTTGCCGAGCTAGCCATGGCTACACCCGTCAGTCTGGATGGAAGCACACCAAAGAACACAAAGACTGGAAAGACGACAAGAACAAATTTAAATGGGTATGTCCTAAATAATAGCTCAATGTAATTTTATTAACCAATTCAAGGAAGAAAAAACTTGAAGTGTTTTTTTCTTGCACAGTTAAACGCAATACACACATTTGCTATATCAATCAATGACATATTTCAATAAAAGAGTAATTTTGGTTCACAAAATTTGTATATCTTTGCTGCTTCATTTTCAAACTTTTCATCCAGATCTTTAAGGTATTAGTAAGAGCTAATGCGAGTGTTTTGTGGTTTTTAAAGGTTGTGATTTTTGCATTAAGTTATCTAATACTTTCAGATTTGGAAACAATCTGTTTAAGAGTTGAAGAAAATTAATTTTTTGATTTATGAAAAATATTCTATCTGCTTTACTCATATTGTTTAACAAACAAACGAACGAACGAACGAACGAACGAACGAACGAACAAACAAACAAGCAAACAACCATTTATTAGTTGTTGTTTGTAAACAAGACTTTGAAACATCTCATGATCCGATTTCCTGTTTGCAATTCAATTTTTCTGATTTACAGGAGGGCAGGATCCCGATAGGAAATGGTAACAATAATGGTAACTGCATTAATGGTAAATGTGTAAATAACACTAATGGTAATAAAAATGGTAACTTCAACAAGGGCTTCACCAACAAGACTGGAGGAAATGGAAACAACAACGGGAATTGTGTTGGAGGTGAGTGAGAAATATTATATGTAGTACTGAGCAGTTATAACGAAAGAGTAAAATCTGGTAACAAAAACCTCAAAGTGAACTAAAAAGTAACTCTTCTACATCTGGTGCTAAAATGCTAGAATCAGAAAATAAATTAGTCTTTGTTGCTGTGAAACAAGTTTGTTACTGACATCACGCACAGTTGATACAAAATAAAAAGCACCATTCTATGCACACTGGATCCAGTTCTTTTTTTTTATAAATATACAAAATTTAGAGTTGATTTATGTAGTTTTAATACTGAGTTTGGTAACAATATAGATATGCATAAGTCCTAGGATTAGAGAGAGGCTTGTCTCACGAATGGGCTTTGATTATGACCAATTGTAAAATAAACACAGATGTCATCGAGTCTAGAAATAGTTCACAAGTAGTTATGAGCGATTACTTCTTGCTGAATTGTGGGTAATGAGGAAGTCAACGATTGATGAGACAACACATCCTGTATTTTATACGACTTGGTAAGGTCTGATAGCCTTAAAGAAGTCTATCACAAAAGTGTCAGTCGGCATGCGGCAAGAATTTGTGGAAATGTTTTAGCTTTAAGAAACTCTCGAGCTGCTGGAAAAAAATGGGGTCAAGGTCATAGATTAGCAAGAGCTTAAGCTTTCCCATTTGATGGCTTTTTATATTTTTATAACCTTTCCACGTCACCACAACTTTCGTATTAACGTTAGTGAAGCTGAACAATACAACTTTGTAGTTTTTCTGCTACAAAAATGACGTTCTCTGATAATTTAAAGAAAGCGTCACCATTAATTGTGATTTATTTTGCAGGACACTGTGAGCGTACAGTTAATGGGAACTACAATGGAAACAATAACACTAACACAAATGGTAGAATTTCTTTCAATGGAAACAACAATGGTAACTGCAAAGGAAACTGCCAAAACACTAAGCTGGGGAATGGAAATGGGAACAACAATGTGAATGGCATTAATGGTAAGTGCAGAACATTTCCGCTGTTCAACAATTTTTTATTTAAAATTCATATTTTTGCGTTTTTGCAATAATTTTGCGAAATCAGTATGCCGATGAGTCTATCAATCAGTGAAATTATTTTTGCGGAAATGCGACAATTAATCTTTAGCTTTGTATTTATTTTCAATTGCTATTACTTGGTGAGTTTTCATGGCCATCCAGGCATGCCTGTTTCTACAATTGTGGATGGGGTGGGGTAGGGGAACACAACACATACAACGAGTTGATGTAATGGATAATGAGTGGGTCTGATGAGCCAGACAGTGTTGCTGTAAGGTCACTGGTTCAAGTCCCAGTCAAGTACGTCTCATTTTCCTCTTTTCCACCCACCTTCCAGTTATAAAAACAGGCATGCATGGCAGATCATGATAACTTCCTCGTAATAATAACAGAACATATAGAACAAGCGGCCAATACAGATATCCATCTATTTTTAGAAGTAATACAAAGATATCATTTTTGAAGTCTCAAACACTAATTTCAGTATCTCTCTTTCAGGTTCTTTTTCCTGCTTCAGATTTGAGTGCAAAGTTTGAAACAAATGTATATAAATACACTACTAATGACAACAATAGTTTATACTGTTATATAACTTGTACTTTTTGTACAATACAGGAAACAATGCAGGCAACTGCATAGGAAATTGTCACGGAGCAAAGGCAGGAAATGGAGTTGGAAATAACAACACGGACGGGGAGGCCCACGGCAACAACGTAGGCAACTGTGTTGGTGAGTTAGCACTACATCACTGTGTAACATATTTATCTTACCCGGCTGTCCACTTCGTTTACCTTTTCCTCTACTAATAAACAGGAAACTGTAAGGACTTCGAAGGAGGAAACAATACCAATGATAATAACGTGGAAAACTGCCAAGGAGATTGCTCAGGCAAACGACAAAATAAGAACGGGAAAGGAAGAAAAAATGGCGTACCCAAAGGAATACTACAGCTAATAGAAGAAGTACAAAAGTATGGAGAAGAATCAAAAACAGACAAGAATGGTAGTAGCTCATCGTCATCTAGCAGCAGTGAGAAGCACAGCTGACGGAACACACGGCTGCTTGACATTACGGACTTTTAAAAAGCTTTATTTCTCAGCCAATGAAATTTAACTATAAGTGCTTTTTATTCTCCAGTGTTGATATTAAAACAAGCATAAGCATAGTCAGGAGTTATCCCATTAATGACATAACTCCAATAAGGCTCAAACTTAGATAGTTAGAAACAAACTTTCAGTAACATTCTTTTGTAGTAAATAAAGACATTAAAGGTTTTAAATTTCAAATCATTCAACTGCAAAATAAGTGTGCAAAAACATTTGTTGTCTAGTTGCTTAGAAGTCAAAGTGTAAATTGCATTACTATTATCCAACCAGTTTTTTGATAAATATTCATAGAATTTTCACAATAATCTAACAACTTGACACTCTCTCACAAACCAATTTTCAGCTAAACCTTTTGCAATTAACTGAAAAAAAAACACAGATAATAAGTTTGTAAATATTATAGAAAAAACCTCACAGTTTTAATACCAGGAGTTGTGAGATTTTAAAACAACCCGATAATTTTTGACTGAGCTATGTAGGATTTAAAAGAAGTAACTGTAACTTAAACAGCCAACTTGCCAACCGTAAAAAATAATGCCTCAAACAAAACAAAGATGATTTTTCAATAAAGTGAAGACAGACACTTTAATGGCATGACTCTTACTCGAATGAACTCCATTAATAGATTGTATGATATATAATATTTATAGCATACACTATGACACTATGACACGGTAGCAAAATAATATAGCGGCAACAGATAAGAATATCAACATAAAATTATAATTAAGAAATAGAATAAAAGTATATTATACATAATTTGGTGAAAGCGAGTTACTTTTCATCATATTTATTTGTTTTCTTTGCACAGGCCAAGTATCTAGAATTATACATCATGAGATTGTGTGATTTGGAAGGGAACTATACAACTTAAAACAAAATTTAAAACAAATAAAAAAAAAACTAACATAATCTTTTTTATACAATGTATAAAGAAACCAGAAATATTACAAGCTTCCATTATTGAAAAAAAAACGGATTGAAGAGCTTTTTGCAAAATCCACAAGGCCTTGGCTAATCTGAATTTATTCGAAGACAGAAAGCAAAATGTGTTCAGCTACACAATATAGCTGTGAAGTTTAAACAAGTTTCTATCAAACTGCTTAAGCGATGAGAAAAGAGAAATCAAACTCTAAGAGGAGGCGTAACCAAAGTTCATCCTAAAATGTAGATGCATAGGCTACCGGAGAGTGTTGACTATCCTAAACAGAGATGACTGCCAGGTCACTTTTGTTAAAAGGACTCCTAGTGAGATATCTTGACCAACATAGTAACTTTTTCACGGTGTTGATAAATATTTCTTTTCCGTCCTCCTGTCAATGTATACCACATCGTACTGTTTGAGAGTGGCAACTGTAAATTTCACTCACTGTGAAAAATTTCCAAAATGGAATACAAACTTGTTCAAACATTTTTAATAATTTGTATAAAAAACTGTTTTTAACCAAACTGTATGAAGTTTGTTTTCCATGAGGAAAAGAAAAAGCAACTCCTTTAGTAAAAACATGTTAATGAGAAAACGACTCCGTTTATATCTAGTATTACCTTTTCTCGACACTGTCTGTACTGTGTTTTGTAGCAGATTTGCCATTGAAATATATAAATCAATGAGTGACTTTGATTATAAAAGTACAAATTATACTAAAACTATAAATAATTATTTCAAAGCCATTATGTGCCAAAGCAAAACCGACATTCAATAACGTGTGCACACAATTTTGAGTTCAGATATTTATCAAATGGGTTCACTGATATCGATTAGAGGAAATCAAATTGGGGGTCGATCAACTTTTACCCATTAAGTCCTACGCATTGCTAAGTCATTTAGTAATAGACGATAAACGAGTTACCTTGAAGTCGTTGTTGACTGTGAGGTAGATGAGTGGCGTGATGAAACAATTGATTAAAGGTATAGCGGAGAAAATGAGGGCATGATGCATATTCTGTAACAAACTAGTAAACAGTTGCATGCTGTCCAGCAGTAACCATATGAAGTACACCAGCCAGGTGACTACTAATGCCATAGCATCTATGGCGAGCATCACCACAACCTAAAAGAACCAGCGTGCCATAAATAGGTTCTGCTTGAACAGGTGTATCGGTTGGGGAAAAAAAAGGGCCCCTTTTTTGCATGAACTTGACTAAGCAATGCATTTGGAGATTGCTTCTATATAAATATACAGCAGCAGCAAAATACTTCACTAATGATCCAAAAGTGATGATGAAACAATATGAATTAGGATGTATCAAAGCAATGCCGTAAGTGAAGGGAGAGCGCACAAAAATATAAAATTGCCGATATTTATTTATTATTTAACTCATATTTTTGAAGGGATTGCTTTTCTCAAAAATTTGAGAATGCCTAGTAGGCGTTTGTGGCTAAGTAAACGCGTAAAACTTGGCTAACTTGTAGCCATTCTCAAAGCTGGGCACACACGAATCTTGCAGAACAACAGGCATGAAGAAAAAAATAGTTGTCCTCTTTTACAACAGTTGTATGTCGTACAAGCTATAGAATGAAATTTAATAATCATATAATAATATTTTTATTATTACTATTATAAATACTTATTTGTACTAAAACAATGCAAACACATAGTCAATTACTTCTGGCATCTCTAATGTATTGATACTGTGGCACAAAGATATTCGACATAATAAATTATTTTTTATATAATCAATTTTACATAATCGATTTTTGTAGCCTTGCATTAATGATCATTGCTATCATGATGACGACTCGTTTTGTCTGTCGCTGTATCCAAAATGAAAATACTGCCTGCCAAAAACCGCTTTGTTTTTAATTGCAATGCATAGATGAAAAAAGACAACTAATTTTACCAACCTGTGTTGTTCTTGCTAAAAACCTCTCACTAAATTTCACGCAAAGTCACAGTGTAAAAAAATGCTATTTTGTACTCGCCGAAACAAGAGAGATTTGCCCATTCGTCACAATCCTGTTTTCACGTTCACTTAACCAAAAGCCCTAATCTCCCAGTCATTAGCCAAAATACGTATGATAATACTAAGCCTGAAAAACGCTGTCGGGCAGCATTAAACTGCTTGTACATGTTATATGAAGTCTTTGGTTTCTACCGACCAAACAAGCATACGTGAGTCATCAGTGAATTCCTCTACCCCCAACCATCTTTAGTAACTTCCACCACTTACTTTACTACTGTGTTGACGGTACCCAGTCACATGCTCTCCAAGTCGTTTCTTCTGTCGCAGTTTGACAGCAATAGTTACATAGCAAATTAACATGACTAGAGAAGGCAGCAAAACTTTTACTGTGAAAAAAGGAGAAGTCAGCCGATACGAGTCATCAGAAAAATCCTTTTGTATGCGGCACTCGTCTATACCTCTAACAGGAAAGTTTTGATCCACTTTAGAGTTGAATCCTATGTCAATGTTTATTAGACATGAGAATATCCAGTAAGAACAAGTAGAGATGACAATGTGGCGTCTGTGATATCCAAGAATCCTTAGCGGGCAATAAACCGCTACCAACCGCTCCAGACCTATGAAGGTGTTACCTAAGACTCCACTGAGTAGAAAGACTGCGGTTAAGTACATATGTACTTTACACAGCAGGTCACCTCCGGGATAACTAACTAGCAGACACCCAGCTGCCAGGGTTGTAGGTGCTGCCACTACAGTCCCAAGGAGGTCAGCGATGGCTAAGCTTAGCAACTGAATCTGTAAAGATTTGGCAAACTTTCTGCCAAATAAAATGATGACAATAGTGATGGAATTCAACACCACTCCAAGAATAATTATACAAATATAAGCTGCAGCGCATCCTCTTTCAGTGCTGTCAGTGATGGAACAATTATGGTAAATGTCACAAGGTATATCCATGCAGCCACACTGGTGATAACTTTAATAATCGTCTAGTTGTACTTTCATTAAACTTACTTATCTTTTGAAGTGTCTCTAGATCAAACTAGGTTTAATACAAGTTACAACCTAATGGAGCTTAAAAAATCTCAGTTTTATGGTGCCAGGGAATAAAACAAAACCAATAAATTCTCCAATAAGAAGACAGCTTACAAATTAGATTTGTGCAAATTCAGCCCGAGTTCGATTACACTGTGTATTGTATAGAAAAAAATTGGATCAATGAAAATTAACTCGCTACTCTGTGACTATGTCGTAACACTGCAACTTCTCTAGTTAAGCAAAGCATTACAAAATGAAATCTCATTTCTTGCAACACATCGACAGAAACTTGACATGAAGCTGTCAAGTTCACCTCAATGAACATGCTTGGCATTCAAATGGTTGGCATTAGCAATAGGAGAAAACTTTTGAAGACAAGTTTTAGTAGAAATTATATTTAAAGGGCTTAAGACATGTTATTTTGAGTAAGTTTTCAAGTTTGGTCTTGTTTAAAATTTATATGGAGTTGTCTCCTCAACAATAAGACAATTCCAATAGGTGCAATCAAATATGAACAAAATGCGACTTTTTCTTCAGCACTCAATTTTTTCTTCATAAAGAGTGTATCGAAAAGTTTGGCTTTTTGGATAGATATATGGTTTTCCAGATATTGGCATTGCTTGGAGGCTTTTGTAATTGTGAAAAAAATAAGGTTCCCACAAGTTTCACAATTTTTGGAGCTATCTTTCTTGAGTTATAGTAATTTTTTTTATTTTTTTGTGAAGTTCTTATTATGTATACATCAGCCTTCATGTAACAATGTTTGATCATCAAAACCAAAAAAGATTTGCGCAATTTTTTCATTAAAATGATGATTTTTAACTTTGAAATTGATGAAACAACAACTTGGTACACCTGTTTAATAACTTGCAATCAAAAAACATTGCCTAAACGGTACACCCTTTGCTGTTTTTTTTAAAACATGATAATAATTGCTTTTCCACAAAAGTCGTCAAATGATAATAATGGATATTTTTAGAAGTTTGTTCGAGACTGAAAACTTTCTGTAAAGTTTATAATTACTTGTTCATGTTCGGAGCTGCCAATTGCACATAGTATTTTCCATTGATCCTAGTTCCATAGACCTCTATAGATTTCAATGAACTTCAATAGACCTTGAATGGATTGTTGCCACGCACACAATTGTGCAAGAACAGTTGATTCATCGTTACATATCATTACCGACTGCCATTTCACTTTTAGTTCAGGTGTACTAGGTTGCAGCAGCCAGTTTCCTCATCAATCTACAAACCTATTTAGATATTCATCAATTAAACTTGTGCTTTATCTAAAACTTAAAAAATTTGACGGAAAGACTAATTAATGGTATGCAAGTTGTATATTATTGCAGCGATGGGAGCTGATAACTCCGACAAAACTGATAGTAATGTTAGTTGATTCTTATTTTTATCCGTGTATTCAAACAGCGTAAATCAGTGCTGAGCAAAAGATCAAAAATAGTTTATCATTTATATGGAGTTGCACGCTCTCAGCTAGATGCTGGTAGACGATTTTTGCATTTGTTGCAACTGTGCTATGTGATATGCTTCTATGATATTCGATAATTTCCCTTAAACGATATTGTTTAAAGCAGCACAAGTTATGACAACTCCCAAGCATCCAGCCAAAAGATTTTGCTAATCTAGCTTATATTGCCATAACAATAGTTCACTGCGTTAATCAGAAATTGAAGTTGTAACTTTAGGACTTGAAAGGTCAAGGATCAAAGACTAAACACTGCAAACCTAATTTTTAGCCAGCACAATTTGCCAAAACTGTGACCAAGTGACTTGACAAAAACATTAGTATGTGTATGAGACCTGAAACCAGAACACCATATAAGGCATTGTTGAAAACATTGGAATATTTCTGGAACACAGTTATTCATGAAAATGATTTAAACGTTAACAGATACCCATTAGAATGCTGCATCTAATTATTCTAAGTTTTTTTTTTAATTCCGTTTCTGTAGTAGTAACATGTGCTTAAAGTTTTCATTTCATAGCGCAAATCTGTTATGACTTAGAAAATTACTCGGATATTTTGTCAATTGTTATTTATGTTCAAATGTGTTACCTGGACATTGATGTAATTCTTTGTATAATTGTTAAAATTGTTTTTTGTACAAAAGCTGAAATGTTTTTTCAGGTAATGTCTTATTAGCGCGAAATTTTAAAAAATGTGTCACTGCAATATTGCGGGTGGAATCAACCACCCACATGGTTTTGTTTAAATCAAGTTTTGTATTTCAGCTACCGTTTAAGATTAATTTACTAGACTAATAGCAATAATCGATATATTTTTGTGTTTGTAAAGTACAATTTTGTCAGTACTTTGATGTTATGAGAATACTTGGGTTTAATTTGTATCAGTATGTTACGAAACATCATAAAATTTGTTAAAGTTATGCTTTGCTACTAGTCCGCACCTAAGTACCAGTTTAAATGACCTTTTATATTGCTCTTTAGCTCAATGTCTATATTAAACCATCTTGGCCCAGTTTTAAGATGATAGGAAGCCACTATTGATGCAATACTACGCGAACAGTTAGCGTTTTTGCTGCGTTCTTCGGCGAAAGCATTTGTACGGATTGTACATTTATGCTGCGGCGCACACCATTGTAATGTTGCCTATCAATCAATGAATGAAGAAAAAACGCCATGTTTTTGCATCTACGAAATAATGCCAGTTTGTTAAAGGGCCTAAGATGCTTAATTTGAAAGGGATTTGATTTAATTTATTCTTTTTTGAGGTTGAAATGCATTCAAAATATTATCTGGAGTTGTCCTCTCACCAGTAAGACGATTCCCATAGACACGGTCAGCACTCACCAAGACGCAATTTTTTCTCGAAGACGCAACAAGTTATATAGAGCTATAAAGTGAGTTTTCAAAATTTTGGCTTGCTTGCATAGAAGTAGGGCCTTCTAAATATTGGTAGTGTGCAGAGACTCTTTTGATTGCAAAAAATGATATTGCAACAAATTTTAACTTTTTTGGAGCTGTTTTTCTCAAGTCAGCAATTTGTTTTATCTTTGGTAAGCTCGCTATTATGTATACACCGGCATTCACGTGATAGTGTTTGTGATCAACATCAAAAAAATTAGTGAAAATTTTTTATCGAAATAATAATTTTCAAGTGAAAAATTAATCAAACAATAACATTAGTATAATTTTATAATAATACTGGGTGAAAAAAAACATTGCCAAAGTTGTATTTCCGATGTTGTTTTTTTACAACAACGATAATACATAAATCTGAAATACCTGCTATCTTTCCAAGAAAAAAACTAAAAACCACTAAATAATAACAGGTAAGACTTTTAAAAAATAGTTTTAAACTGAAAAAGTAACAAAAATGGTACAAATTACTTGCTGTAATATACTATATAATATCATAATGCAGATAGTCCCTTCTGTCGAACGCGCTGTCATATACCTCCATAGACCTCCACACACACAGCTATTGCACTTTTGTTGCCACAATTGAGTTTTCTCAATAGCTCTACAATGCTTGATGAGAAAACAACTCTACACACAAAGTGCGTCTTGAAAAGCCTGTCCTAAGCCCTTTAGCAAGGTGATAATAATCAGAATCATTTATTAAATTTATATTACCAGATTATTTGCTTTATTCTTGTTGTTCGATATATATACGCTTTTTTATAATCATCATCGGTCGAGGTGGGAAGCCATTATACTGACAGATGAAGTTGTGTATCTAGATATATACGCCTGTCTACATATTGTATGATATTTTGATTAGTAGTTACATATGATTGATATTCCCTGCCAGGCAACAACAAGCAATATAACTGTCAAATTCATTTAATATTCAAATTTTATTTTTCAATGCACTAACCCAAATTGAGCATCATTTTTTGACACCAATGAACTTTCCTGCTACTACTTCACAACTTGACGCTAAGTATTACTACGGAAATGATGTTGAAAAGATTAATGAGCACTAGCTATAGTTTCTAGTACATCCTGTATTACTTACATTACAAATACAAAGAGTGGTAGATAGTTGTCTGACCTTACTTTACATCATCAAGTACTGTTTCCAATGTCCCTCTCAGGTAAATTGCTTCAGGCAAAAAATGATTAAATGGAGACAACTTGTGTTAAACATCTAAACTAGCCACAGCAAAAAGCTAGCTATCCAATCAGCGATTTAGTGCATAGATGTCAACTTGACAGGTTTTTTTTAAGTTAACGTAAGTCTTATTTGCTTCTGTTTTTATTAGTTAAAAATTATTTGAGTCGGTAAAAATTCTTGAAATTTGATATAAGTATGCACAAGTTATTTCATAACAAAACATATCACAACAATAAAAACCATTGTTCAAAGCTTTCAAGAATGTATAAAAACAGTTTCATATAAACTTTTGACACTTTATGAAGTAGTAAACACTACTTGTCTATTACAAGTAGACTGATATCTAAAGTGATTATACACAGGGAGGGATAGGGAGAGAATGCTGCCACTTTCACATCATATAGCCTGAGTGATCTACTTGAGTATGTGCGTTGAAGAATGAATTCGAGACTTTGCGGTTGACATATTGTGCCAGGCTTGGTCTGACTTGCCCGGACCTGCCATTCTATAGACATAAGGAAAGACTGGTCCAAAGAACGCTTTGAAAAATTTGTATGGTTGCTGAAAGATGATTCCTAAAAAATAGGAAAATTGGTTGCGATTAATACTGGTAAATGTGAAGAATTTGAGAAAGGAAAACGATGAAGTTATTTGAACCGACGATAACATACCTTTAGGATGACAACCGATGTAAGATGCCAACTCTGCACAATATGGTGTGACATCCTTGTACAGTTTTCTAACGAGCCTTTTTCCATCATTTACAAATACTGGAGTATTGGCTTTCATCACTTCTGTACGAGGTAGTTTCACTTTTCCCTGCAGAGCGCAATGGATATCATAAAAAGTAGAATAAAAGTTGTGAGAAACAGTTTCCGTGTTTTACATTTTTGAGATAGTTGCACTTACAGCGAAAACAGTGACGACCCATCTAGCCTGTAGTTCTGTGACTGGGGGGACCTGTCCATTGATTCTTACATAACCAACCAGTGCCAGAGTGTTTTTAGTTAAATGTGTCGGCCACACCAGTTTGTACAAGTTCCAGTTGTCAGGATCTATTATGTCCTTTTTAACTACAGGCACTTTTATTTCATACCTGCAGCAACAGAACAATGCAAATGATACCACTATTGTTCACAATTAAAAACTTTGATCTAGGTAATCGTAGGCTGACTTATTTTGTTAACTGACTTACCCAGTACCCATCAGTACTGTGTCTACTTCCAGGTTAGTTCCATCAGAGAGGATAACTCCATTTTCTGTGAACTCGGAGATTCCAGCTACATGCTTTACAGAACCATTCTGGAGACACGGATAAATGTCATCACTTATTACAGCGGAAGTACTTTCACCAAATTCCGGAAATCCGTAGCTTTGGCAGTCTTTACAATTTCTTTTGAAAATGTACACTGCAGAAAATATACACTGTAGAAAATATACACTGCAGAAAATATACACTGCACAAAATATACACTGCACAAAATAAACACTGCACAAAATAAACACTGCACAAAATATACACTGCAGAAAATGTACACAGCAGAAAATGTACATTGCAGATGATGTACACTGCAGAAAATGTACACTGCAAAAATGTACTTTGCAGAAAATGTACACTGCAGAAAATGTACATGCAGAAAATGTACACTACATAAAATATACTCTAGAAGCAAGTCAACTGATAGTGAGTATGCTTTACAGTTATTGTAGATTATTGATAGCGAAGCTTATAAAGTTGTACTCACGTTCTACCATTGACATAAACTTCTTTGGAAGGAGCCAATAAAGTGAAGCAAAGAATAAAGACCAAATCATATCTAGTGGTTTTTTGTAGTTCCTCCCAAAAACAGCTACTCCTGATCGAGCTGATACGTAGACTGGCTGCAAAATATTTACACAGATGTTAATTGTTTTTACTTCTGTGTATATTCGGGGCTATCTATCGTATTCTTTAGAGATGCCACTCAGTAAACTATTATGTGGTTTTAATTCATTAATAAGACTTGGAAAATTGTATTTATTGGTTGCTAAAGCCAGGTGGTTGAAAATATTTATCTTAAAAAAAAATGAAATTATCTATCATGAAGGCAAATCAACTGTGCAACTGCAATGTTAGTGCTATCAGCGATGTTAGCTCACCTTGGAGCATCCTTTAACAACATCAGTGGCTAGGTCAAGGCCACTTGAAGCATTTCCCAAGACTAAAACCTTCTCATCAGGGCTATAGTCCTTGTAGCTGGTGTACATGTGTGAGTGGACAATCTTTCCTTTAAACTGGTCCATTCCAGGGAACTCTGGTGTGTATGGAAAGGCATTGATACCAGAGCATATGATGACTCCATCAAACCTTGTTGTGACAGGCCCTGTGTCACTGGAAAGGTCTTCCACCTGGGCACCGCCATATAAGTTGTTATATACAAACAGCATTATTAACTGAAATCTGATAGTTGATATGATGCATACCACCAACTGGAAGAAATATTCACTTACCGTTACATTCCAGCAACCTGTACTCTCATGATCATCTGTTTTAGTCACAGAATGTACTTTGTGCCTCAGTTTGATTTTATCATACAGGTTAAACTTTTCACAGTAGGAGAGAATGTACTTGTACACCTGCAACAATAAACTGTGAGAGTTAGAGATGTGTTGTTATGCCAAAACCAAATTGAAAAGCCAGGATCATCAGACTATCATTATTCAAAAGCTTACACTCGCAAGCCTGTAGTTAGTAACCAGTAGTTACCAGTAGCTGGCAGTTGTTAAGCAGGCTAACAAAACATTTTGTTATTTTAAGCATATTTGTTATTCCAAAGTTGCATAACTTCATCACTCAAGAGACATGTGATGTAATGAGGAAGTAGTGTTTATTTCACATGATTGCTCAAGTTACAAAACCATGGGAGCTGTGAACATAAATCATGTCTGTTGTTGACCGAAAGGAAAGTAAAATCAGTATTGTTCTTACTTTGAATAGATTAACCCATCGCAGCCACAACAAATGAATAACCATTTGGTTTGATAAAAGGAAATAATGTGACCTTTTGTATTAAGTTTTTCTGTCGAGCCCTACTTACGAGGAAAGAATCTTTAAACTTACGCAACCAAAAAAGTATCTGAACCTTCAAGTCGCAAATAAATAAATTTCAACACTTGTTGCAACATTTGTCAACAGGAAACTGGGAAAGTAAACAAACTGACCATGTCTCGGGTGAGGTAAGATGGACAGCTTGCTGGAAATGGTAAGTCACTGAAGGCCATCATTTCTTTACTGGAGTTGGTGATCAGATGTTCGTAGGCTGTGCTGATACCGTACTCTGGCTTGTGTGGAGACCAAAGACCACCTGTATAAACGAAAGTTTGAAATATTGTGAAGAGGAAATCATGTGGTACTGGAAATTTTTATTTTTAGCGTGCAATGTACGATTGTCTTTATCTTCCAACATTATCTGTCAAACAGTATTATGGTCAAAAATATGCTGATAACGGTGAAAAAAATAAATGTGGTCCCATCATTTTCATTTTTTTTAAAAGCATTTTGGTGTTCATGTCATCGCACACATATGTTCATCAGAGGCAGTTTTGTCGTTTTTGTGTATCTACTGCATGACACTAAAAGAAATGCTATGGAAATACGCTGTCAGTCGGCAACTTGTATGCAAATTCACTCAACCATCACCTAAGCTTACCGATGAAAAGATGATAATTTTAGTGACATTTTAATCTATAAAGTCTATCACGCTGGTGATTTGAAATGGCTGGTGAGGCGTTCAATTTAAAAATTTTTTCTTTATATGGCCAAACTCTTGTATTTTCATCATTATAACCGCAAAAGCTTGGGCAGAAGGAAACCGCTCTGCATTTTTCCAATAGCTCTTTAAAAGTGAAACATGGACCCATGGTCTTCACATCCAGGATAGACTTGAGACTATCAATTTTTTACATACAAACACTGATAAATCTGTCAGTGTTTGTCATGGGAAGGTTTGCTTTGACTCGCAGTTTTGTGCCACACCAATAAGCAATACTCAAATCCGTCAATGATTAGTAAGTTGTCACTGCCACTGTGGTTGCTCATACTTGTAACTGATAACTTGGAATATTGGCTAACAATATATGATTTTTACTGCGAATAGAGTTTTTCCTTAATAATTAAAGGTTAGTGAGTCAGTCGGGCAAATATTTTGGGTTTTAGCCAAATTTGAGTGCTTTTATTTTTACATATTTTTACATTGAACTGCTCAGTGCCCACGAAATACGTAATTATTTGAATGCAAGTCATAATGGCAAACTGCTAATCATTGCTACCCATGAGCAATTACCCATTTGTAAGAGTTGGTTCTTCCCCCACCCCTCCGTTCCGTCTCAGCAATTTTGTGTATAAAGAATTCTAATTACAAAACATTTTGTCTGCTTAAACCTACAACATGTTTTGTTGTTTATCAACACTTAAACAATCAAGTGCTATAGGTGGAAAAAGTTTATGAAAATGATCCAATTTAAAATTCTATCTAAATTTTAAATTTCCGTTTAAACTAATAAAATAAATTTATATGTATGTATTTTGATTTGTATAGTTGTTAGGCAAAGCTCTATATGGTTTTCAAGTAGCAGGATGCAGCAAATGTGTTGTTCATACTTGGTTCTCTTATCAGCCTGTTTAGTTAATAACGATTTTTTTTAGTAATCTAAAATGGTGATTTATAATTTTAGATATACTACAAGGAACTAGGGAAGAATAGAACACACTTTTCTCCAAATATATGGAAGCTCGTTACTTTAGTCAGTGAGTAGGCACTTCAAAGCAAATGAAAGTACCATTCATTTTTATAATATAATATACCAGCTAGGGTTATAAATGTTGTGTATTGGAATTGTCTCGCCTAACTGAGACAACTGCGCCATAAATGTGGAGTTCTCAGCTGAATCAAAGAGGTTTTTGCTTTGCAGGAAGACTAACTCATCGTAAATACTAAAGAATCTGACACACTTTCTAACTCTATTCATTCCTATTGGAATTACTGCTGTCTCTACTACTGCTGTCACTACTACTGCTGTCACTACTACTGCTGTCACTACTGCTGCTGTCACTACCACTGCTGTCACTACTACTGCTGTCACTACTACTGCTGTCACTACTACTGCTGTCACTACCACTGCTGTCACTACTACTGCTGTCACTACTGCTGTCACTACTGCTGCTGTCACTACTACTGCTGTCACTACTGCTGCTGTCACTACTGCTGCTGTCACTACTACTGCTGTCTCTACTACTGCTGTCACTACTGCTGCTGTCACTACTACTGCTGTCACTACTACTGCTGTCTCTACTACTGCTGTCACTACTACTGCTGTCACTACTGCTGTCACTACTACTGCTGTCACTACTACTGCTGTCACTACTACTGCTGTCACTACTGCTGCTGTCTCTACTACTGCTGTCACTACTACTGCTATCACTACTGCTGTCACTACTGCTGCTGTCACTACTACTGCTGTCACTACTGCTGCTGTCACTACTGCTGCTGTCACTACTACTGCTGTCACTACTACTGCTGTCTCTACTACTGCTGTCACTACTACTGCTGTCACTACTGCTGTCACTACTGCTGCTGTAACTACTGCTGCTGTCACTACTACTGCTGTCACTACTACTGCTGTCACTACTGCTGCTGTCACTACTACTGCTGTCACTACTGCTGCTGATGATGCTGCTGCTTGTTCAAAAGCTCAACAACTTCCGCTCACAATCATACTTTTGGTTCAGCTGCTACTGCTGTCACTACTGCTGTCGCTACTGCTGTGGCTATTGCTATCGCTATTGCTGTCGCTATTGCTCTCACTATTGCTGTCGCTATTGCTGTCGCTACTGCTGTCGCTATTGCTCTCAATATTGCTGTTGCTATTGCCGTTGCTACTGCCGTTGCTACTGCTGTCGCTATTGCTGTCGCTACTGCGGCCGCTATTGCTATCGCTATCGCTATTGCTGTCGCTATTGCTCTCACTATTGCTGTCGCTATTGCTGTCGCTATTGCTGTCGCTACTGCTGTCGCTATTGCTCTCAATATTGCTGTTGCTATTGCCGTCGCTATTGCCGTTGCTACTGCTGTCACTTCGCTGTCACTTCTGCTGCTAATACTGCTGCTACTGCTGTCACTTCTGCTACTAATACTGCTGTTACTGCTGTCACTGATACTGTTATTAAATTCACAACTACTTACCGACACGATCAGTCATTTCGTAGCAGACGACATCCAACCCTTCATCAATTCCATTCTTTAGCGACAACAGACCGCTATTCCCTGCACCAATTATTGCTACCTTCATCTCAAGTTGTGTGCGCTAGATAGCTTACACGTAGATACACATTCGACTGGTTCATTTATGCGTGGTATCTGGGTGACTCCGTCTTTTATAGTCTTTCCATTTGTAACTCTTTCAATACAATGATGATTAACGATGCACACTACAAGGAAGAAGAACACAAAGCTCACATAGCTTAATCATTGCGCTCAGGTCAAAAATTATTTTTGCCTCAGAAAGTTCCAGAGCAACTTTTGTAGCGATTGTCAGAATACAATGATTCTTTGCAATGAAATGTTTTGCTTAATGCGCAATTGATTGGTGATTGATTAAAATCATTTCAGCTGTGACACGTTATTCATTGATGAACGTACACAAAAATTTTACAACAAGTAAAAGTTTTGTGCATAATTCTCAAAAACCCATCAAACAATTTTGACCTCAAAGCTTCCAAATGTAGAATTATAATACCACTTTTACATTTGTTGCTGTTTTGCTGAACCAACGTAGTACATAAGATTTACAATCTTTGTCCTCAAGTTCACAAGATCAACAGTAGCTGATGAACTATATTACTTATACACTTACGCACTTACACTTTCCACAACATAAAGATAAACAATAAAATAAATAAATACCCTATTATTATGCGTAACGGTGTTATCTATTTGGTTCAGAACATAATGAAAGTTTAAGAGTTTTTATGCTTGAAAAGAAGACAACTCCTAGAATAAATGAAAAAAATTTAGTATACGCTATCATGCCTTAACCGAAAAGTTAAGAAAATTTATATTACAATAGTTTGAACCAATATTTTGTACAAAGCTTAAAAAAAATGTAATTTCCAATATCTGTATTTGTATTTTAAATTAGAAATGCACTATTTAGTTTCGATATTTCATCAAGTTATTCCAACACCAGTTAGTTTATTTATAGGGTAATGTGGAAGTTCCTGTCGGTGTGTGCGCCAGTTGACCCCAACCCAACTTCCACATCACCATTTATAGAAAGTGAACTCACACTAAATCATTATATAATCAATGATGCAGACAAATGAAACATTACAGATAGAGGCGTGTTTCAAGTGTTTCAAGTTTCAAGTGCTGCTTTCAAGTGTGCAGCCTTTTACTAGGTTTACACATCAATCTGTCATCTTAGCTAACTTTGTTTTATAAATCACCACTTATTGCAATGATGTTTTGGTAAATGGCGTTACATCAGAAGTCTTCATAAGCAATCTATTTAGTGGAAATTGCAATCATAAACCAATATAAACTTAAATGGTTTACTTTTGTGACTGACTTCGTTTTTCGCTTGGTGTTTGCAACAACGGGTTTAAAAACAAACCAAACTAATTTTCTAGTAGGATTCAAAGCTAATCACCAAGACTTTGTAGTACTGATTAATCTGACACAAAACTAAAATGTGTCTTCAAAAAGTTGCGTTGAATATTTAATTGTTATTTCGTTGTGTAATCGCTTGTTATTGACTTGAATATTGCATGGGTAAAACTTGTTTGTTGTTTACATGAGATCAGTCAAAGTTCATTTTAAAGTTCATCACTTTAAGGTGGGCACAACTCCATTTTAAAGTTTGTCACTTTGAGGTGGGCACAACTCCATTTTAAAGTCTATCACTTTGAGGTGGGCACAACTCCATTTCAAAGTTCATCACTTTAAGGTGGTCACAACTCCACTCATTAAAAACTGTTGTTTGCACCAGCCTTTCCTATTTATCTGACAAGTATAGCCTTTACCATTGTATGGTAGCTTGTTTTTAGAATTTTTAATCTTGTAAACTTTACTGAATGTTGGTTACAATTGTACATTAGAAGTATTAAAAATATTAGAATATTGCATATACATTTCTATTGTCTACTTTTATTTGTTCCATTTTGATGGCAAATTGCGTCCAGACAACCTTTGCCAACTTGTCTAGATTTCAAGTTGCCATTGTCCAGCAATAGACTGTTAAAGATTTTTGCTGCTGCTGTAAAAAGAGGAATATAAAACTTCATGCCACAATAAAAATGACGAGTGGAGGCAATGTAATATATTGTAATAGATTTGCGTCCTCTATTAACTGCCACAACGGATTCTCCTCTCTCTCTCTTCCACTCCTTTCTCTCTATCTCAAACGATGCTAACAACTCATGAGTCCTCGACTCAAACGTAGTAGAAGTGTGTTTCTCAGTATAGATACTTTATTACATTCACAAGTAAAAGGGGTGCTTATACTATAACAACTCTACAACAACTGCTTGCCCAAGGCACAGCAGCTCTATTTATAGAGAAAAAGGTGCAACTTCATTACCTTATTAGGCACAACGAATGACAATACAGGGTACAAGGCAATTGCCAATGGTAATACATAATACAATACATAACAAATAAACAGTCCAATCATGTAGCAAAGCACATGGTGTTTTGCCCTGGGCACTTGTTGCCGCTCTTTTTGGTAGCTGGTAACTTTCCAGTCCTTATAAGGGTAGACCATATCCTATCCTGTGATCCTGGGAGAAGGAGCGCTCCGATTCTGTAAAGTGCATCGCGTTCAGGAGGCCTCAGGCTATCTGAATCAATGTAGCTGAATCCCGGATCGGGGTCTGGGGTGGTTCGGGGTAAGTTCGGGGTAACTAATTTTGCTATATATAGGGGGATAGTGTTTTGAGACAACCGGTATCCATTTTCCAGGGGATTCGGAGTAACCCCGGGGGGTAGGGTTCTGGTGGGGTAAGGACTTATGACTAAGGGCACCAGGGGTGTAAGGGGGGGGGGGGGGTTTGGGGGGGGGGGGGGGGGGGTTAGCACTATCTATCACACAAATCTCCCACAATATTCCCCGCATCTGATCTATTGTTTATCTGATTCTGTCACTTACGATAGATAGAGGATGATATTCACTGCTATAGACACAACTAAAGAAACTATAAGCTCACCCATTCCATCTCTTTTATAACCCCTTGTTTGTTCACATCTTCAGTGGCTCACATTTGAGTGTGGCAGCCAGTGAACAGCTCCCTTTCTCTTACCTCTAGCTGGGTCAGCAGACCCTTACATACTGCTGTGGTGGTGCTATCTTGTTGGAAATAAAGAAATCTTTATCATGGCGCGGATAAGAGAAGCTAAAACGGCACAAGTAAGTAAAAGTAAGAAATTGAATAAAATTCAGAAAATGAAGACCATTATGGATATATATATATGTTGGACGCCCAACAATATGAAATAACCTTAGTTCTGTTTGTGTTCGTGTTGTTGGACACTTTCTAGCTCTAGGAGACTGTCTCTCTTGCGTACATGTTTCAAAGAAAGTGGCCGGTGTAGAAAGCTGTAGCCAGGATTGACCGGTTGTGTGCAACTCTGTGTTGGTAGGTATTTAGCCAGCCAAGTCTGATAATATTGGAGTTTGCTTCTCTTGCAACCAGAATATGGTTTAGTTTCAAACTATCCGTTACTTGGGAAGCTGTACGCATTTCTGATAAGTTAACAGCGGCAAAGTAGACATTTTTTTATATTTATATGTCAGTCCACATATCATATGAGTTTGCTAACCTTTGACATTAAAAAACTGTTCCTGGGATTGGTATTTAAATATTATTTGTTAAATTGTGAAACTTTTCACTTGAACTTGTTTAACTCGTTTTAGGAGTTGCCCTCTCTATTAAATCACAGCTGCAGACATTGCCATTGGTTTTACAATAATGTAATGTGTTTTTATACAAATTCGATTTGTTTAGCTAAAGGCAAACATTGAGTATAAAATCCAAAATAGATGAGACACGTTTGACTAATAACCAAGATGGCTGCTAACATATTGTAAAGGATTTGCCTGTGTGATTTCACATCACGTTCACCGGACTACTGTTTGAGATCAGCTGTGTGTACTAAATGAGCACACGAGAGCACTAGGGCTATATTGGTAGCGTAGCTCACTAGTGTCAAGGCACAACCCGTATGTAGTACTACTATCCAGTAGTGATAACTCCACTGTATACGGTATCAATCAGTCTATCTGTCTCGATCCGGAGACTTCCTGTTCTCTCAATACGGATATCTGTTTATTAGCACACAGACCCGGTTTCACTTTAGTCTCTCAATTTACCAGCAAGCAAGTGATTAGTTTATAGTAACGTGTTAGATAGCTTTGTGGCAATGTCCAAGAGTGTAACGTAATCTCTAGGAATGGTTATCGACAAGTTATACTGTGAGCAAGACAACGACAGTATAAGAAGAGTTGCAGTTATCATCAGCAACAATGTATTCAACGTAAAAATACAAAACTTACAACGAGAGGTGTTTCGAAGTGTAAATATTTGACAATATTAGAACCCACTAATACTTTCAGTCAAGACTACGAGGATGCACAATATTACTCTAACGCTTATGGAGTGCCGTTTGTAGAAAAATTCCAAAATTTGTTTGAATTTCCAACATTGATTATTGACTTTGGGGTGTTCATTTTGTACTATGTGCTTCATTATACACTAGTAGTAATATATGAGCAGATCTCCCTACCAAGTGTTTTTTTGTGGGGTCTCATCCCGGAGTGGATGCAATAGGTTACAGCGTTGATTAGAGCAATCGAGGTAATATTTTATGGCATTTAATTTTTGATAACTGTTTACATAATTTTAACTCTTATGGCATCTTGAGTGTACGTATGTTTTTTTAGTTTTTGTACATTTATGTATATATGTATAACTATGTACATATTTATGGCTATATTTATGTTTACATCAATTTTAGTTTTTATACATTCATATATAAATAAGTATAACTATGTACATATTTATGACTATATTTATATTTACATTGAATAAAAATGAATCGATGTATGACTATATACATTTATTACATAATTACTATATTGAATGCTATAAAATATGAGTGAGTGCCAGCTATACACAGACAATGTCTCTGATGGGGCTCCCTGCGCATGAGGCTGTCTTCAGAATCTTCGGACTTAACAACGCAATCTTCAGATCTTCAATCTTAAGCAACGAAAAATTCTTTAGTCTTTTCGTTGAAAAAACTTATGCTAAGGACTGGTATATTTTGGTGTTATATGCAGTTCAAAACCAAAATTGAAAAAATAACTGAGAAGTAACGGTAAAAGTTGGGCAATGTTGAAGCGAAGGCTAGTGTTATTGTTATTTTGATATTATTGTTATATCAATCTGCCAAGTTGGTTTGCAAGGAAATGTGGAAGGAGTTAGATTAAGAGCTTTTCACTGCGGTGTGCTCAGATTTTGTGACATTAAATGATCCAATACACATGATGTAATGCACATGAGCACACCGCAGTGAAAAGTTCTTGAACTAGAAGGGAGGATAAAAGGGGAATAGATCAGGTGTTGCAAAATCCCTTTTGAGTTTAAAAATACTTTTTAGTATGTTTTATAGTGTTTTAGGTTCAAACCTGAGAATGATTCTATTTGTGGACCAGACCTGTCATGCCTCTAGATTTTTCAGGGACCGCCAAAATTTTCAAATAGTAATTTTCTCTGCTCCTGAAAACTGCTGAACTACCTGAAAACTCCTGAAATTTGAGTCTCCTCCTTGAAACTTCCTGCAGAATTTACTAATATTTTTCTATTGAGCAAAGAGTAGACTTTCAGATGGCTCAGGGTGGACATTGCTTTTACATTATTCTTCTACACTCAGCTTTAGGTTGTTCGACATAGTAGCTTTTGCCCTACGTAGCAAAATTAATTTGCATTCACCTAGGCAATAACTCTTGGCTTTTTAAACTAATAAACAAACCAAATTATTGACTTTTGGTCTTTACAATCACCCTATCTTTCTATACCCTCAAACCCAGTGGCTACAATATGAAGCAATAATTCCAATATCATTGATTATATCTCCTTTTTTTCTCAACAAGTATGTTGTGGACTTGTAGAAGCTAGAACTATATGACATACAATGCAGAACCAATCACCAACACCCAGAATTCAAGAGAATAAAATAGTTATCATTTATTTCAATTTGCGATTATTCTTATTAACTATTATTATTATAGCAAGTGTTGTTGATGTTGATGATGGATAAAAAAAACTAAAACAAAAACACAAATGCAAAAATCACATGCATTTTCTTCCAATATTATAGATAATATATATATATCTACATTGTGTGAGGGACGCCAGTACTCTCTCGTATTTTATTATTTACTAAGACAGTCTCTCACAATTATCGACTAAGCCCTTCTCTCATTGTGTATTTCTATTGTGCAAGAATTAAGCCTTTGACTCATAAGTAACTCTCTGTCTACGCAATTTCTACGTTTATATCTCAATACTTACTCACTACGCATTGTCTATGTCTGTGTCAGCGTTCTATTGTTTACCTGTGCCCATGTTGCTAGAGTCTATTTAGTGCGTTCTATCTCGTACCCAAATAATTATTATTTACTGTATATTATACTTTTCCACGGTTTTAATTATTATATTTTGGAGCTGATGTAAGGGCAAGGCGTGGCTTGCACCAATGTTTTCCCCAGGCGTGGTTAGTAACTTGTACCCGCCTACTCTGTATATAAATTCATGTTTGTACAATAAAGTTCAGAGTTAGCCTGACTCTCAGAAGATTCTTTCTCTCAAGAAGCAAGCACAGCTAGAAGCAGCAAAACTACAAGCGCTGACCTGGTCGACTATTAGCAAGCACGAGGCTCTGTGGAAAGTGAGAACGGTTTGCCCTATCACTGCGTGTTCCCTCACCTGAGGTGAGAAATACGACGCAAACACCTAGTGCCCTAATAGTTCGACGCACCATAAGTACGAACTCTGAGAGTTCGGGACCAGATAGTACACCAATAATTACAGTGCAATTATTGTCGATCTCAACTGAGTCAGATTCGACACCAAATAATTCCAGCACAATTATTGTCGGTGGCAACAGTTCGTAACAAACTATAAACTAGACAATAATCCCCGCACCATTATTGTCCAAGCTACAGTTTGCAACAAACTATAAACTAAACAATAATTACAGCGCAATTATTGTCGAACATAGATATGTTCGGATGCAGCAAATAATTATCAGATAATTATTGCACCCACTCCACGCCAGATTCGGCCGCACTCAGAATTGCACCAGCCAATGTACGCACCCTAAAACAATAATAGAACATTATTGAGCGCTGACTGAGGGTCGAGACAGAGCAAGTCGGGAGAGTGTACAGGTGGCTACCACCCAGACACAAATTCCTGTACAATATAACTTATTGCTTGCTGTCATTCATAAGCCATATTCTTGTAAAAAAAATATATAACACTCATAATGGTATGTACAACAATTAATGAAAAATAATAACAATTAATTCATTTAATTATCATTATTAATAATTATAATAATTATAATAATTATTATAAAATAATAATAATAATAACAATAACAATAACAATAACAATAACAATAACAGCAGCAGCAGCAGCAGCAGCAGCAGCAGCAGCAGCAGCAGCAGCAGCAGCAGCAGCAGCAGCAGCAGCAGCAGCAGCAGCAGCAGCAGCAGCAGCAGCAGCAGCAGCAGCAGCAGCAGCAGCAGCAGCAGCAGCAGCAGCAGCAGCAGCAGCAGCAGCAGCAGCAGCAGCAGCAGCAGCAGCAGCAGCAGCAGCAGCAGCAGCAGCAGCAGCAGCAGCAGCAGCAGCAGCAGCAGCAGCAGCAGCAGCAGCAGCAGCAGCAGCAGCAGCAGCAGCAGCAGCAGCAGCAGCAGCAGCAGCAGCAGCAGCAGCAGCAGCAGCAGCAGCAGCAGCAGCAGCAGCAGCAGCAGCAGCAGCAGCAGCAGCAGCAGCAGCAGCAGCAGCAGCAGCAGCAGCAGCAGCAGCAGCAGCAGCAGCAGCAGCAGCAGCAGCAGCAGCAGCAGCAGCAGCAGCAGCAGCAGCAGCAGCAGCAGCAGCAGCAGCAGCAGCAGCAGCAGCAGCAGCAGCAGCAGCAGCAGCAGCAGCAGCAGCAGCAGCAGCAGCAGCAGCAGCAGCAGCAGCAGCAGCAGCAGCAGCAGCAGCAGCAGCAGCAGCAGCAGCAGCAGCAGCAGCAGCAGCAGCAGCAGCAGCAGCAGCAGCAGCAGCAGCAGCAGCAGCAGCAGCAGCAGCAGCAGCAGCAGCAGCAGCAGCAGCAGCAGCAGCAGCAGCAGCAGCAGCAGCAGCAGCAGCAGCAGCAGCAGCAGCAGCAGCAGCAGCAGCAGCAGCAGCAGCAGCAGCAGCAGCAGCAGCAGCAGCAGCAGCAGCAGCAGCAGCAGCAGCAGCAGCAGCAGCAGCAGCAGCAGCAGCAGCAGCAGCAGCAGCAGCAGCAGCAGCAGCAGCAGCAGCAGCAGCAGCAGCAGCAGCAGCAGCAGCAGCAGCAGCAGCAGCAACAGCAGCAGCAAAACCAACAGCAACAGCATAATAATAATAATAAATAATAGTTATTTTTATAATTATTTATCAACCTTGATAATTGGAAGGGTACTGATAAAAAACTTTCAGTTGGTGGACTACAAGGAAATAAGAAATTCATATCTATGTCACAAACAACAATTCTGATTTGTATTGTATAGGTGATTAATACATAATACCAATATTACACAATGGTTATAATAAAATTCACCTTCTTAGCATCATCTTTCATAGAGTCACTATTGCCTGCACCCACTATGGCCTTGACCCCCAAAATAACCTAAGTCCTAGCAAACGGTTCGAACATTAGCAGTTATCAACCAATCAGACTTGTTTATTTCATTACCCAGCCAATGATATCAATCAAACCACTGTACTCTCTTTCTGGCTACTGGGTAACCACACTATCGGCCATAGCGTTTTTAGTGAAAGTAATTTGTAAGCAGACTAATAATGGGATAATAGTCTAACACCTGCTTTCAACTCACTGAACCTTAATTATGGTCAATTATGGATACACTGCTCACTCGATGCAATTATAAACTAAATCTTCATCGTCAACAATAAACACTAACCTTCTTGTCTTCAGTCCTAACAATTAGATCCCTGTTAGGGTGAATTGTCACGTCACACTTGAGAAACTGCAATCGTCAGTCTTCAGAAAAATACGCGGGGAGCCCCTCTGATGTCTATCAAATCTTTCGTCGTTGGAGAGTCTTGTACTCTGACTATCACATCGTTCCGGTAGTGTGTCCAGTATACCCAATGGACTTTGCAGTCTACAACGAGAGCTTACGCAGTGTGGTGAGGCAAGGAAGTGGTGTTATGGGAACTCTCGGTGAAGCTGCAAGCTATAGTGCATGGAATCGTCAACTCCGGGGGATGGTGGTGGTAGAAAATTGAGACATCATCAATTTTAATGAGTCACATCGAGTGCATGCACCATTCCTGCATAGATTTGTATTTCGACGAAGGCATGGACGGTATGTGGACCGGCGAGTTAGCTTGTCTGGCGAACTTCACCCCACCAGAACTACAAGAGCTGCTTGGTGGAGGGAAATCGCTCGTGTCAGACGACTGAACATCTCCAGATGGAATGCATGAAGGCAGTGATTACTCATCTAGAGAATAACGCTGTGATTTTATGTTCAATTACTGTTTGCAAATAAAGAAAAAAAATACAAAAAAAAAAATAGATGTGTGTTGGTGAGAAGACAGGTGATTGCCCACATGGGTACTGCGGGTTGGGTAATGATGCTGTGGGTTTTGAGGTGTGGTCGCGCCTATCGCATGATGCAAACTGATTGTGTTTCCTGACATGTAAACCGTCGCTGCTGCTGGTGGTGTGATGTTAGTAGTAATATATGAGCAGATCTCCCTACCAAGTGTTTTTTTGTGGATTTGATCTTGGAGTTTAGGCAATGGGTTACGACGTTGGATGAATTCGCCGAGTTTATATTGTATTTTACTTGAGGGGTATTTGAGTGGCATTTGAATGGCATTTAAGTGGCATTTGAGTTTTGATTATTTTTTTTACTTAATTTGAACTTATAGCATATACATTTTGAATGCATGACATTCAAGTTTTGATAATTTTTTTACATAACTCGAACTCATATGATATTTTGAGAGAGAGAAGAGAAGAATGAGGAGAGTACATTGAATCAATATATGATTATATACATTTATTACATAATAAGTAGCAAAATATTCTTGTATAATATAGCTAGAGTTAGTAAATACTAAGTAATTCAAAGCACTACAACTTGTAATGACAATCAATGGTTGATAGTCTTTTTCTTTACAATGTTGTCATTGTTGTACTGATGTTATAACTTAGGAAGGAAGACTTCTGTTCTATGTACTTTTGATTCCATAATGAACTAAAATAAAAAGTTATGTATTAGTATAGAATGATTAAACAAAAATGTAAAATAATTACATTATAGTTCTTTTTACATTGGTTAGTTAACATTATATAGTAAAGGGAAGTAACTCACCAAGTTATATTGTTCGGTTTGTTTTTTCTTGAGCATAATTTTCATCAAGTGTTTTTGATTCTCTCTCTTCTATCTAAAGCAAAACAAAAAATAATTGCTTTATAAATAAATATTATCTAATTGGAAGTATTACTTATATCAGTTAGTTTACATTAAATAAAAAATACTCACTATGTTGTCTTGTCTGACATGCTCTTTTTGAATATAGTTTTCACCAGGGGGTGTTGGTTCTCTCAAAGATGTAGAAGATGTGTTTCCCACTCCCATTGAAAGCACTAAGACCTTGTTCTCAACAACCTCATCTGTAGTAAAGTACTTCATCTGGTTGGAATCATCAAGTTTGTTGGATAGGTTTTGAGCCGTTTCTATCGCTTGTAATGCTGTGAATGTGATTATATCATGTCGATGATAACCAAATCTACTAACTTCACGATTTCTTACAAGTATGACTCCTGTTCCAATTTGTTTGACGTTGCTAGCGTGTTTTTCAGGTATATATAGAACTCCCATCATCAAACCATCATATTGCAAACATCTGTAGTTTACCAGTAGCGCATTCATCACCACATCTCCATTAGGTAATGTTAACTGAGTTGATATTTGAGGAGATTCAAAACTGATTACACTTCCAACAGCAAATTGCGAGAGCGTTGCGATACGAACCATACTGATCAACTGAGTAGGTGTTTTTTTTTTTATTAATCTACTTAGCTGTTTAGCTTCCTCAAGGGAAATATTGGATGGGAAGTTGATAGGGTGAAAGATTGGATGCTTGTCTGAATCGAATCCCATAAAAACCACCAGTTTTGGAACATCTGGTTGTGTTGGAGCTAATTTGTTGTAATCCTCATTTCTCACCATAGACCTCACTTGTCGTCTGTTGCCAAATGTTTCGACATTGTAGCGGATAATGCATAAGTTTTTATATACATCCTCAGTTGGTCGTTCGATGGAGACTATCTCGAGAAGTGATGGCGTTTGATTTAAGTGAAGTGGTTGAAACCTTCCAATCATTACTCTGTCATTGGTATCGCAAGAATTGAGCAAACTAGCAGCATTTTTTGACAAGCAGGAAAGATGAGAAGGAGATGGTGCTTTCAAAGTCCAAGTATAGTCAATCGTTTTATTTCTATCCGAATCCCATGGCTTTGGTCGAATTGTGTTCAGTTTCCTTCTTATTATATGTGAATCAGGAGGGATATTTTCTTTATCATCAGAGTATGGTTCGAATGTTGAGAGAAATGAGGTATTACGGTCTTCATTCATATTCAGAGCGTTCAGTCGGAAGTTGGAACTGAAAAGAGAGTAAAAAATATGTAACAAATGGGTGGAATTTGAAAAATATTTTGAAAAGAATAAACTAACTAGATATTTATAAAATAAACACATAATCAAAACCATAATAATTTTTCTGATGCGTTATGGTGAAACTATTTGATCTTTTATTAATAAGAACAAAATATTAAAACATAAAATTAACTTTCTGAAGTATTATAGCAAATCTAGTTGAAGTTTTTTATCAGTATATGTCAAAGAATTATTTAGTGATTCTCACCTTATTGACTGAAAGTCTTTCTATAGTTTCAAGTAAATGTAGTAGTTGGTGTGTAGATGTTGCTTCCTTGCTAGCTATTGTAGAACTGGATGCTTTCTGTGTGAAAACACTGGTTCTTAAATAGCTAAAGCTGTACTAATTAACCCTATGAAACCTTTATAATATATCTATGACTCAGCAGTTTTTTCACGCGATATTCCCGCGAAAGCTTTGGTTTTTATTCGCGTGAAAATTATTTTTTTTACTCCCGCGAAAGCAATGGTTTCTATTCGCGTGAAAATAAACTATTTATTCCCGCGAAAACATTGGTTTGTATTCGCGTGAAAATAAAATATTTATTCCCGCGAAAGCAACGGTTTCCATTCGCGTGAAAATGAAGTATTGATTCCCGCGAAAGCTTTGGTTTGTATTCGCGGGAAAATAAAATTTCTATTCCCGCGAAAGCAACGGTTTCCATCCGTGTGAAAATAAATTATTTATTCCCGCGAAAACATTGGTTTGTATTCGCGCGAAAATAAAATATTTATTCCCGCGAAAGCAACGGTTTCCATTCGCGTGAAAATAAAGTATTGATTCCCGCGAAAGCTTTGGTTTTTATTCGCGGGAAAATAAAATTTCTATTCCCGCGAAAGCAAGGGTTTCCATCCGTGTGAAAATAAATTATTTATTCCCGCGAAAACATTGGTTTGTATTCGCGTGAAAATAAAATATTTATTCCCGCGAAAGCAACGCTTTCCATTCGTGTGAAAATAAAATATTGATTCCCACGAAAGCATTGCCTTGTATTCGCGTGAAAATAAAATTTTTATTCCCGCGAAAGCAACGCTTTCCATTCGCGTGAAAATAAATTATCTATTCCCGCGAAAACATTGGTTTGTATTCGCGTGAAAATAAAATATTTATTCCCGCGAAAGCAACGGTTTCCATTCGCGTGAAAATAAAGTATTGATTCCCGCGAAAGCTTTGGTTTGTATTCGCGGGAAAATAAAATTTCTATTCCCGCGAAAGCAAGGGTTTCCATCCGTGTGAAAATAAATTATTTATTCCCGCGAAAACATTGGTTTGTATTCGCGTGAAAATAAAATATTTATTCCCGCGAAAGCAACGGTTTCCATTCGCGTGAAAATAAAATATTGATTCCCGCGAAAGCATTGGTTTGTATTCGCGTGAAAATAAATTTTTTATTCCCGCGAAAGCAACGGTTTCCATTCGCGTGAAAATAAATTATTTATTCCCGCGAAAGCATTGGTTTGTATTCGCGTGAAAATAATTTTGTTATTCCCGCGAAAGCAACGGTTTCCATTCATGTGAAAATAATGCTGATTCATAGCAGTGCAACTTAAGCTATATAAGAAGCACTGTTTTCATACAGAAAGCATTCACTTCATCGTTAGTAACTGAAGGAAGAAGATCTACTACATCATCATCTACTACAGCCCTCCTTCTTCATCATTTGAGTTACATAGGAAACAGCTGAAGTTCAAACAACTATGTATATAATTCATCTAATTCAAAGAAAAACAAGTCTTCATTTGTGATGTAAGTATTTATATTTCGTTTTAATTGTAATCAATTTAAGCGTGAAGACATTTTCTGAACAAAAAACAAGATTATTCACTATTTAAGATATCAAAAAATGCTGTATGTAAGTTTTAATTATGTTTATTCTTATTATTTCAGGGCTTCAAAATGAAAAAAGTACTCCTTCTTCATCCGAATTTTATAGAAAGCAGCTCTCAAGTTCAAACTAACTGAAGGAAGAAGATCTACAACATCATCATCTACTACAACCCTCCTTCTTCATCATTTGAGTTACATAGAAAACAGCTGAAGTTCAAACAACTATGTATATAATTCATCTAATTTAAAGAAAAACAAGTCTTCATTTGTGATGTAAGTATTTATATTTTGTTTTAATTGTAATCAATTTAAGCGTGAAGACATTTTCTGAACAAAAAACAAGATTATTCACTATTTAAGATATCAAAAAAATGCTGTATGTAAGTTTTAATTATGTTTATTCTTATTATTTCAGGGCTTCAAAATGAAAAAAGTACTCCTTCTTTATCCGAATTTTATAGAAAACAGCTCTCAAGTTCAAACTAACTGAAGGAAGAAGATCTACTACATCATCATCTACTACAACCCTCCTTCTTCATCATTTGAGTTACATAGGAAACAGCTGAAGTTCAAACAACTATGTATATAATTCATCTAATTTAAAGAAAAACAAGTCTTCATTTGTGATGTAAGTATTTATATTTTGTTTTAATTGTAATCGATTTAAGCGTGAAGACATTTTCTGAACAAAAAACAAGATTATTCACTATTTAAGATATCAAAAAAATGCTGTATGTAAGTTTTAATTATGTTTATTCTTATTATTTCAGGACTTCAAAATGAAAAATGTACTCCTTCTTCATCCGAATTTTATAGAAAGCAGCTCTCAAGTTCAAACTACTAGGAATATCATTCATTTTAATTCAAAAGAAAGACAAGTCTTCATTTCTGATGTAAGTATTTACGTTCTATTATAATAGTAATCAATTCAAGTATATTGAAAAAAAATTGAAACCTTAGTCTTTTTTTTATTTTTTGCTGTAAAGCATTATCATTTTTTTTTAGAATAACAACGAACTAGATCAAAAGGAAAGAACTTTCCAACAAAACTTCAACTTGAGTAATAACTGAAGCCACTACTTGTATTATATATAAATAATGTGTCGAGTAACAAACAACAGATATGTAGCAAACACTATTTATAATGAAAAAAAAGAAATGCGAAAAACTCGGAATTGCTTCGAAAATACTAAAGACTGCACTGAATGGATAGATGATAGTTTACTCGTTACTTCGTCGTTGTTTTTACAACGAAATTTTCCTGATACCACTGCAATCACTTATGTCGTCGCAACTTATCCGGATAATCACTGTAGTCTTTTGTCATTAAAATTACAAAAAACTATTGCGCAACTTTCCCCAGCGGACTTTTTCAAGTTCATTTACAATGAACTCTCTTTTTATGAAAGAGAGGCTTTAATGCTTGATGAAAGTTATCGAAGAAAATCATTTCTTACAAATTGGAGACGAGTAGGTAAACATTGTGGTGAAAACATGGCTGCAGCTGGTTTCTATAACCTTGAAAAAGACAACGCTGTTCGATGTGTTTTTTGCCAAGGGGTATTACTAAACTGGAAGGATGAAGATGAACATCCGATGAAAGAACACGCTAAAAGTTTTCCGTTTTGTCGATTTGTTAGAGGATTTAACACTCACAATCGTCTGTATAGACCTAGGAAACTACTTGCAGATGAAATGAAAAACATCTCAATTGTCAAAAGTTATACGATGGAAGAACAAAAGACCAGAAGAGGAGATTTAACTGCAGAAGTATTACCTCTAGGTATATCAATTGATCGTGCTGATACACCACGTTTTGCTACTGAAACATCTAGAGAAGACAGTTTCAAACAATGGAAGGGTAAAGTCTCCATGAAACTCCTTTCCAATGCAGGTTTCTACTATACTAAGTTCGGAGATAGTGTAAAATGCTTCTTTTGCTGAGGTGAACTTAAAGAATGGGAAGAGAGTGATCTACCGTGGGAGGAACACTGTCGATGGTTCCCAGACTGTTATTTTTTACTCGGGAGTAAGGGTGAAGAGTATGTTGAGGATGTTTACATGCGAACGGAAAAAGGCAAAAGGTGTAAGCGACGGGTTGAAAAATATCGAGAAAAAGTAAAACAAATAACGCACAACAATGACACCGAAGAAATGAAACTTATTTGCAAAAAACTAGGATACAGTCAAAACGATATCGAACAAGTTTTAGTGTTAAATGGAAAACCTTTTGAGCGAATAGGTTTTATGATTGAAGCCTTACATATTTTTGAAAATGATTTTACAACTGTTGAGAATTCATCAACACTGTTAAAAAATGATGCTAAATCAATTGATTCGTTAAAAAAAGATAAAGATCAGACTAAGCAAAGCAAACTCGCTCAATGTGTGTCTGAGACGCATGAAAAAAAAGTAATTGCAAATCATATCTCTCTTCCATGTGGTCATCTCATTTACTGTAGTGAGTGTAAGGAAAAAGCACTTACTGAATGCTCATCAGAAGTAAAACCTTGCCCAATCGATGGTTGTCAGGTTGAAATTAAAGCATTTATGAAGATCTACATGAGCTAGCATAACAATTAACCTCAAAAAAAAGAAAAAGTAATGAATGATTAAATAGGTGTTTCAATTTGAAAACGTATCATTCGCGTTTTGTAATTTAACGGAATAACAACAAATATGTTACGTGTTGAAGACTTTGCTCACCAAGAAGCTTCCGATGCTATAGGACCTAAGACTTTTTTGGCTGAGGTTTCTGATGAAATGTTGAGGATTTATTTTACGGAGGAATGTGTATACTGTGTACTAGGAGGAAGTTTTTACAAGCAAGCAACCAATCTATCGCTACTAAACTGTTACTGTTCACACGTTGATGACAAATGTATCACTTGTAAAAGATATGCTGAAATGGTTGAAGGTGCTACACCTACCAAAAAAGAATTGGGTGATGCTATCGACTGGATTGATAGAAGACAAGTTTTGAAAAATGCTAAAATGGGTTTTTTGGTGCATGATGAATGGATTAATGCTTTTTTGGATCTTTCCACTGATGATTTGAAGTCTCCCTTTTTGTTAACAAATTTGAGAGCACGATTAAATCCCTACCTATTACCTACTAGTCAGAGCAAACTGGCTTATCAACGACTAAAGGATAAATTACTTGCGATAGCAGAAGGATATCCATACGCTTACACTCTTGATGAAAAAGAAGACTCAGTCAACCCGATAATAACTATTGATTCGACAAATATATCTGAAGACTCATAAAAGAACTGCTACAAAAAAAGTTGCTTCATTTATCTCTGAACTACAGCAGAAACATGAGTGGAAAAACTCAAGGATTCAAGTCAATTGGTACATTGGCTGATTTTGTTCCTAAGTTCATAAGGACTCATTTTGAACACATTCCTTTAGAGCGTTCGAATCCTCTTTTTGTTCAACTCATCACCGAAGAAGTATTTTATTTTGTGTTAGGATTCAATCTAGTTCGTAAATCAATACAAAGCATGCTTTTGAGCTGTAATTGTATTTCAAGAGCAAATCCTCTCGAATGCTTAAACTGTTCTAGGAGCTTTGATCCAAAAGTATGCTGTCCGCAAGCCAAGTTGATAGATTTTGAAGATCTCAAAAGAGCGATCGAACTGATTGATATAAAGCAATGTTTGAAAGATGCTGAACTGGGTGATTTGATAGATATTTCGATTTTAAGAGGTTTGACTTCATTTCACTGGACAGAAACACATGTTCTTTTGTCTCAATCTCGATTGGAACCATACTTACATTTTGGTAACCACTTTGATGAGATTGTTTCACATCTTCAAAATCGGTTGAGAGAGCTGAACAAGCCGCTAGCCTCTTACGTATAAATAGAAAAAACATCAAGAAAGAAAGTATTCAACTTTCAACACTGAAAGCGAAAACATTTTAAAAAATGAGTCGCGTATTTATCTTGCTACTGGCACTAACATTTCCCAATGTTAGTGGAGTATTCTATACCAACGAAATTGATGAATGTATAGTCGGAGCTATGGATAAAAATGATGTCTTGGTTTTTTCACCTTTCGAAAGGACTATACGATATAAAGATGAAAATGGAAAAAACTGTGTGCGACTCTACCCTCCCGACTTATTATATTGTGGTTTTTTCATCCCTCAAAGCGCTTCTTGGATCTGCAAGGACACAACTTCTACAGATTCTGTGCCTTGTGATACACCAACAAAATACACTCTGAATCAGGAGGAATGCGCAATAGGGGTTAAAAATAATACGGAAGGTCTTACTCAAAATACAAAACTATTTTGGAATGATGAATTATGTGTATTTGAATACAACACCTCACGTTTGATTTGTCCACCAACAGAAGAGTTTGAGACAACCAACTTTGCATGTGTGGAATGCAATCGTTTGACCAACGAGGAGCCAAAAATAGCTACTATCATCACTAACATCAATGGTATTGAAGGTGTAAATTTGTCATTTTCGAGTTTTGAAAGTTTGAAGTCTGTTCAAAACAAGATTATCATCAGTATCACATGTCAAGGAGATACCAAAGACAAATGCAATCCCAAGGTTATAAATATAGAGCTTTAGTTGAAGCATATTAACCAAAGACCACCGAAATGCAAGACAGTTAACTCTAGATGATGAAAGCATAAACTAGGTTAAAAGTCTCTCTCTCTGAATAAAAAAATGAGATATTGCATCTATCTCCTATTATTCCCAATCCTAAGCGGTTATTGTCTTGTAACAGAGATTAAACCATTCACTTTATCTCATAGAGCGTCTGGATGTTTTCGGGGAATTCTTAATATGGAAGCGGTTGATTCAGTAACTCGTATTTTAAGAAAAAACTTAAAATATCGTATGCTTAGACTCACATGTTTCATGGAACCTACTCACCTACGTAGAAGCTGTGACACTTATGATATGTGGCCTCAACACTACTTTGTTTGCAAAACCGATGAAGCTTTAAATTACATTCGTTTATACGATGAAGGATTACTAACTACGACTCGAAGAACAACTCCAACAACAACCACTGCAACTCCACATACAACGACAACAATCACCACAACTCCACAGACAACGACGACAACAACCCCGACGACAACCACTACAAACAAGCCAGTAGTTCCAGCTTTATCACCATCAATTCCATCTCTTCCACAAGCTCTGGGTTTGGTCGATTTAATTTTGGAACAACCAAGCCCTACAAACTCTACTATATACAATTCTGAAGAAATCGAAACTACTACTGATTGTGTGTGTGATAGATACATCATATGCGAAAACAATTCAGTATCAATTACAAATTCAACACCGTCGATTTATAGAGTTTTTATTTATAATGATTTGGAGGGTTTTTCAAAACTTTCTCTGTCTATATCGGAAAATAGTAAACTTAAGCTTGAAGAAAATCTTCTCATCATCATTGAACCTGAATGTGATGATATTTCTTGTAAAGTCATCAAATACTTTACAAATTAAAAAGTTTTTATAGACTTTAACTCTATATATTCAACTTATTACACTCTATTATGATATCTATTTTATCACATTCTCCTTTTTTGTAAATTTGTACAATTAGCATTACAAGTTGTAGTGCTCTGTACTACTTAGTATTTACTAACTCTAGCTATATTATACAAGAATATTTTCCTACTTATTATGTAATAAATGTATATAATCACATATTGATTCATGATTGTCATTACAAGTTGTAGTGCTCTGTACTACTTAGTATTTACT
This sequence comes from Cryptosula pallasiana, assembly GCA_945261195.1. Taxonomy (NCBI): domain Eukaryota; kingdom Metazoa; phylum Bryozoa; class Gymnolaemata; order Cheilostomatida; family Cryptosulidae; genus Cryptosula; species Cryptosula pallasiana. The sequence goes on from OX183136.1 coordinate 35,704,313, forward strand.
AACTCTAGCTATATTATACAAGAATATTTTCCTACTTATTATGTAATAAATGTATATAATCATATATTGATTCAATGTAGTTATATCTCCTCATTCTTCTCTCCTCTCTCTCTCTCAAAATATCATATGAGTTTGAGTTATGTAAAATAATTATTAAAACTTGAATGCCATACATTCAAAATCTAGCTGCCATATGAGTTCAAATTAAGTAAAAAAAATAATCAAAACTCAAATGCCACTTAAATGCCATTCAAATGCCACTCAAGTACCCCTCAAGTAAAATACAATATAAACTCGGCGAATTCACCCAACGCCGTAACTCATTGCCTCAACTCCAAGGTCTAATCCACAAAAAAACACTTGGTAGGGAGATCTGCTCATATATTACTACTGATGTTGTAGGTTTTAGGTTGTGGTCGCACCTGTTCCAGCGTTGTCTACACCTGCAGTGCGGTCTTGGAGGGGAGATGTGAGAGATCCGGGACTACGTCACATGACCGACACGTGACAAGGCTTTTGGCAACGCTTTCGGATAATCTACTACTGCTTGTCTTGACGTGAAGCCGAGAGGACGCGAGGACAGAGAGCTTAAAGCAAACAAGGTACAAGTAGTGACTCCTTCCTACTAGTTATATTGGATCCTGTTACAGCGGTAAATAATATTTTATTCATGCAAAAACTGTGTTATTTTTCAGTCCAATAGCTCTAAATTAACATTAAAAAGAGACAAACGGACTATCAGCAACAAGGTAAAATTTATTAGAATAATTATTTAAGACTAATCATGAAACTTAGTTATAACTTTAAGCATGTGTTATTTATCACCATCAAAAAGCCTTTACATCATACTTCAATAGAGATTAATAGGATTTCTCCTTGTTTTTTCTTTAGAGTCAGTCATAAAAATTTTCATGAGGATCTCCTGACAGTTGTGATTCCTTGAGTGGTGAGCAGAATTTTAAATCTTCTGTAGTTATCTTTTGTTGATTTATTGAGTCTCTATCAGTTAGTGCATCTCGCAACAAATCTTTTGATAGCTTAGTGCTAAGCCATCTTCCCTTGAGTTTTATCCTGTCAGTATCCAGATCGTAATTCCCGCAGTCTCTCAATCGATACAGCATTTTTACACATAATGCTTGATTGTCTTTGCTAGCTGTCACGCTGGATGCTTTCTTTTTAAACTCTTCTAATCGATGCATCATTCTCTCCGAATCTTTATCACTATCATCGTCAATTTTCTTTCTACCAAACGATGATGAGGGTGAGAGAATTTGTGTTTTAGCAGAGCTCCAGCTCTTTGGTTGTTGGTACTCTCCCCTAATCTTTTCCACATAGCTCTGATAGTTTTTTTGTGCTTTGAACATTTTTATTTGTCTTTTTGCGCTCAAGCAAATCATTTTTTATTTCCATTGCTATTTTATTCGTTTCAACCAAAATGTTCTGGATTTTCTCGATATCTCTCACTATTTGTCGAGTTGCCATACAATGACGATGCCAAGTTGTCTTGGTCAGTTGGTTTAGCATCACTGATCTTTTCCATCAGACTATCATACTCCTCTTCTGGTATAATAAAAAAGCATTGAGCATATTTTAAAGGCTGAAGATTCATTTTGTATTGATATTAAAACCTGCGCAATCGAGATGATTATAGCGTCTAAGAAAACTACCTCTCCCAATCTGCATTAAAATCCGTTGTTTGCCAGCAATCAGTGTTTTAGCTCCTTGAAGCGCTGCTACTTCGTAAACTGTGTTGCGTATCAATCAGTTTTTGTAACTCTTTCTTGAAGCGCTACTACCCAATAAACTGTTCCGTATCTAATAAACATTTTCTAATATACTGTTTTTGGTACACCAAATCGCCGACATGATTACTTTAATTAATCATTATCACCATATTGCGCTGATGTTTATTATCATTTACTAGTAGCTTTTTTTTTCTTTTGATTTTAGATTATCATGTCAACAACAAAAGCATGAATATGGATATAATCATAAGTGGACATGAATGTGGGCACGGACATGTACATGAATATGAACACGGGCATGTACATAAATGGACATGAATATGTACATGTACATGAATATGGACAAGTACATAAATAGATATGTACATAAATGGATATGTACATGGATCTGTATGGAAAAAGGATAAATTTTCTTGTAATAATAAAACTATACCAATAACTATACAATGTTAATACATAACATGAAAAGCATCGGGTAAAGCAACATTCAAACCCGTGGACACGGACATGTACATGAATATGAACATGGGCATGTACATAAATTGACATGAATATTAACATGAATATGGACACGGACATGCATATGGACATGGATATGGACATGGACATGCATATGGACATGAATATGGACACGGACACGATTATGGACATGTATATGGACATGGACATGTACTCAAAAAGAACAAGACGAACAATACAACTTGGTGAGTGATTACTCTTTTCTATTTGATGTAAAATAGCCAATGTAACTAATACTGAGAGAGAGAAAAAAAAATAAAAACACCTCAATGAAATTTAGATGCCATAAAGTATTAAACAGCGGCGTAAATCAACGGGGTAAAACATTGCATAACGCATCACACCCACAAAAATCACTTGGTAGGGAGATCTGCTCATATATTACTACTAAGGTGCAATCGTTGAGAATGAAGGTGCAACCGTCCAGAATGAATGTCACATCTTCAAGAGCAAGCAAATCCAAGAGTTTGTATACTCGATCATCTGGAATGAATATGATAAAATAAAATATTTTGAAGGTACTAAAGAATAGAATGGATGTGCTAGAGTGTATATTGAATGTACTAAAGAGCAGAACGAACGTGATAGAATCAGGGATTTCAACCTTGAACTTTGAAAAATCCTAGTTGAGTTCGCGTGGTGTCATTGAGGGAGCGAAGCGCCCGAACCGAGGCGCGCAGCGACGAGCAATATCAGCTGGGGGGTTTGGGGGGGGGGGGGGGGGGGCACTGTGAACCCCCCCCCCCATAACGGGGTCCAGGGTGGAGCCCCAGCCGCCGAAGCTTAATAAAACACTTGACAATCAATCAGAATTAATGTATTGCAAACGGAGACAACAAAAGATGAAATATGAGAAATGCTTGGAGTCACAGAAAAGATGAATGAAGTGTGATTAGATTATAATGCTTGACCACATACTATGTTTATGAATCACTGTGTATAATGCGCTTATTTTGTTTTGCTTTGGTCATATGCTGTTGTGGCCTCTGTAAATTTTTTTATCAGCCCTTTATCATCAACATCAACCATCTACATTGCATTATGTGATTTGAGACCATTGCTCAAACTAGTAGTTTTCTTATTTTAAATGGTTTCTTACAGTGTTGTATGCAAGCTAGAGCCACGTGGTGAGTCATTAATAATCCAATTTTCTTAATGCAAACACAATAAAAATTGTAGCGGCTATTGGGCAGAAATAGTGTAAAACCAATATCTGCTGACATGAGATCTCCTACTAAAAGTGAAGAAAGGAGAGATATTGACTCATTCGGATTTCATTGATGTCTTTTGTCTTTATTCATCACTCGATCAGAGCATTGTTTTAGATGTCTACATGATTTAGCAGTAAAAGTGAGGCACTAGTAGTTGTAGCATTGTTGTTGTATTGAAACAACTTCAATTGTTCATTTATTTGTTTTGTTAGGGTTGTAGTAAGAGTATAATGAATATGCTAGAGTTCATTTTGAATGTACTATAAAGTGGAATGAATACGCTAGAGTGTATAATGAAGCACATAGTACAAAATGAACACCCTAAAGTCAATAATGAATGTGGAAAATTCAAACAAATTTTGGAATTTTTTACAAACGGCACTCCATAAACGCTTCCAGACTATCAACTCAACACAACTACTACAAGAACCCTGACTGCTGGGCTCTGCCCTTCTGCTTATGCAGTAAGACATGCTAATGAGCAGTTGAAAAACTATAAGATATGATTGGTTAATTCAAACACAATATTGTGGTAGATTTCAGTGCACTCTAGTTATAAACAGGTAGTTTACACTAGAAACCTTGCGGAGCAATGCGCTAGACTTCTGCCCACAGCATTGGGCTAATAGCTGTTGGGTAGGAAGTCATACTGTGCCGGTAGCATAGTAAGCAGGGCCGGTATTGACCCCTGCAGGGTCGGTAATGACCTCTGCAGGGTCGGTAATGACCTCTGCAGGGTCGGTAATGACCTCTACCGACCCGGTACAAGCTGTACTGGGCCGGTACAAGATGGCCGCCTTAGCCGAGGATCCGTAAAGACGTCCAGGAACTTAGTCAAGGTCGTAAACAGGAAGTGACTACCCCTGAAGTACCAACTTAGTGGACCTAATTCTATATACAGCCTGGGGACCCTGTAGGAGCCGTCATTGGACAGTTAGGAGAAAAGACTCCGCCCTTAGCCACTTGGCACCTCCTTGTATTATCTTGCATTGCATTATGATTGGTCAAGTATTTATATAATTGATGTCATTGGTTGCATTACTTCCTGTGCATTGTATCTTATATGTTTTGTGTTCCTTAGCTCTCCTATAAAAGGAGAGCTCCTACTGATAATCAGTGCATTCATTACAATGAGCCATAGCATGTATTATTATATTGCTAACCACCTAGAGGAATAATTACCCTCAGGACTGCTTTGTAATAAAGCCATACCACAAACACTACTCGGTACTGTTTGTCTGAGCCATGGGCTCTTGCCTTACCGGGTAATTCGGTTGCCCTATACAAGTGGCACCGTCGGTCAGTACAGTGTCCCCTCTGGAGAGAGGTAGAATACTTGAGACTAGTGGATGTCCGTGGTAACAGACCGGAATCCATTACATTGGTGGCAGCAGTGGGATAAACGGTACCTTCCCACGCTGTGCTCTTTCACGCTACCCTCTGGCCCTGCGAATGCACTGCAGGCCAGCTACCACTGAGGAAGGAGAAGTGATCTACCGGGTGTAGATCTGGAGAGAGGAGGAGAAATTGATCTACCGAAGTAGTAGATCGGAAGAGCAATTGACGCAAGATACTACCGGATTTCTCTGCAGGTTCGTTTGAGTGCGCTCCGAACTGCAGCAGCTATACCGGCACAGTATCCACTACTAAAGGCTGTCTGCATCAACCGTAGAGCTTGCTCCGTTTGCAGCAGTCCAGTACAGACGCTATCGTATCTTCTACAGGCTCGTAGAGTTCGCTCCGACCTGGACATAGAGATACCGGCACTGTGCGAAAAGAAGAGAGAGTCGTGTATCAGCTATACAGACTCAGCTACCAGAGGTTACTCAGCTTGGAGTGTTACTCAGCTGGTAACAGTGACCCCGGCACAGTATCCACTACTAAAGGCTGTCTGCATCAACCGTAGAGCTTGCTCCGTTTGCAACAGTCCAGTACAGACGCTACCGTATCTTCTACAGGCTCGTAGAGTTCGCTCCGCCCTGGACATAGAGATACCGGCGCTGTACAGAAGAATGAGAGAGTCGTGTATCCGCTATACAGACTCAGCTACCAGAGGTTATTCAGCTTGGAGTGCTACTCAGCTGGTAACAGTGACCCCGGCACTGTATCCATTTACAGTGTCCCTACACTACTGTCTGTAGGCCCGTAGAGCTTCGCTCCGCCCTGCAGCAGTACACGAAGTTTCGTAACGGTTGTTACAAGCGACGGAGTGCCAGATACTGCCACAGTATCCATTGGACCAACCCCTAGATCTGCTAGAGCCACTGGAAACACAGCTACCGACCCGGATCTAACCTATACCGGCCCGGGATCCAGTTGTACTGACCATTTCTTAGATTTGAGTTGAGATCACTCCTCTATCTGCAAAGAATGGCCACCCAGAGAGCACGCAGCGCTGGTCGAGCACCCGCTGGCAACCCAGAAGCTACAGCTATTGATAGATTGACCGAAGCATTGACGGCTATGATGAGGCCCAACCAAGACAATGCACCAGCTAGGCTGAAGGCTCCGAAGTTCGACGGTGAAGGAGACGTCGAGTACTTCATCAGTAGATTCGTTGAGGTAGCCGAAATGAATGAGTGGCCAGAGAACACGGCCATGTTGTACCTGAGAGATGCATTACGAGGTAAAGCATTGGACTGTGGAAAGCCTCCACAACTGCAGGGTATCTTTGCTGCACTGCGAGCACGTTTTGGGCTAACACCCAGGGAAGCTATGTCCCGGCTGACCAGCCTACGCCGCCAACACAAGACGTCGCTCCAAGAGCATGCAAGTGAAGTAGAGCGCCTAGTGCGCATTGCTTACGCAGATCTACCTCACCGACCCATGCAGAGGATGATGCTGGATATCTTCAGCACCACAGTTGGAAATGCTTACCTGCAAAGACACTTGTTGGCCATGCAACCCACTGACGTAGCTGAAGCAGTCAGGGCCGGCAACGAGTATATGCAGATAAAGACACCGTTTGAGGAGCGCCAGGCTCATGTACGGATGTTGGAAGAGGATGCCGACGAGGCGGAAGAAGAATGGATGAGGACGGTTGCCAAGGGCCCGTCTCAACGTGTCTCCACCGCTACTGCCGTACAGCAGACACACCACACCCCTACACCTGCCATACCGGATCCTATGACAACAGTCATGGACAGCCTAAAGCTACTAACGGAAGAACTACGGTCGCTGAGAGCAGCAAGACAGGCGGCTCCCGCTCCACAGTTGGAGGCAGAACCTGCAACACGCTGCTGGGGCTGCGGACAACCAGGTCACATGATGAGTACCTGCCCCCGAACTCAGCGCGCAGCTCACTTCACAAACAACCCCAGACAGACGGGAAACGGCCGGCGCCCGCAGTAGCGCCACCGGCAGCTGACTGCAGCTGGGCAAGCCGGACCACACCCACAACCCCTTATAGTCCTGGAACTCTGCAGAAGAGTGGACAACCTCCCAAGATACAACCGACAGCAACCAACCACAGCTGGACAAGCCAAGCAACTCCTGATGCCCCGTACAGTCCTGGAACTCTGAAGAAGAGTGGACAACCCCCCAAGAGAGCATCAATACCCGCTGACTGCAGCTGGACAACTCCTGACACCCCATACAGTCCTGGAACTCTGAAGAAGAGTGGACAACCCCCCAAGAGAGCATCAATACCCGCTGACTGCAGCTGGACAACTCCTGACACCCCATACAGTCCTGGAACTCTGAAGAAGAGTGGACAACCCCCCAAGAGAGCACAGACGCCCGCTGAGGACAGCCGGACAGCTCGACAAGCCCCCATTAGTCCTGTAACTCTGAAGAAGAGTGGACAACCCCCCAGGAGAACACAGACTGACAGTAGCCGGAAAGCTCGCCAACCCCCTTACAGTCCTGGAACTCTGAAGAAGAGTGGACAACCCCCCAGGAGAACACAAATGGCAGCGCCACCGCTGGAGCGACCTTACCAGGCCAGCTACTTCCTGGCTGGAAGGTTAGCCGGTAGACCAGCCTCCCTGTTGATTGACACAGGCTGCACCACCAACTTGCTGTCGAAGCATCTGTATCAGCAATTGCCACAGTCAGTGAAGGACACGCTGCAACGCAGCGAGGCACATGGACTCATGGCTGACGGGTCTAGGATTCCCTTTTACGGTACCCTGCAAGTGAACTTGCAGCTTCGTAAGCTGAGGACGAGCGTCAACTTCGTCATTAGTGACATCAATGAAGATGCCATAATTGGCATGCCGTTCCTCACCGTACACGAGTGTGCCCTACGGTTTCCAGACTCCCATGTCATCATTGACGGACATGTACTACCTTGCACAGACAAGCACGGGCGGCCACTTAGTGACAGTGTCCGTCTAGCGCAAGCAGAGCTGACGGAGGACCCCCCTTACACCCCTGAAGAAGAGGCGGTACCCGTACAACCACCCGCTGTAGAGAGAACTACAGGTGAAAGGTACCAGGCTGTGGAGAGCCCACCGTCACAAGCAGATGGCAAAAAGTTTGAACCGGATCGGGCAACAACTGTAGGCGCTAGAGGCGAAACAGTGTTCTCCCCCCCGTTGGCTACACCCATGCGATGGAGAGAGGAGACCCCCACCGCTGGAAAGAGGCAGCCACCCTTCAGCCGTCCAACCCCTACAAAGAAGAATAGATTGCACCGAGGAGCTCCCCGACAACCTCCAGTGAACAGAATCACTGTAGCAGACCGTCTAAAGATGTTAGAGAAGCGGCCAAAACCTCTCAGTACCCAAACCCTTCCTGTTAAGCCGGGCAGAGTGAGACAAAGTTGTAAACAACTCTGCAGCACAGACCAGCCACTCGTACCTAGCAGTGACAGGACAATCCCCCAGCTAGCCATGGCTGCTGACCAGTGCATAGAGCTTGAGGACCACAAGGCAGATTTGCTGCAGGATGCAGGCCTTGATAATTGTCCATCAGCCAACTGCGCAGACACAGAAGTACTGGTGATGCCCACAGCTGAGCTGCATAGAGGCCCCCATTCATTGATAAAGACGGTGAAGGAGAACTTGCTGCCGGATGCATACCTCCCTAACTACTCGACGCCCAACTCTACTGAGACGGAACTACCTACCATGCAAACCACTGAGTTAGGTGAAGAACCCGTCCTCTCCCAAGGTGTAGTTGATGTAGAAGCCGCCTCGGCCAGTACAAGTACCGAGGAAACGCAGTCCCAGGAGACTGCAAGCGCACGCGGTGGCTGTCATCCTTTGAGACAGTACCGCCAGATAAAGCCTGTGGTGGTGACTAAGGGTGAACGTCCCACGACCTCTTCACCACCAACCTTAGTGCCACACAGCACTGTGCACCACACCCCGGCTCGGGATGTTGCTTGCACCCCCACGGTACAGTGGGAAGAGGAGAGAAGGCGCTGGCTTTCCTTAGAGAAGGAACGGCGGTCTCCTAAAGTTGAGATAAGGAAGGTTCTGCCAGCACTAGAACTTCCAGGGCCACTGCTCGCACCCATACATGACGCTATGGTACAGCAAGCCCCGCTGCACTATAGGCAGCCCATGGACACGTTGCATAAAACTGGCAATGCACGTGTTGCTGTAGACTCACGCTCACCAATGAACGTGACGCCCATGCTTACCATACGATTGGTACAAGCATCAAGCCCTCCCGTGGAGGAGGAAAAGGAGCTGATTGCTAGCTTCCCCTATGATCCAGGAGGAGTTGAGTTATGGGAGGTCACCTGCAAGGGCGACCTTCTCTGGAGAGAGGTGCTATGTCATCCCATGGCATAGCACTCGAATATATATATAATCAAATATATACTCTGGGTACGGGTGTTACCCCCACACATATCTGCTCTTGATATTTTATTATTAAAGCCAGGCTATGACTTTAATGGAGAGAGGTATGTGGTAGATTTCAGTGCACTCTAGTTATAAACAGGTAGTTTACACTAGAAACCTTGCGGAGCAATGCGCTAGACTTCTGCCCACAGCATTGGGCTAATAGCTGTTGGGTAGGAAGTCATACTGTGCCGGTAGCATAGTAAGCAGGGCCGGTATTGACCCCTGCAGGGTCGGTAATGACCTCTGCAGGGTCGGTAATGACCTCTGCAGGGTCGGTAATGACCTCTACCGACCCGGTACAAGCTGTACTGGGCCGGTACAAGATGGCCGCCTTAGCCGAGGATCCGTAAAGACGTCCAGGAACTTAGTCAAGGTCGTAAACAGGAAGTGACTACCCCTGAAGTACCAACTTAGTGGACCTAATTCTATATACAGCCTGGGGACCCTGTAGGAGCCGTCATTGGACAGTTAGGAGAAAAGACTCCGCCCTTAGCCACTTGGCACCTCCTTGTATTATCTTGCATTGCATTATGATTGGTCAAGTATTTATATAATTGATGTCATTGGTTGCATTACTTCCTGTGCATTGTATCTTATATGTTTTGTGTTCCTTAGCTCTCCTATAAAAGGAGAGCTCCTACTGATAATCAGTGCATTCATTACAATGAGCCATAGCATGTATTATTATATTGCTAACCACCTAGAGGAATAATTACCCTCAGGACTGCTTTGTAATAAAGCCATACCACAAACACTACTCGGTACTGTTTGTCTGAGCCATGGGCTCTTGCCTTACCGGGTAATTCGGTTGCCCTATACAAGTGGCACCGTCGGTCAGTACAGTGTCCCCTCTGGAGAGAGGTAGAATACTTGAGACTAGTGGATGTCCGTGGTAACAGACCGGAATCCATTACAATATGATTGGTAGATAAAATAGGCGCACAACAAGTTAAATACAATAGCGCCAAACATAGACATATATATACAATATGAACGAGCACATTACGAACTACACAAAAAATAATAATAATTAATTAATGATGGCTACCGGAACATTCTTAGCTTGGCTTTTTTAGCTCGATCTTGACTACTACGGCTTCCTGAGTCTGTGAGAACGGAGGCTACTCTGGTTGCTAGGCTCCTAAGATAAACATCTGTTTCTCAAGGTAGGATAACTTCTGGCGCATCTGGCTGCACACAGCCGCTCGCACAATTCCATTACAATATTATATTTTGTGCCTCGTTAACCATCATCATATTGACAGAGTCACAAAAAGAAAGACTATAAAAGGAGAGCTCACTCATCTACCACTCATAATTCAACCAGTTAAGCAGTCAACAGCGTACGTGTAAACTATTCTAACGCACACAACTTGAGATGAAGGTTGCAATAATAGGTGCAGGAAACAGTGGTCTGCTGTCTCTAAAAAATGGAGTGGATGAAGGTTTGGATGTCGTCTGCTATGAGATGACGGACTGTGTGGGTAAGTAGTTGTAAAGGACATATATATATACATATATTTCTGCAGATAAAAAAGCAATCAGTAGTTTTGTTTTAACACATGGTAAACTATACAGACATATTTCTGACACATTTTAAGCGCAAGTTTTTTTGATGAATCAATTTATCTGAATCATTTAAAATCTAATTGCTAAGTGAATCAACAAACTTCATTTCATATGGTTTCACTTAAAACCCTGTGATGCTGCCAAAAATTCATTTAGACTGTATCATTATATTCACATTTTTGCTGCTTTGTCAGCTCCTGGCCCATATAATTTGCCTAAAGGGCTGGCTACATAAACCGATGCTTTCCATCGGAATCCTTACGAAGAGATTGGCCAAAGCCGAGCTGAAAAACCCCATAGTTTTCATAACAGGTACCTATCACTGTCTCTTGGTTTTAATAGTTGTGCTTCTAAGTTAAGATGGGGGTAAATCCTTTACACTATTTCTTTTGGCCTATCGTACTTGATGTAATTGGCACTCTTTTGTTGATATATTTGTTTAGGTTTCGAGTTAGCCATGATAGTAAGAAATGTAAAATCAACCAGCAATCATTTGTCATGGAACTTTACAAAGATAGTTCAGGAGATTTTGTTGCTCCGGCTAATCTATGTGCTTATTAAGTCTGATAACTGGAAAGTTGCATATAAAATATGTCTCTGAAACAATATGTATTAGAAAAATGAAAAAAATGATTTTTTATTAAAAGTTCTGAGAAATTCTGCTTTCACTTAAAATAGAGTAAAAATCCTTGTATCAGCCATAAAAAACAATTCATGAAATTTGACAAAATGCATTTTCAGCAAGTTCTTTGCTCAATGAGTAGTCAGGCTCCTCGTAGCTTGATAGAAAATGATGGCATTGGTTGTGTAATATGTTGGGTCAGGTTTGAATACACTGATCTGTTTGCACGCATGGCTCCTAGACTTACATAGCAAGAAGCTAATTATCCATGATCAATGCTGTGTTAGCACCGTTGAGCGTCTGAGGCTCCGTATTACATCACTTTGCAGCGATTGCCTAGCATTTTGCTCGAACCAATGAATCCTGCACCTGGCTCCAATGAATGCACCTCACACTATCAAATTTTATTAAAATGACAGATGAATTTGATCAAATTTGGTTTTGACACTGGTAGCAGAATACGCAAGAGTATATGTAGGGTGTTTCTAAAGAGCCATGAGTGACTCCATAATCGAGTTGCTGTTTTAAAATTTAAATGGCGAGTTTAAATTTTTTTGACTCATGCATTTCTTTTCATTATACAGGTGGTCTTTGGTCTCCACACAAACCAGAGTACGGTATCAGCACAGCCTACGAACATCTGATCACCAACTCCAGTAAAGAAATGATGGCCTTTAGTGACCTACCATTTCCAGCTAGCTGCCCATCTTACCTCACAAAAGATATGGTGAGTCCCAGAGCAAGTTTTAGAGATTACACAATTATTATTCTTTGTTGGGATCTAGATGAAAAATCATGAAATGGCTGCAATAGAGTTTTTATATCGACACATTTATCTGTATCTACTATGTAAATTGCAAAAAAAATTGGATATTAAGAAATAAAAAATTTAAAATCAAGTGGGGTTCCAACAGGTTTTTTTAAAAAACTCAGTTTGTGTTGTTCAGTCTATAGATTTCAATTTACCAAAAGAAAAATCTCCTAAAGCACTCGGCTGTTGATTCAGTTTTGTGGCTAATGCTTGTGACACAAGTCTTAATTGTATAACAGCATCAAAGCATGAAACAAATAGCTTTAATTCAGTCATGTTGTTTTCTAGATAATTAGAAAAAACAGGCTTATTCATTTATTTGACATTTACCTTAACTTCCACAAGATAAATGACAAAGCGTTGATGCTTGAAAGTGTCATTACAGCTTAACTAGGCATTTTCGGCTAAGTTCGCACAAAGAACTGTGCGAATTTTTAAGTATTCTCGAAACTGAATGCACGGAAGTTTGGCAAATCACGTAGCGGCGCATAAAAATAAGTTTATCGAGTTGTCTTCTCTTACAACACTTGAACGTCGTACAGGCTAAAGATTGAAAAGTTAATAATAATAAAATATTATTTATTAATATAATAAATAATTATTTTTACTAAAGCAATGGAAACAAATAAATAATTACTCTTAGCACTGCTAATATATTGATACTGTAACTTGAAGATATTCGACACAATAAATTGTTATAATTATTATGGCCTTGCAGCAACGACTGTTGCTTGCACTATGACGACCCGTTGTTTTGGTTGCTGTATCCAAAACAGAAATGTTGATTGCCATAAAACGGCTCGGTTTTTAATTGCCAAGCTAAAATACAGATAAGACAACTCCTGATCTCCAAACCAGCATTGTTTCTCGCTATCACTTACACTTTAAATTTCTTGCGAAGCCACAGCGTGAACAAATCCTATTTTGTACTTGGCGAAACAAGAGAAGTTCGCCCATTTGCGACGATCGTACCTTCGCGCAAACTTAGCCGAAAATGCCTACCGTCAAAACAGCTTTCACCGGCATCATTCAAACACGTCTACATTATGGACCAACTTGGATTGCTATAAGAGCCAGTTCTGAGAGAAATCAATCACAAAACATTCAAATACCAGTGCAAATAAATATGGTAATTATTTTTGTTGGTTGTAGCAAATATTTACCAATAATGACTTTATTTTCTCTCCGTTGCCCAATGTTGTCATGGTAACTATTACGGTCTTGCTTTTCATTCCTTATTCTCGTTATTCAACTTGCTGTAGTGCAGCCAATCACCACCAGCAGTTTTGCAAATTACCGGAGCTTTATTTCGTACCAAAAGTTACATTACCTGGTCATCAAGTTTGATTGATTGTCTGGTCATATCTTTATTGTCATCATTACATGTAGTTGCGTAATCCCATTACCATGATTTAGTTGTTCATTTAAATTAATTAATGCTGATTAGTTTTCTATTGTTTTAAACCGCTGACGCTACTGCTGCTACTTCTGCAACTTCCAATTAGTCATTTTCTCATTTTTGGTAGTATTACGATTAGTTTATACAGCCATGGTTCCTTCATAATAGACATCTTTGGTACTCAGAGAGTTTCTATAAAACTAGATTCTTTAACTTTGATCAGTTCACAGCGAATAATAGTGGCAGTCTCTTGAATAAGGGTAACCGGAATATATTAAAATTATTTTTCAAAAAAGGTGGCTGCTTGGAAAATTTACAAACTTCACGCCATATTTTCCATCAACCCAGGCTGAAAAATGCTTTAGGAAAAACAAAAATGTAGGCTGCAAGGTTATAATGTCTACTGGAGAAAGGATTTTCAGAGAGCAGAGCTGTAAACACCACATCTCCTCAAGCAGCAAGGTGGCCATTGTTAAGATGGATGAGCTTTGTGTCATGAAATGGGACTATTGATTTATGAAAACAGATGCACACGCTACTTATGAATGCGTAATCATGTTTTGAGAAAACAAAGCTGCAATTTATAAATATACAAAATTGATCCTGTTAGGAGATCCGGCATTTCAAGTGGTGAACAAAATAGCTCTCGAGTTCCAGGAGAGTTACCAGATAAGTATGCGCATCATTGCGTGTGAGCGCGTGAAAATGCAATGACCTGCGTAAGCAAATACTGGAAACCAGATCTTCATCGTCTTTAATCTGCAATGCAACATTAAAAGTGATAAATGTGGTGTGGCGTAACCCATTAAGGCTTGCATGATTTAGTTTAGAAAGCAAAATAGTTGGTTTGCTTTCTTTACATAGCTATGATAGTTATGCTTATTGTCGACACATCTTGTATGTCAATGTTTGAATGGCATGGAAAATATTCCTAAATCGCATAAACCTATTTTGTACAAAAACCAGAAAAACATCAGCATAAATTTGTCAGTGATGTTTAGCAAAGGTGATTCACTCGTCCACTTTGGAACCACGAAAGATCAAATGAAGCCTATTGTGGCAATTACTGGAAATATGCGTTTTACATGCAAGATAAAAAATACGCAATTCGTTCTGTTCCTCACTGTAGCTATTTTAGTCATTGCGAGTAACGCGTGTGTGTGCCTGGCATCTGACTCGGTCCTCAGTATCACTTGTCCACCAGCTCCACATGTCCATGTCCATCCATCCATGTTTGGGGCTTCCTGTTTTTCACTTTCCACTAACTCTGACATTGTTGACTCTCTTTACGTCCCCCTTGTCTTCCGTACAGCACCCTATCCATACCATTGGAGCCTCCTTCTCATCATCAGCACACTAATTGATTCCACATCTGCCGTTTCACCAATGTTCTCATTTCTCCATTTTGTTTGCTGTAATAAAGTGCACCAAAACTGTAAGTGATTTCAGCTGTATCATTCAAGCCCACCAGTGATACTTCGATTAAGTTAAACAACTTTCAAGTGTATTACTGCTGCCTCAATGCTGCCAAGCATTTGAAATCTTTCCAACTGTTTTTTTTTGTATGTAGTCAACGCATAAGATATTTCTTGTCTTCTCTCTATAAGCCACATCGGTTCGGTCAATCATTCACAGTTTCTTCATTTCAAAGCTAATTACAACACTTGAGCCATTTTGGACAAATCGTTGCAATCTTGGATGGAATGTTGTGCTTAAGTTAGATGTATAGCTTGCCTTTAGATTGTTAAAATCTTGCGGTCAGCCTTTTTGAACATGATGATGCAAGAGATTGTGAAACACTGTAGTGGATGCAAGACAACTACCGAGAGTTATCTTTCCCTATCGAATAAATTCTAGTGATACAAAGGTTTATTTGTCAAAAGTGTTGCGCTTCTTCACGGCTCATCAATCATGTTTCGGTGTTTTTATTTAAATGTAATGAAAGTTTTAATTAAATAAAGGTAAATAAGCTGCTAGCTAATGACAAGATGATATATATAAATTATTATTGAGTGGTGAAAGTGTGTAAACAACACCGAGTAACACCAAGTGGTTAAAACAGTTTGCTATCCGTAACCCTCACAGTTTATTGTTGCAGGTGTACAAGTACATTCTCTCCTACTGCGAAAAATTTAACCTGTATGATAAAATCAAACTGAGACACAAAGTACATTCTGTGACTAAAACAGATGATCATGAGAGTACAGGTTGCTGGAATGTAACGGTATGTGAATATTTTTTCCAGTTGGTGCTATACATCACATCAACATCAGATTTCAGTTAATAATGCTGTTTGTATATAACAACTTATATGGTGGTGCCCAGGTGGAAGACCTCTCCAGTGACACAGGGCCTGTCACAACAAGGTTTGATGGAGTCATCATATGCTCTGGTATCAATGCCTTTCCATACACACCAGAGTTTCCTGGAATGGACAAGTTTAAAGGAAAGATAGTTCACTCGCACGAATATACAAGCTACAAGGACTATAGCCCAGACGCTAAAGTGATGGTTCTTGGAAATGCTTCAAGTGGGCTAGATCTGGCCACCGACATTGCTAAAAGATGCACCTCAGTAAGCTGAGTCAAACATTTTAAGACTTATGTGCTGCAAGAGCACAACTCCAAACTAACAAACTGACTACTGAAACTAAAAGTTAATTTTTAGTTTCTTGTTCATATAAACAGTTTTAACATTTTATTTTATGTAATTTTCTGCAGTATAACTGATTTTAAGCCATTGGATTTTTTTCCGTTGATAAGCGTTAAGCACTAGTACATATCAATTCCTGCTTGTTGAATAACAGTTTTTATTGGATAGGTCAATTGATAAAATGAGCGATAAGCAAAGTTGCTTGTCTTGAAAAGTAGTTTATTCTCAAAATTACGCATTTTTGTGACAGCATAACATAGGTCACTCTAGAGAGAGATATGTACTGACACTTTGCTAATTACTGGATAAGTATTACAAACTTTACCGGTCGCTTACTGGTTGTAGAGACAAATGATGTATAATGTTCTTAGATTTTCTTTGTAGACAGTCTACATATCTGCTCGATCAGGAGTGGCAATTTTTGAGAGAAACTACTCTAAACCAGTTGACATGATCTATTCTCTTTTTCTCTCAGCCTTGTTTTGGATTTTTCCTAAAAGTGTAACTCAATGGATTGAAAGTATATGTATGAAATTTACGCTTTGATCGTAGATTAAACACTTTCAATGCTCATTTTACATACTTTGTACACTTAATTTATTCTAGTGAGCATCTACAGAAGGACTAGCAAGGATTGCCAGAGTTACGGTTTTCCAGCTTACAATGTTGGTTCCACGGCAATTAGTGATGAAATCTGGCCTTTAGTTAAAACTCGAAAAGTGAAACATGTGGCTGGGTTGGCAAGTTTTATAGAAAATGGAGTCATTCTCACTGATGGAACAGAGTTGGATGTTGACACCATTCTGTTGGGAACCGGGTGAGTTATGTAAATTGCTGAAACATGAATCAAGACTAATAAGGTCATTAAAATACTGTTAGGAACAACATTTTGCTTTTTGAGCTAGCACTATAATAAATTGTGGATGCCGAATGAAGAAAACAGATTTTTCTAGGTCATTCAAAGGTCAAATGCAACTTACATGTGCATTTTCTGGTTGAACCCTTAAGTAGGGTTTCATCCCTCTAACTTTTCTTTGATCAAAGGCAACCATTTGCATTGTTCTGCTTCTGCAGGTACGAAATAAAAGTGCCAGTAGTTAAAAAAGACATAATAGACCCTGACAACTGGAACTTGTACAAACTGGTGTGGCCTACACATTTAACTAAAAACACTCTGGCACTGGTTGGTTATGTAAGAATCAATGGACAGGTCCCCCCAGTCACAGAACTACAGGCTAGATGGGTCGTCACTGTATTTTCGGTAGGTATGAATTATCTCATAGAACCCATGATTGTGTTACGCTTTCCAGCGCTCTTTGATAAAACTCGCGTTGCAGGGGAAAAGCAAGTTGCCCAGTTCAAACCAAATGAAGGCGAACACCAATGTGTTTGTGAAAGATGAGGTGAGACTGGCCAAAAAGCTTTACAAAGAAGTCATTCCATACTGTTCAGAGCTGGCATCGTACATTGGATGCCATCCCAATGGTAAGCAAT
This sequence comes from Cryptosula pallasiana, assembly GCA_945261195.1. Lineage (NCBI taxonomy): Eukaryota > Metazoa > Bryozoa > Gymnolaemata > Cheilostomatida > Cryptosulidae > Cryptosula > Cryptosula pallasiana. Next base: position 35,722,133 of record OX183136.1, read on the forward strand.
CCTAAGACGTCTTTTGTGATTACATCGCATGTAAAGTTCTTTTTATTTGTTTAAGATTTTTACGTTCCAAAAGTTAAAATTGATTCTCATCTCTTCATCTTCTACGACACAATTGTTCATTTGTTATTATTGCAATTTTTGTTTTGGTTACAGGGCTTATTTTCCACGACCCAATGAAGTTTTTCAAGTCATACTTTGGATCAGCTTTCCCGTACATTTATAGACTGGTTGGCCCAGGCAAGTCAACGGAAGCTTGGGTAAACATATCGACAGCGAGGTCTAGAGTTCATGATTCAAAACAGCCGGTGGAATAGCGTTTGTAAAACACCTGGTTTGGTGGTTTATTGTAGAATTTAATCGTAAAGCGCAACTTTCGCTAAAAGTAGATTGATTCTGTAATAAATTTGTTATGGACTTGCAGCAACTACATTCGGTCAAGCTAGCTACTATAAAGCTAACCTTGTATTATTATTATCTTTTGCTACTCTAACTTGTGACAACATAGACTCAAGCTTGTGCACAGCTTTTCGTACACCTTTTTATAGAAGGAAGCACTTTTGTAAGTAATCAATGAGAGAGTAACATGAGTGCGTATAAGCAGATATAGAATGAATCTCCACTACTTTTACATGTTTACTAAATCTCAATACAGTAATAAACTGAGTTTGAATCTACAAACGTATACTTTACTCTGCACAAACACAACAAAGTTATTCAACAGCATTAGTCGAGTTGGTAGTGTTAAAAGTTTGCATTGTGGGTCATTCGTAAAAATGCTACAACCAACTGCGTTACCTTTCATTTGTAACAATATTGAGAGCATGATATTATCTAAATTAGTCATTCAAGTTATTGCTATATCCTCATTTCTTTTTCTTCAATCTAACGTTGATAGTGATTTTAACTGGCAAAGATTTCAAATAGCTGTCAAGCAACAAATCAGATTGGTTTGTAAAAATATTTGTTTTGTAAAAAATACAGTCAACTATTATGCCATGGTTTTATGGATGAATTAGTTGTATTAAAAAAAATTCGTTCAAATGATTTGATTGCACTGGGTGACTTCGTTGTACGATATGCCGAGAGATTTATAATGTAACAATGAAAATTACCAAAGCTTTGCTGTATTCTAACCCTGACATGGGTTGATGTGTAAACACTGTTACAGATGATGATCGAAAGAGTTGAGCAAGTTCTGCTTTTGTGATAATTTTCCAGACGCACTATTGATAGAATAAAGCGCTGTGAAGAGAATACGTGATGGAAGCAAGCTATTGCGTTAGTTTCACTTTCATTATAACTTAAGATCTCTCAGTGCTTTTATTGTAAAGGACTGGTGCCGACTTTTATCATCAACTACAGGAGGGTTGTGTACTGGAAACGGGGCCTTTTTTGTTTTCTACTCAAGGTACTGATAGTCAGCACAGAATGAAACACCGAGGTGGATTTCAACTGTGTAATCAATATTGCAACCAGCCAGACTAATCAGGTGAAGTTGTATAGTCACAAGAATGTACTTTCTCATATACACAAGGTTTCACAATAGAGTGTACAAAAAATTAACACGAGCCAACTGCTTTGTAAGAGCAATTAGCAATCTCTGACAAGCATGCACTAAGTGGCTATATTTATAGAAGGTAATATGGTAATGAGTGGGTTGAAAATCAAGCAATGCAATTGGTTGCCACAAGCAGGTGCCAAAGAAAACAGAAAGTAAATTTAATAGTTTATCTAAAGTGCATCAGCTAATCAGCTTCCATAGGTGTCTACTTGTGGTTGGCTGTCTTCAGTAGGGCGTGACAGCTAATATGGGGAAGCACCTCCTCTACTAACAGTTGGCAATAGAGCTGTAAGGTTTGTCTCCCCATGCAAATTCGATTTTTCAACAGGCAAACCTGAAAATATTGAGTAAAACCGGCTACAGTAACACGACACAGTCAGTGGTGTTTTTTGATGAGCCTTCACCTCAATTACATCGGTTAGCCAGCATGTTTTGAGAGTTACCCACCCTTAATTTCATAGCAATATAGGAAGAAAACTCCAACCAATTCTTTATAAAATAACATGATATTACCTATTGAGCCAGTAGCATAACTGGCATGCTCCTGGTGTTTTGTCCCTCAGCTGTAGGCAGTGAGTTGGTCAGCAATACAAGGGATGGATTTATATTGCAGGTGAAGACCCGATGCAGAGTTGAGAGGATTCGGTATCACACAATTTTATAATATACTAGAAGAATTACCCGGCGTTGCCCTAGCAGATAACAAAAAAAGTACAAAGGAGATGTTAGGGAAACAGGGAGGGGCTTGTGTTCATGGTCATGTGATGAAATATTCTTTGAAAAAGCCATGAACAGCTTTCCAGTTCGCTTGTGCTAAGCTTCTGCACCGTTGTTTGATCAATTGCCAATAAGTGCATCCAGTTGAATTTGAGCTAGGAAGGGCTGCCAGAGATTCCCTTGGGTCAAAAACTTGAGGTCAACTATAGACCTTGATCAGGAGGCTCTGAACCACATAGACCTAGGTTAAGAGGTTGTAAGTCCCAGTTGCCAAAAGTTTGCTATTTACCAGCAGTTGTTCTAGTAGTGACACTATAGAGAGAGATACGCGAATGAGCGACTTGCAATCGGCTTGGGATCCAAACATTGAGTTAACTTAATCACGCTTATACATGTATATGCTATTATTGTATTTTTGAAGTACGAAATCCAGTAATCTTTTATTTTCCCATAAAACTGGTAATCTCCGAAATTTTTATGGGGGCAAAAAAGAGAAAACCTTTGGATCTACCAGGATAGATCATAAGAATTTCATGAATTTTTGATAGCCTGATTAATTGATTTTGGTGTAACTTTTTAAGCATAACTCGGTAGTTCATATGTAAATAACTAAATAAATAGCTTTGTTTACGATAATAAATAAAACCACAAAATTTAGTAACAAATAATTTTTATTGTTGTTACTCAATATTTTTATTATAATTAATAGATACTGCACTAAAAAATTGAACATACCCAGTAAGTTTCAAATTTTTGAGTTAGAGTATAAATCAAGTGAAAAATACGTATTACATGTTATTATATATGATATGATGACTATTATTAGTCACTTTCATATATATAATTTAGCTAATCAATCATTATTTTATTAAGAAGATTTAATTATTATTTAATTATTACATTCCAGGTGTTTTACAAGCATTTCTGATCATAAAATCTTCCATTGGAGATAATGAGATTTATCACAGCAAAGTAAGGATGCCAATCTGGATCCTTGGACTTCGGTCCGTATATAGTCCAAAGTTAGAAAAATTTTAACACAGAAAAAAATATCTCTGTGTAGAGCAAAATTTCTTCTTTGTTTTCTCCGATGAATTATTGAAATTTGATTTTTCAGTAAAAAGTCTTGATTTATTTTGTGAATCCTAGTATTTTAACTTAATGATATTTCATGTAAAGTTTTGACTAGAAACAGTTTTGTTTGTAACCCAACACCCGCTGCAAGTGCGTTTCATACTTCACAATGATTGGCGTATCTCTCCCTACAAGGTTACTAGTAGCTAGTTGGTTTGTGGGTAGATTGTTGTGTCTGGAGCTGAGAAGTGAAGAAAACTTCTACCATTCCACAGACTCGACGGCATTCTTTAATAAAAAATTGTTTAACACGTTTCATCAATACTCATTGCCAGACCTTTGGTTATTAGTTGCTTTTCTGTGGTTGTTTGCAAGAATGAGTGAAGCATGCTGCACCAAGCAAGAGCAATTGCTCATTATTGACAGTTGACTCACCCATTCTGCTAATACCAGGTGGTTGGAGTGTTGAATGAGCATTCCATGTTGGTTTAAAACTCAAACTATTTTGTCCTGTATGCATAAATTGCAAAGTTTCATCCATTTAATACAATACAACTCTTTGATAAACTTCAACACATGTGTCACCACACTGTAAACTACGCCTTCTCTAAATTTGAGCTGAGGTGGGGGGGGGGGAGAAAAACAGAGGAATGGAAAGAGTAGGGGTGTAGGGTAGAGAGCCAGGTGTGGAACAGGGTAGTAGCAGAGCAAGGCAGATGAGCGTGACTGAAAAAGAGCAGAGCGGGGCAATTGGGAGGTGGAGTAAAGTGGAGAGGCATGGAGATAGAGTGGAATTGCAGTGAGCAAGGGGAGTATTTGAATACGGCAGGCATATCGCTAGTTCTAAGAAAATTTAAATCTGATAAAAAGTCTAAAGCAAATGAAATTACTCTCACTATCGAAGTAATATGTTTAGGTTTTGCTGTGGAAGAGAGATGAGGTTTTGTGTCATTGCTTTTTTACTTTAGCGTTTTATCTGTGTTCTTGTATAATTTGCTTAGCAGTAAAAGTTTATAGTTTACAGTCAGCGAAGTGTAACGTTACATATCAGTAGTAATATATGAGCAGATCTCCCTACCAAGTGTTTTTTTGTGGATCTGGCCTTGGGGGTTATGCAATGAGTTACGACGTTGGGTGAATTCGCCGAGTTTATATTGTATTTCATTTGAGAGGTATTTGAGTGGCATTTGAGTGGCATTTAAGTGGCATTTGAGTTTTGATTATTTTTTTACTTGATTTGAACTCATATGGCAGCTAGATTTTGAATGTATGGCATTTAAGTTTTGATACTTTTTTCACATAATTTGAACTCATATGGCATCTTGAGAGAGAGGAGAGAGAAGACAGAGAGGAGAGAGGAGAGAGAAAGGAGAGAGGAGTTTTATCTACATTGAATAACTATATTGATCAAAAATGAAACATTATATGATTATATACATTGATTACATAATAAGTAGGGAAAATCTTCCTATATAATATAGCTAGAGTCAGTAAATACTAAGTAATACAAAGCACTACAACTTGTAATGACAATCAATGTATACATACATACATATGGTATCTTGAGAGAAAGAAAGAGAGAGAGGAGAGAGGGAGAGAGAGAGGAGAGAGGAAGAGAGAGAGAGAGGAGAGAGGAGAGAAGAGATATATCTACATTGAATAAATATATTGATCAAAAATGAATCATTATATGATTATATACATTTATTACATAATAAGTATGGAAAATCTTCCTATATAATATAGCTAGAGTCAGTAAATACTAAGTAATACAAAGCACTACAACTTGTGATGACAATCAATGCATTCATACATACATACATACATACATACATACATACATACATACATACATACATACATACATACATACATACATACATACATACATACATACATACATACATACATACATATGGTATCTTGAGAGAGAGAAAGAGAGAGATGAGAGAGATCTTTTAGTTTTCTATACATTCATGTACATATGGTTGATTATGTACATATTTATGGGTATATTTATATCTACATAGAGAGAGGAGATATATCTAAATTGAATAAATACATTGATTAAAAATGAATCATTATATGATTATATACATTTATTACATAATAAGTAAAGAAAATCTCTCCATATAATATAGCTAGAGTTAGTAAATACTAAGTAATACAAAGCACTACAACTTGTAATAAATACAAAGTAATAACAGTTATTGCATAGTTTGTTCCTTTACAATGATGTCTTTGATGTCCTGATGTTTGGTAAAAAAAACTACATTAGTTAAGCTTTAAATTCATATGAAAAAAATTTGTGTCAATTTAGTATCTACTCCATTATATATTTACAATATTACTTTGTAATTATTAGTGAAAGAAATTATGAAATAGTGGGGAGTAATTAAGTAATTCAGTAAGGAAATTGGTTGGAATTGAAGTAATATTATTTAAATACAACATTGCTTTGCAACAACTATTAATAAAAGCAATTATGAATGTTGATGAGTTACTAAGTAATCTAGTAAAGAAAACTGATTGAAATTACGGTAATATTTGTTAAAAGATACTTGCGACATGTTTTATCAACGAAAAAATCAAACAATTTTCAAAATAATTACGATTAACTAAGTGATTCAGTAGGAAAAACCAACTGAAACACACAATATCCGTTTTGAAATATTTACAATAAACACAATTGGGTAATATTTGTTAAAAGATACTTGCAACATGTTTTATCAACGAAAAATTCAAACAATTTTCAAATGTTTACGAGTAACCAACTGAAACACGCAATATCCGTTTTTGAAATATTTACGATAAACACAATTGGGATATTGCTGTTATCAAAGAAATCAAGCGAGTATCAAATGTTTACAAGTAACTAAGTGATTCAGTTGAAAAAAATCGATTGAGATCGTGTGACATCCGTTACAAAATATTTTACGTCAAGTTACCAACGAGAAAATAAATATTTCTTAGAATATCCGCTATAGCGAGTTACGATAATTTTTACGCACCTTGAAGGTTTTCAGTCCATTTTCGGTCAAATCAAAATTTATGCGAGACGTTTTAGGTATTATTTCAGTTGACGTAATGTTACCAGTTCATTTTTAAAAAGTAATTAATTATAATATAACGCAAGTGTCATTTTACTAATAAACTCATTCCAGAAAAGACATTAATCATCATCTCGCTTAATCCTATATGTTTTGATCTTTTTAATATTAAGTGTTATAAAGCCGCTCGAGAAAAGTCATTAATTACACCTAAGCACTATTTATTATCATGCTATTTCTATTTAAAACAAAACAACAAACGTCCATAGATGATGGAATTATAGGTCGAATTCAACCTAAAAAGGAAGAGAACTTGATTGCATCTATCTCCTGTTTTTTATTGTTTCATTACATATTAGTTAATACAGATACAGCCTTCCACCAAAACAGATTTGTGGTTTTACTTTTAATCCTAGTTATCTCCGCTATCGTCTAAAAAAACATGAGCAAAGCATGACTTTATCCACTTGTTTTATTAGTTAGACTGTTACTTTTTTTAAAATATCTCATTGTTTTTTGTGTGAAATACAAATAATGTATCAACATACATAGTATATTTTCTATTTTTAGGAAGCTGTTTTGTCTAATAAATCAAGAGTTATATGTTACATATACATATTTAAATGCTATCAGATATCTTTAAAGTGTTTATTACATTCCTAACTCATACTTAATGTTGTAAACTATAATTGAAGCTCTCACATTTTAATTTACTGTCTGATGATATAAAGAGGGAGCTACACTACATCATTGTTTTGCTGATGATGTGTCTATATGATTGTTTGTGGTAGTGTGTGTTATAGTAGAGTATATCAATAAACTGCAATTGAACTAGTTATTAAATGCTATCAGTACCTGTAAAGTATTTTATTACATTCCGAACTCATACTTAATGTTGTAAACTATAATTGAAGCTCTCACATATTAATTTACTGTCTGATGATATAAAGATGGAACTACACCGCATCAATGTTTTGCTGTTGATGTGTCTATATGATTGTTTGTGAATATCTTCAGTTGACTGCATAGTTCGAAGTATTGTGTGTTGTAGTAGAGCATATCAATGAATTGCAATTGAACTAGTTAATCACACATCAAATTGTTGCTATAAAAATATGTTTGAAGGATGTGAGTTGTCATTCAAATGAAATGTAAGTTTCATCCTAGCTAGTTATATTTAAAAGAGTATCAACCTAGAGGTTGTAAAATTTGTTTATCCAACGCTCTACATTCAAAAATTTTAGCTAGATGGAAAGAAAGTTTACAGGGGAGTATGTGGTGGTTAAGCTTATTAATCTATCTAATCTCTATCTTCCTACTTTTTTAACCAACTTCCTAATTGTCTTCCACTTTTTAAAAAACAATATCATTTATCATAGTAATAATCAGAAAATCAGTCTACAAATTAATCTTGATAAATGACTTCAATGTTTTGTATATAAGAGAAACTATTTTTTTAAACAGTATCAGTTTTCATTTGTACTTCATTTCAAGTATTAGTCTGCGAAACTACAAAAAATGGCTAGCAATATTCCTACAACAAATGAGTAAGTTATTTTATACTATCTTTTACAATTTTGTTGCAGTTACATTTATAAATTTATACAAATGTATATATATATATATATTACTTGTAGGTCTACAACCTCAAATGATGCATTAGAACTAAATATAGATGAAATAGATTTCAGCGCTATGTAAGTATATTATTGAAACTTTATTATTCAACTGTATTATATAGAGTTTTTAATTAATCACAATCTTGATTTATTGTTTTATTAAGCTCTACGGATGATGAAACGTTGAGATGGACTGAGGAATGTTTTGGTGAAGAAGAGAAGGTGAAAAAGACCAAGCCTACCACGCACATTGCTATGAGTAAGTATTTTTCTGTATTATGAAAATGTAAATTTTTCTGTAGGTAAAATAATAACGACTCTACATTTACTACGTTATTTTTGTAGAGAAAACATCTACACGTTTTATTGCAAGCGCATGCTATATAGGGAAAGATGAATCCTTTCTCTCCTATGATCGCCACACATTTGAATGTAAGTATGATAAAAATATTATTTACTACATACTCATTCAATTTTAATAAATTTTTTTCAAAAACTAACATAATTACATTCGTATTTTCTATTTTAGTTCAAGCAGAGAACCAGCAGCTAGAACAATACAGAAGCATGAATGTTATAGATGGGGAAATAAAAGATGATAAGGAGTGCTTCAAGTGTAAGTGATATGCATTATCTTTATATACATATACCATACTCAAGACAGTTATCTATATATATATATATAATGAGAATTTGTTTATTTTGCTTGTAGATATCGATAACAAAAACACAAGCTATTTTCTTTCAGTGCTTACGTTATTATTGATAGCATATTGTACAAAGACGCTGAGCGAAGCACTGAAAGAAAAAAAAAGACAGTATTACGTGTATATTTTGTGGTAAGAAGTTTAAATTAGGGAAGATGCATGAGCCTGGCCGAGTTCTTTCAAGACATTTCTTTGCTCACTTGTTTATTTTTTATTGTTTATGCGGAAAATCACATACAACTTTGAGAGAACTCCAGCAACATACTTGTATTTTGAAAACTAAAATGTTTTTTATTGTTGATATTGCTAGTTATAATAATTTTGTTTTATTTATTAATAAAAAATATTCTGAGTTAGTTATGGATATTACTTTTCCAAAAAATTTTATGTTAGTATATCTCTATCCAATAGAAGGTTATTTTTCTGGAAACATCGATTTAGATTTTGAATTAGGGTGTAAATGGTTGGCAATAGCTAAAAAACCGGTTGCTGGAGATCGAAAGCTTTTACTTAAAAACCAGCGTAAAAAAATGAGAGCACTTATATCTTCAGATTCTGATTTTTCAGAAACTGAAGAAAGTAATAATGACTTAATTTCTGTTGCTAGTTCACAGTGCAGTCCAAAAACCAGTGTTTTAGAATCTAATACTGTAACAGATAACCCACAAACTCAAGTAGATTTAAAACAAAGCCAAAAGATTGATATAACTTCACTTAAATTAATTTTGAATATAAAAGATGGACTGAAAAAAAAAGGTTTTAATGATTGTGTTAAACTGAAATTAGCGTCTATTAGACAGAAAATGCAAAAAAATTCAGATTTTTCTCAAGAAGAAATTCTTGTATTAACTGCACTCTTAGGTGAGTTTTAAAATTTTTATTTCACTATATTTTTTAATATTATCATGGCTCTGGAATAGGCTTTATGCAACTATCCTATTTTATAATTTCTTACCACAAAATATATAGTTAATAGGATGTTTTTTTATAAATACTCTCTATATATATTATATATACAGACAATAGTCTGTGTTTTTATGAATACTTTATTCATATGTATACACTTCATGTAAAATTGTTCTGTCATTAGTTTACCTAATGCATTATTTTTATTTGTTTTGTGGTTGGGAACTCCATACGCTTCATTCTTACTGTATTACTTTGCATAATATTACAAAATAAATATTACATCAACTACCTTCATACTGCATCCAAGTGATGAAACAGTAAATTTCACATCTGTATTACTGAATCTATAGCATTGTTATGAAAAAGACTATAATTACTTAATTATTATGTCATATCGTGACAAACTATCAACACCCAATTCACAAAACTGTAAAACCTAAAGTATAATGCTTGCGGTTGTAAAAAGTCTTCTACTGTTTTGGTTTCTCAAACAAATTATAAAACATTTTTCACAATTTTTTGTGTAAAAGCGGAGTTGTCTTACCATTTTGACACAATGTGCCGACAACTTTTACATATTTTTCAAAAACGAAGTTTAGAAATTATAAATGGGAGTTGTCTTAACATTTTTGAAAAATGAGACGATAACTTGAAATATTCATTTTTGTGTCGGAACATTGAAATTTTGTAACATTTTAGAGTTGTAACCCCGAAAGTTTTACAAATTGACTAAATTACTAATGTTAAATATGAATAAAATACTTTATTACACTAAATATATACAAATTATTGCACAATACAAATAATATATAATTTAATGTTCATGAGTTGTTGCTGATAGATTTGGCGAGCCGACAGTCATTCACTTGTACACGTATTCTATCTAAAAGCATACATAGATGTCGTTATAACAACTATATTATACTATGGTGAAAAATACGGTTATTAGTAGTTACTTATTACTAGTGAAGATTAACATACCTTAATTAAATTTCCGATATCGAAATCCTGCTAGCTTCGCTTGAAATGTGATTGTTATCTTCATTGCTTTTCTCACTATCATTGTCGACAACTTCATCTTTTTCCTCAATTTTTTTGTTTTCAGAGTCATCATCCGTCATATTATCATCTTCTTCATCAGTATAAGCAACAATGTTATCATCATCATCATCATCATCATCATCATCATCATCATCATCATCATCATCATCATCATCATCATCAGCAGCAACATCATCATCATAACTTTTCATCAGCTCAGCATCATCAAATAGAGAAAGTCTGAAAGCTATTCCTTCTTTTTCACTTGAAGTAGATAGAAGCATCAAAGCTTCTTCAACACTCAGAATCGTGAGAATGTGTTTCTTTGTACCGCTTTCAGTTGTCATCGTACTTTTATAGTGGATCATACCGCATTCATGATTTTTGATCTTCAAAATGTTCTCAGGAGGGACAACAATCTTCCCAGTCATCAAAGATCCATCATTCATCATGTATCTGTAAGTGACAGTGTGAGTGATACGTAGAGGCGATGTATCTTGTTTTCGTTTTCGCTGCTTCAACTTCAAATTTTTCCAAACTGAAAGTCTAGTGAATGTCAGAAGAGTGTTGACAGGAATATTATCGAAAGTGATGATATCAAAGTATGCTTGCAACTGTTTCAATGATTTTTTTCTCAAGATTTTGGCTATAACTCGTTGTTTTAGCCCTTGATGATGATTATCTCCTACAATACGCAGATCGGGTTGATTTTCTTCTAGCTTTCCCATGTACACTAGGATTTGTGAAGAGCCGGGATCAAGTTCCTGTAGTTCCACCGTAAGTTCTTTGCCAATCAGTGACTTGACTCGAATTCGATGATTGTTTTTTAAAACATATTCATAGTCCAATAAACCATAATCTTCAACGTAATTAACATCGAAAACCTCCAATATCGTAGGAATTGGTAAATCCAACAAACTCACAAAATTTCCGATTTCCAACATTCCTTTCTGCATAGCTCCTGTCATTATTCCAGCCATCTCGAGCAATTCGAAATCTCTAAGTTTGTTTATGGTATTATTCTTGGTGTTGCTGAATAGAAAGGAAATTGAAGCTCGAGATAATGTCACTGTCGGTTTTTTGTTATCCTCCATTCGTTTGACTTCACTGTTCTCATGCAGATATGTGTAGTCCGGTGTGGGACTCAAAGGAGAGTCAGCTGAAACTACATGATGTTTCATTGCTATATCAGCAGGAGTATTGGTGTTTGAGCGAGAAGATGTATCATTAAAGGTGTTAGGATTGGGTCTTCTATCATCAATGTGAATGTCGTTGGTGGTGGAAATGATGGTTGTAGTGGAAATAGCGTTAGTGTTGTTGGTAGCTGTGGTTGGTTCAATATGGAGCTTAGGAAGTGCTTTGGAGTGTGATGTCATCATACCTGCAAAAAGTAAAAGAACTTAGTTTAATGATGTAAATATACTGAAATTATTGTTTTATTAAAAGATTGTTTTTAAAAACTAAGATTCAAAAACCTAGATGTTTCAATTAATTAAAAACAAATAATTATTTTAGCGCTTCTTACCTTGTTGCTCTCCTAATAGCTGTAGTAGATGTTGCTCCTCTGTTAGCCGCTGTAGAACTGGATGCTTTCTGTGTGAAAACGATGGCTCTTATATAGCTAAAGTTGTACTGATTAAAGCCTATGAACCCCATCTCGTGTCAATCTCTATGAATCAGCATCTTTTCACGCGAAGGAAAGTCAATGTTTTCGCGGGAATAAATGAATTATTTTCACGCGAATACAAACCAATGCTTTCGCGGGAATAAATAATTTATTTTCACGCGAATGGAAACCGTTGCTTTCGCGGGAGTAAATAGTTTATTTTCACGCGAATAGAAACCAATGCTTTCGCGGGAATAAATAATTTATTTTCACGCGAATGGAAACCATTGTTTTCGCGGGAGTAACTGATTTATTTTCACGCGAATAGAAACCAATGCTTTCGCGGGAATAAATGATTTAATTTCCCGCGAATGAAAGTCAATGTTGTCGCGGGAATAAATACTTTATGTTCACGCGAATACAAACCGTTGCTTTCGCGGGAATAAATACTTTATTTTCACGCGAATGGAAACCGTTGCTTTCGCGGGAGTAATTAAATTATTTACTCCCGCGAAAGCAACATTCCATTCGCGTGAAAATAAAACTTGTATTCCCGCGAAAGCAACTGTTTGTATTCGCGTGAAAATAAAGTATTTATTCCCGCGACAACATTGACTTTCATTCGCGGGAAATTAAATCATTTATTCCCGCGAAAGCATTGGTTTCTATTCGCGTGAAAATAAATCAGTTACTCCCGCGAAAGCAATGGTTTCCATTCGCGTGAAAATAAATTATTTATTCCCGCGAAAGCATTGGTTTCTATTCGCGTGAAAATAAACTATTTACTCCCGCGAAAGCAACGGTTTCCATTCGCGTGAAAATAAGTTATTTATTCCCGCGACAACATTGACTTTCATTCGCGGGAAATTAAATCATTTATTCCCGCAAAAGCATTGGTTTCTATTCGCGTGAAAATAAATTATTTATTCCCGCGAAAGCAGTGGTTTGTATTCGCGTGAAAATAATTCATTTATTCCCGCGAAAACATTGACTTTCCTTCGCGTGAAAAGATGCTGATTCATAGAGATTGACCCGAGATGAGGTTCATAGGGTTTAATCAGTACAACTTTAGCTATATAAGAGCCATCGTTTTCACACAGAAAGCATCCAGTTCTACAACAGCTAACTGAGAAGCAACATCTACTATAGCTATTACGAGAGCATCAAGGTAAAAACTTAATAAATTACAGTTTTTACTCATGCATTATTTATTATACTAAAACAACTGAAAAAAATTAATTATCTGTATTTTTTTAGATTCAACCACAAAAAATGGAAATAGTTAACAACACAGAATCAGAAACTCAGCCTAAACCTTTGACTCAAGAGGACTTGATACTTCTACAAAACCTATGCAATAAAAAAATTGAAGAGAGAGTGCGAATTATCTCAAACAATTGTAAATTCATCCAGAAAGACTTGATAAAACAGCTAAATAATTTTCGAACTGAATCTTTTCTAACATTAAAGCTCTTAGGGAATGAAGTTACATCAGACATTCAGAGGTTACATTATGTATTACAACAACGACAATATCAACTAGAACAGGTAAGCACACCAATTTCTATCGAGTGTGCTCGTAAAGATCTTGCTCTAAAAAAAAGAAACATGCAACGACAGTCCGCTCAAAGACAAGCTAGAAGGGTAAGGACTCAACAACGTAAGGCACGACAAGCTACAAAAAACATCTGATTAACAGTCAATTTTTGATGATAAGGTAATAATTAATAAAAAAACACTATTTAGTAAAAGTTTGTAGTTGTTTTAAATTTTCTGTTTAACCATTCTATACTAATACATAACTTTCATTTTTGTTTAATCATCTTATGCTAATACATAACTTTTTATTTTAGTTCATTATGGAATCAAAAGTACATAGAACAGAAGTCTTCTTTCCTAAGATATAACATCAGTACATCAAGTACATCAATGATGACATTGTAAAAAAGATTATGTATTGATTATCATTACAAGTTGTAGTGCTTTGTATTACTTAGTATTTACTAACTCTAGGTATATTATACAAGGATATTTTCCTACTTATTATGTAATAAATGTATATAATCATATATTGGTTTAATGTAGTTATATCTCCTTGTTCTTCTCTCCTCTCTCTCCAAATATCATATGAGTTCGAGTTATGTAAAACAATTATCAAAACTTAAATGCCATACATTCAAAATCTAGCTGCCATATGAGTTCAAATTAAGTAAAAAAAATAATCAAAGCTCAAATGCCACTTAAATGCCACTCAAATGCCTCTCAAGTACCCCTCAAATGAAATACAATATAAACTCGGCGAATTCATCCAACGTCGTAACCCATTGCCTAAACTCCAAGGTCTAATCCCCAAAAAAACACTTGGTAGGGAGATCTGCTCATATATTACTACTCATATCAACATATGAAATGTAATTGGTGCGTATAAACACTGACCCAGCTTAGTCTAATCTAGTTCATACCAATAGTCTACAATATAGTCTACAATCTAGTCTACAATACGGTCTACAATCTAGTCTACAATCTAGTCTACAATATAGTCTACAATCTAGTCTACAATATAGTCTACAATCTAGTCTACAATATAGTCTACAATATAGTCTACAATATAGTCTACACTATAGTCTACAATCTGGTCTGCAATATTGTCTACAACCTAGTCTACAATCTAGTCTACAATATAGTCTACAATATAGTCTACAATCTAGTCTACAATATAGTCTACAATCTAGTCAACAATATAGTCTACAATCTAGTCTACAATCTAGTCTACAATCTAGTCTACAATATAGTCTACAATATAGTCTACAATATAGTCTACAATCTAGTCTACAATCTAGTCTACAATCTAGTCTACAATATAGTCTACAATATAGTCTACAATCTGGTCTGCAATATAGTCTACAACCTAGTCTACAATCTAGTCCACAACATAGTCTGCAATCTAGTCTACAATATAATTTACAATATAGTCTACAATATAGTCTACAATATAGTCTACATTATAGTCTACCATATAGTCTGCAATGTAGTCTACAATATAGTCTACAACATATTGTACAATCTAATTTACATTATAGTCTACCATATAGTCTACAGTATAGTCTACAATCTAGTGTACAATATCGTCTACAATCTGGTCTACAATATAGTCTACAATTTAGTCTACAATATAATCTATAATATAGTCTACAGTATAGCCTACAATATAGTCTACAATCTAGTCTACAATCTAGTTTACAATATAGTCTACAATATAGTCTGCAATATAATCTACAATCTAGTCTGCAATCTAGTCTACAATATAGTCTACAATCTAGTCTACAATCTAGTCTACAATCTAATCTACAATATAGTCTACAATATAGTCTACAATATAGTCTACAATATAGTCTACAATATAGTCTACAATATAGTCTACAATATAGTCTACAATATAGTCTACAATATAGTCTACAATATAGTCTACAATCTAGTGTACAATATCGTCTACAATCTGGTCTACAATATAGTCTACAATATAGTCTACAATATAATCTACAATATAGTCTACAACATAGTCTACAATGTAGCCTACAATATAGTCTACAATATAGTCTACAATATAATCTACAATCTAGTCTGCAATCTAGTCTACAATATAGTCTACAATCTAGTCTACAATCTAGTCTACAATCTAATTTACAATATAGTCTACAATATAGTCTACAATCTGGTCTGCAATATAGTCTACAACCTAGTCTACGGTCTAGTCTACAATATAGTCTACAATATAGTGTACAATATAGTCTACAATATAGTCTACAATATAGTCTACAATCTGGTCTGCAATATAGTCTACAACCTAGTCTACAATCTAGTCTACAATATAGTCTACAACCTAGTCTACAATCTAGTCTACAATATAGTCTACAATCTAGTCAACAATATAGTCTACAATCTAGTCTACAATCTAGTCTACAATCTAGTCTACAATATAGTCTACAATATAGTCTACAATATAGTCTACAATCTAGTCTACAATCTAGTCTACAATCTAGTCTACAATATAGTCTACAATATAGTCTACAATCTGGTCTGCAATATAGTCTACAACCTAGTCTACAATATAGGCTACAATCTAGTCTACAATCTAGTCTACAATATAGTCTACAATATAGTCTACAATATAGTCTACAATATAGTCTACAATATAGTCTACAATCTAGTCTAGTTAACAATGACTTTGGCAGCACAATATTATATAGTAGCCTAAGCATGGCAGCACTCCCCATGGCAGTGGTTGAAGGTTATTTACAAAGTTTATAGTCCACTGTGCAAAATCCCTCTTTTTTCAGCTACTATTAAAACTTATACATGTATGAGCAGTACGATAGATTTGCACAAGTAACTTATCAGCAGCCTCTCCATTCTTCACACCCTGTGTATGCCCCCAAAACCGTCTTAATCCCACACCAAAGTCCCACTCTTTTTTGGGAAGAAGCGCCCCTCTGCCTCACAGAATAATCTCTCTTTCCACAATGCAAACTTCTGGTTGAATAGAGCATCGGCGCTAGTGACCGGTAACTTGATTTATTTTATTTATCTATATCATCGTTTATAACCACGATAAAATGGAGCCGTAGAACAAGCTTAAGTCCTCTAGCACAATTGTCTCAGCCAATCACAGCTCCCTTCACATCAGGCCAACCAACCAGAAGGCCAATCCAATATTTCTTTGGCACCTGCTGGCCAATCACAAGCAGTCAAGCACTAACAATGTCCACGAACTAGACCATCCAATCAAGCAGCTAGATGATGAAACAGCAGAGATGGAGACCTCAAATGGAAATGGAGTGGGCTAAGTCAAAAACATAGACTAGTAAGCCATCATTTTTGTAGATACGAGACCACCAAACGCTACCATTGGTTATCATTCTAAAAGTGAAAACAATTCCATGCTTTGCCTTACAAAACCTGTTTATTTGCAGGGCTCTACACAAAAAAATATGAGAGTTGTCTACTCTCTTTCTCCAAAAGCAAGAATCGAAGCTCCCCCATGGTTGTGTATATTTCGTTTCCTTCTTGCTGCCACTACTATACACCATTACACTTATGATTTTTGTGATGACTGTCACCATATAGCCCACTTTTCCTTGATACTTTCCCATCCCAAATAGCTATTGATGGTTGTTGCTGGAAATTACAGACAGATGATCGCTAAACTACAAATGAGGCAACTGACACCCCTCTAAGTCAGTTAGATTCACAGCTCATCCCTAAGTAGCACCTCTTGGCATTGCTTTACTCCTTATGGCGCCCTTAATTATTTTCTACATCTGTCTGCAAACTACCAGTTGTCAGCAAAACATGAACCAAACAGAAAAAATCAACTCCGTGTTTACTTATATATTGGTGTATGAATGACTTCTGCAGGGAACAATAACAATAGCATAAATCGATAAAGTCCATAACAAAATGGTGTCAACTTTATAGACATTGTAGGACCCTTGGCCAATGGGAGACTATTTTTAATTGACCCGTAAAGAAGGTATGGGGGTCGCTCAATTTGAGGATCTACTAGGACGCATGAGAATTACCTGATATTAATAGAATGACTGTAAGTAGGCGGATTAACATAAATATCTCTGTTCTAAGGAACCCACTCGTTGAAACCAGTGCTTCTGCATGGAATTTCATATTTAATTTTGCCTGGTCATTTTTTTGTAATGCAATACAGCAAACAGCTTTTTTACTTTGTTTGTTTACCCTAGCGAGTATACAAGTAAATAATGCAGTAATTTACTTTGCACCCTTTGTATGGTTGGTTGCTAAGAAGTCTTGTAGCTGAACACCTAGAACGTGCAAAGTGGTTTTAGGGTTGGAATAAGCTATAACAAGATTTGAAGAGTGTTTTTGAAACTTCGTATTGTTGCAAGCTGATCAATAAGTATTTAGAATGCACACTTTTATTGTGAAGTCGCAGGAAATCTCTACAGTCCTGGATACGATGGGTTGTTTGTTATTAAACTTTCGCCGCAAGATGTGGCAGCAAGTTGATACTAAGAATTACAGAGATTATATTTAACGCTAGTTCTCTAGCCCTTTTCTGTTCGGTCGTAAAAAAATAAGAAAGAAAGACATTGGACATTGAAGATGTTATGTATAGGATAATGTAAAGCTTCTTATCGTATAACAAGTTGTAATCAACTTACCAGCAGAAAAACAAAACACTTTTAAGATCGATGTTATTGTTGCTCTTATCATCACTGACAAAACATCTCAGTATCCCATTCCAAAAGCATTTGTTTTCGACTACATTTTAAAATTTACCCTTTATGAATAAAATATATGTAAGTAGTATTAAAAAAAATCAATTAGCACAACAATAATCTCAAGAAAATAATGGAGTTTAAGTCATAATAATCGGTTTAAAATATAAAGTTTAATAACTCGTTAGTGAAATGGTTAATGTGTTTGGCTACTAGGCTAGGTGGTGGAGCCGTAGAGGACTTTTCGGGCTGGGGCTGGGGTTCAAACCCCAGCCAGGTATGCTGTGTTTTCAGCAGTTGCGGAAAAAACTTATGCATAATTGACAATGAAAAAAGTTATTTCTAGCAATAAAAAAAGTATACAGGAACCCTAATGTTGTTAAAAACTCAAGTGCCAATATTTCGGTGGTTGGACAATAAAAGCATGACAAATTAATAAAATTTTTAGCAATCTGTAGCAAGTAACAAAAAACTGAATTATAATTTACTTCCAAGCAAAAACCTTTTATGAAAAACTGTATTTTTGTCTCTTTTCACAATTTTTATAAAATGGTAAAATTGTTTGAAAATCCATGTTTATCGAACAACCTGCAATAAATGTATTTAATTTCGGCAATAAATTTAATCTATAAATAACCCAAACTCGAGGGTCAACAAAAAGTAGTTTAGCGAACAAAAAATAATCAACAATCTCTTATTAATATTGTTAATAGGTGATGAATGAAACTGAACACTAAATAAATTATAACAAGCGAATCAGGTCAGTTCATTTTTATAAAGTGGTTTTGTAACCGCAAAAAACAATCAGAGATAGCGATCGTAGTGAAAATTATACGATATGAAATGGGCAACTTTACAAACTACATTTGCTTATAATGATGCAGTTTTTTTTTTTTTTCTTAAATACTTTGAAAATTGGAAGTCATCTTTTTATGATTTGTTTGGCAATCTATAAGAATTTAGTAAACTATTATGAGGTTCTAAAAATGTGTTCTGTTCCGTACGCGACGCCTTGACTTACGAGCATCGGTTGCTTATTGTCCTTTGTTTGACAAGCAGGTCACAAATACTCTTTATTTTTTTCATAAAAAAATATCAAGTTATGTAACTTTTGTTTCAAGTAGCAAAACAACAAAACAAAGATAGAGCCTTAGCAAAATGATCTGACTTTCAGTTTCTATGTGAAAAATTTGCCTATAAATTGTTTTAAACAGAATCAACTAGGTTTTCTCTTGAGACAACCATAGGAACCTGAACCGACATTTCTCTTTTACTGACTTCTCCAGAACCTGATCTTGGGGCAATTTTACCTTCTGGAAGCAGATAATTTTCTGCTTCAAGCTGCCTGCACCTTCATTCAGTAAGTTTTGGGGTAAAACCAAGCCTGTAGGTGTTTTCCATTGAATCTATCAGAACATCAAAACAAAGATAAAGCCTTAACAAAAAGATCTGAATTTCAGTTTCTATGTGAAAAATTTGGCTATAACTCGTTTTAAACAGAATCGTCTAGGTTCTCTCTTGAGACATCCATAGGACCCTGAAGCAACATTCCTCCTTTGCTGACTTCTCCAGATCCAGATACTGATCTTGGGGCAACTTTACCTTCTCGTAGCAAACAATTTTCTGCTTCAAGCTGCCTACACTTTCGTTCAGTAAGTTTTGCGGTAAAACCCAACCTGTAGGTGTGTTTCATTGAATCTATCAGCTGTTGAAACATGAAGTCGTAAAATCTGCAATAATGAGCAATACATTCATGGTGATACAAATCCTGTAAAAAAGTAATGCCAGTACAAGATTCCAGAAAATGTTGAGGTCACTGCTCCTACCCTCTGAACCGTGCCATCTCGTTTCTGTGCATTTCATTTGCACACATGTCATTAAACAGCTTCATCCCTCGAGCTCGGCATTTCTTTAAAGATTTTTCTAGATCATCCGTAGTCTGAATGTACTCAAACCCACCAACCTAAAGGATTGATTAAATTGACAAAAAGACACATACATGCAGGGGTGGTACATTAGTAATCATAATTGTTTTAAAGTTGATTTTAAAAAAAACTTTGCTTCATTGATTTTCAAGTTTTTACAATGAATGTGTTCACCAGATTTGAACTGGCTGCTTTTGAAGGTATGCAATAGGTCGCACAGCCAGGAATTGTAATATTGTAAGCTCTCTGGTTTGTTGTAAACTATTTCTTTCTCTGTACGGTATGATAAGATTTACTGTGGCATGTTAGCTAGCATCGGCATTCAAGTAGTTTTTGTTCAATAAGTTTTTAGGATTTTCTTCTCTTTCACCTAGGAGTTTTATTATGTAATTTTTGTCTTTACAAACTAGCAAGCTCCAAACAGTAATTTAATAATAAAAAAGATCTTGATGTTTGTAAGTACTTAATGTAGGCAATTTTTGTGGCTGAATTAAAAATCGGTAAATGTTTGCTGTGGTGTATGGGTCATACGTACCATCGGTTTCACGTGCCCCATATATCTGTCAAACCCAGTCTTGAACGAGTTGAGGGCTTGGTCATCCAATTGCTTCGCCCGCATCGCTGACGCAGCCTGCAGATACACAGTATTGAATTATGATATTCTACTTGATGACATCATAGATTTAAAAAGTGAAAACTTCCCTCTAACATAAGCGACTTTGTTCTTAGCATACTTTAGCCCAAAATTTTGCGCGGTATACATGCTGATACAGGAGCTTGCACAGCCAATAACTGGCAAGTAACTATCCAAGCAGTATTATAATGATTATGGTCTTGGAACCACAGAATTCTATTAGGCTCAAATATTCTGCCTCTCTCCAGAGAGGACACCATTGTATCGATCAGTGCCACTCGTGTAATAGACTTTAACAACTAGTAGAGCCTGTGGCTCAGACATACTAGTCAGGGTAGTTTTGTATAATAGCATGGATTTACTGCGATACTGTTCTAGGGAGACTGTCCACTAGAGATACAATGGCAGGAAGCTATTGCTAGAGGTATATTACTAAATGCTTACTGATCACAGGCAATCAATATATACAGAGTTCTGCCTTTTATGGCAAAGCGGCAAGAAGTGAATGGCCAGATCATGAGGTAGCCAATCACTTGTACATGAAGTAGGCTCAACAAGTAACATAACAAAGCTAAATACACTGGAAAATGATAATAGAGTGCACAAGATTAAAGAGTCTACGCTCCTAGTGGCAAGTGGTCGGAGTTGATAGGTCAGAGTTGTTTATGTTCACTGGCCTATCTTCAGGTATACTCTAGGAGTTTTACAGGCTAGAATCCAGAGGTCTTGAGGTGGAGGGTATATATGTCCTAGATACATCCTTCGGAGGGGCTGAGGCTAGGCCTAGGATCCTTTGATCCTTGGATAAGGTGTTCTTTGGTGTCCGAAATGCCTGATCCTGGGCCCGCCACCCCGAATCAGTACTGGATCTGCATGAGTCCACCCTGAATCTGCAGTAGCCAATTCCGAATCGTTATGGGTGATGACCGAGTCTTCACTGGTCATGACTGAGTCTTCACACTGACTCCGTCATTCTATACAGAGTCTAAACTTTTTATGGCGGCCATTCGGCAGCAAGCAGACTATGACCAGAGGTTGATTGCTGGTGTGATGGAGGGAGAGAATAGTCTCCGTGTCTAAGAGATGCTCTCTCTCTCTTGATAGTAGGTATGGCACTGGTTGCTACGCCATTTGCACAACAAAATCTACCGCAGTATGTATATATAAAAGATAAATGCTGCCAAAATGTAAAGTATCTATATAAAAAGCAAGTCCAAGCTAGTTACAACGAGTGTCGATATTAATCCAATTTCTATCACAGAGAGATAAAACAGGGTGGTTGGAACAGAGGAAGGGAAAAGAGGGTAGTTAGAAAGTCCTTGGTTAAAGTGGAAATGTCTGAATTATAATGACGTTGATGCAGAATGTAAATAATGACTGTAGATAAGGTCAGTGCGCTGATGAATAACTATGTGACGCGCAATGAAGATTGGACCTTCTCACTGAGCTTGCTACTATCACTATGTCGGTGTAAATTTGACCTTTCATTCAACAATATCTGAAAAGAAGCATTAACCTTAAAGACAAGTTTTTGTTTTAGGCTAAACCCTAAGTTTTACAATTCTTTATTTTCACTAGCGATAACCAATCACAATTCCTGATGTAAATAAAAATAAACCCTTGAAATTTTTTTCAAACAAAAGTGATATAGAATATTATTTCAATTGTATGAAACCGCGGAATTTACCCCATAAAACGATATTTTAAGAAAAAACCTTACAACAACCACTCATAATGTGTTTGATTTTGCAAATATTAATCAATATTATCGTTTTTTCTAAATACATATTTTTATAATTTTTCAGTAATCGTATCGTATAAATAATTCAATTAACCTTTTTACAAAGAGCGCAGTTTACATAAAAAGCAGTATGTTTAAATTGAACTATTTTCTTTATTATTGATTTTTGAATGGTCATTTTTAAAATGTATATGCCCCAACATTTCAATAGCACTGACAAAGTTTATTCTTCTCTTCGAACCTTGGAGTGACCTTTCTCTCTAATAGCCCTACAGAAGTGAGGGAAATCAAGTTTCTTACATTTTTCTTCCCTTCACTGGCCAAAGTTGGCATATCCCTCTGGCTAGGTGACCATTGCTATTCGTTGTTTGGGTACAATAGAAAAAACTATTTCATTTAAATTTAAAATTTTATATGAGAGTTTGTATATAGGTTCATGTTTGGTTGAATCTAACAATTTAATGAAGACAAAAAGTGATTTTCTCAAAAGCAGGAGGTGATTACCACTTCTATATAATTTTTATAAAAGTAGGACAACTTCTGGCAGAAACGTGACAAACTGGTGCATTTTTGGTTGGGGTGGAAAACCCGAGCTTTGGAAAAGATGGCATTAGGCCGACTGCTCACTGTATATTCCGTGACTAATGTTTAAATTTGAGTGCTTAATGTGAAATCCCGACAGTTTGTTCCACAAAATTTTTTTTCAGAGAGTCTTTACAGCTCTGCGGCTTAAATAATCAGCTAAATAATTCGTGTGGCTGACACAAGCTGTCAGCAATATGACATTTATTTTATATCAAACAATTCAGAGTTGTGCCTGAACCGCTATGACAGATGAAAATCCACTGACTTAGCAATTTCAAGTTTTCTGCTCGAGCTTGACGCATTTTCATAGACATCCTAATTATATTCAATTTATGAAGAGATTTTATTGTTCATGATTTGAAGACTATGAATGTCGAGTGTCATACAAGATGAGTGAAAACTTACATCAAATGTAGCTTCCTTGAGTTTGGTCGTCTGCTTACTTATGTCAACCAGCTCAGGCAGGTGTTCCATTACTTTTATAACTTTTGGAAACAGCGTATCTGGCATCTGTTGACTGGGCAAGTCAGCCTCCATTATTTCTTCTCTTTCTTGAACTTGTTCCGCAGCTGCCTTAAAACAGATTGTCAAGTTGAAGGAAATAGTTTAGAGATTAGGCTTCAAAAATACTACAGTAAAAACTTTACTTGAATTTTAATAGATACTGACTATAACCTTTTCATCATCAATGATTTTGCTGATATCTGGTAGAGCTTTGGGAGAAGGATTGCAAATCTCCTGAATAGGATTCTTCTTTCTAGTATGTCGCGCCGTCTCTTCAACTACCAATAATTAAATATCTACATGACATATTAGGTTAAGTAAAATCTGAGTTGACACAGAGAAATGCTGATCATTTCAAACCTTTTAGCATGTGGTCGACATCTTCATAGTCATTCTCTGCCGCTGCTTCAGAGTCGGTGAGGTGTCCCTCCACTTGAGAAACGGTTTGTCGATAAGGCTGCATCTAGAAGAATTGTAAACCTCTACTTGAGGAAGTGAAACTACCTTCACAACAAATGTTCAATCAATCTTATTCATTTTTCAATTTCAACATTTGAAAACTAACGATTGCTATCTATATTCAAGCATCTAAAATTAGTTTAAAACAAAAGATTTGTCCACATGGAAATATAAAAAAAAACACAAGAAAGCAGTTTTGAGATCTGCACCCAACTCAACGATGCATAAATATTGCTCTCAGTTTTGCATAAAATAATGATTGCTACTATTTAAAATATCATGTTGAGAATCACACTATGATAACCATTTTACATTCAGGCATATTTACCCCTTGAGAGTCGTAGCAGATATTTTTGGGTTTGTCCTTTTCAAGCCGCATTTTGCCTGTAACTAAAAAAATTTTAAAATAGGCAAAGTTTGTGTACAAGTTATCAGAAAGCTTTGCAAAATCACAAAAACAAAGCTCAAAGATCATTTAGCCTATGAAATTGACAAAATCTGGAAAAACATTTACCAGAAGTGGCATCTGAGGTCATGGGCATAAGTTCCTGGCTCTCTTCTCCCCCACCCTATCAAATGTAGTATAAGATCTTATAAGAACAAGTTCAGTTATCTAAAAGCATTGCTCTTCAAATTTTGCTTTTTGTGATAAAAATTGTTTTATGCGCGCTTGTATGACGATGTAAAAAATGGTCGAACATTTGAAAAAATCCAAATCTAAAAACTATGTCACCCATAGAACTATGTCACCCATAGAACTATGTCACCCATAGAACTATGTCACACATAGAACTATGTCACCCATAGAACTATGTCACCCATAGAACTATGTCACCCATAGAACTATGTCACACATAGAACTATGTCACCCATAGAACTATGTCACCCATAGAACTATGTCACCCATAGAACTATGTCACCCATAGAACTATGTCACACACAGAACTATGTCTCCCATAGAACTGTGTTATCCAGAAATATGTCACCCATAGAACTGTGCCATCCATAGAACTATGTCACCGATATGTAACTATAGGTTTGAGACGTTGACATTAGTTTATCTTCAGTTTAACGAAACAAATTCACAGGTACTTATTTTATATGGACTTGAACTTTGCATCAGCTATCTCATATCGGTGAAGTTTGCACCATTGTTCTGATATGCTAGGTTATCAGTCTACACATAGATAAGGCTAGCTATGATGTTCCCATTGTTTCCTTATGTATCAGCCTCATCAACTTCGAATGTGCTGATTTGTTTATTATTCATATACTGTACGTCAAATATTTTTGCTGTGAACTGCTAACAAATTATAGCATGATTGATAATTTCATTTTAGAGCAAAATTGTTAACTCACTGGATTGTCTGCTTGGCTGATATCAAGAGTGCTGGTGCCTGAGAGCTTCCCATAATCGGTGGGTTTGTCTCGTCCTACAACAGCCATGACACTTGTCCTCAGAAGGTCAAGTAACATAAAAAGCACCAAGTTTGAGTCACAAGTAACATCAGCTTTTACCGTCTGTTAATAATCAAAACAGAATAGTGGGCTGTCTCTCAATAACTTACTGACAGGTCCTGGTGGCTCTACTGCAGGGCTTTTCTTCTGAGTTTTTGATTTCCTTGTTAGCTAAAGTTAGAAATTTGTGAAAATTAATGTTATAACCTGGAATATTAAAAAAAACCCTGTTTTTAATACGTACTTATATTTGATGACTTGAATGAAAATTGTTGGAACTGCAGGATTTTACATGATTGTGTTGTTAAATGAGTTTCATTGAGCAACACCAACACAATCTGAAATAATCTATTTGACTGAGAATAGTTGAACCAATATGTAATGAAGATCCAATAATAATTTGCAAAGCCAACCAAAAATAGATATGAGCGTAATCATAAATATTTTTGGTAACTTGGCAATAACTACAAAACACAAGTGGGCACTTGGAAAAGAACATTCCACAGTGATACGAGTTATGTAAATAGTTAAAAAAAAAGTTGCAAATGCAAAACATATCAACTTTCAAAAGAATTGACTTTTTAAATTAATTTTTTTGGTTTTGACATAATCCATAAAAAAATTATCATTAAAAAGCAAACAGTTTCATCTCCCCCAAGCTTCATTTAATGTAATGAACTAAACATCTACCAAATATATTTTAAAAGTCAACTTAATTATTGTTTCAGGAGTTGAAATAAAATATTCTGGCATTATACAGCAAGAGTTTGAGCCACAAAAATTTGAAGGTCATGCTACCAGTTAGCTCACTAATATTGAGTGCACTTGACCTAAGATGTATTAGCAATCACCTGATACTAACTTCTACACTGTAGAGCAACAAGTTTTTAGTGAAGTGACAAAAATTGTCAGAAGTTGTCCATCAAAATAAGTGTTGGATGAGTGCTAAGTCAGGTGCCACGCCATTTCATTATTGAGTTTAGCTTGACACCAAGATAACTGGAGCTAAAAGCTAAAACTATATATAAATTGTTCTCACTTGTCGAAGTGCAGTAACCTTGATAGCAATTACATCATGTCTTTGCCATAAATTATTGCTCTCACAAAGTTTTTTCCCTTTTCACCTTCCAATGTAGACAATAAGAGTATTCGCGACCTCTATTCGCCGAGCACAATGCAATGAAAATAATCTGATCGGAAATAATTTCAATCAATAAATCATTATTTTGTTCTGATCTCGAGGGTGAATGAGTGTTTATTTGTATTGTTAGTAGGTCACAAATGAAAGTTAATAATCGATTATATATACATATGTATAATAATTGTAGATAAACTATAACAAGTTAGTTTATTTATTTTAATTCACTGGTTTTATATCCTCAAAATCATTACGAGATAGCAGGCATTGTGGAAAATATTCAATACAAAAAGAGAGACTTTACAAACTATATTGGCTTATAAGGATGTCGCTTTTAGTCTTTCTCGATAAATTTCTAGATTTTGGAGTCATCTACTTCATTTATTTGGTTATCTCTCAGAATTTACTGAATCATTGTAAAGTTCTAAACTAATGTTCTGCTCCATACTCGACATGTTGATCTATAAATACCTATTGATTTATCCTTTTGGTTTGCTGAATGCCCCACAAATACTGCTATTGATCAACTAAATAAAGTTTAATCGATGTTGTCACTTTGTCTTAGTAAAAATTTTCATGAAAACTAGTTTATCCTCTGACGGCCATCTTGCAGATGCACAAAAAAAGCCCTTACGCTGCTGTTTTTCATATCAAAGTAATTAGTTTTAGTCAAACTATTGAATTAGTTTTTTGTTACTCACCAGTCTCCTGAAGAATGCCATTACATTTATTCGTTCCTTTAAAGGGATGGTATCATGTAATTGGAAGGTTCAATGCTTTGATTAAAGGATCTTATCATTTCAAGTTGACGCCCAGCATGACTGTTTGGGAAACTAAAAGAAAATACAAAATATTCCATAGGCATTCATCATGATGGTGCAATTGTCCCTTAGAATTGTGAGCGCTAGCACTGCAAATATTAGAGAACAAGAAAGCTAAAACATTGACACTTAAAATTAATGGCAGCAATGAAAAATAAATGCGCCAAAAACTTCAAAAACAAAACAATAAAGGAAACAAACAAAATAGTGTAGAGGAGTGTTAAACAAGGAGAAAATAGCTCTTGAAAGATAAGATTTGAGGAAAAGGTGTAGCTACGAAAATAAATGTAAGGAGGGTGTCAGCTGAGAGAAAAGGAAAAAGATAAAAGCACAAAAACAACCATCATCAAATTACTTAAAAAATAAATATAGATTAAAAAAAATAAAAGTAAATAAAATGAAAGATTGGGAAGGGAGGAAGACAAAGAGAAAAATAGTGAAATATTTAAAGAGCCATGGTGATGGTTAGTTAACAAGGGAAAAGTAAGGCAGAATTATGAAGATCAAATTAGAGTTTAAATGCTGAATACCAAACATAGCAAACCTTCCTAGTTGTTCAAACTACCAGCTAGTTTTTCAATAAAAGTTTTGAAACCTATGCTCAACCAAGCACTGCAATAAGTTGGTCTTTAGGACATACTATATTATATACGAACTTACATTGTAAGGGGAACATAGCTTTCCTTGCTGTACTCTGACCTAGACAATGTTTAGACTCTAGATGAACACCCTAATATATTCTATGCTTGTATAGATAAGATACAATTAGATATCAGTGTAGGAAAATGCTCATGTACAAGGACTTTGGTTGTAAGATAAGCAATAAGTAATCTGTGAATTATCTAGTCGTTTTATAATTATAGTATGTTTATATTGCATTAGATTATATAATTTCAGGTGTTTGATTTGTATTAGTGAGAAATTTTAAAACTCCAAACAACAATAATGAAATTAATTGTTTCCAAATGTTGCATGGCAAAAAGCCAACCATTACGTGGCAAAAAGCCAACCATTGCTTGGCAAAAAGCCAACCATTACGTGGCAAAAAGCCAACCCAGATTGAGAAACAAAGATTACTTTTTAAATAAGAGCTGAAGCAGCTTGTCAGCTGATGCAATAATTGGCAGCGCTGATAGCTTTGATGGGGCGCTATGATAGCGAAAAGCCTCAACAACTGTGAGATACATGCAACATATGATAGAGCTCTGCATTTCTAACAAGAATTAAGGTAACCCATAAAAAGGTGATAGTGAACACTGTACACTAGCCAATTTTTCAAAATATCTCAGATCAATAGTCGATTATGTAATTCAAATGGCTAGCTTTTAGGCTTGTCGTAAAGAGCCTGTATATTGTAATAGATTTCGTAGTGTGGCCGTTACGTTTATTTATCCTAGTAAACAGATACACTAGTGAGTGAGTAATCACTTGTGTGTTGTCCACAGGTAGTGGATTCTGAGAAGGCACTAGCTGGGCAAGTCCATGCTTGTCTAGTTGATAACACTTGGCAGCAGGTTGCTGTGGAAGAAGATGAGTCAAGGTCCTGTACTCCTACTAGCTGATCAAGGTCAACTGTACTCTTATGAATTCTTGTTGTGTACAACTTACGGTAATTTTCGATGTCATGTTGTTTTGATTATTAGCGGTTAGTCGGTTTATAGTGTGCCAGCCTTTGCATGTATATATGTCATTTTTGTTCTTTTGGGCCTGTTTGCTTTTAGCCAATCATGTGTGTGCATTTTCAACTGCGATTTCAACTGCATGCTTTCTTATAAATAGAGAGACTCTTCGCCCAAAAGGCAGATCCGTTTGCGCGCATGTAAAGAAAACTGCTTATGCGAGCTTTTGTGTCTTACAAACAATAAAGTGTCTATAACTTTATCTTCTCGCATTAATTTTGGCACGTTGCCGGGCTAATTTTTTGTTCCATGTGTTTGGTGGAACTCAGTGCATAGTGTTATACGCACGCTAAAAGTTTTGCACAATGATTTTTACAATATCACATGCGATAATTTAAGTTCACTAATCTTCAGGAACTAATAAATGCTGTTGTTACCGCTACAGCGATAATAAATAAAATATCAGTACAAAACTGTAAAAACCTTTTATTTTATTAAATACTTCAAAAAGTACAAAGTCTCTAGTGGTGTATCTCTAAAAATAGCAAGAACACTAGCTGGCGCAAAAAAAAACTATCATCTAAACATATACAGTCAAATACAGCTGATTTATTGATACAGGATGCTATTTGAAAGATGAAAACAATTTATAATAATAATTGCTGCATATGAACAGACGAATACATACAGAAATATGTCAAGTATGTATAACCAAGTTACAATCCATCATTGTCTTAAGATCAAAAAGTGATCCGCGCAGGTTGTAACACTCTGGTAAAAAATTTGAACCTAGAGAAATTAGCCATTACCTTCTTATTGTAGTATTCACATGCAGGTTTTGTTACCGAGTGATTTTTAGTTGAAAAGTTTCATTTCGGGTTGGCAGTTTGCAGCAATCTGATTTGTAACAGCCTCAAATACAAAGAAATTTTTCAATTGTGTCTAGTCGTAGCCCGTAACTTGTTAATTATCAAAGCTACTGGCAATGCAGAACAGTAGGAGTTTTTAGTCATATGCGAAAAGATTCATCAGCGCTATCGAAAAACTAGTTATGCTCCAATCTTAACTTTGCGGGGAAATTAAGAGTAAATCTGACGTAAGGATACCGGCATACATGTAGTACTCTAAAAGACTTGTTTTACTAGTAGTAATATATGAGCAGATCTCCTTGTTTTACTCAACTGCCTTGCGCTGCAAACTTGATCTATAAGAGGTTATAAGCTGCAACAAGCTCGCATTCTCAGCTGCCTGCAAGTCTCCTCTGTTGTTTTCAAACAAAACCCATTCCTGTACGTATCCTCGACAATATCTAACAGGTGCATGAGCATGTGCCCATAAATTCTACAACAAATAGTTAGTTAGTGAGACTTTTACATAGTTTGCTTTGAGGTTGAGTTCGTTTGAGATTTAAAACAAATCTTTGGTACTGATAAATATGATTAAACCAACCCCTTGTACTGAGACATCTCGTCTCTATACTTCTTTTCTGCACACATTCTATTGAACAATTCTATAGCCCGATCTCTTGCCTTTTTTAATTTATCATCCAATTCATGACTGCCAATGGTGTGCTCAAAACTACCAATCTAAAAAATTTACATTACAGTAGTAAGATAGGAGCAGATCTCGGTGAACAAAAAGACATGCCATATAACCCCCTAAGTATCTTTTGCGAGTTAGATTTTTGGATTGTGTTACAGACGTGTCAAAAGTGCATTTGTTAGTTTTTAGATAATTTTTGTTAGTATGAGATGTATATACATATGAAAACAGATCTGCTAACATGTTACAATGTTGTTTTTTGGTACAAATATTTTTTCAGACCTGTTACAGGATAATATTTATATAGGTATGTATGTATGATAGTTGAAATTTGCACCGAGCTGTAAGATATTTATTGGTTCGTTATTTGTTTATGCTGGAGATCCCCCCCCCCCCCCCCCCCATTATAGTTCCTGGTTGACACGGATCCTTTGTTTGTTTACTATTGTTTTGGTTGTGGGTTAGATATTATGTTTATTTGATTAAAATAGAAATAGTGAGTGTAACAAAGTGTATAATAATAGTGTAAGAAGACTAGGTAAAATGGAAAATATAGTATATAATAATAGTGTAGGTAAAATTGAAAATCTTTGTCATAGGAAGTAAATAATAGTAGCGTATAATGATGAAGTGTTGACTAAATATAATATTTGCTTGATAGTAAAGAGTTTGAGTAATGTGTTTTGCTAATCAACACATTGTTATTTGTAGTGGTTTTTTACTGAGTCTTGAATGATAATACTGTAATTGTTTAGTTCCCCTTATCAGCTGTTTCTTTTTTATGTCTAAAACAAAACATTAATGGATGTATAAATTATTGCAAGTAACTTGAGATGAAGTATTATAAACAATCGACAGATTATATTGTATATAAAAGATAAATCACTCACCGAGTTGTATTGTTCGACTTGAACTTCTTGATTACAATTCTTGTTTTGTAGTTAATGTTCTTTCAAAACGGTAGAAGCAACATTTCTTGCTGAAAGCAGTAACACTCTGTTTTCATGAAGTTCCTCAGTGGCAAAGTACCTAAACTTTTCAGTCTCATCTAGTTTGTTGATTATGTTTAGCGCTGTTTCCATTGCTTGCATTGGCGTGAATGTGACGATGTCATGTCGAGGATGGCCAAATCCGATAACTTCTCGATTTCGTCAGAGGATAACTCCTGTTTCAATTCTTTTTATGTCAGCAGCGTGTTTTCGGGTATGTACAGAAACCCCATCATCAATCCGTCGTATTGCAGACATCTGTAGCTCACTAGTAGTGCGTTCATTACCATTTATCCATTAGGTAAAGTTAAATGACGAGCTACTTGAGGAGATTCAAAACGGATTACACTACCTACTGAAAATTGAGAGAGGGTTGCTATACGGATCATGTTGAGCAGCTGAGAAGGTGTTTTCTTTCTTGTTAACCGATTTACTTGTTTAGCGTTTTCAATGGATATAGTAGCGGGAAATCTGATTGAATAAAATATTTGATGCATTTCCTGATAAAAATCCATGAAGATCACCAGTCTTGGCCCATTTTTTACCGAATTTTTTGACATTGTAGTGGATAATGGACAAGTTCCTATAGATATCCTCATCTGGTGTTTCAACGCAAGTTATCTCCAAAAGCGATAGTTTTGGATTTATCTCCAAAAGCGATGGTTTTGGATTTATCTCCAAAAGCGATGGTTTTGGATTTAGATAAAGAGGTTCAAATTTTCCAATCATTAATCTTTCATTTATATGACAAGAGTTTGGCATACTGGCAGCGTTTTTTTTGCCAAGCATGAAATGTTCGAATTATAAAGAACTTTCAGAGTAAGTGCGTGGTGGAGTGTTTTATTTTCATTGTAGTTCCATAGCTTTGGTCTAAGTATTCATGGGCTCTTTCTTGATATAGTCAACTCAGGTGGAATATTTTCTGTCTCCTCGGGATATGGTTCAAATGTTGGAAGTTTGACTGTTCTGATATCCTCATCCTTATCCATAGTAATGAGTAAGAAGTTGAACTGGAAACAAAACAAAAAAACTATCGATAATAGTAGAGTTTTGATTTGATAGATTGAGCAATGTAAAAAATTATCTTTTAATATAAAAACTAACCAAGTATTACTAATAATAAATTATTGAAACTCAAAGGATAGCTCTTTGATGCTTCACAGTGCAACTAGTTGACTTTTACCAATAAGTGTTAAATAGTTATTTATTAATTCTCACCTTATTGCTGAGAGTGCTCTAAGTAGTTGCAGTAAATGTTATGTAGATGTTGTTCCATTGATGATGCCGCTGAAGTGAATGATTTTAGTGTAAAAACAGTAGATCTTATATAATCAAAGTTGCACTGATTGACCAAATCAGATCTCTTACTTGTCTGAAAAATATTGTGTTGTTTCGGGCAAAAAGCCCTTAATAATATACATGAAAATTTTCACGTAAATGTTTTTTTTTTCTCGCGCGAAAAAACAACATCTTTCACGCAAAGATTGTGGTTTCTTGGCAGACAAAAAATGTTGCTTTTTTCGCTAGAAAAATGTTGTTTTGTGCGTGACAATTCCCTTATAATATATATGGAAATTTTTGGGTGAAAAACTTTTTTTTCTCGCGCGAAAATCTTCATATATATTATAAAGGGTCTTCGTGTGAAAAAACAATAATTTTTTTGCGCAAAAAATGTGGTCTTTTGCACGAAAATTCCCTTATAATGTATATGGAATCTTCACAATTTTTTTTGGGCGGAAATTTTCATGTATATTACAAAGGAATTTTCTCGTGGAAAAACTTTTTGCGCGGAAAAAGTGGTTTTTTGCGCAAAAAATGTTGTTTTTCCGCGCAAAAAATATTGTTTTTTGTGCAAAAATCCTTTATAATACATATGAAGATTTCCATGCAAGAAAAAAAATATTTGCGCAAAAATTTCCATGTATGTTATAAGGGAATTGGCGGGAAAAAAACCAAATTTTTTGTGCAAAAAAATCAACATTTTTTGTCTACTATAAAACCACATTCTTCGCTCGGAAAATGTTGTTTTTTTTGCGTATAATAAATGTGACAATTTTCACTTGAGAAAAAAAATTATTTGCACAAAAATTCCATGCATATTATGCAGGAATTGTTGCTCAAAAAACAACATTCTTTGCGCGAAAGGTATTGTTTTTCCTGACAAAGATTGATATGTTGTTTGCCGCACAAAAAAAGTTGTTTTCACACGAAAATTCCTTTCTAATATATGCAAGGGTTTTTGCTCAGAGAAAAAAAACTTTCACTTGAAAGTCTTCATCTATATATCATAAAGGGATTTTCGCCCAAACATTGTTCTTCGTGCAAAAACCGTTATTTTTCCTGACAAAGATTGATGTGTTGTTGTCACGCAAAAAATGTTGTTGTTTGCACAGAAATCCCTTTATAATAAATATGGAGGTTTTTGCACAAATAATTTTTTTTCTTGCGTGGAAATCTTAATATATATATATTACAAAGGGATTGTTGCACGAGGTCAGTTATTGCAACTTTTGCTATTTAAGAGCTATTGTTTTCACCCAGAAAGCATCCACTCCCACAGCAGCTACGGAAGGAACAACATCTACTAACTACTAGGAGGACTTTCAGCATTATGGTAAGAAATAATAGAGAATTATTTAACACTAGTTGAAAAACTCAGCTGCTCTGTTCTAAAAGGATGAACTCATAAACCTATCTGGTTTGCTCTCAGAAGTGCATAGTTTTGCTAGTTGACAAAATTACCTTTTGGACAAAGTTCTAACCACCGATCTCTAATTACTTATTGTCTCCTATATTTCCATAGGTTGTTTAGCTTTGATGAAAAATATTCGTTTATTTTACAGTTACAATGGCTTAATATCTTTATCATCAAAAGTCAACCAATTCTCACTAATCCAAAAATTATCAAGGTTGCGATGTTATACGAGTTTTAACACTATTTGTTTATAGTCTGGTAATAGATGTTCTTTATGGAGTCGTAAATCACAAACACAAACTTTAGTAACCCCTTTTATTATTTATTTTAGGTTTTCAATAGGAATTAGCTTCTTCTTCAACAGGAAACAGCTTATGATCAAACAACTATACATACCATTCATCTAAATCAAAAGAAAAGTCTTTATTTATAAGGTAAATCTTTATAAACATATTAATTGTAATCTATTCAAATGTACATTGAAAAAACTGAAAGTTTAGCTCTTTGTTTTTAGTTTTTCATTTTTTTATTTTATATTATCAATCATCAAAGATGAAAGGAGAAGTTCAATTTTCAGCAAAAGTTCCTCTTTGAGCAATTACTGAAAAGTTACTACTTGTTGTTTTGCGCACAGCTAAAAAGCAAGACATCATTGTATAAAAATAATGTGTCCTGTATTGAATAACAAACATGCAGCAAATACCATCCACAATGAAAAAGAAGATGATAAACAGAGTCAAATCAACTTTGATAATGCTGGAAATCATATTCAATGGAAAGACAATTTTTTTACTATCATCGCTGATGTTGATGGTGGTAAAGATGCGAATTTGTCATTTTCGAGTTTTGAAAGTCTAAAGACTGTTCAAAACAAGATTATCATCAGCATCATGTGTCAAGGAGATAACAAAGACATATGCAATCCCAAAATCCTGCATACTGAGTTTTAATTATACTATATTAACCTTGCGCAGCTGATGTTTGAGACAGTTACCTCTGACCAATAAAAGTGTGAACTGGAGTAAAAAAGTCCATCTCTCAAAAAAAATGAAATACCGGATTCCTCTACTGTTGTTCTCTATTCTTTTCAAACATTGTCTTGCAACGGAGAATCTTCCATTAATTTTATTTTACTGGTTTTCGGATTGTTACTATGGAATTCTTGAGGGCTCAAGGGTTTGAGTAGTGGGTCATCTTTTTGGATCTAGCTTTAAAATATCAATTGCGTGTACTCACATGTTTCGAAAATTCAGCCACTCGACAAGCAGCCTGCTCGGCAAATGATAAGATGAATCAGTGCCCATTTGTTTGCAAATCCGATGAAGCTTTGTCTTACATCCAATTATACTTGGAAGGAAGAGCTACAACTCCAAGAACAACGACAACAACAGCAACTCTACCAACAACAGCAACAAAAACCAACACTACTATGGAAACAACTAATGATTGCATATGTCAAAAACAATACCACATATGCAAAAACAATTTGATAGCGACTACAACTCCACCTTCTTTTTATAGAGTTTTTATTTATAATAATTTGGAAAAATTTTCATCATCATTCATCCCAAATGTGAAAGAATTTCTTGCAACATCATTAAATATTTTACAAATTGAAAAGGTTTTATATACATTACTTCATACTACAGTATTTTATACAGTCTAATACAAGCGTTATCAACTATATCTACACTTTTCAACCTATTATTATATACTATATTTTCCATTTTACCTAGTCTTCTTACACTATTATTATACACTTTATTACACTCACTATTTCTATTTTGATCAAATAAACATAATGCCTAACTCACTACGAAATCAAAATTCAAATGTACTTTATTACGTTCGCTCCGCTTTAATCAAGTAAAAATAATAGGCATTTTCGGATCGAGAACGTTCATGCCAAAATGGGCAAAATTTTCGTTTTCGGCGAGTACAAAACCTGTTTTTTGGAACTCTATGCTGAACGGTGGTTTTACTGTTCAGGGGGTCGTCCACCCTATGACGTTCTTGATCCGAATGCGTAGAGTTCTCGTATAATTAATATTTTTGCAAATAATGAGCCCTTTTACGTTAGTTACAATAACAAGACAAGAGTGATGAGGCCTCAAGTTTCATTTCTAACAATAATAATAAAATAAATAATAACAAGTCTTAAAGCATGTTGATGTTGAAATTATTTTTGGACACATTTACTGAGGATGGTGAATTTAAATAAAATTGTAATAAATAATTATAATATAACAAAAATGTATGATAATCATTATTAATATTACTGTTATTCAAATGATATCATCATCAATATTATAAATAAGTTCTTATAGTTTTTTTTAATTATTTTATTATACTTTAGTTAGTAAAAAAAACAATTATTCAAATAGCCAAACATCACCAACTGATAATAAGCATTGTTAAAAATGAAAAATAGTAATTAGTAAAACACATAAGTAGCTGGTAATAATTATCAAAATTATTATTTACTTTTTTATAATATATAACCAAAAAGCTGTCACCTCAGCAGGATGCGTCTTTTACTATTCACTGCGACACTAGAAAAAAAAGAAGATAACTCCGATGAAGTGAACTTTTGATGTTGAACGTTCATGCATAGAAATTATGCCAGGAACGAACGTCAAAATTGCATTCGGAAGCGCTTTCCCGTGCCAATTTTTTCAAGGCATGGACGTTCTTGATCCGAAAATGCCTAATACCTAACCCACTACCAAAACAAGAGTAAACAAACAAAGGGCCCGTGTCAACCAGGAACTATATTGAGGGGGGTCAACCTCCAGCATAAACAAATAACAAACCAATAAATATTTTACAGCTCTGTGCAAATTTCAACTATCATTGACGTTACTGCACATACATACATACCTATATAAATATTATACCGTAACAGGTCTGTAAAAATATTCATACCAAAAAACAACAATGGAACATGTTAGCAGATTTGTTTTTCTATGTATATACATCTTATACTAACAGAAATCATCTAAAAACAACAAATACACTTTTGACAGGTCTGTAAAACATTCCAAAAATCTAACTAGCAGAAAGTTTTTAAGGGTATATGGCAGGTCCTTTTTCACCCAGATCTGCTCCTATCTTACTACTCATTACATTAGCTACAATTGATGATACAACATGTTATTAATGACTGTTTATTACTATGTATTGACGCTACTGTTTCATAGACACAGAACTCCCAATCATAAATAATCTTTCAAACTTCAAATCATCTGCATAGTAGTGGAAATAGGGCTTGTTTAAATGTAGTACAGCCATATATAGAATAACAGTGGCATTTTATTGCTACACACAAGAACCAACAACAGAGAGTTTTACACCAAAATGGTATACCTTTGTTAAGGTGCTATGCATTCAAACAGAACACAAATAAAGAGATGACTTGCTGAAACCAGTGAATTTTTTGCTGTCAACCAAAGATACTGTGAATCAGTACAGGAGCAAAGACCGAGTCGAATCTCTTCTGTATGATCACTATGGCAACCAGCCAGACTAACAAGCTTAAATTATTAAAAAGTAAACCGAGCAATTTCCTTATAATCACCAATGTTCACAATATAGCACAAAATACAACAAAACTTTTATGTACTCACACCTAATCAGTTCTAATCTAACACAGGAAAAGCAGCGGTATTTGTGCAGTAGGAGGTGTTAATATATACAAATAACCGAGTTAAAATACAGCACTGCAATTGGTTATAAATAAAGAGGCTGAATAGCGGTTATTAAATATAAAAATTTGATAAATTAGCAATGCGTCTGTTCTTTTGAATCATTCAACCCAGCCAATCAGGGGTGAGTATCCTTGCTAATTGAATGGAAGTCCTTCTCTTCTACTGCTAACCCACCCTGCTAATAAATGGCATCCAGCCAACAGGAGTAGTCCATAAGTTATCACACCAGCTAGCAAACAAAGTTAGTAGGCTGGCACTCCAGCCAGTAGTACTTCAATCAGCTGACACACTGGTCAGTGACTGACTAGTGACTGGTGAGTCACTAGTCAACTACTACTAAAGCAGTAAACACAGCTAATGCTCAGCTGCTAAACCAATGCTACACATACCAGTGAGCATAATGCTATACACTGTTAGCTAGTGGCAATCCTTTGCAATATTGTGAGTCTTAACATTGGAGACAATTCTTACCATACTGGTTGCTTGCTGTACGTAGTTTTCAAATGCTGTTCTGAATGAATAAAAAGCTTTCTCATCTAGCTCATCTGCCAACCTTAGAGAAACAGCCTAAAAAGCATTTATCCGCTTTTTACAACTTTTACGAGCAAATTATTCGTTGAAAAATCGCACAATAAACTCAAGAATATCACAAAAGCAATATTTTCAATAGAGAAGTTGATAGTTTGTATTTATTGATTTGCACTGCTTTGAATTCTTCAATAAAAAGTTTTAGTAGTGTCTACTAGTTAATTAAAAGACATATTTTTGCATTCTCAGCTGGAGAGTCAGCAAGTTCCAATTCTTCAAATGCTGCTCTCACATCCAAGTACTCGCTGTTGTTATTTTCATCTCAAGGGCTCAAACTCGATTAAAGTATCATGCATAAACATTTCTATAACTTGTCAGTTGACAAAAATGCAAACAGGCTCAAAATGTTAAACAGGTTTAATATATTTCATCGGTACGCTCATCATCATCATGTGTGATAGTGAAATGAGCATAGAAAGACGCTATTTTAGTAGCCTTATGCATGAACACATAATTGTCTAGACGTCGAGGTAACAATTGAAGAGATAAGAAATTTTAGATACACAGAAGTTAGATTTATTTATTGTATAACTTTCCCAGGAAGCCTACGACAACAACTGCTTACATAGGCCGAAGCAAATTACACGAACTATCGCAAAACAATAAACTGTTACGCAAAAGCAAGTTCTTTCTGTTACTGTTGCAATAAACCTGGTGTGGTTGTGACTAGATGCAGAGGTGGTATTATGGGACAAGCTGCCTGTAAGTTTTTTGAGTGATGACCCAACAATCGCACCTCTGTAACGATGATTATATTCGCATGACTATTAACAGAAAACAGCAAACAAGGCAAAAGAAGACAGCTTGCATGAAACAAGACGTGCTGTCTTCAAGGACTCTGGTCGATCATCTCTCCCCCAGGGTTATATAATACTGTTTGTTTTAGGAGATTATCCCTTGGTTGAAATGGTAAAGTGATACTTTGTGAGTCATTTGAAAACACTAAAATTTCCCGCAGTTTCTTTTTAGTTGTTATCTAAACGTGATAACTGATCCTTAAACAGTCATGATTGACTTTTACGCCATAGTGGAATATTTTATTAGTAACTATAATAGAATTGGTTCAGTTGAATGGTTTTTCGTGGCATTGGACACTCTTACCACTCTCTCAAATATATTTTTTCAACTTACATCAGGCCGAGCTTGTTTCAATTTAGATGTTTGTTTGGTGAGAACCACAAGTTCAGAAAGCTTAGCAACCTCGTTCAACATATCAGTGAAAGACCTTTCTGTCATCAAGGGACTGCGGTGGTGTGGTTCTAATTCTCCTCTTTTCTCTCCAATCTCTGCTGCTACATCCTAAAATTATGTTGAAAAATTCAGAGGAAAACAGTTAATGGTGCATTCCACATTAAATGTTAAAGTTTAATGCGCTTAAACTTTCAAGGATTTTGACAGTTGAGTTTAATAATAAAAAATTACAAGTTCTAAAATAATATAATGCACAACACTCACTTTCTCCTTCTCAATAATGTTGCGGTCAGGTGGTGAAACCTTGCCCAATGGATTAGAAATTTCTTCAATTTTCTTGTTTTTTGTACCAACAAGTTGAAAGCTTCCTCTCTCTACCAATGGTATATTATTGTAACAAAATTTGATGAACCAAAGTAATCCATGCCCTTAACCTTTACCTACACTCGTCAGCGTGCAACAGTGGTTTCCGATTGATACCAGATATTCAACCCCTGAATTTAAATACCTTTTTGACACTCCTTGTTTAGTGTCACAAATAGGTGATACATTAACATACAGGGCTTTTCTCAGTAGACTAGTGTAGCTACTACACATCCCAACTATAAGCTGTACCCCAAAAACTGGTTGGGTTGCCAACAACTTTCTCCACTATGCTCAGTCTACTCTGTATCGCCTTAGGTAAGATGTACAGAGCAACACAGATAGCGGTCAGGCAAATGCTTCCAGAAGCGAGTATATAGCTACTATGGGCAATGTCCAAAAAATTGTATCTCATGTTTTTCCAACGAGGAGGTTGTCTATGCACCAGAAAGCTAACCCTTTACTCAATAAAACAATAACGAAGCCTCCACTAATTTTTGGTACTA
Organism: Cryptosula pallasiana; assembly: GCA_945261195.1. Classification (NCBI taxonomy): domain Eukaryota; kingdom Metazoa; phylum Bryozoa; class Gymnolaemata; order Cheilostomatida; family Cryptosulidae; genus Cryptosula; species Cryptosula pallasiana. The sequence continues at coordinate 35,763,133 of OX183136.1, forward strand.
AAGTTTTGTGTCTTTTAAAGACATATTATTTTTCAATCTTTACATCTGCAGTTTGGTGCTTGAGACGTCTGCATTCGTTCTAACAAATATCCTTATTGAAAGATTCTTCTGCTTTGCAGCTCACTTTCTAGCCATCAACTAACTTGTGTTTCTTGACAACAGACAGGTTTGCTGTTCTCAAACGACCATCCTACTGAATTGTGTTATGTTGAGTGTTAGTTCAATTTTTACTGACTGGCTCTTACAGCCTATGGTGATTTCATGGCTGATATGTAGCCATCTCTAGACAAACTCAACCTTTTCATTTTCACGATGTATAAATATAGTTGTAGTACTTGTAATTACTTTTTTTACATTTTTTCCTCATAAAAAACATGTTACTAAATTAATTAATATCTATTTACATCCTAACATAAGAAGTAGCTATTCTTCAAAGTGGTGCAAACAGTCAAACTCAACTTTCTAAATCTAGCTACGAAAGCTGGCCCAGTATTATATCAATTTTTGACCAGTTTTAAATTTTGACGCTGTATTTTCTCGAAGCCTAGGCTACTCTATTTTTTGTGAACTACATTGCAGGCGATGATTTCCTAAGCTTATGGAATCATTAATTGGCATACACTTACATATGAGAGCAGAGACGTGTCTGTGATTATTAAGGGCTATGTCTTTTCTCGCCAAGAGAATAGATGTTCTTTGTAGCTGATTTGGGGCAGCTAGATGAGGTTTATGCTTGTTTCTATAGGTGAGTTGTGCCTGTTGGCTTTATTTTAAAAGATTTGGAATGGGCAAGAGAAGCAAGAGACATAGAGGAAAATGGAGGGTGAGCCATCTGTAGACTAGAAGCCAAAATTAAAACTTCAACTTAGTAGAGATGCCTCAATTTCACAGTTTTTTTCAACTGGGATGTGTAGAGGTCTTCAAAGGCTGGTCTAGGAAAGAAGTAAGTTCAGGGATAAGGTGAGGGGCAAAAATTGTATGTAGTTTTCTTGAGTACCTTCATTTTTTTGTTTATATTTGTTTTTTTCTCTTTTGTAAAGCTCCCACATCTTATAAAAATTGCAAGTTCGGCTGCTTCTTCTCTTTGAAGGAAAGTTTTTTTTGTTCTTTATAGTTTAGTTCAGTACAATCTAAATGTTTGCATATTCAGCTGTAACTGCATTAAAATAAAAATGATAAAATGAAAAACAATATAGCTGGTATGTGCTGAGTAGAGGTCAGTTTTAACAGGAAAAGATTGTTAAACAGAATGGAAGGTTACCTACATAGCGACAAGTCCAGGATGAACCAGCACCAGGTTTCTGTTGGTAGCTGAAAAGAGCTATAGAAAGAGTTTTTGCTCTTTAACCAGCACAAACAAACAAACAAGTTATGTCTGTAGAAATAGAAAAATACTCCACAACATCAACTTACCCAACAATGATACCAAAGGCTTGTTACATAAAACTAAAATCCTAGACAAACACCCATACCTTCTTCAAACTGGTCTATTTCATCATAGTCATTTTCTGAAACTGCTCCATAGTTGGAAGAACTCTCTTCTGGTTGTACAGCGTCATGATATGACCTTTCCTAGAAGCATAATGTGCATACATTTGTAATTCTAGAAGTTAATTAATCGGGTGGAATAGTCATATGTCTGGGTTGGTTTTACGCATGCTACTTTACGCTTTTTGTCTCGTAAGCGATTCTTTTGTCCAATGAACCTAAAATAGGTAAATAAAGTAAATACATCTTGTATCCAACGTGCATTGGCAAATCAAACAGCAAAAGCTGAATTTTATTACCACCAAGCCATTTACCATAATTGACTCCAAAGTTCAGTGGAAGCAGTGGCTCATTCTCTCCTCTTACTAGTGACTGCCCCACCTAGCAAACATACCAATATATATTCTCATTTACGAAAAAATTATTTTTTCTCTTGGACTTCTCTAGCTGCCTAGCGAGCTCAACAGTAACTGAAAGAAACAAAAATGGTAGGAAAAATTTTTCAAAACTTGTTATAATCAAATGGAAGTATTTTACTCTCAAGTAGGAGGTTGGTAGTTCAAAAAACAGCAGTTATCGAAGCTGGCTTCTGGTAGGGGTGGGGAATTTGGTGAAACTGGCAGGAGAGAATCACTTAATATTTATAAAGAGACCATGCAGGGGAAAGACATACAAATTGTGCCATATTAAAGTTATATGAGCAATGGCATCAACTACATAGAACTTACTGACTCAGGATTGATTACATAAAGCTTATTACACTTCCCTCTGTAAATGTCAGAAATGTTCAAACTTTCTTCAGATGTTATAAACTGAAATGGCCTGCTGTGTACATTCATGTAGTATAGAATATTAACAATGAAAATTATCCCTTTTGCTGTCAATGTTAGCCTAACAATTTGAAAACTGCCTTTTGGTATCACTAAGAATAAAATATTTTGACTTACTGCGCTTCCTGATGCGCTGAGGTCCTGCATGCTAATGGCTTGAAACTTCCCATACGTGCCTGTGTGTTGGCGCTTTGCTGAAACTAACCATCTCAAATTTTTGTGGCAACATTTTGGGTTTTTTAGTTAAATACGTGATTCTCTAATTTATAACATAACAGGTCAAACTACAGGTTTTATTATTAACACATTCCATTAGTTGTTGTAAATTCTTCAGTGCTAACTGACTTTCATATTTTAACTTAGAATTCTTGTCGATAAAGTTTAATGTGGCAATGTTGGATAGATGTACAAGTTTAGTGGGGCAATGTTGGATATATGTACAAGTTTAGTGGGGCAATGTTGGATATATATACAAGTTTAGTGGGGCAATGTTGGATATATATACAAGTTTAGTGGGGCAATGTTGGATATATGTACAAGTTTAATGTGGCAATGTTGGATATATATACAAGTTTAGTAGGGCAATGTTGGATATATGTACAAGTTTAGTGGGGCAATGTTAGATATATGTACAAGTTTAGTGGGGCAATGTTGGATATATGTACAAGTTTAGTGGGACAATGTTGGATATATATACAAGTTTAGTGGGACAATGTTGGATATATATACAAGTTTAATGTGGCAATGTTGGATATATGTACAAGTTTAGTGGGGCAATGTTAGATATATGTACAAGTTTAGTGGGACAATGTTGGATATATGTACAAGTTTAGTGGGACAATGTTGGATATATGTACAAGTTTAGTGGGACAATGTTGGATATATGTACAAGTTTAGTGGGGCAATGTTGGATATATATACAAGTTTAGTGGGGCAATGTTGGATATATGTACAAGTTTAGTGGGGCAATGTTGGATATATGTACAAGTTTAGTGGGGCAATGTTAGATATATGTACAAGTTTAGTGGGACAATGTTGGATATATATACAAGTTTAGTGGGACAATGTTGGATATATATACAAGTTTAATGTGGCAATGTTGGATATATGTACAAGTTTAGTGGGGCAATGTTAGATATATGTACAAGTTTAGTGGGACAATGTTGGATATATGTACAAGTTTAGTGGGACAATGTTGGATATATGTACAAGTTTAGTGGGGCAATGTTGGATATATATACAAGTTTAGTGGGGCAATGTTGGATATATGTACAAGTTTAGTGGGGCAATGTTGGATATATGTACAAGTTTAGTGGGGCAATGTTGGATATATATACAAGTTTAGTGGGGCAATGTTGGATATATGTACAAGTTTAGTGGGGCAATGTTAGATATATGTACAAGTTTAGTGGGGCAATGTTGGATATATGTACAAGTTTAGTGGGACAATGTTGGATATATATACAAGTTTAGTGGGACAATGTTGGATATATATACAAGTTTAGTGGGACAATGTTGGATATATGTATAAGTTTAGTGGGGCAATGTCGGATATATGTACAAGTTTAGTGGGGCAATGTTGGATATATATACAAGTTTAGTGGGACAATGTTGGATATATGTACAAGTTTAGTGGGACAATGTTGGATATATATACAAGTTTAGTGGGGCAATGTTGGATATATATACAAGTTTAGTGGGGCAATGTTGGATATATATACAAGTTTAGTGGGACAATGTTGGATATATGTACAAGTTTAGTGGGGCAATGTTGGATATGTAAACAAATAGCGTAAAATAAAACTCAACAAGTAGAACCTGGAAAATGCTTTACAAAATCTACACTCACTCATAGTTGACATTTCCTGTTCTGATGTCTTTTCTTTTTGTCCCTTTACCTTTTTCCCCAAAATTAAATTCTTCTAAAAAGCAACAATCATGGTAATAAACATTTCCTCACAAAACTCCTCATCTTAAATACAAAGCAGTTGTAAGAAAGAAATTGTGACTAATTTTGGGTGCCTGCAGCATAGCTGGGTGCAAGCATATATTTTCTGTTCTTGTGTACAAACGCCACTACAAATTACATGAGCATGTTGAGCGCCAATTCCATAGAAGCATCTTCTCTCCGAGAACTTTAACCAACAGTAGCGCCGGGTAATTTTAGAGCATTGTAAAAATGACGATTGTAACAGAGGGGTGAGCGCACTCTATGGCACCAGTTTGCTAGATCACTCCTTAATATATAAAAGCCGCCTACTTTCTGTCACCAACTGCTCATATTCTATTTGACCTACAGTTGAAGTTTTAAGAAGGGGAGATATTTCTATGGTCATTTCAATTAAGACTGTCGCATGTTGTACACACATGTATATATAAAATACATAATTCAACATGTTGTTTGTGTAATACCAGCTTACAGATTGGTTCAGTATATGAGAGCTGTGTATAAAAGCTGTCTCAAGTACCAAGGATTGCTTAACAACTTGAATACAAATATATGTATATGTGTATGTTGTTGTTCTATTAAAATGGAATATTTTGCCTCTGATTCCATGTTTAAGGTTTTTTGTGTTTTCATAAATACATAATAATTTGTAAACAACGGAAGACGGAGCTTGTATGTCGACTGATGTCATTTATAATGAGCTCAAACCCATCAAATTATGTATTATTTGAAGGAACAACAACTTGATGGTTCTTTCGTGTACCCTGCTGCTCTGTAGTATCTGCCTTAACAGTGTTAAACAGCCCTTTGTCAACAAGAGATGCCACTCTGTGACGGCTCAACAGTAGAAAAAAAATACTGTCAAGTGAAAGATCAACTGATTATAGACTTACGTCAAGGGTTTATCATTTTATGCACACAATTGCACAACCCAAATACGAAAAAACTCCACAATATAAACAGTCATTGCTGTAGATATGCTGTGAACACTCACTACTTGCCAAATGTTTGAAGTAGCTTTAGATTTTAAAATTGTGAGCACTTGTCTGAACTGCAGATTATAGAGAAATTAAGATTCCTAGTGCTCAAGATACCAGATAGAAGGTGCAACCAATTGATTGGTGCAGAGCTGAAAGTTATTAAAAAATATAATTCTCAAAACTTAGTTATATTCATAAACCCATTACGGCATTAATTGTTGATTTAAAACAGTTTCAGAATCCAGTGCGGGTTGGAATTAAGGAACTGCAGTTGACCTGGAAGAACATTTGCAAATACTTATTTAAATGATGTACAAAATGGTTTGTCTGACAGCTACTCACTTACCAGTTTCTTAATGAGCTCTGGCATTCTTGTTATTCTTTTCTTTATTAGGCCTTAAACATAATGTTGATTTTGTTAAGCTCCAATACAGACTACAGCCCTGTCTATTTTATATAAGTTTTCTGGAATCAAAACTACAATTATTTCATTCGTGATGTCAGTTTCTTCATAGCGTATATACTTTTAATCAGTTCAGCTGCACCAAAGCAAAGATGAATATAAATAGAAAAAATGGGCATCAGCGAAATGAATTAATAGGAAAATAAGAACGCATGGAAGAATATTCTAGAAAGGGCTAACAGTGAGAAACTAACCAAGAGGAAGCACAAAGAATGAGGGCGACGAACCATCCAGGTGAGGAAAAAGTTTAGTAGAGGAATAAAAGTTGCACAAAATGTAAACATGGTTGATGGATAATAATAAATAATAAACCAAACTACGAAAATAAACCTAAAAATTTTCAAAAATATAAATGAAGGAATGTAAGTAAAAGACATATGCAAATAAAAAAATGCTTGAGCAGTAAGTAAAAGCTTACCTCTTATTACTTGTAAGCAAAAGATGTGAAGAAAATATAGGGTTGAAGAAAAGTGAAGAGAATAAATTAATTAATGAAAAGTAGAGACCTAATGAAATAAATAAGAATGGGAAGAAAGTAAAAGTAGAAACGGAAAATAGGTAAAGTTGTCCAAGTTTGTCCACAGTTGAATCATCAACTGATGCTGTATACCAAATAAAACTATAGAATGAGCCTGTTGTCTCCACATGCAGCTAGCACACACCTTGTGACTACAAAGTAGCTCTCCTTGCAGCATACTGAACATCGTAACCTGCAGTAAAATACTCCCCAACTAACATGAGTAAATAGAACGCAATTGAGAGGCTATTGAGTTACACTACACTGCACCGGTGCAGTGTAGTGATGTGCTCAACATAACAACACACTGCAAGCACTGCAACTCATCACAGCAAGTCACAAAGTACGTGATGCACAGCACCCTCGCGTAACATACCATAATGTATTGCATGGCACTGTATCCCAATGCACGGCATTGCATTGTATTGTGCAGTATTTCCACGATGAGATTTTTGAAATATAATTGAACAGCGCTCCCTCCACCTTCCATTCCTTACAGTAATTCCTCTGTAAACCCAATTAACAGCCCCTAAGCATGACTGTATTATAGACCCGGTATCCCTACTCTTTAACATATATATAACCTATACCGGCCCTGTGTAGAGTGCTATACCGGGTCAATGCTTAACCTAGGATCACCCTTATGTGATTTAAAGGGGCTATCCCAGGCCAGTATTCTGACCTAATTAGTTCAATAACTTCAGAAAGGAGAGCTTAAGGACTAGATTCCAGAACACCTACCTATCTACTCAAGAGAATAAGAATCGGAAAAGTAGGAATTCAACCCAAGGAAGCTAACTTGCCATATATGGAAAGCAAGCTTCCCTCTACCTCTACTTGGCTAGAGTATGAGCAGGAATGGCTGGACCGTGTGCTAATCATATAAATGGTTGTTGTTGTGATATATATTGTATTATGTTTTGCTATTGATGTATTGCATGTGATACTGTATGTTATTGGCTCACCCCGAATAAGGGGGTGAGTGTTCCTTGTCTCTCCTATAAAAGAAGCTGTTGCACATCGAGAGATCAGAAGTCTTGTGTAGTGTATACCTACATATTATACTGCTAAGTATAATAGTATCAAATAAAGTATTTATTGCAAAACTATTGTGTGCTTCGTCTGAGTAGGGGACTCCATTGGAGTCATTTGAGTCAGTATTCGAAGTGGATCTCGTCCGGAGCGGATCTCGTACGGAGCGAATCTTGTCCGGAGTGGATCTCCTCCGGAGCGGATCTCGTCCGGAGTGGATCTCGTCCGGAGTGGATCTCGTCCGGTGTTGGCCCCGCAGAAGCAACAATCAAAACTGGCACAGTTCTGACAGGGTAGATCCTGTGGGTGGAGAGGAGATGTGGACAGAGGGAACTTTCACTGAGGAGTTGTTGTTGTGTCCGTAGTAGAAGGTGGAAATCTACTACAGTACTGTGCCACAACTAGAGGTGAAACAGGTAAAGTGACTGGTATTGACCGGCGGTTCCAAAGTCTTGGGTTGAGCCCTAATCAGTTTAGATTACGAACATGTCAGAGATTTGATTTATTTACTAATTAACAGTGACATCATTTCCTGTCCGTGTACGATAATGTTTACAATAGTATTGACTTATAAAGCAACTAGCTTAGCCGTCGTGAAATCCTAGACAGAGTTTTCTGTCTGTGAATTGAGGTGAAGTTTCACTAAAAAGCCGGTGATAATCCAAGTTCTGTTGAAGTTCTTCAGACTTATAGAACAAGAATTTTTAGAATTGTAGTCTGTTTTGTTATTGTCTGAAAGTTTTAAGGATGTAGATAAGGCTATAATGGTGCATGTGCTTGTAGAATAATCTGGTCTTGTTACGTTGTATTCCGACTTTGCTAGTATGCAGAAAAGTTAGTGTAAAGAGTATCTAAAACAATATGTGAGTTTTTTTATCAAATATTTTTATTATGAAAACATTGCAGGCCACAAGGAAACATCATACCAAAACGGATCTGTGTCTTTGATTATTAAATATTGTGACAGACTTCATCTAGAAAAAATACTGCTTTGAGTAGTTATGTTGATACAGTCAACAAACAAATACTAGTACTAAAAGAAATAATAATAAAATAATTATAAATCGCAAATAGTAGCCGATTATTCAAGATTTTGCAAGTTCCATAGCTCTGTTGAAACTTTGCTGCTTCCGCCAGTCTCAGTATTACAATTTTTTGTTCAAGCTATAAAGCTTGCATTAGGTTTTCAATGTTAGTAATTTTAAAGGACGCACATCATAGATGATCTTAAATGTCTTTCAGTTACTGGCCTATTATTTGCCTGTTTTTTTTACTTTATGCCCACCCATCATTACTGTATTTCGGTGATGTAATATGTGATGGAATAAAATAATACTCCAACTATTTAAATTCTGTTTAAAGAGCCTGGAACGCCTAATTTGAAGAGGATTTGATTTAATTTAAACTTTTTGAGGTTGAGATGTGTTCAGAAAAATTATCTGGAGTTACTTTCTCACCAGTAAGACGATTCCTATAGACGCAGTCAGCACTCGCCAAGACGCAATTTTTTCCCGAAGACGCAACAAGTTATATAGAGCTATAAAGTGAGATTTCAAAAATTTTGGCTGGTTTGTATAGAAGTAGAGTCCTTAATATTGCCATTGCGCAGAGACTTTTTCGATCACCAAAAAATGATATCGCATCAAATTTTAAATTTTTTGGAGCTGCTTTTCTCGAGTCAGTAACTCTTTTCATGTTTGGTAAGCTCGCTAGCATTCACATGATAGTGTTTAGGATAAAAAATGAAAAAATTAATGAACGGTTTTTATCAAAATAATAATTTTCAAGTGAAAAGTTAATTAAACAATAACATTTGTATAATTTTATAATAATATTAGATGAAAAAAAGAACATTGCCAAAATTGTATTTCCGGCATTGTTTTTTCTCACAGCAACAATAATAATTGAATCTGAAATACCGACTATGTTTCCAAGAACCAAATTAAAAAACATGATTAAGATTTTTCCAGGTAGTTTTAAATTGAAAACCTAAGGTACAAACCACTTGTTGGAAAATACTCTGTAATATGGTAATGGAACTGCAGCTAACATGTAACCCCTTATGTCGACAGCGTTGTCATAGACCTCCATAGAGTGAGTTTTCTCAATAGTTTTACAGGGATTGATAAGATGACAACTCTACACACAAAGTGTGTCTTGCGAAGCTCTCCTAAGCCCTTTAACGCCTGCTAGATGATAAGTTTAGAAATCAGTTCAAATAGTTTCTTTTCACTTAGCCAGCTAATTTTATATTACACGCAGAGAATACTCGATCTGATTCGATCTTAAATGTTTTGAAGTGCCCGAAACCAACCGAGTCTTGTATTTTCTGACTAGTTCCACCCCTAGCCACGACTTGCTATGACACGATATGAAGCCTTGCGATGTGCTGAAGTTTTCTGTTTTGCGATTCATTTACCACTGCTCATCCATTTTTTTCCAAGAGCTGCATCCTGTTTTGGCAAATGCCACATGAAATGACTCTTTCTTTCTTACCAACACTGTTGTAGTGGATTTTCAGGGGACACGTTAAAAACCACTAGAATGCACTGTCTCTTGTCAACACCTCATTGCTGGCTCAATGAATTTCTAGCGACCACTGGCCTTCATGCCAAACTCAACCTCTCTCCCAGTGGTTATTCAACCAGCAATGCTATGGAAGAGTCTCCCTCAACTCCACAACTATGTTGAGCCCACTGCTCAGACTCAACACCCAGCACTTAAAAGTATAATGCATTTATTATTTTACAACACAGGTGTAAAACAACTAGTGGTTCTATATCTCGCTAACAAAGCATAATGTCATGTAGAATCCTCATATAGTACAAAGCCTTATGGCAAAAGCTCTACCATTTACAGGCACAGGAACAGTTGTCCGGATTACACATGTGATGAATAACACATAAGTAGGATATAAGTGCTCAAATGAACAATGAGAGTAAATATAGCAAGTAAATAACGTCAAAGATATTAAGTGCCCAGATGTAGGAGGCAGAACTTGTAAAAAAAGTATACCGTTCCTGTAGGGTATTGTATCATTTGCTTCCTGTGCAAGAATTCTAGGATTATATTCCGCTTACTGAGGTGTTCCTAGCAGCCTTGTCTGCCTTGTTGGCTGGTCTTACACTCTACGATTATCAGAGAGACGTTTATGTTTGCTATGTGTGCAATTGAAATCCACTTCACTGTTTAATTCAGCTAAGACATGTCAATATTGCAATTGCTTTTTCTTGGAGGCTTTTCTGTCAATTCTAGCCAAGTGGTCCACGCTCCTGCATTTCTACGTTTTGGTGATTTTATATAATCGATGAATCAATTTTCATAAAAAAAATTGTGAAGCTGTGAGTCACGTTTCATTAGGATGAGGTGGAAATGTTTGCATTAATTTCAAGTTGTTCAAGAACTGATTTTGTATTCGGATTGAAGAAACTTTGATGGTAATAGAATCACAGAAGGTTCTTGGCATGGTGTTCTATAGCTCTAACAGTAAGCATGGAAAGACAAATGAAATATTCAGTAAAAAGTTACTATCAATTTTACAGCTCTTTTACATCAAAATTTGTTGATAATGTTGAATATTGGCCTCTGGAAAATGTTTGATGGTAAAAACTAGATACTCTAAAGAACAAGGAAAATTTTCAGTTGAGAGCCTTGTTGAATAATTTATTTGCAATGCTAAGGTAATAAAGCCAACACATATTTGCTTAATTGTACTTTTTTGTAAAAATTATTAATGATTCTATGATGGGATAATTTTTTTTACATTTTTGCTATGAAATGTTGAAAAAGTTGCATAAAAAAAAACAATTGTATAAACATGGAGTACACTGGGGGGTACATCAGTCTACCTCTTTGATTCAATTTTTGTGACACATTTTTGATAAAGTTGCATTCAACAATTTGTGTAAGCCTTTAAAGCATTAAATCTCAGCCATGATGTCTGTCCCAGTTCTGTTTGGCCGGGAGGTTGTTTATAGAAAGGTTCACCATAGCAGCATTGACCAATAAGGTGGCGATTGTTTTGACAGTAAACTATTCTATTTTGTGAATAGGTCATTGGCTTGGTGAAGATTGATCGAGTGAGTGAATAGGTAAAATAAAAAGTTACAAAACCCAGTAAAGAAGAAAAAGCAAATGACATACACGATAAGAATCTAAAATAGAGCAATTTTGTTAGTTTTTGTTTTTAACAAAAACATTTTCTTTTGGTAGCTTTTATGTCCAAAATTATTTTAAAAAAGTACCTTTTTTGATAATTGTCAAACCAGTTAGCAGTACTCAAGTATCATGTTTAGTGAATATTGTTTTTCTTGGAAAAATTAGTTGGTAAGAGGTACATACGGTGTGTTGAGACCACTAAAATGACACTTTGGCAATATCAAGTTGTGTAGTTCTCAACTATGCTATTAATTAGTATGTATGTTATCATAGTCTTGTTCAGTAAGAGGCTTTTTTAAGGGAGAATATTTTATTAAGACTTTTCATCAAAAGCTTTTGGGTCTTCACTTTTCTTTACATTATTATCACATGCTGTGGTGAAATTTAGTGTACGACTAATTGCTTCCTACCCTACACTCTTTTCCTTGCTCTTGCAACCCTTAACCCAATAGAAAGGCCCAGCCAGTCTCCTCTACTTCTTTCCCATTTGCCTCAAGTTACTTACACCATCAGTAAATGGTGTCCTGTATCCTTCACCCTTGGCCTCCCTCCCCCCCCCTCCCCCTCACCTCAGCTCATTTAAGCCCACACAGTCTAAAGCTTTTACTTTCAGTTCCCCAAGTTTAAGCCCCTTGATATAAATAAAAGCCATCCTTTCGCCAGTCAAAGAATTGGTCGAAACTGTCACTAATTCTACCTGGGTTGTCTTCCCTTCGAGACACAACTCCTAAACCTGCATACTTGCGACAGAAGCACTAAAAGAGTAAAATAAAGAAAACCCATCACAAGCCAACGCATTGGAGAGAGATACATATAATATTCCATTCCACGTTCCAATCAAAGAGCCAATGAGACTCAGGTATTTCAACCATAGCCTAACCCTATGCGTAGCCTTGCAATGCTCATTATGTTCAGTTCTTAGTTAGCTGTGCTTGTGAATACATCTTATATGTACTCTTGTATCATATATGTATGACACTTGTATATATACTTGTTTTCATTGCCAATTGGCTTGGCTAGTTGCCTTGGTTGCATCTGGTAGTTAGTTGATATGTTGAGTCAAAATCGAGTCAAGGTCAAGCGTTGGTTGAGTCGAGGTCAAGTCGAGATCAAGTGTTGTAAAAACCTGTCAATTGCATATCTGAAGACTATTACAGTGTTAATTTCCATATCACTAGCCCCCCCCCCCCCCTTCCCCCCCCCCCCCCCCCACTGCACAGTGCTCGAAATACCACCTATAACACAGTACAAAACAGTTAAGCCTGCTTCTCCTACATGTAGCCGTCGGCTGTACGTCACGTGTGAGGTGTTGCGCTCCCACTGCGATCTATGTGAATCCAGCTCGGGCGAATATTGGAAAAATCCAAAATTTGTGGGGCATTGTTGCGCTGCGAGATCGCTGTGATTCATGTGAATGGGGATGTATCGCTGGTGCTGCTACTTTCCTAACTCTTTTGCAAAAGTTGTGTCAAGGTCATTACCCCAGGTGAGACAGGAGACAGTAAGTAACGGTCGCAAGATCCATCCTAAGATCTTTGGTCAAAAATTGATACTTCCCCTATTTTCCAACACTTTTTAATAAAATAAAAATGTTATTCCAAGTCATAGGAGGTTAACCTAGCAGTTTATAACCATAAGAGCCATGAATGATTGCTTTTATTCAAAGTGTTAATTTTTTTTGGTGACATTTTGTTATGCAAAATAATATAATTTTTTTCCATTTTTCAGTAATGTTTTATTAATTTTAAAAATAAATAATCATTATAAGGGAATGAAAGTGGCCATGCTGATGCTTGCTCATCAGTGTCGGTCTTACCCACCATCTCCTCAGTTTTTTATTGGTATTTTTCTTTTTATTGAGTACTTTGCTGATTCTCAAAAGCAATAACATTTCCAGTTTCTTTCTTCTTGTGCAACCCATGGCGAACTAAGCGTTGTCCTAGCAACAGCCAGTGCACATGCGCTAATGCCTCGTTAGCGATTCATGCAGTGGCTCGCAGTGTTGGAGCAACTTCGATCAACCACGATTTCGCTGCGACATGTATGGATGGAAAGCAGGCTTTAGAGCGCATTGAAAATCCCTATCCTATTATGTGCAACTGAAACTAGACATCTGGCTATGGTCCGTGATACAAAAGAGTGTTTGCAACAAAAAATATTTTGTCACAAACACTTTTTCAATGCAAAGCTTTGCTACATGCGATAATTATTTTACCTACAAGCAAGCCACCTAGTAACAAGTTTTTAATGGCCTAAACTTAGCGCTAGCTGGTAACAATGTTAATATTCAGATGAAAGTGTTTTATTTGCTAACAGGGCACAAATTTAAACGCGTCATCACTCAACAGATAGTCATTTCACATTCCACACCAGATTTTTGCTGCTTAGAACTCTCTCTTCCGATAAAACTTGGAGAGATTAGCTGCCTTAACAAGTTTAGAGCACCTCTGAGGCAGCATCACTGGGCTCGCTCATATACTCTTTGCATCGCAGAGACTGAGTGCTGACATGGGCCTCACCTCACTAGCCTTGCTGTTGTGTGCATCAGCCCTCATCACTAGCTCATACGGTTACTTTGTTTTGTTGTTAAAATGTTGAAAGAGATAAATTACGAGACAATGCAGTTTGCTTGGTTAGATGCAAATATTGGTACATCTGCTGTAAATACTTTGTCACAGCTACCGATAGAGTCAATAGCAATGGTCGCCTCTTTTGATCAATTGCTGTTAATAATTAATTGCTGAATGGTTGTAAACAAAGCAATCGATTTTATCAAACTTAACTGAGGAGAGATAGCCTGAAAATAAAAAACCGCCAATTTGCTAGACTATGGTTGCCAATAGCAGCCATCGCCATCTCGCCCGGGAGGACTAGAACCCATTACACTAGTGATGGGCATTAACTTAATACGATAAAATAACCCGCTAACGCGATAAGTGAGTACGATAAACAGGGTAAGATCTCGGTCAGCTTTATTGCACCCGCGTATCGTGTTAGTTAGCGGGTTTTTTATCGTATCGTGTTATCATATTACCGAGCATCATTATCGTGATGGCCGCCTCACATTTGCGGGTGATATTACGATGGTCCCTATTGGCCACCATACTAGACACACTTTTAACTCTTCTTAGTTTATCGTATAAAAGCATATTCGAGCAACTCCTTAATAATAAACTATAATATATACTATAATTATTATGCTAGCAAATCAACAATTATAGCAAGTTCTTACTTGCAAAAGATGAAAAAATAACCCAAGCAATAAAAACTATAAAAATAAAACAATAAAGTTTCAACAAAGTTGAAAAAAATAAAATTCTTTCAAGTAAATTTAGATATTTTTATGTTGTTGTGGAAAAATATTTCTAGCGAAGGCATTTTTCAGTATCATAGAAAGGTATTAGTGAATCTTTTGCATAAAGTAATCGATTCCTGACTTTGAGCAAGTTTCCTTTTTAAATGATGAAATTCTTTTAGTACTTGAAATGCGTTTGGTTCAGTAACAAGAACCAATAGCCTCTCAATGAAGCTGTTTCCTAATCGTATTACATTGTTTTGCAGCGTTTATGAACGACAATGATACTCCATAACTTCTGAAAGGTTTAAATGAAAAGTTTCTAAATAACATGTGTTTCCTTCACTGTTGACCATCCGCTGGGGGTTTGACAGCTTCCTCGTAGCTTGGAGGTCCTGTTGTGTCTGTTACTGGAGGAACCTGTTCCTGGTAAGGAGGGCAGGTAACCATCTGAGCAGGCATCGGTGGATATGCGTAGGGGGCTACTTCTTGTCTGGGATAGGCTGAGACAGGGAGAGTGGATGATGCATTATTAGAGGGTGGTGGATTCATTGCACTGTTGTAGTGCACCACTGCTGGGTTGCTAAGTCGCTGCTGTTCCAAGTAGTGCTGCCGTAGTCTATACCTTCTATACCAGCAACCAATGGCCAGTACCATAATAAACATGAAGAAGGGTATGGTCAGCCTATCAACACAAAAGAAAAGTTGCTGACAGAACTGTCAACTGAAATATTGCCAATAATGTAATAATTCCAGGAACAAACTATTTTTTCCATGAACTTGAACAGAAAGTTCTGAAAATATTTGGTATAATGTCAAAAGTGCATGCTTGCTTTTTAAGCCAATCTTCATAATGTTATTTACATTTATATTGGAAACTGATTAAACAGTGAATAAGATTTCTAAAATAGAAAATGTATTTTCTTTTTCGTCATCATTGCATTAACTAAAATCAGTTTAATTTATCTCAATATTTACTCGAAGAAACATACACAACTGATTCATACGACAAAACAGGCCCAGTATGCCATTTAATAAATAACACGTTTCAAAAGATGATTGTCAGAATTATTTTATTATCATTTTTAATTTTTTCAGTGTAATTATTTTCAAGTGTGCAAAAGTAGGCACTTCAAGTGTGAAAAAAAATTATTTACCAGTTGAGCGAAAATGTAAGACTTCCCATGAAGCTGTCTGTAGTGAATGGGCTACTTGGGGTTGTTGTGTTGCGGTCCAAAAGCCAGCAATGACTGCTCTGTAATATACAACAACCATTTGTTAGTTATTGCTGCTGCTATTACAAGCAAGGTGGGATGACAACTCCAATTACAAGCTAGCTAACAGCTAGTACAGCAGTCTAGCTAGTAGTGTTAGAAGCATTGTGGTATTTCTTAAGTTATTCATCCTAAAAGTGTAATAAATTATTGATCGCAGACCAAATAGAATTAAAGACATTGTATGTACCATGTATACATATCTATGTGTGGGTACATGTACGTACATAAGCATATCATTAAAAGTCAATCAGCAAGAGGAAGCTTGAGAGAGTTGAACAGCGTGATTGGCATGGGTAATACTGCACTATTGGGACATTTTGTACATCTATTGCATGAAATACCCGGTAAACAAGCTGAGATATGATCAATAATCGAAAAATCATTTTGAAACATAATTTTACTTACATCAGAAAAATTTTAACGTTTTGTAGTGTTTTCTCATCCGGGTGACATACATTTGCTGGTAAATGAACACAGTTTTGCAACATAACATATCAACAATAATATTTTTGTGTGGCATGCTAAAAGAGCATCTCGAAGCCAAATCGGTTTTTTTTTTCATATTCGAATCAAAGAATAATCGCAGCCGTATTTTGTTTTATTTATTTTCTATTTCTTTATTTATTATTGGTATTATGCAACTTTTATTTGTTTTTATTATATCATGTAATCTGGTAGCTGTTGTTTTAATGACTCATTGATGAAGCTTTAAGAATGGTACTTATACTTAGTTTAAACGGTCGAATTTCAGCCGCATTAGGCAGTCGTGTTATGAATCTGGCTGAGAACCGACTGCACCTCCGGCCGGTTTAATCAGCAGGAGTTGAGGCGGATCGGAGAGTTGGTTTTGTGATTCGGCTGCAATGCACTCCTGGTTTATACGATCAGGCCTCTTCTCAGCAGTGTTTTATTATTATTTTTATAATTACAATAAATAATAACAATTATTTACACAATAAATAATAATAATAATTATTTACACATTAATTTAAACAATAACAATAATAATATTTATTATAATCATTAATAATTTAACTGTTGTTGTTATTTATTATTATCCTTATTATTGAGATGACCATGACCACTTGACATCGTGAGTGGATTGTTATCACTTGATTGATTGGCAGGCTGTCTCTCATCAAGCAATGACAAGAACAACCGCTACTATTACATGGTTGTGTGGCGTTCACAATCACAAATACACAAAATCATTACCTCGTGGGCTGCCATGCGGTCGTTGTTGTTTGTGGTCATGGTTGACTGGCAAATTTTATGTCGGAGTTACGGCAAACGTTGCCGCACTTACGGCTGGAAATTCGACTAAAATGTGACTGCTTTATTCAGCCGAATTGGTGCCGTATTGAGAAAACACGACTGCATAATGCGGCTGAAATTCGGCCGTTTAAACTAAGCATTACTAAAGCGTAGATGCTTGCAACTTTTTTGAATTTTTACTAAGGCCAATTACAATACTACTGGGAGCTATGTATATTGTGTGTGGTAATACAGCTGGTTTTTTTGTTAAAAATAGAAATTCACAAAAAATTTACAATCAGTTTAAAAAAATTCAAATGCCTGCTGCGGACACAGACTGTACTGTGCTGATGCTAGCGTGAAATCTCTGCAGACTCGTGAACTAATCTTGATTGTAAGCTCATGCTGCTTTTCAAGTCAGCAACCCAACAGACAATTGTAATCGCGTGTTATAAAATACTTCAATTTTTGGCTTATTCTATGGAGTTCTTTGGCGATCACAATAAACTAAACGTTATATTATTTATTGCCTATAATATTGATTTTAGCCATTTTAGCTTTACATTTGAAATTCAAAGCTATAAAGAACATTGACACGACTATAATAGCCTCAAGGTAGTAGGAAGTCAGTATTTCAGTGAAGTTTTTGAGATATTTGCTTACTAGTATATCCCTAGTTAGTCTTTCATTGATAGTACAAGATAATGAATGGAGGCTACGAGTGTTGCCACTAACAAGCAAGTAATAACTAAACTTTCATTCATTCACCTCCAACTCTATTGATTTTTCGACCAAGAATGATATCCGCTGGTACTACAGGTTGATGCCTTCTATATTCCTAAACTGCATGAAGCTCAAGTCTTTCAATGAAACAATCAATTTCTGAGTACTGGAGAAAATTCATGTTGTTATGTCTTAGGCTAGCATTATGCATTGCCGGTATAATCATGAATATTGTACAACATTAACAGCAGACAAAAAAAGACTCAAAGATATTCTAGAAAATAGAAGGCATGACCAGCTAAAATATCTTGGTTAATAATTAATAAAAAGTAACTTAAAGGTTACTGACGGATGCTGCAGCTAGCTTACCAAAATTAATCCCACATTTATGAAAGATTACTCACATGTGTTTTATCACAGTAAAATTTTCTCATAAAAGTTTTTGCTTTCAGAATAATAATCTGCACTCTGCAAAAACTAATAAATTGTACCTCACATTTACGATGGCACCCAAAGCTTAATGTTTTTTTTTTTTATTATGCTACAGTGTCTGTCTCAAAGTTTGATGTGTTAGCGTTTTATTCACTCTAAACTACTTCAGGTACAAAAAGTGTATACAGCAATCTCACCTGTATCAGAGTCATGAAGAAAAGTAATTCAAGTGCGGTTGATATTAGAGGCAACATGGCTGCCTGGAATGTCTAGAAAGGAGCTATAGATGATTTTCTTGTTCCAATTTCACCGAGTCAGTTTTCTGTGTCAGCGCTAGTTATCCCTTAGTAGTTTCCATTTGTCAGCGCCGTGTTATGAAACTGCTTCAGGAATGTATTAGTCAAACAAAGAAACTAGCGTGAATAGAATCTGATGGATTTTATTTATACAGCACTATAGCTAGTGATTGACTAGCTGTGGTACTGTAATACTTCTACTAGCTTTAACTACTGCTCATACTAGTTGCTGCTCTTTATTTGTATATAAACTTTTGTATAAAGTTGCCAAAAGGTCAACCAAATAGCAGGCTAACCCAATAGTAAAGTAGCTATTGAAATAGCATATCACTTAATTAATCTTTACGGCCGCAATGGTTTAAAAAATTTCCTGAAGCCTCAAGGAATGTAAAACAGCTAAAGATCAGGAGTTACCTTACCACAAAATACTACCCAAAAATATTTTGTTCTATTATTACACTTCACTATCTCTATTTATAGACGATCCTTCACAATATGATTTATCCAAACTTTTAATATAAAATAAATGAATTTTTGTGCGCGAGTGACTTTGAATTGCATAAGCTCAAGATTTTCAGAAATAGCTAATAGCTGAGGTGTTACAGTAGCTATGAAACCTTGCAATACAATCAATATAACTGCTGTCGTAAAGAGCAGCGAATGGAAAAGGTTATTGATTACATTTTACCTTGCTGCTTTCACTCAATTGTACAAGCATTGATGTTATATCAGCACAATGCTTGCTCACGTACAGAATCTATTTACTCAAAACTGACGTAAGCTTTACAAACAAAATGGCTGACAGAGGGTTGCTGTGCAAGTTACTACTTTATGCTTTTCTGTTTCCTTGCGTTCAGGTAAGTGGGCATTATATAAAATTACAGACAGACACACAGAGAGATACATGGACTCATATTAAATGGACAGACAGACAGACGTAACCTTACATGGAAAAACACACAAGCTGACACAACATGTGCGTACAAACAAACAAATATAAAATGGTCAAACAGACAATCTGCCCTAACATGAAATGCCAGACACACAGAAAAACATAACAGAACAGACAGACATGACATAGACAAACAGACAGAAATGACATAGACAAACAAACAGACATAACATAGACAAACAGACAGACATAACATGGAAAGACAAACAGACAGACATAACATGGACAAACAGACGAACATAACATTGAAGGACAAACAGACATGACATGGACAGACAAACAGACAGACATAACATAGACAAACAGACAGACATAACATAGACAAACAGACAGACATAACATTGTAGGACAAACAGACAGACATAACATGGACAGGCAAACAGACAGACATAACATGGACAAACAGACAGACATAACATGGACAAACAGACAGACATAACATGGACAGACAAACAGACAGACATAACATGGACAAACAGACAGACATAACATGGACAAACAGACAGAAATAACATGGACAGACAAACAGACAGAAATAACATCATAAAATTGTCTCCCCTGCTAAAACACTAACCAGTTGATAGCGGTTGGTGACATGTGGAGCAATTAAAAATGGCGCACTACACTTTATTCCCTCCAAATGTTTGTCATTTTCACGATATGCTATATATATCTGATATGAAAATAGTTTTTTAAACAGGGATGTGCTAATCAAAAAAGCAAATTTGATAGAAGATTTGATTCGTTCTACGACGCCATTTTTACAAAGACCGTGTACTATATAAATTATATATAGTACACTTTGTCACCCTCCAATCATGTTATATTTCACCTACAGTTAGCGTTCTAGGAGTGGAGATAATTCTATGAATAACATTAACAGACAAACAGACAGAAATAACATGAATAGACAAACAGACAGACAAACCGTCCGACTTAACAAGGACCAACAGACAGCCTGACATAAATTAGAAATGGCTTTTGTTGAGCTGCCAAATAAAATATGGACAATGTTTTGTTGTTTGAAGATCAGCAAATTGTCATGTTATTTTTTTTTTAAGTTGTTTTGCCTCAAATTTTAATATTAGAAGATCGAATTTGAGATACGTGATTGAGTTATCCGCAAATTGAATAAACAACCTTCAGTTTAAAACAGAGACATGAATTTATGCAATGTGGATAGTTGTAACAGGTTGAGTCAATCATTTAAACACAGTGAAAGATTTTTTCTGTCAGTTGGATCAATAGTTCTTTACAAAATACTGCAAAAAAATGAATTTTAGCTAAAATTTTTATAAACGAAGATTTCACACTACTGTTACTCATAAAACAATAATTGTCGAGAATCTTTCACCAACTAGTAATAAACTACTAAAACTCTGGCTGTTATTTCATGAGATCACAATTCCACTAACACATACTAGAGAACAAAAATTAAAAAAATTAAACAAAAATAACCAAATTAAACTATAATTTTTTTCATCAAATCATAGAAATTATTATTATTATTATTATGTAAAATGATGTTTTTGAGAGTAAGTATACAATTCAGTAGAACAATTTTTATACATTAAAAGATGATGGAACCAGCAACTTTGAAAGCATTGTTTTCTGTGCACACAGAATTTCCACTCAAGTGTTACCGAGGCAACCAAATGTTATCTCATAGACCAACAGTATGTCTGTGAACAGCCAGCATACTTCAGCTGGTATTTCTGGTAAGAAAGCTAGACAGGTGCTGATTTATAAGCTGCCTGCTTTAGCTGTTTATACTGCTGTAGTTGCTTTACCTCGCAAGCTTTATATCATTTTACCATAAAATACTGTAGTGGATTTTGGAGGGCCTGCCAAAAACCACCAACAAAACCCCTCTTCACAGAGGTTGTCTATCAATCTCCTTCAACGGGCGAGTATCCCAACTCCACAATTGGAACAGAGCCCGCGGCTCAAACTCACAACTCAGTGTCTCAGGGTAACAATCATTAGATATCATTCCACAACAATGCAGTGTAGTATAATAGTGGCAAAGTATCTCGCTGCTTGGTGTAATCGCAAGCAGAATTCTGATACAAGTACAATTTGTATAAGCAAAGCTCCGCCTTTTATAGGCAGAGGTACAGGAAACAGATGACCTAGTATGGGTTTGGCAAATCACAAGTAACAGGAAGTCAATGCACGAATAAGTGAATAAGATATAAATATTGAAACATAAGTTTGGATAAGATAAGGTTAAATGCACAAGGGGCCCAGAAGTGGAGGAGGTACTTCAAAAGTAATTATGCTGAGTCGCAGCCCAGAAAGTGATGGTGCAATATAGTTAGGGTTCCTGACTGTTACAGCTTATGGTCCATGTCTTTTGATGAGCTGGCGGTGGTTAGGCTGCAAGCTTGGGCTTCTGTATCTTTTGGTACTGGTTTGGTTCTTCAGGCTATGGCCATTCTTTCCTAACTCGACCCGGTATGGAGTAGCTGCAGGGCCGGTAGTGATAGCTGCACGGCCGGTAGGGTTGGTATTGTTCTCTCCACAAGGTTTCTGTCGGTGCCATGCTCAATTAAGGCATGCCTGACAATCTGCAGTTGTCAGGGGGACCTTGCGCACTCTGAGTGGTCATGAAAATCCACTACAATACTTTGTGCAGTAGTTTATAAGCTTTTTTATAAGCGTTACTAGTTCGGTTGTTTTAGCAGCAAAACCTTTTTGTTGAGTTTCTTTATTATTTATTTACTTTTTCTAATTCTAAGAGAATAAAATAGTTCCACTGTTTGATTAATAAAAAATCTTTGATGGTTTACATTTTTTTTTCATTAATGCTTCTTTCTCGCTTCCGATATGCTTTCTGTGTTTTGCTATTATTTGTGTGTCAATTATATTGTTTCTCTTTCTGTTGTGTCAGGGCTGTTGGACTTTCTGCAGCTGGTACTACTCTTGGTATCTTTGGTGAGTGTGTCACCAGTTGGCAATCAAACACTAGCTTACTAACAATTTCTTTGTGCAAAAATCTAGTGTTTTGTTTCTTTTCACACCAAACTAAATGCTAGTGAAAATGTTCATATTTTCAACATTTTTTAAGAAGTCGTTGATGCAAGTGCAATTGAAAACTTCCAAATAGATCTACAAGTTTTTTTGTTGAAAGTTTAAGCGTGTTAGACAAAGTTCATTTGCACACACTCACTCAATATGATAGCTCACCTATTTCTTTAAAATGATGTTTATTTTTTTGCAAAAAAATTGAAATTCACTTTTTCCATTCGTGCATAAAGTTGGTAGATTTTTAGCATATAAATACATATCTTTGTTTGTTGCCACAGGTTTGGAGTGGCATGGGTGGTTATCATAGGAGTGGGTCTGTGCTTGGGTATATACAGAAGACATCGAATTAGGAGAATGCAGATAAACCAAACAAACAGAGCCGCCATGTGCAGAAGCGCACGGCAGCAACAAGAACATGACTATTGGAAGGGAGGCACGTAGATTTTGAGCTACTTGGCTTGTTCTCTTGAAAAAAAGTCTGTTTACCAGTAGCTCTATCATAAAATTATTTTAGACGTTTATAATTAAGTTCTTCGGAAAAAAAAATTTCAGAAAAAGCAAAAAAAATTCTTTCCTCCATTGCGCTTTGGGGATCAATTTGTTTTGTTGAGCTAAACTCAAAACTAGCTAATTAATTATTTGAGCACAGTTTTATGAGCTTTCTCGCAAGTTTTATAAATAAAAAACTTTGGTTCTATTTCCAGCACCAGGTTACCACTCTGCCACTGGACCGCCAGCTTATGAAAATATTCCAAGGCTCCCTAGCGGTGAGTGTTTTCATGTTTGAAACTTTTAACACACTCTTTATGTAAATACTTGGGCACTCAAGGCAGCCATGCTTGTTCCATTTAATAGTAATAAATTATTAATTTATTTGTTGGAGAGCTACTCAAGTCGCTGCAGTATCACAAAAGAGGAATCATAAATGCTTATCACATAGTGAGAGAGAGTCTTGTATCTGTAAACCTTCAGCTTTCATTAATGTTTATTGTGTTTACAGCCGCGCCACCACCTTATCCTGGATCTCCAGATTTGCAAAGCGAACAACTCCCATCAAACAACTATTATAGTTCTTCCTTTCCCAGTCCAGCGTACCAACCACCTACAGGGACAACTCCACCATACCCTTCTGGTGGACAGATTGCATACCCTCCAGCTCCCACATCGACCAGATTTTAATTGCCATCTAACTGGTGGTTGATGATTTTGGATATAGTTAATGATTTTCCAAGTTCATCGCTGTGTTCTCTTCTTTGCGGTGATTTATACAACGAAACATTGTAACCAACCAGTTAAAGCTCAAGCAATATTTCTTATCCACCCAGTTTTTATAAGTCTATAATGTTTGTGATGAACTTTAAATCTATAAATCACCATAAACAGGTACATGGGAACTTTTTGAAAGATATTTATTATCTCATGCATTCCATTTTCAAATAAGAAAGAAAACCTTTGCCATTTAAGAGACAAGGCAATTTCCGGCAGTTGTAAATGCTTGATATTTTTTTCCTGCCAACTTGGGTGGTCATAAAAGTCATTTCAGAGTTCTCGCCTATTTTTGCATCGCTCAGTGGTCCAGTATTCATATTCTACGAAGCTATCAAATACTTGTTGATTTGTGCATTCAATGGCTCATGCAATTTAATCTTTTGCTCATTTACGTTTTGCTTTCTTCCTCTATATTTTTTCATATTGTCAAATATATTCAAACAGTGCAAACAGTATCAATATTGGGTCTTGGTTATAGAAAAGCAATACTTTTTACAGGGTTTTGCTATTTTTGTTAACTCTAAAGTCAAATGATGGCAAAACTTTTGTACTCAGAATTGTAATAGCAAGAAACTAGGCAATGATCACCGATATGTTAGAATCATATGAACTGGATAGTAATAGTTATTTACATGCTAGATGTGTATTCAAACTATGAATGAACATTATGCCTTTCAAAATGTGAATTCAAGATATAAAATTGCAAAAAACTGAAAACATCAAAAACTTTTGCTTTTATTCGAATTTGATAGCTTTTTGATTGCAGCTGCTGAGTCAGCTCTTTCATCAGTCGTCACTAAATAATCTGATGCAGATTTGGATATCTGAGGCCTGTGATTTCAAGGGTTGCACTCGATCTAACAGTTCTCTCATACTCTATATGTATGAGAGAGTTGTCTGTCTAGGAGAAGACAACTCTGCTATATTTGTTGCTTTCAGCGATTGAACAATATTATCAGTAAATTTCAACGCTTTTACCATTAAAAGTAAAATCATTTCTAAAATTGGTTAAATAACAGATTAAATATTGAAAATATTCTTGATCACTGAGCGAAATACATGTAAGTATTTTATTGACCAGTTTGCAAAAAGAAACTACTTTCTTAGCTGTTTAGTTGCACTAGAAGCTTCCAACTAGACAGAAAATAAAATTGACTTGTATTTGTTGCATATGGATTGTTGGTCAATATTTCGACTGAGCAGCTTCTGTTTCACTGTTTGACTAAGGAAAGTGACATGTTATCAAAAGACTTGGTTTTTCTAATCGCTTTATGAATGCCTCACCACGTAATGTTTTAATCCATTATTGATTTACCATTACACTGACCTTGACCTTTACCCTGACATTTAATTTAAGCAACTGTCAAGTTTTAGTAATGTTTATTTCAAACTCAAGAGCGATTGATATTTTTTTTTACTTTCACTGCAAATTCCTTTTTGGGATCTTTGTGTTGCATATTGACAATTTATGAATATCGATTATTAAACTGAAGTAGGCAGCTGAGAATACATAAAATATTGCCGCAGCAGAGTACAGGGCACCGTTTTATGCTCGTAGCAAGTCAGATAGGCATTAAAGGAAATGTACTGCAGTTAGAAATGTGTAACTTGATTTGCACTCTGCTTGCTGCACATTTGAGTTGATACGAAACGTATTTGTTTAGCAGCCATACTGCTTATTGATTCTTGCGACATGCATGAACAATTAACTCCGCTTTACAACGATCGATGAGTTTGTGTTGCTATGAACAATTGGATCATTGAAAATTTATTGCGCCCTGCTCAGCTCTACGGCTAAAAGTAGTTAGTTGTTGACCTGGCAAAATGGCAGAAGGTCGCTATTTGTTAGTTTTAGCTGTCATTCTTCAAGGAATTCCGGTAGCAGTAAGTATGTTGTTTTTTGTATGAAGAACCCTGCAAAGATTATGAATCTTTATAAGTTATTCTAACTAAACTTTGTTTATGGCTCTTTGAAAATACTCAAAAGTAGTTTTGATAGATTTGAGTTTTTACGTGTTATTAATTGTGTAAGTATTGTTTTTTTTATTTTCCAGCAATGTGAAGAGTTTCCTTATTATATAATGTAAGTATGAGAAATAATTATTTATTATTTGACTATAATACTACTGTACAATGTTTAAAAAAAATAGAAGAGCTCAATTTTCTCTATGACCATCTTGTTTCAGTGCGCTGTAGCAATTAAAAGAAGTTGCGTTTTTTTGTTTTGCTTGTATTTCAAACCAGGAAAGTTTGCTTAATTTTTTTTTTGAAACATGTTTTAGTGGGCCCATAAGCAGCACTCTATCGGCCATAACTGTGACAATTATTATAATACTGTACAGACGTCACCGGAGAAGAATGATGCAAATCAGAGGTCAACCGGTACCACCATGTGGTCAGACAATCCAGGCGCACGCTTATCCAGGTATATTGTACTTACGAGCATTATCATGCTAGTGTAAGCATGTGTAACAAACTACCATCTTACATAATGGTATCATTTACAGCTGCTAAACCAGTGCAACACGCACCACCTCCCTCGCAGACTGTGTATGGAGGGTTTAATGAGAAACCCTCAACCAACAACCCACCTCCTTCCTACTCCCAGGCTACAACAGAGCCCCCACCTCCACCTAATGCATCCGCATTTTCATATAGCCACCAGCCTCTTTCACCAGGCAAACTTTACTAGCCTGACAATCCAAGCTGACCAGCTTGAGAAATTTTTATTTTAAATCAGTTTTTTATTATATCTTAATGTAATCTACCTTTGTCCTTGCTCATGAGTATTTATTCAGGAATTCTAACAAACAAGCTGAACGTTTATTTGCAAAGCTCTCGTGTAAAACTTGCGATTAAATAGATTCGTTTACATAGAAAAAACCGCCAAAACATTTGTTTTAGAAATGAAGGCTTCTAATTTTGAACATCTGTCATGATTTCCTATATTTTTATACAAACTATTTTCACATACAAATAAGTTTATTTTTATTATACCTTGTTTCGTTTTGGCAACGCATATTGCAAAAATATTGCGAACAGTGATGTACTTATATTGCTAATACAATCTTTTGAGAAAGAAATATGGTCTGAGGTTTGGATCATACCGCTGGCATTCATGCCCTCCTAACTAGCACATTAGCTAGGAGTAGGACGCCGTATTGACTTAGGTCTTTGAGCTAGAATAATTAGAGTCACATGCTTTATGACTTCCCATGAATAAAGGGGCCTCAGCTTTTCCTAGCGTATTATATATAATAAGTAGGCTCAGGTTTGCTGATGTAATCCAAACAACATATTGAATAGTTATTAGATATCGTAGTGGACTTTGTAAGCAATGGGGCTGCTAATCAAACAACTGCCTATTGATACTGATATTAAGCAAATACATGGATTTGATTTTAAATATACACGTGTTTGCTGTATCAGTTAGTAAATTAGTAGTGATAGATTTTCATAAGATTTGTTTCACAGTTTAACAGATTAACAGTTTTTGATTCATATATTTATTTTACATAATTAAATAGTAAACAATCTTATATTAACTGCTTCATTTATCATATACAAGAAATTCACTGTTTAGAAAACAGATGGTGCATAAAAAAGTATAGTGAAATCTTTTTGTAGCTAGAATCTTTTTAAAGTCAATCAATTTAAAACAAACTTGGTAAATTTTGGAAAATGTTCAAGTGAAATTAATGGGGACTTCAACTGTCTGTTTCAGCAATTATTTGGCCCTGGAAACAGCGTGTGATCTGCGGTAGTGGTAATAAATATGTTTATGGCTTATTTAGTTTGATTACAAAATAATCATTATTTTTCAGAGACCTAGTTTAAAAAAATATGAAAACTCAAGTTGAAACACTCAGCTATAAGTTACAGCACCAACTCTATACCTTTGCAGTCGTAGAAATTTTTAACATTTTTTTAATTTTTTTACGGGACATCATCATTCCATGGCAACAACGGTTTTAGAAAAGTTGGCCCTGGTATAAGAACCAACTCTGATATAAAATTTGAGTTGTCTTTTTCAAATAGATAACTGTTTGTTTGGGTCAATTGGTCCTTGGCAGCACAAATGACTCCTTGCCATTTTGGTCTCACCAGCAAAGGCCCCATTGTGCTTGAGGCAGCTCAACTTCTTTGTACGCCTAATAGATTTAGGATGTCAGCTCTGTATTCCATAAGTTACAAAACTCGTTTTATGTGCTTGATTTGAGGGGAAGATGAATTTCCCCGGTTTTTATAGAATTATTTATTAACATTATGAAAATGTTTGTCATTGTCTTTTAACAATAGGAATAAACTTTCGATCAAGTTCTTCATTTTCATACTAACACTAAACATTGCTTATAAATTGTGTTTTAAATTCTTTTTAATGGTTTGCAAGAAAAAACGTTTGCAATCAGCTCTTTTTATCAATTATCAGTGTTTATTTAATCAAGCAATCGCAGTGAATTACAACACAGTCTCTCATACATACAAATGATGATCAGCGTTTTTAATTAATAATAATAATATGCATTATTTGTGAAAACGAAAATGGGCAGTCATACCAATTACACCAAAAACAATATATCTGCGATAAGAATATTGTAAAGCCGATGATTATCTCACAGATACCTATGTAGTTCCCCAGATTAAAGTTGAAAAAAACAAGTGAAAACATCAATTTTTAGGTTTTTATCAAAAAAACGGTAAGGTAGTTTGTTCCGCTAAAAACTTCTAAGTCAAGATAAGCTGATGCTGTTTTGCCTCACGCTGGAAAGCACTTATTGGAAGGTGAATGTTATATTTGGCTGGAGTGACTGTCACTTTGTTGCTTTTTGAAATAATTTTATCTTGAAACAAAAAATGAAAAGAAACTATTAACATTTCATAGTTGCTATTCATTTTTGTCTCTTCAATATCAATTTCGCACTATCATTGTGAGTATAGGTAGGCTCAAAATTTATCGCAAAATAATACTTTTTTTGTAAAATTGTTTTGGCCCTTAAAATTAAGCAGGCAAGCAGCAATGATTGTTAGTGCAGCCGTATGCTCAACTGCCTTGGCATCAAAAACATACAACAAGCTTGAAGTTACATTCAAAGCACTGATTGAGTTTTGAATTGCTTAAATCGTAGTAGGTGCTGTTTTTTATTCTCTACGTCTAGCTGATAACTGATCTGGCTATACAGTGTTGACTTAGTTCCCTTGTTGTGTAGCGTAGCGAAGAAAATTGTACTCAATTGAGGCTATACAAATAAAACAACCAGTGACTTTCCATTGTCTACGGGTTAGAGACACATGCCCGTCCACTTTGAATTCATGACGTCAAAGGCTAAGACTAAATGTTACTAGTCAGTTAATCCTCAAGCAAGATGGCTGATGGGCGTCTGCTCTTGGTTTTAGCCATCATCTTCCAAGGAATACCGGTTAGTAGGAGTACTTATGAAATTGATAATTAATGAAGACATTCATCTTCAACTAAACCCTAGACTGTGTACCATATGCTTTCAAATTATTCATATATGAAAATAATAAGTTTTGTAAATCTATCAATCTACTGGTATAGTTTTAAATATTTCTGGAAAACACAACTTGACACGCTAACTTCTTTTTGCTTGCAGCAATGTGAAGCCTACTTTCCATACTATTTGATGTAAGTACAAAAATTATTCGTTAATTCAAATAATTTTTTTAACTTTTCAATTATTTCAGTTTTTTGTAGCTAATTATTTTTTGTGTTACCTTTACTTTTAGTGGGCCAATATGTGGCGCTGTAATACCAGCGACTGTGGTAATTATAACAATATTGTATAGACGTCACCTGAGGAAAAAAATGCAAATCAGAGGCCAACAGGTACCACCATGTGGGCAGACAATCCAAGCGCACGCTTATCCAGGTAGATTGTACTTGCGAGCATTATCATACTAGTGTAAGCATATGTAACAAACTACCATCTTACATAATGGTATCATTTACAGCTGCTCAACCAATGCAACACGCACCACCCCCTTCACAAACTGTGTATGGGGGGTTTAATGAGAAGCCCTCAACCAACAACCCACCACCTTCCTACTCCCAGGCTACAACAGAGCCCCCACCTCCAGCCAATGCATCCGCATTCTCATATGGCCACCAGCCTCTGTCACCAGGCAAACTTTACTAGCCTGACAATCCAAGTTGACCTGCTGGAGAATTGTGCACTTTACTGTCAAATTTATTTGTTTTCTTTT
The DNA here is from genome assembly GCA_945261195.1 of Cryptosula pallasiana. Classification (NCBI taxonomy): domain Eukaryota; kingdom Metazoa; phylum Bryozoa; class Gymnolaemata; order Cheilostomatida; family Cryptosulidae; genus Cryptosula; species Cryptosula pallasiana. The sequence continues at coordinate 35,793,299 of OX183136.1, forward strand.
ACCCAATGCTTCCATTAATGTGTTTTATAGTTAAGGTTCCTTTAACACATTTATATACTTGACACAAAGAATTCACTCTTCCTTTCTGTTTCACAGTCAACTTTTCATGAGAAATAATGACTTACTCTTTGATTTTTATACATTTCTATAAAGTACGTTTGTAAGGTTATTTTTATATTTCATCACATTATTTTTTTTAATTTTTATTACGAGTGCCAACGATAAACAATAAAAAAAATTGATTGGTTTTACCCCTGAAACTTCAGTTATTACTTGTGACAGTTTTTTTTAAATAGTCAGTATACGCCTTTCGGCATGAATCAAGAGCTTTATCACTAAATCCTCCTTCTAGGATTCAAACAGCTGCAAACTCGGTCACTATTCATGGAAAGGCAGCAGGGTATTACTATTGAGTATGCATATATAGTGGCTAGTCCAAAGTTCGGTGATGTAACACAAACAGGAGCAAAGCAATATCATTGTTGGCGACAATGAGCTATTGGTTTGAACGAATCGAGTTAGTGAATACCTTCTAGTCAACAATACATAAGTGTTCTCTATTAGCCTACACAGTGAGTTCAATAATGGTGACCAGCTAGTACTCGTACTAGTCGATTGCATAGTCTAAACCAATAAAAACGTAATAGATAAAACTGTGTCATTGTAAGTTTATTGATTTATTGATAACTAATGATATCAATCATTATTATTGTAACAAAATTTCGGTCGATGGATTTAAGCTTTATATTTTCACTGAAATTTTCCAGCTGATCAAAAACGGAAAAAATAAAAAAATACCTCAAGCCCCTTTTAGGCATAGCATGGGCCTAGGCTAAGTAATGCGGAACTTAAAAAAAAGAAAGCAACTCCAATCTAAGATATTCTTGTGATTGCCAATTTGAAGTTATCTGCTCTATGTGAGCCACCTCGCACACTTTAATTTCTTGTAAAGTTTTTTGCTGCTTTTAGCGAGCAAAAGTTAACATACCAACTGTTACTTGTTGCACTGCAGTCATTTAAGTGCTACTTGAAGTTCTTTTGAATACTTTGGAGCTAAAACAGTCTCTGATACAGGTGAACCAAAGCCTCAGGTTGTATTAAAACAATAATGTAACTACTACTCCTGTTGCTAATTGCTAGCGTACACATTGACCACTTACTTAATCCACTCAGCTGATGTTAGCCCTGGTTCCAGACATTACTAAGGCCTCTGGCTCTCCGTCCATGCATTAGCCATGATACAAAGATATACTATGTGTGCTAGGAACTTCTGTATGCATGAAAAGTGGTAAGGAAATGCTTGATTGGTGCAGACTCAGGCTGTCAGCAATAAAAGCTACAGTAGCTGATTATCTATCTTACATTTGTTTGAGCAGCGATAAGACAACTCCATATTTGTCAAGACATTCAGCTAATTCTATCATTCAGTCGTGCCTTTAGCAACAACTGATGAATTGTTTTGGTGTGCAATGATGAAGAAGGTAGATACCATCAATCTGCTTTGTATGATGCTTCTATTGAGAAGTACATCACATGCAGCTTTTTGCATAAGAGTATTCGTGTATCATTCAAAAACTATTCTAACACACTGTAAACTGGTCAGTTCAGCATAGAAGCCTGAGGGCGAAATAATACTCAATACATGAGAACTGCATTGAAATTTATTATTTATTAATATTTTCGCTATACTGTTTCATAGGTAAAACAAACATGTATACTGAATACCATAAATATTTATAATTTGCAACTGACAACTTAGGAGCATGTGCCATCATTAATAATTACTATCATAGAAATAAATAGTATACGTTTGGGCTTGGAGTATATACGTAGTATTAAACTAAAACCATAATTTGGTACCCCGCAGCTAAATGTTTTCACCTAATACACCAGAGGAGACAACTTTTGCTCCCATCACAATATCCATATAAATAATGTTAGCTGCGGTAGAGGTACACCTAAACCGGTTGAACTCTGCTGATATAAGAATTTGGCAGCTCTATGTCTCAATAGGTCACATGATATGTCAGCTGATTTGAGTCTGCTCTCAACCATTGGAATTGTCTTCTCTTGAAGTACTTGTTTTTTCATTGTCATATATTCGCCGTCTGATTGTGAAGTAGTGGGTGGTCTTTCATCTGGTTCTGTAAGATAGATCTGTTTTTCTAGATTACCATGATGTGAGGGAGGGCGACTTTGTTGTGACAAGATAATGCTCCACTCTCAGTGACTAAAATGTCTACTAGGCCTCATAGACTCCCAAGGCTAATGGTCTTGGAATATTATACATAAACCACGACTAGGTGAGTTCTGCTATATACCATAAAGTATTATTCTAAGTAGGTAAAGACAACTTCAGTCTCTTGTATAGTTACCCGAGTAGTCGTTGTTGTCTTCCCTTAGTTCCTCATACTGCGTGTCAGTTGGACCTATTGGTCTATAAACTGGTTCATTTCTGACAGGCTGCAGTAACTCATAGGTTTCAGGTGCTGCTGCAGGGTGACATTGTCTGCTGCCATCAGCTGTTAGTTTACTGATCTGCTGACGGTAGTATCTAACAATAACTAGTAATTTTATAGAGTAAAACCAGCAGTAAAAGCGAGCAATTCTGTATATACTGCAGGAAACCAGACTAGTACATGTGTTTAGCAGGCAATATCTACAGTGTCACAGTCGACTGAAATACACTGCTGACAGTAGTGGTTTGGTGATAGGCTAGCTTGTCATCTCTCCTTAAAAAGAGTTTCACCATTCAATGCTTGTAGTAATGTTTTGGTTTCCATCATAATAAAGTAATAAAGTTTATATATGGGTTCCATGTACCATATATATGAATTATATATACATCACATGTAAACTACATTGTACTGTACACATACACTACATGTACAGTACACATACACTACATGTACAGTACACATACACTACATGTACAGTACACATACACTACATGTACAATACACATACACTACATGTACAGTACACATACACTACATGTACAGTACACATACACTACATGTACAGTACACATACACTACATGTACAGTACACATACACTACATGTACAGTACACATACACATACACTACATGTACAGTACACATACACTACATGTACAGTACACATACACTACATGTACAGTACATATACACTACATGTACAGTACACAAACACTACATGTACAGTACACATACACTACATGTACAGTAAACATACACCTACTGCCCCAATAACTCTACACAACAATCTATCCAATACACTACATGTCCCAGTCTATATAGACTACTGAATGCACACACAATGTAATTGATTATATCGCTTTGTTGTCCTTTGTGGACATAAAACTATCATTAGAGTACAGCTGACCTTCTTCCTAGGCATAGAGCTATCACTAGAGCGGTACACAGCAATGTCAGCACTGCCACAGCCGCTGTCAACCAAACTGTTTTATTATCTTGTTGTATTCGTACTTTTTCTACACAGACCTCTTCACAAGATTTAAGGGAGACCTCACGACTGTCTAGAAATACACAACATGTATGCATGCAAATATTATAAATCGTTGTGTGATTTTAAACTTGCGTAGTTGAAAACAAATTTATTGAAGGTCTATCAGGAAAAGTGGGTGCGAAATTTGGCACCACAAGACAGGCAAGGGTTTAATGCACAAATCATGAGATATGCCCTTGTTTTGCGCGTCCTAAACAAGTTACTTTAGTGGGAAAAATAAAACTTGGAATTTCGGTCTTTTTAGCTGTTTTTGTGATAGGTACAATACATTTAACCTGTTGAAAGTTGCCTAACAAAGTTTGGAGAACTTGAGTAGGCTTTAGTTGTAATCACAGTCGGAGTAGTAGTAGTTGTACTGCTAGATCTGGCAGCAGAACTTCGTGTATTTTGGGCAATAACCTCTGCACTGCTGCAATTAATGGTAAAATCCCTACCTGTAACAATTGAAAGTAGTATAACATTGGTTGGTCACATTGCTCAGTAAAGCAATCCATATGTTATATATTTTAAAATAAAATGTTGCGGAAAAATGTCCATATTTATATAAACAAAGAAACATAAAACAAGTTACTGTGCAGGTTTCAAAAATAAAGTGAAGGCAAGATTACCAGGAAGTGTGACTAGGTAAAACCTAGAGTTTCCGACCAAAGGAACAGTGTTGTAGAGTTCTACAGAAGCTTCCTGGTAGTTGTATCGCCCAATAGGAATAGTCAACTCTTTTCTAAGATAATCCTTGCTATATGGCGTGGAGTAGTTTGTAAATCTATATGGCGGCCCATATTTCACTGATATCACCTCTCCATTAAGAAGTTGAGGCATTCTCAAAAGGGATACGTTTTGGCTGAGAGGCTGATTAGGGTATAGAGAGCTGATTACACATTTACAAGAAGACTTTAGGTGTGTATCACACGCAGACATCGGACTAACAAGTATGATTGTTCTCTCCTCTGTTATTGTCATTGACCTCTTCTCGCACAAGTCGAATAATGAATCTAAAATTAAACAAAGATTATGTAAAAACAGCAATGACAAAACTACTCGTTCAGATCTACCCTAAAGGTCCCGGGTTTTATAATTGCCCAATCTTTACCTATATGGCCATTATTGGATCAGACCAGGAATTGTAACTCAGGACGAAAAAGTTCTGGATGTAAAATGTAGAATCGTTAGAAAAAGTAATCGAGAGGAATTCTCCTGATACAATAGCAACAAACTGAAGGGGAGTAAGAAATCAAAGGGAACAAACGCTACCAAATATGGATGAAGTACCTCAACTCAAAGAAACTCGCTAGCCAGAAAGAAACAGCCCAGAAAAAACCTCGATAGTAAAGTTGTGTAAACTGATAGATATGCGAATTTAATTTATTGGCATTTTATGAAACTTGTTTTCTGCATTGCAATCTCATACACTGAATTAGTTTAGTTAAGCACTACTTATCTGAATTTTTGAGGACACCACATCTAAACTTTGGGATAGATCTTTTTTACTAGCAAACTGACGGTAAAGGCCACAGTTCTAGCGCTAACATACTTAAGATGTACTTGGGGTGTTTAGATTGCAACAACGTAGATATAACTCGCTAGATAGACAATTTAGTTGTGTCTATGCAAGTAGCTCAATCCACCACAATATGGAATATAAAATCGGCAATGGAAACTGTTGAAGCTGGTGCAGTAAGAAATACTTAAATTTTACGAATATGAAAAGCAAAAAATTTTACTTAGTTTAATTATTAAGCAAACCGTAGATACAAGATCAAAAACCTTTTAGTATCTTGACGTACTACGTAGAGCATGCACTACGTAGTATAAACTAAACTTCATCAAAGTCAATCAAAAACTCCTCATGCTTTGTACAAGTATTGCCTCAAAGCCTGCCTGACTCGTATGGAAATTAAACAAAAAGATTTGGGACTTGGCACAAATGATTACCTCATTGTAGACATTTAACAATCAATTAATTTAGTAAAATACTCGTGGTATTAAAAGAACCACTGTAAAAAATTTCTTTAGCATCAGACAGGCTCACATAAACTTGATCATACAACAATTCTTTTGAAGGGGACAAAAATCCAATGCCCTACCACCCCCCCCCCCCCCCCCACCTCCCCCCTACCATCCCCCTACCACCCCCTACCATCCCCCTACCATCCCCCTACCACCCCTTACCACCCCCTTACCACCCCCCTACCACCCCCCTACCATCCCCCTACCACCCCCTACCATCTCCCTACCACCCCTTACCACCCCCTTACCACCCCCCTACCACCCCCTACCATCCCCCTACCACCCCCTACCATCTCCCTACCACCCCTTACCACCCCCTTACCACCCCCCTACCACCCCCCTACCATCCCCCTACCACCCCCTACCATCTCCCTACCACCCCTTACCACCCCCTTACCACCCCCCTACCACCCCCTACCATCCCCCTACCACCCCCTACCATCTCCCTACCACCCCTTACCACCCCCTTACCACCCCCCTACCACCCCCCTACCATCCCCCTACCACCCCCTACCATCTCCCTACCACCCCCCTACCACCCCCCTACCATCCCCCTACCACCCCCTACCATCTCCCTACCACCCCCCTACCACCCCCCTACCATCCCCCTACCACCCCCTACCATCTCCCTACCACCCCCCTACCACCCCCTACCATCCCCCTACCACCCCCTACCATCTCCCTACCACCCCTTACCACCCCCTTACCACCCCCCTACCATCTCCCTACCATCTCCCTACCACCCCCCTACCACCCCCTACCATCTCCCTACCACCCCCCTACCACCCCCTACCATCTCCCTACCACCCCTTACCACCTAATCACTACACAACCATTTTATATCAGTAATAAATGCGCTTTTTCAAACATTGGTAAATATTGTCATCACAAGTTTCAATTAGCTTGCAGTCAGCATACCTGAATGAATACATTTGAAATATACAGTAAAATGTGTAGCTAAATAAGCTCCTTCATCACATGATGTCTCCGGTTGGCGTAAACCAGAAAAAGCACAAGGGTTCCTGGCATAACAACTTGATCTGACTTTGTCTTCATTTTGGCAGACTGAGTTGGTTCCATCCAAGTAGGTAGCTGATGTCGCGGGGCAGCTTTGGTTACATGGCGTAAGAATACCCTCAGGGGAATATTGGTATTCAATAGATTGAAAGATGATCCTTTGATTGTCTTGTGAACATCTCAAGCAGCCTGCTGCTTTACCATCGTAAAAGGACGCTGCGTAGGTCTTAGCTGTAAAAAGTACCACATAAGAAACAACTAGGTATACGTGCGCAATAAAATACTAAAAAATTGAGGCGACTTTTAACTAATCCCTTCGTAAAAAGATACTAACCTTCCTCTAGGCAGCAAGCTGTATGGAGACAACTGAAGACACTCAGGTAACTCACAGCTAGCATCCACCTCATTGTTACATTTGTGTTGAAATGAAACTGGCTTTTATCAAACTACTTGTTGAATATATATATGATGTGTACAGTCAAAGCCTAAATCGGCCCATAAATGAATCCATATATTAGTATGTAAAGCTGCGGCAACACACCTATGTTTTGTCGGTATGTGAGTCAAAACACATTTTTTTGTTCTACAACGCACATTTTTGTTAAAAAAAATGCTTAAAGGTGTAAACAAGCATATTGGTGATTGGACAATTCTGATTGGACAAACACTTTGGTTGGTTAAAATGTGATGACAAAATTTGATGACTCCAGTGTACTTTTTATATTGCAACCTTGACCTAATCATCTTGCCTATTGAGCCACGGTCGATCCAGGTACTTAATTCTAATCAAAGCGGGTATTTTTATTTATAAGCAATTTATGATTATTTATAAACAACAGCTATTATGACTATTATAACTATTAATTTAATATTAAAAATAAATATAAAATTTCACCATTTATTAAAATTTATTTTTATAATAATTATTATAATGATTGCTTATAAGAATATACCTTCTTTGCTCCGCTGGAAAATTCATAACGTTATGTTGATGTTGAACATCCTTGTGTGTGTAGCCACCAGAGTGACTCTACAAAACTCGTAGCACACCATATCCCAACAGGTAGGTGCGTGTAGCCAAAGCTTAATTCCTCCATTTGTGTTGTGATGAAACTGATGAGGAAGTTGGCTGAATCAGATAACAAAAACTAAAGTCAAGTTCTGAAAGAGAAGAAGGTGAAAGCTGCCAAGTTGTTGAAAGACAATGTATTATTGTTTATCTCAAAGAAACCAAATCAGTGCTCCGCAGATGTATTATCTTTAGTGTTATCGTTATTATTGAGCAGTTTAGCACACCAAATGATTCTTGATACGTACCAAAGATTTAGCTTTGTTTCATGTGAAATTTTTGTAGAAAGGCATTTGACCAGCAGAGGCAGACAACTCCACAATTATCCAAAATACCCAGAGAGAGGCATATTGTAGTGGATTTTAGTGTTCACGAAGTCTACGCACACTTTGCACCACGTTCTGGCATCCTTATAATAGCCATTAGATAGCCAGAATGCCTGGAAATGGTTCTACCAAATAGACAGGAATTATACTTATGTCTATACCGACCCTGTAAGGAGCTATGCCGGCCGATACCGACCTATATCGACCCTGTATGCAGCTATACCGACCTCACTGGGCCGGCAGGAAGTGAGTCAATGTAGCCTGAGGACCCAAAAGTAGCCTGGGAGAAGCAGGGAGCCATCTACCGGAGATTTCCACCCCTAACCCCTACGAAAGATAGGGGACTAAAGCTATAAAGACCAAGGACCAAGAGACTGACTGTGATTGATGCATTAGCCTCCAACTCCACCTACTACTAGAGGGCGCCTATTACCTTTAAGCCCTTACTGGTTATCTAATTTGCTATGTATTGATATACCCATATTCATTGGTGCATGTTGTAACATTATTATGTGATTGGTTAATCACTTCCTGTGTATTGCCTATAAAAAGTGAAACTTTGCCTGTATTTGTCAGTTGCAATGTGCCTTTTACTACTTGTTTTATTCTAGAGGAATAAATGCATAGATACTCAACAGCACTGAGTTATGCGTCTGAGCAGAGGGCTCCCAACTGGTTGTAGAGTAGAAATACTCTGTCTTGTATTTGTTCGGTACATCACCGACCCTGTTGTTGTAACAGGTTAAACTAACAACTGGTGGCAGCACGCTACCAACCTCAACTAGTGATTTTCAGCCCCCGAAATCCACTACAATATCATACTCAAGCCCGCAGGCTACAACTCAGAGTTGTCACTGATAATGGATCATCTTTGTTAAGTCTCATCTTAGCAGACAGAGAAAGAGCTCATCTTAGCAGACAGAGAAAAAAACTCATCTATTATTATGGTAGGCTACTCAATTTGAGGTGTGACCTAAACGGTCTCAAACATATCAACTAAAAACTCGTGAAATGGACAAAGGCGGACAACTCCACAATTATACAAATGGACAAATAAAAACCTGATAAATAGAAAAAGATGGTTTAGTCACAGTTACACTAACGAATGTTTTGTGTTTCCATCGCGAAACGAAATCATCTATATAAAGTCAAATTTATGTTATTCAATGTAAATAATCTTGTATGGTTACTGGTGAACCATTGCTAAAGTATATATGTATATGTACTTAATCTTTAATGCAAAATTTGATTCCTGCTAAAATTAATATATTTTTTGCAATAGTTTATGTGGTTGCTGCGTAAAAGTGGCGCGACACTCTTTACTTTTATTTATATTTTCAGATTTATTAGCAGATGTATTATAGGTTCTAGCAAATTAGTATAGCCACGTACCCTACACCCCTGGTTTTTATTATCGGGGTTGTATTACAGCTAAATTCAGAGTTGCCCCCCTTTGGCTGTGACGACCAGTCTCCTCTCCTACTACCCTCATTCTATGCCCTTAGCTTGTAGTAATTCTTCTGTGTCATGTCCCTCTCCTCCAATTACTTTTTCTTCCCGGATGCTGCCATATACCATTCAGGAGCTTGGCTATGGCCCCGGAAACAAAACACATCCCCTATACAATAGCCACCCTTACAACTAGCTGTATCCACCCCTGCTTGCATCACCAGTACCCCTAGACAACCTATCAAACTATTCTACTGTGAGTTTCTGTGCACCTCAACCTGTGCAGATCTGAACTTTACTTGTATTGCTTAGAAACCAAATACAGGGAGTTGTCTTTACTTGATAAAACTGAGTGACGAGATTAATCTTGGACCCAGTGGCTGACAAAACAGACGATTACAAGATATTTACAAAATACTTTGATTTGAAAGTTGTAAGGTGGCACATTAGCAGATGGATAAATGTTTCTATAAGGTAATTGTCAATGTATTTGGCTCCACATTGATTTCTGGCTCGACTATTTTGAGCGGGTTAATTTACATCTTTTTTGTGCAGGGCCTAAACAGTTGTTATTTTGCATTTTTTATTGAATTGCAAACTAGTAAATATATGGACTAACAAAAGTATGATTTAATAATATATTGTATAGTTTGTGTGGCTAGTTGCCAGGATGTCTGTTGCTGACCTATACAACCCAGGAGTGTGCAAACAGATAAACAAACAGTTTACAGGCTCCATAAGAGCACTGCAAGATCACAGAAATGTTTTGCATTTGTTTTTAGTTTCTCATAGCTATTTAAGTACATTTAACAGTTCTGTGTTGTAAAAACTGCTGTGTTTAGGGCAGAGACAAAGCTGCAAACCTTGACAATATTCAACTGTATTACCACCGCGAAAACCGATTTTTAAAAACACTAAAACCAATTTCTACTACAATCCTGATGTGGACTATGTTTCACAACATTTCCACTCTGCATGAAGATAATCAAATAATCCCCAATCGTAAGATATGTTGGGCATCTGCACTGGTGGTTGAGTGCAGTACATGTTGGTGGTCCCTACACAGTTGAACAACTTTAATCTTTAATCATTTGAAAGGCTGCATGCATTGAAGTTGTAGATTGGGTCTATCAGTTTCTCTATTGAATAGCTAGACAAAAGACCCGACTTCATTTGTATGTAAATTGTTTATATTGCAGATAGCAGCCGATGCTTTGTTACCTCCATTCGTTTATTAATCAATAGCTTAGCCTTAGGCACACAAACATACATGGGCATCACCTATTGACCGCAGTAGTGTGAAGTGTTTATCTCAGTCTAATGGTTGCTAAGAGACTATCAAACTGTGAGAAGGCAAGGCAGTGTTTTGTGTCGGTTGATAATAGACAGTTTGTGAAAGTTAAACTACTGAACTAGTCCCAAAGTAGCAGTAAATCATGGCTAACCTTCCAGACATCGGTGCCATGCATGACCCTAAGAAATGGGGTCTACCGGGTTGGAGGATCGAACAGAGATATGATCCTAAAGTGTTAATAGGAAACTGGCATGAAGAGAGACAGCGGGTAAGTGTGCTGTATCTAAGAGGGTGCTAGTTATCTTCAGAATTGTTTTTAGCTCAGTCATAATTTTTGTGAGTGTTAGTGTTTGTATCATTTCCTTTGCTTCAGTGCGTTGTTATAAATAAATAAAGTGAGAAATATTTTATTATCGATCTCTCATCGGCAGCCGGAAACCTTAATATTATTTAACCAACATTAGCGTAAATGAACGCTATTCGTATAAGTATAGAACTTATCGACAATATTCAAAATAACAATTTTTTTCACAATTAAATGAAGATCACTTCAGCAACTAGTGTCTAGTTTATATCACTTTTCACGAAAAAATAAAATAATAACAGATATTTTTCTACTCATCACAATCACAATAGGATTACAAACAATCAGATTAGTCGGTGACGGCTTTTATTATTATTCATTTAGTTTGAAAGAACAAGCCAAAACCACAACTCAACACACAGACGAGATTTCAAGTTTTATACAGATGCGCGACCAGATGTAGAAGTTAGAAGAAATGCTTTTCTCACAAACAAAGGTATGAAGCTAACAGGCTTTTTATGTTCAGAAATAGTTCTGGCTATCTCATCAGTAATCTCTAAAATATTATTCTGTAATTACCGATTTGAGATGACTCAAGACTATCTCAACTCCTCTAGAACAGAATGTGATGGATGGAGCTGGCAGAGCTGCCGATGATGCTGTGACATCAATATTTCTTTTTCATAGACTCAAAAAGTTTAAATGTTTATTTTTCAAAAGTTTTTTACCACACTTTGAGCTAAACACGCATCTTTTTAAAATTTTATCATACTTAACACTACGAATCAGTTGAATGTTATGTTAAATCTATCTAACATGACCAAAAAGATTTGCTAACAGTAACTGAAGTATTTAACTACCTGATGAAGATGCCAACTATAGTGTCACTACTGCGTTTTCAAGGGTTGTCCAAAGAGCAGATGTTTGGTCACCATGGTAACGCGTACAGCAATAACATGATATCAATTTATGATGAATACTACAACAAGAGAGAGCGGCCAGGGCCTCAGGCTTTTCCACCAGTCAGATCATGGGATGCGAAAACTATGACGTGGGTACCAGAGAAAATTGATTATCCTCTGCAAGGTAAAAGTTTTGTTTACTCTGACATAAGCTTTCTGTTGTGCAATATGATGTAAATGTACATAAAAGTATTGAATGCCATTCCCTCTCTAGCAAGGTACATGTATGTGTATGTCTAATAACAACTGGTTTATTGTAGCTGCTCCAACAAACTGGGGATTAAAAGAGGTTGTCAGAGACAAACAAGCAAGGTTGGAAAAAGAAAAAACCATGTCTGACTACACTTCAACTTATCAACTAGGTAATTTTAATGTGATTGATGATATCGGAAATAACACTGAGACTCCAGTTATCACATGACAGAAAATAAAAAAAAATTTTATCTTACAAAACCGTAAGCAATTGTTTTACTTTTCTTTGCACCAGCTCCATAAAATCTTCCTTCTGCAGGTTACACAGAGAAACCATTAGATACGAGGCTATCACGCTATGCCACGCCTAGAAGTCAGTCTACCAAGCTGCTGCCTGTCAACAGAACCAACAAGAACCTAAACTTACGAAGCGTTACCATGGTCAACCCACAGATGCCTCAAACACTGCAGGTTCCACAACCGTATGTGATATAAAAGGCAATATATGTATTTTTTACACAAATCTGCATTTCAAGCTTTTGCCAATGATGAAAAGACTAACCACATCAATTTCATGAATACCACCACATTCTGTCAATGGTAAAGATGGCCATTCGCTTTATTTAAAAAAAGAAAAGAACTGAATACGAATTTGAGAACAGAACTGAATGGTCGTATTACTTTTTTAACTAGCTATGCAGAATCTAAAATTGCTGCCTAAGGTCAAAGTTTACCTCAAATGTTTTCAATATATCAAGCATTAGCTGCATACTGCATTGATTTTGTATGGCTGTTGAACTTTCTATTTTTGCCAGAAGAAAACCTCCAAATGTTATTTGTAGCATTTGCTCTTTTCGAAACAGAGATATTTGCAAAATAAGCCTTAGTAATAGCGATTTTTCAACTTTGTGATTTCACCCCTCTTGTGTTTCACAGGCTATTTGTATACAGATTGAACCTTAGTAGATTTTTCTACCGCTATATACAGAGCAGTGTGTCGCAATTTTATCCAGATTTGCTCAATGTATTTTCTTACATGTATAATAATATAAATTCTATTGTTACGTATTATATAATTTATGTATCACATGTGGCTTACGGAGCTGTTAGCTAAAATTTCAAGAGAAAAACAATAAAGCAGGTAAATTTCTCGTTAATAATGCTGTGTCTAGGATTTGTGGCCTAAATCATAGGCCGGCATTTGAGGCTTCATGTGTGATTTGTTCTGAGTATGTTACGTTTCTTTGAGCTAGGAGTTGTATGCTCTTGTGCTATCTTGGTGGCACTTCAATAGATTTCATTGGATGATGAATCTCATGGGCTAAGGGTGCTTTCGCATACCCAAAGCGTAGGGATTAAAAGACACCATTCAGAAATCCCATTGTTGAATGCAAAAAAATATTTTGGTTCACTGATACAAAGTGACAAGCGGGATAGGTAGTGTTGTTAAGAACATAGAGTTATCGCCCCTTAAGCAGATTTGACCTTGATCGAGGGTGCAAACCAACAATTATCAAACATAATTTCAGCGAGTCAACTTATCACTCTATTTTCCATGTCTTAAATTGGGACAATACCCTATGGCACGTATAAAGCATATAATAAACGGTAATATCATTGTAATTAATGTTTATTTGTAATAAATTATAGTGGGCTTACTTTAGCTATAGTTTCCATAGAAATAAATATGTCTATGGTTTAAAGTGCAGATAACTCCCGTTAAACAACACTCGACGAGGCGCTAACGACTATTCAGCTACTACCCTAAGCGGAGTTAGGATATTCGATAGCATGCTAAACCAATCATCCAATGAGATCCATTCAAAAGATAGCACAAGTGCATACAACTCCTAATCAAGGAAGCATAGCATATTGAAAGCAAAATATACACAATGCCTCAAATGTTGGTCTGCAATTTAATTTAGGCTATAAGATCATTTGGTTTCAAGGTTACAAAATCTCTGGCGTTTATCTTGGAATGAACAAGTTCCTTGATCGAGAAGTGAACAAACTGACGGGTATGTTGCGATGTACCTCCACATACAGTAAAGAACAAATATACACCGTTTTTATCATGCTATCTAAATTGCCATCTTCCTCTTCATCAGACTTATGTAGATGTTCAAGTTTGTGAAGAGCTATAGTTGCTTGCTCATGATAATATTTACACATTAGGAGTTGTCTGTTTACTAACTTCATATGACAACTTCAATGAGCAAACAGCTTCAGTAGAATTTTTTCACTAAAATATGTAGCCTAACCCAATCATTGTTTGGTCACCTTTTTCCCGAGCAGACCTCAAACCATGTGTTAGAGAATTTATGAGACTTGATTGTACAGCCCCTAATTACTAAGGAAACAAGAAAAAGCATAACAAAAAATCAATATATTTTACCACACAAATATTGACATTTGAGCATATGAGCTAATTATTATAAAATAAACACGAAATATATTACTATTCAAAATTTTCACAAGATATTGAGACTATTCGATACAAGAAAACTCAAGCAAAAATGTTCCAATCATTGATACAGCTCAACAGACTATAAACAAAATATAACAATTTGCTATTACAACAGTTAATGATCGTTGTGCTCGGAGGGGGAGGATAACTTTCCCTAAATATACATCATAATTAGTGAATGCAAGTCTAAAAATCTATGCATATATGGAGCAGGAGTAAGGGCGTTGGCTGCACGGTTCTGAAAAATACTTTGTATACACTTGAGAACCTGGGATATATCTACGGTAGAGTTTAGACAGCACCAGAGGCATATCTGATTACAGTCAGTAATTTTTGCTGAGACAAGTGAGTGCAAGTGAGTTCAAGTGAGTGCCAGAATATGATACATGTTCTATGTGAGCTATCTACTAGTAGCAGGACAAAACTAACTAAAGCTTTTAACTAAATACAATCTAATCACTGAGTATAATAACCTAGACCAAATAGTTATAAAAACACGGGCTGTTGTGGCGAAGGCTCATCCTCATTGAAGTCGTATCTGGTGGGACCTCGACTATTTGGTGGCTTATTTTGATCGCTAACAACATAAAATGTTCTATGGCTGTTTGGAAGTGTCTGATTGGGCCGATAGTTTGCACCAATATATCGTGGAGGTCTGATACCACTATGTAAATTGTCAAAGGACCGAGGACTTTGAGTTGTTGGGTTGGCTACCATAGCGGGCGGTGATCGATTCTGTCTATGTCGTCCGCCAAAAGTATGGAAACCGGATGGGTGGGCATGGCGTGAAGGTGAAGGTACGGCGGAGTGAAACGCTTCACTCTTACTACCAACCATCTGACGACTGGGAGGTGAAGGTATGTTGGACATGCGGTAAGGTCGAGTTTGCGTAGAAGAAACCATATGCAGAGCAGCCGTGTGGCTGCCTGGGTGAGGCTCAGATTGAGGGGCAGTGACTCTTGTGTTAGAGTGGCTCATAACTGGGATGTTGCTGCGTGGCACCGGAAATGGTCTCGGAGTGGGACTTGGTGGTGGTCTAGAAAACCCTATATATCCGGGATTGATAGCTGGCTTATCGTCAGGCGAAGTGAAACGAGGAGAAAGCGGTACTGAGCCATTACCTGGAGACAGGTGGGTAACTGGTATCTGCACAGCACCGATACGCATCGGCAGCTTACTAGGAGGTGTCATCCGAAAAGCAGGTGTTGGTTTCTGCTCGACATCTGGAGAAATGTGCATGACAGGTATCTCCGTGTCAGTAGATGACTGACGGCTCCTGGATCCATGAGGGGACATGTTACGACTTCTGAATCCGGCGCTTCTGGTGTACATGTGCGAGGCAGTGCCATCGAGGTCTATCTCAGGAGATTTACTGGCAGACCGAGAGTTACGCATGTGGGATGGATCAAGCTCCCCCTCAAACACCGGTCTATCCTGAGGCGACCCAACAGTATTTGGTTTTATGTCTACATCGTCTTCTTCAGAGAGATCTAGCCTTAGCTCCACAACATCGACCTCACTGATTGCACTCTCACTTGACTGCCGATAAGATGAATGTCTGCTATGCTCATCTGAGGGTATATTCGTCTCCAGCATAGATCTTTTAGCCGGTGCTGGAATTTGCCTAGCATCCAACACGACAGGAAGTGGAGTTACAGAGCTATTGCTAGTTGCATATAGAGCATTAGGTCTATTGTTAGCGGAAGAGCTGTCGCCTGTGGACTGGTCTGTAGTATTATAATCAATGGGAGCGATGGGTGGCGCAGAGTCTTGGCTAGCTGGATGATTGTCATAAATGCTACGAAAGCTGTCATTAGATACAAGATGTCTTGGCACATTATTTGTTCGTAGTTTCACAGAGCTGTTGTGACGAGTCTACAATGTAACAGAGAGCAGTCAATAGTCCAAACGCAAGCGCAGATAGGCTCAAACCTGATCGCTTACAATCATTGTGCTAGCTGGGAAATGTTGAGCATTTTTGGACGATTTAAATGAAGAAATTTCCATGTTATAATTTCAATATTGCAATTAAAAAGGAGCAGCAATGGGTATGACTTAACTCGCTGATGAATCGATATGAAAGTTTAGCACAGAATACAAACTGAAGAACTAACTACCACAACAACAGGGTAACGTGTGACCACCAACTAGCCAATGGCAGACAGATACACATTCTACACTAGAGGAAAAAAGATGGAAGTGCGGAACATATAGAGAGTTGTCTACCCTACAGTCACACATTCAGTGTGGTATGTAAGCAGTTGTCACCTCTACGCAAAGACACCAAGTACAGTACACAAAGAGTTGTTTTCTCTATATAATTTCATATGATAACTGTAGAAGACATAGAGTTATCTCCCCTCTGCCCTACACCTGTACACAGTGCAGCACATTTGGAGCTTGGACAATTGCCTCCCCATGAATCCACAGGCTAAATAAAGTCAGGCACGAGAGAATAAAGGCTACTGGCAGTAAGTAGATAGAAGGCCTGACGATTAGCATTTAGACAACAGTGTTAAATGCAAACAACACAACATTGAAGTTATCCTCTCATTTAATATCTCTAAAGTTGGCCATTTTCTCAAGCCAAAGAAATAGTAATAAAGATGTTAATGAAGGCGACACAACTCTTGCATTTAGACTAACCGGTTGCAGTGACAAGGAGGGGTCAGTGAAAGGTCAATCTGGCAGGCATAGACATGAAGAAACAGAAACCACACAGACATATAAATAAATAAAGTAGGGTTACAGTCTAGAGGTATATGGCGCACAACAAACTACAGAGGACAGATAGAGGTGCACTCAGTTAATCAAATCACAACTGATAGAGGGAGCTGTGATTACATAGCAAGCAAGCAGGCACACAAGTTTGGCTGGTTTGTGAGAGAAAACCTTACCTACAGGCTGTCACCTGATCACGCTATAGTTTTAGTACCGTAGGTCGAAAGAGTCTGGAGAGAAAACACATAGGAGGCATGCTAATACATACAAGTGTGTACATAAGCATTGGGTGTTGTGACATGTGTCAAGTGAGCAGACATTGTTCAACAGGTGCTTGCAATGTCACACACTGTTAGTTCTACGAGCTGCTGCAGGGAATATACAGCTAGCTGTAACCATGTGCTTCATTGAACTAAATAAACCCTTCACTTCATTAGTCACGTTTTCATCTGGCTGCACCATCATTTTTTTCATCAAACTGCAGCAATGCTTACAATGGTAAAACTTTAATCAAAAGAACGCAATTTTTTTACACTAGTGAGCCGTCAAAATATGACAACCCTGAACGAATCGATATTTATTGACTGTATTGATTTACAATCAGGGGATAACAAAGAAAAAAGGTGCGTACTAAAAAAAATAAGTGCTCCAAGCGCAGGTACAGGTACATACCGTCATATACCATCAAAAATTATCTGTTAAATGAATGTTGAAGGGCTCCAATAGCCCGTAGTGAATGCAAGAATTTGATGAGCTAAGGCTAAGCCAAACTGCACAAGTCAGTGGAAAAATCAAACATGCAATAAAATAAATCTGAGGTCATGCGTATAATAAATAGTGCTAGCTAATGCAAAGCCCAAACCGCAAATATTAGGGGAAAATAACCGACTCTAAGGAAAACAAAGCTTTTTAAAATAATTAATATATTTTGTATAAATAAAGAACAGATTATTTTTATGGATCCAATATAAAAGTAATTTATTTGACTCTTCAAGTTGATAATAATTATTCATAATAATACTAATAATAACAATAAACATTCTAATCAAATTAAAACCAAGTTTCCAATTTACTGATTATCCAATCAAAATCACAAGAAGACAACTCCGTGGAAGGGTAAGATACAAGCATAGACAGTTAAAGACAAGACATGATGGTGAGGGCCAACCTGACAACACAGAGGAAGAGACAACATTCATCTTCCCAGTCGGCATCACAGGTAATTATGCACTTTAGGAGACAGCACAAATATTCCCTGATTCGATTAATTCATTGAAAACAAGAGTTTTTAACTTCATGGCAAGCGAACTGAAAAATTAACGAAGTCATAATAAATCTCCAGCATATTTGATGTGAGGTTTAATTATTACACAATGCTATGAAATAAATAATTAAAGCCCTTGTGCATATAAATAATTTGATGGTCGCAGGTTTAAATGATTCTTGTTAGGATGGGAGAATTATGTTGCCAGAACATAAACTCAAAATTTCATCTCAATAACAATAGTACTTCTATGTATTTCGCTAACTCAAAAACTGCTTTACTTAAGAATGATTGGCACGGTGTGTGGAGTTACCTCCTACTATATGGACACCAATTAGGTATTGTGCGCACTGAGCATTCATTTTGATTGGACTAGTAAAATGCTTCATTGATTTGATCAACTAAGGGCACGGTCAGTACGCAAATCATATCTGTTGTCCGTTGTTATTAAATATAGGTATTTTTGACTTTCAACTGAAAAACCTAGCTGGGAGCTTCCAATTGATGTTTGATAACTAGCTTTGCCAGCAAACTAGAAGTTATTCACTGCCCTCTCCTCATTGAATGCCAATGGAGAAATGGCAAAGTCATACTCCTGCGATGTAACAGCTATGATATCACACACAAAGTACTGAAATGATCTTTGAACAGCTGTATCTTGAAAATGGCTGCTCTTACGGAAACAAAATTTTGCATGTACAATCATTGCTAATAGTTCTATTGTTGATTGTGTGAGAACTCCTAGTTCTATTGTTGATGGTGTGAGAATCAGCCGAATCCGAGAGTTCATCAATATTTATGCACAAGAACTTTAATAAATACATGTAAAATATAAATTACCTATTTGTATTGAACGAGAAATAAATAAAAAGCTTGTAAAACTTATTTACAGAACAATTTCATTGAAGCTTAACGCTATTTGAAACTAAAATAAATAATTAAAATGAATAAAATAAATAAATAAAATAAATAACACAAATGAATAAAATAAATACCGATGAAAAGATGTATTGCAGTCTACTCAGTGAAACTGCAAATAATATATTTTATATCAAGACTGAACAAGCTGCAATACAATGATTTTGTGCATTAAAATATTTTCAGATTCCAATTTAGACAGGCGAGAAACAATACTTTCTACGCTCGATGATTTAAACAAGCGAATGACTTCATCGTAGAGGAACCAACACAAGTTATAAATAACTGTGTCCCCAGAACTCATGACAGTGTTTGACTCGCGAAACCCGACGTCTACAGGTGGTAGAGAGTTACTAGCTATACCAACGGACATCAATCATCTACAGACAGATCTAGCTTTAGAACCCACAGCTGCTAGAGCAGGACCTGAGGCTAAACCACCAACACACTTACCGTAGGCTCATCATTGATGTGAAGTTGTCCCTCCTGTCTCTTGAGCAGCTCCTCCTCCGTCGGGTAAGTCACTTCACCAAAAGGTTTGGAGGGACGTTCAATGTCTGTCGTGGGTTTAGAAGGCACATCCATACGAGATCTTCGCAGGTCAATCCTCACAGCCTGAGACATACCAATGCTTGAGTCGTTAAAATGGACACAATGTCACTGCTCAACGCGTGATATTGCGCTTTGTTCATAATGTTTTTTGGTTAAATCTACCGCAAGCTTGAAGTTAAAAAGAACAAGAGCAGTTCTTTCTATCTGTGAATATCTACTCTTTTCTGATCGAATACACTCCCCTTACAACACGTGCAGTCTGGCAGGTTCTCAGGCCGACATTTGGGTAAAAGGCATGGAAACACAAGTGTATGAGTGCCAGTGAACAGGCTGCTACAGTGGAACGTATCTTACAACTTTATAAACTCCAAATATCACAGTGGATTATTATTATGTTTGGTGACATGGGGCAATGAGACGAACAGCCACTACAAGGTTATTTATCTGTTCAAACAAAATATTACCTTTAACATTTAATTTACAGGCTAATACAAAAGTTGAAATGGCAAAACGTGGACCTAAAAGAAAAGTGCCGGATACCTCTAACTCGTTTATCACAGCGTCATCTTCCAGACCAAAATCTTTCTCCAAGTCATGCTGTAAGAAGCTTACAAAACCCTCCATTGGCATCTTCAGCAGTTTCCCTAGTGTAACACAGGTAGATATGTATAAGAGCTCATTGGTCAGTAGTAAATTACAACAAGACCAAATCATTTTTAATTAGGATGATTAAAAGATGAAAAAATTCCTAACCCAATGCATACATTTTTTCCCACAACCCAGTGACCACAGAAATTTTAAGTCAAAATATACACATTTCTGAGGAAGAGAACACTATAAAATAACAGAGTATAAACCAAACAAAGGTCACAAAACTCATATGTAAAAGGAGGCACAGACCGTCTATATTTCACTAAATGCCTAACAATAAGAGTATTCGCGACCTCTGTTCGCCGAACGCATTGCAATAAAAATAATCAGACCAGCAATAAATTTAATCAATAAATAATCATTTTGTTCGGAACTCGTGGGTAAAAAAAAGTAGCTCACTGAATAAAAAAAATAAACAGTAAGTATTTATTCATATCGTTTCTAGGTTGCAAATGAAACTGAACACTAAATAAATAATCATGAGCGAGTTGACTTTTTCATTTTTATAGACCGGTTTTTTATATCCTTGAAAAATAAATCAAAATAATTGCAAGCGTTCAAAATTTACTAAATTGAAGGGCAGCTTGACAAACTATTCCAGTTTGTAGCAGTTCATATTTTACTATTTTTGTGATTATTTTGAAAATTGGGAGTTATTTTCTTTATGATTTGTTCGGCAAATTATAACATTTCATTGAATATTATGTTGTTTTAAACTAATGTTCCATTGCATACGCGACATAGTGAATTACGAACACCTATTATTTTTTGTATTTTGTTCGACGAACAGGTCGCGAATACTCTTAATATCTATCTAATAAATAATCAGAGTTTTGTAGACTGTACCAACTGCTACAGACAACTAGCGTATGTAAAACTAAGACAATCTCTTGTTTTGTCATTATTTTGAGGAAAAAAATGCAACACTTTACCAATTTTATCGAGTGCCAAAAGACAACTCTAAAATGACAACTGCCCATTTGAAGTCATTAATAAGTCTCTAACACCTCCCTCCTGTCACTGGCAGCAATTGGCAAATTTTCAGATACGTAACACTCACTTTTATGTATCTTGAATATGGTGAAAGCCATTGGCACTAGAATCCTCTCTCCGTCTAATATAAATATATCCCATAATCTCAACGTCAATGGAAATGGGGTCTGTAATAGACATCACGCGTTTCATATATACACGTCAGCATCACCTCTGACAAAAGTCTACATTGCATCTTGATGTTCAGTAAATGGAACACGCTGGGAGTGCCAAACTGGAGAACTTGGGCCAAAGTGATGGTGTTTGATTCAACGTACATCAGGTATCCATGGCATTTGAGCGAAATACTAGGAGCTGCCGAACTAGTGAGAATTTGTTACCGTAGCAGCAGTAGTAGTGATGGGAGCATTCAACTGTGGTCTTATTCCAATACTTTCACTGGCTTTAGCACAATTTAACCAGGAATAAATAGAAGCCAGGAAATAAATTGCATCTTAAAGAACTTGTTTAGTTATTGATCAGACATGCTTAGGTTACAAAAAGGGTCACAGCTACAACAGATAATCTAAAATTTAAAAATTTTTCTACAAAAACTTAGGAACTGCAATCAAATAATAATATAATAATTTGGCGAGTTTAGCACAAAATTTTCGATAATGCGAAGTGACACAAAAATGCGTGAATAAACAAAAATATCCAGAAACATATGTGAATACAACGGTGACGTTCATTTTGAAGCAGTTCATTAAGCTTCTGGATGAGAAAGAGAAGACAACTCGTTATAAATTTATTAATATTGTTTAGTTACAATAATGTCGTCTTTTACTTATCATTAAACAAAACGAAAATGCTTTCATACTGTCAAAATGATCAATTTATTTACAATATTACTATTATTGCGCATGATCACGATATTTATTATTATTATAATAAATTATTTTTAGCTTTATAAAAAGTTATCAAATTTTGATGTCACACGGATGTCATATTTTCTATAGCAATACATATCATATCATTATATTATGTGTAGCCAAATAACAATTATGCTACAATACTGCTGCAACTGCTTTGATAACTGCCTAATACTAAATACAACGATATTGATTAATTAATATGGAGTTGTGTCTCTTTTTCATCCAAAATTTAAATGAACTGCTTCAAAATCAATTTCACCAATACAATGACCAAGTACATAAACAAGAATGCACATAGACACATATGTACATGGATGGTCACAAGGGTGTACATGGATACAAGCATGAGCATAGACTTAAAAATGCACACAGACTTACTCGATCAAGGAAACACTGCATAAACCATTTGATGGCGTACAGACTAGGAGGGATCATATTTGAATTCTAAAACAAAACATTCAACAGATTACAGGACAACTTTACTGAATATAAGCAAGAGAATTTAGATATCAGAGATACAACAGGGAGTTGTGCTCTTTTATCACTGCTCAGAAGAAAACACAACTACGTCAAAATAGGTTTATAGGGCAAAATCAGCAAAATAGTGGCGAGGGCAAGGAAAAAAAATAACGTCAACAAACTTCTGACAATTTAACGCTTCATAAAACAAAATAGGCTGGCAAAGTTGACTGAGCGTCTATTAAAACTGTTACTGAGTAGACCTAGTCATCCTACCCATAATTCCACATTCATCATAGGATACATTACGGTACTTACCATGTATTTATATATTTTAGGCTGGAGCTTTTTGAGGACTTGTTCAAAGTGATTTTGATATCTCATCAACTTGGGGAAGCCAGGAATAAACAACCCTACAAATAGCACCAATGTTATTGAGATTCACAGGCTAAGCAATAGACGGACTTTGAAGACTACAACAAATAAAAACTTGAGAAAATATGTTAATTGTGAAAAAAACAGCAAAAATAAAATGTGCAACCCAGTTTCATTAGCTTCGTGAGGTACTATTGACATTACATGGCAGTAATGCCTTCAACGCAAGTGTAGACAAAATGGCATCCAATCGACTAAATAATGTTTGTAAAAATGTGAACTGAAACAAATGTTGTATTTGGCCGCAATCACGGTGGCAAGGAGTACTGCTCACCAGCAAACTTTTGTTGCTTATGTGGCGACTCACACACGACTGGAGAGGTAACAAGGATAATTATTATTTATTACACGCTGCGAGTGCCTAAGCAATAAGAGTATTCGTGACATGACTTAGGTTCGCCGAACAAAATGCAATAAAAATAACAAATAATCATTTTGTTCGGAACTTGTGGGTCAACAAAAAGTAGTTAACTGAATAAAAATAAAATAATCAACGAGCATTTACTAAGATTGTTGGCGGGTCGCGAATGAAACTGAACAATAAATAATAACGAACGAGTCCAATTTGTTCATTTCCATTGATTGGTCTCGTTGCTGTAAAAAGATTACAAAATAATTACCCTCTCTAAAAATATACTAAATACAAAGTGTGACTTTACAGATATTGTTATTTATAACGATACCAATCTTGTTGTTTTTGATTATTTAAAAGTTGGGAGTTATCTTCTTAGGATGTTTTTCGGTAATCTATAAAAGTTTATTGACAAATTATGATGTTCTAAACTAATGTTCCATTTCATGCGCGACATATTGAATTACGAACACCTATTATTTTTTTCCTTCGTTAGATGAACACATCGCGAATACTCTTACTAACACCAATAATAATTACTGCTAGCAAGGTGACAGGCTACAACAGGTGCTAATGACAAAGAGAAAAAAAAAATAAAACTAGTAATAATAAATAGATAGCAAAACATTAATTATATAATATACAATTTATTAAAAATACATGATGAATGAATTTTATCAACTGGCATTATACTCAACTTCATCAAGAAAAGCAAACAAAAAACATGAATGAACTATGCTGACTGAGTCACACTTGTGACAACAAAATAAGTTGCTCCACTGAAACTTACGAGAGGGAAAGATAACTCTCAGTAATTGCATTGCACCCATTGTAATATATGAGTCTTTGTGCCAGTGAATCCAAAGGAGGTGGGAAATGGTTGGGATTAGCAGATGATGTGATGAACACCACCCACATGCACCCACATGCACCCACATGCACCTGACGCATACTGCCACATCCACGAATGTGACGAAGAAACATAAAACACCCGAAACAAGTACTAAAGCTTTAAACGTTCAACATAGAGAAAGCAGAAATAATAAAAGTTGGAAATGTACAAACGACGTAAATTGTTGACCGCACTGCAGAGCAGGAGCATGCAGTGGTGCCAAGTCCACAGCAAAATGAGCACACTCCATAATACATTAATGTTCATGACTAAAAAAAAACCGGCAAATTCCACATTTACGCATCGTACATTAACTGAACCCTCTATTACTACGTGGTATTGCCTCACGTAATTTAAAAAATTACAAAAGGAAAACTATTTAACATCATTAAACATTTGATAATAAACGATGATGGGCTTGGCAACCTGCCAAAAGGTAAATTGTTTTGGTAGCTTGTGAAAATGGTATTAAACATTGAAGAGTGAAACTTGCAGGAAGAACCTCTGCGTGACATAGGTACAACCTCTGTGTGATGTAGGTACAACCTCTGTGTGATGTAGGTACAACCTCTGTGTGATGTAGGGAGAACCTGTGTGTGATGTAGGGAGAACCTGTGTGTGATGTAGGGAGAACCTGTGTGTGATGCAGGGAGAACCTGTGTGTGATGCAGGGAGAACCTGTGTGTGATGTAGGGAGAACCTGTGTGTGATGTAGAGACAACCTGTGTGTGATGTAGGGACAACCTGTGTGTGATGTAGGGAGAACCTGTGTGTGATGCAGGGAGAACCTGTGTGTGATGTAGGGAGAACCTGTGTGTGATGTAGGGAGAACCTGTGTGTGATGTAGGGATAAGCTCTATGAGATGTAGGGACAACCTGTGTGTGATGTAGGGAGAACCTGTGTGTGATGTAGGGACAACCTGTGTGTGATGTAGGGAGAACCTGTGTGTGAAGTAGGGAGAACCTGTGTGTGATGTAGGGAGAACCTGTGTGTGATGTAGGGACAACCTGTGTGTGATGTAGGGAGAACCTGTGTGTGATGTAGGGACAACCTGTGTGTGATGTAGGGAGAACCTGTGTGTGTGTGATGTAGGGAGAACCTGTGTGTGATGTAGGGATAAGCTCTATGAGATGTAGGGACAACCAGAGAAATGTATTTGTCAAGAGTGCGGACAATGATGTAGCTTCCGATCGTAGTGGCGGCGGAAATGCCACACCCCATTATATAAATTCATTGTTGGAGGCAGTCTTTGATAGCAACGTTCTACAGGATTTTCTCACTTATATTATTAAATTCAATTCTTTGAAGGGTTACCTTCTCAAAATCCTACTCGGTTTGAAATTTTGTTGCTTGAACAAACTTCTACAGAAGTTCAAACAAGGCTACAAACTACGAAGTGATCAATGCAATTCCGACAACCCTCAAACACTAATTAATAGCAAATAGTAAGTTTGTGTATTAATACCTCGTTAGTGCTTGCCTATACAGCCTAACTACAGCGTGCAATAAATAGTAAAAATTATATTAGCTATTTATCATCATTCTAACTAAAAAATATTGACCGATGAGGAATAACAAATAATATTGATTGTTATCAATATTATTGGTGATGATCCAGGAGCGAGACAATAAAAGCTTTTTGGTTCAATGAACTGTTGCCATCATCATAAAAAAACTATTATCAGGGTGAGGTTGTCGCTGAGTGAGCATTATTTTTATCAATCACATACATGAATATTACTTTTGTTCTTATTGAGACGGTCAGTAATAGTGAAAAATGTATAATAATAAATAATTATTAATCATGGGGAATAAATAAGCAGTAAAAACAACGAATAATGATGATAATATTAATAAGATAAAATAATAGCAGTTTAAAACTATTAAACGCAATTTGTAACCAGTATATTATTACATATAAGGTTTGGTTAATAGCGTCGACCAGTTGTAACTGATCATTTTTACAGGATACTCGATAAATTACGGACTGCTATGAAATCGCATGCCACAAGGAAAAACTACTCTAAACAAGTAATATTTTTATAACTAACTAAAAAAATAACCCAAAATATTTTCAGCTCACTTCCGCCACTGACGTGAGTTTATAAAATACAATAGACACGGTTGTCCAGACTTTGTTAGACTCGGAGTACGACAGAAATAACAGCAAAACCACATTCAAAGAACACATCAATACTGTTTATCACTTTGCCATGCATAAATCATGTTACTAACAAGACTTTTATTCATCTCAAAAAAACCCTAATAAAACTTTTTTCCGTCAGATTTCAAGCCAACAAAACTTGTGTACGATTCCGCCAAAGACCTATCAAATCACACTAAAATCTCTCACAATATGATATCCTAGGAAATTGCTGTAAACCGTGGGTAGCGTTGCCTCACAAGAGAAAATTTCTGTGAAGTAGAAAGCGTGTCCCGTAGCACCGGCTTAGATAATGTTATCTATATTGGCTGCCGCTGCCTGGCACCATCGCAGTTCTATGATAACATCTGAGGGCGTTGCCAACACCCTCTTACACAATAGTGGTTCAAGGCCAACAAACCAATCATTATTTGGCTTGGCATTGATTAGCAACAAAAAAATGAGGGCAATAAATAAAATAAAAAAATGTGCAGGCGACGCATGCCATTTAACACACAAAAATTATAATTTATGTACATGAATAATAAATAAAACAGTAATATACCAGCATTCTTTGAAAAACTGCGTAACTAATGAATTAAAAACATTTACATCGACAACTGATGTTTAGCAAAAAGATGGGAGTCGAAGACTAACAAACAGCTAGAAGGTAGACAATTAGCAGACAGCTCAAAGAGAGACAACTACTACTGATCGAAAGGGAGACAACTAGTCAAAAGAGAGACAACTTGCATACAGCTTGAAGGGAGACAACTAGCATACAGCTTGAAGGGAGACAACTTGCATACAGCTTGAAGGGAGACAACTAGCATACAGCTTGAAGGGAGACAACTAGCATACAGCTTGAAGGGAGACAACTAGCATACAGCTTGAAGGGAGACAACTAACAAACACCCAAAAGGCAAACAACTAAAGTGCAGCAAGAAGGCAAACGAATCAGTCTACTAAACATACCGTGCATTGCGTGCTTTCGATCAGTGAGTAGTTGAGAGAGACCCCAGAAGGCCTCCTCCTCATCCATGTACATCAGCAATAGCGCTGCTATCTGGGACATGCCCTGGCAGTAGCCAACCTCTGTGTTGTACATCGAGTAGGCAGCCAGCACATGGAATAGATGGGTTTGTCTACAATTCATCAATGATAGTGAGGTAACACAACAGAGCATGTATTGTGTCGTGTATTGAGAGTCATCTCCCCTTTAGTGACATTGAACAGTTTCATTGGTGGTTTATTTATATCGAGTCAATGAAAATTTAACAGAGGATATGAGCTAAATGAGTAAGTACATGAGACAAAACATGGCCAACAATAAAAAAAGATCAATCATGTTGCAGTGAACGACTAGCTTACTTGACACCGAATCGTTCACGAAACATCATGTGATTACGATAGGTCCTGTTCACATCCAGGTCTATTTGTCTAATGTCAGGAGATGTGGTACGAGCACGCTCTCTCATTTTTGTGTAAACTCCTTTCTGGGTTTCTTTCATGTTATCGATGAGTAACAACTTCTTCCATATTTCTCCTCTCAACTTGTCTGGTATGCCTTTCAGCACCCTGGTACGTAGCTTCTCCTGTTTCTAGAAACAAAACAGATTTGTCTATTTCGCACAATTGTGAAAACTATATTGACCAACGATGACCATCAATCAACACTTGAGACATGTTACCAGACATCATGGTAAAGACCAGATCTGGACGAGTAACTGGGTTGCTTGTAACACAAGCTGCCATAGGCAACGGTGGACCTCCCTGCGGGGTTATTGTACATGTATGCCACTAACATGCCATTGTACATGTACGCTACTAACATGCCATTGTACATGTATGCCACTAACATGCCATTGTACATGTACGCTACTAACATGCCATTGTACATGTATGCTACTAACATGCCATTGTACATGTATGCCACTAACATGCCATTGTACATGTATGCTACTAACATGCCATTGTACATGTATGCCACCAACATGCCATTGTACATGTACACTACTAACATGCCATCGAGCCTTCGCTAGCGGGCAACCTTGTGAAAGAAATAAGCTACCATTGCAAATTTAGTACACTGTATATTGAATGCTGTACTTTTACTGTTCACTCAGCATCAAAAGACCTAGTTTGGCAGTCAATTTAGAAGACGCCAAGAGTCTTTTGGCATGAGTGTTACATAACACAGAAACGAAACCTGTGAAGATAGCTTTTGTGTCTGTAGACTAAGTTTCGCAATGTCACATTAAACTCAGCAACGGGGTAACCTGGGGTAATTCTATCTACAATAGTCATGCAGCTACCACAATATATAGCAGAGTTGTCAGCCCTTGATTATATGCAGATAGAGGGAAAACAACTCTGATAGATAAGCTAAATACTGCAGAAGGCAACCTAATAGGTGGGGCAGTAGCGTGTTCAACATACTGTTTTCAGTCCAGTTAACGTTGCAGAATTTTTAAAAGTGAGTTGAGACTTGTGTGAATGCGAAAAATAATATGCAAAAGCGACCTCAGGGGTGGCTACAGATATTTCACTTAGAACATTAGGTTAGCTTTTGCTTACTAAAAATGGAAATTACGGTAAATAAACGCAAAGTCACGACCACGACGAATGGGCAAATTGCCCTTTGTTCGACGTGTACAAAATAGCATTTCTTCACATTGTGCCTTCATGAGAAACTTGGCACCAAGGTGTTTGCGAAAAACAACGCTGGTTTGCAAAATTAGGAGTTCGCTTTTCTGTATTTACGCTCAGCGATTAAAACAGAGTCGTTTTATGGCAATCAATACTTCCGTTTCGGATACAGCAACACAAACAACAAGTCGTCATCATGCGAGCAATAATCGTTGATGCAAGGCCGTAATAATTATAATTAATTTATTTTGCCGAATATCTGTGTGTCACACTACCAATACATCAGCGATACCAAAAGTAATGGTTTATTTGTTTGCATTGTTTTAGCAGAAATAATTACTTATTATACTAATAATGAAATATATTATTTTATCATTATCAAAAGAGGACAACCCAATAAATTTATTTGTCTTCATGGTTACTGGTTTTGCCAGATTGAGTGGTTCAGCTTTGAGAATGCTTAAAAATTTGTAGAGTTCTTGCATTCACTTGTTCACTTGGCCGAAAGCGCCTATTGGGCCAGATTTTCATGCTTATAATGAGCAATTTGCATTTTACTTGGGCTTCAGTCATCAAAACATAAGAAAATGTATACAGTAAAACCTGCATAAATCAAACCCAAACCAAACAGGTAGAAGGCAATGAGCCAGTTCAAGTCTATTCAACGTGACAGTGAAGGTCCCAAACATCAGCCGTTAAAAATGCCTTCGCATAATTCAATATTGTCATCTTTCATTGGACAACAATTTTCAGCTCTTCCATTTTAAAAACCCGTTGTCATGAAGAGTCCGTGAAAAGCTCAAGATATAGCTTGGTATATGCAAGCGCAATACTTCTATTACATTGAATAACAGAAATTTTGACAACAGTACATTGTAGGCTATGGGATCGGCTACATTTTTTAGATATACTCGCTACGACGTAGTCAACCTCAGAATGTAACAAATATCCAAGGCTATCTATCAACAAGCAATAAACGAAGCACCAAAGTCAATGCAATCTAAACATACTATTATTGCAGCAAGCTAACAAAAAATGCAGCCACTAGCGGTAAAATAGTAATTATTTTTGATAATCTTTTTAATGATTATTACCATTAGTAATTGATAATACATTACAATAATTGATAGCATTTCAAAAAAATGAATGAAGCCAACTTACTAATTATTTGAGGCAATTTTTTTTTATTATTATCGTTTATTGTTATTATGATTAGCAGCAAACTGATACTCATTAACAAACGACGATAGTTCAAGTTGCCATTATAAATAAAAATAATTCACAATGTGAGTCAAGTGAATGCCTTGCAGTATCCATATTATTCCTAATATCATTATATTATTATCATTAGTAATATCGTTATTTATTATTATTATTATTATATCGATATTTATAATCTCCTAGGCAAGTTTGCATAATTCAATACTACCTCTAATTAGACCTGTCTCTTTTGGTCCTTTAACATTGAGTTATCCGGGTTTCAATGTATATCAAACACCTCCAAGTTTACAAAAGTTTTCCACTCATGAGAAGACAATCCCACTTTAATACAATTAAATGCTAATGTTATGATTACCAAGACAAGTGTTCTACCATGAACAGTACATATTGTATAATTGTAAACAAGTTTACCAGAGCGAAGCATAAAACCAAGAATTGTCATCTTAAACCTAAAAATTATCCGAAGATAGATTGACGGCAGAGTTGACACAATGTTTAGGATTTTTTCCTGATGTAAACAATGTGGTAAACTAGATGATACTAATTCTACTACAAAAGATGTCCGCTGTAACTCTTACCACCCACCACTACTACCACCCACCACTACTACTACCACCACTACTACTACTACTACCACTACTACTACCACTACTACTACCACTCCTACCACTACTACTACCACTACTACTACTACCCACCACTACTACTACCACCCACCACTACTACTACCACTACTACTGCTACTACCACTACGGCTACCACTACTACTACTACCACCCACCACTACTACTACCACCCACCACTACTACTACCACCCACCACTACTACTACCACCCACCACTACTACTACCACCCACCACTACTACTACCACTACTACTGCTACTACCACTACTACTACCACCCACCACTACTACCACCACCCACCACTACTACTACCACCCACCACTACTACTACCACTACTACTACTACCACCCACCACTACTACTACCACTACTACTACTACCACCCACCACTACTACTACCACAACTACTACTACCACCCACCACTACTACTACCACCCACAACTACTACCACCCACCACTACTACTACCACCCACCACTACTACCACCCACCACTTCTACTACCACCCACCATTACTACTACCACCCACCACTACTACTACCACCCACCACTACTACTACCACTCACCACTACTACTACTACCACTACTACTGCCACTACTACTACTACCGCTACCACTACTATTACTGTTGCTACTGCTACTACTGCTGCTGCTTCTACAGCTGCTGCTGTTGCATCTGCTGCTGCTGCTGCTGCTACTACTACTACCACTACTACTACTATTGCTACTATTACTACTACTACTGTTACTGCTAATATTACTCCTATCACTACTACTACTACTACTGCTACTATTACTACTACTACCACTACTAGTCAGTAGCAGGAAGTACTCACTGATGGATTGTCTCCCTTGTAAGACTTATCCCAGTTTGTAAACATCTTGTGCCACTTGGCTACCCGCTCCATCTCCTTGGTAACCTTCTCAGAGTCATCTTTTGTGCTTGGCAGCCTGCTGTCACTACAACAAGCCTCCAGCCAGTCAGACGCACTGACTCCACCTTCCACTCCTCAACATACGCATATTTTAATATATTACAATATTTAATGACTGGTAAAGTGACAAAAACAGCCAGAAAAGCAGCACCGATACAGAATAGGGAAACGAGGATGATAGGTATGTTGAGTAAAATCCTTATAAAAAAATAAAAAATTTATTGCAAAAACCAACGCAGGATTGAGTTTCACATTTCCACCAAACTGTGTTTTATGTGGATATTCAACTTTAATATGTGTGATACCTACCTATCTTACTACCATTTACTCAATATAAAAAAAATTTTTAACTCAAACTATGTTTATTTTTACAGCAATCAGTATAATGTTACCCTGAGCTATAGACTAAATGCAGTTATCATCAGTGGTGTGTGGAGTAGAAAGCAATAGTGGAATGTGAACTAGAAAACAGTAGGTTTTAACCACAGTCAAAACCTGACCACACTGTGATAAGTATTCTTGTGACAAAAAATAAAAGTTCACCAATTTTAAACCACAATCCATGTACTCGGCATACGCAATAGGGAGTTGTCTTTTCAGAAGAAACAGTGCCCACAATACACTAATGGTCTATAATGGGGACTGCAATCTCCTTTCTCAAAACTGATTTTGTCTTGGAAATAGCTTGTGGCGCACATTAGCGCCATTAAAGGTGTCAAGGCCAGGCTTTTGAGCTAAATTCAACTTAATTTCTAGGAAATTTATTCCAAAAAAAATCTGTAAAGTTGTGCTCTCTTTAATTCCATCTCTAGTATAAGGGCATAGATGCTGACTGGTACGCAATTTTTTTTGATACACAACAACTTAAATAAGGCCAAAAAGCAGAGTTGCAAAAAGTTGGCTTGTTTGCAAAGAAGAAGGGTATTGTAGTTAACGTAAAAGAGTTCGGTATTGCCAAAGGTTTGATGAGAACTTGGAGCCGTATGGGTTCGGATCATGAAAGTTATAGGGGGCTCTATCCTTTGTGTGCTAAACCTGCATTCAGCCCAGCGCTCACAAATACAGGTTTTGAACTTGTTGAAAAATGAGAATTTCGCACTTTTTGGCATAGACGTTCGCTATCCAAAAATGCCTAATCACGTCTATAGAGTAGTCAAGGGGCTTACTTGGGGGGTCATAAAACAGGAAGTTAGAAATATAACCATAGCCCCGGAAAGTTGTTCCTGTTTCGAATAGACGTAATGCAGTACACCTCAGGTGCTTGGTGTGGGAGACAAACAGATATGTAGTAACTTAACAACTGTTACACGGGACAGACAATTTATGTGAGGAGTCAATCGAAGGAGGCACTCAGTACACAAGGGGGCGTATTCATAGATAAAATAATACAGAGATAGATACAAGCGATTTACTACTTCAAATGTTACTTACATAACGTCAACAGAGGCAAGTGTGTTGGCTGGGCCTCATAGGGGTGATAAGGGGAGTGGGGGTGAGACCATAAACCAGTGCTAACTTTTAGCATAAATCAATCAGAAAGCACAATCACTGTGACTTTAGAAAATTGGGATATAGCTGCCCTCTATTTAACGGGTCTAAACCAAGAAAGTTGCAGGTACCAGCAGTCGGTTATAATATCGGTAAACCGTCGTCCAACGCGCAGGTTGCTCACCAAACAAAGTTCCACGTCGCAAAGCAGAAATTACAGGGCCAAATATTATAGATGACTGCGTGCGAACTAATAGCTGCTTCTAGTAAAACGTTCAACAACATCAACAATTTTTGTATTCAGCAAAATATCGTCACTTTTCTTTGCTTAAAAATTTTCGTCATTTCAGATGCTGATCACTAATGGTAAAGCAAATAAAACACAACTACCATGGTTTTAGATAGCAAATCTAAAACATTGGTCTTATTTAATAGTTCCGTTAAGGTTACATAAGCTGTCTGGTAAAAGGAACAAATAAAACCTACAATTAATTTACCTGATGTTGTTAGCCTTTCCATCACCTATACATCTCTTACCCAATATACATACAAGTGCATTGACATCAAATGTACTAGTATGTATACATGGACATCCAATGTACTGACAATAAATATTTATGTCAACTTAACTGAGTTATAAAGCAACTGAGCCATAGTGACACTCACTGTATAAAGCCATATCTGTCTGTGGTATGATAGACCTCAAACGCTGGGTCCTCCCATTCATCTATGGGGGCGTCAGGATCCCGTCCCTAACAAAAAAGCCAACTGCCTTGAAGGTAACAAAATTGGAAATAATTCAAAAACCTCACAATTAAATTTAATGAATTTAAATTTAATGAATTTAAATTTAAACCAACGAATACGAAAAGTCGACCAATAACAGCAAACTATGGCGTGATTTTCTTAAACTTTGTTCAGTGGCAAACAATAGCCGAATACAAGCAATCAAACCTGAAGCACTGGGAGGATTTGGAAACTGATTCACACAAAAACTTGATTTGCACGATTAAATAACTTTTTTAGTAAAATGGGGTAGTGATTGGGGTTATCCCCCTTATACAGGGCGTTGATGCACATCCAACCGGAAGATGCTATAAGTTTTATATAGAGTACAATGCACAAATACGGAGTTATGGCGTTTTAACTAGATTAAACAGCCTATTACAATGTGATTGATATTACTTGACAAGTAACATTTATAGAAGTTTTTAATCACACTAGTGTAGCGATAGAGAATAATTATTTAATGAACACAATGCGGCCAGCAATCATAGACATCATAGTACTAAATATGATATATACAACACCGACATCAATTAAAATGTATGTGAAACTGCTGATGGCATGATAAAGCCTCGACTGCGCAGGCCAATAATTCTCCCATTGACGCAACGCTGATGTGTAAATGGATTATCCGTGTCTGTGGGGGAAAGAATACAAGTATCATTAATTAAATAACTATACTATTGGCCCACCATTATCATAAATGACAATAAAGATTATATGTTAATTTCATTTAGAACAAAAATAAGTTATCATAAAAAAAATTATAATTTATCGTAATACTAATTATATTTAATTAAATAATTAAATATAAATAATTATTATCATTAAATAATAATTACAACAATAACCGCGAATGATTAGAATAATAATAATAATAATCACTAACACTACAATTATAACTATAAACCGTAAAAAAAATAATTATAATAATATTTATAAAAATAAATATAATAATGGCCATAACGACGATGCAAATAATAAATAACAATAATTATAAAAAATGATTGAAAATAAAAATCCATCTTGTTGCGGGTAAATTCGATACCCGCCTTTCAAAATAATCTGAATTCTTTTTAGGGAGAAGTCACTATAGGATCTGCTTAACATTGTGGCAACTACCAGGAAAAAAACTGTGCATGAGCCTGCTTAAATTAATTATATTATATACTATGACTGTATACTATTTCCGGTTGGATGTAGAAAGTTCAAAGAGAGATAACTCTCAACGTCCGAAAATAAAAACATGTAACTGATTACATATTGAACAAGAGCAAGGAGATTGTCAACAGTGTGCCACTGATTTTGTTATACAATATTATTTTGTTATTTTATATGATATTATTCTAATGTTCCATTTATTATGTACCCACTAATTGTGAATTACAAACTTATAACAACGCACTCAGTATTCACTGCTGCCAACTTTACCAAACCTACCCTATCATATCTCGCTACAATCTCTCTTCTCTCCTTGGCAGCGTCAATCAGCGCCCGATGATCGCTGTCTGCTGGCCCTAAATCATGAAACAAACAGGATATTGCATTTTGGTACAATGCTAGCACAAAGGGGTTCATTTAAAAATAGCAAGTGTTGTGTCTTACATGCAATGTTACAGTTTCAGGTCAGGGATGGAGATTGCTATGAAAGTATCACCATTCAACTACACACTAGCCTATATATTATATTAAATATATATATATAATAATATCATATATATGATATATATTTCTCAGGGCCTCAAATGTGGAGCGAATTTTATATAATCCTTTTTTTGTCTGTGAAGCAACTTCTAGTGATTGATATGTCACTCGATCCATTTTACCAATCAACAGTTTTCTTCACACTATATAACTCAAGTCTTTAAAGAAATTTTCCTAAAACCTGTACAACCTTGAAGTACTTGGAAGTATGGTTATACCAACAATAAATGATATATAATAGGCATTTTCGCATTGACATTACCCATGCCTTCAAAATATTGCTGCGGGAAATCGTTTCCCAAAGCAAATTTGGACAATCGTTCCAGGCACAACTTATATGCACAAATGTTCAAAATCAAAAGTTTATTTTATGCAGAGTTGTCTTATTTTTCTAGTGTCGCAGTAAATGGTAAAAGACGCATCTTGGTGACAACTTCTTTGATAATTATTAAAAAAAACAAAGAGTAAACAATAATTTGAATAATTATTGCTAACTCCTATGTATATTACTATTTACTATTTTGTCGCTTTGTAACAATGTTTATTATCAATTATTATTATTTGGCTATAACAATTCTATAATTGTTTTTTACCAACAAAGATATAATAACATAATTAATCATAACAATAACAACTTATAACAATATTAATAATAATATCATTTGAATAACAGTAATATTAATAACAATGATTATCATGTTCTTTCATTTTATCATAATTATTTATTATAATTTTAATATAATTCACCATCCATCGAAAAATGAGTCCAAAAATAATTTCAACATGCGTCAAGGCTTATTATTATTACTACCTTTGTTGGAAATGAAACTCAAGGCCATAGCACACTTATCTTGTCAATGTAGTTAACGTAAAAGGCTTCCTTATTATAGTTAGAACTGTATGCGTTCGGATCAAGAACGCCGTAGGGTGGACAACCCCTTGAACAATAAAGCCAGTCACCATTCAGCATAAAGTTCCAAAAATCAGTTTTTGAACTTGAGAATTTTGCCTGTTTTGGCAATCCAAAAATGCCTATTACATTAGTGTTGTACAGTTTCTGTATAATCTTTTAGTGCTATACAGAGTGAAAGCCTTCATCAAACTTGAACAGATGATCATACATAATAAAACCACTAAACGTCCAAAGTTCTACAATTACATGCCACAGAAACAATTACTGAGCATTGCCAGTGATGGTATACGTACATAAATAAAACATAAAAAAAATCTGACAGCTATTTGTGTATAATAATTATTACACCAGGGTCATTAATTAACAATACATTATATTTGAATACTTCTCATTTGAAAAATACAATGACTTAAATATCAAACACTTTTTTGAGCACTTTCAAGATTAAATATTTTAATAAAAAATTACTTTCTGTGATTATCAGTTTTTATCGTGAATTGTTGTTGATGCCTAATCTCCATGGAATATATAAAAAGCTTGCATTAACAAATATTCAGTCAAAAAATTGGCTGGAAGAGAAATAAAAAAAAACAATTACAAAATATTTTTCGACTGTGAACGTTCAACAAGAGTGATCCAACGCAAGCCAATAACTCTATTACTTAGTACTTGACTTCCCCCTCAGCTGCGATAAATAATGCAAAATATGGTGAAACATAAGCAAAAGATAAGAACAAAAACTGAAAAACAACTAGCAGAAAATCGCAACGGGTAGGTACAAACTGTTGGTAGGGTAGTCACATAAAAGTCATCGGCAGCGATTACAAACAATTGGCTTTATGATAAATGAGTGAATAAACAGCGACATAGTCATGAAGCTTGATTCATCTGTGGCAAATTTGAATACGAAAGAAATTATAAATAATGGTTTCACAGTCAATGACTCACATTGCGTAAAAAAGCTGGTACACGGATCATTATCTAAACAGGACAAAACAAGGCAATCATAACAGTAGCGTAACCATAAGTAATCCCATAGCAATGTTTAATAGAAAGTGACAGGTTAGTTATTCAGCTTCCTAGTAACGCACAACTTCAATGAATTACCTACACTATCACCTGCCTAGTACTCATTCATTCAATCCCAAGTCAACTGTACTGTTCTATTAGCTGCTATTACATAGAGTACGCCATTGAGCATTGTATGTTGAATGCTGAAACCAATTACTGTTTGATAGCTTCCTTGTCGGATAATTGAGGTAGTTAGTAGTGAGTGTAAGTACTTGTCAAGGAAGCAGTCTGACTAACTACAGGCAGTTAGCGGAGTGAAACGATCATTTACTGACAGGCACCACCATTTACTGGTACCTGTCTGGATAAAAACAAGCAACGTTTTGGAATTGGTCAGTTATTGTTGTTATTATTTTTCAGTGAAGATTACTTTTCCTAATCTGATTAACACCATAGCGATATTACTGAATGCTGCAGTATGCCCAAACAAAAGATAATGAGAAAAGATCAGTGACTAGACTATGGATCAAGCTATTATATCTGGTGTGTGTCTGGCTTGCTATCTCCACTGAGATTGAGAGATACACAGAATGTTATTTGATGTGATCTGGTGACAAGACTCCCAGTTATCCTTCAAAACAAAGCCCAGTTATGGGTTTCTCGGGTCAATATTGTTCAACTTGGTTTCCATACACTTTACCAATATCTGTGACAAGGACTTTCCTTTATGAAGGTTCTGAACACTGTCAATTCTTTGTAAAGGCCTGGCCACACGAGTCGTTCTTTGTTCATTTTATTGCAAAGCGCAAACGGAAATTTTTTTTATTACTGGCCAGCATTGGCATAAAGGGTGCCTGCAGGACGGGAATCGTCTGGGAAGTGGTGTTTGGCAAACTTCTTTGCCAATTCTTTGGGGAAATCTACCAGAAGTTTGCTCGACTCGCATTGGTTTGTTAACTATTCACTGTTTGATGCATATTACTATCAGTTATTATTATATTTATTATAATAAAATCCTAAATAAATAACTATACTTTTAATAATAATATTAATAATCGCTAACAAAAAATATATTTGTTATTTTCTCTGTATAAAGTGTACAGCTGCGCTAAGTATTGGTATACGAAAAACCAAAAAAATTGTTCTAAATGATGTTCAAAATTAAATATTGATCGTTATTATTATTAGTAGGTAGTACAACTCTACACTGGAAAAATACTGGAGGACACTGGCTGGGAGTAGCCTTCTTTTTTACTTCACAGCAGCTTTTCGGCGTTAATATTCGGCTCGTCTGATCAGCTGTATACCGGATGGTACAATTTCCAGACAAAAACTGGCTCTTGTGTTTAGATCTTGACACAGAACCAAAAGAAAAGTTTCCAAAACGCATTAACAATTGACACAATGATCCAAAGAACAAAACTAGTATTTCACTAACGGTCATACGATTGGATATATATCTAGAAGAGACTGTACATAACAGCAATAAACCAATACTTCTATACTAGGCTACACAACTGCCAGCAGGACATATGTCAGCTACTTCCCCATCAAACATAGACATAGACACACTCCATAATATAAAAACTGAACCTAAACCCACTACAAAAATCTGTTATGAATTATAACGGGACCAATGTTGACCCCAAGTACTGGCAAACACATTACTGGAATATCACGCGATTACTATTTGTTACTTGTTTACTTACCATGCACTGAATACATTTATTCTGACTCTTATTCATTTATAATACATTGCATATTATTTTACATGATAAAACAATTCAGAAGATGATTTGTTAAACAGCTGTATAGCTATTAGAATTTAACACGCTGATTTTCCTGAACATTGTTCTTGAAATAAAAAATATAATATATTGAGATTAACAAAATAAAAAGACAGTTCGAAGGTGAATGGTGGTAACACATTACAAAGAGTTTTGAGG
This sequence comes from Cryptosula pallasiana, assembly GCA_945261195.1. NCBI lineage: Eukaryota > Metazoa > Bryozoa > Gymnolaemata > Cheilostomatida > Cryptosulidae > Cryptosula > Cryptosula pallasiana. Next base: position 35,833,469 of record OX183136.1, read on the forward strand.
CGAAAGTTGTATCAGCTCTTAACAGTGAAAGCTCACTGAAAAACCAGTACCTAGGTTTAGTTCCAAGTTTTTTTGCTGGAAATCACATACATAAAAGTTACTCACTCATGTAGAAACATACCCCCATTTCATTTATTTTCACTGTTAGCTTCTTATTCATCAAAAAAAATATCGGTTTCAAGTTAAAACCAACACCACAAAAATTCACCTAAGAGACCAAAAGCTTTACACAAAACCCAATGAATTCTCTCAATCAAGCTACCGTTGAGGAGGGCAAGTCGACCGGCAGGTGCATCGTAGGCAGCCTGAGCGTATGCCAACTCTGTCTTAAAAATAACCCAAATATAAACAGAGCAACTCGAGTGCACTCATAAGCCGGAAACTGAGAAAAAGTTATTTACATCTGGGTAAAAATTACTTCTAACAATATAGTACTGGGTAATAATCAGTGCATGAAATACAGAATGACAACCCTGAAAATCAAACTTGCAAAACACTTTTTCATTTTGAGATTTTTGTTCTACAACTGCAATAGATTTATGTTCTGCTTAGTAGTAAATTCAGCAAAGAAAGAACATAAACAAGATTCTCGACTACAAAGCTAGTATCGAAATGAATAAAAATTAGTACTGTTTTTTTAGCCATCTAAAAACCAATCGGCCCAACCAATTAAAAATTTGTATTTATAAGCATAGAGCTTACCCATCTTATACAGATGTGCACTGGTGACACATTTCTAGACTAGAGTTATCCTCAGTTCAAACAAAGACACACCAGGTTTTAGTTGTCTACTTCTTAGATCTCAATAGCTGTCAGCTCCAACACTTTATACAATGATGCAGGTGAGAGAGTCTAGCTCAGTAGTGAACCCTTCTATGAAAGAAACCAAAGGATGACATAATTATATGATATACCGGAGACAAAAGACTTCTGCGGCTGTGTGTGGTTCAAATTTTCACTTTTTCTCTCATTACGTATAACAAGCGGTAACAAAAAGAGGACTATGTAAAACTCTTACAACTTTTTGAATGTTCTATCCCATTTGAAATTGTCAAACATTTAGCAATCTATCTAGTCAAATTTGAGAAACTTAATTTGTTATTAACATGACAGATACAGCTTTTTCTAAACAAGTATCGACCAATATATAATGTATGAAAGGTTTGTTTCACCATTGGTTGCTGATCAATACTGGCTGACCAGTGCAATAAACAAATAAAAAACAACTTAAACTTCTGAAATTTTGTTTAACCCCTCGAGCATTAAATGAGAGAATGACCAAAATTTGTTTCGATTCCAAAGTCTCCAATAATTGCACAAAAATGACAGATATCATGCTACTAAACCCCAACCTCCTCTCTCTGAACAATCAGTATCAACATCAAAGCTAAATAGTAATAAATAATATTGGACTGCTGCGGCCACAAATGGCAATATCTGTTTGTCTTTTTTACACATACAGAATGCTTCTTATCACACAGAACCGACATACAAGAAGGTTCCAGTACTGCGAAATGTTAGTATATATCAACACCGTTTGCGTACATGTGTTCATATCTTTACTTGTACAACGATTGAAGGGTGCTATCCTTATCAGATAGGTTCGATAATAAGCGGCTATCAGCTAGTTTGAATGCATAACAGGTTTTATATTTGTCAAAGGAAGTCTCATTGGTATTCGGTCTACCAAAGCATTTATTTCATTTTAAACAGGTTGGGTTTTTCTGGTGTTTTATTCAGAAGGAAGCTGCACAATCACTGTTTTTTACCCCTGTTCTGTTTCCGTTGGCAGTAAATAGTTAATCGACAGGTGTGGTTCCGTGAAGATTTCTGCCCATCTTACACGCTGTGAGCATTTTAACAATGTAAATATTTCTTCCAACCTGCCTGCCATTTCCACGAAATTCTTATGTGTTATCTGTTAACCTCAAACAGCTGGTTAACTTATAATTTTGGTTGTATAGCTAGCTAACTGCAGTTTAGTTTTTTACTCAAAGCTCTTCAAAGAATTATGATATATAATTCGTAATATAGTAATTATAATGATAAATTATTAAAACAATAATTATAAAATATAATTAATAATATATCAATTATAATATATAATTAACAGCATATTGATCTAAATAACTAATGAATAATAACCAATCAAAATAAAATATATAAAAATAATTAATTACCGCTGTGTAAAATGCTTGTCAGAAGCAGTAAAAAAAACCAGTAGACATCACATAGATGCTTGTGATATGATAAGCTGACAAGCAATTGGTAGCAATTAGTGTAGTCATGTGTAAATAAAGCAGAGATAGCCATTAGCGCCCTGCTTCTTCCACGGAAACGAAACAAGGATTTAAAAATCATGCGTGTGCAGCAACCTTGACACTAAGGTGTAATAAGACTGTATGAGAAGGAGGAAGTAGAAAACAAATGCAATTTGTAGTGAAAAGGGGAACAGACTCATCAGCGTTCCTGTGCTCAAGGAAGGAACATTTCCAAGTACATTTATTTGCTCACCTGAACAGAAATATTATTGAGAAGTTGAAAATGTCAAAGAACAAAATTCAGCTCAGACTAACTGAGCTTGATGCTATATAAAATGGTGAAATTTCTCTCAATTAGGGACTTACACAAATGATGAAACAGATTTCCTACAATAAATTAAATCATTGAAAGCTATTGGGCATATTGACTAATCGTATACGTAATCAATAATGCTCAATATACAATTTTAGACTTTAATCATACATAAAACTACCTCAGGAAGACAAGACCTAACTATGGTAGCTACAATAAGATCACATATGTTAACTTCTAACACTTATGACAAATATAAGCTTATCATAGCGGCTATATACCAATAAATTTGTGTGCATTTAGATACATATATTCATACACAATACTTGGGGGATAAAAGAAAGAAGTATAAAGACACAATGCTATTTTTGACACCTAGTATTGACCACATCATGACCTCAATGTGAATGTTGACACAGAGATCAATAAAACCAAATACCAGACCTGAAACATTTCCTAATAGCTCACAAAAATGTTTACGATAAACTTTACTATTAAAGTGAGTCAACAATCCCAATTGTTTATGAACTTGACAGATGAAGGTGGTAGCGAATAACTACAAAATGTCCAATGGTATATAGCTTTGTGGAGATTGCACCATTCAAACCTGCCTTGTTCATGGCATATAGGATTTAATTAAGAACTAATCAATAGTCTATCTTCTCATATATTCATTATGAACACTAAGCATAAAGATATTGAATTCCATTATACACATTGTTTTTGCAAACACGTGCAACTTATATAGTAAATTATCACATTTCTCTTAGCTTTACTCTAATTTTCAGCATCAAAACTGACAAAAAGAGATGTCCAAACCATTAGCTAAAATGGCGGGAGTTTCTATAGCAATCTTGGCTACTTTGCGCATCCTTAGACATAGTAGATGGATGTGACTAGTTCAGCGAGCCATCAATGAAAGCAGCATCGTGTATACATTCCTTAGAAAATCAATTTTAATGTGCAAACTTGTTTGTTTTTACAACTGTCACGTTAACATTTAAATTTGAAATCAATAGAAGATGAGCAACACATAATTGGTGATCAGTAAATAAAAGTTATGAATTGATCGCTATGTTGTTTTTATGATCTTAATTTGTTGTAAAAGCATGTTATATTAACAAAAATTTGCTTAGTGGTAGGAGCTTTCAGCAGCTTTGCTGTTTCATACAATAGTGTTCCGGCAGTTTTCTAGGTGGCATTAGTAGCAAAGAGACCGGGAGTCTCATTGTTAACACGATAGGTGAACTGGGAGTTATCTCCCAACAGGGTAATCAAACATTTTTGTACGATTCATGAGCAGTGGATAGGTGTGGTGTATAACACAGACGATGCCTTCACATGAATTATCTCAGTACATCACTAGGGTGAAAACAAGCAGCAACAAGGGCATACTGTCATTAATCATTGTTGGCAAAACCTTGATCACACCATGTAGTATTTATGATCATAATGTTTAATTAGCTTTTCTCAAGTGAATAAACCAAAATACTTCCCAAAAAATTTCAAGGGCTATATTGCTCTCTTGAGTTTTTCCTACGACATAGTTTTTGACATCACCGGCTTAAAATGTCTCAAAGCATGATAATAGTCAAGCAAGTCGTGGTTTCCAGTTTCATCATCGACTAGACTACTTCCAGTTGCATCGCTACAAAGAAACTGCTCAGCAGGGACTACATTGGTTTGTTATATATGATTAGTAATGCAACAGCTCTAGCAATAGAAGTATCTATTAAATAACAATCGGGCCATCACAGAAATGACAAAACATTTTAAAAGGATGCAACTCCTTGGTAACATGATTATATTAAACAATCCCATTTTCGCATTCGAGGCATTATCAGCAAGTAGAGCCAAAAGTAATAGTTGAAAACAGGGTTGTTTATGAATGCTTGTTTAAATATCAGAAACTCCCTTGAAAAAAACATGAAATATATTTTAGTAATGATGTGAATAACTAATAAAAGAGTTGGTAAAAAGATGTATGTAACAAATAGGTGCATGAATGGGCCATGTTCAAGTAATATCGTTAGCAGTCGTGTCACAAGTAATACAATAGTCGCAGTTGCAACAGACGCCAGAGATACATCATCAATTATTATTGATTTACGGATTGACCCAGCTGACTACGATTGTGTGTATCAATTTATATTGTATTATTAGGGTCAATGATACCACACTCAGCGCACGAGTCATGTCATGAGTCCTCACAAAAACTGGATAAAGTATCCTGCTGACACAGGCGACAACCGCATCTAATTTATGGTCATTTACAACTCACAACATCAACCTAGCATGACTTATCATTAGCTAATCCTAATTGACTGAAATGCTATTTCAGCAAAAGTGGCCTAAATTAGGACATTCTTGAATGGAAGACAGTCAGGAGAGAGCTATAGTATCAGCATTATCTTGCAATCAAATGTCATTACCACTATCACAATTGCAACAGTGATTTCCGGGAGGCACATCAAATTCAACAACACCGACAACATTCTTTGTCAGTTGGACAGTTTGGGTATTTAAAAAGAGCAGGAACGGTCGGCAAAAAGCTGAGAGCAAATTCAAAGCAGTCTAAAAATATTGTCAAACAGTTACAAAACATCTCCCCCACAGTCGGTGTGTACAGCAAACGCAAACAGATAAGCTATTTTTGCTGCAGAAGAGCTATTATTACTCCTTGTATTATTGTGAGGTGGAGAGAGCCACAAAACTCATATAATCCTATGATGTGATGACTCAAACTTTAATCGAACCAGCATTTATTGAATCCAGAAAATACATATCATCAAGGAAATATGCCTCATTGTGTTGAGTACATTGTTTTGTTGATTATTGGGACTTCTGATTGCATTCAAGTATTGGGTGTGTGAACATTGTAACGCGTAAGCAAGCTATCTAGCCAACAAAGTTGAAATAAATAACAGAAAACCATGTACAAGTCGACAAAATGCTTCAACTGCTTTCAAAATAGACAGCTTGAGCATTGTTTCAATTTTTCTCATGTTCATTTAGTATTATGCTATGTTTGCACAAATGTGACACATTGTATTAACAATGTATACATACATGCCATTATGATGGCAATAATGTTTGCAAAGCAAGAGAAAAGCTATAACAAATACATAAATAATGTCTAGCAGAAATAATAAAAAAGTACCTTAGATAAGTTTTTTCAATCAAACTGTTTAGCCACGGCAACATCTGTCGAGTAATAATTAATAAATAAATACAAGAGAAACATAACAAAATAATCAGGAAAACTTAAAACAACAAAGTCCATGAACGATTAGCAAGAAATTGCAATTCATCAATTATAGTAAAAGCTGACAAAAAATTTGAAGTTCGGTTACCAATGAATATTACTTCACTCCTAAATAAGCGAATCTTATTGCCTATTGCCTCCTGAAACCGGTCAACACTATTTGTTATATTACAATGTTATTAAAGTTTATCTGGCCAAAAATTTCAGGGAGTAATAATAAACTAATATTAACAAATGGTGACAAACAAAAAGAGACATTTTGTAAAAACCACAAAAGAAAAGATTGGATATTATATATGGAACAAAATTGGGCAAGCAATGGAACCCTAAATACTATAAGCTCAACATAGTATTTACACTATTTTTAGCAGAAAAAGATTACATAACAATATTGACTCACGATATAAAGCCTCTCCAAAAAGTCTATTATCACGGAAAAATAGCTTCTAATGTACTTATTATCAACAGTGATGGTCGGAAGGCCAGTGAGCATATGTAGCCTCTCATGTAATGAATGAACTTTAGTAGGACCAGCTCATCTATTGTATGTCAAACTAACTACTAGCAATGTGTAGTATATAACCATAGTTACTAGCTGTGGGCATTCTTGTGTTATGGTGTGGGTGATTAGAGCTGATAATAATTGCTTCAACTAATATACAATAATCATAGGTTTGCCATTAGCTGTTTGATGTAATCAAGGCTTTGTGCTAATCAGTCACTTTGGCAATGAGCTACTACATGTAGCACTTTACAGATACCTCAAACCGTTAATTATGACTAACAGGAACCATAAGTTCATGTAATCTTTAACAGAAACGTGTTTGGTGAAGTTATGAGTATAATATCTCATAGCAACTTTGACATTTAGTCTTTGGTATTACAAGTCATAAAATAAGAAGATTATTCCATTGCACAGCAAAACCTTCCATTTGATATTACATTATTTGTTTTTTAAAAAACCTAGCTACAGGTCTCAATGAAATGACTTCTAAGTCTGTTAGATTTTCCATGAATTTTTTCTCAACGTGAAATAAAATCATTTTTTATAATTCCTCGGCGACTACTTATACATAAAAACCCACAAACTTGTTGAGGAGTTGATCGTTAAAATCAATCTGGACGTACATGCGTATATTGAACTATACCTAAAGAGATAATTTAAATATGACATCAACTTCGTATCTAATTGGTATACTTTATTATATAAAAATTTTATCAAGAATTACCAAATGTAAATATTCATTACAACGGAGCTTTACTCTATTCACAAATATTTCAATTATTATTATTTTTACCAAGAAATGGAAACCTATTTAGCATAAAATTATTCCACGTCAATTTTAGAAAACACAAGTTTGCTACTATGTAGAACTACCCAGGCATTTCATAGTAAGCGGTTATTCAATGTTTTGTTCAGAACTCAACACAGTAAAATCTTTCTGGTACACAGTCTACATGAACTGATGTAATACACTCATTGCAAGTTAATTTCTCAAAGTAAATTGAACTTAGTAATTTATAAACAATACATAATTCATAGTAAAAAAACTCCATAAAAGCTATGCTGACCATAAAGCTCATTGACAATTAGAGACATGTTTATAATGGTCACGGTTCGAAAGAACCTTCCGAGTATAAATTTTCCTGAACTATTTTCTGACTCATAAATTACAAAAAAAAGTTTTTAGCATATTCTACTCACAAAAATGGTTAAGGGGTGCTAAATTCGGAAGCTGCTCCTTTCCTGTCTAATAAACGAAATAAAACAGTTGCGAGTTTTATATTTTCGCCTATTACAAAAACTTAAACTTACATAAGTTTAATAACCAGTACAAACAATTCTCTTACTGCGTTGCTCAGAACTTCAAAGTTTTTTTTGTGTAGGTCTACTAGGAAACCAATGCAAAGTAACAGAAAATATGATTGGATATATTTTTTTTATTATTTACACGTTTTACAAAGTAACAATCAGCAAAAATAGAGCTGTAAATTGAGTGTTGCTTCTTTTAGTAATTATCAATTTGCAGTGGTTGTATGACTCTGATTATGTAGCCATATTTACTTGTTTAAATGAATTTTCAGGACTTCCAATCCATGATTTTCTCAAAAACCTTTTATCTCGAATACAAACAAACATTGCACCATTTTATTGTGATTCACATATAGACAAAAACGCATCTGTATGTAAGTCTGCATGTCTGTCCATGCGTGTGTCTATCATTCCAGGCTTATAGACGCCTAAACCGCCACACGTAGAGAGATAAACACAGTCCTAAAAAACATTTGACTGTAATTATCTAGTGTATGACGGAGTTTAATTTCCCATTCGTTCTCAAGCCGCAAATGGATAGTCTTGGATTGCATCATTTTTTTTACCAGTCAGAACAAAACTGTTTTCTGTCATCAAGGGATGTTGGTATGGTTTAGCATGAGTAAAAAGTGGGGGTAAATAGTAAAGTTTCGCTTCACAGGCCATCAGGATGTTTCGAAATAATATGACTGATTTGTCCGTTGTCCCATATTGAGCTCATTTTTCAAATATTGTCTAGAATGTGTTGTGTCGATTCTTATTTTTTGGCAGAGTAGGCAGCAACAGAAGGAGACCAAGGGAAGAGAGGCTGGCAAGAAGGAACAACAATATGTCCGACTATATCTCTCCTCTATTTTTTTATGTGTGAGCCAGCTAGTATCATATAAATTACTGTCTGCTATCCTGTCCCAGTCTAATAAGAATTTCACCTAGTAAAATATTTATGACAAGCACAGCGGAGAGTAACAAAATAATTGTAAATATTATCTTGAGCACCTATAGCGACTAAATAATAACTAAATGCATCTACTGTAACAGATTAGCGTCAGTTGTTTGGAGGCAGCAACTGATCTGCCTATATGTACAGTTACTACATGTTTTAAGTGAGTAGGTTATACAGACGTGAAACAAAAAAACCTCTGTGAATGACAAACAAACTTTTTGAAATTTTTTTTTAACTTTGCACACTGTAACTGAGTCTGACTACAACATTGATGGTACCAGGGGGTTTACCATGAAAGAGCAACACTTGCTATTTTGAAAGCTTTGTTCATATGTGGACCAATTTGCATAGACACTAATTTTCAACATGGAATTTACCGATCTTTCCACAAATGCTAGAGATTAGATAAACTGAGTTCAATGATGAGGTAGTTTTACACCTGCCGACAAAGTATACAAGTTTTTGTATTGACTTTCGACAGAGCGACGAGCAACTGTTACTTTTACATGAAAAATCATGTGGTACCAGCAGCATACACTGACATGTGGCTGCTAATTTTGATAGAACAGCGCCGCAGAATAAGAGTGGATCATACTATTTAAATAATGATTTGAAAGATAACTATGCATATAATTGTTGAAGAGGTCATATTTGTTATATCTTATCATCATTTTTCTGATGTTAAAGAGAAGCGAGTTTCATATGTTCTCAGCTGAAAAGAAAATATAGCATACAAAGCAGCTCAATTGTGTTAAAAAATTGACTGACTTTAAACAGCATAAATAATGGGTTGCTTTTGCACCCTGAAAGCACTCTGATTATAAATATTTCATTTCACTTGTTCTTACATTTTTTTCACTTATATGACAATTAAGATAATCATCATATAATAATATAAATACGTTTTACTGCGGCCAACACAATACGAAGTATTACATGATACAAGAAATAATCCCTCAAAATTACAATGATTAACTTAACTTCTTGAGAAATTTTTCTTCATTTTAATCAATAGTAGTAGCTAGTGGCATTTTTTTTCTCCATGGCGGTTAGTATAAATTATTATCAACATTGAACAACTAGCATTGTTTTTGCTAATGATGCCATTGATTATACATTAAAATTAGTTAAAAACAAATTGTTTATTTAATTACACCCTTTCACTGCCTTACCATTTTTAAATATTTCTCTACTTAGCACCAGTTTTTGTAATAACAATATAATAATTATATTGTATTTAATATTATTATAATAATTTAATTATGATTAGTGGCCGACCCGTAGAGAGGCTCAGAGATTCAGTGTACTAACAAAGAACAGCACATCAATCAATCAATTTTTGTCACATCACAAAACAGATTTCAAAAATAACATAAGGATAAATAAAGAGAGCTTCTTAGTTAGTAGTTATTATTATTATCATTGAGTGAACGATCTGATTATTGCTTTGGCAAAAATTATGAAACAAATAATAACACCGTCAAAAAACAACATCGATAGAACAACAAGAAGAAGTAGTAGTAGTTCAAGTTGCAGTAGTACCTAGTAGCACTGAGATAGATTGAGAGAGATGAGATATAAAATAATAATTATAATAATAATATTTATTAATATATAGGTTTTTTTTATTTATATATATTATTATTATTATTATATATAATAAAATAAATATGTAAAATATTTATTTACTATTATTTTATTATTATATATATATATATATAATAATATTTCTTCGCAATCTTCTTTCTTCGATAAACTTATTATTATTAAACAACTAATACACAAAACAGACTTACCCACCTCAATACACATGTATGTTCACTTAAAAATGCGATATTTGTTTCCCAAATTAACTGAACAACAGTTTGTTTTAGTTTTCGAAAAGTCGGAAGATTTTTATTTTGTACTAGTAGTAGGCGCTATTAGCAACTTTCATTCCGGATGTAGTCTTGCCATCCAATGGCTCCGCCCCATTCAGTCACGTGGTTCCGTTTATTACAACCTCTAATGATTGGTGAGAGGTGTTGTAGTAGACAACTCCCATATCAACAGATAGTTTTTAAAAACTACTTTGACAAAACTAAAAGCTGTCTTTGCCCACTTTGTATATTAATGCTTCATGAGCTTATTAAAATCAGAGAATACTTTCACATGTTCCATTAGGTTTTTTATTGATTTCAAAGGGCAGCGTGCAACTGAATACCTTCATTCTTATCTGCTTTGCTCAAAGGATGTGATTATTCACCAAGATTAAAACGAATAAATATAGACAAGTTTTCCGTTTGGTCAAAATCAACTTATATTTTTTTAGTTAACTCTCTATTTTGTCAATAATTTTTAAATTAAGATATCAGCGCAATTAAATTTGAACACGTAAATAATGCTAGTCATTTATTACACAATAAATCCTCTAAATGGGGTTTTTAAAGTGATTATTAAAACATATCCAAAGATGAATCAAAACTATTGTATACGAGAACATATTTGTAAAAATTAATTATTATTATTATTACAAATTTGTAACCTTATGATCAGAGTAACCTGTTAAAAATGGTTGGCTATAATGTTCAGTTGATAAGATCAGCTTGTTTAATCACCAAAACAACAGAACTATTTATGGCTAGTCAATCTTCAAACCCAACCTGTTTATATTTCTCTTAGATAAACATAAATAAATATTTTGAATAACCTGTATGCACTTCCATGAACTTAATTTTTCTTTGCTTTTTGCTTTTTTCCCTTTGCTTTAAGTTTCGGCAATTCATGAAAAAAAAAATTTTACACATGATATTGATGCCAATAAAATATTATGTATAACTACTTGTTTCAGATGGTATTTCTTTCATTTTAGGTAACTTGAATAAGTTTTTCAGCCCACTTTTACCTCAATTAAAGGTAGCATAACTCTTAATTATGAAGCAAAGACTAGTGCTGCACTCACTCTTTCCTATGTGAATGTGTGCTCATTTTTGATAACAAACAAGAAGCAATGGTTAATTTTTTTCGGGATGTATTTTATCTCGAAAACTTGATAACAATTTAACATCTGGAGTATATCCATAGGAGAGAACAAAACAAGTTGAAGATGCACGTAAAAAGGTCACCAGGATAGACCTGTTAGCATTTCAATTTACTGAAACAAAAGTATCACATACTAGGCATTTCAAATTCATGAAAAATATTGTAGGTATACACAAAACCAGCCCAAAAAATTGTGAGACAAAAAACGCAAATTGGTATAGTGCTTCAGTTTTAAAAATATAACAAAGCATTTTAACTTTAAATGATTTGCAGACATAATTGAAAAGCTACGGAGCAAGTAAAAAATAGGATTCGAGACATTGTGACATCATTGAATGCCTGTCATAGATTCTTCATTGGTGAAACTTAGTGAGCAAAGTACTACCAACTACAAGCAGCGCTGACTGCAAGAGTTGGTTTTGAATGTCATGTATTGTGTGCTGTAACAGCCATTTAAAGATTAAATTATTTTCCCCATGAAGATGAAGCTGGCTCAGCTGCTGGTCCAGGGTATCCTGGGGGTCCTGCTGGTCCAGGCATACCTGTCAAAACAAGGAAAGTATTGCGTTAGTTATCAGCAATAAGTGTGGCTATGCTATGCAATATTGCAGACAAAGATAATTTATAAAAGTTTTACCTTTTGGTCCTGGTAAACCATATCCTGGAAGTCCGGGTTCACCTTTAGCACCATATCCAGCTGGGCCTGGTGGTCCTGGAGGTCCATCAGCACCTGTAATAAAATACAAGAGAGTGAAAAAAATTCTATATTTCTAATAGCAAATTGCAAAGATGTCAAAACTGCAAGGTCATTACAAAACCATAATGGACATTTTCTACATAGTTTCATAATAACTTAGGATTTTTACCTGGTAATCCATATCCAGGATTACCCTTTGGTCCGGGAGCACCAGGGGGACCTGCTTTTCCACGGTTTCCTTTAGCACCAGCATATCCAACTCCAGGTTCACCTTTGGGGCCATCAACACCATTATATCCTGGAACACCTGCATCTCCTTTGGGTCCTGGTACACCCTATTAAGAAATTTGAAAATCTCATTAGCAAAACTTACTAAAAAATTATTAGTGTTTTGGAGCCCTTTTGTTATTATTTTACTTACATATCCTTGAGTGCCTGGTGATCCTGGCTCTCCTTTCTGTCCATCGTAGCCTGGTGCTCCTGGACCACCATCGTATCCTCTATCTCCCTTCTCTCCAGGAACATTGCTGTCAAGTCCGGGGTATCCTCGATCACCTTTGGCTCCTGGACCACCTGGTGGTCCTGATATTCCCCTATCTCCCTTAGCTCCTGCATATGAAGATCCTGGTTTTCCAGCTGGTCCTGGAAGTCCAGCATCTCCTTTTGGCCCTGGGGCACCGTATCCATCAGCTCCTGGCATACCCTTAACACCAGCATAACCTCTTGGTCCAGCTGGGCCTGGCCCTCCTGGCAATCCCATGTCTCCTTTTTCACCTAAAAATATCATTAGTTCAAATGAAAGTTTCATCACCAAATATTTTAGTGTATAATATAGTTCGCTACCATAATTGGAAGCCATAAATGTACACCATTGTACCTGGTACTCCTTCTGCTCCAGCGTAGCTATAACCTCTATCTCCTTTGGGTCCTTGGTCACCTGGTGCTCCTGGAGGTCCTGGTTCACCGACTCCACCTGATCCTTGGAACCCTTGCTCTCCTCGGTCACCTTTTGGTCCAGCATATCCGTAACCAGGTTCACCCTTGGCTCCATCGTAACCAGGTTCACCATCTTTTCCTGGGAGACCTGCAGGTCCTGTATAACTTGCACCAGGCTCGCCCTTAGCTCCTGGGTAACCAGACAAACCAGGTTCTCCAACATCTCCCTTGGCACCAGGTCCTCCATATCCAGGTGCACCTGGTTCTCCCTTAGCACCAGAGTATCCTGGTGATCCTGCTGGTCCAGGCATTCCCTTTGGCCCAGGACCTCCAGAAGGACCTGGAATAGTGGATGGTGCACCTGGCTCACCCTTTGCTCCTGGAATTCCGTCCAAGCCTAAAATATTGAAAATACAATTAGTATTTTTAATGAATTTACAATGAACTTCTGCCAGCTCAACTATGCATTTTGATGCTCACCTGGGTAACCACGAGGTCCCTTATCTCCCTTTTCTCCAACTCCGCCAGTTCCAGGAATACCGGAATCTCCTTTGTCTCCCTTTGGTCCAGCAGGCCCAGGTAGCCCATATCCAGGAGGTCCCTTTGGTCCCTTTGGTCCAGGTGGTCCTTCCGAGCCAGGTAAACCAACAGGTCCAGTATTTCCCTTAGGTCCAGCAGGCCCTGAATGCATTACAATAAGTTTTAGTGTTTGTTTCCCCATGGTAGCATAACACTTGCGCTTCAGTGATTTATAAAGATTATCTCAAATGGAAATTTCTAGACTTAATTTGTTTTTGAAAACAGGATTTGATTAAGAAAAGGGTTTACACAACGGATTATCCCACACGAGAGTGCCAGTCAGTAACTAGTAATAGGATTAAGTGGATTAAGTGGTTGGTTAATCTACATGCAGTCTGAGGATTATGCGTCATTTCGGATTAATTAAAAGTAGGTGTTACTGATATTATTATGATCTATTGTCGGGTAAGCGCTTCATCTAGGTATGGCAATGTTGAAACTGTTTACCACTTCCTGGTAAATGACGTATGCATGGCAAACACCCATATTTTCTATCCAGTGATAGCAACAAATAATCTATTTTCAGACAAACTTGGCCCACTCCCAAAAACGTTGCCACGCGCTTCAAAAAGTTTTTGATTAAGCAATGGAATGTGTCAATTTCAAAATTGTAGCTATTTTAAGCTTTCATCTTGAAAATGGTTCATTATTAACAATAAGTCTGCGGTGAACCAATAAAAACGGTGAAAAATCACAAACTCAACAAAACAAAATGAACACTCACCTGGTTCTCCAACGCCTCCCCAGCCGCTTGAACTTGGTCCTGATGGCCCTTTAGGTCCTGGAGGTCCGGGTGGGCCGACGGGACAGTTGACATCACATCCCCATCCTGTAGCAGTTCTTTTTACTCTTGTGTTAGTCTAAAATAGATTTATAAAGCTAAAATTCATAGAAACATTACAAACATCTGCACTATCTAATAATGATATATGCAAAAAACATGAGTTGTCTATCCAGCTATATTAAAAACAAAGAGAGGACAACTCCATAAATAACATGAGCACCTTGATACAATAACATTAACAAATTGTCTGAGCTTACCTCAATCAGAGCTGAGCCAGTTATTCCTTTTGCTACTTTCACAGTCACAATCTAAAAACATGTTTATTGACTTGTCAACTATTGATCATGTAAACGAAGCAAACTATCTTTTAAATATGATTTTATTCAATAATTGCAAAAAAGTATTAAAAAACCAATGCTCATAGATATATGGCTTGATTAATTTTTTTTTAAATTTATTTTTGAAGCATAAATTTATCGAGTTCAGCAGTTTTAATTTATATAACAAACTCACCTCTCTCTCCACGGCATCAATTCTGTTGAGTATATACACTGCAAATATTACTGCGCAGATAAAGGTGGTTAGAAAGACAAATGCAGCTATGGCCAATGACCACAGGCTGGTCTTGTTTGATTCTTTACCTACGAGAACCATCTTGTCTGATTCTCCCATCTGTAAAAAAAATTCAAAGTTAAAAAATTTGAAAGTATTTCTAATCCATTTTAAATTTATAAATTAAAATACAATCTAAAAGTGAGATTTGGTAGTGATCCCCAGAGGTGAATACTCACAGTGTGGTTCGGTTACTCCTGAGTATGCACTGAAGACGCATTCAACCTGCCGGTGTTTTTATATCCTACAACCTACGTAACTGCTATTAAACCATGGTAACGCCCCGCACAGGAAGAAGGCGGAGTCATATTGAAACATGCCATACTTCGACGTGTGGCGCAATGAAAGAATAATTAATGAGCTCTCGGTTGCTAAGGAAGCCCTAGTAATACATTATTTCACCGAGTATGTAAATGTTGTGTTGAGGCGACACTAGTTGGATAGACTAGTATTATATCTCAGAATTGTCAAGTGCCATTGTCAACTAAATTCTACCTTTCTGTCACATAAAGTTCTTAAGACCAAATTAAAAACCCATAATTATTTTTTAAAATATAGTTATTTATGAATTATTATAAGATATCAAATAACTTCCGTCTCAGTAAATGAATAGTTGGCAGTTTCTATCACATAAAATATCAGATGACTGGCTAGAGTTATATAGTTATGTGTCATACAGCTATCACATGTATTTTTTAACTGATCAAAACCAAGGAGCTTGTTTGAGATAAGTCTATCAAGGTATGCATTAATCCTTTTCATCTAGCAAACTTTGCTCATTAAGCTGGTGTCTTTATAAGATCTATCAAGCTTTGAGTTATACAAGTGGTAAGTTTGGTGAAACCTGGTGTTAATGCGAATTTTTAAAACTCCATAAACTTTTGTAAGTCTGAAAAATATTTTGATTTTTCTAAAAGAATGCCTTCACATAAATCAATTAAACATGGCCCCATTAGTTCACAAAATGATGTAATAATATCAAATAGATAGAAAGTCATGCTTTTAGTTTTGCAGCAAAGATTTTTTTATCTGGGTTCACGCTGCCATTTAAAACCAACACAACTAAAAATAGTTTTATAGCTGATACTATTTGAGTTCATCTGACCACGCGACCAGGACTAACCAGCAGACGATCGACTCAGTGAAAACTTGAAATACTGGAAGTCATGTGGCAGTGGTCCTTAATTGACTCGTGGTTTACCTCTTCACAAAAGAAAAAGGAGTTGACACACTTAAAGTGAGACATGTTGAGAAGCATTATCAATCATTTTTTGCATTCAACTGGCAGATTGAACACTTTAGATGAACTATTTGCTTATTCCGGTTTCAATACATCCTTCACATTGACGAAACTATATGGTATTCCATTTTGACTTTTTATATTTCAGAATTGATTACAGTGCTTTTAAAATCTCCAAATATCTCTAAATCAATTGATTGTTTATCTTCTAAGTCTTCTGCTTAGCATATCTTTTCATGCATTTCTACATAAAATAACATAAAAAGTAAAGAAAAAACATTTATTAATTGATAATTGTTACAGATATGAAAATCTATGGCACCTTTTAGGTATCAGAATGTTGTGCACAGATGCGTTGGGTGATTTTGTGTAAGATAGGAATCACCCACTCCTTAGACATGTTTTTGCATCTACTAACAAAGCAATTACTTGTAATAACTTGTACGTTGATTATATAATTATAATAATTAGCGTATGTAAATGGACTATTGTGCACTAGTCAATAACAGACAAAGCACATATTGCACACACTGTCTCCCAGTTCTCAGATATACATCAGCTCACATCCTAGTTTCGTACGAATAAAGCTGAAGTTGGCTTTGTATGACCATATTTTTTGAGTTAAGTGTACTTACTTTGGGCTAAACAAATGCATAGTGAATATATTATTACATTTGATTTTTCCAACTGAGTGAATGCCATTTCAATTTCGAAAAGGAGAGTTCCAATTCAAATGTTCTACCTCATTTCAACTCAAAGTGCCGATAAAATGTTTAACTGGTACTGATTGACAATGCTTGACCATGCCTCATATTTTTCTGTATTACCTTAGCAAGATTTTTATGTCAAACCCTTGGAATTTTTTTTTGTTACCAGTTTCTCAAAGCAAATTTTTCCAACCAAGGAGTTGGATGAACTATCAATAAAAGTTTAACACAGCTCAACTAGTTTGAATACAAGCTCGAAATTGAATATTTCTTGTAGCCAAGATCAAGATGAGTTCGGATAAAGTAGTATCAAATTAAATCAGCCACTTGAAAATTCTAACCCATTTACCTTCTACAGGAAATGACAGCCATCTACGAAATCTTATCTACATATTTACAGTTCTTTGAAAGTTTAACCAGGGAATGGTACGAGTGAGTATCTTGGCTCTGGCGTATCCCGTAATTGAAATTGCTGCTATATTTGGCAGGCAATTTAGAATATATTCATATGGTGACAGCTCAAATGGTTTACAGATTATGCATGAAGCAGAACTCTGACATAAAAATTTCGGAATTTTGCCTCTGAGAGATCTTTTATAATAGTTAGATAGCTAATGGACCCAAACAGAGTTTCCCACATAGCTTTGCTATTGGTTCATTTCCAGTTGAGTTACAGGTTACGACTGTTCAATCGCTTTTTCTGAATCACTACCTGATACAAGTTAAAAGTTAATTATCAAAATTTTTCTATTTTTGGTTTTTAAATTACCTCTAGCTTGTTTGATGGAATAATGATATCATCACAGCATCGGTTACTAAAATATTTTATACTTTCCTTCTCGCCAACGTAAGTGGAAAATCTCATTATAATTGCACTCTAACTTTTTATTTTTAAACATTTGTTTTTTTTTTAAAAATAAAGGAAAATATTCTGTCCATAGATGAAAGGATCAAGTTGTAGCGTTTGAAAGTTATGAAATATTTTGAGTAGGTGCTGGTGAAAAATATCGAAATTTTTAACATCCTCCTTGCCAAAACTTGAGCAATCAAGCACCTGTTCAGTAAAACAAGCACCTGTTGTTGTACATCAAGCATCCACAATTCACCTGTCAAGTATGGGTAGATAAGAGATCTTGCCTTGCGGCGACGCATCATAACAAGACGTGACCGGACAAACAGAGTGTACGTCTTCCGTTTTATTATTAATCAGTTCATCAACAATTGTAGTTTTCAAAACATCAAAGTTTCAGGTTTTGAGGTTTATTTTTAACGTTCCTCTCCTTAAAAGGTTAATGTAAGCTCCAAATCAAAAGAAATAGCCTGTGATCGATAAGGACAGTTTAAGGACACATATTGCGACAAAACAAAACTAATTACATTGATACCAAATAAGGGCCAGTGCTCACTTTTGAAAACCTGAAAGTATTCCTTTCACATTCACATTTTGACAAATTACGTAAAGATTAGAAAATTTTCTACGACAAGGAATGCTGAAAGTTTCGAAACAGAAATCTGTGTGACAGAAATATGTCTTACAGTTTATATCAATAAATCATTCAACAATCATACTCTAATATACTCGCATTAATGTCTCATTTCTTAGAAAAAAGCAATTATAGATGGCGACTAATCACACTACTAGAGTAATATGATATAAGTATCTTAGAAGATTGACTGCAATATATTAGGAAATAGCTTAGGTTGACATTAGTGACCTGGGCGTATGCGTCTAACACCTGCTGTGCCATCAATTAAAGTAAAAGAAATATGTTTATATCAACTAACTTTTGGTAAATACTCAAAAACAAGGAACAAACTTTTTATCAATATATCACGTGAAAGTGTTGAGTCTGGTTTAGAGGTTACTTATTTTGTCTAGATTGATCATTGTTATACATAAAAGCTAACAAATAAAACATTGTTTGAAGAGTCAAGCTCTTGACATTCCTAAGTGCTTCCTCTTGCTTGACTACAGCTTACGTCAATTGAGTTGAACCGAGACACAAACGCCTACATAATGCGGTAAAGGTGAGCCATGCCGTGTACTTAGCACAGTCTGAGTTATTGAATGTTTGTGTCAGATTATTGGCTTTACAATTCGCCGAAAAATATCCCAACAATGGGCTAAATAAAGTGAACGCCGCTTCTATTGTCTTGTGTTCTTTGTGGTTAATTGTTCTCTCCTTAATCGTTTTTCAACTAAAACATCTTTTGCAAAAACTAATTTCAGTTTAGCAGATCTCAGGTTTATATGTAAATTTAGCTACACTTCTCAGTGATTTCATCTTGTTTTTCCTAATTTGTAATTTATTCGACCATCTCTCAAAAAATTAATAAGCTTTAATGTTAAAACAATATGAGAGAGAAATGTGTTCCAACATTTTGAGTGATGCGAAATACATTGCAAATATTTCTAAAGCCGTTAACCCTTGCGACAAACTCTAAATTATGATTCACCACCCCCCCCCCCCCCCCCCCCCCCGTTGCTAGTTTCCTAGTATCTTGCAAAAGTTGCAGAAATATGTTATTAAGTAGCTATTTGATGCGTTTATTATTAATTTGATGGCTTAATGTGGTACGGTTTATAGCTCCATGGCTAACACTTAATGAATAACACGCCTACAAACCGTTTCATGAGAAAAAATCAGCTGAAAATAGCCATAGGGATTAGCAAAACTTTGAGTACCATTCAAGTTACCATCGAGTTAGTGACAGAGAAAGCACAAATGCTGGAACTTAGTCTATTGAAATAGCATAAAAGGTTTTTAAGAATTCTTAAGCTCATGCTTATGGCGCAATGTTGACGTTAAAATTAAATATTACGGTTGTTATGTCACATATAATAGGAAAGCCTGGAAATGATGTACTTTTTCAGCTACAAAAACAACATTTTTTATCAAACAGGTGCTTCCAAATAAAAACTTTGGCAGTTAAAGGCTAGCACTCAGGTAGGCTTCAACAACTGCAACAAAACACTTTTGATTTGACACAATAATGGGAAATATCGGTATATCACGTATATTTCTGTATAATTGGTCTAAAACCTGTCCAGTATTGTGACAGACGGAGATAGAAATAAAAGTTATTCAATGCCTAGGCCAAGAGACACGATACATTGATTAGAACATCTACATGGATGACATGCAGGAATTTTGCACGAGCCACCAGCTCACTTCCAAAGTGACCAAATTTTTTGAGGATGAAGCGCCGCAGTTCGTGCGTAAGAGAATATATCTGCATCCATTACTGAGGATTCATATGATTAAATTAAAGCAATTATTCACAAATAAAGTCTTTCGGAGAAGTAATTTGCTTGAAGTGTTGAAACCTTATAAATCATGCTTATAGGTTGACACTTGTCGCTCTGTGGACAGCAGACTTGTGCATTGCTAATTTTTCAACTAGAAACTGAATACAGAACTATCTAATCAATAAAATTCTAACACGCATAGCCAATGCTCCCAATCGCTTTGTCGAGATAATAGTTTTGGTGCTTAAAACTTGATTATAGTCTATTCTCACCTTTTAGACATTAAAAATTACGAATCCATTAAAGTAAAGTATTGGTATTCTAGAAATTAAAATCGAAGCCGATCATTTATCAGACTTTGTTGCAGAAAAAGCGGTACAGCCTCTGACCATTTATTATAATAATATCATATTTATAATACCTTCAAACTTGGTAAGCCCATTCATATAAATCAGTTTTATGTACAGAAAAAAATACAAAAAATATGATCTCTTTAAAACCTTGGTGTAGCAACCATTTTATTTGGCCAACATCAGACAAGTATTGCCTCACATACTTGGAAGTTTGATAGATGCCTTTTCTAGTGCATTCTTTTTTAGAGATTCTCAGCATATGACGAGAGTGAAGTGTTACCAGGTAGTAGAATGTGGGGCTTCTTCCAAAGGTATATCAGGTGTAGCAGTAAGAAACAGGTAATAATACATTCAACTGAAATCAGTTTCTAATCTTAGTTACAAGCCTGTACTTTTGGTAGCATCAGATAATCCAACTTACTAATGGAAACTATTTTTATCTTCTTGGGGTGCCAAAATTAGCCTCAGGTTCACAGGACATGGAAATGAGGTTAATACAATCTGGGGGATACCAAAGCTGCACTCATGTGTGAAGAATATAACAGAACGGCCCAAATACATCGAGATAACAATGCTCAAGTCTAGACCTCTTTCATTATACACTGACGTACCAAATCAACTGCAGAATATTCTGGAATAATATTTAAACCTTGCTGAACATGAATTATTGCAACTTAACCTGATGACCACACTCAGCTTAGTATAGATTAGATGCTTGATAATATTTGAAACATAAATTAGTTAGCAGCAAAACATCAAAGCCCATTTTGTTTAATTGTTGATGAAAAAATAAAAGTATACAGGCTAATAACTTAGTCGTGTAACTTAATAGCATTAGACACAATCACTATACTGTTACAGTTGGATAGTGTAGCATACTTCATAGCAGTCTACCAGGAGGCACCAACTGGCTCTGATTTTGTGTGTGAAGTACAAATCAAAGACCCTACTCGGATCAGGTTTTTGGAGTTCTAAAACGTTTGTTGTATCGCCATAAAAACTTGCGGTAAAAACAGAACAGGTAAACATCCTGGCATGCAGTTAAATTTGATGCGTAAAAAATATTACAGTACTTTCAAAATACCATAATGTTACCGAAAATCTATAACAAAATTTCCTGTAGAGGAAAATAAATGGTGGTAATCGTCTAATAATTTTTGTTACTAACCACCCGGATATTAAGATTTGGCTTACACAATTAGTCTTGGGCGTTACAAGAGATTTAAGAAAGATTAATGTAATCTTCTTCAAAGCTAGTCAGTCTCCAGCTGGCAGAGCTAGTTAACTAGTCCCGCTATCTTCTAGAAAAAACTATTGCGTTGCATCCTCTCTCGGTAGACTGAAGTGGCCAACTTTCCCCCATTTAGAATTTCAATTAGATTTTGTTAATAATTAGGCCGTGAAAAGTAATATAGACTGAGAAGATCATTTCCATGCTTCTGAATGTCCAACACATGTAAATGAAAATGTAAAATGTTAATCATATTTATATAATCAGAAAAAAATCGAACAAAGCTTTCATCTGAATTCTAACTCGCAACAATTGGCGGACGCGAGAATATATTATTATTAGTTAGCAGTAATTGCCACGTTGCAAGGGCTAGTTAGTGCTGGGTAGTTTTGAGGTGAAACTCACCTCTTCAGGGTAATGTTTGTTTGATACATTAGCTGCCCTGGAACTTGGAATGTCTGAGAAGGAATAAAAGCGAAGACAAACCAGGTTTTATTTTGTGATGTGGTTAAACATTAGAAATAACTTCTTAAAATAATCACAAACTTGTCTGCAAGCAAACATTAATTATTTCTTGTTTCTTCTGATCTTCGGATTTCATATAGATTAGCCTTGGACCAAAAATGTCCTTTCATCGGCCTGCATTTATAGTTCCCCATGGGGAGCTTCCCAGGTCAAGTGTTTTGCGCTAGAAACTAATTTTCGTGTGTCATATTTAATTAGAGACTTTATAAACCAAATTTACTCACAAATAAATTTGATCTGTTTGCGAAAAACCATTCAAGATGGAAATAATTTAATGAAAGGGCGTGTCTACCTCAACATATTACCACAAATCAAGTTATAAGTATTTATGTCCTCAGAATCTGTGCAGCCCGTCATGCAAAGATTGATGAGAATACGTGTGTATAAACATAAATTACATAACTTTCCCTTGACCAATATGTATCAGGTTAAAACAGGTTTTGGAAGAAAAAAACTGAGTGAAAACAAATTCCTACTGATAATATTTTACAGAAACCCAAAAGGATTTGCCTATTTATTCGCATAACTAGCTAAGGATCAACTTTCTCATGAGAAAATACTCTCACCAGCGGTGTTAAACTCTCTAGCATGGAGATTAGAGATTATAAATCTTTATTTGTCAACCATGGGTCATGGCAGTGCAGTTAAGAAATGTGCCAACCCTATAGGTTCTCAGCAAGGTAGTCTAAAAATCTATGGCAGCCTGAGTTGAAAAAGAAAAAGAGCGATTAATTAATGAAAGATTCAGCATTAAGAATAATAGAACTTACTTAGAATACTTCAAACAACCCCGATTTTCATATTTGAGGAAAACAGATTAGCTCAAAATTATGAATGAAACACCTTAAAAAAATTGATGAATACAAGTGAGACCTCTTTCCCAGACGCAGATGTTGTTATCGACTTTGCCATTCAACTCTCTAGCAACTTGAAACTTGAAACAGTTTTTGTCTCCAATCTCACCGGCAGTTCTCATACTTGAAAACCAGCGATAAGAATGTTGATACACATTCTTGACCTCTTTTAAACTATCTAAGTAACAGTTATTGCTTTGTAGACTATAGAACTTGCAATAATGAACTATCTATTTCAGCAAAAATGTGATAATGATGCAAAATTTTGGCCTTTTTCATTTGTTGTTTAGAGAAAAACTTGATTGACAAACAACAAACCGGCGAAAGAAATTTGTTAATTGTCATTTGTTAATTGAACTAACAACTTGCAATTTGGTGAAGTTCGAAAAACTTAATATAAAATGAAACAAACTTTGAATTTTGATTTACCAATTTAAAATATATTGCTGCTACCTCGGATAAAAAGCAATTTCTTCTGAATTGGTTTTTGGAACAATTAATGTTGTTCCTAATTGGTTTATCAGAGAATTGCTGCCAACGATACAAAATACATCATATATGGATCAAGTAAACCGTTATGAGCCACAAAAAATGCATTAATTATCTAAGTCAGACCCATAAAGCCTTCAAATGATGTTATGCTAATCCTAATCCTTACTGGTGCCGTTACCCTCAGGTGTCTGTATTAAAGAGTTCTTTGGACAGAGATGGACTTAAAGGCAATATATCAACTTGTACTTGAAGTCTTGAACCATGGTGCCCTCAGGGTTCAACTCCTGTAGTAGACCCCATTTATGCTTGTTTGATAGCTTTACTAGTCCCAGTTTTGGTACCAATACTTGTGTGACAATCCCATACAGCTTATGGGATGAAAGGATCAACAAAATTTGCAGAAAACCAAAACAGTACAGTAACCCAATTTTATTTGCTGGTTTCAACGAACTTTTTTTTATACTTGGAAACAATAAATTATAATTGCCAGACTAATTTTTGACAATGCCTTCGTCTCACATTCTTTACAAATAAACACTGTCAACTCTTTGACAAGACTGGCTTGACATTCTAAAAGTATATAAGGACTCATACCTTTACCTGAGTTGGTGGCCAACAAAGGAAAAAGAGAAAATATTTAGCAATATATCTTGCTCAAAATAGCAATCATTGTTTTGAACAGTTATCCAAATTTTCTTTCTCTCGCTTTTCTAAGCTCACTCGTTCTCCTGTACCTCTTTTTCTGTTTCTCTGACTTGCCCAAGTTTTCCTCTCATTCCATCTAGCCACCACTCTAACAGCCACTATCCACTGCATTATAATTTTTTTGCATTAGCTACAATAAGTTCCCCGTCTTTAAAAGTTTACTTTTTTCAGTGTAACCAATTTAAAAAGCTTTGTTAGGAAATATTTCTTGGTTGAAAAATTATTGATCCTGAAGATAAAACTACTCATTGAGCGAAAACAGTACTTGTGCAGATCAGAGTTACATGTATATCTAAGACTTTACGTTTGCTTACTAGTGCTCACTTTCTCTTATCTTAATATGTGCAATACACATTCGCTTAGGATTAGTTAAAACTTTGAACCTTTAAAACATTGAAGTAGCAACACTAAATTATGTAGTTTCAATCTAAAAGCTAACACTGGCAACTAGCCAGCCAATGTAGTAAGTAAACTTATTTTTTTATTAAAAACATTCTAGTTTCAGAGCAGACTTTGTGGACCCAAAAGTATATTTTGCGATATTTTAGGGAAAACTTAAAGGCCGACTAATTTATAGTTCTCTGAAATGAGCGCAGACATACTGTAGCACACTCGCAAACACTCCCATAATCCTGTTATTTAATCGTGCTTAAGAAAAAGCAAGACGTTAATCTGACAGAAATGGAGTAGCTGTTAGACACCAAAGCATGTTTTCTTGTTGAGTCACAATTTCTTAATGTTTGATGACAACTGTAGCTCAAAAGTTCTGCACCAAAAATAGTCGGTTTGCTTTCCTGAAAGGAATTTTCTATGTAAAAATGCTTCGCTGACTTCAGAAGAGTGGTGTTTACCTGCTGTTAAACCAGGGGCTTTTTTAAAGAGGCAGAAGACGATCTTTTACTTGCATGATGACTTATCTGATTAACACGGAGATTGCATTGTTGCCACGGCTTTTTCGCCAGCTGTATACTTCACCTAAGGACAAGGGCTCTGGAAATTAAACCCCAGATCTTTGGCTGAATTGTGAACTATTTAACCATTAGGCCAAAGGAAGCACCATTGTTATAAAAAGCAAAAAACTTCCTATATTTGAATTTCACGGATTCTTTGCTTGATTGCTCCAAGTATAGAAAAGGTTTTGGCTTAACACCAGTAATCCACTTGTAAGGTTTTAGTATCTAATGACAAATGTGTAATAGACAAAAAGCATTAATTCCAGCTGGTGTTTTTTTATTAGCTAAAATAAAATTTGCAGAAAGTACCTTAAAGCAGGTACAAAATGGCACATGAAGGTTTCAGTCAGTGCGACCATCCCATATTATCCAATGTTAATGGCTATGCCCGTGCCAATTATACACATTGTGTATAGTTGTGGCTGCATCAGTCATGGGCTCGGCACCACAGACATAAGTTGATCTGCTGAGAACAACGTAAATCCCTACACCCTGTTTCTTAGAAAACAACCTAATCAGACAAAGGTCTGTACAGAAATTGACACCTTTTACGGTGAAATACAATCATTAGAAAATTTGAAACTGCTTTTGGGTTACGTATATTGCTAAAACCAAAAATTTAATAACATACAATTGCGTCAAACTATCTTCTATTTTAAAGATGACAAGCGATGACAGTGGACTGCCAGGCTTTTGATTTCAAACAGTGTTGGCTAACTCAAAAACTGACCATATATTTACGTCTTTTACCATTTTAGCTTGGCACTGTTTCAATAGTACATAGCATTGGCATACATCAGGCCTAAGTGCGATTGGATGAAAGAATAAAGTGGGTAAGGTTTGGTTTGAGTAATCAGATTGCATGATCAGCTAAAAAAGTTTATTTCCTGATGCGAGTTACAAATGAGTTTTGCTGCAATGGAAAGGCAAGCGTATGAGTATACCGCTTCAGGACTAAAGCCAAAATTCATGAGATTAGATCACCAAAAGGCAATTTTCCAACAGACACCCCTGTGGCAATCTCATGTAAGGGTTTAGATAGCCAAAGCTTGAAATTATTTTTTCCCTTACTGTAGACTGCAGAACGTGTAATAAAAGCGGGTTTCAACACGTGCAGCTTAGGACCACCGATGATCTGAGATTTAATTCCCAACACAGTTACCGGTGAGTGAGGTATTTGGTTTCCTACATATGGCTCTACCTAGTCGGTAAAGTGGTCTCTTGTTTGGTGAACTCTCCATATTACTCAAGAAGTCATGCCAGTAAAAGATCTCTCTGCTTCTTTGAAAGGGTTAATGGCAGGCATGGGTATAGGGTGCTGCTCACACCAGTTACTAGCTTATAAGACCTGTTCTTAGGGTTGTCCTCAATGCACCACAGAACAAAAACAACTTTTGTCTGGAACCCTTGTTAGGTGCTCTTCTTATCAATGATTTCTCTAAGAAAAGTCAAAGTCTAACTATGTCAGCTTTCGATACATTTCTCTGGTATTTCAGTGTAAATAAACACAACAAGATGGTTGACAGCGCCCCCGTTCATATCATTTATCCATGAAGTCACTTCAAGCACACGCAATCCATCAACGAAAAATCTAAGTAGCCAAGACATTAATGACTTCTAGAAGGAAACAAACCACCTGCTTGACGTGTGAATCAATGCAAGCGTGGGGTGATAGTCGTCATTGCTGTAAATCAGGATCTTGTTTAATAAATATCACTTTTGTCTCAAACCGAGATTAAGCTAATAAATTGGTTTGGTGGTTGTTAAATGAGATAATGAATGCCACATCGTTGTACCATTAATTATTACTTCATTTTGTTTAATAATCAACCTTTCACTTCGCATCAATAATTCAAATGGTTAATCATGGAAAGCTACAAACAATGATTATAAATTCAAAATGGTTATTTTCACAACTTTGAAACTAAATATTAGGTCTTTACCGCCTTAACAAGGGATGAGTGAAGCAATGATTGCATCATATAGTTGACGGAACACTCCAATCGAAGATTAATGCAAAAAGTTGGAATTCATGGAAAGCTGGCTGAGCCAAATTTTATTAGCGAAAAAAGAATCACCACAGATACGGAGTAAGCCAGAATCTGACACAAAACAGCCCCACGTAGAAGTTGTTATTACATTTCTAGTTATATATAGCATCGTCTTCTGATTAGTTGCAATAGCAGAACTTACAAAACTGCAACAAAGAATTTCACTGGTAAATAACTTAATAATAATTTATTTGACTGTAGATTAAGTTTTGTAACCATTGTTTCAAAAGAGCTGGTTCTTTTTAAAGACCTAAAGTTAATTGAAGGAATTAGTCAGTTTTTGAGTGATATTATTTTTTTTTTAATAACCAGGAGCTCATTCAAAAACAAAAAGCTCACTCTGAGACAAAAAAGCCCACTCTAAGATAAAAAAACCCGCTCTATGACAAAAAAGCCTACTCAAAGACAAAAAAGTCCATTTCGAGATGAAAAAGTCAAACCTAAGACAAAAAGATCCAATTTAAGACAAAAATATTTCTGCCATTACCAACAAAAACTCTTATGATTTTTCGCTATCAATCTGTTGCACATTTTCCCACTAATAATTGTGTTTCACTTTATGATATCATTCAAAGTTGAAAGCTAAATTATCTGACGTATACAAAAATACTTGAAAACTACACCTGCTGCAGGTTATACCATAATAGAAGAATGTATCGCCTCTGATTGATTCCTACATAGTCAAGTGATAAGTTGAAAAATAATTGTTTTACAAATCATTTTCTCATTTCAATTTGTCACCACAGTTTGCAGCTACCCTCGCTATTTCTATTTACAGCTGATATCACTCCTACCTACTGTTTGATGCATATCACACGCCAAAAAACTTTTCCCACATATGGCGACCATCTTGCATCACATCAAAACAAAATACCGGCATTTTAAACTGCCTTTGCTAAGTTCTCATTATGGATTATACCGTTAGAGCTCAAACCATAGATACGATCTCAAATGATTTATTACTAGTTTCTACGGTAACGCAATTTTTAGTTAGACCCATTGGAGCACACTTCTGCCAAGTGCATAAACTTTAAAAATAACCAAAAGTTGATAAATTGCTACCATTGATGTGACGTGTGATTGATGGATGGGCGTGTCTTGTTGCCATGGGTGGGGTTTGTGAATATAAAATCAAGACGCTTTTCCGCTATGGCTCATAAGAGAAGAGAGGGTTCCTCAAGGTAAGTTGCCACGCACTGCATATTTTATTTAACCACCTTTGTCTCATTCACGAACATGAACAATTAGTAGTTTCTTAGAAATATTTCCTTTTTTATGATGTCTTAGTAATAAATATTCATAAATCGATTGAACAGAAATAATTATTATTCATTGCAAAATGGTTCATGAAAATTGCACTTAAAAGTCACCAAGATGAGAAGTGACATTGCGCAACACTTCATAATAAGTATTACAATGTAGTGCCAATGCTTTCCACAAATCTTTTTACACATTTTATGCTGTTTTATGAACGATTGAACAAAGCTTTTAAATTTCAGATGGTGAGCCAAAAGATGTCCAAAATCTCTATTGCCCTGTCTTGCACAGTCTTCACCACATTTGTGATATCTGGTGCTATATTCGCCACCTATCTACTCAACAAATTAGACTTGCTAGAAGCTGAGGTGAGAGTTTTATTCCAATGGTTACGTGCTCTATAGTAATGGTACATATTAATTGCTATGCTTTCCATCAGTTATATACATTCTTTATGATTCAAACAAAGATTTTTGCTAATACTATTGCTCCTCATCTGTATTCATCATCTCAATTACTGTTCACTGTTACAGAAAAACTCTTTTAATGACATTGATAATCACCCAAGATTAGCTGCAATACTTCAGAATCCTAACTGCTTCAATGATTTCATGTAGATATAACCTTGTACATCACAATTTCCAGCAACTGGAGATACATTGTAAAAACTCAAGGGTTTGACAACTCCAAATGCTATTTGAGCTCTACTGCCCCAAAATTTTGGCGATGTTATTTCCTACTAACTGTAAGACTGGAAAGACAACTCCAATGTCAAAACTTTGCACCAGCAAAGTAGACTTCGTTTTTCCCATCCCTGTTAATGATCATTTAGACTTATTCAAAATGGTTTGAATAATTTCGAACATATG
This sequence comes from Cryptosula pallasiana, assembly GCA_945261195.1. Taxonomy (NCBI): domain Eukaryota; kingdom Metazoa; phylum Bryozoa; class Gymnolaemata; order Cheilostomatida; family Cryptosulidae; genus Cryptosula; species Cryptosula pallasiana. The sequence continues at coordinate 35,863,180 of OX183136.1, forward strand.
CAGCAACATTTTTTTAGAATAAAAGTCACTCTCAGAGAATATCAAGTCATGCTTACAATATCTTTTAATCTTGAAGCTCTAAAATAATCTAGAAAATCATAAATAAAGATTACAGATAATATCGAAGATTATAACTAATCTTGAAGATTATAAATAATCTTGAAGATTATAAACGATCTTGAACTTTTCAAGTGGTTATCAGAGATTAGCAAGCTAATCTTTAATAATACAAAATTAATTGTTGAGATTATCAAACAACTAAAGCTTCCTTATTTCCGATTAAAAAAAATTAATCATCAATTTAATTGTCATAAATTCCAAAATTGAGAGATACCAACAAGCAATACTTTATATATTTTGCAGCTTGTTGACCTTCACAAACTTCCCGATGTCGACCTTAACTCAGACGTAGTAAGTATTTTTACATAATTTACCTTTTCCTGTGGCAACTTTTTTGATCTTTGCACTAAAAATGTGTGGTTTTATATTTAGCTGAAAAAATAAGTTTGTTATAGTAACTTGGCAGATGTTGATACTTTTACCACCAAATACAGACATTCCATATAGAAAACCACAATCCCCTTAGGAACATAATAAAGTGTTGATTCATCTAGTGTGTTTAGCTAGCTTACTCCACCCTCCTGTCTCATTTTCTTCCTCCATACATAAACATTAACACCGCCTGGATAACATTTATGGATATTCGCCGATGATTCAAACAAAATATTGATAAATTATTAGTTAAAGTTTCCAATAACAGCCCTACCCATTCCTTTCATCCACTGGTGCAGCTCTAGCTATTCTTCAACCCTGCTACTGCCTTGCAGGAGAGTGTAAAAGTTAAAAGAGGTTACTACGGCTATTCAAGCAGCCGGTTCACACCAGGAGCCCATGGACAAGGTTCAGGAGGCAACGTAGACCCTAACTGCCCACATGCATGTCCAGCTGGACCACCTGGACCACCCGGACCTCCTGGAAGTCCAGGTGTAACACATTCACCAGCACCAGGTAATACGGACATTCACTTGTCATGGAATGATATTGATTATAATAATCTAATTGACTTTTTGTGTTGTTGTCTAAATTGAGTGAGTAGGATATATAACTTTAAAAACATCATTTATATTTGAACCTAATTATAATTTGCAAATGGTGCTATTTTAGGCCCACCAGGACCTAAAGGACCCGATGGAGATATGGGAGCACCTGGCTATGAAGGACCAGCAGGTCCTGCAGGTCCAGTAGGAATGGAAGGTGGATCCAGCAGTGGAACAGTTGGTCCACAGGGAGAAAAAGGAAGACCCGGAAGCCGAGGTTACAATTATGCAGGAGTTAAGGGAGAACCAGGAGATATTGGTAAACCAGGTTCGTCATAATAAGTTGGTCACTCAACAAATTAATATTTTTTTGCATTTTAAATAAGCTGCTGTTGTCAGCTGTCTCAAGCGTAGGACAATTCTTAAAATCAAGAATGCAAATTTGGATGTTTGCTTGTGTTTTACAGGACTGCCTGGAAAAGATGGGCTTAAAGGACCCAAAGGTGAAGATAACTACTACCCTGGTCCCCCAGGCTATGCTGGGCCTAAAGGTGAAATTGGTGATGTTGGTCCAGATGGAGCTTACGGCAGACAAGGTGCCAAGGGTAACCGCGGAAGAGTAAGTTGAATTGTTCTAGCTTTACTAAAAGGCTTTATTGCACTTCCTACTTTGATGTACAATGTAACAAACGTCTGCTTATTACTTACCTTTATTTTGTTTATAAAATTATTCTTATAGAGTTATAGAGGTGGAAAGGGAGAACAAGGAGAACCAGGCATTGCAGGATACCCAGGAGCTAAGGGTGAGAATGGAGATGATGGATATGGAATACCAGGTAAATAGTATTTCAGAGCAACCATTGTTTTATGCCAAAGCTGCTACAATATTTTAGTTTTGCACTTCTGCATATTTACTAATGATTATGAAATTATTGTTTTTCTAAGGATTTCACTTTATATAAAATTGTAGGCCTGAATGGACTTGATGGCAAGGATGGTGCACCTGGAGCCAAGGGAGAGAGAGGGGACTCACACACTGGACCAAAGGGAGAGAAAGGAGAGGTCGGTCCTTTTGGATCATTAGGAACATACTACCAAGGAGAACCTGGAGGCAAAGGAGTACAAGGACCTAAAGGAATGCCCGGAGATGATGGCTATGGTGTACCCGGTGCACCAGGTAAACTTCTAGGATGAAATTTGCTATACTCTAGCAGAAAAGTAACTGGCTTCTTGTCAGCCAGTCATGTCTATTTGAATGATTCTGTTTCCAGGACAGAAGGGTGAGAGAGGTGACCCAGGTGTTGAAGGTATCCCTGGACCACCTGGAGTTGATGGGCCCAAGGGCAAAACTGGTAACAGAGGTATGAACTATAGAGGCTTAAAGGGAGAACCTGGTGATGATGGACTTCCAGGACCAGATGGTGTTGATGGATATGGCTTCAAAGGTTTGTATTGGATATTCAATTTACTGCAAATAAACAACTTTTATTTCCAATGCAAAAGCAGAAAAAATAATTTTCTATTTTTAGGTGAGCCTGGTGCACCAGGATACATTGGATACGCTGGTCCAAAGGGTGAAGTAGGAGACGGCGGACTTCCAGGTTATGGCGCTGGTCCAAAGGGAGAAAGAGGAGATGATGGCTCTCCAGGATCCAAAGGGCCAGATGGGGGTCCAGGACAAAAAGGAGAACCTGGCCTCCCTTCATCAGTATGTCTACCACAATTGTTTCTAATTTTTTATATAACAAGTTTATATTTAAAATAATGGTTACAAATAGCTTGAGATATCTACAGCGGTAGTGTGAGTGAAGTACCCAGAATAAAGATAGATTATACAAGTTTGTTGTTCCACATTTTGAGGGCAATCATTTATTTTAGGACTACGTCGGCCCAAAAGGCATGCAAGGTGAGCCAGGAAAGGATGGTTACAATGGTGCTAAAGGAGAGCCAGGAGAGCCTGGATATGGTTATGCAGGTAAATATAAATATTCATATGCTATGTCACAATGTTTGTATTTGCAAGAATATAATTTATTTTGGTATGAATTGTGATATGCTACATTTTAGGAATACCCGGAGAACCTGGTGCACCAGGATACGCAGGAGCTAAGGGAGAGCCTGGTATGTCATACCAAGGTCCTGCTGGATCTAAAGGGCCAGCTGGACCACCTGGGCTTAGCTACCCAGGTATGGCAGGAGAGAATGGAGGAAGCTACGCTGGAGCTAAAGGTATGTTAAGATTGATGACAGTTTAATGAAGTACATATATTCTTTTTTTGTTGTTATTAGGTCAGCTTTACCTTATCCATTTAATTTTTTTTTGGTTTGCTCAATTTACTTCTTGATTTTCTGCTTTATATAAGTTGTTAATGACATGAAATTACAAAATACGAAAAATTAATTTCCAAATTCAAACTATTTTTTACTATTATTATTTAACACTATTTATAGGTCCAACTGGAGAACCAGGATACAGAGGTCCACCTGGGCCACCTGGACCTGCCCCTGCGGTTGCCAACCCATGGGGCAAATAATCAAAGACTATCTTTAATAGATTTCATTAAACCAGTTTACTTTACTATCTCATCTCTGATGATACTTGATTTAATCGCAAAAACAAACTTTTGACTAATTTAGAAACATTTTCACAACTGATAATTTTTTTGGTAAAACAAAATCCTATTATGGTGCTAATTTCCGGAATCATCCAGTTACTACTACGTGTATGTAGAAATGATGGCTTTGTTGCCTGATGGATGTTATTGTAGTTTTTTTGATAAAAATTTGAAACAATTTGACAACAATACAGTTCTCTCCACTTAAACTGCATTGATGTCGTATAACAAACGGACCTCAGATTAAACGTCAACTTCAGACATCTTTGAGGGAAGAATGCATAAGTTATGTTGATGTTGCAAGAAATTTTAGAACTTTACGCAAAACAAAAAGACGTATCTTACAATATGGAACATTTAAAAAACTTACTTGTATTGTTTAAGCCTCAAAATCTTTCAAACCGAAACAATTTCTACCTCATGAATGTTACAACTTGATAATAACTTTTTTGAAAGAGCATTCGCAATCAGAAAACCCCCATGAAATTAAATAAAAGCAAATTTTTGTTAACCTAAAATGCTTTTCAGTGTAATACGCTTGAAAACTAGCTTTAGCGCTTCATAGCACAAAAACTTGCTAATTTTTAGAAAAAATCCCTTTCAATGTTTTGAATTATGATTTTTGTTATTTAATGAGTTGATTTGTTTCACTTTTGAAAACATACTTGAATAAACATCAAACCAGCTAGTCATATAGAAGCATAATCAAATGTCACAGACCATGCGATAAAACTACAGATCACAGTATTTTAAAATTTTGGCCTTCAGCATGCTCTGAAAGGTCAATTAAACTGCTAAAAGTTAACCTCTCCATCAGTCGCAGATCAAGTGCAACAACCGCTAAACCAAATAAATGGTAACTGATGATGAAAAGTTTTATTTCTTTCTCAGAAAGCACTTACACTATGGTAAAATCATCCAAAAAGAATAAAATGCTTTTATAAAATTCAACTAGTGAAGTTTGACGGAACTCAAGATTTATAACACTCAAATAACCGCAAAAACTGGAACTTGAGTCAATTTAGTATTACTAACATTTAATCTACCAACATTCTGCAACAAAGATACCAGTTTGAAAATCTTGCAAACAAACCAAACCAAACAACTTATACATTTGAGCCACTCCATTCCAGACAAACAATTAGCGTATGTGTGTTTCTGCTTGTCAGTTCTTCATAGTTCAATTGTCTTTTCAGCAATTTATATTTTGGAAAAAAGATATTTTGTCATTAAAACAAGTAATAATTTATTTCAAAGCTGGATGCATTCTGGTTACATCTAGCAAGCTGATATCTTGCAATCACTTTGTATAAATAAATTTAATTTCAACCTTTATTGAATCACATTAATATCTACTTAAATTGTTAGTAAGCTTTCAGTAGCCTTCGGATGATGAGCTGGATGAGCTGGAGTCATAGTGTTTTTTTCCAGGAGGTCCTTTTGGTCCCCGATAACCAGGTTTACCACGCTCACCTGCAAAAATGTATTATAACCAAATTGTTTGCAGAGTTTTTATATTTTAAAGACAAAACTATTGAATGGTTTGTGTTAAAATACCACACAATTAAATAAATAAACAGTTTCAGTTGCATTTAAAAAAATTATAAATACAAAACAAAATTTCCAATTTCAAACAAAGTATGTGCAACAATATTTTAACTAAACAGACATTTAGTTGTTTTTTGTTTTTCTTTAAAACTTTTTCAAGTCCCCCACGAAAACTTCTGTTCTTCCTTATTACATTTTTGTCATTTAACTGATCATACCTTTAGCACCATGGTAACTTTTTCCAGGCTTCCCTGGAGTACCTGGGTAGCCTGTTCCTGGAGGACCTTGCGGTCCTGGCTTGCCTGGAGTACCTGCCCATGCTGCACCAGGTTGACCTTTAGCACCAGGATAGCCTCTATACCCTGCTTTGCCAGGGGGTCCTAAAACGTCACGTAAATGAACTTCAGATTACCGTCTGAGTCAAAACAAAAGTGATTTAATGTTGCATACATCGCATGAAAACAAAATGAAAATATTTTCATATGGAAGAAATTTGGTTTCGCGATGTAAATAAAACAAATTAAAAAATTAAGCGTATTGGAATAGACATCATAAACTAGCAGAATAAATCAGACAGTTCACAAAATCACGAAATCTGTCGTTTTGTAACATTTTTGAGCTTTTAGGATTGCAATAATTTTTGGCTTTCAAGTTGAATATATAAAAACAGAGGATAGACGTTTATTTGATTTTTTCAAACAGCCGTAAAAGCAATCATTGGAGTTTTGTAAACTTACTATAACAGTTCTCTGTCAATGGAGACTGCTATGGTCTTTTTAAAATGTCATTTGGTTCTAAAAACAGCAACCAGACCCGGTAGCGCTATTAAATAGATATAAAAAGTTGATTTCGTTTTATTAAAATAAACAATAATATTGGTCAATAATCCAGTTTGATAAATTATTTAAACTGAAGTTAAATTACTCAAATTTTTTTCAAGGAAAAAATTATACTTTTACAGCCCCAGAAGTCGTTACTAACTCATTAATATTTTTTATCGGAAATGGCTATAATTACGGATTTAATATTTATTTTGATTGAGTTGTTTGTTTTTTGAGGAAACAACTCCATAGGTTTGGTCATTTGGTCGTGAAATACTAGCGACTCCTGGAGTATGTATTCTTCCTCAGACCTCATTTCACTTAGCACTCCCTAGGTGATGTCTTGTTAAAATTATTTTTAGTGCGAAATTGGCCTGAAGTAGAGATAAAATTCTTTTGTTTAAATAAAATCTTTTGAGTAACGCGAATGTTTGAAACCCTGATTGATGCAAAAATCAATGTAAAAAACTTTCATAGTCAATTAAGCAGCACTAATTCAGTTTGTATACTTAAACCCTGAATTAAAGTAAATATTCCAGACATACCAGGTGGTCCAAAACCAGGTTCTCCTTTCGGCCCAGGTCGTCCATTGTATCCTGGAAATCCAGCATGTCCTACTTGTCCTTTTTCTCCTCTATAATTCTGTAACAGAAATACCACGTTGCTGGTTTTGGATGATTTTCCAACATTTCATTTATAAAATAATAAAAAAAAATTTAATACCAAAAAAATAATTGGCAAAAAAAGACAAAACCTTTATGCTCACAATACAAGGCTATCTAAATTATATGGCTTACTTTTCCTCGTGCACCTTTGTCTCCTTTTGCACCTTTAGGACCTGTAGCTCCTATTGGGCCCTTAAAGCCAGGCTCACCTCTCTCACCCTTTGGACCAACTCCATACCCAGGCAAACCAGCATCTCCTCTTTTTCCCTTGACACCGGCATATCCACGTGTACCTGGAGTTCCTGCTATCCCTATAAATTTGAATTGTTGGTTTACGAATCAAGACCGAATTGCCACACAATTGGTAACTGATTGCTTTTGTTAAAGTTAATCGAAAACAGCTTTTCTTTAGCATTTTGCTTTTACTATTGCAAGTTTCTGTCAGCATGGGGGTCCTAGAGGTGATGTAAAAACATATTGAAATACCAGGAATCAAAAATTGCTTAATTTTAAATTTTGAAATAATCAAATACCTTGTAAAGAGAGCTAAACTAATAATCTAAAACATTCTTCAACTGTTTTTCTAAATCCCACCTTTGATTCCATAACCATCAGGTCCATCTATTCCAGGAGCACCAACATTCCCGGTTGGTCCTTTTGGCCCGCGGAACCTCCTACCACGGTCACCCTTTCTACCTTGAGGACCATTTGGCCCCTTGTTTCCTGGAGGTCCTTGCAGCCCAGTGTCACCTTGCTTTCCTTTAGCTCCTGAAGTTAAAACAAAAAATTGAACATGGCAACTCTTAACCTTTAAAACAGGAAAAACTTCGAAATTATTAAAAAATTTAAGAATTATTAGGAATTATGATCTCAATAAAGAAAAGACAAATTCTGAATTTTTGAATATATTTTTCTCAAAAAAGTGAAAGTTAACCGAAACCTGAATGCAAATAAGTTTTTCATTTTTCAGTGCCACAATGTCAGTTCTGTTTGACTCTGTAACTGTAATTCACTATTTAAATAATTAAATGCAACTGGTTTTAAGTATTTACCATTTCATTAAATTTTGAAAAAAAAACACACCTGAAAGTTGAGTCTATCATAACTGCATTTCAAGCCTGTAGTTCTTCAATTATTCGCAGCAGAAAGACATTAAAGGTTGTATACCTATTCAAAGTCAAATAGCTAGCTTAAACACTTACCAGGCTTTCCGGGTATACCATAGCCGCTAACTCCTTTTTCTCCCTTAACACCGGGTGCACCCTTGTATCCAGGCTTCCCTGGTGTGCTTACACCAACTGGTCCTTTAGGACCACGTTCTCCTTTTTTTCCTTTGGGTCCATAATAGCTATCACCCTTCGGTCCATTAGCTCCTGGCCGACCATTCTTTCCATTTAACCCTGGAGTGCCTATACAGATAACAAAATAAATAGACCTACCTCATTCACATAGATTTGTCCCAGACCAATGACATATTGTAATTGCTACAATACCTGGTATTCCATAACCTGAGTCTCCTTTTCTTCCTTTAGCACCGGGTGATCCATAGATACCTTTTTCACCCTTTGCTCCCTTTTGCCCTCTATAACTCTAATAAACAATAAATCTTCCCTTGAAAACATTTTTCTTTACATTGAAACTACATATACATGATTAAAAAGAAAAACTAGTTTTAAAATCACACAAGAGTTTGCTGCGTAAAAGGTACACAAAAAATCATTTATATAATGATAAGTTTATTAATTATCGTATAATAAACCAAGCTAAAAAATAATTATATAAAAACTATTTTCATTCTATTACTTCCGGTTTTATTTAAACCAGCTTTGCATAATTTTGTGTTCAATTAACAGGATTGTTATCCGATACATGAATGGACAATACAATAACTCACTTTCCCTCGAGCTCCTTTCTGTCCTTGGTGTCCAATAGCGCCATGTGGTCCTTTTGGTCCTTGTTCACCTTTAGGACCCCGATAACCTCTTGGACCTTTCACAAAGCTAGACTCACCCATTTCCCCCTTTAAACCATTGTAGCCAGGTATACCTACAATTTTATAGGTACCTACAGACATGCTTATAGTTATCGATCGCAACCTACTGGAGAAAATGATTTCATTATCAACAAAACAATTGGAACAGAGTGTTTTTAACCAAGCCATTACTGTCTGCCTGTATCAAATAATGATGAGAAATATGTAAATAAAAAATTAAAAAAACTGAGGAAAAAATAGCTTGTGAGAAATTGTATATTTAAAAATCGTATTAGAACTTGTCTTTCCATTTTACTGAATTTACTTTTTTACAAAGTTGTAATCTCCAGCAATAGTTTCATATGTTTAAGAACTTCATTGAAACTACCAAACTCTCTAGTAATCACCCCAGCAACGCAAGTCTGAGGGTTCTGCTGGTACTGTTTACCTTTGTCACCAACATCTCCAGGCTTCCCTTTAATTCCAGCATAATTATGACCTCTGTACCCAGTAGCTCCTTTTATTCCTTTTGGACCAATTGGACCAGTGCTTGATGCGCCAACCATTCCTGCGGGACCAGCTGGACCAGGTGTTCCAGCATATCCTGGTGCTCCAACATTGCCATGGGGTCCTTTAGGTCCTGGTGGTCCTTGATAACAAACAACGATCACAATTTAGTCTGTAACAATCTGGCAATAAACTCGCGAACAGAAAAGATGTGACTTATTCTGCAATATGAGTTGAAAGCTATGCCGTAATATTTGTAGCTACGTTTGAAGATAGCTATTTGCTTTCTTAGCATGGAAAATTTTTATCCAACCTTGGATCACATCTTAACATGCATTGATAAATAAATGCGTTCCAGAGACCTGTTGATTATGTGAAACATACCTGGTGGAGGAGGGTGGGCAACTCCTGGAGAACCAGGTGGACCAGGTGGTCCTGGTGGTCCAGCAGGACAATGAGCAGGGCAGTTAGGGTGCTTTCGTTGAGTAAATGAAGATCTCTCCTCACTGCTATCTCTGTCGCTGCTGCTTCTATCGCTGCTGCTACTTTCATCACTTCCTGAACTCCGTGATCCTCTCCCATAACTCCTCCTGAACCTTGCTGCCTACATACACATGATACCTTGCTGCCTACATACATGTGATACCTTGCTGCCTACATGCATGTGATACCTTGCTGCCTACATACATGTGATACCTTGCTGCCTACATGCATGTGAAATGGAAATTTAGAACCTGAGAAAGTACGAAAACTATTAAAATCCAAAATAACGCTGTACAAATGTGGTACAAAAACGATTCCAACATTCAGTTATAAAGTCCAGCTTTTATGATTAATTGTACATATGCTTGGTTTGACATCCAGAAAAAACATTCAAAAAGTCTGAGAGAAATTTTATTCTTAATTATTCACCATGCATTAAAAAATGTAACGAATGTACTTTTGCTCTTCACAGCTGCTGTTTGCTAGGTAATGCATGGAAAAATACTAATAGTTCACTTTTTGAGCCAAAAATTTTATTCTTTTACACTAGGTAACACTGTCTGTGCAAACACAGGTGGCACAGACACGGGATGATTTGAAAAAAACAAACCGCTGATCATAACCAATAGTTTGACTAAATTTGCAATGAAAGTGAGCATTAAGTTTTTTCTGAATAATGTATATTAAAAAAGTGTAGAAACACGTAAGTTGAGCCCACCTGTAGTGAATAAGAGACATAGCTTACCTGGGAATGATCGGCATCAGGTAGTTTATGTAGATCAACCAACTACAATAATATGTTAATTTTTATCAGTCAACAAATAATTAACCATAACTTTACAGGTTTGATGTTGGGCATGATTAAATCAGTGATAAAATTGCAATAGCCAATCACAGAACTATTTCATGCCACATTTACTGTAAAACAACATTTTTTACATATATTTTCCTTCTCTTTATGGTAATTTTCAACATATCTTGTTACACATGAGATGAGACTAAATGTACAATGCTTTATATGAATTCTATTTGATTATTTGTTACTGCAAGCATTTTTAATTGTACTTCTGCTTTAAACCGGTTAACTGGAGATCAATATTTGCTATTATTTAAGTATCAGAAATTAATCTTCAATATCAGTTTACTGAAATTGTATAGTGTATAGACTGCATTGTAAACATCAAAACTCTCATTGTTAGATTAAAGTCAGATATTAACATAAATACAGATTAATCTTATGATAGCAGTAAGACCATAAATACAGATTAATCTTATGATAGCAGTAAGACCATAAACACAGATTAATCTTATGATAGTAGTGAGACCAACCTCTGCTTCCAGCAGGTCCAACTTGTTAAGTAGATATGTAGAGAATAAGGCACCAGATATCACAAACACAATGTACATCGTACATGATATCATAATAGAGGCATTGGAGAGACTCTTGTTTGCTAACAATCGCACCATCTATACAACATACAAATTGGGGGTGCATCACAGACACAAGCAGGAAAATGCTGCACTGAAGTATCAGCATATTTATAGCACATCCGGGCATCGGAGATTGTGCTTGTGACTATTATAAATAACACTTTCCTGGCTTTTTTTTATGCTCATGAAACCGTGGATGAAGTATAACAGGATTGCCAACTACGGCCGTTCAATATAACTTTGACCATGATTCAAGTGAGGCCGTTAGTGGGAATCGTCATCAACGGTGGCACATCTAAGGTCACTGACGATGATATTAAAATGTTACGCAGTATCCGGTACGGATATGGCAACTTGTCAAAACAGCGTGGAGTTGTCATCTCGTTAAAAAAGACAACTCAGAAAACTTTATGTAAATCTGATGCGTTTCCTGTACGCATATAAACTACGGGCCCCTACTATAGCGTGTATCACCACTTCATTGTGCAAGCTGCGATTAAAGTCTATATCCGGTACGCATTTTTCCATCCAGAATTTGACACACCTGATTGGGCGCAGTTGGCGATCCTGTTATACTTCATCCATGGAGAAAACATACAAGGACTATCTAGCTGCTTGAAAAAGTGGCTCTTTATTTGCGAGGAAGAAAAGCCAAAAGCATTTAGCCTCCTGGGTAAATAACTGCTTGACATTATCTTAAAATTGTCCCCTCATGCATTGATAGGAAATATTTAATTTTATTTCGACTATGCTAATATGGAACTGCAAATAACATTGTGTCCTTTTTGTGATACACCTAGTCAATTGTAACAAATAATAAAAGAAAACTTGCTTATAAGTTAAGGAAATTGCAACATATTTCAATCTATTTAAATGCTGCCGATGCATTCCTCCTTATTCAAATTATTTCAAGAGATCAGTTTTACGATTGTGACAGCGTTGTCATGTTAATATTATCTTTACTATTTCTAGCAAACTGAACAAAAAGAAACTAATAAAATAAAAATCGGGGCAAAAAACTTTTTTAGCCAAATAAATTTCTTGTAAAATAGTTTGTACCAACGTACCTTGGCTGCCGGGAAGAATTCCACCTGCACTGCTGCCCTGACCAGCTCTGAACTGTAACTGCCAGTATGAATATCATTAGCTACGTTTTATCATAAGGATGTTTCATCCAATGAAATTGCTCTCAAGTTGGCACGCTTCTACAGATCTCGATCATTTCCTGTTGTCATGGGTGCTACAGATAAAACAATATTCATGAGCTGACACAATAGCATTCTTACCAGACGTCTGCATAATTATTCTATTAATTTTTGTTCATATTTGTCATCCCTCTATATTGGGCATGATAACTCATCATTCAATCACACGCTTGAGTATAATAGATAGATATGCGCATCTCTAATGAATTATATCTAACAGTCTCACGAATTTGTGAGTAGAATATCAACCATAACAAAATCTAGGGTTTCCATCGGATGCAGTGCTCAGGCCCAAAGGAAACACAAATTATGATTATATTATATTGTCTGACAGTCACACCTAGTTATTACAGGAAGCTGATAATTGCTAAGCGAATTGGTGAACAAGAAACCCGAAAAGGTGGATCAGCATTTGTTTGTGGTTGCGTATGCATATTATGAGTAAAACAAGTGCTTCCTGCAAAAAGTGCACAAAAAATGGGCCAAGTTCTTTACGACGTCATAAAACCAATCTCAAATTTATTACGATGTAAGTATTTTCTGGGTAATAAGCAAACATATAGTTAATTATATATGTATGAAACCAGACGGGTTACTGCAGTCGATGATTAAACTGTTGGATATGAGAAACCCACAAACTAAGTTTTGTAACAGTCCATCATTGCCTTATTGAACAGATAGTAGCAGATCGCTGATCAATAAATCATATATATAATAATAAATAGTTCTATAACTGATAAGAAACATAACTGATAAAAAGGTAGTAAATAATCAATACATGGATCTCATTTCCCAATAATATGCGAAACACCTATTTCTATATGTTCTTGAAACTCTGTCCTAATATTGCATAACGATGATTAGGGTCAAGTGAATCTGTAATAACCTGTTTTGTAAACACCAGAGATTACAACATCGGAGTATTATTTAGAACAATCCTTCGACATGCCAACTCCGAATTTGTAAGTTTTCAGAGAAACATTTAAATTATTTTTCAAAGTACAATTTCACAATTTTTGAAATCTAGAGCAAATCTGTTGCATATTACTGGCTGTTGACTGCTAATATATTCTCTCCAGCACCTCAACTGGTATAGCCTTCCTCAAGACAACAGCCATCCAGTCTATTTCACTTGGTAGCCCTTTTTTAGTCGCTAGGAAATTCTCAAGTTATCGTACTCAGGTTGCTAGGTTAAGAAACTTGCTGCTTGAGTGTTTTGGCTGGCCTGAAAAGCTTCTGTACACTTTTGAATAAGGGCAAGTTGTTATCTCTAAAAACACTTTTTTGCAAAACCTGTTGAGAATATTTAGCTTACTTCACTCCAGATATATTTCGGAACTTGTCAATGCTTGCTAATGAGTGTACAGTATATCATGCTGACATTACCTTTCTATTAATAATTTTTGGTGAGGATAAATAATATATTACAAGAGAAAGTATTGTTATTGATTGGCACAAAGGACCCATATATGGTTGCCTTGGAGCAGCGGTCATGCTGCCATATCTAATTAGCCATTTAAATGTACCCACTGACATCACTTCCTGTCTACAATCTGTACCTTTGGCTCTGACCAGAGCACTAGTTTCTCAATATTTTTGGGTAAAACTTTGTACTTCGTAACTTAAATTAAAATTCAGTACGATATTTATAAATTCACTAATTTTTAAAATTTGAATAATCAACGTAATGTGTGTCCATAGTTTATGCTAATTGATTTTGCGAAACAGTCAAAACTCTTGGCAAATAGCAAAAGGAAATACAAAGCTCAAAATTTTAGAACACTCCTGTCTCATGCCAACAACACACCAGCCGATGACTAATGTTGGATACTGGTTTGAAAATGATATATTCAGCCCTTGTCAAGTAGAGCCCACCGATAATTGTATTCAAGTGTTATTGCAGGAAGTGCCAAATATTTCATTTCAGTATAATGAAGTTTTGATTTATTAATTTGCTTTGTCATTGTAATGCAAATGGGTACATGTGGCGAGGTTCTTTGTGAGCGATCACAATGGCATTGTTGTTTTGTAGAGCTATCTACTTGTGTTAGTCAAAAAAAATGATACTGAGTTTTTTGCTTCATGAACACTTTTTAAGATGGGCACCAGCAGTAGCAATATATGTCATAGATGGACAACAAACTTGTGAGTCCTGTCCTTCAAATGGTTTCAACGAAGAGTTAAGCAATTGTGGTAAAAAAAAACAATGGAAGGATGCTTAGGTTAAACACTCTTTGACTTATACTTTATTTACAATATTATTACAACAAAATGCCAAAGTGAGATGGTAAATAATAATCAGTCGTTCGTCTTGGATAAAATTTTGTAAGATGCCTACAAAAATTATTTGAACCAAATCTTACTTGTGTGAGAGCTTGACAAAATGTTTTGACCAATAATGATAAAAAAGCCATATGGGACCATCGATACACTGATAGCATGCACCGTAACCATCAACTTGATTTTTCAGCTACCAATATTAAATACTTATTTTTTAAGAGTTTCCCCTGTTTCCGGGAGGAGGGGAGGGGGTTAGGAAGGTAGCTGCGAAAAAATTTCTGACATTTTTTGAGTTAATGTTTTGTTTTGTTTAGTAAGGCAAACATAGAACACAAAAAAACTTAAAAAGAATAGTGAAACATTCATCATGCAACAGTTCAAAGAAAACTGAGGCATTGATCAACCTATGCAGCATTGTCAAGTTCTCAGATTAAACAAAAACTGCCCAGCAATTACAATGCTGTATTTGACGTTTGCTTCAAGGCATATTTGACTGTGATTGAAAATATAATGTATATAATTGTGGTTGTTGTTAGTGAGAAAGGCTTGTTTGATCATTATAGCATTGGAGAACAACCATAATCAGTTTTTTATGTTTCATTTTTTTGACAGAAAAAAATTTCTCAAACTTCTAGGTAACTTAAAAGAAAAGCTGCCATATTAATCTTTGTTCTGTTTGCTACAGTTGGAATATAAACAACTCATTTGGTATATTGCAGGATATTGATTAGCTATGATAATCAATTGATAGTCAACATTTCAATTCTCATCAACTCTATCCCATACATTCTCCGGAAGTCTCCTAGCTGCCTATGGTTACTATTCATTGTATCCAACCATGAAACCATCCACGACCTTCACCTCATTATATAACCTCTATTTGTTTTTTTTTCTAATTAAACCTTTTAATTGAATACCAATGATGTAACTAAACCGCACCCAGGTTTTTTCTATGGCTCCCAAGATTGCAATTTTTATACTAAAAACAATTATTTAAATGATACTTGAGATTTTGTAAAGTGACCAAAAATTTAAAATCTAATCTAGATCAGAATCTAAATCAAAATAACTCAAGTGTAGTTTGGTTGCTGTAGCATCTACTTGGTTTTTAATCAAGTCGCTAAGTACCGTCTGCTCCTACATTACTACTACTAAGTACAGTCCGCATTTGTTTGTGTAGGAAAAAATGTGAAGTCATTTGTTACTTTGGAATGCCAGTGAAGTCAGTTTCATAGAAAAACTTGTTATACTAAGTAAACGCCATACATCAGGGCTCGATACATGTATAATTTTTCTTCATTGAGCCTGGATGTGAAACCAAGAGAAGCAAAAATGGTGTTTTCCTTTACAATATGGTTGTTACTCAGAGCATAAATAAGAAAAACCATGTCAATTATTGATGAGAATTCTCCTAATTTTCTCTTAGCAATGACTGAATATATTAACTATTTGGAGTTGTTTTCTTCTTTCTTTATATAGATAGGCAACTCCTACTTACTAACCTTTCAGTTGGCATTATATGAGCTGTGCGAGAAGATGCCAAATTTATTGCCAACATATGGCAGTTTCAGGATGTTTTGCCACTGGTTGCACAAGTATATTTAGTTTTAATCTATTTAGAGCTTTGGCTTGTCACGTTTTTTGAAATGATGCCCTGCTAACCATGAAGACACGTTTATTTTGGCCAAATTTACAAAAATTATATGCAAATATAAACAGAGGAAAATTTTGTTGAGCAATAACAGTTCTAGGATGAGTCATGATTTACTATTTATAGTAACTGATACCCAGAAGGTCGAGAAATCATTGTCTAACACACTCCTGCGTCTTCCCATAATCTAACTCCAAGCACCAATACATCCCATCGCTATACCTGACATCTGTTAGCAGATGCCTCAGACCTGCAGAAACTGCTGCTGCTGTTGTTGATGGGCAGCAAACTGTTCTGCTCTGGTTAGGTTTTTACTCGGTCTCCACTGCAGTGGCGTAGCAGGCCTCCAGCCCTCCAGTTCACTTACTATAGCAACATTCTCTTGTACCTGCCTCTCTCTCTCCTTCTCAGCAAATGTTTTTCTGTAAGAAGCAAAAGCAATGACTCGTTGTTTTATTTACGTACACTACAGAATATTAAATAATTTTTTAATGGTCAGACATAAAAATATCTCAAGACGCCATATTGTAGAGAAATTGAACAAAAGTTGGCTTTTCCACTTTTCTGTATCCACCCCTTGCACACTATTATCATTATAGCCCTACTACCTAAACCTCTACCCCAGACCCTTCCCTATCATTGTTGAAGCACGACAGTTACTTAAAGAACTTTCTGCCATCAATCACTTCAGAGCTGATTGATGCTTAAAACTGCACGCCTTGATATCCACCCCATCTCATCCCCCACCGACCGACCCACCCACCCACCGACCGACCCACCCACCCACCCACCCAACCACCCACCCACCCACGCACCAACCCACCCAACCACCACACAACAAAAATTGCTCAACATGTTGTTGACGATGTGCTCTATATACCACTCCTACAAATTAAAAATGCCTACAATGAGACAGTTAGATTTAAAGCTACATTACAGTGATAAAAACTACAACATGGGAGTTGTGCTCTCTCATCCAAGTTTCTAAATAGTGTATCCTAGACTTGGATCTTAATCAAAACATTGGAACTTTTTATTCAAACTCAACAATTGAATCCCGCCTACGCTTAATTGACTCTATTGAAATCAGAAAGTTGATCCACTCACAGGTCTGGAGATAATCTTGCCATTAACCAAAGGGAGGATAACTCCTCAGGAATAGTAGAGGTGATATAAAGAGATACCAGAGAACAAAAGGACTCTATCTGTAATGCTGTGCTGTTGCTTACGAGATAGAGAAATACTGATAGTGGGCAGCATTAGATTGCTGCCTTAACGTTTAGTTGTGATTGGACAATTTTTAACTTTAAGCGTTTTACTACAATTGAATAACACGCATATTTTGCCTTCAGTTTATGTTGAATTGCGTCAAGTGCATTATTATATTATTCTAAATTAACGTATGAGCCTTGTGAAATATCCGAGTGGTCTATTTGACTAGTTACCACTGTCAAGTTTTGTTTTGCCTGGTAGTGTTAGTTACTGTGAGCAAATTTTTGGTTGAATGCCATTGAAAAAGAGGCTTGGATAGTGAGCAGAGTTAAGACAAGTCTGACAAAAATCTGAGTTAGACTGGCTAGAATTACGAGTGTAGTTTAAAGTGAACTTATAGCATAAATTGTGAGTTTAGGTAGCAATAGAACATAACGACCATGCCTGGATCGAGCGTGTACTATCTTTGGGACACTCTTAGCCTACTAACCTCTTACATAGCTCTCCCACTCGGTCAAGTTATGTATGGCTAAGTATGAGACAATATTATTTACAATATCATAAACCGCATTCTCAAAATGAGATAAAAATATTAATTTATTTTTGATTAACTAGTTAACACCTAAATTGATACCAGCTGATTGATTTTTTTGCATATGAAAACAATTTTTCAATGCAAACGTAATTGTTTAAATCATTTATGTTTTATCCCCTTCTATTGCTGTCAGTCTAATATGCCTGTTACGATGCCACATAAATGTTAAAATATCTATTTAATCATATATCGCAATATTGCGGTGAAGTGTTCTGTAAAAGCTGAAAAACTGTAACTAAGAAAAGAATATAACAATCCATGCATGCCAGTCTCTTCTCAATGACATTCACTCATTAACATAACATTTTATTTTACTCCAGTTACTTTCTACCTATCTAGAAACGTATCAGGTGTAACTAATCCATTACTTTTTTTCATGAATTGATATATCATAATATCTTATTTATTATTTGTGATTATTTTTATATATTACTATTGTTTTTGCTAATTTATTATTTCATTTATTTGAATTTTCAACTATTGCTGTATAAACAGCATCATTTTCATGATCTAGACAGATTTCTCTGACCTGAAGCTAAAATAGCCATTCAATTCAAGAGAATACAACTCCTTATTGAAACAAGATGCTTTCTATTGCACTACCACAAAACAAAACTAACCCACCACCGGTAGTACATGTATGTAGTTGCACATAATGCTTCTTTTTTTCCCACAAGAGATCTCAAAAATACTTGTGACAAGTAACAATTTACCGTAGTGGACCTTTGGACTGTAAAAAATCCAAATATGTGGAAAATATTCTTAGGAGCTCAGAAAATGCCCCTTTACTCAATAAATTCCAGCTATTGCATGTTAATAAAGTATAACAGTAGTTACGGCTCACCAGTATTATGCATAATAAATAATTATTATTAGCTAGCATTTTGTACTTACCTCCTACCCAACGGTTCAACTAGGGGAATGTAAGTATCACTGAGGCATTTCTTTCTTCCGCTACAAAAAATACTGTCAATATGTCATTTCTCCTCAGGACAAGGTTTGAAAAAAATGGTTGATTGACTTTTATTTTCGAAAGTAAGAACTACTATTTTGTGGTAGTTATAAAATATTTAGTGGCTGTAAAGGAGGTTACCACAAAAATAAACAAGATAAAGCGGATAGAATAAATAAATTTGATATTCAAAACAGTTTAGAACTGCCAAATAAAATTGTTGTGCAATCCAGCAAAAAAAAAATACATTAAACAATCAAAATATCATACAAGTACATCAATTGGATTGAAAATGCAGCGTGTACAAACAAACCACACAACTTCCAACTCCTTTTGGTGCACCGATGCTTGTTTTTTCAGCGGCAGCTAAATTTTGTCTGAATTCATGAAAGTATTTTATTCGGTAAAGATATTATTCCACAGGTAAAAATTGACCATAAAACTGCCAGAAAGAATTAAACAGAACTAAACCTGAAACTTTGTTAAAATGAAAAAGAGACATACAAACAGGCAGTATCTTGGCAGCGCAACAAAAATTTTGGTATTCGTGTTGTATAAAAATAACCACTTTGATTTCTGGCAAAAAACTTGCTACAGGTTGAAATTTACAAATTAATTTTATACATTTTAAATTTATAAATAATCTTTTTCTAAAACTTTTTAAAACTAATGATTATTTTATGCAGTATTTTATATTTCTGCTTACATGTGGTAGAGCGTTAATCTTATCTCAATGAACAATCAGCTGAAAAAAGGAGACATTGTAGTTTTGCTGGTTTTCGATTTTTTGAAAGTGTCTAAAACCAAGATCTCATCCAGTTAAACCAGGCAAGTTTATTTTGCTGTATTAGACTCTGCCGATGTGAAAGTCTGATTAGTTCAAGATGCAAATGAAGTTATTCCCAAAAACCATTTATAAAAATAATCAGCTCACCCAAAATCGGGAAGTGGTCTCGTAGATCCTGCTTTGTGAAAGTCTGTGGAATATTCTGGTGTTTGGTAGGATTTGTCACCCCTTGATGCTTCTGGAATTCCATTTCTCTGAATGTGCACTAAAACGCAGTAAATAGTTCTTAAAAAAAATTATTATTATGGTTTCTTTATTTATTATTTCGCTGTATTATTACATTGTTAAAAGTTCAAAGGTGGATAGTACCACCAAAGTGTGAGTAACTTTCACCGGTATTATTAAAAGTATTCGCAACGTGCCCATCGAACAAAAACAAAATTAATAGTAAATCAGTATTTTGTGTATAAAATGAAACCCTAGTTTAGGATGTCATAATTGCTCAATAAATCCTTTTAGGCTACCGAACAAATCATAAAGAAGATAACTCCTAATTTGCGAAGTAATCAACAAAAAATAGAAATTGTATGGTTATAAACCAATATATTTTGTAAAGACGTATTTTTCTATATAGTATATTTTTTTCGATGTTGTTTATCTCATAAAATCTTTGGGGGGATATAAAACCGGTCTGTCATAATGAGCTAACTGGACTGGCACATTGTAATTTATTTATTGATTAGTCTCATTCGCGACCTACGAACCATATAAATAAATACTCCTTGATTATTTTTCTTATTCAGTGAGCTAATTTTTGTCGACCACTGAGTTCCAAAAAAAATGACTATTTATTGATTAAATTTATTGCCGATTGTTTTTATTGCAATTTGTTCGACTAGCATAGGTCGCAATTACTCTTATTGACACATTTCCAAAAATTACAAGAGCTTGAGATAACATAAAACAACTTTTAAAACTGTTAGCTCTTTGTATAAACCTTGCAATATAATTATTGAACAATTCCTGATTGAAAACAAATATTAAATACAATTAATTTTTAATAACTTATAACACTCTAGAAAATATTTTGCTCCATCCCTTTTTGATGTTGTCTGAAAACTTTCGCATGATTTTAAACCCAAATAGGTTGTAACGTAAGGTCTTTGCACACGCACCATTTTTTGCCCCAGTTCCGCTTCCATTAGCAGCAAATTGTGGATTGGCAAGAGAAGTTCCGTGAAGAAAAATGCCAGTTTTGCAGGCAGTTAGCAGTTTAGCATATTAAATATTTCTTCCCTCCCGCTCGCCGTTTCAATAAAGTTCTCGGCTGTGATTGGTTAATAATCAAACAGCGAGTTGATTTATAATTTTTGTTGTATTTTACTTAGTGGAAATGATAACATATTAATTAATTATGATACATAAGTAGTAAAAATATGATAATTATCATTTACAGTTAACTAAAATACATTATTGTTATTCTATCAATTATAACATACAAGTTATAGTATGAAATAATTAGTAAGTAAAAGAAAATTGGTTACTTACAGGTAATACAATAATTAAAATATAGAGCTAATAATTTAATAATCGCAATATAAATAAGTTGAAGCCTGTAGTTCCCATGGTATAGATACTAGCAATTTAATTAGTTGACGAACGTTCGGCCGTTATCATTGTAGTTAAGTGTGAATCAAGCAGATACGGCCAATAGTTATCCGCTCCTGCCACGGAAATGGAACAACGATCGAAAAACGGTGAGTGTGCAGAGGCCTTTAGACTGCATATATTTACACAGGCTTTAAAAATCTTCTGATGTTTTGTCATATGTGATATGATAAGAGGTGCTGAGAGATGCTATTTTTTAGTATTATCAATTGCTGTATTATGCCAAAGTTGCGTCTGGCCTTTTCTAGGAGAAGCTTAAAATAAGACGTATGATATGGGCTAGCACCAGGGGGATGCAAAAAATTATTAATGCAATGTGACATGATGTAATTGTACTAATGGCAAGTTATACAACAACAAAAGTAAAATAATTAAACAATAAATATATTATTAAATAATACATAATTACTTATCAATAATCAATGCTGATATCAGAAAAAACTGCTGCTGATCCAATTCCTGGTGTCGAGCAGATTGTACATAAAACTCTATAGAATGGCCAGATATGGGCATGAAATAAAATGGTCCCTAGCTTGATTGCACTCTCCACAATACCTATGGAGTCGTGCTAGTGAAGGTTCTCTTTCTGCTGCTTCGTATGATTGATCAGGTCAATGGAGGGCATATGTATAGGGTGCTGCTCAGACAAGCTTTTAGCATATGATACCCATCTTTAGGGTTGCCCTCGATGCATGGCAGCAACGAAGTAAAACAATACAAACTGCTTTTTAAATATAAAAAATTTTGCAGCGAGTGTCATTTTGCCTTGTTGTTACCGCCCAATTTTTAAATTACTAACCAATTTCTGGATGATGTTTTAGCGAGTTGTAGTCAAATGATGTCATTACGTGTCTGTGAACTCCATTCCACTGACAAGTTTTCCCTCGGTCACAGTCCTTCTTGATGTCCCATTCATTGAGTGACTCTTTGTTGTGCTCTGTCACAGAATATGTTGGAGACGTTTCATTGCTCGTACAGATAGTGAAAAATCAATATTTTGCAAAGTTTAAATGGCATACTTGGAAAAACTGTTTGATTCATTTAAAAGTTTGTGGTGTCTCAAAGTAAACAATAATTCAAACATTCACAAAAACATGTATAGTAGCTAAAAAAAATTACAAAAAAATTAAAATGGGTGCTCTTTGCCAAGCAGCCTAAAACACACATCAAGCGCTATGACTGTTTGACATGTTTTTTTTTCACTACCCTTTTTCTTCTGTTGCAGATCAAAATGTAAATATATAGATTTTTCCTAAATAACTGCACGGGCAAAATCATCAATTTCATAAAGTTTTGGAAAACGCTCTCAAAGAAAATTTATTTAAAGATTTCAAAGCAGCATAAACATACCGTATTTATACTAAAACCCAGTTTGAAAAAAACTTGAAATATTTTTTCAAATATAATCTAAATAAAATTAAATCAATTAGATAGCATACTTTGAAAGTATCTTTTGGTTGACCAATTCTTGTCTGGAAATATCTCATTAGAAACTCCCAGAAATGTTCCGGTGTCGTATATCTGTGGTAACCTTTGTCTGCCAACAAAAACCATTCCTGACACACATAGTTGGACAGCTGAAGTTTAACAGGTCAATATTAATAGTCTTATATTATTGGTGACATTTGGATGTGAACCTACCTAGTGCTTGTATTTGGACCTTGCTTTGATGTCACTGCTGCCATGTTTGTCAACTTATCTATAGGAAAGAGCAGAAGGACTCAAAACAGCTGGCTAGTAGACTATCTTGATAAACCACAATACATGTTGAGTGTAGATTTCAGGGTTAAAAATGCTAACCAAGTCGAGTCAACTCATGTTAAAACAAATTGTACCTTTAATCATTAGATATATAAATCAACCAGAGATCTTATGCTTATCAAAATGAAAAAATAGTTAATAGAATTGCAATTTTAACAAAACCTTCACACACTTAGTATATCTAACAGAGCTGACAATATCCTGAGTTGACTTCAAACCCTACAATCTAGTGATATTTCCTTTAATCTTACCTTATCAACTCAACCCACTCGCACTAGTAGCAAGCTATGATACTTCTACTAAACACTATTGATATGGCTTACAGGCTATCAATGCCCTTTGTCAAACTCATGCTCTGTTTGTTTGCATAGTTACGCTTGGCAACCAATAGTATTTGCCCACCGAAGTGAAATGATTAGCTGTACGCAAGCAAATTGTTTTCATTGGCCTTGTGAAATGATAAATCAATAAGAGCGAGCACTAATCACTTGCTAATGACAGCGCGTGCCGATACGAATGGATTGTTACAATCGTGCAATGAATGCATTTTTTATTGCGGTTGATTACCATTATTGATCAGTAAATTCACACAGTAATAGTCAGTACTTCGTGAATGATAACTGTAGATATCTCAGAATGGAATACTTTCACTAACTTATAAATCATATGTAGCCATCAGTAACCATAGAAAATAGGCTGGAGCTTAACTCTTGCTCACAGTTACCTAGATAGCAGGCCCTCTGGCAATCTGTATGCTGACTTGATGTAACATCCGTAGAAGACGACACATTACTTGGCTCAGCTTGCTCTAAATACATACAAACATTCTGACCTAACTTAATTTGATTGCAGAGATAGCATAACTCCAAGATTATTTACATTTACCTTGTTTTAAGTTTGATACCGGAATTGAAACACCCCCAAATCGCTGTTGAGCCCTTTTTTGTCACAATTAAAATGTATAGTTTCATTTCATAAGTATTTAGTATACTGTATATTGAACAAGCGTAAAAAATTAAATATAAACACATGAAAACAAGCAAAATTGTTACCAACGGTGGTCAGCAAATGCAAATGATTAATAAAAAACTGTAAAATTTATTTATCATGAGCCTCTAGTGGTACAAAATTGATAGATGCACAAACAAATGTAAATCTACTTTTAACAGCTGTAGACCTTGACCTGCTGCTTCTTCCATCTAAAGGTCTGCTGACGGTAGATACCAATGAGCGTTTATAATAAGCGCCAGGAGCTGATAACGACATCGCTGGAAGTTACTTACACTAAGTATTAATTATCATTACCGTCACTTTCCAAGCAAAACTTTTTGTGAGTTAAGCTCAACAATACATATTGGTATTAGTATGGAGTTGTCTTCACATTTGTATACCTTGAGTGCCCAAGTATTGGTAGATGAACAAATGCAAATTGATTGACTTATTGTAGCGCGCAGTAACTCAATAAAACAGATAACAGACTTTAATTACTATTATTGTAACACCAAGTTATATATAGCTGAAAATTCTTTTACAATGGATCTGACGCCAATGCCATATTTTTAATAAAGGTTATTGATGTTTCTAGAAAACTTGACATTTCGGAAGTCGAAAAAAGATACTCCAACACTGTTTAAAAATTGTTGATAATAAAAACATTTTCAACAACCAGATTATGGTATTAAAACTTGATCACAATTTTTTTTCTGGATAGTATAGGAAGTATCATTATTTAAAAACCTTGAGAAACAACATCGGCAAACATACATTATGTAATAAAACAATGGCGCTCAACGCTAATGTGGTTAGCAGCTAGTCATATAAAAGAATACTCATGTATAGTTTTAGGTATTTTATTTATCAGAGGTTAATCTTGGATAGCAAAACATGAGATAATATTAGAATGAATTTTTTTTATGACCAGTTGACAATCTTTAGTACAGATACACTTAGATAAATTAATAACAAATTTTGCCTGCATACAAATAACTAATTTTCTTATCAGATTATTTTAAACTAAACTATGAAACTTAAGACAAACTTCTAATTCGAGATTATTTCTGTATAGCAAAGAATTCCAAAGCTGCCTCCACATTGTGTCATAATCAACTGATTACACAAATCAACCCGTAATATGATGATCTGAGCTAAAGATAAGTGACCTAGTCGACAAAAAGTTATATCATCAAAAACTGATGGATTTTAGAGCGACATCAAATGATTTGAGCATTTTTTATTTATTTAGTTTTCTAGCAGCTCAACTTTTTGCAAGTTTTGCCCAGTTTAAGTAATTGGAGTAAAATACTTAAATACAATTGTACCGAAAGTAATAATTGCTTTGGCAGTCAGTTGACGCTACTAGGACTATGGTTTAAAATTGTTATAGGTATATGTTATTCACAGACTTTTGCAGGGTTTTTGGTTAGTTTTTTTTGAGTTTCACCTTTTACTTTGAAACATCCTTGAATTTAAATCCAGGTTTTCGGTCGTTGCTTCTCCTTTGTCACAGAGTTAGAGGTATAGCATTTAGTGGATCTGGGTCTTATTATTTTTGTACGCATGTGCCAACCATCTTGGGTTGTTTTATCTGGCAGTAAACCAGGTAGATGTTTTTTCCATAACTGTGAAGACATTCTTCAACTGGCTAAAAAAGCGCTTTGAATTGTTAAATTTTTTTTGTATAAAAGTATGTACAAAATTATGAAGTACAGAATGCATTGAAAGATCACAAACAAACATCATTATGATTATTATTAATGTGTTATTCAACCAATTTTGCAAAAAATGGTCAGAATGAAAAACTAGCCGCTGATAAATAATGAATGAAAGAAAGCCATCACTTACATGCAACATCTGTAAACATGATTGTGCAAAAAAATAACACATAATCATTGCTTTACATATATTCATGAATTGATTAAGTCATATATCAAGCTACACTGCCATCGCAGAACAAAAAAGTAAACATGTCACTGATATATGAATGTCACAAACACACAATGCTGTCGGAAGGATTGATAAACTAATATTTGAGAGAAATCTTCAGTTACCATCTCTTTTAATTGATCAAAGAGTTGAACAGCATAAAATTTGTTTTGCTACTGTATAAAAGTTAAACAATAAATGGACCATCAAATATCGCCTATAAATTATTTAGAAAACTCACTTGAGTAGGTAGAGGTGTAGTTATCTAAGTGTAAATTGTCTCGTCGTCATGACGCTGCCGAAACAGAATAGCCTAGAACTTAGGTCGCATTTTAACAATTTTGTCTCATGTCATTTCAAGTGTGGTAAACAGAGTTCTGAAGTTTCACACACTTGCGCGGTATTTCTGGTCATAGTTTCTTTGAATGCTCTTTAATTAAAAATCATTATTTAGCGTTGCTGGTACATAAATTGGTGCAAGCGCACTAAGGCTATCAACTGAATGTTGCTTTGGCTATTTTGTTTGGCACCTGAAACTCCGCTACATGTATACTAACTAAATATACAATCAACTGCTTGCAAAAATAACTCTGACTAGGAAAAATAATTTTTTCAACTTGGCTGGAAACACTGTCACCTCCTGAAATTTTTTTTAACCATTTCTAAAATCAAACGTTAACAACTGCGATTGGATGCACGCAAGCTTTGAGATTTTGACTTTTTTACCTTGGAACATCAGGATTGTATGAGCAAAAATGACTGAATACGTGACATATTGATTTTGCTTCAAAAAATACGTCATGACAAGACAAAGAAAAGATAATAGATGAAAAATACTCGCTTTATTTTAACAGGGTCAAATGTACAATAGACTCTCATTTGTATTTGTTTGACAACAGACTATGATAAATGATCGTCAGCCATTAGGTAATAAATTATTCATTGGTAATTGATTTATATCTATCTAGTGAGTGGAGGCAGGTAGCGATGTGGAATCTCTCTATACAACTGATGATGTATTGATTTAGTATATGCTACACTGTCTTCTGGCTAACAGGTGCTAGCAGGTGATATTTGCCCTACAACAAACCACTCACAAAAACCGACCATCTTTAACCGGTGGAATATTTATTAAAAGTCAGATAAAAGAAAAGGTAAGTAATTTTTTCATTTCACTTCATCTCTTGAAGTTGAAAACTAGGATTTTCAAAAAACTCTCAATTTTGTTTACTTATTATAGGAAATTTTAATTAACCAGCGGAATCTTTTCATGAACACATTATGGCGACCAATTTTTTCTAGCTAATTCCTCATGTGGATTGCATCAAATATGTTTACTCTGTCAACAATGAGAAAACCAAAAGAATCTCTTTCGATTTGGCTCTCAGTTCGAATTTCTGTAGCTGACGAGGCTTACTTCAACGTTGACTGGTATATTTAAGCCCATGTGTCTATTATGTTATATATACAAAGTTATAAAACACTAATATTTGTAGTTCCTTGTTAAATGTTGAATTTAAATATTTGACCATGATTACTTACAAATAATTTAGGCTTTGCAAAAATGTTTATTATTCATCTTTGGCATTTTCATAAAATTTCATAGACTGTTTAACCTCTCCTTGCAGTGAAATAAAGTCCTGATGAGCACTTTTTACTTTTCTAAAGAATAACGACTTTGGCTCAGTGTTAAAAACGTCTCTCAGACAAATGTTATCTTATCAATTGAAAAAAACCCAAAAAAATTTCAAATTTTTGTTTGCGAATGATTCCAGTTTCTTGCAAGACCTCTGAGTCAAATTCACA
Organism: Cryptosula pallasiana; assembly: GCA_945261195.1. Lineage (NCBI taxonomy): Eukaryota > Metazoa > Bryozoa > Gymnolaemata > Cheilostomatida > Cryptosulidae > Cryptosula > Cryptosula pallasiana. Next base: position 35,891,098 of record OX183136.1, read on the forward strand.
ACAGCAGGATGATTTGAAACTGTTGAAAATAACAACGTACATCCATTTTTTTAAGATCAAAACGTTTTTTGGTTGTCTTAAGACTAGTTTTTGAATGTCATTTCATAACCAATTTTTGTCTGTTAGCTTGTTTGTTTGCTTCCAAGCTTGTTTGCTTTCTTGTTTGCTTGTTTGTTTGCGTGTTTTCTTGTTCGGCTATTTGTTTTTGTCGTTTGCTTGTTTGCTTATTTGTTTTTGCCTTTGTGCCTCATGGGCTACCATAAAAACGTATCTCATAAGCTTGTATCTTATGAGTTTTTAAGGTAACCGACTATATACATTGGAAAACGGCAGTCAGTTTATACTAGAAGTAGATTTATGCCATTTGCCTTCAACCACCTCAGATAACTTCTTATTTTACTTTGTTTTAATTTTAATAATAATATAAATAATAATTGTATCTGCTCGTTTTTTTGACTTTTTACTGAACCAACTTGAGCTGGGAGTTAATATTTTTAATAGTTTGGAATAAAATTCATTCCTAGATACTCTATATTTCTGCCAATCTTTGGCTTTTAGTTGATTTCATTTATTTAAAGTGCTCTTACTCCCACAATACAAGTCATTCAGTGCTGTTGCACAGGGAAAAGTGGTAGAAAGATAACCAATCATCTGATTGAAACTAGAAGGGGCACTAACTCTTCGTAAATTAAATAACACCATTAACGCAGTACAGTGATAATTTATTATATAGCCTTGCAGCCAGCCTTGAGCCAGCCTCGCAGCCAATATTGTAAAATTAAAACTCCTTTCCAACTTTCTATATTTAGTTTATTATTTTGAGAATTATTGTAAACTAAACATTCACTTACCCAGCATGCAACAGCCTCTATTTTGGTATGTTGTCACTGCAAATGCTGTTGACAATAACCTTTTCCACAAAAATTTCAACTTGTGTTTTGCTTAATATCCAATAAAGACATATTCTTTTTATATTGAACTACTGATAATGCATTATTTTACAAAGCTATTTCATTAAAATAGAACAATGATATGTAGGTATTAGATTTATAAATTTCACAGCTCACTACAACAAATAAAAATGACAGTAGAAAAACTATTGTCATTTCATGTCATCTAGATTCGACAAGATGATTATAAATATTATAAAGCTGTTTTCATTTGGTTTTCATGACCTTAGTGCAACCCTAGGCAGGCGATACAACCAACACCCAATACCCATAACAAATTTTCTTTTAAAAATGGACTTTTGTTCTAGCTTGTTTCCATATCTGGCACAGAGAGTGGAATCAGGCTAAACACTATTCATTCGGATATTTGTTCAGATAAAGTGTGTAATGGAAAGCCAAATACTCGCTTGCATATTGGTTTGCTTCGCTTGCATATTGGTTTGCTTCGCTTGCATATTGGTTTGCTTGCTTACGAAATGGAGTGTAGCGAACCACAGGTGTTTATTGCAATCTGACCACCATAACTCAGATGCTCTATATTAAAAATTGTTGGCTTTATGTCACAGATTGATGTTTTTTCTTTGTGATATAATATTCTTTTCTTTGGAACAAATATCAACCTTGCAGCTTTTTGTGTCCGAACTTTGACAGTCCCCATTTTCATCTTTATACTGATGTACTGTTGGCGATTTTTTACCTCATTTTAAACAAATATATGAAAACGGAACAAATTAATACAGAGAAAACTTTAGTCCTTGTTGGGAGTATCCACTTCGTTGATTTTAATCGTTGTTGTTCATCTTATTGCCAGTTTGTCAACCAGTTAATTACGCAATAAAATGCAAGTTTATAAAAAGTGCATTACATGATAAAGAACCATCTATCCACCAGAGATAAAAGATTTCTAACTAAAGTAATTGTTAATCAAATGCATTTATTATTGCATAAACTGCCTAGTTGCGTGTGTCTGTTACCAGTTTCAGAAATGCCTATTTATTACAAAAATTGACTGAACAAACAATTTTGTTTCTGTTTTTACAGCATTATTAGAAACCTTTGTGCAAGTGCTACAAGTTTGAGAATAGAATAATGTGAGGTTGTCTGCAAACTGTGCTAGTAATTGGCTGATAACACTTTGAATTAGAGATTGAACTTACTTTGGTGCGCGTAATTCAATTTAATTTGATGATTTTAAAAGCCTGGTTTTGTAGCTTGAAAGTAGGAAATAGTTCATTACACCCTAACCATGTATTTACTTTCCATAAACATTTATTTTGGTAAAAATTGATAAACAAACTGATTTGATGATCTAAAAAATGCCGAACTGACTCCCAAATCACTGCAGGTAAAGCCATATAATAAAAAAGTCAAGGTACAACGCTTGTTATGATGGCATATAGTGCCATGGCGCGGGCTGATACACTGTACTGGGGATGAAGTCTAGCAATGGAAGATTAGTGCATTTGCAATGACCTTGTAACTCTATTGATTTATGGAACTGATCAATAACTCTTTTCTCCAATACAATACAGGCATCTCTCAACTGTCTGAAGATATTTATTTCTCATCGATAGCCAAATAGACATGGTCCTATTTGTTGACTCCACTGAATGATAAAGTGAGTCCACTTATTACCTTTTTGTAGGTAAAGTTAACACATTGAAGGAAAAACTCCTAGCAAACAAGACAGAAAGGGTTGGGTGACGAGGAGGTGAGTTGATTGGACAGCGGTACTATCAGATGTTTTTTGTCTTTGTTTTCTACTCAAAACATTTTTTGTCCAGTTTGTTATGCATGTTCACAGTTTTCGCAGAATCGTTGGACACTGTATCACGAGCCCATATTTTGTACATTATTAAAAAATATGGATGAGCATTCATCAAAGCTTATCAAAGACTGTGGTGGAAAACTGTTTATTCCATTGAAAATTTTCCATCTCATATGAAAAGCAAAAGCATTCGTATTGTGAAACTTGGCTCAGTTTGTAAGAAATCATTTCTTACTGACTTCTCCAACATAAACTTCACTAAAAAACTGGAACTTTGGTAATTGTCAGAACTTTTGCTTAAAAAAGTACAGTTACCAATTTGCTTCTTATACCTTTGAAGTTGCATACAGTTGCATATACATGGTGTTCAGCTTCTCTATTTTGTGCACGCTTCTGCACATCTTGCAATATTATATAATCAACTATTATATAATCAACTATTATATAATCAACTATTATATAATCAACTATTATATAATCAACTATTATATAATCAACTATTATATAATCAACTATTATATAATCAATTAGGTATGACACTTTATTGTGGCTGAAAATTTAATTTTGTCATATTTTGTTGACCAATGATATGGTATCTTTGAAAAGCTTAAAAACAACATTCAAGAAAAGTTAGAATCCTTTTTCTTATAACGACCAGGCTACACGATGGTTTAATTCACACTAATCGTGGTTAATCTATGATGATCATATTGTATTTTTCCAATTAGAGAGGAAAACATCTAACAATCAACATGTTAAAATTTCATGATGCGCTTCACTCGATGCGTAGTCAATAACTGATTGTGATTGGCTGCTTCAGTGACGCAACCTCTCGAAGCTTAGGGGAGCTTTATTTTTCTGTCTTCGCATGTATGGATGTTCATAGCAACGTACATAAACCAAATAAATATGGCATCAATCAACATCATTCACCGATGACCACATAGCAGCTATCATTGAACATTATAACTGTAATTGTGAGAATGACAGCCATTGTTTTTAGTTGGCTTAGTAGAAGAGAGAACGATCTCTAAAATAATGATTGACTTTATTGTTATAAAAAAAACAGTAATTAATTTCCGCAGGAAAAACGCATTGTAACTAAATAATTATTATTGTTATGAAAAAAATATAATTAGTTTCAACCAAAAACTGACCATAGGTTCAAAAATGATTATTTAGGGTGATCATCTTGGCTAGAAACTAATGAAAGAGATGACAACTCCTCATAGATCAAATGACATCGTAGAAAAACTATCACCGTGTAGCACCTACCAAAACGTACGATGTCTTTGTAAAATGTGTAAATATCTACAATCGTGTAGCCCAGGGTTTAATCCTTATTGAATCTCATAGCTACGTAAAAAATATGATATGAACATCAAATAGTGAGTAAACAAATTAAGTTGCACATTTCAAAGTGTTTCGCCAACAATTTTGTAACACGAGCGTCAAACGTGTTTTCATATGCAGATATCAATAAAATATCACCTTTTGTTGGTTTTAATCAATGAAGAGCAGCTATTCTCTTCTCTCATTGGTCACCCACATTTATAATTTAGCGATATTGATCATACGTGAGCATCTGATGACTGATGCCACCCAGCATTTGTGTGTATTAAAGGGCGCCAGAAAATCCAATAGACATCTAGTCCCCAGTGAAAATGTGGCACTCGGTCAGTGATCTGGTTTGTGTGATCACTCATTTTTGGGTCTATGTTTTGCTAACAAAAAACTGACAATGCAAGAATGATTTCATTCAGAGTTGTCATTGTGTCAACTTTCCAAAATACAAAAGAAGGTGACAAATAGTAGCTATAGTTGTTTTTATTTTCTTAAAAATAATGAAAGAAAAAGTGTACAATTAATTGAAGCTTGGATATGTCAGTGTCTCTTTTTTGAGAAAAAGCTCTTTCACTACCGTTTATTTGTTTGTTTAAAATAACGGTTGGTTTTTAATGTTATTGTCTGCAATGGATGACATATGATAAGATTAATCGTTGAATGAGTGTCATCATCTATGGCTGCAATAGCTGACTTATGATAAGATTAATCTTTAAATGAGTGGCATCATCTATGGCTGCAATAGCTGACTTATGATAAGATTAATCTTTAAATGAGAGGATCATCTACAGCTGCAATAGCTGACTTATGATTAGATTAATCTTTGAATAAGTGGCATCATCTATGGCCGCAATAGTTGACTTATGATAAGATTAATCTTTAAATGAGTGGCATCATCTACGGCTGCAATAGCTGACTTATGATAAGATTAATCTTTAAATGAGTGGCATCATCTAATTATGTTGATGACTGATGCTCCTGTTTTTGTATGCCATGCATCGACCTATTAAACCTTATCAAAGTTTTGCGTTTTCTTTTTCAAATTCAAAATTTTATTTTATTGACTTAAAGGAGTCAGTTCCATTTTATTTTGGCAATTAGCCAATTATAACTACCTCCTGTAATAATTAAAAGTAATTCCATAAGCAGACTATAAATAAACATTAATAATTTATAGAAATCAAATCGAAATTTGCTGCAACATTAATATTAAATAGTAATATTGATAATAGATAAGAAATAAAAATAATATCTGCAAATAAATTCAAGCTGCTGATTGTTTGCCTAAACTTCAAACTATAAATGTTTAACTGAATCCCTGTTACAAATTTCTACATTTGACATAGTCAGTTTCTCATCTTTGCAATTATTATTTATTGTTTGAAGCTAAAAACGCTAAAGGAAACCATTCCTTGCAATATTGTTGATCAAATTAACATTTAACTCGAGCACTCAATCATGAAGGCATATCATTTGCTTGCTGACATCAAACATAGAACAAAAACTTGATCTGCAGATTGACAAGTTACTTGGTAGATGCTTTTCCAAAACACTTGGATGCAATATCTAAATGCCTATTTTACAAACATACAAATGCCTACAATCTTTCACACTACCCGTTGGATATGCATAGCTGCAGTTATATAGTGTAGAGGAATGTGAGACAAATTGTGGTATTACCATCCTTCTTTGAGACAGAAGAAATAGTCTAGTCCTTTTATCATTAACTGTTGTTCATCATCAGGGGTGATCATCATCGTAATCATCAACTTTCATTTTAAATAAAGATTGTATAGCAACATGCCTCCTGTATGTATTCATGTTGTTAAATTACTAGCTTACATCATTGTTTTTGTTGTAATATAGTGCTATTCTTATTCACTTGTTTTTCGAGTGCATTTGCAACATATGACTTCAGTTAATGTTAGGACAATTCAATGGCAAGAAAACTTGAGGGAGCATCTCCCAGCAACGTTGCTTTTGTATGAAACACAAAAAACTTGTGTGACAATCTCTTTGTTTATAAACAATGTATTGCTTGAACGCTGACCGCCTACAGCGTGATCAATACTGACATCACAGCGTCTACTAATTGCTACGGTTTTCCAATAGTCATCAACAGTTAGCATCAACAGTTAACTATCTAGGGTTATGTGTAATTGTTTACATTCAGTCATGTGGCCAGACCTACAATGTGCCCTTGGCTGAGTTTTATTAGAGTTGTTTGTGGCGGTCATCAGGTCACATAACAATAATCTATTAAAACTAATATTTATGGCTCGTTATTTTATTCGATTTTATATCATTCTTTTAGCTAGCAGCATTTAATAATTAGATAAATTTATCACATAAATTAAATAAAAACAAATTTATGGATATTAAACTTGAATTTTGAGCAGCTGCACAAGTTTTTATGTAGATGATTTTATAACAAAGTTATGGTTATTTTTTTTATCATCTCTAGTTTGGTTAAACGTTGCAACATAGAAAAGAATAATTAGTTACAGAAACATCAGCAGAATGTAAACTTATTGTCTTACTTTGTAGGTCATTGATTGGTTCTCACATTAGACCACAGGCATCATGGCCTAGTTTCTCAAGAACTAGTAAAAATAGCAAACAATGAGACTAAATAGACGAACATCTTCTACCTCCATACACTGCTCAATGGCTGTCTCTTCAATCCTTCCAGTATTTCTCTTTTTGCTATTTGGTGAGTTGAATACAGTATATCTTTGATGTTTGTTAGTAAGACTGAATAGTTAACTGTGCCCTTGGTCGACTGACTGAAACAACCAAAATGTTGATCAATAATAAAAATTTTGCTTTATTTTGCATTTGCTCAACCAATTAAACCGTTCTCAAGTTAATTTCGGCAGAAAATAGATTCTGTTTTCCAGAAAAAAAATTCTTACTCTTTTTATCCAACGTAACAGCGATATTATATACTGTACTAACTGAAGTTGTTTGACCGCAACCTTCTACTAGAACAAAACATACCACTTTTTGTGATTTCTTCTTTAAAGCAATTTAAATTGCTAGTGTAGAATTTTCAGGCCATGAGGCATTTGACGTTTGTTGAATGTGATATAGCTAAAGACAAAAACTGGTAACTTGCTGCAAAACTCCAGTTCAATTCTTTTGTATGAATAACTGCTGAAACTTTTAACTACATTCAAATAAATTTTTTTAGTTTCATATAAAATATAAATGTGATTCCGAAAAGAGCTGGTTCAGTTGAAAGGCAATTTGACATACCGTTTGTTTTACAAAACTCGTGCGTGTATAGATGTGTTACGTTTCTCTGGTACGAACAAGCCAGTGAAGCAATAAATGGAAACAAAAGTTTAATAATAAGTAAACATTGATTCATGTGAACCCAGAATTATTACTCATTGTTCACAAGCACGGAAATATTGATTAGCTATTGTATCTGCTTGGAGTGAAGAAATTGTATTTATAACAATATAGTCATCAATAATCACCAATATAGATCGATCCAGCATGTCAACATGAGCATAGTCACATTATAAAACAAACCATACGTGTCAACGAGCGTGTAATAAAAAAATTGTTTAGAAACACTGAATTTCACTGCGTTATCAATATCATGTCATCAGTTGACAGAGAGCCACACTTAAAAAAGAGAAAATATGACAAATTGCTCACCTAAGGTGTAGTAAAAGGGATGGTAAACATTTTGTTAGAAGTGCTACCAATCTATTGAGACTGTGGACCTTCCAAACAAAATAATCTTAAAAGAGTCTAGCAGTAGACTGTCACCTAACTTATCAAAACCAAAATTAAAAAATACTAACAACTTGGGTGAAAATTAAAATCTCTGCTTGAACTTTGGTTTACAAACTTTTGATCATTTATTAGATTTATCACAATCTATATCCTAAATATCTGTCAAAATCGTAATTTTCATTACAAAAAAGAGCTTTTCGATTAATAGCAAATGTTCATACCATTCCTCTTTCGTTAAATAGAACAAATGACATCGCCACTTCAATTAAACTGTTACCATTACCAAGATTGGCTCAATATTTTACGGCAAACACAGGTTTTAAAATTTTCAATAACATTTTCCCTAGCTTTATTTCTGTTGATTTTACCACTAGTCGTAACTACAATTTTAATTTTCATAACTGCAAGAAACTTTATGCCAACACACATACTGGAATAGAAACATATATATCTGCCAAATTCAACCAACTGCCTACTTCTCTGAGAATCACACAACCCCTGTATGTTTTCAAATCAAGTTTATTTAAATATTTTTTAAATACCAATGGAAAATTATTTTAGATAAACTGTGCTTGCGTAGACTTCTTTTTTCTGTGTTCATTTTACATTTTTTTTTATTTTTGCTTTTTTTTTCTTCTTCTAGCTATGACACTGTATGAAAAACATTTTTATGAAATGATATTGATGCCAATAAAGTTTTATATGTAAATAGATTACTAATTGATTATTGCTAGTAGAAGTATTGTTGCTAGTAATTTCACAGTATTGATACTTTAAAGTCTATATTTGGAATGACAACTTGACTATTATTAATAGTTTTATGGCTATGATTTGATTGTGAACAACAGTTAACTATATATGCTCAAGGTCAAACAAAGGGTAATTTTACCACTGTTACCAATGCTGAGGTGAGTTCTAATGTTGTCAATTTCACTTCGGGCTCCTCTGTAAACAACTCAAACCAATCGAGTCCACTCACAATCCCTCAAACACCACCGTACAACATCACTCAAGTTTTCACCACTGATTTACTTGCTGACAAAGGAAAAGCGAAACCAGGTATAGCTGAAAACACTACCGACTTTGGTAGCGTGACAACTTCTGCTGATGTGGAGAGTTCTTCAACAGCAAACCCGACAGCTCTAGCAACAACTGACCAATCACAAACTTCTGGTAAACTGAAACATGACAACCACCTTCCTTTCGTGTTTTCTATCCAGCCTTGATGTTGTTTTAGCTTCCATTCCTTCGTTGTTTTGTGAAGCGTTCTTTTCCATCATTTCCAAATGGTAGCTAACCTTACTTTCCGCATAAAACATCTACATAATATTTTGGTGTAACTGACATTCGTTTTTTTTTGCAAATTTTATGTAATTTCAGACGCGTTTGGCATCAACATGATAAATTTTATGTTTTTGCAAGATACAATTAATGTATTGGTATATTTATGCTGTTAAGGTACTAGCTGTGACACAACGGTAAACACAAATGTTGTAAGCACAAGTGGGCCACACAGCACCAACTCAAAACTGAGTGAAAAAGAATATACTTCTCCATATTTAGTAGCTTCTAATGCACCCTTCACCAACACCTCACTAAAAAACATCATTTCTTTCTCTTCCTCTAGCAAAGATTTTGCTAGTTTCAACGTCATTGGACGAACTACAACAAACGCTGTTAAAAATGAAATAAGGGTCACATCTTCATATGCTACACTGTTTGAGCAGTCAAAGCCTAAGTACAGAAGTGTGAGTACAACTCCAACCAACAAGTTCTTGGAGCAACCAAATACTATGAGAAATTTTCACTCCTCATCACTAACACATTCGGAAGCTCAGACCACAGAACCAAGCTACCATGAAGGATCTCGGAGAGCTTTGACTTCAAAGAGTGACAACTTTGGATACGACTCACAACAAAGAACTACTACAGATCCGCAAAGTGGAAGTATCTACCATATACTTGATCAAATCACGCACACTATGCAAAGTGAGAAAACAGACAACACACAAAGTGAAAGCACATTCACTCAACAAAATAAAATGACAAGCACTGCACAAAGAAAAAGTGTCAAAAATGAACAGAGCAGAAGCGCAGACACTAAACAAAGTGATAATATATTCACAACACAAAGTGAAACTACAGACACTAAACAAAGCAAAGGCATATTTACAACCGAAAATGGAACCACAGACCTCACACAAACTGGAAGTGTCTTTATAACAGAAAGGGAAAACACAGACACTACACAAAGTGATTGTAGACATACAATGCAAAGTGAAACCACGAACCTTTCACAAAGTGAAAGCCTATTCACAACGCAGAGTGAAACCACAGACCTTACGCAAAATGAAAGTGCATACACTGTACAAACTAAGATTAAGGGTGCCACACAAAACACAAGTACATTTGCAGCACAAAGTGAAAGCACAGACACTGTAAAAAGTGGAAATACAGAAAATACAATATATGGAATCAGACACACTGCCTTAAAAATCAGTGTAAACAACAGGCTGAGCAAAAGTACAAACACTGCACCAATGAAAAAAACGTATCATACTAAAAGCAAAAATAAAAAAACAAAACTGAGTCAGAGTGCAGAATACCTGCAAAATGAAAGTGCAGTCACCACTCCAAGTATTCCATTTGAAAGCAGATACTTCACAAACAGCAAAAGTGAAAACAGCGCAAAAAATTTTAATAAAATTGAAAACACTACACAAAGTGAAAGTGAAGACACAACACAAAGTAAAAGTGAAGGCACAACACAAAGTGAAAATGAAGGCACAACACAAAGTGAAAGTGAAGGCACAACACAGAGTGAAAACGAAGGCACAGCACAAAGTGAAAAGGAAGACACAACACAAAGTGAAAGTGAAGGTACAACACATAGTAAAAGCGAAGGCACAACACAGAGTGAAAACGAAGGCACAGCACAAAGTGAAAAGGAAGACACAACACAAAGTGAAAGTGAAGGTACAACACATAGTAAAAGCGAAGGCACAACGCAAATTGAAAACGAAGGCACAGCACAAAGTGAAAAGGAAGACACAACACAAAGTGAAAGTGAAGGTACAACACATAGTAAAAGCGAAGGCACAACGCAAATTGAAAACGAAGGCACAGCACAAAGTAAAAGTGAAGGCACAACACAAAGTGAAAGTGAAGGTACAACACAAAGTGAAAGTGGAGGCACAACAAAAAGTAAAAGCGAAGGCACAACACAAAGTGAAAGTGAAGGCACAGCACAAAGTGAAAGCGAAGACACAACGCAAAGTGAAAGTGAAGGTACAACACAAAGTGAAAACGAAGGCACAGCACCAAGTGAAAATGAAGACACAACACAAAGCAAAAATGAAAGCACAACACAAAGTGAAAGTGAATACACAACACAAAGTGAAAGTGAAGGCACAACACAAAGTGAAAATGAAGGCACAACACAAAGTGAAAGTGAAGGCACAACACAGAGTGAAAACGAAGGCACAGCACAAAGTAAAAAGGAAGACACAACACAAAGTGAAAGTGAATACACAACACAAAGTGAAAGTGAAGGTACAACACAAAGTGAAAGTGGAGGCACAACAAAAAGTAAAAGCGAAGGCACAACACAAAGTGAAAGTGAAGGCACAGCACAAAGTGAAAGCGAAGACACAACGCAAAGTGAAAGTGAAGGTACAACACAAAGTGAAAACGAAGGCACAGCACCAAGTGAAAATGAAGACACAACACAAAGCAAAAATGAAAGCACAACACAAAGTGAAAGTGAATACACAACACAAAGTGAAAGTGAAGGCACAACACAAAGTGAAAACGAAGGCACAGCACCAAGTGAAAATAAAGACACAACACAAAGTGAAAGTGAATACACAACACAAAGTGAAAGTGAATACACAACAAAAAGTAAAAGCGAAGGCACAACACAAAGTGAAAGTGAAGACACAACACAAAGTGAAAATGAACGCACAACAAAAAGTAAAAGCGAAGGCACAACACAAAGTGAAAGTGAAGACACAACACAAAGTGAAAATGAAAGCACAACACAAAGGGAAAGTGGAGGCACAACACAAAGTGAAAGTAGAGGTACAACAAAGAGTAAAAGCGAAGGCACAACACAAAGTGAAAGTGAAGGCATAACACAAAATGAAAATGAACGCACAAGACAAAGTGAAAGTGAAAACACAACACAAAGTGAAAGTGAAGGCACAACACAAAGTGAAAGTGAAGGCACAACCCAAAGTGAAAGTGAAGGCACAGCACAAAGTGAAAGTGAAGGCACAGCACAAAGTGAAAGTGAAGACACAACACAAAATGAAAGTGAAGGTACAACACATAGTAAAAGCGAAGGCACAACGCAAATTGAAAACGAAGGCACAGCACAAAGTGAAAATGAAGGCACAACACAAAGTGAAAGTGAATACGCAACACAAAGTGAAAATGAAAGCACAACACAAAGGGAAAGTGGAGGCACAACACAAAGTGAAAGTAGAGGCACAACAAAAAGTAAAAGCGAAGACACAACACAAAGTGAAGGCACAACCCAAAGTGAAAATGAACGCACAAGACAAAGTGAAAGTGAAATTACAACACAAAGTGAAAGTGAAGACACAACACAAAGTGAAAATGAAGGCACAGCGCAGAGTGAGAGTGAAGGCACAACACAAAGTAAAAGTGAAGACAAAACACAAAGTGAAAATGGAAGCACAACACAGAGCGAAAGTAGAGGCACACCAAAAAGTAAAAGCGAGGGCACAACACAAAGTGAAAGTGAAAACACTTCACCAAATGAAAGTGAAGGCACAACACAAAGTGAAAATGAAAGCACAACACAAAGTGAAAGTAGAGGCACAACCAAAAGTAAAAGCGAAGGCAAAACACAAAGTGAAAATGAAGACACAACACAAAGTGAAAATGAAAGGACAACACAAAGTGAAAGTAGAGGCACAACAAAAAGTAAAAGCGAAGGCACAACACAGAGTGAAAGTGAAAACACAACACAAAGTGAAAGTGAAAACACAACACAAAGTGAAAGTGAAGGCACAACACAAAGTGAAAATGAAGGCACAACACAAAATGAAAGTGAAGGCATAACACAAAGTGAAAGTGAAGATACAACACAAAGTGAAAGCGAAGACACAACACAAAGTGAAAATGAAAGCACAACGCAAAGTGAAAGTGAAAACACAACACAAAGTGAAAGTGAAGGCACAACACAAAGTGAAAATGAAGGCACAACACAAAATGAAAGCGAAGGCAGAACACAAAGTGAAAGTGAAGGCACAACACAAAGTGAAAGTGAAGGCAGAACACAAAGTGAAAGCACAAGCAATATGCAGCGCCTGCATACAGATTCTACACAAAATAAAATAGTCCCCAATTCTAATCAAAGTAGATTCACTGCACGGAATGAAGGCACAGGCACTACTACTACAAGCATCACAGCAAATGGAAGAGTTTCTTATTTTGAAAGTACAAATAGATATGGTTCATTTAAAAGAAGCGCAAAGAACCTACCAAAGATAACAACTGAGGGATGGGGAGAGGACAACAAATCTACTACTACAGATATATGGAAAGTTGGTTCTCAAGGTGAAAATGAAATGAGCTCAAGTAGTTGTGGTAGCGATAGAACTTTGCTTGCAGTGGATATATTAATGGAAGTTGTCCACTTCTTTAAAAACGAAAAACTGGTTATTTACAAGCAAAATCTTGCAGACAGAAAATTTTTGTTGTAAAATGCTAAATGCACTAAAAATATATAAGTTTCATCGAAAAGTTTTTCCAGCTTGACAAATAGTTTCAAGATTTTAGGAAATCTACCAACTTTTAAACCAAAAGCTCAGCTTGGTCAAACGAACAAAAGCTTTATTCAAGCTGAAAAGTCAGCACATGAAATAAAATTTTGATACTTTTGAACAAAGAATTAAAAGACTTTTTGCTCATCAATATAACCCGTATGACTTACTATTATAATAACTTGATATACAATAATAGTAAACTTGTCAAATATGCCATCAAATGGTAATCATGAACCAAAATCTAATTTCTATAATTTATTTTAGCCACTTAACACAACCCTCCACGTCACTCTTTACATATCCAGACATGGTTTGAGGATATTAAAATATCAGAATTGTTGTAAAACAATAATAAAATCAAAGCTAAAAGTATCACAGCAATGAATTTTTTATAACCTCTTGAAGTTTTAATACAGGATATAAAATATTGAAAAGCAGTAGCAAACTATCAATCTACTCTAAATTTGTAAAGTAGCTCCACAATACTGTTATATATTGTTACTGAAAAGATGCCTATGCAATACATGCATTTCTATTTATTAGCACACAACCAGGTTAAACAGTGTACAGCCAAAAAGTGCAGCTATCTAGCTGGCAACATCATATGAGTCATCAGTAAACAAGTGACCAATAGCAATACAGTAAAAAGGGAACTTCCCTAATTGTCAAGACATGACAACTCCTCCACGGCTAATTAGTAATGTCACAAACATGAGCATATGCATACTACATATTATTTAATAAAAAAACAAGAAATACAACAGTAACACACAAGAATGTTAAACACGCATAATATGCCAGTAAATGAACTGTTTGTTAGTCTTCTACCTCCTCTGTATGCTGGAGGTGATCGATATGCGTATACTTGATACGGCCTCTAACACGAACTAGAAATCGGTTACGACCTAGCACTTTTACAATCTTGCCAAGCTCATATAGTCCAGTGTTTGATTTTACACGCACGGTTTGTGATGGCTTAAAAACTCTGCCATGGTCTCTAACCTTGTCGGTTTGACTAGATTGTATCTCTAGTGTCTTGCCAGGTTTTACTAGTGATAGGCGAGTACGAAGCTGGCGTTTCATAAGTAGCTCGGCTGGGCTTCTACCAGTCAACGGATGAGTAGTGTTACGGTAGTTCAGAAGATAATCTGATATGAGTCCAGGGATGTCCTTGTTGTCGGCTACTATCTTCTTTAGCATACCTTTCACTGTCTGTACAGTTTGTTCTGCCTGCCCATTTGATGCAGCATGATAGTGTGGTGACGTACAGTGACGGATACCATTTCGTCGTAAGTACTCCTCAAACTCCCTGCTAACAAATTGTGGTCCGTTGTCAGTTACGAGTATAGCAGGCAAGCCATGAGTACTGAACACTCTTTGTAGCTCTAGTATTAGACCAGCACTAGTGGTCGAAGACATCTCTATTGCTTCTGGCCACTTAGAATGTGAATCCACCAATATCAGATAGATTTTGCCCTTGAATGTAGCAAAGTCGGCATGTAGTCGGTACCACGGTAAGTCAGGATATATCCATGGTCTAACTGTAGCTGGCGGTTCATGTTGTACTGTTTGACATGTACTACACGATTTGATCATTCCTTCTATAGCCAAATCCAAGCCTGGAAACCACAGATAACTTCTAGCTAGAGACTTGGTACGCACTATACCAAAGTGCTGTGAGTGAAGTTCTTCTAAGGCCTGTGCCCTGTGCTTGTCAGGGATCACAACTCTCGAACCCCAAAGAATACATCCATCCTCACACGTCAATTCTAGCTTCCGCCTCTGAAACACTTTCAAGTCCTCATTAACTTCCTCTGGCCATCCATTCATAATGAAATCTAGAACTCTGGTCAGAACTGGATCAGCTTTAGTAGACTTGGCAATGTCTTTGTAATTGAGAGGCAAGTCACACACAACCGAGTAGCAGTTATCTGTGCTCTCAACATTTTGTCCATCCTCTGGTTTCTCAATTACAAAACGGCTCAAGTAATCGGCATTTGAGTTCTCTTCGGACCTCCTATACACTATCTCATAGTCATAAGCACCTAAAAGTACAGCCCACCTCTGCAGTCTCAGGGCTGCCAGAGCGGGAACTCCTTTTTGGTCTCCGAATATTGCTGTTAGCGGCTTATGGTCAGTTATCAGCCTAAACCTCCTACCGTACAAATACTTCTGGAAACGCTGAATTCCATAGACGATACCCAAAGCCTCCCGTTCTATCTGTGGGTACTTTTTTTCAGCCGGGGTTAGCGTCTTCGATGCATAAGCAACTGGTCTTTCAACACCATCAACCATTTGTGAGAGAACACAACCAACACCAACCGGTGATGCATCACATGCCAGTAGAAGCTCTTTATTACAGTCATAGTGAGCTAGTATCTGGCCACTGGTAAGTATGGACTTTACCTCACGTACAGCTTCATCGCAGTTGGCAGTCCACTTCCATCCAACATCATCACGCAGCAGGCGATACAACGGAGCTAGGAGGTGTGATCTG
The DNA here is from genome assembly GCA_945261195.1 of Cryptosula pallasiana. Classification (NCBI taxonomy): domain Eukaryota; kingdom Metazoa; phylum Bryozoa; class Gymnolaemata; order Cheilostomatida; family Cryptosulidae; genus Cryptosula; species Cryptosula pallasiana. The sequence continues at coordinate 35,907,202 of OX183136.1, forward strand.
TTTGGGATGAACTTCGCATAGTAGCTGACCATGCCTAAGAATGTTTTTAGTTGCTCACGACCTGTCGGATTAGGAGCGTTTAGTACAGCACTGACTCGTCCTGGTATTGGTGACACACCGCTTTTGCTAATTTTGTAGCCTAGATACTCTATGTCATTTTTCATGAAGCTACATTTGTCCCTGTTAGCGTGAATACCGTGTTTAACCAGACGTGCTAGTACTTTATCTAGTAACTGCAAATGCTTAGAGTCGTCTTCTGCTGTTATCAATATATCATCGATATAGCACACACACCCATCTAACCCCTGCAGTATAGTGTCCATCACTTGTTGAAACATCAAAGGAGATGTTTTTACACCAAATGGCAATGTTGTCGGTTGAAACAATCCTTGCAAAGTAGTCATGGTGAGCACTTTTTGTGACTCCTCATCAACGGGTAGCTGTAAAAAGGCATTTGCTAAATCGATCTTGCTGAATTTGTCTCCTTTTAGTTGCGACAATATGTCTTCTATTGTAGGTAATACATATACATGATCTTCAATTTGCCTGTTTAGTGACACCTTGTAGTCAGCACAAATTCGAACCTTACCCGATGATTTGGGCACAATGACTAACGGCGATGCCCAATCACTATGATCTACAGGTTTGAGTATACCACTAGCTACTTGATTCTGTATCTCACTAGCTACAACCTCACGTAGTGCATACGGTACAGACCTAGCTTTGTGATGTTTCGGCTTTGCGTCAGGTTTCAGTGTAATGGTGGCTGTGTATCCTTTGATTTTACCAAACCCACTAGCAAATACAGAAGAATGCTTCGATAACAAGTGAGTTAAGTCGTACTTGGGTTCAGGATCGACCATGCACACAATCTCTGGCCAGTTTAGTCTAATCACCGACAACCACTCGCGGCCTAGTAACGCAGGACGGCTACCTTTTACCACTATCAGACGAAGTTTTTCACTAGTTTGTCTGTTATACTCTACGCTAGAACGAAATTCACCAATTGTCTCTATCTCATGACCACTATATGCCTTTAGAGCAGTGCTACACCGTTTAAGTTGAATGTCACTAAAGTGTGTATTGTAGATAGTCTCGTTGATTAGCGTAACGCCACATCCTGTGTCGACAGTAAACCTTACTGGTATATTGCACACATTCACAGTTACATAATATGCGGGTTTAGACATTGGCCTACCACCATCATTCACAGTATACAAGTTTTCTAAAGTTTGCTCTCCATCAGTGGCGGTTACTTCCCCCACTTTAGACGCATCCGCCATACTTCTACAGGCTGGCCTGATGTGACCAACCTTGGAGCAAAAATGACATCTAGCATTCTTGAACCTGCATGTTCTAGGCTCATGATTGCCATTACACCTGAAGCAAGATTGTTTGGAACCAGGCCCCTTCTCGGCAGCATCAGCATTTGAACTAGAGTTATAGTGGCTTACCTTAGCACCGTCTACTTTGTTTACACTAGCAGAATTTATACCAGACTTGCCAGGATAGAGATGTATGCTGTCCATAGACACAGCCAGTTTCTTTGCCTTATCCCACGTGAGCGGATCGGCGTTTGAAGCTTCTCGTAGCAGAGCTTCACGTATACTGCCATCTCTTATACCAGTGATCAATCTGTTACGTAAACGGTTGAACAAGGCGTCACCATTTCCAAAGCCACAGTTGATTGAGAGTTCACTAATAGCCACTATATACTCATTTATTGACTCATGCTCCTGCTGCATTCTCATGTCAAACTTCACACTTTCATTTACATTGTTTACTGAGCTGTCATAGTAAGCATCTAGTTTTTGAAGAAGCTCCTCATAAGTCTTATCTGTGACCAGCTCAGGTGTGCAAAGACTGACTAACAGCTCAACAGTCTTGCACCCCACGACAGCTATAAAACAGTCAAGCTTTGGCTGTGCCTGCGTCACCTTGTTGGCTCTTAACCAACACTCCATACGCATCTTGTATGTTGTCCAACAAGCGGATTTCGGGTCGAATTCATCAAGTCTCCCTACTCCTGCCATAATGATAGTTTTATCCTCGTCGCCAGTTGTTATATATTGTTACTGAAAAGATGCCTATGCAATACATGCATTTCTATTTATTAGCACACAACCAGGTTAAACAGTGTACATGTACAGCCAAAAAGTGCAGCTATCTAGCTGGCAACATCATATGAGTCATCAGTAAACAAGTGACCAATAGCAATACAGTAAAAAGGGAACTTCCCTAATTGTCAAGACATGACAAATACGTCTCAAAGTTTTGTTATTGTGGAAATGTCAAGCAGTTCCCTCTATAAATTTGGTTTATTTTGTTGGACCATGTTTCATCACAACATTATTACAACTACTTGAAATACCAGTTTACATTTTTAAAATTTATGGTTTTTCATTTGGTGAACTATTGCTTATAAGAAATACTTTTTTATGATCAATGAACTGAGTAATGACTGAAATGAAGCGAGCAAACTGCCCAAAACATATCTCAAAGCTTTAGAAATTGATCTCAACCTATAATTTTGGAATTTTTTTACGATTTATAATAACAACATAAACTGTTTCTTAGAGGCTGCATGAGTTTGACATTTTGTAAATATATTCAATTTCAGTTTTCCATTAAAATCTAATGACAAGAAAACATTTGTCTCAGGCAAAAGTATGCAACAATTTTGAGCAACATAATTTCTTTGAAATTTTATCCGATTACAAACAATGTTTCGGTAGTTGAGCATTATGATTATTAAAAATATTATATCGGGTAAGTAGTCATAGAATAGGGATAGCAAAATAAAATTAAAAAAGCTGGTGTAGAAACTTTATTAATTCATTAATTTATTTTTATTTTCAGGACTACAGCTAGCCACTGGAAATCACAACTCAACAGAAGATCCCTCCGAAATGTATAACAGTTATTCAGCAGGTACTGTAGACTGTTTAGACAAAGATTATTAAGAATCAAATCAAAGCGGGACGTTTCAGGTTTTAGAAAATAACAGCGGAAATTATTTTTACTCTCAAACTGCTAACGATTCTTCCTTCAGTTGTACTTGAGAACTTATTTTTGCGCATCCACTTTTTTAGCTGTATTTGTAAAATGAGCGCACCCGCTTAAGGTTACCACCAACTAAACTGAGGACTTGATTGTTGCTAGTATGACAAATAATTGTCAATAAAGACGTAAAAAAATATTCTTTTTGTCTAATAAGATTATAGGTTTATCAAATTGGTTGAAAAACACAAATATTGCTTTTATACTAGATAATAATTAACTGGCATGGAATGAGCAGCTGAAGTATCCAAATCTTGTGATAAGATAACGTTATGTAATAGTAACCTAAACATGTAGTTCTGATTGTTTGTGGAGGCATTTATTGTAAACCCTGCAGCTTACAGCTTGTTGTTATCCATCATTTAAAGCTCCCAGCATTAGAGTAAAAATACCATGATAACTATTTAAATGAGTAAAATGAAATGCTCAAGTTTTTTTATTTTAATGCAAAACTTTCCATATAATGGTCCATAAAGTGTTGTAGGTAACTTGGATGCTATATATACATATTCAAATATCACTGCACCGTTCTTTAAATGTTGGTTTTTAACAAATCAATGGCAGTTGGCTTGTGCTAGATAACGTGACTCAAGTATGTGAGCAGCCAAAAACCAACATGGACAATATTTTTCACTTTTGTGCGAGTAAAATATAAGGGCTTTGTTCAAAACTGTGCCAGCTATGTTGAAAGGAAAACAATATGATTTGTGAGACAACTGTTTGCAACTTGAAGCAGTTTAAGAGTGCTTTCGGTTAGTATGCGACGCAACTGTATTGGATGCGTGATTGGGCTTATCTCGCATCCAAATGGGTTAGTGCTTTGGATACGGGCCATTGATGCGTACCACCGAACAGCGACGCATACTGCCATCGTATTCTAAACATTCCTGCCCAAATACGACGGCCTGTCGCTTCGTCGAATATCGGATGTGATGGATTAGCAGGGGGATTATACGACGCCTTGCCGAAGGTGTCGTCGCGTACGGTCATGCCTGACCACGCATCACTAGATGCGATTACTAACCGAAAGCACTCTAAATATTGCTTTACCTCTGAAGAATTTAACCTGGCTGATCCTTGGGAAGTTATTAGGAGTATTCGCGACCTGTACATCTAACGAACTACAAAAAGTAATAGGTGTTCTTAATTCGATACGTCGTGTATGCAACGGAACATCAGTTTAGAACAACATTAATATTAAATGAAATGTTATAGTTTACCTAACAAATCATAAAGAAGATAACTCCCAAATTTTAAAACAATCAAGAAAATAATAAAATTTGAACTGCTGTAAACTAGAGTAGCTTGTAAAGCTGCCCTTCAATTTAATAAACTTTAAATGCTTGCGATTATTTTGAATTATTTTTCAAGAATATAAAAACGGTCTATGAAAATGAAAAATATCAACTCGCTCGTTATTATATGTTTAGTGTTCGGTTTCATTCGGGAACTACGAACAACATAAATAAACACTCGTTGATTATCATTTTTATTCAGTGAGCTACTTTTTGTTGACCCACGAGTTTCAAACAAAATGATTATTTCTTGGTTGAGTTTATTACCGGTCTGATTATTTTTATTGCGATGAATTTGGCGAACAGAGATCGCGAATACTCTTATAATTAGCGCAAAGCGGACTACTCACACGAACATTATAAGAAAGTGAAGCAATTGCTCAGATGCGGTTGTATGAAGGAATGAGACTCTAATATATTGTTGTGGTGAATAAGTAATGAGTTCATTTGTTCACATCAAATAAATGAATTTTGGCTGCAATAGAGTTTAAATCTTTTTGTTGCATTAAAAGTAAAGAAATAATGCTTTTTAGGAAATGATGTATATAATACAGACCAGCCAATTGCTAATAATCATTTCGCTTGTTTGAATTCAGCGAGTCTGTCTGGAATCATTGCCTGGTAGGTGGAAATTAAAGAAAGTGATCGAGTTAGGACAAACTTGGTGCAATTTCTGCCACAACCCGAGAACCCATGAGATCACAAACTATTGACTATGTTTAATTGTCCCTGTAGAGGGAGCAAAATTTTCAACAGTAGCCACCTGAATCTTGCTGTTATGCTTTTGTGCTTAGCAAGGTACAAAGCTCTGCCTAATATGAAGTATAATGCTCTGCCAAACTCTTCAAAACCCTGTCCCCTAGCTCATGGATCAGTGCACAAAATACAATGTTTTTTGCACGCTTAGATAAGTTAGAACACAACTTCACACATGAGAAACAATTTTCAGACATCGCTATGAAAACATAAAACTTGTATCTTTCTGGGAAGATAAAAATGATTTTTATTATCAAGTTTTTGATACACAAGAGCTTTTAAACCTTTTTATCTTTTCCATACATTAAGCTCTTTGACAGCATATATTGTTAAAAAAAGACCTGTCCGAAAAACTTGATAAAAAAAGTTTTTTTGTAGATACAACCTTTAACCTGTGTCTCAACCTATAGTCTCAAGTTCAAATGTTCAGTTTGAAAATTAAATGATGGAAGAACTAATAAAATGCAGTTTGGGGTTTTTTTTCGCAGTAATATCGTTGGAAACTTTTATGATAATTAAAGTTATCACGAAAGACTAGGCCCCTTTCTTCACCCTCTCCCACCCTATACCCCCTACTATCCCCCTACACCCGTTACCCTACCAGCAACAGGAGGTTTGAGTGGACCCGGAGCCTTTCCTTCATCATATATATGTATTTTTCCGGATTTAAGGATACCGGCTATACCGGGTCTATACCGAGCCAGTATAGACCCTGTATTTTACAAATACAACATAGAGGACCTACCCGGGCCAGTAATCCGGGCCAGCTAATAAAGATGGCTGCTAAAGGTAGCCTGGGACCTAAGGAGCTGGAAACCCTTTGCCACATGGATACCGAAGCAATGCAAACGATGGGAGCAGAGACTAGGAAGTGTGGACACCTTATAAGGATTTCCACCACCACAGAAAGAGCTGAAAAGGAGCTCAGAGTCACTTTGCTATTTGTTTGCTCCTCCCATTGGTTTACTGTGTTATTGTGAATTGCTTTACCTCTTTTTATTTGTACGTATTTTGTATTATTGTCTGTCATTGGCTCACCCTTAGTAAGAGAATCAGTTTTCCTGCCTTCTCCTGTAAAAGGAGCTGCTGCACATGAGAGAAGGTAGAAGTTAGTGGATTTTTGTGCTATACCTTTATTATCTTGCTCAGCAGAATGATATAATAGAGTATTTTATTCTTGTGAATCTCCGTGTGGTCTGTCTGGGTTATGGACCTCGAAGCAGTCATTAGTGTCTAGAAGGAGTGGATATCGTTGTGTCAGTAGTAGGAGAAAATCTACTACAAGATGTTGGCTCATTTAATGATAATTTGCATTATGTGTTTGTTGTACAAGTAAAAGAGCGACCCAGAATTGGCTCTCCAATAACCAACTTCACACTCACATACATTTTAGGAAATGCTGATGGAAATATTCAGATATCAACAGTGTGCTTGTTTGTTTTTAAACAATTGAGAAACTTAACTCACGTAATAAGTATGACAACTGCTGCGAGTAACTGAGTACAAGTAATCATAAAAATTTATTATTATAGTGGCAAGTCATGGAAAACATGGGTTCTAACAAAAAGTAGGAATTATTCATATAGCTAGCAAGCAAATATATCATAGTTTGGATACCTTGCCAGCAAAGCAGCACTGAAGCAGTGAGCGCCAAACAGTTTTGTGATAATCTTGACATAACAAAAACGTGTTCATTTTAGAAATGCCATCAAAGACATCAAAACTGCTGCAACAGGCGGACCTCTATGTACGACTCCCGTGAAAATTGGCTTCATCAACTAGTTTTGACAGTGACTAGTGAAGTGCTTAGTAATAGACAGCCACTAGTATACATCAGTAGACATTGACTAGAATATGTTGTAGCCAATATCCTGGCTGTGCATTATTGGTTTCCATTGTAAACTGTATAATTTGGAAGGTTCATGTTGTACTTTAGAGAATCAGTTATTCAAGTAGCATGTTGTATACCTCGTTTACAAAAACTTTCTTTCAATTTCAAGGCTTTGATTATGAAAGTTGGCAAACACAAGATAATTAATAGAGACTTCGTGCTTTCGGTAACAACAGAGTGCATTAACTGTTGGGTATTGTAAACATAGATTTTGTATGCGATTCCAGGTACTTGCGGATCCTGGTTTTCCTATGGAGCTGGTGGTGAACAGGCCATGTGTATAGATCACTACAGTAGCTACTCTTATACTTTGGCTGATGCTCAAGATTACTGTTCTACTCAGCAGGTAAACTGTTCGGTGCCTTTTTTGTACATAAAAGCATCAATAAGGAAGCTGCAATCTTAGTTATATTATGGAAAGCATTTTTCTAATCCTGCTTTTTTCTTACTACTTTTGTTCGAAACTTGATTGTTACCCTTCACTTCCACAGATTACTATAACATACCAACCTAATGAAACATTTTAGTTTAACTTATTATTGTGATCATATGCGGTGATGAAAATAGTAATGAAGGAAAAAATGATAAATGCTCCTAATAAGCATGAGCCTAATCTATATTTTTATCTTCCACTGACAATAATAAGCCTTTTGGCCAAGTGAGTGACGTGGTGTGAAACAAATCACTAAATAATTTTTTGGCAGTTTTACACGAGTTGCTTTGAGATATAACCAAAGCAAGCTGCTACCTGCTTCAGTTTTATTTGAACGCCGTGTAGTTAATGGTGTGCATTCAAGCATATGGTAATAATAAGTGAACCACTAACCGGATTAGTAGGAATGCAGTAAATAAATTGACGAAAAGGTCAAAAAACTTTTTCATGTTGAAATCTGAGCCAAGCGCTCACACTCCGAATAGAGTAGTAATAGACCAGCTGCATTGCGTACGTTTTCTTTACTATCTAACTAATCAAAAAATGTGTTAAATCCATTCGCTAAAATGGGCTACAACTTATTATTTAATAGTGTGGTAGATTTTGGTGAATGTTCATAGTAAACAGGGCGTTTGCTATACCACTTCTCCACTCTATGCGCTGGCGATGCACCTACAGCCATCGGTATGATGCTGTGCCGGTAGCAAAGCCATACTGTGCCGGTAGTACAGTACACAGGGCCGGTACCAGGCCAGTAGTGACCTCTACAGGGTCGGTAGTGACCTTTGCTGGGCCGGTATGCTGACACAGGGCTGGTATAAGATGGCTGCCATAGCTGAAGAACTTCGAAACTAGCAAGGACTTACCACCTTGCCAGGAACCGAAGCCACCTCCCTTAACATCTGCGGTAACCAGGACCACAAGCTAGCTAGAGCCTTGGGACCCTATAGGACAGCCTGATTGGTCAGCAGGAGACAGGACTCCGCCCTTAGCCACTTGGCACCTCCCTTATTTAGCCTTATTGCATTGTTTGATTGGTTCCCTATTTATATAACTGATTGTATTTGCTAGTTTACTTCCTGTGCTCTAGCTGTTATATGTTTTATACCTGTGAGCTCTCCTATAAAAGGAGAGACTTTTTATATATCCATTGCATTCATTCTCATGTCTTGCCACAAACACCCTAGAGGAATAATTACCCTCAGGACTTTGTCTTGAGAATATAGCCACTTACACAAGCACTACGCTGTATTGTTTGTGTGAGCCATGGGCTCTTGCTATACCGGGTAATTCGGTTACCCTGCACAGTTGTCACTGTCGAGCAGTACAGTGTCCCCTCTGGAGAGAGGCAGAATACTTGAGAATAGTGAATGTCTGTGGTAATCAGACCGGAATCCATTACAATAGTAACGTGTGGCCCGGCTAGTATTATTGTTGACTGCCTTTTTTTGCTTGATTGGACGTTTGCATAGAAACTTGTACCCCGTAAGAACCAACCTGTAGAGCCAGCAAAAAAACTTAATATTGTCAGCATTTCAAGTAGCAACACATCGCAGTAAGTTACATTTAACTGCTTCATAAGAACACAAATTATGGAAAAAGAGTTTTAATATTTGTTTCCATGAATGGAAAACCCTTAAAATATGACATTGTAATGATAAAAAACATTTTTCCTATGCCATGTCACACTAAAGTCCCAATCACCTTGCGTAGAGAGACGTTTTAATATAATGTAAATCATGTTAAACTTGATTTGTGTTATATAAAAAAAATAACAAATAACATTCTCTATAGTTAGCTACTAGTTTTTTTCACCTGTGCTATATCAAACCCAAATAATAGCTGAGTGCGAAAGTGAATTATTATTTAAGTTCACGCAATGGCTAATATACAAGCATGTGTTTGTTTTACAGACTGCATATGCTTATGGAAGTTTTCACTCTGAGAGTTCTCTTACCTCAGCAAGGAGTTTCTTTAATCTAATCTCTCCTGACCTAACTGGTGCAGATGTGTAAGTATATTCTATTATATGGCTGTCATGGCTTCTCTAGGAAACAAATTATCGAAACTATAACTCTATCTGTATTGATAAACAGCTAACATGCCGTCAGTTATATAGTGTCGACTGAGATGTTCTACTGGAAGAAAAAATGTCTCTCTAGCAAGGGGAAATGTAAAATTTGTCACTACAGCTTTTGCTGATAGTTATAAAGCATTATTATTAAATCCTTTTTCAGCATTGGTTGATCACTGAAATGGTTTTTTGCTCAGTTTATCTAGACTGGGAGAAAACAGTGTGTTTGCTTTTTAAAAACTCCGCATTTATTCGAACTACATAAGTTGTCAAAGCACATCAATTAAAATCATTAAATTTAGTTTAATAATTAACATCAGCTAAGCATTTTACCTCACCAGTTTCTGTCCATGATAGATACGTGTGCCTCCCACTCATCCTTTGATAAACTCCATGGTGTGATGACATAATGGAGGTTAGTGCGACCAATGTTTGCTGAACAAGATGCTAAAAAAGTTGAAATTTTACAACCAATTTTTTTCTATAAGATAACAATAACCCTACTTAGAACTGAAGATTCTGCAATAGGAAGTCAGAGAATGAAAGTACTAGTCAGCACACATGTATGTGTGATATATTGTTTGCAGATACAAGCGTGGTTAAATGTTGCACCACAGCCAAACTTGTACTTCAAGGAACCAGTAAGACATTACGAAAACCTCAAAACCTGTGATATTTTCCATTGAGTTAATATGATACAATAGAACATTTTTACCAACTCTGTTTTTTCAGTAATGCCACGTCTATTGTTTTAAATGAATGATAGCAATGAGCTTACTTTGGCTTGTTTGGCAGTCCTCACATTTATGTCTCGCTCCCAAAATGAGCTGATAAATTACAAAGATTTGTTGTTTATAGTTACTTTTTGGCAAAATGCAGCAATTAATGTTATTGTCTTCAAATAGAGGAACCATTGCCAATGTATAATATGAAAGATTTTGTTTGCTTTTACTTGAAACAAGTTTATATTGTGTCAGTAATGCTCCATAGCACTCAGTATCATCTGTACCTCAAAATGCAGTAAACATCTCTTGGATGACGCTTAGCTCCATACCAGATCTCCTCTGCACACTTTTTCTACACTCCTTTACAACTCCTTGGCTTCCACAAGCCAAGGCTTTTACTCTTGACCCTTTCTGAGTCAAATCTTTCTCTTCTACACTGACTTCCAATTACGGCTGAGTGGATCTCATTGCTCTATGCTAAATTACAACTGCCACTGGCTAGATCTCCTTCCTCTATGCTCCCTTCCAACTACCACTGAGTGGATCTCCACATCTAAGGACTCTGCTGACTCACAAAGAACCGCAAAGACATCCCGTCAGATATACAACTATGTACTTAGTAAAAATATACACTTTGTTTTTATAACTACACACTAGGAGTCACAAAACTACTATTTGTTTTCTACGACATCTGATAAAGATCTAAATGACTATTCATACATTATATAAAGTAATATTTATGTATAATGTATGTAAACGATGCAGTTGGAGACAAGCAGTTCAAATGCCAATAGTAAGGACAAAATTTAAGTAGTTTATGCTGGAATTATTTACTCTTCCGCTTGTCGAGCTTGCTAGTTCTTTTTGGTCATTTTCAAACAGCTTGTAATCAGCCATTGAGCAGACTCCTGTTTGTCCATAGTTTCTGTAGAAACTTGGTTAAATATCTAACAGTTTTCCAATAGCTCTCCAGATGCTTAAAACTTCAGTTTTTACAGAAGTTGCCAATTGGTGAGAATCGAGCTACGTTTTAAGTTTAGACCAACGTTAGATCTAACCCTTCGAGTTGGATCTAACGTTTGAACTACTAACTGTTATTAAAGAGAGAAAACTCAACTTTGTGGGCAGTTTCATATTTTTGAGGTGTTTAGAGGGAGGCAGGATAGATTAGAATGCAAAGAAGCAGGTGAAAGGCCCTCCTAAGCAGTTTGGGGGTGTTAAGGGTGAACTGGAGGTCCAGAGAAGGTTTTTGATAAAATCAGTGTTTTGTCAAAAAACTCATTTACTACGAGTTGGGGGTTTTACCGTGGTATGATTGCGAATGCCTGTGTGTAAGAGACCGTGGTGTATTTCAGAGAGTTTCAGGCCCATTCTCCAGCAATGTCAGCTGTGTTAGGAAGGAAAATGAAGTACAGTTCAATTGTAGAAGGTTTATTGTTTACACAAGCAGTTAATTAAAAACTTCTTATCAGTTTATCTGACCTTTTAGGTAGATCGACTTAAACTCTTTCTAGAGTCAACCTAGAGTTGACCTAGACTTGACCTAGACTTGACCTAGACTCCACATAAACTCTACCTCAGACTCGGCCGCAACTAAAAACCAAGTCTTCTACTAACCAATATCAGATGTAGTAATGACAACTGGCCAGACACGTTACACTCACCAAAACTCTTAATAAGTTTTAGAATAAAGATATACAGTATGAAATATTCACTTGTCGCAGATAACTCACAACTGATTGCAATAAGATTTTGCTATACTTATATAAAGTGCAGGAGTGGTTGAAAACAGAGCGCCCCATTGGCTTATAGTCGGCGAATTATAAATCATTTTTAACAGCCCCGAAAAAAACATCAGCTTGTTCAGCGCTCATTATAATCTTGGTGGCTCTTAGTACGACTGTACTAACTGCTATAACTCCGTTTATTTTCCATAATACTTTCATTTGGAGTCATGATCTTCTGAACGGCAATAGTAGGCAATTCTCAGTTGATACCAGACTATATCAAACTGTTTTGATAAGAGACTGAAGTTTGTATGCATTATGACGGAGGCTTGAAAATTACAGGGAGGAAAGATGGATATTCAGGGATAGACTGGGGTATTGGGGAATTAAGTGGGGTTATGGGAGGTAAACTAGGATAATCTGGAGGATAGGCTGGCGCAATCTAGGGCATAGGCTGGGGTATTGAGGGATAGACTGAGATAATCTGGAGGCTTATTGGTGCCATGGTTCCTGGTAAGGGAATGCTGTAGGGCTCTATGATGGCATTGTTGTTGCAGGCAGTTCATCCACGGTTAATGGCAGGTTGGGTTGGGAGAGAACAGTTATCAAGTGGTTGAGCACTCTGAGAAGGGTGAGAACCCTCACCCCACATTACACTAGAGGGAGGGTGGGGGTTAGTAAGTGGCCAGGAGCGGATACAAGTTGTAGGGGTAAATTCAAAAGATTTCAAAACTAATTCCTTCACAGTATGGTGGAGTAAGGTAAAGTGGCTGGATTTAGTTTAAAATTATCAAAAAAAAGGAGATCATTAGTGGAAAACAGATTGCTAAGCAAATCTATCATAATGTTAATTAGTGTTTTTGACAACAAAACACCAAAAGAGCTAGATGTTTATTCTAGAATAAATACAAACACATACAGTGGCTTCTGCGTTGGTGATGTAAAATTTTTGTATACTTTAGACCGTTGACCTCTCCAGAGGCAGACCCATACACTTACAAAATACAGAGTACTGATGGCGACAATGATTGCTTCTACTTTATATACGGTAGGCCTAGATGAATAATATAATTATATAACAATTATAATTTTTGTTCCATGTTATAAATACATGTATTCATCATTCAATTATCTTCAGGGGTTTAATAGCTTCAGAAATAACTTGTTTCTGAATTGAAAAAGTTTTAATAAGATTTCTAAACATGTAAACATTGGGAGGTAAAATGGATTGTCTACTATATACCATGATACCACTCTTCTATCTTGAATACAAACATTTATATTGAATAAAACAAACATGTATGTCTATGTAGCTACCAACCACAATAATGGTACAGGTGTTGGTTCTGTGTTTGGAGATGTCTGCACCAAACCAGCAAATGCTATCTGTACTAACACTGGCTCGCAACCAACCACCACATCATCTGGTAAGTCTACCACATCACTAACTCACCAAAGTTGTCTTAGTATGCAACTTTTTGAGCAATAAAAATCAAAGCAACAATGAAATGAGATTCTTTCCTAAAGAGTTGTTTTATCGTTAATGCTACTAAAGTTTTATCTGTTAGTACCTAGTAATTGAAACAAACTTGGTGGTTTGGAAACATTTCCTTAAATTACTTCACAAGAGTTTGAAAAAATAATTAAACACTTTTTCTGAAACATAGTTTGACTAAAATGGGAAAAATGCATTTGAAAGAAATTAGTTTGATTCTATGAAATCCTTGGAATCTATTAGCCTGCTTAATTCTTTTGTTTTTTCTACTTGAAGTGATAGTAATTATAACAGATCTAACATCTCAAAATGACAAAACTAAATAGCATAATGCAGATAAGAATAGGCTTGATCGCATTCGATTGTAAACAATTTGGTATAATCATAAAGTACTACTCCAAAGGAACTGATTCCTGCTAACAACTGAAGACTGAAATAAAAATAGTTATCTCCTTTGGGCGTACACTCTTAGAAACAGAACCTGCTTAAGAAAACATTCGATCTAAGTTCTGTGCCCTTTTCTTTCATTCCTCAGATGATTAAAACATAAGGCATCAGTTGCAGCAAGCTAATCTTCAGTTATCTCAGAAAAAGGTAACCAAGGTATCACCCTATAAAGTAAAAGTTAATATTACTTGGTAAAAAGTAAACAAAGAGCAATGATCAATAAAGATTTAGAAAAATAACTTTTTGTCAAATTATGATATTTAACTGATTAACTTTTGGCAAACAAATTACTTGCTGATTTGCTAAATCAGAAGATTTGAGTAAACTTGAAAAACACAGCTGCTCCAACCTTTTACGTGTCACTTGTCATTAGTTCATCAAATTTGTTCAACTTGCAGATGATTATAGCTCAACACCTCAAAATGACTTGAAACTAGCCACACCTACGTCACAGACTATAACTAGTTTCACTCAAATGTCTCAGAGTTACGTTGATAGCATGACTACTAGTTCACCAGACAAACTAGACAATTACTTGAGTACAATAGGGTACACTGACTTTACCACTTCTGACTCCATCAGTGTTCGCACAGATACAACAGAAACAAATGACACACCCACAACTGATGTAAATGAAACACCCACAACTGATGTAAATGACACACCCACAACTGATGTAAATGACACGCCCACAACTGATGTAAATGACACACCCACAACTGATGTAAATGACACACCCACAACTGATGTAAATGACACACCCACAACTGATGTAAATGACACACCCACAACTGATGTAAATGACACACCCACAACTGATGTAAATGACACACCCACAACTGATGTAAATGACACACCCACAACTGGGACAGATTATACTCCAAGGATTGTTCAAAGTGACGTTACTACACAAATATTTGACTCAGACACAACCTCAAAAACTGACGCACGCTCAACACAGTCAGATGCTCTTACACCAACACCAACAAACACAATACCCACGCCTACAGATTTTACAAACACTCCTGCCTTTACCACAAATTACAAAACATTAAACAACACTCCTTCATATGAAACAAAAACTTTACCCGCGACAAACAACGTGACAAACAATACCGATATACTGACTGCTAGTTATGACAATTTGACTAAAAAACAAACAGAAATCACAACAGGAGAGCCAATTGCCTCGACAGATATGTCTATAGGTATTGTAGATGTTGTGTTGCTGTTGTTAACGGCTTAAGCATACCTCTAAAGCTGCTGACTAGATGGCTGTCTGTGTGCAAGTGCTGTAGCTTTAAGATTATGTTACAAACTAACAAACTATAGACGCTTTTTAACCATTGATTTTACTTGGTTGCAATCTAGTTGCAAAGTTATGTTAAAATTCATATACTTTGTTAGGAGGATTGAATGCAGTATCAACAGCACAAAAACGCTTGTGTAGCTCAAACCACAAGAAGCTTTTTATTTTTGCACAATGTTATTGTTAGGCCAAGCAAAAGTGTTTTTATGTTTAAAAAAGGTGATTTATGTAAACTTTCATGAATGAAGCTGTAGTAGATGTATTTGTTGATCAATCTCATCTCTCTGGTAACCAGTCACATGGTTGCTGTGGTAGTTGTCTCACTTTCTAAATAATAAAAAAAAGAATTACATTTACTGACAACCTGTATTTACAAAATTCTGTTTTCCGATTTAGTACTTCCGTCTTTCGGTATCACACGGCGAGTTTGACTTAAATTTTACCTCGAGTTGTTTGAATATAAGCTGAGCAATTAAACTCTGCAAGAACAGGCTCTCCTAGTTTGTAATATGAAAGTAAAATATATTTTAGCCATCGATTACTGTTCAAGCTGGACCGCAATAGGAAAAGATAACTACCAGTACTTCTGTGTTGACACCCAACCAGTGAGCTCACTTCCTGCCATGGAGTCAGCGTGTAAAGAGGTAAAGTGTTCAATTGGTACAAGTTTGGTTGTTCTAGTATACACTTTAGTGTTTTAACACTGATAGATAAGACTTATCATTGCTTTTTATTTCCACCAAAAGTTGTTTGTATTTCGTATCTCTACATTTTATAGAATGACCCAAATGCAACATATGCATCAGCATCAACATCCACTGCAGCAGAAGCACTCTTTGCTGAGTTTGCACCTACCCTACCTTCGATTGACTCTTCATCAGGCGATTAGTAAGTAACCAGTTTTTTTTTATATTTTGGAACACGTGTACGCTGATATCTGACTGCATTCATATTTTGGATTGACCTCAGGGGAAATTGAATGAAGTGTATACTAAATCTTGCTAGAGTATGGGTATAGTCTAGCTTTTGCTGACCACTGACTGCAAATAAATGTCTACTATTAATGTGGTATTTTATTGTAGTACAACGCCAGTAGCTTCTCCATACTTTAAAATATATGATGGCGCTGATCAGTGCTACTACTTCTTCAATGGTATGTATGGCTACTAAAATCATCCATATATATACCTTTTGTCAACACTTTTGCTTGAAAAGATGGTTTTACCTCATATTACAAAATCTACAACTGCAGTATTATATCTCCATTTATCTTTTCAAGTGCTACTAATGTCCTGTTGATCCATAAAGAGCTGCAAAAATAACGTTGCTAAACCAATTTTTTGTTGGAAAACTAAAGACAGAAAAACAACTAATGGGCAAACAACTCCAAGTACTTTATTATGGGATGTAGGTGGCATTGTGCACACATCTATATAGTTATGTGAGTTGAGAAAATGGTATGAAGTGATGAGAAATAAACGTGAAATGGGAAGCATGGCATGCGCAGGAATACATAAGTCAGACACCTCTGAAGAAAGTATCTCCTTGTACCAGGAGTTGTGTAGCATTAAGATAATGAATGTATGCGCTATAAAATTTATAAAGGTGTTTATGGTAGGAGGAGAAAGGTGGTGGATAAAAGGGGGTGAAGGGGTGTATCCCAAAGAGAAAGAAAAGTTTTCCACCTGATCATTCGCTGATACTTTCTACAGCAGTGGGATGTGAAAGAAAACTTTCATTTAATATATCAAAGTTATTGATTGATAAATCGTATTACAGTCATTATCATATCATATGGTTTTACATAATATAATATAATACGATTAATAAATATAATGCATGTCGTGTAACTGACTAGTGTGGTAAATGATTATAAATTAGATTATTCATTCATTCCTGCCCAGCATGAAGTTGCTTTTTGTTAAAACATTTAGGTGAAGGAGCTCATCATTTTGATGAAATGACAAACTTCTAAAATCTGATGCAATCTGTACCGTGATTGTAGTGTAATGGTTTTCGTCTAAGTCTGATTATGTGTTTTGTGTAGATAAATCTACAGATACTACAGTACTTGTGTCACCTTGTGATGGAACAGGGAGAGTTCTTTGTAAGACATCAACAGCACCAACAACTGCTGCAATAACTACAGGGAAGGCTGATACAACACCTTTGCTAATCTGGACTACACCATCATACGATGCTGTGCTAGCAGAACTGGGTGTAAGTTGGCTTTTGTTAAACCAAGAGAAAACATATTTGAGAGTAAAAATTTACAAGTGATAATAAATTTTCTAAATATAACAAGTCTACTTGTTTTCAGTCTTAAGTTTATGTCAGCATATTATTCAAGTTTAAAAGACTTTCGAAAAGATCACCGTTGAGTTTTACTTGAGAAAATTCACAATTATTTCATTTAATTTATTCAATTCCAGCCAAGGCGCTATGCAATAAGTAAACTTCAATACGCCTGTGAAACAGAAACTTTTACGGTATACTCTTTGGATGAAAGTATTGTTTCATCATATAATAAATCACACGCCACTTCTTTTTAAATCAGGCCCTTCTTATTAAATGATTTGCTGCAGACAGAGCCTATTTACAACGTATTTGCTCTGAGAAAATGCTAGCAATTACGGAAAGTAACAAGTGGTAAAATAACGCCAAAACAGTAAGCTGTCACTTCTAAACTTTCTGCAAACTTGTAGGTGAACGATTCCAAACTTGAAAGCATTGTTGATGCAGTTGACACCGTATTGAGTGGCACAGGCCCAGTTACTGAAGGAGCCTTGTTTAGCTATTCCTACATATTAAAGGAAGCCACTACAGGAAACGTTTCAGCAGAAAACTTGGTTTGTAGGATAAGATAACAGATTTGTTTGATGAAAAGCATCTCAATAACCTCATAAAGTAGTGATATTAGCTGTCAAAGATTATAAATGGCCTTTGTATACGTTGTATAACAACTTCATCATTGTGTAACTTATTTTTGATAGTTGTACTTGCTTGGATGAATGTATACCTCAGTTTTCTCTGTTCATTCATATAAATTATTTTGCAGAAATAATTATTATAATAGTGTGTAAATTTTATGTGAATGCCCAATTGTATTTATTAAATAAAAGCAATCTTTCTAGGCAAGAAACATTACCTTTCTGTAAAAACCAATTTCAGGGAGGAGCTGTAGATACCTGTGGTAAACTACTTGATAAGGCTGGCTCTGCATCCAAGTCAGCAATAACCAATATAGCTGGTAATGTTGTGGGAGTCATTGGCAGCGCCATGGAGACAGCTAATACTAAGAGTACTTCTGCTGGTAACTCAACTCAGGTTAGTCACATGTCAAATTCTATAATTTATAATGCAAGGTGTTCAGTATATGCTGTCGAGTCACAAAGTGTGAGTATAACTATCCTCAATTGTTTTAAATGGTATTATATAAAAGTACATTACGTTGTTTATTCGCTGTAGACAGACTACAATGGAAATTTCTCAAATTTTTAGTAACAAAAAATATATTGTTGAAGGCCGTGCTACTAAATTTGAGTTGAACTTTACCAAATACTGCAAATTTCCATCACTGCTAACTGATATATCTATACTACTTTTTATACGAGTTACTTTGTTTCATATCTACTTTAAAAAGTAAAAATAAAATAATTATAAATACAAGCTTGCACCATGTTTGATTTATCACATGTCGCAACCAAATTATGTAACTTGGCTTATAGTCAGCTGAGTTTCTTTTCCAGTCATCAGAAGCACTTGTCACAAACTCCCTAAAATTGATAGACAAGGTTGGAGGTGCTGTATCGAGTACTCTCTCCACCAATGACCCTCCTGTAGTCCTGGAGACAGACTTTGTTGGTATAGGTGTGGCTGTCCAGAATGCCTCCAACTCCAACAATACAGCAATCCAGACTGGATCTCTAAATCTAGCTCTGGAAGGGAATGAAGGAGCTGGGGCTGTGAAACTGCAGGTGACAATACATTTAAAAAACAAAAATGTGACTTCAAGTTCCATCATTTAAATCGTTGAAGACTAGCTGATTTAACCAACCAAGTTTGCAAACTTTCAACCGGCTTGATAAAAAGGTTTACTTTACATGTTGTAAGAGAAAAAATACGGAAAGCGAATGTTGTCAATTAATTTTTTCTTTATATTAGTCCATGTTTGTAAAACAATAGTTTGCTTTTTATATCATTTATTATTATTATCATGTCATTTATTATTTAGTGAAAAAATTGAGTGAGTAAATGAGTGAAATGTTCTTTATAGAGTATGTAAATAATTTATTACGAGCTTAAGTTTCTTTTTAGTGACTTTTTAATCTCTGAAAGTTTGAATTTTGCTTCACAGACAAGCTCATACAAAGATGACCTCTTCAGTAGCATTTCCACCAATGCAGATGACTTTGTTGTTGGAGCTGCTCCATTTTCTTTGAAAGTCGTCGACAACGAAAGTGCTTCCGTCAACTACAAAGCGGCATCGAAATCAAACTTCACCATTGAAAGGGAATCCGAGCCAATATCGGAAGGAGGAGTGATCAAAACATACACCTTCACCACCCTTTACTCCTTTATCAAGGTGGTAACTTGATTCAATGGCTATGTAACATCATTGCATGTTTGTGTTAAACGAATGAACAGCAATTTGGTTGCTGGAATTTATGAAACCTCTTTAAGCTGTAAACCTTTCCCAATAAGTTTTTTACTCGTACTGATATACTTGAAAGGTGTTTCTTACAATACCTGGAGACCCAAGTGTGTTCACAGTGAGATGCTCAATGGACTCGCCCCCTAATGAGACAGATCCTTTTATAGAAGCTCACATTACGGATGAACTAAATGTAACATTGAATCTTTACAACTCATCCATTCGATACGACAACATCACCGGTTAGTAATGATAAAATTTGCTACCAATAAGCTGCATATCTAATAGTACTGTAAATAAATATTTCGTATTATTTTCACTCAAGGCACTATTTTGCAAATTGTTTATTTATCTATTATTGTGTTTGTACAGACGAGATGAGCATTTTCTTGAAAGGAAAGGACCTTGGTTTAGGTGTAGTGTACGTGCACACGCTGTCTGATCAGGTGAATGGTACCAGAACTAAGAGAGCAACCGGATCTCAGTACTCTGCAGGGGCTGCCGTCTACTCCCCGAGAGTCTGGAATGAAACATTAAAGGCCTGGGTTCCATCACCAGATGTGGAGGTAAGGTGCAAGCCTCAGTAATGAGAAAGTTACATTATGGAATGACATTTTTAATTTTGAGTTTACATTGATTTTGTTTAGAATGCTTAGTCACTCGAAAATTATGTAAAAGTTTATACATAATCTGACCCTATCTGAAACAACAATAGATAAGCTGTGCTGAGTTTTTCTTGGTTCATCATCTAAAGAACACTTAATGGAAATTTTGATTAAGCTCGTAAGTAGAATGAAAAAAGCTATCGGTTTCGCATCAATAAAAAGCTTATGTAGACACTACTTGATTCAAAATGCTGCAACTACTCTTTAACAAAACTGTTACGAAAGTTGTATGTACATATTTAAAACAACTTAATTATTTTCAATGTACGTGTAGATTGATCCGGACTCTTCTGGAGAGGAAGTAGTCTTTAAGTCTAACTTTATGGGGTCAATTACATCAGATCTGGCCACCCCACCCAACACAATTGACTTCGATACAGTGTTTGATGACCTAGGAGCTAAGACTAGAGAAAATCCATATGTGCTAATAGTTGTATGCCTGCTCGCCGGTATTTACTTTATCTTTCTTATCCCCATCAGACGTATGGATGTGCGTGACTACAGGATGGTGAGAAAACATATGATTATTTCAAAAATTGATTTGCATCTAGAACAATCATTAGCTTTAGTAGTTCCATATAAAAGTTTCTAAAAATAATTTTGTTTGCTGTTATTTAGTGGGAATACTTACCAATCTTACACAATAAACCAGAAGACAAATATATCTACCAACTCTCTATTGCTATTGGTAAACAGTCAAGTAAGGATTTTGATACTGAAGTGTTTTGTTGTCTGTATGGTGAGAAAGGAAAGACAACTCCTAAAATGTTGGAGGATGGCAAACGAAAGGTCAGCTTGAAAATCACTAGCAGTAAATGAATTGTTTTTCGTTATTGTCTGATATGAAATCATTTTGTATGAAAGAAAACTTTACAGATAAGACTTTTTATGAGATATAGCACTAAAATACTCTTTGATAATGGTTGTATTACAGAGCCTTACTTCCCATGCTAATAATATATCATGTTTTTATTATTATTTTTCTAACAAACAGCTATAACTGGTGTTTTCCAAGTGCTCCGCGTTGGTGTTTAATTTTCAAGAGTTGTTTACTGCCATCGGATTACTGGCCTGTTGATAGCCAGATTTTTCAACGTGTATCGATTCTCGTTTTGGCGTTTGTCAAGGCTTTTAGCATGAATGTTCACTGCTGAATTCAAATAGAAATCAAAGCGTTGATTTTTCCAAAGAGTTGTCTCACCAAATCAACTCACTTTGACGCTTTGTTTGCGGTATTATCTAATCAAAATGAACAACTACTCGAGTTTTTTTTGGAAAAGTGAGTCAAAATAAATTATTTATAACTGTAAGCTCATAATAAGATTAAGGCAACCGGAAGCATTTTGTTAACGTAAATTACCGAGTACATCATAACTAAATTATGATATTAATGATTAATAAATAAAAGTTATTGAATTACTATTTTGCACAACTAGCCAGTGTAGCAAAATACTATAGCACGAGTTAATACAATGTTTATTTTATTTATTTTTTCAGAACTTACCCAGCTAGAATCTGGCTGCTTGCAAAACTCTACCAAACCAATTAATTTGCTATCTTTTACAATATATAGGATATTTGATAAATAAACAATTCAGCGAGCAAAACATAAATTGTTGTTAAATAAATAGCAAGCAGAGTTTGAGATCTGTTTCCTAATGCTTGAGCGCAGAGTCAGCTATGGATGAATTACAAGGAGAAGATTACTCTAAAACCTTTTGATAAATGCTTACAATGTTTTTAATGATTTTTTGGATGAAATGCTCATTCGAGCGTTATCTGCGTTGACCAAAATTTATTTTA
Organism: Cryptosula pallasiana; assembly: GCA_945261195.1. NCBI lineage: Eukaryota > Metazoa > Bryozoa > Gymnolaemata > Cheilostomatida > Cryptosulidae > Cryptosula > Cryptosula pallasiana. Next base: position 35,929,536 of record OX183136.1, read on the forward strand.
TCGGCGCGCTGAGACACCAAAAATGTTTATTATCTTAACCTAGATTTTGGGTCTTTTCATTGATTTATGACATTACAATTGCATGTTTTCTCTCCATGACAAAGATAGCCATTGGACAATAGCAATAGATGGGACAATTAATACTTGATCTTGTTTGAAATAGATTTTTTTAATTCCCCCAAAAAAACATAATCAAAGCTCATTATTGAGTACTTTACAACAGAAATAGTAATATTGAGTTGGAGAGAGATTAATTTTAAATTCTTGACATCATTCAGTAGTGTAGAACTCAAACCACTCTGAAAAGTAATTTTGTTTCCCTTTAATAGAACTTCCGGCCTGGACAACCCACCAACCTTACCGTTACTTGTCGGGAAGACATTGGTGGACTCACTCATGTCCATCTGTGGACCAGAGCTAGAGACTCCAGAGACAGTCTTTTTGTTGATTGGATACAAGTGGCCGAGCCCGAACGTCAAATCACGTAAGTGTGATGTCAAGCTGCCCAGCTGTCTTTGCAAGAGCAGGCGGCATACAGTGTTAGTTCTCACTATGTGATAGGGTGAAATTTGACATTTTTTGCAAGATCGAAGATAAGTTTGTTTTTATACACAAAGTATGGAAAATGGCAAAAACTTTGCTGCTTTGCTCGTTGTAAATTGCGAGAATATAAACTGCCGAGAGTCATAAGCAAAATCTATTTTGTGAGAATCAAGTTATTGAAAAATGCATTTGTAGTTGCAAGCAATATGAAACTCAATTGAGTGGTTATCTATGTGTGTTCTCACTTGGTCAATAAAAAGAACTATGGAATTGAAAATGCTGAAAAAATAGTATTTGTATCGTAAATTCTACTTAACGAGATTGAACAAACTTTGGGAACTTCCTGAGGTGGTTGAAGAAGCAAGTCGAAGTAGCTGACACACCATAAATGGATAGATATGTGAACAGCGCGCACCTGAGTAGTTTCTTCTAGTAACAGCAGTAATAAAACTGACGGGAATATTATTTGAAAACTTGCTGAAATTTGAAAACCTTGTGAATGTTTAATGCTTGTTAGTAACTTTGAAGGAAAAACTACAAAAATATAACGATTTAAAGTGAATGATGCGTTAAAGCTTATGGTGATAAAGTTTAGTGAAAAAACTTTGATTCCCAGCAATTATTTCGCCACTTTTTTTAAAAAAATACTTAAAAATTTGTTCAAACGAATGTCCTTAGTGTAAGTTTGCTATGGCGTATATATATATTACGAAAGTTTCTCATTATAATTTTTCAAAAAACGCACTGTGTAAAGGTTGTGTCAATTTTACCTTTAAATTTTTTAGTTACTCATTCCTGTGCAATGACTGGCTTTCACCAATCCAAACTCTCTGCTATGGACATGAAATATTTATCGCTGACATGAAGCAAGGAAAAGACTTTGTGTCTTTGTTTAAGAACAACACCAAGTCTAAACTGTTTGATGATCACTTGTGGTTGTCTGTTGTGAAGAGACCACAAAAGAGTAATTTCTCTAGAGTACAGAGATGGTCAATGTGTCTGTCTACTCTCTACCTGACCATGGTGGTCAATGCAATGTGGTAGGTCTACTCTTTACTTGACCATGGTGGTCAATGCAATGTGGTAGGTCTACTCTCTACCTGACCATGGTGGTCAATGCAATGTGGTAGGTTTACTCTCTACCTGACCATGGTGGTCAATGTAATGTGGTAGGTCTACTCTCTACCTGACCATGGTGGTCAATGCAATGTGGTAGGTCTACTCTCTACCTGACCATGGTGGTCAATGCAATGTGGTAGGTCTACGCTCTACCTGACCATGGTGGTCAATGCAATGTGGTCGGTGTGCTAAGTGATGAAACTATACCCGCATTACTAAGACAAACCCACGTTACATCAGACCGTGAATGTTGTTTGGTATTATTTTGTATTTGGTACTATGTGTATGACAGACGGGCTTTGCTTACAAATCTTTTGATGTGGTCTAAACTATTTTGTTTTTATGTTAAGGAGTATTGTTTCCCAATTTACTTGGTGAATTTTTGCCAAGTCTATGGTTCTGCAGGAAATTGGCGGTTTTGTATTGGCAGTTTTATTGATCATAAGTTATTGTTGATTAATTATAATGATTAAACTAATTAATTATTTATTTAATTATTATGATCAAGCATTCTGAAGTAAAATTAGATAATTTCATTCATATTAAATATGCAAAAACTAAAATAGTAAATACATAATTATACTAATTTTAAAATTTTAATGCTGTTGAAGGTTTCCTACAACAGATGAAGCAAGAACTGACACTGGGCCAAGTATCAGCATTGGACCAATATCTCTATCATTTCGGACATTTTCTATAGCAATTATGGGTAGGTGTTTCTGTTGAGCATTATTCCTGTTTTGTCAAAAATTTTATAAATGTTAAAATTAAACCTTGATACAAAACTTGTATGATAGTCAAGTTAGTCAAACAGTGAGAAAGCAAAGCCTCATTACTAATGTTTGTAAAGAACAGATGTGTGACTTGCATGAACTCATTGCAGGAAGCTTGATTGTCGTACCACCAAGCATGTTGATCATGTTCTTCTTTCGGCGAAGTCGACCATTCGTACCTCCGAGAAAAGAGAGGAAAGTGCAACATGAGAAAGAATCTACAACAGCAATCCCATTGGAAACTGAAGATTTTGACACAGCTGAAGGTGCACAAAATTGTTTTCCAAAAACTGTTTTGAGATGATAGCATAAGTGATTATTTGTCCATGGGATGGCCCTAATACATGGCATGGCCCTAATACATAACATAGCCTAATACATAGTGTGTTCTGCTGCATTCTTATTTTTAAAAAAATCATTCTCTACAGATGTAGACATGATTCATTTTGTTAATTTTTTGAATGGATGGTGTGCCTTACAGATGCTACAGTCCCATAAAAATAAAATTACGAAAACAACTCAAGGTTCTGTAACTTACTTTTGTTTCAATAAATCAAAGTTGGCTTTTGCCCTCATGTTTAGATGATAAATTGAAACTGGCTGAAGAAGGAAAAGCATCACCAGAAATGAGTAAGCTTGGGGAAGAGAAAACCACATCTGCTGAAGACAAGGTGGCTTCCGGAAAGACTAAAGAGGACAAAGGAAAAAAGAAAAAAGCAAATGGCGAAGACATATCATCAATAAGAAACCTTAAGATTCTACAGACCAGCTCAGTAGATATGAATGACACCCAAAATCAACCCGACTATATGGTTTCTAAGAAAAACAAAAAGGTGCAAGAGAAGTATGAGATGACAGAAGAAATGGAAGCAGGTGAATACCTTATTTGAATTAAATTTATTTTTATCACACACAGTCAGAAATAAAATATTTTTTTAAAAGATGTTTGATGTATTAATCATAACTGTTCACTATCAATTTTGTAATTTTTTTTAGTAACTTTTTCAACTTTTATTCTCAGTTTTGCAAACCAATAGAAAACTTTCACCACCTAATCATTTACTGCTACAGAGTTAAAAGTTTTGGATAAAAAGAACAACAGCTCATTTACCTTACCATGGTGGGGTACAATCTTTGGATACATTCTATGTGGTGTCTGCATCGCCAATGGAGTGTGGTGGCCTTACCTCTACAGCATACAATGGGGAAAGGAAATCTCGCTAGAGTGGTTGGCTTCCTTAGTTCTCAGCATATTCCAATCAATCCTCGTAACACAGCCTATACAAGTAGGTTTAGGGCATGGAATTATTTCGACCAATTATTAAATTTTCCTTTTAATGTTCATTTAATCAATTATATAAATTGTTTAAAAAAAAATACCAAGAGTTAGATGAATGATTACTTAATGAGTGTATTTAATGCCAGGTATGAGTAAAACGTTTTTTTAATTTAATTTTGCTGGCTCAGAATGTGAAAATTAATTCGTAAGCACACTTTACATAAATTGAAGTTGTTGAAAACCAGCTGGCAAAAAATCTTTAATAAAGTTGAAGAAGAGTCCTTCTGATGATAGCTTATGTGATGTTTAATTGATTAAAATAAGTCAGGCCTGAAATATAATGAAACAGTTACCATTGTTGTTTGTGCGCTCTTCTTTTAGGTGATACTTGTAGCTCTACTTGCATCCTTCTTTCTGCAAGATTCTGTTCCAGAACCAGATGATCCGTTGTCTATCAAAACAGGTGTGTGTGTACATACCTGTTTGTCTATTACCAAATTATCCCTTCCATCTATCATCTTTGTCTATCAATTTACACCATTTATCTACTTATAATATTCACCTATTTATTCTGTCTATCAGCTTATACCTTATACTAATTTATACCCTCTATCTGTTTATAGATTTTCCTAGAGCGACTAACATGCCTACATACCAATATGTTAATTGACTAATGTGCCAAAGTTATAATAAATAAGTTTTCATGCTTTGAAATCGATGCTGAAGGGTAATAGAAAACTTTGGAGTTGTCTTTGCATTATTTATAAACTATAGATCGACGACAAATGCTTCAACTAATATAGTTAATTCATAATTCAATCAACTATGTTTGTTGTATTTGTTCGACCAACTAATATATTTTAACTTGAAAATGACGCCCATTTACAAAGTGATGTAACTTTAAACTACACCAGTTATTGTGATGTCATATATGTTTTATTTTTATTGTCTGATCAACTATTCAATTTCATACTAATTCCTCTTTCTTTGTTCAGGGTTGGTTACAGTTGTTTGTTACTGTTTTAGTTTCTGACCTCCATGGACAAGTAAAGCCTGTTGAATCTCGGGAACCACCAATCAGGCCTCAAAACATTGAAAAGGCAGACCCTGTACAGACGTACACAGAAGCCAAGCTGCAGAAGAAGTTATTTGACAAGCTCAAGGGAACGGTTGCTCATCTTCTCTATCTATGTAAGCCATTATTGTCTCCTCAATGCTTACGGAAACAGTTAAATTATAGTGACAAATCAATCATCTTTAGGTTGAATTTCATTTTCTGACTAAGTTGTTTATATCTTAGACTACTTCTGTTGTTGAAGCACAGAATTACCAAATAGTACTTTTTTACTGAGCTTTTTTCCAAAGAAATTATCTCTGTCAGATTAAATGTTGTTATAATAAATCAGCAATGTGTATAGATTATGTATAATTCCTTCATTGAGTGCAAGTTTATATATAATTTTTTTTCTGTTTGAGCCATTGTAATATATTTGTGTTTCAGTTCTGCTGGTTGCTGTAGTTAGTCACAACACTGATGGTAGTTTCTACTACCAAAACAAAACGATCAAAGACACGTTTGAACTCAATGACATTGGGGTAAGAGAATTGTAATCAAGTAAAGATTAGAATTTGAAAGAGCAAAAATCTAAACAGCGCTACACCCTAACCATTTGTTTTAAAACTGCCACAATATCAACTAGACGCATAGAATGTTGTGAATTAATAATTCAATTACTAGAGTAGTTAAATAAACAATAAAATCTAGCTAAATGTCTTTGACTTGATAGCATGAAATACGGTTTATTTATTGCTGATATCATTTCCTGTACAGTGTAACCCAGCCAGTGTTGGCTGCAGGAACCAGGTAATTACATTATTGTGGTGGATTTGTACAACTTTCCTACCTTGTGAATCAACGCAAACAATAGTTAGCTAGATAGTACCAAGTGAATACAACTCCTTCTATTAGTTTAATATAACTGTTGCTGTAACCTCAACTGTTGTTGTATGTGTTAGATATTTATAAAACTTCTTGTAGTTTTATTGCCTTATTATCTTTTAGCTCAGAACCAAGTTACTTCCAGCTCAAAGTACATGCCGTCTACTAGAAACTCTTATGAGTTTATGGTGTACGCTTTGGTTTTTCATTTCTACCAAAGCTGTGATACAAATAAGAAATTCGGTCTAGATCAATCTCAGTTTATTATGTATTAATCTTGACTAATCACAAAATTAATCTCCTGTGATACCTATGGTTAGCTCCAATTCTCCAATATATACTTCAGATTTATCCGCTCCAGTCGAAAATTATGAATTGCATCATGATGGATTGGAATTCAGTTTCTGTGATAAAAATTGTAAACATGAAACATTAAAAACAATGATAATAACAAAAACGCCATTAATCAAACAAAGTTGCAATTGCGATGTTGAAAAAAGTGGAACAAAAATTCCCTACGAACAGCGATTAATTTAAAGACGATTTTTAATCAAGTTAGTCTTTTGTGGAAATTGTTCGTTTCAATTGTAAAAATGACTCCATTAAATCACAGCCTCAAGTGATACTATGAAACATTAATCTTTGTTAGAATTCAACCCTGGATTTTGAATCTTATCACTATTCAACAATCACAAACTCCACAGACTGGAGCTCAAACTAACTTTGTATATCTTAGTTGAGTAGAATTGAAGAGATCTACCCCTGGCTGAGAGAGACTATATTCCCCAACATCTATCCACTCTATGATTACAATGGTGATGTGTTGAGTGAAGACGCTCAGAAGTACATAGCAAATGTTGATGGCTACCTTTTGGGACCAGTGAGAATGAAACAGAACAGAGAAGTAGAAGGTCTGCTAGCAATTCTTCTAATAATTTTTAATCTATTTCAGACTTCAGAGAGTATTACTACTTGCCGATGTTGATGCTCAATATCGACACCCCCTTTTGCAACAGTTTTCTAGTTGTAACATTTATTACAGTGGATTGTAACGAGCTAAAAAAAGCAGAGATGAGTAGACAGATGAAGACCTATGAATGTAAAGTTGAGGAAGAAACCAATGATTGGAATGTCCGTAAGTTTTTTAAGATTTTATATAAAGCTATAAGTAGTAATGTAGGAGCAGATCTCTGTCATGGAGTTTAAGGACAAGGTTCTCCTGGCAAACCTTGTCTTTAGACTCCAAGACAGAGATTTGCCCCTACATTACTACTGCTATGCTTGAAAATACTGTAAAAACAGGAATGATGCTTTGTGATACATGTACTATAAAAAATATTGTTGAAAAGTATTTTTTGTGTGTATTATCTAAATATTAATGTGTCGTAGGCTGGAATGGTACATACGTAGAGGGAAATGCCATGTACCCTGAACACCAATATGAAGAAACAAAAGGAGCTAAGTTTGGAGGCAGAATTGACAAGTACAAACTTGGTGGATACAGGTAATTCCTTCTGACCAATATTGTCGGTGGGAACAGAAGATACGCCATGATTAAAGCACTGAAGCGGAACCGGACAAACTTGAAATAAACCATTTTTTGAACAGTTTAAAACCATTTCACTTTTTGCTTTTGCTGATAAGCTATTCTGCACATTTTCACGTTTTGAAACTGTTTGTTTGTTATTCAGTGCTAATCTATTCAAATGGAGTTGGGAAGCAATACTTGACCAATTTGAGTCCAATGTCTGGATAGACAAACTCACTAGATCAGTTTTCATAGAGTTTGTGATCAACAATGGTAACGTTAACGTGTTCACTCAAGTTAAGATTCTCCTAGAAACCCCTGTGTATGGAGGTGAGTTTCATGATAGAATACAGAAAATACTCATTAATAAAAAACAAAATTATATATTATCAATGATCTAACTTTGAAATTGATAACAAACACTCCCGGTGTATATCAATGAAATATGTGAAAATATGTTGATGAAAAAGTGTATTGCATTATAAACTTGTTCTTTTTCAGGTGTATTTGCATCATACAAGGTGAACAGTTTCAGACCCTATCCGTATATCGATGTTTGGGACTTTGTTTTTCTTGTTATTCAATGCATTTGGTTCCTGGTCCTCATCTACATTATTATCAAGGAGGTTGTAGGTAAGCCTTCTAAATCTTTGTTAGTTTTCTTAACTACACAGCAGGGAACCTAGAAAAAATGTCAATAGTCACATTTTGTTGTATTTTTAACAAACATTAAGTTGGAAAACTATTGACAAAATGTAGCATACTTCCAAATGAATACTTCATATTTGTGTACGGTTTTTCAGACTCCGTGTTTTAAAAATCTTTCAAGTTTGCTTCAATATAATTTTTATATAATAAAATTTTTTTCAAGCTTTGTCAAAATTGTTTTGTTTTTCAGATAGAAAATAGTTTAAAAAATGATCATCACATTGATTAAATAGCTGGCGATATTAGTTTTGCAAAATATCATAATTTAGTCTATAAAATAAAAAAAATGGTGTCCAAGTTAATTCTTTGAAACAGTTCTGGAAAAAACTACCATGTTGAATGATTTTTTGCTTCCAGCACTGAAAAAGCTAGGATTTATTGAGTATGCAAAAGACCCATGGCACTGGGTGGAAATGTTTAATGCACTATTCGCTCTGGCATCCTGTTTGTTCTTTGTGCTGAGAACTCTTGAAGTTATCAAAGCTGTAGAACTCATGTACAACAACAGAGGTTGGTATCTGATTTTAAGGCAGATTTATAAATCAGTTAGCATTTAGCTTCTGGCATCTGACTTGATACAAAAGACATATGGCAAGTGATAACTTACATGTCATATATGGCATTTGGTCAGGAAAAGGTTGATATTTGAATAATGACATTTGATAATCTTGCACAGAACATTGTAATATCCAGCATATGCCATTTGATTCTCTGACATGTGAAATTCAAATATCAACATGCCGCATTTGACAATTTAGAATTAAAAACTGACTTTCAAAATTTGTAATGAGAAAAGTAAAAAAACACTGCCAGAAATCGACCGTGTATACAACTTCAGTAGTTTAAGGATGTTTAAAGGTTACAAATACACAATATATTTTGTGCTATAGGTTCATACGTAGACTTTGATGAGGTGATGAAGTGGGACACTCACTACTCTCTATTTATCGCCCTTGTGCTGTTCATAGCTATACTACAGTTATATCAACCTATGGATTTTAGCAAACAGCTAACTGCTATCAAGGTAACAAACAATAGTATTGCTACAATCTGTTTAGTTACTAGTATAACGCCATCATGACTTTACTTACTGCTATACAAACAAAATTGTATTTTGACTTGCAGATGTCTTTGGCTCACACAGGCAGTACTATAGCATGGTATGCAGTTATATTTGCAATACTTCTGCTACTATACAGTCACGTGATGACCCTCGCATTTGGTTCAGAGTTTGGAGCTTTTGTTGAGTTCTTCAGATCATTCTACTACTTGTTTGGAATGCTCCTTGGTAAGTGAGAGACCTGCCATTGGGCCAGATTGTTTTACTTGACACCTGCATTCGGGTAGAACAGTCTCATTAAGTATCAATGAAATAGTGGCAAACAGAACTAGATTATTCTAGAAGACTGAAAGACAAGTAATGCTTTTCAATTTTTGAATTAAAATTTTAAATCTAATCTGTAGGAATAAAGGAACCAACGTTCAGAATAAAGAAAAAATATATTTGTTCTGTGTTGATATTTTATGAGGTTTGCACGAAACATTAGTACCACGTTCTACCACACCATAAATGATTTCGTGCATTCACAAGTAAATAATATACTATGTACTTTAACTGACAACTTAAGAAATTAATTTTTTTGTTAATTATATTTTTTTCAGGCATTTTGAAGTATACGGATTTGATAGAAACAGATTCCGTTATTCTAAGGATTCTTTTTGCCTTCTACATGGTGTTTGGAAACTTCATTCTGCTGAACTTGTTTCTGTCGGTCATCAATGAAGGTCTGGCCTATATGCAGGAGAACCCAGATGAAATGCAGTTTGATGAACAACTTGCAAATTATTTGAAGGTAGTTTGTCTTAATATCAAACATGGCTACTGGTTCAGCCATAGTTGATCTGAGACTACTTGGTTTTTTAGATTTGACATTATGGAAAACAAACTTTACAGTTTCTTTTCAAAATATAAACAATAAAAAAAGCAAATGGATTGTTTTAGGGTAAATTAACAGCATGGTGGATAGCTTTAAGTGGATCTAAAGAAAATGATCCGTCTAAAGATTTAGCTAAAGTACGACGCGGTGGACCTTGGAATAGAGAACTCGAGCTATATTATAGTTTATTGGAAGATCATCAGGTCACCCCTATAGAAGACAAGGAGGCTGAGCAACATCAGGCTAACGTTGATGAGAAAGCTGAACGGGTAAACAAATATTAAATGCAAGAAATTAAAATTTTATATGAAACAAAATAATGATTATTTAGGACTTATGTCAGATAAAGCTTTGGTGGCAAATATTTGTAACAACAAGCCTAATACAGCCAGAATGGAGTTGAAAAGTAAAAATTGAAAGCAATTTCATAAGTTTCTAAGCCATTTTATATTGCTGCCAAGTGAACTCTGAGAAGTCTCTTAAAAGCCACATTCATTCACTAAAAGAAAGCTTCATTGCTTTCTTTTTTATTTGGCAGGCAGTCAACTTATCCTCTCTGGCATCCTCAAACAAACTCTCTGATGAGGAAAAGAAAGCAATGGTGAAGTGCACAGACCATGGCAAAAATGAGCACACTGTTAGATCAGCCATAAAGACAATTATATGGGACATGTTACTTAGCAATGGCAAAGCTAGAGATTTCATCAACAAACACTCCAAACCCAAACCAAAGCCTGAGCCTGTAAGTCAGCAACGCTAATATTTTGGATCTTTTTGCTGTTGTTTTGAACACAAATTAAAAAATTCTTTTCTTCAAATGCAAAAATATTATTTCTCACCTATTTAATTGAAGCTTTAGCTATTTTATAGAAGTTTTAGTGATATATAAAGGCAAAAACACTCCTCTTACATCTGGAAGGTTTTGTAATCAAGTTGGTAAATTTTCATCCTCAGCTGACAGTTTGACTTATGCAGGTCAAAGTGGTAAAACCGGTTCCCACGCCTCCGCCAACCCCCCCACCTTTGCCTCCAACCCCACCACCACCGGTGTCACTGCCACCAATAGAGGTAACATAAGACTGTGGTGCCAAGGGTGGAACTAATATAGCTATAAGCATAGATAAATTACTCCGTACCTGCTTTTAGATAAACATTCCTTTCCGTTATTATTCTCAGCTTTGCAATGTTTTATTTGTTATTGCGCTTTAAAAATGATATTTGTTAATATGTTTGCTTGCTTACTTTTATTGTTCATTATTCTAGAAAAAATGCAATTGACAGTAATCCTATAATCAGGTTACCTAAGTTTTAAACACCTAAATTAAAGTCCAAATTGTAGCGACCTTAACATTTTTGGGTTATTTATTCAAGTTATACAGTTCTTATCAAAGAGCAAGTAAATATTCTTCAACAGATCATCTTGCTGATCTTTTCACAGATTTTCATTATTTATCTCTGGCTTAAAAAATTATTTCTTGCTCGTATTTAGCAACAATGGATGGTATTTTGCAGCCGAGACCAGAAACTCCACTAGATGAGTACCACTGTCTGAATGAAACATCTGGTAGGATTGGACCAGAAGGTGGAAGACTTGAGGTGATGCCCGGCACATGGATAATTATTGACAAAGGAACCTTCACATTCCCATCATACGTTAGAGTTCAGGTTAGAAATCTTAATCAGAGAAACCGAATACTTATTCTGCCATCACAAAAGTCAGCTTAACTTGAGCAAGCATTGTTTAATTTTGCTGCAACCAAAAAAATAAATTTTACTTGTTATTTAGATTTTACAACGTAACCAAACATCTTGCAGGCATATACAACCAACCTGTTTGCCAGCCATGTGATCCAATTGGAGTCTGAACAGCCTCTTGGAAAGCCATTCAAATGCTGCCTGCCATTTAAAGATGGAAAAAAACGAGATTACTGTAACGTTTTTGTTCAAAGAGATGATGGTCCTTGGACTCTCTCATACAACAGGTTGGTGTTATTGATCGTATCATCTTATCGCACAGCTCTAATAAACGATGATTTATATGCATTTTTGTAATAGGTAGGCTAACTAAACTGGATGAGTTCTCTGATTTTATTTCAGTGTAACGTGCTTCTCAGAAAGCCTGAGGTGCATGTGTCACCCTAAAGGACAGGAGAGGAAGTACAGAATAGCTGCTAAGGCTACACCAAGAAAAACTGTAGCTAAGGCTGGTCACACTCTGGACTCTAAGCTCACAGCAGGTGTGGTGGTAAATGCTGTCGCTGACACAGAGGAGGTGAGGCAAGCTATAACTGAACACTTGGCAGGAGAAATGGCCACCAAGTGGAAGGAAATTGCAGAGGTAGGTCCCGGACTGCTCAATAGTTTGATAAAAAATGTTGATTATTTGCAGCCATTCAAGTAGTGAACTGAAACATTGGAAGGTCCAAACTATTATTTTTTTTCTGGTTTTTAAATTTGCAAAATCTTTTTTATATGTTCCAATATTGACAAGCTTTGTTATTTTTTCATAAGAAACGCCTTAATTTTGTGATACGCTATGAATTTTTGATATCAAATGCGATTGTCAGCTGATCAACAACCTTGATAATGTACTTTGTCATCCTGAATGCGGATCTCAACTTATAAAAAAAGTCGAAGTATATTTATTTTACTTGAGTGCTGTAAATGCTGGTACTTCTTTTGAGAACGTCTGGTGATAAAAATTGCGTAAGACTTCATTGTATACCCATTCTACTTTTTTATCATATAAAACCACCTCCTAACAATATGGAGTTGTATATATCTAGTTGATAATGTTAGTAATTGTAGAACTAACCTAAAAAGTTACATGGTATATGTTTAATCTATTTTGCCTGGGTTTTAGGCCAGAGAGAAATACCTTATGGGTATTACATGTATACAGAATATTTTATTAGTTTATCATTTTTCTCTGCTGGGTAAAACATATTTTCTTACCCAAAATCCTTAGCTTAGTAGCTAACTCCACTAGTAACTGTAGCTCTCCCTCATATGGTTTTGTTACCTTCAGTTTTGTACAGAGTTGATACTTGTAAACAATCTTTTATACAGATTTGCAAACCCCCAGTTTTTTTTCTTAGATCATGTTCTTGTACCCAACTCTGAAAAGAAATGTCAAATCGCTGTACTACTTTATTGTTAAAACTTCGAAATTAAAATTTTTAATTAAAAACTGGTTAAATGAAACTGCAAAACAATTTCAGTAGCTTCAATTTTCTCTACTAATAAAAAAAACACTTATGCCATGTTACCAATATGTGAAACATTTTTTGATCCTTATTTACTTGAATCTTTTTCAAACTGCTATAAAAGAAATGACAAATAAAACATAATATTCCTCGCAATCAAACAATTTTTTAGCAAATATGTGAAAAATAAATTAAAAAATTCTACGAAAAAAAATTAAACTTCAACTTTATCAAATTATTTTAATTGAGTTAAGTCATACCATAAGCTCATCGAGTTAATCTGTCATATTTCTATTAGTTTGAGGATATAGACTGGGATTTGTGTCCCCAACTGAGGGATTAACAACCGATGCAGGTGTCAACAGGTATCACAGCATCCTTCTATGGCAATTTAACCCTTCGAACTTCTTTGAATTAATGTTGTATTTTAGCTACATCTGCGAAACTTTCACCTTTCGTTGTGGTCAAAATCAATTTAAGAAATTGTAAGGAACCGAACTTCATGCAAGAAGAAATAATTTTTTCTGTTAACTTACAGTTTTAGCAATGATTTGTGTTTGTTAAATGTACTTAATTGTTGTTTATCGTTCAAGTTGAGACAATGGATGTTGTTGCTTCCTTCTTTCCATCAATCATCTTTTGTAGCAATTTAATAATTCTCAAATAAAAAAATTATTCTTTACAAAATTTTTTGTTTCTAGTTAGCAACTTTTTAATCAACTAATTGCAAAAGAAACAATTTTACAATTTTGTGCCATTATCACTAAAGTATTACGAAGAGCTATGCTGTTGAGTTTGAAATGATTAGTTGAAACAGAAGTAAATGTGGACGAAAGTAATTGTGTAAAATAATCATATTTAAAAGTGTGAAAATTATTAAACATAGTGAACGATTTAATGACTAGATTTGTTTATTTGCAGTTCACTCAGGATAAGCAAATACTGAGCTTCATAAAACTTGTTTATTTTTATACAAGTTTTTATAATGCAGTACTTCTCCGGTGAACAAGTGATGTGTTCAGGTGGTGTAGAATCCAAGCAAATAAGAGTATTCGCGGCCTCTGATCGCCGAACAGTTTGCAATAAAAATAATCAGATCGGCAATAAATTTAATCAATAAATAATTATTTTATTCATAACTCGCGGGTCAACAAAAGGTAGCTCAGTGAATAAAAAAATAATCAGTGACCCATTATTTATGTGTTCATCGGTCGCTAATAAAGCTGAACACTAAATAAATAATAAGGAGCGAGTCGATTTTTTTCATTTTCATTGACCGGTTTTGTATCCTTAAGAAACAATTCAAAATCATTGCAACTTTCAAAATTTACCAAATTGAAAGGCCAGCTGTACAATCTATTCCAGTTTATAGCGATTCAATTTCTATTATTTTCTTGATTATTTGGAAAATTCGGAATTATCTTCTCTATGATTTATTTAGTAAACCATAACAGTTCATGGAATAGTTATGATGTTCTAAACTAATGTTCCGTTCCATTTGCAACGTATTGAATTACAAACACCTATCATTTTTTGTACATGGTTCAACGAAAAGGTCGAGAGTACTCTTAATATTTACGAAAATGTCAAAAAGCCAAGAAACTTTCTTAAACTCAATGCGTTATTTTTTTTTACTAACTTAATGAAATTAAATAATTTTAAGGTTTTTATATTACCTTATTGCAAATTTTTCTGTTTGTCTGAGGTAATGAGAAAACTTGAGCATTTATATAAAAAAGATTTAAAATTAGTATATCTATTGTTAAAAATCTTCTCTATTTGAAAAAAAAATGAGCCAAAAGTCAACTGCAAGCACTGAGGTTACAGTTGGCCACAAAAAAGTTATTATTATAAATTAATTGTTATCATCGAAACCTTACTTAGTTGGGTTAGATACTTAAATAAACCTTACTTTTGACAGGAAAAGAATCGTTTGAAAACTGAAGTGAATGAAGAAATGAAGGAAGATACTAAAAAAGCAGATGAAGAGTTTGTAGACAGTAAATCAAACTTGGATCTTTTGTAGAAGTTTCATTTTCTCTCAGTAGGTCCTGCTTTGCATATTAATTTAGTGTCAGAATTTTATGTAATTTGACTGTTGTAAATGATCAATTCTACACAAAGTAGATGATTGAAGATGATGATTCCACTTGTTGCAACGAAATATGTATTTTTGTAATCCTACTGACTTTTTTATGAGTTTATATGTGATATTTTATTGGAGTGACAGTTTACATTTAAACTCTCTATTTCTCCCATACTAATCGTTCTTTTGTTTGGAGGCATTTTTACAACTAGTCTAACAAACTCTTTCAGACTTGAATCTATCAGTGAGAACAATAAACTTAAATGTTGTAAAACGAGCAAAAAGTGTTATAAGAGCTCTGCTAAATTTAATCAGGCAAAAGTAGTACAACTGTAACGCTGATCTGCGGTTTTCTGTTTTGTTTAAAAAAAAAAAAGATTTAAACTAATCAGCAACAATTAGCAGTTACTGGCAAATTCCTTAAACTGCAAACAAAGTTTGTTGATGAGAAACTATTGTTATACCATCAGGTCCTGCACCCGCATGAAACTCAAGCAACACTTCCTGCCTCAAATATGTGACAGGAAAAGTATTTCTCGGCAATTAATGAAGCAAATAAAGAAATAAATGTATAATGATGGTACTTTAATTACCTATCATAGACAAAGCTCACGCTAGTAAGAAAAAGTTACTTTGCTAAGTACACATAAGTATTGGAGTACTACTGAGTTAAAGCACTGGAATAGTCACAACAATGCTCAATAGCCAACTGATGAGAAAGGCTATCTGAGACAAAAGAATCACGTGTAAAGCCTTCAATAGCAAGAGCAGCATCATCTAAGTGTGTCAAATGTTTATTATTCAGCCAAAATCTACCAAATCATACCAATAGACGTCAATTTTGTATAGCATCAAACCCGCCATCCTCAACTATGCTAGCACCTTATGCTGCAGCTTTTATCTCTCATATTTTCAAACACAATACTCTACATTTCTACACAATATGGGTCTAAAGTTTATTTACTTTATGGACAACTCCAAGGAAAGGTAACTCCCTTTTGTGACTATGAAATGGGCAAATTAGTTTTCGAATGTGGCAGTACTGTGTAAAGGGGTGTTTAACAAACGGTTGAAATAGCGACTAAGAGTACGATATCTTGATATGTTATCCATAGAAAATCACCAAATACATGCGATAGAACAATTTTCCGAAACATAAGCAAAGGAAATGCAGATATGAGAAATGAGAAGTGACACTTCTTTTAGAAGGGCAGACAACTCCAAGTGTGTTGTGATTCATGAGCAGAATACTTCAAGTTGTAAATCTGTACAAGGCTTATGGTAAGGACCAGCAGTTTTGGAAGCATAATGAGAGAGAGAGAAAAACGAACCAAGAACTAGGAGAAGATTGGAAAGGAGGTAAATTCCAGGATGGTTGAGTATACCTACTGTACAAGAGAAGGAAAGCAAGGTGTACATTAGGAAAATTCTCGCACACAAAACTAACCCAAGGTGTGTAACAGTACAGTTTTGGGAATTGAACCATTAAAGGTAAACCATCAAAATATGGTATATTTTCCTGAAATTTGGGGAAGAAGTATGCAACTGCCCTTAAAACAAAAAAGCCTCGGAGCTTATCACTTACAAATACAACTCTACCGTGTGCAGTGCAGGCTGAGGCTTATTCAGGCAGAAGCTATTTTCTATTAAATGACTGGAGAAAAAACTATTTATGCTATCAAAATGCAAGTATTGCCTTTTTATAACTAGTTCACTAACCTTTTGGTAAGCAGTACTTTTACAGTTTCTGGTTAAACTACAATAACCACCAGTTGATATATTGGAACTAAATCAAGTTAAATTTTCACTTGGCGTGACTGAAACATGGTGATATCCTGTTTTTGTTCTCTCATTCCCTTGCTCTCTTACATCAAACATGGTTTTTTGACAATATATGGAAACCCGAATTAAAAAAAACCACTGTAGTTAGTAAAAAGTCAAGCGTATTTACTTCTGTTGCAATCAAACTAGCATGACGAAATTGATGTAGTTACTTGCAGTTTGATTGTACAAATAAATATGTCCATTATCTTTGCGGCTCAACAAAATTTTTATTTTTGCAGCTGTTAATTTTTTTTTCATTTTCTATCCAATAAATGGGTGCTTTAGTGTTTGGCCAGACCCTCAAATTTTTATCAAGCTGCCATCAACCTTTTTACTCAACCGCGCAAAAAATACATGCACACACAAAATTCTCAGCTATTGTACACAAAGCTACTATTACGTAATACTGTAGTGGATTTTGGGGGCTGTAAACCCACTAACTGAGGTCGGTAGCTTGCTGCCACCAGTTGTTATTTTTACCTGCTACAACAGCACGGTCGGTAGTATACCGAAGAGAAATTCGATAGAGTATCCCAACTCTACAACCAGTAAGGAGCCCTCGGCTCAGACACATTACTCAGTGCTTTTGAGTAAGTATGCATTTATTCCTCCTGAATAAAACGAGTTAGTAAAAGGCACAATACAACTTTACAACTGAACTAAAATGGTACAAGCTCTGCCTTTTATAGGCATTTCACAGGAAGTAATCAAGGAACATAACCAATCATAAGAGAGTAATACGTAATCAACGAATAGACAGTCGTATATTAATAGGTGGCAAATCAAGTGGCTAGAATAGGTATGGTGCCAGCAAAGGTAGGTGGAGTTATAAGGTAATTGTCCAATCAGCGTCCTAAGCACTTCCTGTCCTGGTTGTCCCGCCTCTGTAGCCTTTGTACTGTCTCTTCATCTAGGTTAGGGGTGGTTATATTCCAGATTCGTCCTCCTGAGTCCTCCAGAATACTTTAGGGTTCTCAGCCTATGCTGAGTCATTTCCTGCCGGCCCTGCAAGGTCGGTAATGAGTCATACAGGGTCGGCATTGCCCTATACAGGGTCGGTACTAGTTTAGACGCAGGGTCGGTCAATCCGGTATGATTGACTTTGACCGTTCTCACTATCTAGCGATTAATATAAGGTGCTAGACTTTGTCACAGCAGTGTGTACAGGAGTGTATGACATTGAAATCCACAACAATACAACGTCAGTGAATCATTCAAAGATGATGACTGTGGCCAAACAGCTCTAAAGAGAATGTGAAAGAATTAAGTACAAGCTGGACACTTTTGTGATAATCTGTCGACACAAAATGTCGCTGCGGGGAATTTTCTTTGATTTATGGCCGTGTAAAAAGTAACTTGGGACTAATTTACTCTATTACATATAAATGGTCGTAAGTTTCTGATAAGCTAGCTGTAAAACACTACATTGTTATCACCTGACAAAAAGAAGTTTGTTTATCAGTTGCCATGTTAACCAACTCAACAGGAGGGATAAAACAATTTCACCAACTGCAACCTTTGCAATATATATCAGTTGTTACAACAGAAAGCTGTCCATCAGATTTCTGTCCTGCGCTGGTAAGCATCTACCTTCAATGGAGAAGCAATTTCTTCTACTTTATTTTAAAGTGTCTTCACTGTTTGGTGTGTGATTTAGGTAGGCATTCAGCTCAACTATGAATGCTTGGTTGACTTCTTTCAGCTCTAAACCCTTAACAATCTCTAAATATCCTAATTATCTTTTAACAGCTCTCATGTTAATGTAACTAAATCAAAATATTGGTGTTAATCTGCCAATACACCGCAGTATATTCATGACGATTGACATCGGTGGTGATATTTTGATTGAAATGTAATTAACTCTAAAAGTCTAAAAAGGCCTTTGAAAAAGTTAGAGCCACTCAGGTGTGAACAATAATTATTGGTGTATTACAAGCCTGGCAAGCAATGCGTTACAAAACACAAACATGTGAATAATTCATGCGATTAGTTCCTGTCTGTGTATTGATTGATGCTCAGTTTTGTTAAACTATCTGGTGTACTTTCAAGTGCAAATCTCATAAGTAGCATAATAGAAGCGGATATCGTGGTACAAAGTTAGGTATTTCTAAATCAATATTTTGCTGACATGTTTAATGATGAAACAAAACCAAAAATTTTTCATTATTCAGGCATTTGAAGCATTTGAAAACCGATGCGAATGAAGAAATGAAAGAGGAGACTAAAAAGGCAGATGAAGAGTTTGTAGACAATAAATCAAACTTGAATCTTTTGTAGAAGCTTCATTTTCTTTCAGTACATCATGCTTTGCCTATGTTAACATTATCAATTTAGTGTCAAAAATTTTATGTAACTTGCCTATTTCAAATGATCAATTCTAGACAATGGGGTCCCGGCAGCGTTTTATGCGGACCTATTATTAACGAAACGGAAAGCCCGCTTTCCACCAACAATACTAATAAAGTGAAAGTAACTTCATTTTTAACAATTACTAAAGAAACATTTTTTTATTCTCTGCGGCTGATAAGTTTGGGTATATAATACTGACAATGCGCCATTAACATAAATTGTAAAACTACAACGGCACTGCGAAAGCAAACCACAGTAATCCTTCAAGGGCACGCTTTCATTAGTTTATGTTGGCAAGCTCAATTAAACCCGAAATACAAAACTATGGTTTTACCCGTGAACATGAAATTTAATTATGTTTTTTTAACTGAATAAACCATTTTTTTTTTCAAAAAAGAACTTCCAAAGGCTTTATTGATTCATTGAGCTTTCTCAGCAACATCATTTTTGTCATATTATTTGCTCAAATTTCCTCACATCAGAATAATAGTCAAGCAAGTCGGGAATTTTAATGATAAGTTTAACGATCGACTAAGCTACTTCCGGTAGTATCGCTAAAGTGAAACTACTCTGCCGGGATTCTATTAAAATGGTTGAAGACGATAAATCCACTTATTGCACTGAGATATGTATTTTTGTAATCCGACTGATTTTTATCAGTTCATACATAATAGTCATTTGTGTGACTCTTTTCCTTTAAGCTAGCCATTCTCTTGTTTCAAGACAATTTTTCAACTAACCCGACAAACTTGTTGGTTTTGGATTTGTCAATGAGAGCAATAAACTTAAGTGTTGTAACACAGGCTAAAAGTGTTATGACAGCTCTGCATTCAAAAGTGGTGCAAATGCAAAATTTTTCTGCACTTTTCTTCTTCTTCACTCAACAGTCACCTTTTAAACCCATCAGCAACAGTCAGCAGTTACTGGCAAGCCGCTCAAAATAGTAAACAAGCTCTCTTAGTCAGAATCTATTGTTAAACCAAGAGGTCCCACATCCACAAGAAATCCATGCAATGCTTCCCGCCTTAAACTGGCTAAAAGAAGAGCTTTTCTTGGCAGCCAATTCAACAAACAATGAAATAAGTGCAAAAGATTGTACTCTAATCACCTATTATGAATAAAGCTCATATTAAAAAAAAACACAAAAGTTTTTTTGCATGAATTTCACTGCTCTTTTCATGAACAAAAATGTTCAAATTAATGCATTGATTTACTAAGTACCCATTGTGCAAGATTAAAAGTTATTTTAAGCACTAAAAATGAATCACAAAAATGTTCAATAGTCGACTGATAAAAAAAGGCCATCTGAGCACTGATGAGTCAGCTGTTTAGCATTCAATAGCGTTAATAGCTCCACCCTAATTTATTAAATGTTAATCATCCAGCCAAAGTATACCAAATTATGCCAGTAACCCCTGACAATAAAAACTGCCACAACATTACAGTACTGGGATCTACCCCATTAAAAGTGAACTCAAAAATGTTTGCATATTTTTGTAAAAATAAGGCTACTGCAAACATTCAAATACACAAAGTTTTTCAAACACTTTTTGAAAATATGCTACAATCCCTGAAATGAAAAAACTTGCAGGCTTATATCTTGAGAAATCTTCATGCATAGTGTAGAATAATTTTTATTAAGGTAAAAAACAGATTCTCTAGAAAACTGATAGAGAAAAAAATGTTTATGCCATGAAAATGTTAAGTACAACCTGATTGTAATTATTTCACTTACATTTTTAGAAACAGTAACTTTACAGTTTTTGGCTAAATTATTATTTGATATAATGGAACTGACTCAGGTTAGATACTGATTGTGACCTTGGAATGACCGACAGTTTGCCGCTTGCTCTTTCGTGTGACAAAGCAACAGCGTTTATTGCAACTGCATCGAAATCCAAATTTGAAGGTACCATTGTTAGGATAAAATTAACTGCAATTACCTGTATTCCACTGAGCTAACCTGAGGGAATTGATGTTACCACTCGCAATTTGATTGGCCCCCAACTTAATGAGGTACAGTAAGGTCAACAATCAAATTTACATCAATCATGTATTATATAGCTTCCCAAAGTTTTTGTTTTGAAGCAATTAATGTTTTCTTATTTGTTACCCTACTGAATCGACTCTTTGGTCTATAACCAAACACTCAAATTTGTTCCAAGTAGCTATAAAATTTTCGGGCTTTAGCTCAACAAGTTACGCATGTTCAGACAAATTTTCCACCCGTTGTGGGCAAAGCAAACCATTATGCGAACAAAACGCTAGTATATTATTTAAATAAAATAGATGATGTCATGGGTCAAGGGTCAATTGTCAACGGATGATGACAGTGACTAAACTGTTATTGAGAGAATGCGTAATCATTAAATAACAAGCTTAGCTCTATAGCGATAAATTATTTGACACAAAACATCGCAGCAGGGAATACTCTTTGATTATGGGCATGTGAAAGGTAGTTTGTGACGGAGGTTGCTCTATTATGTATAAATTGTCAAGGGGTTTTATTTAGCAAGCTACAAAAGACTACAATGATATCACCAAGCATAAAGAAGTTTGTTTATCAGTTGGTATGTTAACTTACTCAACAAAAGGGAGGAAACAAGTTTAATTAACCGGAACCTCTGTAATATATATCAATTGCTACAGCAGAAAGCTATCCGTCAGATTCTTGTCTTTCTCTGGTAAGCACCTACCTCCAGTAGATTAGTGATCTTCTTTAGTTTATTTAATGAGTATTTATCATTGCTGTGTATGATTTAGATATGAAATCAGCTCAACTATGGATGCTGGGTTAACATTCATCAGTCTTGAAGTACTTAGACGTCTTTGAAATTCCCGGTTTACCTTTTAACAGCTCTCAAGTAATTGTGGTCAATTGGAAATAACAATTTATAACCCAAATTGAATGATAATTAATTTTTAAACACACATCAATTTTCACTTGTGTCGAACTGTCGAAGTAAGTGTGATAACTAACTACTATTGTTACAGCTAAAAAAATAGATCCTCAGAATTTATTTACATTTTTTTTAAAAAACTTTCAGGGCTAATTCATGTTATCCCAGCACCAGGTCAAGTCTCATTTACTGAACATAACTTTGAGCAAAGGTAAAGAACTAAATAGAAACTCCTGCTGAAAACTGTGGTAAACACGGCTACTAACATGACTGGTTTTTGTGTATCAGTTTAAAACTTAAAGTATGACTACTAATTATACTGTGATAACTTGATTCTCTGATGCTTGTTAAAAAATACACTGCTTAATTGCACAGCCCCACCATTATCTAGTAGTACAACACCACCAATATTTAGTTGTACAACACCACCAATATCTAGTTGTCGTATGAGTTGTATTCGTTTTCTTTATGAGTTTTTAGCCAATTTGGTCCAAGTGACTAGCCGTTAAACTTGTCATTGTTTCCGTTCTGCGTCAATACAAACAGAGTCTATCATCTGTCATTCTATATATTGATACATGGTGTCCTCCATTTTGTTAAAACGTTTACTAGCCAGTTTGTTGAACCTACTTGTTTTTCATTTTTATTTATTTAAACAGAAAATCTGCTATTAATTTCCCATGTTGCACCCTCCTTCCTCTTTCTACCCACAACATATCAAGGTTTCTATTTTACTTTATGCCTATGTTTCTTGGAGAGTATACAGAGCTTATTCTGATATTTAATAGACAAATTCTAAGAGTTACTGCCCAGCACAACATGTTCCTTTTTTGACTTTTTCATCCCAGGTGAAACCCAACAGAAAGTCTCTCCCTTCTGCATTAGTTACACTTACCTGCAACACTTTGACAACAAAAACTCAAAAACAGTTTGATTAATTCCTCAAAACAATTAATTGGTTTCTTTTATTAAGCTTTCATTGAACTTCAGAGAAAAAAAGAGTTCCACTCGTTGGCCAACAAATGTTCAATTCCATCGGGATTTTAAAGATAAGTAGCTTTCAGGATAGGTCAGCGAAACAAACATTTTGAGGAGAAGTTGGCTTCTAATTCAGGAGACTTAGTGAGCTCTATTCAGATACAAAGAACCAGTGATATATAGCTTCTAGGTTACTCTGGCAATACACAACAGATGTTTGTTCAGTAACAATTGGCAGTATATACTATTAAACAACACTACTAATGATTTTTGGTCCCAAATGCCAGTAACTCTAAAAGTTTCAAAGAGCCTTTGAAAAAGTTAGAGCTACTCAGGTGTGAACAATAATTATTTGGTGTATTACAAGCCTGGCAAGCAATGCGTTACAAAACACAAACCTGTGAATAATTCATGCCATTAGTTTCTGTCTGCATATTGATTGGTGCTCAGTTTTGCTAAACTATCTGTCAAAAACCTATCTGTTGCCAAATAAATATTTTGCTGGTATCCCTAATCATGAAACAAAATAACGAAAACTGTTATTGAAGCATTAAAAAAAAATGGAGGGTATAGTACTTTTTAATCTGTCAATTATGGTTGTAAAATCATCTGATAAATGCTTGCTTACAAGACTTGAAACATGTTTATTATTTATGATTATCATTAAGTAACAGCTAGATTGTTGTTTGTTTTGATGTATGGATGTTGTTGAATGTCAAACATAATAATGGTGATTGCAGTGCAGAAAAACATCATGGACGTTGTTGAAGGCCTGTATTTTAGCCTCACTAGTTTAGGAAAAATACTTTTTTGTCTTTTGTCAAAGATGATACTACAAGCAGTTGATACTGTGTGGGAGGTTTACCCTTAGCAGTGAACCTAAACTATTGTAATAGATTTGCCTCTTCTATTAGCTACACAACGGATTCTCTACCTCTCTCTCTTCCACTCCTTTCTCTCTATCTCCAACGACGTTAACAACTCACGAGTCCTCGACTCAAACGTAGTAGAAATGTATTTATCAGAATAGAGACTTTATTATATTCACAAGCAAAAGGGTACCTATACTTCAACAACTCTACAACAACTGCCTGCCCAAGGCACAGCAGCTCTATTTATAGAGAAAAAGGTACAACTTCATTACCTTATTGGGCACAACGAATCACAATACAGAGTACAAGGCAATTGCCAATGGTAATATATAATACATAATCATAACAATAAACAGTCCAATCATGTAGCAAGCACATGGTGTTTTGCCCTGGGCACTTATTGCCGCTCTTTTTGGTAGCTGGTAACTTTCCAGTCCTTATAAGGGTAGACCATATCCTATCCTGTGATCCTGGGAGAAGGAACGCTCCGATTTCGATTCTGATTGTTGCATCGCGTTCAGGAGACCTCAGGCTATCTGAATCAATGTGGTTGGATCCCGGGTCGGGGTCGGGGTAGGTTCGGGGTACGTTCGGGGTCAGTTCGG
The DNA here is from genome assembly GCA_945261195.1 of Cryptosula pallasiana. Lineage (NCBI taxonomy): Eukaryota > Metazoa > Bryozoa > Gymnolaemata > Cheilostomatida > Cryptosulidae > Cryptosula > Cryptosula pallasiana. Next base: position 35,954,182 of record OX183136.1, read on the forward strand.
GGTAGCTAATTTTGCTATATATAGGGGGATAGTGTTTGGAGACAACTGATATCCACTTTCCAGGGGATTCGGAGAATCTCCGGGGGGGGGGGGGGGGCGTAGAGTTCTGGGGGGGGATAATGACTTATGACTAAGGTCACCAGGGGTGTAAGGGGGGGGGGGGTTTGGGGGGGGGTTAACACTACCTATCACACAAATCTCCCACACTATTACACCATTACTAATCTAGGATTAAGCTAACTAAGTTTGACAAATGGCTGTACAAGTCAGGAACCAGATGCATGAGACAAACATTAAAGCAAGGGCTCAAGATATATGATTTCTTGAGTCAGTTATAAAATTTGAGGAAATATAAAAAGTGCCAGTTCAAGTAACGGGTATTACACCTACAACATACCATGCTGTCATGCAATATGCAATAAGGCCAGTTACCACCCGTTAAAAATACTAACTGCATTTAAATATGAACACAACTCTGTATTAAGGGAAAGTAATGGATACATGTATAACAGGAATTAATGTATTAAACTACTGAAAGAAGGGAAGGGGGGAGGGGTGATGGGAGAAGATCAGTTATGGCAGTCCTGAAAGAAAGGAACAAACATCACCACTTGCGATTTTTTAAAAAATCCAAAGTCACATGCCAGGTATTTGTAGCTTGAAATCCGGAACAATAGAGCAGCTGGGTGAGAACACATCATAACTCCCCGCTACTAACCATACACAAAGTAGCACGCAACTCTCAGATAAAGTTTACATACAGTGTTTGGCACAATCCACTTAACTTACTTTTTTTAAGACAAAAAAACAACTTTTTCTGCTCAGTCTGCATTAGTTTATTATATATTATAGAATCTGAGCTGGTATTTTATTGCGATAATCAGGAAAAACATCGCGGAGATAATTTACGTACATTGAACTAGTGATAACACCCGTTTACTTGTGCCTTAAGTTTTCATATTAGCCAATAAGGACTCAACAAAAAATTTTATTCGGGCTCATAATTAACAAAAATAGAATTCAAATATTTGGTTTCTAAACTTCATTCTTATACCGACCTGTAAGAAAACAATATTTTCTTTTTGTTGTCAAGATTATCATTTTTACTTAACGTATAAGCTAAACAAAATTAAATAGAGTGATCTGAGTTCTGCTTGATCTGGTTTAGCAAAATGCATGTTCAGTAACTACACTCTCATTTTGGTCCATCTTCAATTATATTATTTTGAACCAAAAATGTTGTTACTTTTATTATTTGCAGAATGATGGAAGTTGGTGATTGTCTTGACTAAAAGGTTTTACCACAACAACTCGGTGAAATTTTTCAAAGAACAATAAAGTTGAGAAAATGTGAAAAAAAACTCCATATCTCTGTTTGTTTGTAGAGTTTCCAATGGAGCCGAGCTCATTTGTTCTTTTGATTCTAGTATTCTCAAAACTTGGTAAGTAGCTAGACAATTAGTTTCATCAATCTCAGTTTGAGTTCTTTTTGAGCAAAATAATTAACGTATTGTGCCAGTGTATAACCAATTAAATACAAGCTTGTTTCAGTTGGTCTGGACCAGTTCTTGACCTGTAAAAGAAGCCCTTTGTGATAAATATGTGTGTTTTAATTATACTTTTCTGACTACTCTATTTGCAAGCGTTGTTTGAAAATTTAGATATCGAAACAGAAAATGTACGGAAGTATGCAGTACGGCAGTCTTTGTGTTCTTACTTATCATTAACAGCTAAAGCTTTAGCTGTTAGTGAGAAAATATTGTTTACCGTGGGAATCTGTGTATGGTCCACACCAATAAACAAAATATATTTTACTGTAGTGCCAAAAAAGTAACTTTTACAAACATTTGTCTATTGGCTAGTACATTGTAGGGATCTCACCTTTTTACGTTTTTTTTTCAGGCATTTGTGACTTCTGTTCACCAAACAATTTGCAGTGAAAATAATCATACCGGCAATGAATTTAATCAACTAATAATTATTTTGTTTGGAACTTGTGGGTCAACAAAAAGTAGCTCACTGAATAAAAAAAATAATCAACAAGGGTTCATTAATGTTAAAAATATTCACAACCTGTTCATCGAACAAGGTACAAAAAATAATAGTTGTTCATAATTCAATACGTTGCAAATGGAACAGAACATTAGTTTAGAACATCATAATTATTCAATGAACTGCTATAGTTTACCAAACAAATCATAAAGAAGATAACTCCCAATTTTCAAAACAATCAAGAAAATAATAAAAAGTGAACCGCTATAAACTAGAATGGTTTGTACAGCCGGCCTTCAATTTAGTAAATGTTTAATAGCTGCAATGATTTTGAATTAATTTTCAAGGATATAAAACCGGTCTATGAAAATGAATAAAATCAACTTGCTCATTATAATTTATTTAGTGTTCAGTTTCATTCGAGACCTACAAACAATATGAATAAATGCTCGTTGACATTTTTTATTTGGTGAGCTACTTTTGGCTGATCCACGAGTTCCAAACCAAATGATTATTAATTGATTAAATTTATTGCCGGTCTGATTATTTTTACTGCAATTTTTTTGGTGAACATAGGTCTTAAATACTTTTATTGTTAGTAGGTTGCGAATGAAACTAAACATTAAATAAAGTATAATGAGCCAGTTGGTTTTTCATTTTCATAGACTGATTTTGTGTAATTTAAAAATGATTATCGTTGTTCAAAATTTACTAAATTGAAAGGGCAGCCTTACTAACTATTTCAGTTTAGAGTAATTTAATTTTTGTAACTTTTTGTTACATTAAAAAATGGGAGTTATCTTCTTTATCATTTGATCGGTAATCTCTAACAGTTTATTGAATAATTATAATAATATTTATGATGCTCCAAACTGACGTTTCGTTACATTCACCGCGTATTCAATTACGTACAGCTACTTTGTTTGATGAACAGTTCATGAATATTCTTATTGTGAAAACTAATTGCAGAACAATTTCAAAGTCTTAGTGTTTTATTTGAATAAACGCGGTTTCTTCAAGTTTGACAGATACAAAAACCTACAATAATTAGAATAAGCAAAAGTTCTAACACACATCTATATATATATATATATGTAATTTAAAGAAATTACAAAACTCCTCCTCAATTGTGATGTTTAAGGCGTTGAAAGTTCCAAAAACTATCAAAAGAGGACCTTAATAAGTTATATGTATGATATTAAAAAATTTAAAAAATATAAAAAATATAAAAAATATAAATTTTAGTATACTGAAAGCAAAGTTTTCAATAAGACTCCTTCAATAGATAGCATAGCATATTCATTTTAAGAACTGCTTCATTGATAACTTATTACCCAAACTTTTAATTTCATCAGCTGATTATCAACGTACCACTCAAAAGAGACTAATAATGACATAATTCAGAGCTTAAAATGTTCTTGTACATGCAACCTTTTTTTAATTTTTTAGGATCACAGCCAACAGTTGCAACAAACGGTAATTATAATTGTTGCCTTTCCACTTCTAATTTTTTTGTTACTTGCTTTGCATGATAACCTGGCTGTTCTGGTTTTCTATATCCACCCCATGTTCATTTCCCCTTCAATGCCTACACCAACTAACCCAGGACCACCCCCGTATTATCACCCAAGTATACTACCTACTTCGAGAAATTTTTTTCCCACTTGTAGTGATATGATTGAAGTGTAAAATGAAACACGCTGGCATCCTTCCCCTCCCCACAAGCCATCCACTCCAAACACTCGCCAACCACCTCAACATGTTTCCAAGAACCACCTTTTCAACTCATGTAAAAAGACAACCTTTACAGCCATGCAATAATATTTAAGCTTCCTGTTAAGTTAGCTTACAGGGATAAGTCTGAAAAATTAAGAGTTGTGCTTTCTCTTGCAATTTTTCTAATAAAACCTTAGACTCAGATCATATATAAAATCTGAAATATTGGCTCATCTAACATTGTCCTAAACTCATTGAAACCAATCTTCAAGTGCGCTCTACAACCACATCTGGAATATTCTCTGTTGAATTTATTGTATTGTTGGCGGTTGTCATTATTAAACTGTTTTGCAGTTACTGAGTGCGATAGTACGTATCAAACTGAATTAATCCTAAACACTGATGGATTCTTTCACACATACAAATGTTTGGGATACGATGGAACATACGGTTTTGACATCAATGCATGCAGTGTTTATTCCAATGCATCATTCAGAGGAAACATTGCAGTGTTTAACAGCACCAGTCACTTTTATACATCCATAACAGAGATGATAAATAACAGAATATTACCGGAAGACAGCTGGTGAGTGTTTAGTGTATGCAAGTAGTAATATGGGAACAGATCTCTGTCATGGAGTCTAAGGAGAAGGCTCTCCTGGTTTCAGGTGTACTTGAAGTATGCACCAGTTACCAGGAGAACCTTCTCCTTAGACTCCATGATAGAGGTCTGCTCCCTTATTACTACTCATGCAACCCCAACAAACTAGACTTACCTTATAACTACTAGAAGCATTGGAAGACTTAGTGCTTGATTCAAAGTTTCCAAAAAAGTCATTCCACTTTTGTGTTTCTTACAAAGTTATTGAAGCAATGATGCTTTATATTGCATCGTTTATGATCTTTAACTTGTTTGTTGTAAATAATAAATTAATAATAAAAGTAATAAAAATAATCAATTGGCCAGTAATTCTAATCACAAAATAACCTTTTGTCTGGCAATCAAAAAATCACCAATTTTTTTAGTGACTAAAAAGAATTAGTAACTGTTTACAAATAACAAGCGCGAACACATATAAAAGCGAGTCAATTCTTTTTTTTTCGATGAAGCACTTTTACCTTATCATAGTCCTTGCAGTTAAGCTTCTGTAATGTAAATAATGAATGTTTTTTAAATCCTCATTGAGTTTTTGTACATGTGGTACATCAAACATCATTCATTGAAACATGAGTGTTCATGTTCTGTTCCATATCTAATTTTATGAATGACCTTCATTTTTTATTTTTATGTTTTGCTTTACAAAATATGTCACAGAAACTTTTGTTAGTACAAAAACAACATATGTCATCAACTGTTAAGATATTCTTCAATTCTTTTGAAGCAACCATTTTTGCTCATAAGCGCTTTCATTCAAAAGATATTGTACTCTCTATTGTTCTTTGTATAACTTTTATATCAAAAATACTTACTATTTATCGGACTTCCACTTTCAGTACTGATTTGATAAAACAAAAAAATTTTATTTAGACGATAATATTCGGTGTGGTAGAGATGACTATCAGTCAGCTGAAACAGGTTCAGACCCAAATGGAATGAGTCTGATGAAACTAAGTGGTGATTAAACCACGCCAGCAGAGGCAGTTGCAGTCATTGTGTTATTAAGTGCAATTTAGGATACAAGCATTGCTGGCTGTTTTTATTATTACTTTTTTATATTGTGGAATAAATATATTAAAAAAATATCACAGAGTTGTTGGTTAGCTAGGGAAGTTGTGTGGTGACAAGGGATTTTAGTAGCTCATTAGCTATCATTCAATAAATGATATTATTTATTATTAGTTAGTAATACATAAATAATAAAAAAAAAGTGAATTTTTAACTTTTAATTAATTACCAGCAGCTAAAAGTTGTTCATTTCAAATCAGTTGTATTGTTTCATAAATAACAGTGTAATAAACCACAAACGATCATCCTTAATTAAATATGAACACAAACACGAGCTAACGATACCATGTGGTTACAAATGGATAATTTGTGGCTTCCTGTTTTATTACGCATGCCTGATTTTATTGCCTTTGGCGACATTAGCGTTTCCAATAGCAATAAGCATCTGGAATTCAACTTATCTCCAATTTTTCGCTTTTAGGGAGCGACAAATGTTTTTCGACATGTCTCACGACAAATTTATCTACATCGGTATTTCCAACAGGAACTTCCCTTTATCGCCAGCAGTATTGCCAATTTGTCATGATATGGAAACTTGGTTATTATAAAAATTTCAGTTGGATTTTGTTCATTTGTTAAATTTGATTGTAATAGATGAATGTTTCTGTATTTTAGGGGTAGCCTTGCTGGAGGTGAAATCCCAAACTACATATTTCTTGCATATTCACAAGTTACTGACAACTGTTTTATCTACACAGGAGGTAATACCAGCATTTTCGTTGTTGATAAAATTGCAAACTTTAATTTTTACAGAACAATATTCTTATGAAGTTGGTGTGAGATGGCAAATTGTACAAAGATAGGTAACAGTACCATTAAAAAGCACTGTTGGTCTGAGAACATTCAATGCTTTTTTGTAGACACAGACCAAAGCAACCCAATTGATAGATTCAGCTATCGCACCTGCACAAACTACTCATCTGCTGGCTATATCTGCGACATTAAAACAAATCTAATTTTAGAAGTTGCTGCTACCACAACAGCTGTGATGTCGACTGAAAACTCTTCATCAGTTGGTAAGAAATTTAAATCAAATTTTCAAATTTAACTAGGGAAACAAATAATGCAAACGATCTACAAAGAGTATTTTGTCTTCCTTTGCTGCTCTGTACCAATAATCTTGACGTTCCTTTTTAAAAATATATAGATTAAGTCCATCATCATGTAGTTTGTTTAATTTCTTTCCACTACTAATATTTTTTTAAAAAAATTTTATAGATTAAGCAACAAAAGTTATCAGCTGCAAGGCACTGAGAAAGTATAGCTGATCAAAAACTTTGCAATCTTCTTATAGCATTCATCTTGCTTTCTTCGTCTGTATTGATTGCTGTGAAAGCAATTTTCCAGTGGATCAAATAGTTGTTTTTTTTTCTCAATTTTCTTATCAAGGACATGAATGAAAGCCACAACACTGTAATTTTGTTGCGGGTTTCAGTGACACATATGCCCTGCACATATATGGTAACTTAGAGGTGCCTCCAGCTGATGGTTTCAGCCAGACATGCCTCTCAAAGTGCTGACACAGAGTGGTCACCACCATAGGAGAAAATAAAAACGCCTTACTGGCCCTGCAGTGACCTTTACCAACCCTGCAGTGACCTTTACCGACCTTACAGTGACCTTTACCAACCCTGCAGTGACCTTTACCGATCCTGCAGTGACATTTATCGAACCTGAATTGACCTTTACCAACCCTGCAGCGACCGTTACCGACCCTGCAACTTTCCTGACCTGCCATGAGTAGCTCTGCCGTTTCGGGGTCAATATGGCCGCCATCACCAAAGGACTCCACCTCTTTGCGATACCACCAACTATGGACCTGAGGCTATCTAGGAATGAGAATCATATCTATAGCCTCTTACCTTTGCCATTAGGCACCATATTCATTTTATCTTATGCATACCTACAATCATCTGCACTGGTCTATAAACATGAGCTATCAGTACATAGAGTGGTGAGTCTTACACAACTTGTAGTACACTTACAGACCCTGTATCTGCTAATACATGCTCACAAAAATGTAATGCGTGCCCTGTAGTCATCTAGACTGGTCAACAATCGTTAGCTATCAGGGTTTAGAATGTTACTTGGCCTATGGCACTGTAAACAATAAAAAGACCAGCTAGCAAGAAACCCCGACCCTGCTGTGCTCATAGATACCAACTCGGTATCCACGATTCCAGCTTCTATAGCTGCTATAAATGCTGATTCCAGCACGGAAAACAGTTTATCTCTCCACCAACAGGACTATATTTTAGTTACTCCTCTATTAAGTGAGCTATGGCAAACCAGAAAGCTCGTAGTACATGCAAAAAACCTGTTCACAACCAGAAGACTACCGTAATGGTCGATTTGAAGTATGTTTTGAATTTCAGTGACATATATGCCCAGCACATACATGCTATTCTAGAGGTGCCCCTAGCTGACGGTTTCAACTGACATGCCTCCCAAAGTGCTGTCACAGCGTGTCACCACCGTAGTAGAAGATAAAAATGCCTTGCTGACCCTGCAGCCAGCTTACCAGCCCCTGTTGTAATCCTGGCAGCACTGCAGTGACTTTTACCGATGCTGCAACCTTCCTGGGCGGCTCTGAGTAGCTATAGCAATAGGATAGGATCCAAAGTACCCAAAGTTACCCGAGAGGGACTAATTTAGGACCTAACCACCTTTAGATATTACCAGCCATGGATCTGAGGCTGTCTAAGACTGGAAAAAATATCTCTAGTCTTCTACCTTTGCAATTGAGCACCATATCTATTTATTTTTACGCATTGATGTATGTGTTATTGTAGGTATAATATCTGATTAACTTATATCACTTCCTGTATATATTATTGGTGAATGTGCTTATGTGTCAATAGCTCTCTGCAAACCAGCCTGTATAAAGTCTGGCTCCTTGTGTATTTACTGACTTTTCTCTACCACACCTCTAGGCAATTACCTCCCTGGAGAGTGAATATTGGGACAATAAGTATGTTACAACATTTAAACTTTAACTAGTTTGTCTGAGCTGCTGGCTCACTAGTTGTAAAGTTGTGAGCAACCTCCCCGTTGCACCCTGCAGATCTTACCAACCCTGCACCCTGCATAACCTCCTGGAGGAAGGTGTTGGTATGCTATGCCACAAGTTGAGCACTGTGGACAGTAGCTAGTTAGTAAACTGTAGTGGGAGGCCCGCCGGTGCAATTTATTACATTATTTAGGTTTTTTATCTTTATGTTTACTAGAAGAAAGAGTGAAGTTTGCAGCAAGATGTTTTGATATATTTTATAGAGTCTTGTGAAGGTTGGACTGTACCAGGGATCAATGGCACCCTCTACTTCTGTGTAGACACCCAACCAGTGAACTCACAAGATGCCATGGAGTCAGCCTGTAGACAAGTAAAACAACTAGTTCTTAACTCACAGCGGCTCAGTTTTTGAACACCTCACTCAATGAGGCCGTATGCTATTGCTGTAATGAATAATAATAGTTTGTTGTCTTAAAATCAAAATTAAGTTTGTGAAAGAGTGAATTTCAATTCAAGTAAATTCAATTTGCTGCAAACTAACAACAACTTTTCTAGCTGTAACGTTCTTGCCACATATTAACATATTCCGCTGCGCAGCATCAATTAATCACTTGCACAAGCATCACAAACCATTTTATTATTTTCCCCAAAATATTGCAAAGACATCTGTAACTCAAGTGCGTATCCAAATTTCAGAAAACATCCCAACTTGCCATTTTCCAGCAATGACCAGCCGGAAACAGCTAATATTTCAATTGCTTTGTAGATTGAGCCAGCAGCAACATACATATCAGCAGCAAGTGTGAATGAGGCAGAACAGATTTTCAACATGTTAACGCTTTTCCTGCCGTCCTTTAACTCTTCAGCAGGAAGGTAAGTACATACTTGTTATTTTGAAACCCATATGTTACAGTGCATGTTGTCTCTTTCAATGAGTATATTTCTAATAATATGACAATTTTTCGCCATTAATTTTGTTTTCAGTGTTGTTGCTGGGCAAGTTTTTATGGCCAGTCAGACATAAGTGTGTCAACAACTTTGAAAAAGCAGTGCTGACTAGCTCACAAGCCTTGCACATTAAACATAACATCAACTATGTATTGTAAAACAAAGTTATGGACTCCGGATTATTATCGATGGCCACCTAGCTGTATATTGTAGCAGATTTTAGTCTGGTTTACATAAACTATGAATAATTTTGAGTATTATAACTCTCTTTGCGCCGCTATGGACAATGACAACTTGTCAATTTACTACCGAATCTTACAGTATGCACAGACCCTTTGGCTCAGATGAACTGGGTAAAGTGCTAGTCTAGTACCAGCAGTTATTGGCATAAATTTGGCTCTAGGGAGTTAATCACCTAAAGAGTGGTAAATGTACATATCAATATGCCTAACGAACGAATGCAAGGCGTACTGAAAACTTCAGCCTTTATATAGGTTAAAGGACAGGAAACAATTGACCTAATAATGGTCCTAACAAATCAGGTATACAGGAATTAGGGCATAACCAATGCATTCAAGTATATAAATAGGTGACCAATGATATAAAAGTACATAAAGTTAAACAAAGGAGGTGCCAAGTGGCTAAGAGGCGGAGTCATGGGCTGGTGTCCAATTGCTGGCTCCAAGAGCCTTAAGGCTATATCTAGCCTGCAGTCAATGGCTTGGCGTAGCGCTGGGTAGATGGCTCCTGGATACAGGTTGGCCGATATCCTCAGCCTTTTTTAGGATACTCATCTAAGGAGGTCGTTTGGTACCAGCCCAGTAGGGTGCCTACCAGCATGATAGTGGTCTTTGCTGACCCTGTAGGAGTCATTACTGACCTTGTAGGAGTCATTACTGACCCTGTAGAAGTCATTGCTGACCCTGTAGGCTTCTATGCCTGCCCAGCACTCTATGTTGTGCAGGTGTGTAATAGATTTCTGTCCTCTATCACGACACAACGGAATCCTCTCCTCTTTATCTCCTCACACTTCGGGGTCTATCCCAAATAGACGTTAACAAACTGCACGGGGTCCACGACCCAAACACACTACTAGAAGTTTTATCAAACAAATACTTTATTTGATACACAAGTAAAAGGGTATTTGATACTATCCGTTCAACAACTGGCTCTCTCAAGGTACAGCAGCTCCTTTTATAGGGGATAAGAGGCAGTTTCATTACCTTATTAGGCATAGCAAATGGTAAAACACAATACAAAGAATGCACAAATAACATAATGCGATACGAAAGATAACAACATAACAATCCAATGAGATCAATAGCACATGGCAAAGTGGCACTGGGCCCTGCTTCTCGCTCTTTCTTGATGGTGGAAACTTTCCAATCCTTATTAGGAAGTGCCACTTCCTAGTCTGGGCTCCTGGTAGAGGTAAGGCTCCGGTCTCTGTTCTGTTGAGGCTCTTAGGTTCTTAGTGGCACAGGCTTCATGAATCACCCTCTTTGGATACAGGGTCGGGGTCCTGGCCCGAGGTAGGCCTGGGGTAGACCCGGGGTAGCTGCTATAGGTTAATATAAGAGGATACAGGGTGGATACTGGCCCGGGGTGCCCGGTATAGACCAGGGGTACCCGGTATCCCTTTTTCAGGGGTTTTTAGGTAGCTACCGAGGGGGGAGGAGTTCTGGCGGTACTGTAACACCGTTACCAGAGAGCACAAGGGGTGTAGGGGGGGGGTTGGGGTGGGGGAGGGTGGGGAGGGAATCTGACACTGCTTCATCATCATGTAAATCTCCCACGGGTGTAGCAGTTTTAGCCATTTGGGCACACATTTACTGGCACCTCTAGAAGTAAAGAGAAACTTGTTTGACGAGTAATTTTTGCCAAAATCTACCTTAATATTTGTGTAATATTTGTTACTGTCATTTTAAGAGAACATGAAAGCTATAAAGCAAAGAAACCACACTAATACATATACAATTTTAATGTAAGATTTACCAAAACCAATATTTACAGGTAACTCTGTGAAATACTGGAAATGTCTTTGCAAGAAACATTGAGACACCATAAATCTATTTTTTTATTGACAAAAAGCTAATTGTTGCATAAAGGGAGAAACTTTGTCAGTTAAAACCTGCTATACACAAAACCAAAAGTGACTATTTAAAAAAATTGTTTTATGCATCAGTGTTTTAACTTCTTAGCAGTTCAGCTGTTATATAAAAAAAAAATGCGCTTATCGACTGAGATTGTACAATGGAGGCTTTGAAAGGTCTTTTAGGTTATAGCATATTTTTTTGCAAGATGGTGTCAGCAAAATTTGCAAATTAAGTTTGCGTATAACATTAAAATTTTGCAACATTTTTACCTTGCCTTGTTTACAGCTGGAGTTTTATAACAAGGATGTGATGTCATCCGCATCAGGAAGTTTGATTTGCTGAGAAAATTTCTTTACTGATATAAATTAGATAATTGTTGTGAAATTGCATGACAACATGATTTGTATGCTTTCCCGCCTCCACCCCTGCTCTTGTTGTCTCCACCTTTCCATTGTCTATCCACCCGCTCCACCCCTGAACCCCTTTAACTACCTATTTCTCTCTCCTGTAATGAACATACCAACCACTTCAGAGTTGACTGGTGCATAAAACAGTGTACCTTGGCCCTCCACCCAGCTCAAATTTCCCAATCCCACACACTTACCAACCCCCTCCACATGTACCGTAAAAAACTCGTCTACCCCTCCAGTACATTGAAAGTTTTTACAGTGACGTTGCAGAATTTCAAACCCCTCTAAGGTTAGCTAACAGAGATAGCTTCTGCAAAGCGGGAGTTGTACTTTTTTTGCAAATTTTTCAAACCAACTTTATACCTGGATCCTAATTAGGAAGTATTTCACTTAAATTCTATAACTGAGTTCAGACAGATGTTTTCTGGCTTTATATAGATAGATTAGAATGTAAACTCCATGAAATGTCCGAGTTGTCTGTTTGGTTGGTTGAGTTTCCTGTTTGACTACTATTGTTGGTACTGAAACCACGGGGTAAAGTTGAGGCTTGGTAGAAGTCCAGAGTCAGCGAAGGGCAGACTCTGACAGCAAGCAAAAGTCCAAGAGACTCTAATCAAACCTGAATGAGAGCAGGTTTAAAGTTAGAGTGTAGTTTCAAGACGAATTTATGGTGAAAATGTTTTCTTTACCCAGTAATAAAAATAGCGAGTGAGTGTAAACTTTTAGTATATTAACCAGAGCTAGAGTGACTGTTTAGTCTCATGAGTGCTGTATAGTGCTCTATACCACCTCATTTAAGTTTTATAGAGCCAAAAGAGTGACAGAATCTTTTACATTAGAATTTTTGATTGAATTACAGATGAACCTTTCGCATAGCAATACTACTGGGATGTAGTAAATAGGTGTGTTTTGTTCTCTTTGTTGCAGTCTGTCATCAGATGATACTGCCCCACTTTTTAAAATTTCAAATGGAACGGGATATTGTTACTACTTTATAAATGGTAGGTTCATTACAGCAGCTGTGATAGAGGAATAATAGGTCATTTTCTCACGGAAAAAAATTGCGCTGTGTTTATTTTTGTTAAACAGCCCTGGTCAGGCATATTTCCATTAACTAGCTTTGGTGATCATTCATTTTATGACTATTGTTTTGTTGAATTCTTACAACAAACATTGCTTGTGATTGCTTTTTACTACAAAATCTTTTTCTTTTCATATCTCTAACTGAGACGTAAGGGTTTTACTTAATTATATTATTATTTTAATGCTTTTGGGGAAATGATTTAGCATTTTGTAAACTGTAGACGTGATGCAAGGTGACTCTAATTTGGTGTCTCGAAACGCGCCATGCGATGTCCTAGGAAGAGCTCTGTGCACATTCACACTTAGCACAACAACGACTGAGACTCCATCTACACAATCACTCATCTGGACTACTACATCCCAAATTGATGTAGTGCTAATAAATCTGGGCGTAAGTTCGCACCTAAAGTACTTCTAACCATATCTGAATTTTAACTGAAAACTTTTTTGTTACTAACCTTGTCGTTTCAAGAGTTTTTTACTAGTTTTATTATTTATTATCATTTAAGGCAAATTACATCTACCATAGAGCTAACTATTATTATAAGATTCCAGACTGGGCAGGTTTTTAATACTCAAACGTGCCCACAGTTATCTGTTTGAGAGGTTTTTGAGGAACATTAAACTGACATAGATTTATTTTAAAAGAAAGCACATACATATTTTTAAATGTGACAGAGTTTATTAGCAGACTGCAAGATTTCAAATAGATTTGTAACTGCTGGCTCGAAACCAAAAGAAATTAAGTCCACTGAAATCGTAAAGTCACAAAATTGTCCATAAACAATTACGAAATTGTATAAAGTGCAGTTCGCAAATAAAGCGGTTGCCAAAACATTAAATCTCTTTAGAATCGATGACGTAAAAATAAAAAAATGAACTTTTGTTTTGTTTGGTTTTTTTTTTACAGAACTTCAAGTTTCAACTTTTGTAGCATATGAAGCACCTTTCCTATATTGTAAATTTTCTACATATAAAATAGCATTATTTCTTGAATTCCCTTTATATATTAGATGAATTTACCAAAAACCTTTTTTTATTTTATGCTGAACAGGCTAATAAGACTGACCAATGCATTAAGTAACATGATTGTCACACCACTTAGTAAAACAAGTTAATGCGTTACAAGCCTATATCTGTGATTAGGACAGATCTTGAGCTGAGTTCTTGTCTTTCATGGCACACCTTGCCTGTAAACATTGAAGTGGCTTCCAGCTTGGTTCATAAATAGGAGATCATGCTAATAAGAGATCTCTTCAGAGCTTCTGAAGATAATAGCTTGTCCAACAACCGGCATCACTGTTGGCAGTGGTGCCACTTAAAAGAACTGCAAGATTTTAAAGCACGAGAAAAGAGACATACCAAACAGCAAGACAAACGATGAATGTTCATCTGGTTGCTAGGTTTCGCATCTTATTGCAGGTGAATGAAACAGACCTTAATGACATCGTTGATGTTATTGATAGTGCATTAAACCAAACAGATCCAATCTCAGTGGTGGCTCTGTACAATTATAGTTACGCGGTGAGAGAAGCAGCCAAAGGACACACCTCTGCAGCTGAACTGGTTTGTACTACTAATTAGGTCACATATTATATAATAAACAATATGTTACTGACTCTCTTCTGTAGAAAAAACACTTCTGCAGAGAATTTTTATTTCGTCTCAAAGACGTATGAAACTGATTTGATAGTTGTTGTACACATGTATTTCGTTCATCTAAACAATTTGATGCAGAAACTTTAACCTATCAAATAATTTTTAACAGTATTTTAAGCATTAATAGTGCAAAAAGTTATCAATGATTTAAGTGAAACTAAAAAAACAAATAGATTGGCATCAAAGCTATGCCTGTGGGCAAGACTTAATGATAATTTTTGACAATGAAGTGAATCAGGCTTTTACACATCAACTATAGAACACTACAATATGACTTTTACACATCAACTATAGAACACTATAATGTGGCTTTTACACATCAACTATAGGACACTATAATGTGGCTTTTACACATCAACTATAGGACACTATAATGTAGCTTTTACACATCAACTATAGGACACTATAATGTAGCTTTTAAACATCAACTATAGAACACTATAATGCAGCTTTTGAATATTGTTGATAAAAAATAGTCAGACCCTGTGGATAGTATAACACTTTTTACAAAACTATATAACAAAAAACTAATTTATATCGTCTCGTCTCCAAAGTGAGTGGTAAATTGCTATTGATTTGCCATTACTAGACTAAATTGATGACACAAATACATTGTCTGTAGTAGTGTTTGGTTGCAGGGAGAAGCTGTAGATACTTGCTCCAGAATTATTGACAAAGCCGCCAATGAATCATTGGAAGATGTCACCAAGATATCTAGCAATGTAATGGGGTTTATTGGCACTGCCCTAGAGGTAGCTAATGCAGAAGGCAATGACACTGATAACTCAGTACAAGTAAGTTCCCTTTCATTTTAACTATTTGCTTTATCAATTTAACATGTTCAGAAACAAAAGCTCTTACAAATTTCAACCTAGAATCTATTATGTTGATTAGAAAACGGTGTCCAATTAAAAATAGTTATATTGTATTACTAACAATTTCGTTAGGCTGTCATAGTCAAAAATACTAAATTACTAGTTATTAGTCATTAATTGTGGACTTCTTGGAACTTGATAATTTACACATTTGTCCTCACTTGAAACATTTTTTTAGGGAATATGGTCAATATCACTCTGATACAACCAGCAACAATAAATACCGGCTGACCAGCTTTAATCATAGCTATGTTTCTTTGATTCCTTTTTGCTTATGGTTGAAGCAATCACGACAGTGAAAAGTTATTTAGCTTTTAATCAATTTGTTTTATTATAGGATAAACTTTATTCATAGAAAAACCCTGAAAGGTTTAGCAAATAATTGGAACTCATTTTAATCCAATAGCTCTATTTAGAAGCTGTGTAGAGCCTGAAAAGAATAATATCAATAAACGGATGTTATTACCGACAGAAATATTTTTTATTTTTTGGTCTTCTCCAGTATTCATAACAAAGGCCATATTTTCGCAGAGGGCTTGTTTTATACTTATTGGTAGTTTTAATTTGCGATTTCTTGCTTAGTTCTATTGCTGATGTTCATAATCAATATATTTTAGACAACATTAGATTTGCAAAAGCATTTTTACATCTGTAAAACAGTCAAAATAAATTTTTTTTTTCACTGTTATAATTTATCTATCCCAGTGAAACACTGCAAAAATCTCGAACTCGACTAATACACAAATAATGCGCGAAGATTATTACTATTGCATTCTCTGCCAGAATGTACAGATTGCCTAACTTCCTTCGTAGCCATCTAATATATACTTACACCAACTATGGAAATACCTCGGTTCTGCGCTTTTTTTCGAAAAGCCACTCTTTCGTTTGTTGTCCAAAATTTAACCATTTTTGTTTTAGTCAGAAAATTTCATCTTGTAAAGTAACTAGTTGTTGATGTGAAAACCAAATACAATTGGTTGATTGAAGCCATATGAAGTATTGGTCAACTACCCGCATTGTAGTTGTGGTAGTTTCATGCATTTATCACCAAAACAATACTGCTACACTCCTTGAGTATCTCTAGTTTTCATTCCCTCCTCAATCTCATGGGGTCACTCCAACCCCGGTTACTCCAACCCTGACTCAGAGTCACTACAAGCATTTCCAAGTTAAACAACTTTTTATTATTCATAATTTACTTAGCAATATTAGAATTATAAACAAAAAAGGAAAAAGATCCATGTAGCGATTTCCAGCGTATAACAGTGCACAGCCTTCATACAGGAAATCAGACACTTTTATCTCCTCTCCAAAGATGAACCGGTTAGGCTCATAATATTAATAGTGACCAATTATATAACTCAAATAAAATATAAATGAACAAGGTCAAATAGTGATAGTTACACATGGTGTAGGCTCCTTCCAATCTATTGTCTGGTCATGGGCAGGGAATTGTATTTCCGAATATGGATTAGTCCCTTCCTCAGCACTTATTTCCCTTCTTTGTTTATTTCTACTTTAGTTAGCATATGCGGTCATAGCGAATATTTATTGCACAACACGCCCACCATGTAAGTGGTTTTGCTACCAAAGACCAGTATAAACAACTTTTAAATGTATATGTGGACCATGGGTGGCTGTCCAGAGTGGGTTCTAGCTGGTATAGGCCAGTATCAACTCTCTGTTTTATATAAGTTGGACCCCGAATACTATACAGGGCCTGTATGGGCTTGAATAAAATTTGAAGTGATTATCTTTCTTGAGAGTAAGGGAATTAGAGGGATCAGATACGAATGGTTCAAAAGGATGTGTCTAAGGAGTGTGGAAAGGGGAGAGATGACTAGTTTCTACGAACTTCTCCCACAAAATTTTACTCAATTTGCTTTCAGTCAATCGAAGATCTGGTTACTGGTACACTAGAACTGATAGACAAGGTTGGAGGTGCTGTATCAAATACTCTCTCCACCAATGATGCCCCTGTAGTCCTGGAGACAGACTTTGTTGGTATAGCTGTGGCTGTCCAGAATGCTTCCAACTCCAACAATACACCAATCCAGACTGGAGCTCTAACTCTCACTCTAGAAGGGAATGAAGGAGCTGGGGTAGTACCATTGCAGGTGTGAAGCAATTGGATGACAACATTTGTTTTTTTGAAACTAGTGATGCCAGGAAAAATTGAAAATTTTTTTCGCATGTTCTATAAACATGAAAAGTAAATTTTACGTGGTTTGTTTGTGCTGCTGAAACTGGAGCTTTACAGGAAATTGCACCGGTGAGAATAACCACTTAAAAAGTATGACATAAATCATTGGGCTATCGAATTTCAAACTCAGAATTGTTTTCAAGTGGATCTACAACAAAAGCTTAAATCTCTATTTTTACAATTGATTAAACATAACAATGCCCGCAGAAATAAGTTTACAACAAAAGGGTTGAACTTATGTTACTGTACTCTGTTTGATAGGCTATTTCATTCAGAGACGACCCTTATAGAACATTCTCTACCAATGAAAACTTTACAAGCGATGTGGCCCCATTCGCTTTGACAGTTGTTGGCAATGACAACGCATCAGTCAATTTTATGGCTGTATCAAGAGCAAACTTCTCTACCACAAAGATCTCTGTGCCAATTCCAGCAGGAGGAGTAATAAGTAGCTACGCCTTCACCACGCTTCATTCATTCATCCAGGTGACCTTATTGTAACAAATTCTCTATAACTCTTAACTCAAGTGAGAAGAGTTTTTGTTCAGCAACCAAGCATGTTATGCAGGTTGACAAGTATTTTAAAAACTAGAGATGTCGATTATATGTTTTATGAATAAAATAAACTAGAATAGCGCTGTAATGTTCATAAAAGTGCAACTTCAAAATAAAATGGAAAGCTATAAAACACTCAAGGTTTTTCAATACAAAAGATAATAAGATCGAAGATATACAGATTTGGATGAGAAGAGACAAACAAAGATATAACGGCTTTCCAAAATGCATTTTCATTTGAATGAACTGAAATCGTTAAAAGATAGATTTAGGTTATTTTGTATCTACGCGATCATAGCATTGCATTTTACTTTGTTGGAGTGACTGATGCATTACAACTAACAATATCTTGGAGGTAAAAAGTTTTGAACATGTTATTATTGCATTTCCAGAAGATAGTTGAAAAAAGAATCAAGCTTGATAGTTCAGAAAAAACGTGTAACAAAAAAAGTTCAGTGATTATTTACATAGATTTGGTTTCAGCAATAGCATAAACAAACTGTCATCTTTGTAAGTAAATGTATTGGTGAGTGAGAAAGTTTTACATTAATGGGCTTCTAGGATAATTCCAAAAAAAGTGCCAAGCAGTTTATTTAGCCACTTTTGCATAGTGAACTTCTATGCCAAAACTGGTAAGCGTCTAGTCGTTTTTGGGCAAGCTCTAAAGTTGTTTTTTGAATATTGTGCTGAATCCAGGATTTAACATTCAGCGGAGTAGTTCACCCTATAGCACTGGGAATCCAAATTCGTACAATTTCAAGTTCTTATAAAAAGATTTTGTCAAACCGAACTAGTTTCATTAACCACAATGACAAATATGATGAGAGATTGAATTTTTATTCTAATAATGGTAAATAATAATAAAAAGTTTTAGAGTATGATGAAATTATTTTTGGACACATTTATGATGGTGAATTATAATACTACAATAAAGCATGATAGTTATTATTAGTATTACTATTATTCAAATGATATTATTACTTAATGGAGTTGTTACTCTTTGTTAGTGCAATTATTTAATTTAAATGTTTTTATTGTAACATAATGATTTATTGGTTGTAGCCAAAGGATGATAATTTAGAATAAGTGTAATTATAAAATGATAAATAGTAAGCAGTAATGCAGTAGTTTGTAATAATTATTATAACAGTTACACATCATTATTTTTTTTCATAAACTAAATACAACTCTGTATCAAATGAGTTGATGCTTTTGAGGTTGCTTACATGGAAGTTACTGTTAAATATATATTTAAAGGTACTGTTAACAATACCGAGAGAGCCAAGGATGTTTACTACGAGATGTGCACTTAATTCACCTCCTGGAGGGAGCAGTTCTTTCATTGAAGCACACATTACAGACAAGTTAAATGTCACAGTTAATATTTACAACTTTGACATTTGGTACAATGACCACTCAGGTTGGTTTCAGGAGAGTGTCTTTTGAACGTTTTTTTTTAATTTTCAAGTCAAAATAAAAAGTGAAGCCATTTGTTTGGCTCTGTCCTGATGTCTGCTCCCAAGAATTGACCAGAATCAAATTGCTCTTACCTTATCAATCAAGTTTTCTGTACAGGTGAGTTGAGCCTTTTCCTAAAAGGAAAGGATCTTGGCTTGGGCTCAGTGTACGTGCATACAGTGGTTGATCAAGTGAATGGTACCAGAACTAAAAGAGCAACAGGGTCTCAGTACACTGCAGGGGCTGCTGTCTACTCTCCAAGAGTCTGGAATGAGACATTAAAGGCCTGGGTCCCATCACCAGATGTGGAGGTATGTGAATAATGCAAATAATTAGGTATCGCTTGACTGTCTGATTTTGGTCTATATGTGAAAAATTGCTCATTGAAAAGTTTTCCACTTTTGGAAAACTATCAAAATAACTTTTGCGCCAAGTATTAACAATCTAAATTTTAACAAAAGATATTTTTTTTCAATGCAAAATTCTTATTTGAAAGTGCTCGGTTACTCACTTGTTTAACGATTATTTTTATAATGTTAGCATAACTTTTTAGCATTGAGAAAACTTGCTTTTCAATGCCACCTAATCATAATTCTAGCCCTAGTGTAACATCTTATTGCAGATCAGTCCAAATTCCTCTGGAGACAAAGTAGTTTTCAAATCCAACTTTATGGGATCAATTACATCGGGTTTGGCCACCCCACCCAACACGATTGACTACAATACAGTGTTTGATGACCTAGGAGCTAAGACTAGAGAAAATCCTTATGTGCTGATAGTTGTGTGTCTGCTAGCCGGTATTTACTTTATCTTCCTTATTCCCATCAGACGTATAGATGTGCGTGACTACAAGATGGTGAGAGAATCTTGAAGCTATTTGGAAAAAAATGATTTGTAAACAATTATTTGCTCTAGTACTTCCATATAAAAGTTTTTTAGAAATAGCTCTGTTTGCTGTTATTTAGTGGGAATACTTACCGATTTTACACAATAAACCAGAAGACAAATATATCTACCAACTCTCTATTGCGATTGGTAAACAGTCAAGTAAGGAGTTTGATACTGAAGTGTTTTGTTGCCTGTATGGTGAGAAGGGAAAGACAACTCCTAAATTGTTGGACGATGGCAAACGAAAGGTTAGTTTGAAGTCAATAACACAATAATCTGTTTTGCATATTTCAATAGTTTTGTCATTGCCACAACTTATTTAGGAGTTTACAGAAAAATTTATAGCTTGCAAAAGTTTTCACATCTTATGCAAAAAAACCCAAACACGCTGAGAATATTACAAAGAATCAAGAAAATAACCTTTTTATGCTTTTCAAAAAAAGGAACGGTTCTTCCCCCAACCTGAACACACAAGATACCCTTTATTTTAGTAACTTTTATACACAAACGCCGCTAGGCATTCACCATAATTCATGAAAGGGACTCTATGTTTGTGCGAGTTCAGTTAGCAATCCTTGAAAAGTGCATAAATGATTATCGGTTGGCTTTTGCTACTGGAATTGACGCAAGTAGTATTGCTTCTTAACTGATAATTTGAAACACCAATTAATATACTAATAAATTTGCTCATTACTACCAAACACCACTACTGCCAGCTGAGCTGGTAGCCTTATATGGGTTTAACAACAACCCTATAATGCTCTGAACCCCACTTTACTGCCTCTGCAACTAGTTGGCACGGCAACAACAACTGCTCGTCAAAGCACTGTGGAGATAAAGAAACCAGCCAGTGACTACTGCAACTCCTGAGTAAAATACAATAACTAAGCAAGAGAAATTTTTTTTGTAGGAAATAAAATTTTTCAGAGGAGACCCTGTGCCTTCCTTTTAGCCCTAACTCAGCCCCCTTTTTTAAAAAGAAACATACTGAAGTCGATGTATAAAAAAAAACTGCCAAAACTTGGAGCTCCGTGTCTTCTGTGCCTACGTAAAAATAGTCCCGACATGGACAGCCACTAAAGTTCTCATTGGGACCATAAGAACATGTAGCAGATACCAAACATGAGGGGGAGGCAACTTCAACTCCCTGTATACTGTTTCTTGAGAAAAATCTACCCAAATTGTACTCTCTGACCGGATTAGTTTCCTGAGCTTAATTTCATCTGAAAAGTAACTTGGTTCTGAATGGTAACAGAGATCTGAAAGAGAACTGAGATCTAAAAAGAGTGTAAATATGAAAGCGGAGTGGAATTATACAAGTGGGGTTGCAAAAGAGGAGTTCAGGGCCAGGGGCTTGGATGAGGGCCAATTTTTGCATCACTTTTTCATGTAAATCTACTATCATCTGAACAAAAAACTGCATGCTCATTCAATTCTGTAACAGAACTTCCAGCCTGGCCAGCCAACCAACTTTACCATCACTTGCCAAGAAGATATTGGTGGACTCACACATCTACACATATGGACCAGAGCTAGAGATGACCTTGACAGCCTCTTCATAGATTGGATAAACGTCTTCGACCATGAATGTCAAATTACGTAAGTGTGGTCTCCAAACAGCATAGTTTCTCTAAAATTGCTGCATCAGTATTACCCTGATTTAGATGTTCCAAATATTGGATGTTGCTTTAAAAATATTCAGTTACTTTTTAAATTGCACATTGCACCACAGGATCTTCAAGTTTAAATACATTTTGGGTGCTCCTTGGCACCCCCCTATCTCTGTTGCCTAACAATGCTCTTAGCGTACAATATTACAATTGATATTGTCTTCTTGGTACAGTACTCACCTAGTTCTAGATGTTCTCTGGGTCTCCTAGGATGGCACGAAAATCATAAGCAGGGCAGCATATTGTAATGGATTTTGGTCTGGCTACCACTAAATTCCATAGTCACGAGTATTCTACCTCTCTCCAGAGGGGACACTGTGCCAGTATGACAGTGACAATTATGGTAGTTACTGCCGGATCAGTTGGAAAGCACAGAGCCCATGACTCAGAGAAACTACACAGAGTGCTGTTTGAATAGTGGCTTTATTCATCACAAACTAATATCCTAGGCTGGCTATCTACTAGGGTGATTGGCAAGACACAATGAATGAGTGCAATAAGTGTGAACAGAATCAGCTTTTTATGGATGGGCTGACAGGAAACTATTCGCATGATGTATATTAGAGTAAATGCGCAGGAAGTAAATAGACCAATTAGAACAAACATATAAATAGTAAGCGAATCATACAATGAAAAAGAGTTAGAAGTAAATAGTGGCAAGTGGCTAAAGGACGGAGTCCTGTCTCCATTGTCCAATCATAGGTTCTGCAGGGCTCCAAGGTGACATTTAGCTTGTGGTCGTCTTTTCCGTCATTCCGAGGAAGGGTACTTCTGGTTCTTGTACTAGAGTAGGATCCTAGATAGTTTTACTGATCCTCAACTATAGTGGCCATCTTGTACCCACCCAGTATCACCATACTGGGTCGGTAAGGGGTCAATATCGGCCCTGCATGCTGTGCTACCGGCAGAGTAAGGCATTTCACTAATGCAGCATTTTTACGATGGCTGTGGGTGGAACCCCAGCTCACTGATGTGGATGTTTGAGTAGTAAACAACCAGTTTACCACTGACATTCACCAAAATATACCACAATACTTAGTTATCTCCAGAAATCGAAACCATGCAAGCATAATGCCATCTCTTAGCAACACCAGCAACTACTCCGAGCCTTTTGCTAATCTGTAACGGCTATCCTGGCCCTTCATTATATGCCATACTGGTTCTTTCCTTAAATTTCAATTCAATTCAAGCCAACCATAGCAACTTTGCAGAACAAATTTTCATTCAAAACTCCGAAATATGATGCAAAAGCACTCAATGGATATATTTCTGTTATAATTCTAGTTACACATTCCTGTGCAAAGACTGGCTTTCTCCAATCCATACTCTCTGCTATGGACATGAAATATTTATTGCTGATATGGAGCAAGGAAAGGACTTTGTGTCTTTGCTCAAGAACAACACCAAGTCTAAACTGTTTGATGATCACTTGTGGTTGTCTGTTGTGAAGCGACCGCAAAAGAGTAATTTCTCTAGAGTACAGAGATGGTCAATGTGTATGTCTACTCTCTACCTGACCATGGTGGTCAATGCAATGTGGTAGGTTTGCTCTCTACCTGACCATGGTGGTCAATGCAATGTGGTAGGTCTACTCTCTACCTGACCATTGTGGTCAATGCAATGTGGTAGGTCTACTCTCTACCTGACCATGGTGGTCAATGCAATGTGGTAGGTCTACTCTCTACCTGACCATGGTGGTCAATGCAATGTGGTAGGTCTACTCTCTACCTGACCATGGTGGTCAATGCAATGTGGTAGGTCTACTCTCTACCTGACCTTTGTTGTCAATGCAATGTGGTAGGTCTACGCTTTACCTGACCATGGTGGTCAATGCAATGTGGTAGGTTTGCTCTCTACCTGACCATGGTGGTCAATGCAATGTGGTAGGTCTACTCTTTACCTGACCATGGTGGTCAATGCAATGTGGTAGGTCTACTCTCTACCTGACCATGGTGGTCAATGCAATGTGGTAGGTTTGCTAAATAGAAGAATTAGGACCAGCATTACTAGAACTGAAACTAAAGTATGCTGTTTAATACTGAAAAGAATAAAGCTTTTTTCAAATGGAATGATACAATTTTAACTCAGTGCACTTTATTGTGACTCACCTCAAAGCTTCATAAAAGTTCTTTTCTAATTCTGGTTTGAAATCAGTTAAAATTTCAGCTCAAAGTTTACTGTAATTTTAACTACACAGCATGTTCTTTACTATCAGTAGTATAATTGAAATCAGCCACGTGTTATTTTTGTTCTGTAGGCTTAAACAGTTTAGTTAATTCTAAATTCAAAAACATTTATAAAAACAAACTTAATTTTTACCTCCAGTGAGATGGTATCAGTGTTTTCATGGCAAACTGAACAAAGATAACTTTTAATGCTTCAATCATCATCCAATGTTTTTGTAGGTTTCCAGACTCAGAGGAGATGAGAGATGACACCGGACCCAGCATAAATATAGGCTTTATATCCATATCATGGTGGACGTTTTCTGTTTCTGTAATTGGTTAGTATTGAATGCATTACCAACCCATTGGTTGACACTATTTATTGCTGCCGGACAATTTCCCTGCATTTTGTTCTGCCTACGATACTCATACATGAATATTGAATTTAACAAAATCAGGAACAATAGCAGGCAGGAATGAATGTTGGCAGAAATAAATGCATACTTAGCTGGAATGAATGCATTCACCCCTGGAATGAACCTTTGCACACCTGGAATAAATGCCGATTATGCTATAGAAAAGAAAATTTATTACTGACGACCTATAAACTGCCATTTCGATGTTTGTTCCAGAAGCAGTAGGCAACCCTTTGAATCAACGCCAAAAAGACATTTTATATATCACTGGGAGCGAGTGCCGGCAGTTGTGAAAATGATTGTAAAAATTTTCTTTATTATAGCATAGTTGCCATTCATTACAGAGGGGTCTATGTTCATTCCTGTCTGTTTCCATTCCGAATCCTTTTACGCGTACTGATAAAGTGAAAGAGGATGTTTAGACTTGCAGTCAAAAAGTCGTAAAATGACTGGGAGCGTTAAATCGCAACAAATTTATAAGTATTTAAAGCTATCTAATGAAGATAAATTAAGAGTATTCTCGACGTGCTCATCGAAGAAAAGACAACAGTAACAGGTGTTCATAATTCATCACTGTGTATATAAAACGGAACCTTAGTTTAAAACATCACAAATTTTTAATAAATTTTATAGACTACCGGACAAATAATAAAGAATTTATCTATAAATTTTTAAATAATTGAGAAAAAAGCAAATACAGCATCATTATAAACAAAGATAGTTTGTAACGCGCGCCCTTTTCATGTAGTATATATTCACCGATTGTAACCAATATGAAAAAAATTTGGAGAAAATGGGCCGGTCTATAAAAATAAACAAGTTAGACTCGCTTGTTATAATTTATTTTGTGTTCAGTTTTATTCGCGACCTACGAAAAATACAAATGAATGCGCATTGATTATTCTTTTTATTCAGTGAGCTAATTTTGGTTGGCTCACGAGTTCAAAATAAAATGATTATTTATTGATTAAATTTATTGCCGGTTTGATTATTTTCATTTTTATTTATTCGGCAAATATAGGTCGCGAATACTATTGTTATTACTTTATGAGAAATGTAATTTTTCTCTACGCAGAAGAGTAAAGTTAAACCAGATTATAATCTCTGTTGGACACAAAATTGATTTTCAGAATAAATATTTTTTGTAGGGAGTTTGATAGTGATTCCTGCAAATCTGTTAATTATGTTCTTTTTCCGTCGGAGCCCACCCTTCATTCCGTCAGGTAGACGTAGAAAAGTACAACAACAACAAACATCCATGGAAGCAGTTCCTTTGAACAATCAACACCCTTGCGCAACAGGTATAATTTAAGCTGTGCTAGTAAAAAGGAAGAGGTACATTAGAAACGTAAACTGCATGTTGGAAGATTTTTCACCAAATACTGAATTCAGAAACTGAGTGATCTCGAACATGAAGTTAGTTTTGAGTGTACTCAAAGTTAACATTTTTCATATCAGTATTAACATACTTGGTTTAATATGTTTTGCTAAGATTTGGTTAGTTGGCAGGTTTTCTTACGCCAGCAAGCTGGTCAATGCAGCTTTCAAACAGCTATAAAATATGTTTGCCAACCTGAAATGATATTTGAGTTTGTTGCTATTGTAGGTCATCAAAATTATTTTGATATCAAGAAAATTTGAGTTGTTCTTGAAAACTCAATATCTGCAGTTTATTTATTTCTATAACAGTTTTGTCGTAATCTTGTGAATTTTGATAAAATCTAAATAAATTGCTGTCTAACTATCTATTTAGACAAAAGGCTGCAATCAGCGGAAGAAGGAAAAACTGCCCTGCCGGTAAATGATATTAATAAAAAATTAAATGGAGGTATAAAAAATGTAGAGGAAAAAAGCAAAATTACGAAAAATGAATCTAGTTGGGGATTTAAGGAGAAAGAAGAAAAAGAACGAAATTATACGAAAAATTACAAAGAAGCAAAGATGTCATCCACAAAAAATTACAAAACTCTACCAGATGCGAATACTGTTCAAGATTTACCTACTTATATGAATGCTAATAAAAACAGAAAGGTGCGAGAAAAACATCAGATGACAAAGGAAATGGAAGCAGGTGAAGCAGTTTGCAAAAGTAAAGCTCGATTTTTCTATTAATTTTTTAAAAGTCAATTTTTGGGCTCAACTAGTTGTTAAATTCATCATGTATTCATTATATTATGTTACAGAGTTGAAGGTTTTGGATAGAAAAAACAACAAACGTATCACATTACCGTGGTGGTGCACCATTATTGGCTACACATTGTGTGGATTGTGCATTGCCAATGGTGTATGGCAGCTGTACATCTACAGCATACAGTGGGGAAAGGAAATTGCACTGGAATGGCTGATTTCGTTGGCTCTCAGTATCTTTCAATCAATCTTCATCATGCAGCCAATAAAAGTCAGTTATATCCCGCTTAAATTTTTGACTCTCTGTGATTATCTTTGATCTCAAATTGATGATTACCAAAGTAGCCTTGAGAGTTATTTCTACAAATATCCAAATTATTGAAGCTGTTTCATGTGGTATGAAAAACAGAAAACAAAACCATAGCACAATAATCTTTTGACAATCACTTGTGTATTTTGAAACTTTCACAAGATCAAGTAGATTTTAGAAATTACTATTAAACAATTATCGAAATATCGAGACAAGCTATTTATTTGTAAATTGGAACTTCAAGTTTATTACGGAGACTTAGAATAAAACTCTACAAGCAATAATGCTTGAAAGGTAGCGGAATAAGTATGAATGTTGACTTTGAATAATTCAATACAGTTAATTTTGAAATTCCATCTAGAAGAAAACTGTTATGCGTTGTTGCTGATCTTTGCATTCAAGGTATAAGTACTCATGTGATTATGTTTTACTTTTTATATATAGGTGGTGGTTTTAGCAGTTGTTGCGACATTCTTTCTACAAGATTCTATTATTGTACCAGATGATTCGTCTGTGATTGACACAGGTATATATAAACTAGTGAAATAGTATGGTCTGCAAGGCACAAGGTATACACAGGGGCATTGACGAAAATATAAACAATCAAGTAAATAAATAAAATAAATAATTAATTATTAATATTTGGTGCAGGGTAGATGATAAAAACCAGTCAAAACTTTCATTCCAGATTTTACAGTTGAGAGCTAACCGGAGGATTGTGTCTAGAAATTTTTTTCCATTTTCCATATTTTTTCTAGACACATGAAACCATTTGTAGTCCTCCAATAGTTTTACCACGCTTCACTATTTCACCTCTTAGTATATAGATGTATACTTTTATAGTCCACATACTCTGTGCATTAGCTTCCTATTTGTGTGTATTGATGCATTTCTTCTTGGGCTTAATTTTGTGTGAAAGTTATGGCTGAGTCCAGGTCAAGTGTGCTGAAAATCTGTCTATTACATAGCTCAAGATAAATACAGCGTTTTTGTCTGTTATCACTAGGCCCTCCACTGTGCAGTGCTTTGAATACTTTCCCTAACCAGTAAGAGCGAGCTGAAAATCTCTACAATGCAAAATATAATTTTCAGATTATTTCATGACTGAACTTCTTCTTCAAGCCATGGTAAATATTTTGGATTGCGTTCTAAGTTGAAGATTGCCATCTTTTGGGTTTCTAGTTTCTGACCTCCATGGACAAGTGAAACCTGCTGAGCTCAAGGAACCCCCAATCAGACCACAGAGTGTGGAGAAAGCTGATCGTGTGCAGATATATACTGAAGCTAAACTCTACAAAAAGTTGTTTGACAAGCTTAAAGGAACCACAACACATATGCTGTACCTCTGTAAGTTATCTCAAGTCTACAGAGATAAGTTTTTTCTGAAACATATTCAGTTAAATGTTCTTTAGATCGGGTATGAAATAAACTGCATTCCAAAAGAAGATTTTATGCAAAATTTTATTGTCTAAACGCCTTGAAAATGTTGTAACCTGTCCATTAAACCAAGGATAAATAAAATATTAGATATAGAGTACCCATTAACCGCTTACAGAATGGCAGTACAGGTTAGACCATTGATATAACGTAAATAATGACAAAAAAATTAGTTGTTTGTCAAATGAACCATTGAGAACATAACTTCTCTTTTCTGTTATTTGTTTGAAATACAAAACAAACAGTGCTAATAAGCTGCACACGCAGCTGGCAAAAATTACTGAACAGTTTCGTGTTTAAATAATCGGCTATAAGCATGAAAGTGCTAAACTATGTTTGATATTTTTTGGTGCTTAGTTGCATTTTTGACCTACAAACAATTTTATTACAAGTGTGTGTTGACTGCTTATAATTTTTATCAGCTGTTTTTTCTAGAACATTGAGTTCAAAGGAAAAAAGGCCGTTTTGTCACATTTGTTCAACTCATTCAATGTAAAAGTACTCTAAAAGCTCCCAATCTTGTATTTTGCTATAACAGCTGTGTTGAATGCAAAATAAAGAACGTACAGTTTTTTTTATTCAATCAGGTTGATTGTTTTTACTATTTTTCTTTTTTAGGTTTGTTGGTCGCTGTAGTTAGTCACAACAGTGATTCCAAGTTTTATTACCAAAACAAAGCTATTAAAGAAACATTTAAACTAAATAAATTTGAGGTAAGCCATTGAAAACTGTTCCAGATATGTTCTCTTTCTTTTTTTAAAAAAAGAGAAAAGTTTTCCTCAAACTGTAATCTTGGACATCACATAAATGTGTGTATAAATAAACAAAGGAAGTGAAATAAAAAAATTGTAGATATAAGAGAAGATCATTTTTTCCCAAATGTTCAAGCACCGAGCAAATCGATTTGGAGTTTAAATGCATTTCAATTTTTAGTTTCTTATCATTTGTAAATGGGCATGTGTAATGTAGTAATACAATAGATCTGTGGTATAATATTGTAGTAGATTTGCACCCCCTACCACTGACACAATGGCATCCACTCCCTGTGTACCTCCTGTACAACTCCTCTTCTTTTCAACACTTTGGGGTCAACCCCAATGTAGACTCCACTGGGTCCACAACCCGGACACACTACACCAGAGTTTAGACAAATAAATACTATATTATCCAATTTTATTAAGCAATACATAAATGATACTTAAGCACAATCTACAAGACTTCTGATTGCTAATAGTACAGTAGCTCCTTTTATAGTATAAAACCAGGAACTATCACTCCCTTATTAGGGGCGAGGCAATCATACATAATAGGAGAAACAATGCACAAATCAAAACATACAATACAATTCCGGTAAACAATGCAAAGTAATGACAAGGGTGAACGCATGGCAAAGCAGCTCTGGGCTGCTTTACCGCTCTTTCTAGAGTAGTGAAAAGTTTCCACTCCTTATAAGGTCCCTTACTTCCTTGATCTCTGTTCCTATAGTCTGCAGCTTCTTGAATCCTTCTCTAGTGGTGGGCATACAACTGCTGGGGTTCCAAGCTATTCTTTTCAGCCATGTTTGTTGACTGGGCTGGTTTACTGGCCCGGGATAGTCCGGGGTAGGTTCTCTGTAGCATGTATACCAGATAAAGGGTCTATACTGGCTTGTAGTAGACTCGGGATAGCCAGTATCCTTAACCCGAGATAGCTCTTATATGTTATAAAGGGAGAGTCCCGAGTCTACATAAAACTGGCATTATGAGATAGGGGGAGGGCTGGAAGGGTAGTTTAAGGTAGGGGGAGGGGGATGGGGGTAGGGGACTAGAGGTCTTTTGCAATGAAAATCTCCCACAATGCATTTGTGTAGTAATACGTCTATGCTGTAATATGTCTTTGATACATCATTGAAGTTGATTTTTTCAATATCTAGTGTGAAGCAGCAAGTACGAGATGCAAAAGCAGGATCAAGGTAATCACTATGCTGTGTTGTAGTTGTTGCTTTTGTTGTAGTTCTCTCACCATCTGTGGGAGCTGGCATGGGACTTTAATAACTGTTTTATAATCTTGAAACTTCTTTGCTTCTGATGCTATTGCGAGGTTACCCCCACCATCTATAACATAGAGTAAACAACTAGGTTTTTTGTATTTAAATTTCTTTATTCACCTTATCACTCTTTGCTAGGTACAGAGATAACCATTTCATTCACCTTAGTATACCTTGCGATTTGTATTTTTCTATCAGGACTGAATTAATGTAATGCTTACCTTAGTTGAGTAGAATTGAAGATATTTACCCCTGGCTGAGAGAGACTATATTCCCCAACATCTATCCACTCTATGATTACAATGGTGACGTGTTGAGTGAAGACGCTCAGAAGTATATAGCAAATGTTGATGGCTACCTTTTAGGACCTGTGAGAATGAAACAGAACAGAGAAGTAGAATGTTAGTACAAAAATCAAATAAAGGTTGAATTTTCAGTTATGACCAGTTTATTTTATGCTCTTTGATGTAACTCGCTAAAAATAACACTATTTCAGACTTAACATTTATTACACTGGATCTAGTTGTAACATTTATTACAGTGGATCTAGTTGTAACATTTATTACAGTGGATTGCAATGAACTGAAGAGAGCAGAAATGAGCAGACAGATGAAGACCTATGAATGTAAAATTGAAGAGGAAACAAACAATTGGAATGTCCGTAAGTTTTTTAACTTGAGCTTTTATTACAAGATGACATTGTTCTTTCACCTACATTCTAAGTTGAATAAACAGTAGTACTTGGTATGAGTTTTGCTGGCTCACCATAACCATAAACAATTTTGTACGAAAACAGCGGAAAACGTTCATATTTTTGTGTTCATCAATAACTTTTGGTTTTCTCGTTTCTTATAACGTAATGCTTGTGGAATCAATTTGAAACTTTTGTGCCGTAGGCTGGAATGGTACATATGTGGAGGGGAATGCCGTTTACCCAGAACACCAATATGAAAAAACAATGGGAGCCAAGTATCGAGGAAGAGTTGGCAAGTACAGACTTGGTGGATACAGGTACTTTTTATTTACTTCATGATGCTTTAAAAATGCAAATTGGTCAAGCTTAACAAGAGTGGAGTAGGTCTTTCATATAACGCTAAAAAGGAACACTTTTAGCTGGTTTCATTTTTGTTGAAGGTATCTTTTTATTTTTATTAAATAAAATGGAATTTTACAGGATGCTTTTCTGTGCATTATTAATGTTTGGCTAGGCGACAGAAATTTGTAAGAATATTTGCAAGTTTTACTAGATATATACTACGGTTACCTCAAATACTAGGTTTAGATTTTCCAGAACTTGGCAGAATTTTCTCACATCTCTCGCATGACAATGCAAACTGCTGCCAAGTGCCGATGTTTTGGTTTGTCATCAAGCAAGAGATAAAATCTCATAGGGTTACCACACAAACTTTTTTGTAGAAGTAAGTTTTGCCAATTCTCTTAGAATTACAACTGTTACTATTTAGCGCTGAATTATTTAAATGGAGTTGGGAAGCGATACTCGACCAATTTGAGTCCAACGTCTGGATAGACAAGCTCACTAGATCAGTTTTCATCGAGTTTGTGATCAACAATGGTAACGTTAATGTATTCACTCAAGTAAAGATTCTTCTAGAAACTCCTGTGTACGGAGGTGAGTTGAAAAAGTAAACTATATTACATCTTTGTTAACATTTCACACTAGCTTGGCAACATTTGTTTGTTTTTTTTCAAGCATTTAGATAGTTACTTAATGTCTCCTACAAGTATAAGAACTTATTTAATCTCCTACTACTCTTGGTTAACACCTCCTGTGTTCTACCATGTCAACTATTCCTATTACTACTACTGCTACATGTACAACTCATTCTATTTTTGTTATTCCTATTACTACTACTGCTACATGTACAACTCATTCTATTTTTGTTATTTCTACTACGTCGACTATTCCTACCACTACTACCGTTGTCGCTACCGCTGTCGCTACCGCTGTCGCTACCGCTGTCGCTACCGCTGTCGCTACCGCTACCGCTACTGCTATTTGTGCACTCTTTCTATTTTTATTATTCCTACCACTTCAATTACTCCTACTGTACTTACTGCCTTGGCGAGGGTTACTATGGTAAAACTCCGCGAACTGTTGCCAACCTTTATCCCAAATGCAGAGTCCTCATCTCGAATCAACAGCTAGTATGATTTGTAGAGATAAACATTACACTTTTCTAAATATTCTTTTTAGAAAAAATGAAACTTAGAGACCCAGTAACAAAATGGAATTTGTAGGAGATTATAATACAACTTAGAGACAGTACCCTTTTTGGCTGGACACTTTCCCTGCAGGCCCCCTCTTGGTTACACTCTCTCAATTATGATAGGTAGTGCCCTCATCCATAACCAGAATCTACCGAAGAACCTAAGAATAACAAAGCCCTCAACCATGTATCTATTTCGGAGATGTGTGCATGAAGTATATAAAAATAACCCCTGATTTAAGTAACCCCATCAGGTATAGGCTCCTGGTGTCTGTGTATATAACTGTAAAGTGAAATCTATATATCAATTAGTCGATACATAAAGCATCAAGGTGAAGAAGGTACGACTCAGACTAAGGACGGACGGGCGGACCGACGGACCGACGAACGGACGAACCAACGAACGAACGAACAAACATTTGTGTCTGTAGTAGGCAAGCAAAGCTACAACAGTATAACCATATTTGTATAATGATTAATTTAAATACATATTAAATATCAAATTATTCTGTACTAAATAATAACACAGTATAATAATCAATTAAAAAAAAATTATGTGAATCCAAACCCTAGTAATGCACGTGGAAGTGTCGTATCATCATAAGAGGCATATATTTCTTTAGCATGTGATTGCACATTCATCCGTGCCTACATTATCAGTATTGTGACGGTGGAGGCCCTGCAAATTCACTCAACTAAAACTGGGTAAAGCGTTTCTTGAAAGTAAGTCACGTACCACGGGTATATGGGGTCGAGGTAGTTCTCCTTTTAAACATCTATAGAATCTGGGCTAGCTATACTGGGTCAAACTAAAATCATCCTAGTGATATATGGATAGTAGACTTGTATTTGACTCAGCATTCACTGATATATTTTGGCTCTTCTGTACGAAAAAAACAAGAGATGTTGGGACATTTTTTGGGGGTGGAGAGATAATGGGGAGGGGACAGGGTTGTAACTATGAATGAAGACAAAGGGTGACGAAATCGTTTCAGTAGCACATTTCTTGGCGACGTTAAAGTTTATAAACATGGATGGATAAAATTTGTATTCGGCATTGTTTATGTTCTTTGGAACTTTTTATAGTGTCATTCCGGTGCAAAAAAACTTCACCGTTGTAATGATACTAAATTGTATTTGATTTTAGGTGTATTTGCGTCATACAAGGTGAACAGTTTCAGACCCTACCCATATATCAATGTTTGGGACTTTGTATTCCTTGTTATTCAATGCATTTGGTTCCTGGTTCTCTGTTATATTATAGTCAAAGAGGTTAAAAGTAAGTCTTTACCCTAATTACTTGCGTTGCTTACAGTTTGTATATCATTCACTTTAGATATAAAGTAAGTTGGCTGCAGAGTCCAGGTAATAGTCCAGGTGATGCAATGGTATCCTGGATGTTCTTAAATACGTCACATAGTTCAAAATACTTGCACGCAAATTCAGAGTCTACATTGAAACGCCACATGCAATTATACTGGGTAATATTTGAATGAAATTTTCAAAGCGATTGCATTATT
Organism: Cryptosula pallasiana; assembly: GCA_945261195.1. NCBI lineage: Eukaryota > Metazoa > Bryozoa > Gymnolaemata > Cheilostomatida > Cryptosulidae > Cryptosula > Cryptosula pallasiana. The sequence continues at coordinate 35,988,703 of OX183136.1, forward strand.
TAGTAACATCAATTATCAAAACCAAATTTTCAGTGTTTCCGACTATGTTTTGTTTAATTAAATGTTTTTAGAGTGTCAAAGTAAAGTTTAGGATTACACCTACGAACTTTGATAAAAATCTCTAATCTCAACGTTTTCCTTTCGAACAGATCTATGATAAGATTAAAGACTTTGCTTGCTTGAATAATGGAGTGCATAGCATTTGCATACAAACTTTATCATAGTTAAAACAAGAATCAATTTTTTTTAGCACTGAAGAAAGTTGGACTGATGGAGTATGCAAAAGACTCATGGCATTGGGTGGAAATATTCAATGTCACATTAGCTCTGGCATCCTGTGTATTCTTTGTGCTGAGAACTCTTGAAGTTATCAAAGCTGTAGAACTCATGTACAACAACAGAGGTTGGTATCTGACTTTTCACTCATGATCAGAGATTACTAGCTTGCTCTAGGTCATAAACTTTTGGCATGTGTCATACATTTCTTGCAATGTGTCATGCAATATTTGACATTTAAAATGAAATACCTGACATTTGACATGTGAAATATATTACTTGACATGTAACTTACAAAACTTGCCATGAGACATATAACATTTAGAGTGTGTTGAATGACATAGAAAAATTGACTTGTGTTGTGTAACAAACGACGGAATTAACGTCAAGTCATGTCATTCTTTTGTTACTTATCTGCAAGCCTGAATCAAGGTGTTAGAACAGTCCAGATACCAAGTTTTGTTTTCTAACTAACATATTGAAAAATTGGTGTTTAAAAAATTGTTTGAAAAAACTCAGAAATGAAACGGTGTTTTCTTGGGTTGATTGACATTGGGCAAAGTGTGTTGACACTGATGACTAAGAAGAAACTTTAAAAGTTTCTTTAAAAATATTCGCTTTTATTTACTAATTGACCAACTGTTTTTAGTTTTTGAGGAGCTAAGTTTGTAACAATTTTTGGACTTGTCATACTTAAAACCAACAAATAAAACATAAACCCTAATAGTTTAATAAATTTTATTTTTTCTCAACGAAAATTAACGACAACAATTTATATAAAAACATGCAATAGGATATATATATTTTGTGCTACAGGCTCATACGTAGACTTTGATGAGGTGATGAAGTGGGACACTTACTACTCTCTATTCATCGCCCTTGTGCTGTTCATAGCTATACTACAGTTATATCAACCTATGGATTTTAGCAGACAGCTAACTGCTATCAAGGTAACAGGCTATTGGACTAACTACGATCTGTTTTATTATTAAAATGTGTATAGATGCGTCTTTGGTACAGCACCAGCATGACTTTACTCATTTCTATACAAACAGAATGTATGTTGAATTGCAGATGTCTTTGGCCTACACAGGAAATACCATAGCATGGTATGCACTTATATTTGCGATACTTTTGCTACTGTACAGTCACGTGATGACCCTCGTGTTTGGTTCACAGTTTGGAGCTTTTGCGGAATTCTTCAGATCATTCTACTACTTGTTTGGAATGCTTCTTGGTGAGGGACAGATCAGTCATTGATGTATACTTTTGATTTCAGCTTTTTTAAACCAAACAAACAATATTATAAAATAACCAGGAATAAAATCAGATGTAGATACGCTATTGAAAATAAATCAAAGCTGATCAAAATAAATAAAACTACTTAAACATATTGGCTAAATTTTTGCTTATAATATTTTTTTGATTGCACTAGTTTTATGTAACATTTACTATTTTGATGCTTCAATAAAACAATTTAAACGACAGATTAACTTTCAAGTTTAATTTAATTTTAATTTAATCCAGGCATTCTCAAGTATGCAGACTTGATTGCATCAAGTTCTGCTCTTCCAAGAATTATTTTCATCACGTTTATGGTTGTCGGAAACTTCATACTGCTGAACTTGTTTGTGTCTGTCATCAATGAGGGTTTGGCCTTCATGCAAAAAAACCCGGATGAAATGAAGTTTGATGAAGAACTTGCAAACTATTTAAAGGTACACCAACACACCTGCGCATTGTAATTACTCATTGTAGCTGGTTATCAATCATCTAATGTGAAAATTTAAAAAAAATTCTTCGGTAGTGGATGTACGTTTCATAAAGGTTGAAATTTTTAGCGCAAGTTAGCATCATGGTGGAGAGCACTGAGTGCATCTAAGAGAGACAATACATCCACAGATTTAGCTAAAGCACGGCGTGGTGGACCATGGAATAGAGAACTTGAGTTATACTATAGTTTGTTGGAAGATGATCAGGTCACCTCGATAGAAGACAAGGAGGCTCGGCAACATCAGGCTAATGTTGATGAGAAAGCTGAAAGGGTAAACATTTAACTATTGTAGGTTTTGTAACATAATGCCGCCAAAATTTTCAATATTTTATCGAACTTTTGGCAGGCAGTCAACTTATCCTCACTGGCATCCTCAAACAAACTCTCTGATGAGGAGAAAAAGGCAATGGTAAAGTGCACAGACCATGGCAGAAATGAGCACACTGTTAGATCAGCCATAAAGACAATTATATGGGACATGTTACTCAGCAATGACAAAGCTAGAGATTTCATCAACAGACAATTTGAGCCCAAACCTAAGGCTGAACCGGTCAGTTTGCTACATACACTATGTTCCTATGGTTCCAATTTGTTTGGGTTGAACGTTGATTCGTGTTGGCTAGCATTTATTTTGGTTGGCACTGCTAACTGTTCCCATGATAATTCGAATTGAAATCGTATGCGGGAGTTGTCCTGCCTTTACAGATAATAAACAACCACGCTGGTATTAGTAAATAATACGAGTCAGATTTGTAGAATATTTACAGCACTTACTAATAGTAATAGTAAGTAAATGAATAACAAATAAAACTAACAATCAATAATAATTATAAATGATTATTAATAAATATGATAAGAACTATAAAAAAATGATAATTAACTAATGATAAAAAACGCTATAATAAAGTAATATTTATTTATTATAAGAATAATAAAAATTTAGTTTGCCCCCTCATCAAACAGAGCTATGATTCTTTGAACTTTGTCAGATGCCCAAAAAAATTGTAAATGTTTTATAATTAAGCTTTTGTTAAATTTGCAAAGAGTCATTCTTATACATATAAATGTAAAAAAAACTACTGCAGTTGGAAAATAAACAAACACTGATTTACAGACAAAACTCCTGTTAAATACCTCCTTCACAGAAGAGCTGTCCAAGCGAATTCACATTCATCAATGCAACTTATTCCCATGATTCTAATGAATGCTCAACCCGAATGAACACGGTTTGAGCTAACACAAATGAGCCCGAACCAACTAGTACGACTCACAATTCCCATTACTCGGAAGGTCAATTTATGAGTTCAACCCAAAAAAATTCAAACCATGGGAACATAGTGATAGTCTTTTACATGAATCATCTCATTAGTATGTGGAGAAACTCAATATTGGGTTCCGACAGAAAACATCTTCACTAGAATTCTTTTTGATGGGCTTGGACAATTCGTTCTTTTCTCAAAAAAATGTCACCCGTTTTCCTAGCCAATCTCTCTTCTGGCACTTCTTTCTCTACATTCACACTTGTCAATCTCCCAAGTGGAAAAATTATTAAAACAGTGAGAATCGTAATAAAAATCTAGCAAATAAAATAAATGCCAACCAATACATAAGCCTGGGCTCGGTACAGCTGCTTCCTCCTTTGTGCATTTTGCCCCGCCACATTAGTAAATGTTCTTGAATAAGTCCTTACAAAATGCAAAAAAAATAAAAAAAACGGACTATCAAATTGAGAAGAGCAAAGTTTTGAAAGTACCCATGATCCGAATCACTTGCCCTAATCTCTCCAAGATTTAAAGTTAACTAGAAACCGGCAATAGTTTTGGTAGGTTACTTCCAGACTCTCTGGTTGCAGTAAAAGCACAGCATGGGTAGTTCATACGAAACTGTGCTATGAATCCACTCTGAACTATTGCAATGAGGTCAAGAGACATGGATAGTAAAAGTATTTTATACAATAGGTAGAGAACAAGCGCACGAGAACAGTAGTGTAATGTGGTGGATCCATGTGGTGGATCCATGTGGTGGATCCATGTGGTGGATCCATGTGGTGGATCCATGTAATTTGCGTTAACAACTATGTATCTAGGATTGAAAAATCTAGAGGCCAGCTTAAAATAAAAAAACAGAACTGTCAAATGTAATGACGGTCTTGGTCAAATTAGCGTGCGCATTTGTTTGTTTAGATTTTTTTTTATTGAGGAATCCTTTATTTATATAGGTTTCCATCAGTATATATGGTTGTATTACATGGTGGTATTACATGGTGGTATTACATGGGTAGGACAGAGTTACTACACATTTTATTGGTAAATCTTGTTCAATACAGTCTAAGTGCCACCAACAAAATGCCTTTTGTTTCAAATCCAGTATACTTTGTCGTGGAGTATCAGCTTTCTAGCTGAAGGTTGCTTGAACCACAGAAACCTAAAACAACAATTTATTTGTTTGGGACAGGTTGTTTTTGTTTAGATGCAGTAAAAAATTTTTGCTGGAATCTTCATCGTTGTAAAGGGTTTAAGAAGGGAAGGCAATAATAAATAGGGAACAGCAATTACAAGCAAAGTTTTCAGCATCACAAAAGAGCATATTAATAGTTGTGTCCACTAAAAGCATAAAAATTTTACATCCTCAGGAAGAAATCTTTTTGGCAATTTAACACAATGGTATTTTTGAAAAAATCAAAACACTTATTTGCTATGTTTTGAAGGCAAACGTGGAGACACCAATTTTGAAGCTCACACCAGTTCCGCAACTGCCACTAACTCCACAACAACTACCACCATCTCCACAGCAACTAGCACCAACTCCACCACAACTATCACCAGCTATGGTAAGATTGTTTCTTTCACTTTGCATCAAATTTAGAGTTAAAATTTTTAAACTGGAATCTGAAAACTTTATGCAATTTTTATTCTGACAGGATTTTAAAACAGGTTGTATAAATAACCATAGTAGTTAGTCTTCATAAAACTTGAATAAATTTATTTTTTCTTTCTGCTTCAGCTGTTTTAAGGAAGCTAAAGTTAATGCTTTTTCCTACCAGTATTGCAAAGTTGTTCAATGCATAAACTGCATTTTTATTCGTTAAACTTTAATAGCTAAACAAACAAAATCTCCTGACGAAAAGAAGACTGTCAAGATTTTTACAGGATTTTCAAAATCTGGAACGCCATTCCAAAAATCATTTTCAGGAACTCGTATTAATTCATGTACAATGTCGAGCAATATTAGATTACTTGTTTCAGTCAGGACCAGAGACACCACTAGATGAGTACCACTGTCTGAGCGAAACATCTGGTAGGATTGGACCAGAAGGTGGAAGACTTGAGGTGATGCCTGGCACTTGGATAATTATTGACAAAGAAACCTTCACATTCCCTTCACATGTCAGAGTTCAGGTTAGAACTATTTTGCTAAAACAGTGGTTCAGATAATGCATAGTTAATTTATATTTCTGGATGCTAAATCTTAAATGAGTTTGTGTTGAAGTGCAAGCTTTTTAAAATCTTTATTATTACAATACATGACGTCGATGAAACAGATTAAAGGAACAAGATTTTACGTAAACAAACATCTTTTATTGGTCTATTTTTTTTTAATTTTTTATTTAAAAAGTTAGTCATTCATTATAACTCAAGATTGCTGTAGTCAAAAAAAGAAAAAGTAGACTCAGTTGGCTAATAATTCAAAACAAAAAAACTAAAACCAGCGGGAAACTTTTTCATGTTTTTTCAATACTAAACCAATTATTCATTCAGATTGTCATACAGATAACTTGCTGAATATGCATTTTTGTATATGTTCTTGATGTTTTGTAGGCGTCAACCACCAACCTGTTTGATAGTCATATAATTGAGCTCACTTCTGAGCAACCTTTAGCAAAGCCTTTCAAGTGTAACCTGCCTTTTAAAGATGGAAAAAGACAGAATTACTGCGATGTGTTTGTGCAAAGGGATGACAACCCTTGGACTCTTTCCTATAACAGGTTGCTTATCTTTAAAGGATCATTGAGTTAGTTTGGATTAGTCTGTTTCAAACACCAATTGTTATTGCTTATCAAATAATTGTGTTTTTTTGTAGTGTGACGTGTTACTCAGAGAGTCTGAGATGTATGTGCCACCCTAAAGGGTCCGGGAGAAAATATAAAGTTGCTGCCAAGGCAATATCTAAAAAAATGTTTGCGAAAGCTGGTCGAACTCTAGATTTTATGATGACACCGGATGAGGCTAAAATGATGTCACTGAAAATAGAGAGGTACGAAGAGCCACAACTGAGCACTTGTCAAGAGAAACAATTGCCAAAAAAAAAAAGTTGTGAAGGTGTGTCATCGATCGTCCTTCTAGGTAAAAGGTTTTATTGGCCAAGTAATGTCAGAGGAATTATAAAGCATCTTTTAGAGTTTTCAAGCTAACTGACTTTTTAAGCCAGCCAGCTTTTAAATAGTGCCAATAAACTCAAAGTGCATATTAATTATCAATTAAACACTAGGCAGTTGACTTGATTAGTTATCTTTTTTCTTTTGTTAGAAGTGCTTTTGATGTTATAATACATTCTGAATACAAAAATTCAGTTTGGTCTAAAATATAGGCTCCATAAAACAATTGTTTGAAGTTACTATTATTTCAGCTTGCTGTAAAATTAGAAAAGCTCTCCAATTATATATTGTGTATTGCAAATGGTAGCTGAATGGAATGTCAAGTCCACAATTTCTACTATGTCTGCAAGAGAAGACAACCAGCCGAGTGATATTTAACCCATAAAACCGTGAATTCTTTCGATCTCCTCTTGCATAAATTCCAGATTAAAAAAAATATGTTTCGATAGCAAAATAAAATAATCATTGTTTTGCCATATAAACTGAATGATATAAAATTAGATGTTTCTTTGGTAATATTTCCGTTGTGTGAGGTCAGTTTCTGTAAAAAAACAGGCTGCGTAACACTATGCACTAGATTAAGCTAGCGTTTTAAATCTGGTTATTTTGGTTACAAACTAACAGAAAATATGGATGACCAGTAAAATAGATAGTCATACCAAATACAGTTTATTGATAAAGTAATATTGTTTTATGCTTCAAACCAGCAGCAATTTTAACTCCTAAAATTTATGCGGCATTTACTTTTTGAAATGATAAAATTGAGCACCATGTTTATAAATGCATTTATAGAGATTCTACAAAGATTATCATATAGCTTGCTTCACTTTAATTGGAAATACATGCTGTGTTCTCAAGTAGCATGGAAGACCCGATTCACAAACAAAAAAGTATAATTTGCAGACATTGCAATTTAGTTGCAAAAATTTCTTGTCATAATTAAAATCACATTAATTAAACTTTTCAGATACAATTGTTGGGTTAATTATTTGATTAATTTTGACAGGAAAAGAATCGTTTGAAAACCGAAGCGAATGAAGAGATAAAGGAAGAGACTAATTAGGCAGATGAAGAGTTTGTAGAGAGTAAATCAAACTTGGATCTTTTGTAGAAGTTTCAATTTATTTCAGTGGGTTTTCCTTCATATGAGTTTCTAGTTACATGTAATTTTTAGTGCTTTGAATGCAGGTGTTTGTTGCAAGTGTTTATACTATACTGCAATCTTACTGAAGGCTTATAAAGGATGATGACTAATTTTTTTTTTTTATACTAAATTATCTGTTTTTGTGACCCAATCTAGAACTTTGAATCCAAATAAAGCATGACTATATGTTATATTTTTTCCCATTGTTCTTACAACCAGTGTATAGAGGATTTTATTGATGTTTTTTTTAAAAAAAAAATAAATGATCTGTCAAGTCTAAAAATATGATATTTAAAAATTGCATGTTTAGCGCATGTATAATCAATTAGCAATAAATGTTGATGTTGCAATATCAAGCTCTGCTTTTAGTGGATTTAAAAAAGATAACTAAGTTTTTTTTTAAAAAGTTATAAGCTTTAGTTGGCGTTATTTATGGCCTGCTTTGTAGAGGGACCCAGCACAAATAGTCAAACCTGTTGAACCATGTAAGATTCCAGGTTTACAGTCACAAAATTTTCTTTGGAAATCAAATATAAAACAAACAGAATTTAATAAGTTTATGAAACGCTCAAAAACTGAAATTCATATACCATGTAGAAGTCCTTAGGGACGCTAGTTTTGCGAGTTGCTGAATGGCCAACGGCAGTCAATTGTCTCATATAGAAAATAACCAATAACACAATCTCAAAAACGTTATTGCTGACGCCCACAAAGTAATGAAAGTTTGAAATTTGACCACAAAACAACGGTATTTTACATCATTTAAAAAGTTAAAACCTTTTAGAGTGAATGTAATTTTGCTGTATTTCTTTTGTTTTGTTGATTAAATGAGAAAACTGACAGCATCGCTTTAGAATGCCCCAAAATGTTTGTGACTGAAAATAGATAATGTAAACGATAAGGAAAGTCAATTCACACAAAAGAATGAGAGAATTTTGAGACTCTGGTCATATTGCGATGGTCTTTCATGCACATGTTATCATACAAACCAGCATCCCTTTGAAGGTGCCTCAGATTACCAGACAGACCTTTAGTGGTGGTGGTGTTACTAATAAGGTGACTGGTCACCACCACACTCAATAATAATAGGCCAATATCACCTTTCAGGTACTGTTGGAAAGACAGGGTAGCGATGATTGGCGGTATTGGTCCATTTAGGACTTGCTTCGACCCTTGCGGCTGGTATTGGGAAAACATGACCAGAACAAGATGGCCGCCCTGCCTGAGGACCACCAGCATTGCCTGAGAATTGCAGAGGACTATGACATGGTCTATGCTATCTCTAGATGACAAGATTCATCAACTGAAGGCTACAAATACTCCTGGGAATTACTGAAAAATAAGAAAAGTAGTACAAGGCGTCTGTCCCTTTGTCACTACGGGTTTTATCCATAGCTTAAATCATAGCATTACTTTTCAGTATTTATATCCGTGTGTTATCAATGGTTATCAATGGTTATCAATGGTTGCAATCACTTCCTGTACTTGATACTGGCTATATCATTAATCTTCGCCCATGTCATTGGTTGTGCTTGTAAATAAGTTATATTTTTACTGTGATTCAGCCTAATTAAGGCTAGACTTTGCATTTGGTTCTTTCATTTATACCCCCTCTCGCTTTAGTACTGATTATAGCTCTTCCCATTATAACATGCTCCCATAAACGGCCTGCTTAGAGTGGTATGGAATACGGGTACATGTTATTGCATTACTCTGCCTGGACTGATATGTCTGTGCCAAGGGCTCCATTACAGTCAAATAAATGCGGTGTAATTTGGAGCCGGCCATACCAACAGTGTCCCCTACGGAGAGAGAGGTATAATACTTGAGGCTAGTGGTGTTTCACAGCCTATGTGACCAAAACTCAGTATTAATCATGGCATTTCACACGACATCTGCATAAAAGCAGATTTACCAGCAATAAATTAAAATGCTGAATCGAGTAAAACACCCCTAGAAATCTAAAAGCAAATTCAAACTAACGTTTTGCATTCTTGAAAGTCTCTGCACAGTGATAAATGTTGAGACTTTCCCTCTACGCAAAAACGCCAAATTTTTGCAACTTTACTTTATGGCCTCATATGTGTTGTTGCGTGGCAAAACAAAATTGCCATGAGACAACACCTATTGGGCGAGTAACATAGTTAGATTTAAGTAGAGAACTACTCCGCAACAAGGTTTTTAGCGACAGAAAATTTGAAATAGATATACTATAAGGAATTCAGTCAAGACTCCTTGACACAGCACATTTGACCAACAGTATTAGTATTGAATCTGAATATGTCAGCTGAGCAGATTTAGTATCATTCGTGTCCGATGACTGTTTAGTTGATTGACATGAATAAAACTGTCGTTTATGTGCTGTTCTACTCTATTTATGATCAGTCTCTCTAACAAACTAAAAAAATGAAAAATAATTCCGCAACTCTGTCCAAAAAGCAAGCATGATATGTCCTATAATCTATTTACAGAAAAACTCAAAACAAACCAAACAAAAATATTTGTTATAAAGCGATTGAAAATCCTGTTATTCATTTTCAATGGTATAAATTAAGTCACATATATAGATCAATAGATGATCAAAGAGCTGCAAACAGCAAATGCTGTAACGATAAGGGAAGCAACTTCCACAGAACCACTTCCACAAGACTCGTCGTTTACTGTGTAATCACATCTCTGTCTGTATGCTGTATTACACTGAGAACTGGAGGTGCAACATCTCATACAGTTCTCTACTTCTCCATTCTACAACACACGTAACATCTTATACAATTCTCTATCTCTCCTTTTTACAATACAAACAACACCTTTACATTATACCAATTTGAAAAAAGGCATGAAATCCACCAAAGATATTAGCCAAGTTTGTACAAAATCTAAATTTGCAATGGTGGTGTTTCATATCAACGAAATCTGATAAAACTGTGGAGCAAGTATTTTTTTTTAAACGATCAATTTTATCGATTCAAGGGATTTCAATTTTTTTAACAATTTCTTAGAAAAAAAAGTTTGAAAGTTTTATGGCTGCAGACAATGCGTACAGAGGAAACTAAGATTTTATCACTGAAGAGTACTGATTGCTGAAATCTGTAGCACGGCATTTTTGCAATAAGCATGTTTAGTTTGCAGCAGGGCTTTAGAGACAAATATCGATGTATTTGCTTGTCTCGCAAAAAATAGTATGCCATTAAATGGAGATAATATAATACTTACTCCGTGGTTGTAGTGAACACATTTACCATCTTTTTCAGCAGTTCCACACCCAGTAACTCCATCAAATCCAAAATTAGTCAAGTTCAAATGTGACAAGCAGTCAATTCTCGAGCTACAAAATTGACAAGTGAAAATGAAACCATTTGCAAAACTTTTTCAAATTTACAACGCTAATAATCACTGGCTATGCTATACTCAAATGCTAAATTGCGACTTTAAAAATAGCTGATAAGAAATGATGGTATCTAATTTAAAACACATTATTCTACGATTTTTTTTGTAGTTTATTTAAACTATCAATGGGAGGTATAAATTTGTTTTACTGTTTTGTTACATGAGGTGATAGCGCAATGGATTCAGCTATTAACACTGCTTAGCTTCTAAATAATCGTTCAAATGAACCAGCACTTTCCATGTGTAACTAACAGCTCTGGTAATACATCTACAGCAAACATTGTGTTGTCCAGGCAAAACTATGCCAGATCAAACAGCGTAGCGAAGCCTCAACTTACTTTCCGTCGTGCAATAAGCCAAAGCAACCTTCAGTGCAAGTTAGGGTAGAGTAGTTTTTGGGAGTTCCAGAGGCACATTGATATCCTGTGAAATAACAAAGCTTCAATACACACTTTGTTCATTTACCAAAAAAAATTAGCGTCGAAAATCACCAGTGCTTATAATGGGGCAAATTGTATAAAAGTGTACGGGGTGCTAGATTAGACTCGTAGATAAAATTGGAAGTCTCACAAGCACTAAAACATATTTATATCCACACAAAAACTGGTACAGAACGCATTTTCAACAATCCAAACATACATTGGCGGCTGTTTTAAAGCAATTGGCTCTTTACAGATCAAATGTCTACACCTCTACCTCATGAAGTAACACAATTAAAAAACAACCTAAACAAAATATTGACTGTCATTTTTTCCAGCAGCCAAATTTTAGACTTTCTAGCTTGAATTTTTGTGAAATTCCTGTCTAGCAGCTGACAAGTTATCCCACTGCAACAGCGATCCTAACATTCGTCTTCCTCATATCTCCATCTGAATTTTTGGCATGTAGGTGAGATTTTATTTTAGAGTATTTCAATAGAGGTGAAATTATCTAAACCACACAACACTAGAAAGCAGTCTATACTTTTCCTAAACTGCTAGTACCTGTTGTGTCAGGAGGTGTTGCTGTATTTGATGGTGTACTCCTTGCTGTAGCTGTGGTGTTAGTTGTAGTCGTGGCTTTTGTGCTTGTGGTTGATGTAGTGTTTGCTGTAGTAGAGTTGGCAGCTGTTGGTGTTGCAGTTGTGGGACTTACTGGTCCAACAAAATAAAAAGTGCATGTCAGAAATTAATAAAAAAAATATGACACTTTCTCAAGCAGCATACTGTTGTAATTTTTTTCGTTTTATGTGGTTGTCTTTTAAAGCTTTCTATTTAAGTTTAACACAATAACATCAAAAAAAGATTACTGTTATCCAACTGAATGTAAAAGAAGGTAAATCTCATCGATGTTAGTGCTTTTGGATGATATTTATATTAATTCTATGTGTGACTTCAAGGGTAAATGACAAAAGTTACCTGTAGTTTTACAGAGAACTCTTCCTGGTCCATCACAAGTTAACAATGGAGAGACTAGATCTCTAGCATCTGGAGAGATATCTGCCACATACATATATTGAGATACATTAAACTGCAATATTATTGCTCCATTTAATAGTTCTACCTGACATACATAATATTGTTGAACAACTCTAGCATACATTCTTAGCGAAATTACTTGATATTTAACTAAAAAAAGTATATAATGGAATATAGTAGCATAACATCTAACGCATATCTTAGATAATAATAAAAAACAAATAATTTCTGTAACTTCATTACTATGGAATTTCCAGCGTTTATTACTTCTAAAAGAACTAAATTTTCCATACTAATTACTTTTTATTATTATGAAGTTCTTCTTACAATTGTTGCCGATGCAAAGCTTCCTTTATTTACTTTCTTTCACGTAACCAAATCTATATTCAATGCTAAAACACATCTGGTTAGTTTCTGCAATTTTTGTGTCTAAAAATTAAATTAAGTCGTTATGACAAGTATTTGTTTTTTAAATTTTTCGAAGTATTTGAAGCACAAAATTTTTTCTCATGGCCATATAAATGCAAAGCTATGGCAATAGATTTGATAAATTCAGTTGGGTGTGTACCCCTGTGTGTTTACAAAAATCACTAAATGATTATACTCCGACGAATGTGTACTTACCATTGATGAAGTAGTAGCACTGATCAGCACCATCAGATATCTTAAAGTCTGGATAAGGTTCTCCTGGCATTATGCTACAATAAAATACCACAGATGATTTAGTACCATTGATAAAGAAGTAGCAATTATCGCCACCATAAATTATCTTGAACTCTGGAATTGGATTTCCTGGCATTATGCCACAATAAACTGTGTAAATAATAGCTAGCAGTTATTTGTTGAACAGGTAATACTGCTGCGGTTTTGTAACTGGCTAGATAGCTGATCAAATGAGGTTTCTTTTTTATTTACAATAATCTTTGAAAAACTTACTTAAAAATCCTAGATTTATTGCTTTTTAGTTTGAAAACCCAAAAGATTGTTTCCAGAGCAGTTAATATTTGTTGAAAACACACTACATAGAATTTTTTTCTAATGAAACAACAAAAAACCTTTATGGGGCTTTTACATCAACAATGGTGTGGTTAATGAGATGAGCAACTCCATATACCTCATAAACAAATATGAATTGTGAAAATGATTTGTGCGGAGAGTCGACTTTTCCAGCTTGTTTTCTTTGTTTACTTGGTTCCACTGCATCTATACAGCAGCCCATCAACCTCTTTTTACGCTCTCCCCAACCTCAGTCTCCTTCCTCTTGCCTACTTCAGTCTCATCCCCATTGCTATCTTTTCTGTGAGAGCTATATTTCCTTTCAGAAAAGCTAAAGCTTTTAGCTATAATTATTTCAAAAGCTCATGTACAAATAGCTAACAACTATTGAAGTTGTCTACGCTTGAGAGAACTCCCCCCAATATTTTATTCGCTGTACCACCCCTCACCTCACCCCTTCTGCCCTTCTCTGGTGCTCTTATGGTTCAGCTTAGAAAGAGAATGAAAATGGCACCTGGTAATGTGGTTTATTACACACAACAATCATTCATTGGTGCATTTTGAACGTACACATTTGCTTATATCGTTATATATATATGTATGGCTGGATGTAGTAATGGCAGCAGTCTGGAGTTTCATGTATGACTGCTTTGTGAAGTCCAAACCATAAAAATAATAAACCATTATGGGGATAAGTTACACATTGTTTGTCTGGCTGGTTGCTTGAGGAGTTTCCTGGTGGTTTGAGAAGAGAAAAAGGAGGAAGAAAGTTCTATCGCAGTGGAGCTAAGTGAAAAAATACAAAGTTGCTAAGTTTGTTGAGAGAAAATTTGAGCTGGAGGTTAGTTGAGGAAGGCAATTGCTCATGGCAAAGATTTGTCAATAAGTGAAAGCAAGTTTATCCTAGCACTTAAGCAACAGTTTTTTTTCAAGTAAGAAAGTTTCAGTGCAATTGAAAATTGGCAGTATCCTTTAACATATATGTACCAGAAAGAAGATCTAATCAATCTGTTTACGTTTACTTTAACAGCCCCAATTAGTTTTTTTTATGAACCTAAAGAGTCCAATCCTGCATTTTTTCCCATTTATTGCAACACAATTATCCATAAAATTATAATATTAGATTCTCAGCAAAGTTTCGTTATAATTCCATAAAATTTAACATTGCTAAAAATGTAGCTGGGTAATGGCTCTTGTGTATGAGCCAATGATATCAAAATGTTTCCTTGTTGTCACCTGAAGTTTTCCTTCAACTGATTAAGTTTGGATGGTTGAGGTGATCATTATCAAAAAAACATACGTTTTTCATTTAGTATTTGGCAACTGTGGACAGGTGTATTCCCCAAAAGGCAAGCTAACTTGTAGGCAAAGTTGTGATTTGGTGCAAATGTACTGCTGCAACCTTTCATTTTTTCAGAAAAAATGCATCATCTACAAATTTTTAGTTTTCAGTATTAGCCTATCTCTGATCAATAAAATTCACTAATGCATCACCAGTATATTGTGTGTTTTGAAGCATTTCTGAAATAGTGAAAGCGCAAGCAAAGGTTTTGCGCTGTCTTAAAATATTGAATTATTCTTAACAACTAAGAAAATAATTAAAAAATATTATCACAGTTTAATTTGAAGATAGCATGTGTAAAGGATAATCCATTAATATTTTAATCAACAATAGAAATGGCTTTGAGAAAATGAATGCAAAGATTTTCTGTAGCTGTTATTTGTTTTATATTATACATTGTGTAGTTAAACAATGTTTTGAAACTTTCTCCACTAAAAATTTAACAAACAGTAAATAATACCCTGTTCATGTTCCTATAAGCATAAGAAACTGCATTTTTATATCTTTTAATCGTTAAAAAATGGTTAGGTAGTGCGCAGTTCCAAAATCTAAATGAAATATTTGATCAACATTTCCCAGACTGCATTTATACCTTTTCTTACTTGTTTAATAAAACTTCTTCTCAGTGAACAAAGTTGTTTTAGCAAAGAAGACAATTTTTTGACAAAGCTGCATTTGCCAAGAGTTTCTAATGGCACATGTTCCCGTGTCTTCTACTTATGAGTATTTACTTTTTAAGGAATTTTTGATGTTCTTATTTTGCAAAGTGGTGTTTATATAATGGCATGGAGTTGGCATGCAAATTGATGTTAATCTAAACAATTGACTACTTACTAATCTCCAGATGAAAAGTTAAACGAAGGTAAGGTAGGTGCAAACTCAGCAAAGAGTGCTTCTGCTGCAGTGGAAGTTGATGCTGATGCATATGTTGCGTTTGGGTCATTCTATAACAAAAATAAAACCATTAGTATAAACCAGTATTGGTGACAAGGAGAAGTGATTTCGCTTTTATAATTTTTCGATCGAGGAGTCTCTTCTATTGACCAGTAACGTTCAGTGCCAAAACACTACGATGCCAACTAGTACAATTAAACTTTTACTTATTATGTATTTTACCACTTTACACGCTGACTCCATGGCAGCGAGTGAGCTCACTGGTTGGGTGTCTACACAGAAGTAATAGCAACCATCCATTCCAATTGCAGTCCAGTTTGAGCAGTAATCGACACCTGGAACATGTTCAACTGTAATGTACCGAGGTCGACAAACATTTCTGTTTAAAGAACAATTAAGACTTTTTACACAGCAACGAAAATCTAGGTCTGTTTTTGAACATCAAATACAATGATAAAAAAACCTCTCAAAAAGTAAAAAAAATGCATACATCTGCTGCCGCAAGAGATAACAAAAATGATGGGTTTTTTTTGTAAATTGTTATCTCAGTTTTTTTTGTGTAACAGGTTTCCTCTTCAACTCTCCAATCTACACAGTGATAACTTTTTTTGTCTTATTAATTCCCACAACTGATCTCTCTTTAGTGCAAGTGGCCCACTTCTGTGTCACTTACTCATAATTATAAAACTTTAATTTGTAGATATTTGCTTTTCTTGCTTTGATACAGATTCTGCTGAAAATATAACATAGTTTGATAGCAAGACAGTATCACTAAATTGCAGATGCCCCTCCATTTTCAAAGAACTCAAAATGAACCTGATGCTTGAAATGGTAATATCACAGAAGGTGGGAGAACTTATGAAAAAGAGGCTAGAGTTGACAAAGTATCCACACGTGGTACATGAGAGCAACTTGACAGGAATTTAATTCACTTGATCATCATTTCAGTTATTGCATAACCAGCCAGAACAAGTGTTTGTTGATTGGATAATTGGTGTAAAGCATTCAAGTGTCAAGGACAATCTCCATTATTCAATACCCAAATGGTAATGTGGATGATAAAATAGGAATGGTTCATTTGTATGTGCACATAATTGGTTAGTTGTATGATAAATATATGTTTGCATACCTGCCTAGTACATAATGTCATGGATTTGCATAGGTTGCCCCAAGCACCAAGCTAGTAACACTAGGGGAATCCCTTCTGACAATGATTGCTGAACTGGAGGATTATAGTTGAAGTATGGGCCAGCTTATTTATACTACTGTATATCAACTATGACTCAAGCTGCTGCACAAGAGACAGACAAGTGGAACTTCACTTCCTTTGTTATTACACATCAGTTTATTTATTACCAATGACTGTGTTCAATTTGAAGCTGCTTAATTACACATTCTGCGGGATGAATATATTTTGTTGTTGTATTTTAAAGAATTTGCAACCAAAAGAACGTCAACTAACACTACTATAGAGATGAGGTTGAAAGCAGTGTCTATTCTGTTAACAAGCGAACATTGGGAGCCAAAATCTGATTCAGATTCCTCTCAGTACTCTCTGAGTTTTCAGTATGGTGACCAGTCAGAATAACAAAATGTGTTCCAACGTTACAATAAGTATGTTTGTTTATATAGCAGGGCTCACAATAGTCAAGGATAAACCACAACACAAGCCAACTGCTTCATGCAAGCGTCTAGCAATCTTTGCATTGCAGTAATAGCTATATTTACAAACAACGCTATTCTAATGAGCCGATAAAAATTAAACAATTAGATTGGCTACAACAAGCAGTGGCCAAAGTAATCAGAAAGAAAAATTGAACAGTTCATATCTGGTACATCAGCATATCCATCAATCGGCTTTCATGAGAGATGTCTGTTCCGCTCATCTGTTTGGCCATCTCTATGGGAAAGTCCCTACTCCTCTAAGTGAAAACTGGCATCTTTCCAGTGAGTGCAAAGACTTTCCAACTCTGCTACTACTAACTAGTGACCAGCATATGCAAATCATTTTCATTATTCAGTAAGTCCTTGAATTTTGACACAGTCTTGTCACACTACTTGCGCAAAGTTTTCACTCAATGCGTGTTCACGCAGGTTGTGTTGGAATCTTTTTGTTACTATTGTAAACTTTAGCCAGGAAAATATATTCATTTGTGAATTCAACAGCTAATCTTATTAGTATTGGTCAATGGGTCCCGTGTTAATACTTGCTACAGGTCCCTGATCTGGGGCTTCTTTCAGCACTACCTCGCAGTGTTGTTAGTCAATAGAAAGGTGTACGCTTCTTTCAGAAGAGCTTCTCAGTTGTGTTGATAAAGGCAGGCAGAAAAATCCTTTACAATACGAATGATTACCTGTACAGTATATACGATGGATTACTTGTACAGTATATAAAAATGGTTACTTGTACAGTATATAAGATTGGGTACTTGTACAGTATATAAGGTTGGTTATTTGTACCATACACTTGTGTGATAAACCACATCTTGTGCAATAAAAAACTGAGGCCTCAATGCTGAGCATCGTATGTTAAACATTGTGCCTAACTAATACTTCACAATTTAAATAGCATTAACCAATTTTAGCTACCCTTCAAGTAGCCCAAAATAGTGGTAGAGGCGGAAAAATGAGAAAATGTGACACTGAAGTTGACAGGACCAACCAGTAATAAACAGCTGCGAATAGAGAGGAGCTGTCAGAAAAAAGGAGTAGTATTTTTATTGAAATGTTTCCGCGAGTGTTGGCATAACAATTTAAAATAAATGAGAGTATTTTAAGGGAAAAATGTAGAGAGCCATTCCCTAAAAAATAATCAAATATGATAATTTGCAATGCATCGACATCATGAGTTCAAATTTAAGAAATGAAAATTACATTGCAGATTTATTTTTTCCGTTTATATTTAAGCAAAACTCAGTTGGCTATACTATTAGACTCTATTTTGCAATGTGTTAAGGTTTATGTTTTGTCAAAAAATCAACCCAGTCCTCATTGCAGAATTTTTAAAATATCAAAAAAAATTTTACAAAAAGGCAGTAAAGAGTTGCGAATTTAGTAGAACGAAATTTATGGCTGACTCTTTTTGGGAAAAAATGCATTGTTTAATTTTTCAGTTGAAACTTAATGCTTCTGTTTCTGCAGTCAACTCGGCCATCTAGCAGAAAAATATTGATGGCGTGGACTTACTAGATAGTGTGGTGGTGTGGACTTGCCAGATAGTGTGGTAGTGTAGGCTTTGCCAGATGATGTGGTGGTGTAGACTTACCGGATGATGTGGCGGCGGTGGTGGTGGTGGTGGTAGTGCAAACTTACCAGATGATGTGGTGGTGTAGACTTTACCAGATGGTGTGATGATGTAGACTTCCCACGTACTGTGGTGGTGTAGACTTACCAGGTGATATGGTGGTGGTTGCTTGTGAGTCAGTGTTAGTACAGATAGCATTGGCTGGTTTGGTGCAGACATCTCCAAACACAGAACCAACATCTGCACCATCAGAGTGGTTGGTAGCTACATAAACATACATGTTTGTTTTATAGAATATAAATATTTGGATTTAAGATAGAACAGTGGCATCATGGTATAGAGTAGACAATCCATTTTACTTTCCATTGTTTACATTTTTAGAAATCTTGTTGGTGAAAGTGAGAAACTATTTCTGAAGCTATTAAACCCCTGAAGATCATCAAATGATATAATACATATATTTATAACATTGAACAAAAATTATAATTGTGTTATATAATTATATTATTCATTTAGACCTACCGTATATAAAGTAGAAACAATCATCGTAGCCATCGGTACTCTGTATCTTGTAGGTGTATGGGTCTGCCTCTGGAGAGGTCAATGGTCTAAAGTATACAAAATTTTTATATCAGCAACGCACGTGGATGTATTTGTTCTAGAATGATCATGTAACGTCGCGTAGAAGTTTATTGCGGTGTAAATCACACATATAATATCCTCAACTCTAGTCGATGGCACTTATTTCTATTTCATGGAGACAGGAAGGAGCCAGGGCATGTTTTGCTTAATTAACAACATCTGCTAACAAGCCATCAGCTAGGTCAAAAAGTGATACAGATCAATATATTTGAACAGAACACAATTAAATCAGTTATTGATTTGTAGCGCTAGGACAAACAAATCATAAAGAACAGTGCTTTTTGCAGTTACTAACCCTTTCAAAACCATTTGCATTGCAATTATCTTAGGAAAAGTGGTTAATGAATAAATATTTGTTGCATCGCAATAAGAGATGAGAAGGGGAGCTATGCTAGCTGAGGCATTTACTCCTGCCTCATTTAATATACAGAGTTGGCTCTTTTTTCATTCACATAGTTTGAAGCTATTTCCCTATTTTTCAAACAGTTTATGATAAATACTCGCTGACTATTGTTTTTTATTAATGAAAAAAACGTTTTTCTAGACGCTTTAGTACTAAAAACAATGACCGTTTTCTCCCAAACTTTAAGTTTTCCAAAAACTGTATATATTTTTTGCAAGTGATCAGTGGAGATCATTTTTGTTAGCCGATAGAGCCATTGATTATATTTAGGTGTGAATAGAAGGCATTCACACCCATTAGTAGCAGAAACGAATGATTTACTATGTTTGGTTTATGTTAATCATTGCTTTATATTAAACATTTTGCATTTTGGTCTCAGTTTTTATAGGAAAATTGAGTTTATACGAGTATTTGCAACGTGCCTATCATACAAAGGACAAAACAAGAGATGTTCATGATTCTATACGCCACGTGTGAAATGAAACGTTAATTTAGAGCATCATGATTTCTTAATAAATTCTTATAGATTACCAAACAACTCGCCAATGAGAAAAAGTCCAAAATATTGAATGATCAAGAAAAACAACAAAATGGCTGCTAAAGTCACCCTTTGTATTTGGTATATATTTTCAGCGTTGATAATTATTTGGTAAAATTTTTATGGAAACAACACCGGTTTACAAAAATGAACAAACCCGACTCGCTTGTTACAATTAATTCGTTGTTCAGTTTCTTTTGAGACCTACTAACAATATTAATAAATGCGCATTGACTATTTTTTTTATTTCAGTGAGCTCATTTTTGTTGACCCATGAGTTCTGAACAAAATGATTAATTATTGATTACATTTATTGCCGGTCTGATAATTTTTATTACACTTTGTTCAACGAACATATTGTAATGGAATTGCGCAGGGCATTATCATCTCAGCCGGTGCCAACAACCATATTTATCAACATATATACCCAATACTATGCTACCGCTTATACTAATAGAAGTTATGCTTGACTGATCAAGAGTACAGCTGAGCTACAGCTTCACTACAGCCAAGCCAGGAAGGACTTTCCCGCTTCTTCATCTATTTATAACTTGACACTTGTGCCATGTGCAATTGTTTTTATTATATTAACCAATCATATATTTTATATGCTTCCTTGATTCTGCATGCCCTTTATATAGAGTGGCATGCAGCCCAGCAGGGCAAATACAGTTGGATACTTTAATTAGACAGAGCCTGTGTCTCAAGCTAGTGTTGCCTAGCTACCGTTCGTGTGTAGCAGCTAGTATTCAAGACTAGCCAGTACCAGTCAGAGGACCTGAAGAATCGTGGAACTGCTAAGAATACCTTAAAGAAGCCGAAGAAGCGCTTAGGATTTAAGCAGCAACGACCAGCCTAGAAGAATACACCGCCAGACTCATTGGACTGTCATTCGATACCGACCTAGAGACTTACCATTACTTTGCACTCATACATGGTATACTATTTTGTGCGTTCTGTCTTTAGTAGCTAGTATAATAAAGTACTGCTACCCTGTTGAACCTGTGAAATCCGTTTGGCCGGTTGCCGAACTTAGTCGTGTCTGCTAGTTAGCAGCATTCAGTACTCTCCGTATCAGAGAGAAACCACACTGCCTTGTCACTCTGTAGCCATCGCGACCACGAAATTACAGAGTAAGGCAGTATTAAATAGCATCTTGCAGCACCAGTGACCGTTTTCCTCCTCTAACACGGGGACAACCGTTACAATATGTCGATGTCGTGAATATGCTTATGAGTAGTAGTATATGAGCAGATCTCCCTACCAAGTGTTTTTTTGTGGACTAGTGCTCGGGGTTGAGGCAATGGGTTACGGCGTTGAATGAATTCGCCGAGTTTATATTGTATTTTATTTGAGGGGCATTTGAGTGGCATTTGAGTGGCATTTAAGTGGCATTTGAGTTTTGATTATTTTTTTACTTGATTTGAACTTATATGGCATATAGATTTTAAACGTATGGCATCTAAATTTTGAATGTATAGCATTTAAGTTTTGATCATTTTACATAATTCAAACTCATATGACGACATTTTGATGGAGTTGTAATTGCCACTGATTAGTTTTTGTATATGATATAACCATCTACAACGCTATAGTTATTGTTATAGTTTTATTATTACATAATAAGTATTACATTATTTTCTTACTGGAGAATGTAATAAAATAGATATCATAATAAAGTGTAATAGGTTGAATATATAGTGTTAAAGTCTATAAAAACTTTTTTAATTTGTAAAGTATTTGATGACTTTACAAGAAATATCATCACATTCAGGTTCAATGACGATGAGAAGATTTTCTTCAAGTTTAAGTTTACTATCTTCCGATATAGACAGAGAAAGTTTTGAAAAATCCCCCAAATCATTATAAATAAAAACTCTATAAAACGGTGGTGTTGAATTTGTTATTGCTACTGAATTGTTTTCGCATATGATGTATCTATCACACACACAATCAGTAGTAGTTTCGATTTCTTCATAATTATATATAGTAGAGTTTGTAGGACTCGGGTGTTCCAAAATTAAATCGACTAAACCCAGAGCTTGTGGAAGAGATGGAATTGATGGTGATAAAGCTGGAACTACTGACTTGTTTGTAGTTTTTGTTGTCGATGTCTGCGGAGTTGTGGTGATTGTTGAAGTTGTTGTTCGAATCGTAGGTAGTAATCCCTCATCGTATAAACGGATGTAATTTAAAGCTTCATCGGTTTTGCAAACAAAGTAGTGTTGAGGCCACATATCATAAGTGTCACAGCTTCTACGTAGGTGAGCAGGTTCCATGAAACATATGAGTGTATGCATACGATATTTTAAGTTTTTTCTTAAAATATGAGTTACTGAATTAACTGCTTCCATATTAAGAATTCCCCGAAAACATCCGGACTCTCTATGAGATAAAGTGAATGGTTGAATCTCGGTTGCAAGACAATGGCTGCTTAGGATTGGGAATAATAGAAGATAGATTTGATATTTCATTTTTATTCAGAGAGAGAGAGACTTTTAACCTAGTTTATGCTTTCATCATCTAGAGTTAACTGTCTTGCATTTCGGTGGACTTTGGTTAATATGCTCCAACTAAAGTTCTATATATATAACATTGGGATCGCATTTGTCTTTGTTATCTCCTTGACATGTGATACTGATGATAATCTTGTTTTGAATAGACTTCAAACTTTCAAAACTCGAAAATGACAAATTTACACCTTCAATACCATTTATGTTAGTGATGATAGTAGCTATTTTCGGCTTCTCGTTGGTCAAATGATTGCATTCCACGCATGCAAAGTTGGTTGTCTCAAACTCTTCTGTTAGTGGACAGATCAAACGTGAGGTGTTGTATTCAAATACACATAATTCCCCATTCCAAAATAGTTTTGTATTTTGAGTAAGTCCTTCCGTATTATTTTTAACCCCTAATGCACATTCCTCCTGATTCAGAGTGTATTTTTTGGCGTATTACAGGTCAGGGTATCTGTAGAAGTTTTGCTTTTGCAGATCCACGAAGCATTTTGAGGGATAATAAAACTGCAATGTAAATAGTTGAAAGGATAGAGTCTCACACAGTTTGTTCCATTTTCATCTTTATATCGAATACTCTTTTCAAAAGGTGAAAAAAATAAGACATCATTTTTTTCCATAACTCCATCTATACATTCATCGATTTCGTTGACATAAAATACTTCGCTGACATTGAAACTGTCGAAACTCGAAAATGATGAATTCACACCTTTGATGTCATTGATGTTAGTGATGTTAGCTAGATTTGATTCCTCATTTACTCCTTCGATATCATTGATGATAGTGATGTTAGCTGGAATTGATTCCTCATTGATCGAAGGATTGCATTGCAAGCATGCAAATTTGAATGTCTCAAACTCTCTTCTTAGTGGACAGATCACACGTGTGGTGATGTATTGAAATGCACATAAATTCCCATTTCGATATACTTTTGTATTTTGAGTAAGTCCTTCCGTATTAATTGTAATACCTATTTCACATTCCTCTTGATTCAAAACGTATTTTGTTGGAGTATTACAAGACACAGTATCTGTAGAATCTTTACTCTTACAGATCCAAGAAGCGTTTCGAGGGATGAAAAAACCGCAATATATATAGTCGGAAGGGTAGAGTCTCACACAGTTTTGTCCATTTTCATCTTTATATCGTATAGTCCTTTCAAAAGGTGAAAAAACCAAGACATTTATCAATTTTGTTGCTATAAAACACTCCATTAGTTTTGAAACTGTCAGAACTCGAAAGTGATGAATCTTTGATGTTAGTGATGTTAGCTGGTTTTGGTTGCTTGTTGATCGAACGATTGCATCGCCCACATGCAAATTTGAATGTCTCAAACTCTTCTGTTATTGGGCAGAACAAATGTGAGGTGTTGTAGTCAAATGCACATAATTCCCCATTCCGAAATAATTTTGTATTATGAGTAAGTCCTTTTGTATCATTTTTAACTCCTATTACACAATCCTCCTGATTCAGAGTGTATTTTGTTGGAGTATTACAAGACACAGCATCTGTAGAAGTTGTACCCTTGCAGATCCAAGAAGCGCTTCGAGGGATGAAAAAACCACAATATAATAGGCATTTTCGGATCAAGAACGTCCATGCCTTGAAAAAATTGGCACGGGAAAGCGCTTCCGAATGCAATTTTGACGTTCGTTCCTGGCATAATTTCTATGCATGAAAGTTCAAAATCAAAGGTTCACTTCATCAGAGTTATCTTCTTCCTTTTTTCTAGTGTCGCAGTGAATAGTAAAAGACGCATCCTGCTGAGGTGACAGCTTTTTGGTTATTTATTATAAAAAAAGTAAATAATAATTTTGATAATTATTACCAGCTACCTATGTGTTTTACTAGTTACTATTTTTCAGTTTTAACAATGTTTATTATTAGTTGGTGATGTTTGGCTATTTGGATAATTGTTTTTTTTTACTAACTAAAGTATAATAAAATAATTAAAAAAAACTATAAGAACTTATAATAATATTAATGATGATATCATTTGAATAACAGTAATATTAATAATGATTATCATACATTTTTGTAATATTATAATTATTTATTACAATTTTATTTTAATTCACCATCCTCAGTAAATGTGTCCAAAAATAATTTCAACATCAACATGCTTCAAGACTTGTTATTATTTATTTTATTATTATTGTTAGAAATGAAACTTGAGGCCTTATCACTCTTGTCTTGTTATTGTAACTAACGTAAAAGGGCTCATTATATGCAAAAATATTTATTATAGGAGAACTCTACGCATTCGGATCAAGAACGTCATAGGGTGGACGACCCCCTGAACGGTAAAACCACCGTTCAGCATAGAGTTCCAAAAAACAGGTTTTGTACTCGCCGAAAAACGAAAATTTCGCCCATTTTGGCATGAACGTTCTCGATCCGAAAATGCCTAATAAGTCAGGAGGGTAGAGTCGCACACAGTTTTTTCCATTTTCATCTTTATATCGTATAGTCCTTTCGAAAGGTGAAAAAACCAAGACATCATTCTTATCCATAGCTCCGGCTATACATTCATCAATTTTGTTGGTATAGAATACCCCACTAACATTGGAAAATGTTAGTGTTAGTAGCAAGATAAATACGCAGCTCATTTTTTAAAATGTTTTTGCTTTCAGTGTTGAAAGTTGAATACTTTCTTTCTTGATGTTCTTTCTATTTATACGTAAGTGGCTAGTGGCTTATTCAGCTCTCTCGGCTGATTTTGAAGATGTGGAACAATCTCATCAAAGTGGTTACCAAAATGTAAGTATGGTTCCAATCGAGATTGAGACAAAAGAACATGTGTTTCTGTCCAGCGAAATGAAGTCAAACCTCTTAAAATTGAAATATCTATCAAATCACCTAGTTCAGCATCTTTCAAACATTGCTTTATATCAATCAGTTCGATCGCTCTTTTGAGATCTTCAAAATCTATCAACTTGTCTTGCGGACAGCATACTTTTGGATCAAAGCTCCTAGAACAGTTTAAGCATTCGAGAGGATTTGCTCTTGAAATACAACTACAGCTCAAAAGCATGCTTTGTATTGATTTACGAACTAGATTGAATCCTAACACAAAATAAAATACTTCTTCGGTGATGAGTTGAACAAAAAGAGGATTCGAACGCTCTAAAGGAATGTGTTCAAAATGAGTCCTTATGAACTTAGGAACAAAATCAGCCAATGCTGCAATTGACTTGAATCCTTGAGTTTTTCCACTCATGTTTCTTCTGTAGTTCAGAGATAAATGAAGCAACATTTTTTGTAGCAGTTCTTTTATGAGTCCTCAGATATATTTGTCGAATCAATAGTTATTATCGGGTTGACTGAGTCTTCTTTTTTATCAGGAGTATGAGCATATGGATATCCTTCCGCTATCGCAAGTAATTTATCCTTTAGACGTTGATAAGCCAGTTTGCTCTGACTAGTAGGTAATAGGTAAGGATTTAATCGTGCTCTCAAATTTGTTAACATAAAGGGAGACTTCAAATGATCGGAGGAAAGATCCAAAAAAGCATTAATCCATTCATCATGCACCAAAAAACCCATTTTAGCGTTTTTCAAAACTTGTCTTCTATCAATCCAGTCGATAGCATCACCCAATTCTTTTTTGGTAGGTGTAGCACCTTCAACCATTTCAGCATATCTTTTACAAGTGATACATTGGTCATCAACATGTGAACAGTAACAGTTTAGTAGTGATAGATTGGTTGCTTGCTTGTAAAAACTTCCTCCTAGTACACAGTATACACATTCTTCCGTAAAATAAATCCTCAACATTTCATCAGAAACTTCAGCCAAAAAAGCCTTAAGTCCTATAGCATCGGAAGCTTCTTGGTGAGCAAAGTCTTCAACACGTAACATATTTGTTGTTATTCCGTTGAATTACAAAACGAGAATGATTCGTTCTCAAATTGAAATACCTATTTAATCATTCATTACTTTTTTCTTTTTTTTGAGGTTAAATGTTATGCTAGCTCATGTAGATCTTCATAAATGCTTTAATTTCAACCTGACAACCATCGATTGGACAAGGTTTTACTTCTGATGAGCATTCAGTAAGTGCTTTTTCCTTACACTCACTACAGTAAATGAGATGACCGCATGGAAGAGAGATATGATTTGCGATTACTTTTTTTTCATGTGACTCAGACACACATTGAGCGAGTTTGCTTTGCTTAGTCTGAGCTTTATCTTTTTTTAACAATTCAATTGATTTAGCATCGTTTTTTAACAGTGTTGACGAATTCTCAACAGATGTAAAATCATTTTCAAAAGCATGTAAGGCTTCAATCATAAAACCTATTCGCTCAAAAGGTTTTCCATTTAACACTAAAACTTGTTCGATATCGTTTTGACTGTATCCTAGTTTTTTGCAGATAAGTTCCATTTCTTCGCTGTCATTGTTTTGTGTTATTCGTTTCACTTTTTCTCGATATTTTTCAACCCGTCGCTCACACCTTTTGCCTTTTTCCGTTCGCGCATAAACATCCTCAATATACTCTTCACCTTTACTCCTAAGTAAAAAAGAACAGTCTGGAAACCATCGACAGTGTTCCTCCCATGGTAGATCTCTCTCTTTCCATTCTTTAAGTTCACCCGAGCAAAAGAAGCATTTTACACTATCTCCGAACTTAGTATAGTAAAAACCTGCATTGGAAAGGAGTTTCATGGAAACTTTACCCTTCCATTGTTTGAAACTGTCTTCTCTAGAGTTTTCAGTAGCGAAAAGCGGTGTACCAGCACGATCAATCGATATACCTAAAGGTAATACTTCTGCAGTTAAAGCCCCTCTTCTAGTTTTTTGTTCTTCCATTGTATAACTTTTGACAATTGAGATGTTTTTCATTTCATCTGCAAGTAGTTTCCTAGGTCTATACATATGATTGTGAGTATTAAATCCTCTAACAAATCGACAAAACGGAAAACTTTTAGCATGTTCTTTCATCGGATGTTCATCTCCATCCTTCCAGTTTAGTAATACCCCTTGACAAAAAACACATCGAGCAGCGTTGTCTTTTTCAAAGTTATAGAAACCAGCTCCAGCCATGTTTTCACCACAATGTTTACCTACTCGTCTCCAGTTTGTAAGAAATGATTTTCTTCGATAACTTTCATCAAGCATTAAAGTCTCTCTTTCATAAAAAGAGAGTTCATTGTAAATGAACTTGAAAAAGTCCGTTGGGGAAAGTTCCGCAATAGTTTTTTGTAATTTTAATGACAAAAGACTACAGTGATTATCCGGATAAGTTGCGACGACATAAGTTATTGCAGTAGTATCAGGAAAAGTTCGTTGTAAAAACAACGAGGAAGTAATGAGTAAACTATCATCTATCTATCTGGTGGAGTCTTTAGTATTTTCAAAACAATTTCGATTTTTTTTCATTTCTTTTTTTTCATTATAAATAGTGTTTGTTACATATCTGTTGTTTGTTACTCGACAC
Organism: Cryptosula pallasiana; assembly: GCA_945261195.1. Lineage (NCBI taxonomy): Eukaryota > Metazoa > Bryozoa > Gymnolaemata > Cheilostomatida > Cryptosulidae > Cryptosula > Cryptosula pallasiana. Next base: position 36,017,132 of record OX183136.1, read on the forward strand.
ATTATTTATATACAATGTAAGTAGTAGCTTCAGTTATTACTCAAGTTGAAGTTTTGTTGGAAAGTTCTTTCCCTCTGACCTAGTTCGTTGTTATTCTAAAAAAAAATGATAATACTTTGTAGCAAAAATTAAAAAAAGACTGGGGTTTTCAATTTTTTTCAATATACATCTGCACTTGAATTGATTACTATTGTAATAGAATGTGAATACTTACATCAGAAATGAAGGCTTGTCTTTCTTTGAATTAGATGAATGATATTCATAGTGGTTTGAACTTGAGCTGCTCTCTATAAAATTCAGATGAAGAAGGAGTACTTTTTTCATTTTGAAGTCCTGAAATAATAATAATAATAATAAATCATAAATAAAACTTACATACAACATTTTTGATGACTTAAATAGTGAATAATCATTTTTTTTTCAGAAAATGTCTTCACGTTTAAATTGATTACAATTAAAACAAAATATAAATACTTACATCACAAATGAAGCCTTGTTTTTCTTTGAATTAGATGAATTATACACATAGTTGTTTGAACTTCAGCTGTTTCCTATGTAATTCAGATGATGAAGAAGGAGTGCTGTAGTAGATGATGATGTAGTAGATCTTGTTCCTTCAGTTACTAACGATGAAATGAATGCTTTCTGTATGAAAACAGTGCTTCTTATATAGCTAAAGTTGCACTGATTAAATCCTATGAATACCATCACGAGCCAACCTTTATTATAATATATCTATGAACCAGCATTTTTTCACGCGAATGGAAACCGTTACTTTCGCGGGAAGAAAAAATTTATTTTCACGCGAATACAAACCAATGCTTTCGCGGGAATAAATAATTTATTTTCACGCGAATGGAAACCACTGCTTTCGCGGGAATAGAAAATATATTTTCACGCGAATACAAACCAATGCTTTCGCGGGAATAAATAATTTATTTTCACGCAAATGGAAACCGCTGTTTTCGCGGGAATAAACAATTTTATTTTCACGCGAATACAAACCAATGCTTTCGCGGGAATAAATAATTTATTTTCACGCAAATGGAAACCGTTGCTTTCGCGGAAATAAAAAATTTATTTTCACGCGAATACAAACCAATGCTTTCGCGGGAATAAATAATTTATTTTCACGCGAATGGAAACCGTTGCTTTCGCGGGAATAATAATTTTATTTTCACGCGAATACAAACCAATGCTTTCACGTTAATAAATAATTTATTTTCACGCGAATGGAAACCGTTGCTTCCGCGGGAATAAAAAATTTATTTTCACGCGAATACAAACCAATGCTTTTGCGGGAATAAATAATTTATTTTCACGCGAATGGAAACCGTTGCTTTCGCGGGAATAATAATTTTATTTTCACGCGAATGCAAACCAATGCTTTCGCGAGAATCAATAATTTATTTTCACGCGAATAGAAACCGTTGCTTTCGTGGGAATAAAAAATTTATTTTCACGCGAATACAAACCAATGCTTTCGCGGGAATAAATAATTTATTTTCATGCAAATGAAACCCGTTGCTTTCGCGGGAGTAACAAAATAATTTTCACGCGAATAAAAACCAATGCTTTCGCGGGAATATCGCGTGAAAAACTGCTGAATCATAGATATATTATAAAGAAGGTGTCACGAGATGGTTTTCATAGCGTTAATCAGTGCAACTTTAGCTATTTAAGAACCAATGTTTTCACACAGAAAGCATCCAGTTCTACAATAGCTAGCGAAGAAGCAACATCTACGCACCAACTACTACATTTACTTGAAACGATAGAAAGACTTTCAGTCAATAAGGTGAGAATCGCTAAATAATTCTTTAACATATATTGATAGAAAAGTTCAACTAAATTTGATATAATGCTTCAGAAAGCTAATTTTATGGTTTAATAATTTGTTCTTATTAATAAAAGATCAAATAGTTTCACCATAACCCATCAGAAAAAATTATTTAGGTTTTGATTATGTATTTATTTTACAAATATCTAGTTAGTTTATTCTTTTCAAATATTTTTCAAAATTCCAACCATCTGTTACATAGTTTTTAGTCTTTTTTCAGTTCAACTTCTCACTGAGCTCTCTGAATATGAATGAAGACCGCAATACCTCATTTCTCTCAACATTCGAACCATACTCTGATGATAAAGAAAATCTCCCTCCTGATTCACATATAATAAGGAGGAAACTGAAAACAGTTCGACCAAAGCCATGGGATTCGGATAGAAATAAAACGATTGACTACGCTTGGACTTTGAAAGCACCATCTATTTCTCATCTTTCCTGCTTGTCGAAAAATGCTGCTAGTTTGCTCAATTCTTGTGATACCAATGAAAGAGTAATGATTGGGAGGTTTCAACCACTTCACTTGAATCAATCACCATCGCTTCTCGAGATAATCTCCATCGAAAGACCAACTGAGGATGTATATAAAAACTTATGTATTATCCGCTACAATGTCGAAACATTTGGCAACAGACGACAAGTGAGGTCCATGGTGAGAAATGAAGATTACAACAAATTAGCTCCAACACAACTGGATGTTCCAAAACTGGTGGTTTTTATGGGATTCGATTCAGACAAGCATCCAATCTTTCACCCAATCAACTTCCCATCTGATATTCCCCTTGAGGAAGCTAAACAGCTAAGTAGATTAATAAAAAAAACACCTAGTCAGTTGATCAGTATGGTTCGTATCGCAACATTCTCTCAATTCGCTGTTGGAAGTGTAATCAGTTTTGAATCTCCTCAAATATCAACTCAGTTAACATTACCTAATGGAGAAGTGGTGATGGATGCACTACTGGTAAACTACAGATGTTTGCAATACGATGGTTTGATGATGAGAGTTCTATATATACCTGAAAAACATGCTAGCGAGATCAAACGGATTGGAACAGAAGTCATACTTGTAAGAAATCGTGAAGTTAGTAGATTTGGTTATCATCGACATGATATAATCACATTTACAGCATTACAAGCGATAGAAACACCTCAAAACCTATCCAACAAACTTGATGATTCCAACCAGATGAAGTACTTTACTACAGATGAGGTTGTTGAGAACAAGGTCTTAGTGCTTTCAATGGGAGCGGGAAACACATCTTCTACGTCTTTGAGAGAACCAATACCCCCTGGTGAAAACTATACTCAAGAAGAGCAAGTCAGACAATACAAGTCAGTGAGTGTTTTTTTATTTAATGTAAACTAACTGATATAAGTAATACTTCCAATTAGATAAAATTTATTTATAAAGCAAATATTTTTTGTTTTGCTTTAGATAGAAGAGAGAGAATCAAAAACACTTGATGAAAATTATGCTCAAGAAAAAACAAACTGAACAATATAACTTGGTGATATTTTTCCCTTTACTATATAATGTTAGCTAACCAATGTAAAAAGAACTATAATTCAAATTCATGTAATTATTTTACATTTTTGTTTAATCATCCTATACTAATACATAACTTTTTATTTTAGTTCATTATGGAATCAAAAGTACTTAAAACAGAAGTCTTCCTTCCTAAGATATATCATCAGTACATCAATGACGTCATTGTAAAGAAAAAAGACTATACATTGATTGTTATTACAAGTTGTAGTGCTTTGTATTACTTAGTATTTACTAACTCTAGCTATATTATACAAGGATATTTTCCTACTTATTATGTAATAAATGTATATAATCATATATTGATTCAATGTAGTTATATCTCCTCTCTCTCAAAATGTCATATGAGTTCGAGTTATGTAAAAAAATTATCAAAACTTAAATGCCAGACATTTAAAATCTATATGCCATATAAGTTCAAATTAAGTAAAAAATAATCAAAACTCAAATGCCACTTAAATGCCACTCAAATGCCACTCAAATGCCCCTCAAATAAAATACAATATAAACTCGGCGAATTCATTCAACGCCGTAACCCACTGCCTCAACCCCGAGCACTAATCCACAAAAAAACACTTGGTAGGGAGATCTGCTCATATATTACTACTCTTATGTTTTCTTTTTTCACGTTTTCTAGGTATTTACTAATCAATGGCCCTAGTAGGGTGGCCCGCTTCACTTATCTACCGTTATTTTGTTTCAGTAGAATATTGTATGTTTGCTATATTGTTAGTCAGTTATTTACAATTGAAGGTCAAATGCTTCATCTACAGATCTAGTAACTAATTCTGTTAGAAGCCATGACAGTCATACAACAGAATATACTTACACATCGGCACCAGCGAGGGAAGGAAAAATTAGAGTAAAGAAAATCCTTGCTGAGGAAAGAGAACTCTCAGAGCAAAAACTATTTCAGTGATCAACTAATATTGAAAAAGGATTCAATAATAATATTATATAATGCTCAGCATGAGCTGTGGTGACATGTTTTACATTTCCTCTTGCTAGAGAGACATTTTTTCTTTCAGTAGAACATCTCAGTCGACACAATACAAATGATGACATCTTAGCTGTTTATCAATTTGCATAGAGTTATGATTTCGATAATTTGTTTCCTAGAGAAGCCATGACAGCCATACAATAGAATATACTTACACATCTGCACCAGTGAGGGAAGTAGAGATTATATTAAAGAAACTCCTTGCTGAGGAAAGAGAACTCTCAGAGTGAAAACTTCCATAAACGTATGAATCAGTCTGTAAAACAAACACATGCATGTATATTAGTCATTGAGTGAATTTGAATGATAATTCAACTTCGCACTCAGCTATTATTTGCGTTTGATATAGCAGAGGTGAAAGAAATTAGTAGCTAACCGTAAAGAATGTTAGTTGTAATTGTTTTTATATAACACAAATCAAGTTTAACATGAACCAGCCTCAGTAAATTAAGTGCAGTCTACGCAAGGTATTGGGACGTTAGTACAACATGGCAGAGAAAAAACTTTTTTACCATTACAATGTCATATTTTACAATTCTTTCGCTATGATTCGTGTTCTTATAAAGCAGTTAAATGTAACTTACTGTGGTGTTTTGCTACTTGAAATGCTAACAATATTAAGTTTTTTCGCCGACTTTACATGTTGGTTTTTACCGGGTACTAGTTACTATGTAAACGTTCAATCAAGGAAAAACAAGGCAATGAACAATAACACTAGCATTGCAACGCATAACCAATAAATAGTAAATTGTAATTTATTTTAGCAAATGAATTTAACACATTTGTTGCTTAATTATGTTATAAGAAAAGGTATGCAATGCAGCTGGTCTGTTACTACTCTATTCGGAGTGTGAGCGCTTGGCTCAAATTTCAACACGAAAAAGTTTTTGACCTTTTCGTCAATTTATTCACTGCATTCCTACTAATACGGTTAGTGGTTCACTTATTATTACTATATGCTTGAATGCACACCGTTAACTAAATGGCGTTCAAATAAAACTTAATCAGGTAGAGTTTGCTTTGGTTATTTCTCAATGTCACTCATGTAGAATTGCCAAAAAATATTTAGTGCTTTGTTTCACCCATTTAGCGAAAAGGTTCATTACTGTCAGTGGTAGATAAAAATATAGATTAGCCTCATGCTTATTAGGAGCATTTATTCTATTTTCCTTTTCTACTATTTTCATCACCTCATAGTATCACAATAACAAGTCAAACTAAAATGTTTCATTAGGTTGGTATGATACAGTAATAAGTGCAAAGGAAGGGTATTAATCTACTTTCTAACAAAAGTCGTCACACAAAAGCAGGATTAGAAAAGTGCTTTCCATAATATAATCAAAATTTCAGCCTCCCTATCAATGCTTTGATTTACACAACAAAGCATTGAACAGTTTACCTGCTGAGTAGAACAGTAATATTGAGCATCAGCCAAAGTATAAGAGTAGCTGCTGTAGTGATCTATACACATGGCCTGTTCTCCACCAGGTCCATAGGTGAACCAGGATCCGCAAGTGCCTGGAATCGCATACAAAATCTATGTTAACAATACCCAACAGTTAATGTACTCTGTTGTTACCGGAAGCACGAAGTCTCTATTAATTATCTTGTGTTTGCCAACTTTCATAATCAAAGCCTTGAAATTGAAAGAAAGTTATTGTAAATGAGGTATACAACATGCTACTTGGTTAACTGATTCTCTAAAGTACAACATGAACCTTCCAAATTATACAGTTTACAATGGAAACCCTAATACACAGTAAGGATATTGGCCACAACATGCTCTAGTCACTGCCTAATGTCAAAACTAGTTGATGAAGCCAATTTTCACGGGAGTCGTACATAGAGGTCCGCCTGTTGCAGCAGTTTTGATGTCTCTGATGGCATTTCTAAAATGGACACATTTTTGTTATGACAGGATTATCAGAAAACTGTTGACGCTCACTGCTTTAGTGCTGCGTTGCTGGCAAGGTATCCAAATTATGATATATTTGCTTGCTAGCTATATAAATAATTCCGACTTTTTGTTAGAACCCATGTTTTCCATGACTTGCCACTATATTAATAAATTTTTATAATTATTTGAACTCAGTTACTCGCAGCAGTTGTCATACTTATTACGGTGAGTAAAGTTTCTCAATTGTTTAAAAAGCAAGCACACTGTTGATATCTAAATATTTCCATCAGCATTTCCTAGAATATATGTGGGTGTGGTAGGGGTGTGAAGTTGGTTATTGTAGAGCCAATTCTGGATAGCTCTTTTACTTGTACAACAAACACATAATGCAAATTATCGTCAAATGAGCCAACATCTTGTAGTAGATTTCCTGCTCCTACTACTGACACAACGGCATCCACTCCAACTAGACACTAATGACTGCTTCGTGGTCCATACCCCAGACAGACCACACAGAGATTTACAAGAATAAAGTACTCTATTATATTATTCTGTTTAGCAACTAGTAAAGTATAGCACAAAAATCCACTAACTTCTGCCTTCTCCCATGTGCAGCAGGTCATTTTATAGGAGAAGACAGAAGAACTCATCCCCTTATTAGGGGTGAGCCAATAACAGACAATAATACAAAATATGTACAAATAAAAAGAGGTAATGCAAATCACAATAATATAGTAAATCAATGGGAGGAGTGAACACATGGCAAAGTAGCTTTGGGCTCCTTTACCGCTCTTTCTGTGGTGAAAATCTTCCACTCCTTATAAGGCATCCACACTTCCTAGTCTCTGCTCCTACCGTTTGCATTGCTTCGATATCAATGTGACGAAGGGTTTCCAGCTCCTTAGGTCCCAGGCTATCTTTAGCAGCCACATTTATTGGCTGGCCCAGAGTACTGACCCGGGTTGATCCTCTATGTTGTATATGTAAAATACAGGGTCTATACTGGCCCTGTTTAGACCTGGCATAGCCAGTATCCTTAAAGCCGGAAACATATATATATATGATAAAGGGGAAGGCTCCGAGTCCACTCAAACCTCCTGTTGCTGGTAAGGTAAAGGGTGTAGGGGGATTTAGGGTGGGAGAGGGTGGGAAAAGGGGCCTAGCTTGTCTAATTATCATGAAAATCTCCCACAATATTACTGCGAAAAAAACCTCAAATCGCATTTTACTAGTTCTTCTACCATATTTATTTTCAAACTAAACATTTGAACTTGAGACTATAGGTTGAGATGCAGGTTAAAGGTTGTATCTACAAAAAAATTTTTATTATCAAATTTGCTGGAGAGGTCTTGTTTTACAAGATATGCTCTCAGAGACCCTAATGTAACGAAGAGATAAAAAAGTTCAAAAGCTCTTGTGCATAAAGAACTTGATAATAGAAATCGTTTTTATCTTCCCAGAAAGAAAAAAAATTTATGTGTTCATAGCAATGCCTGAAAATTGTTGCTCATGTGTGAAGTTGTGTTCTAACTTTTTCCAAGTTTACAAAAACATAGTATTTTGCGCACTGATACATGGACTAGGAGACAGGGTTTTGAAGAGTTTGGCAGACCATTATACTTGGCTTTAGGCAAAGTTTTTTACCTTGTTAAGCACAGAAGCATAACAAAATTCAGGTGGCTACTGTTGAAAATTTTACTGCCTCTACAGGGACAATTAAACATAGTCAATAGTTTGTAATCTCATGGGTTCTCGGTCGTGGCAGAAATTGCACCAAGTTTTTCCTAACTCGATCACTTTCTTTAATCCCCACCTATCAGGCAATAATTTCAGACAGACTCACTGAATTCAGACAAGCGGAATGATTATTAGTAATTGGCTGATCTGTATTGTATACATCATTTCCTAGAAAGCATTACCTCGGTACTTTTAATGCAACAAAAAGATTTAAAATATATTGCCGTCAAAAGTCATTTATTTGATGTGGACAAAAAAATCCATTACTCATTCACCACAACAATATATTAGAGTCTCATTCTTTCATACAACTGCGTCGGAGCAATTACTTCACTTTTTTATAATCTTCATTTGAGTAGTCTGCACTGCGCTAATAATAACTTCCCAAGCATCAGTCAGGTTAAATTCTTCAAAGGTAAAGCGGTATTTAAACTGCTTTAATTTGCAAGCAGTTGTCTCACAATTCAAAAGTTTTTCTTATCAACGCAGCTGTCACAGTTTTGAACAAAGCACTTATATTTTACTCGCACAAAATTGAAAAATATTGTCCATGTTGGTTTTCTGCTGCTCACATACTTGAGTCACGTTATCTAGCACAAGCTTAAAACATCATTCCACAACTGCCATTAATTTGTTAAAAACCAACATTTAAAGAACAGTGCAGTGATATTTGGATATTTTTACATAGCATCTGACAGATATCAAAGTCACCTACAACACTTTATAGACAATTATATGGAAAGTTTTGCATTAAAATAAAACAAATTTGAGCATTTTACTCATTTAAATAGTTGTCATGGTATTTGTACGCTAAGGTTGGGAGCTTTAAATGATGGATAACAACAAGCTGTGAGCTGCAGGGTTTACAATAAATGCCTCCACAAACAATCAGAACTACATGTTTATGTTACTATTACATAACTTTATCTTATCACAAGATTTGGATGCTTCAGCTGCTCATTCCATACCAGTTCATTATTATCTAGTATAAAAGCAATATTTGTGTGTTCCAACCAATTTGATAAACCTATACTTTTATTATACAAAAAGAATATTTTTTTACGTCTTTATTGACAATTATTTGTCATACTAGCGACAATCAAGTCCTCAGTTTAGTTGGTGATAACCTCACAAATACAGCAAAAAAGTGGATACGCAAAAATAAGTTCTCAAGTACCAACTGAAGGAAGAATCGTTAGCAGTTTGAGAGTGAAAATAATTTCCGCTGCTTTTTACTAAAATCTAAGAAGTCCGGCTTTGATTTGATTCTCAGTAATTTTTGTCTAAACAGTCTACAGTACCTGCTGAATCACTATTATACATTTTGGAGGGATCTTCTGTTGAGTTGTGATTTCCAGTGGTTAGCTGTAATCCTGAAAATAAAAATAAATTAATGAATTAATAAAGTTTCTACACCAAGTTTTTTAATTTTATTTTGCTATCCTTATTCTATGACTACTTACCTGATATAATATTTTCAAATAATCAAAATGCTCAACTACCAAAACATTATTTGTAATCGGATAAAATTTCAAAAAAATTATATTGCTCAAAATTGTTGCATACTTTTGCCTGAGACAAATGTTTTCTTGTCATTAGATTTTAATGGAAAACTGAAATTGAATATATTTATAAAATTTCAATCTCATGCAGCCTCTCCAAAACAGTCTATGTTGATATTATAAATAGTAAAAAACTTCCCAAAATTATAGGCTGGGATCAATTTCTAAAGCTTTGAGATATGTTTTGGGCAGTTGGCCTGCTTTATTTCAGTCATTACTCAGTTCATTCATCATAAAAAAATATTTCATAAAAGCAATAGTTCACCAAATGAAAAACCATAAATTTGAAAAATGTTAACTGGTATTTCAACTAGTAGTAATAGTGTTGTGATGAAACATGGTCCAACAAAATAAACCACGTTCATGGAAAGAGCTGATTGAAATTTCCACAATAACAAAACTTTGAGACATAATGTGAAGCTACTTTACCAATTTAAAGTAGATTGATAGTTTGCTACCAGTGGCGGATCTAGGGGGTGGGTGGGGGGGAGGGTTTGGTGTGAGTGGTGCGAACGCCCCACCTCCTGTTGCTAAGCAAAAAAAGTTTTTGTTGAAAATAAGCTCTGTCAGTCTTTTCTTTTAAAAGGAACACAATTTATTAAGTTGTGTAATAGAATGGATCATTGCCCATCATATACTTCTATCTTCAGTTTGAAATGTAATCCATAACTCATCACACCATGGCAACAGTATATATATATTGCAAGGATTTATATAATAAAATGAAAAAAATTGTCCCGAATTCAGAAACAGGAAACTGACACCCCAGCAACCATAGAACTATGTCAGGGGATAGTTCTTCGCTAGCAACCAAGTCTATGTTTCAATCAACTTCGTATGTACTCCCCACAATGTAGCCTAAAACTGAGGTTATAGTAAAAATTGATGATAGTGGAATCAGTGTGCTTCTGGTTATGTTAAATGCGGTCTTGGAGAAAAATCAAATGTCTTGGAAGAGCGATACAAGTTACTTTTAATTAGTTAATAGGCCATAATAATAATACGTAATAAATTAGGCAGTAGCCAACATTATTAGAGTTGTTTGAAAAGAAAAATTTTTCAGGTTTGTTCTGAAAGTTTGTATTCTCATTATTATTAATTTATTGAACAACCAGCTAGTGGTGAAGAAAGAATAATAATAATAATAATAATAATAATAATAATAATAATAATAATAATAATAATAATAATAATAATAATAATAATAATAATAATAATAATAATAATAATAATAATAATAATAATAATAATAATAATAATAATAATAATAATAATAATAATAATAATAATAATAATAATAATAATAATAATAATAATAATAATAATAATAATAATAATAATAATAATAATAATAATAATAATAATAATAATAATAATAATAATAATAATAATAATAATAATAATAATAATAATAATAATAATAATAATAATAATAATAATAATAATAATGATAATGATAATGATAATGATAATGATAATGATAATGATAATGATAATGATAATGATAATGATAATGATAATGATAATGATAATGATAATGATAATGATAATGATAATGATAATGATAATGATAATGATAATGATAATGATAATGATAATGACAATGACAATGACAATGACAATGACAATGACAATGACAACGACAACGACAACGACAACGACAACGACAACGACAACGACAACGACAACGACAACGACAACGACAACGACAACGACAACGACAACGACAACGATAACGATAACGATAACGATAACGATAACGATAACGATAACGATAACGATAACGATAACGATAACGATAACGATAACGATAACGATAACGATAACGATAGCGATAGCGATAGCGATAGCGATAGCGATAGCGATAATAATAATAATAATATAATATTATTATTATTATGTACGCCGTAAGCAATACACAGTGAGGAGTTGTCACAACTCCCTCACTTTCCACTGATTTTCTATTCGGCAGAGTAGATGCGTAGGGTCGAACTAATAGTTCGAATAACCGTTCCAGTACCACTCACCCGTGGGTCGAGTGCAGTGTAAGTCGAATCGACTGAACACTTTTCACTGACTATTATTCTAGCTACTAGTCAACTTGTCCAAGAGCTGCTTTCTCTGTCCGAGTTATTTGTGCAAGTAGTGAACTTGTAGTTTCATCTACCAGTGCAATCTGTGTGTGAGAGTTTGCTTGTATGTATCTGCTTTACTATCAGTGCTTTGCATAAGTGCGCTTATGCAATGAGAATCAACAAGCGGTGAGAGTGTCAGGCTTACTCTGATTTTATTAAGACATTGCATGGATATTTATATCGTAAAAATTACATAACATAGATTGACAGCATAGAGAACAAAGCAGGCCATGCCTGTACAGTTGATTGGATATTTATGCACCAATAGAACACAGTAAAATAGAACAGTGGGATGGCTTGGCTGCATGGCTGACTGCCCCAAGCACATGTACAGAAATGAGAAATAAGTGTAAGTAATGTAGATAAGATATTATGCGGAACATGGTAGAGTTCGGCTAAGTAATATTGTTAGCAAGGTCGACCTGCTGCCTGGTCGATGGTACATTTCCTCACACACGCCGCCCCATTGGCGCTCGTAGGGCCAATTTACTCTACTCTGGGGAAATGTCACTCTTTAGGATAGGTTTCGTTCCTTCTGGATGGCGATCTTTAATTCCTCTACCCGTTGTAACTGCTTAAAGGCCTCTCTTGTTGCTACATATAGCTCAGTCTCATACCTCTTCACTCGTCGATAACGGTCTTCTCTCCGTTCCTCCTCCAGCTGTCTATCCCAACTACTCCTTTCCTGTCGATAGGGCATGCTTCGTTCTCTCGTTCTTCCCCTACTCAACTCTCTCTCTCTTCTCTCTCCTTCTTCCGCGTTCAGTTCGAGCTTTATCGCTTTCGGCGATGTGGTGGCTATTCTCTCGCCTAGTCTTTTTCTGATAGGTTTGGTGTCTGCTGGACTATTCGATCGCTCCTTGATCGGGGCAGGTACGCCAAACGGTGGCGGGTTCTGCCAGTTGATGGCTCTACAGAACTCCTGGTATGATGGTTGGTCGACCTCATATAGTGGTCGGTTGGGCCCACCGTGTTCTGCTGCCCCATTCTGTTGTCGAATATGTTTGAGCAGAGTGTCCCTCGATGCACTTTTGTAATTACACTTACAGAAAAAGAAGACGAAGTGCTGTCTTACGTGGTACTGCATCCTTCTTTTGTTCAGTTGTAAATGACAGATTCCACATTTCCACTTTTCGCCGTCGGTAGTCGGTTTTCCTGTTGATTTTATCATGTCGAGTGTATGAGTGGAGAGCCAGGTTTCTTTTGGTTGGTACTCGTGCATTGGAGCAGGTGGTGTTGGTGGCTGCGGTTGTCGAGGTCGACATCTGGCAGCTCCTTCCTCTTTGACCCTTACTCTCCCGATCCGAACAAGTGAGGTGCGTATCTCTTTGTGAGCAATTCGATGCCTTCTTTTATTATTTATTGGTTCCAGTATGGCAGCAATTACTGTCGGGTCCTCTTCCGTTGATAATTCTCCGTTGTGTTTTTCTGCCATCGTATCTGTTGTTGTTTTGTTGTTGTACCTTCCTGGCTGTTTGCTGACTGTGCAAATAAACTCTGCAGCTGCGTAATTTGTATTACCGCTACTTTCTTCTTTCTTTTGTTTGTGGCAACACGTGATGTGACGTGTTGCCTCCAGGCTCCTCTTTCTGTCGATCGCTGATGGGTAATTTTCTTCGGTGGCCGTTTTCGTGGGAGTTGTTCCCTTGCCGGTTTGGTTTTCCCGATTTGGATTCCTCAGGGGAGTTGTCTCCTTTATCTTTTTCATTTGTGCAGCTGCTTCGACAGTGGGAGTTATCCACTCGGCACTAATTTCGGTAGTTGCTTGTCCCTGGCTTGATTTTGGTGGCACCCCTTGCCAGTTACCCCCACCGAACCTATTTCACATTGGTTTATGCTCATTTAGGACCAGTCTAAGTCGGGTTTCGGCTGTGTTTGTCCATGGTATATACACCATTTTCTCCACTCTTCCTCGTGACTCAGGGGTCGGCCCGTTTATCTGCATTCTTCGTACTGCAGGGTCCTCTTCCCTCCTGGTTTGATAACACTGATAATCAGTGAATCGAACTGAGGGTTTTCTGACTCTCATGGGCCTCCCTCTTTCCTCGTTTCTTTCGGTTTTGGTGCTGAGTGGGGGCCACTCTGCGTCCTCTGCAGCGAGTGCTTCGACCGCAGGAGGTTCTACTGGTGTCGGCGGCTGTTCGGCCACCGGCTCAGGCGGTGGCGTATTGGTTGGCTCTGCGGGCGGTGCTGGCGGTGGCATCTCCTCTACTGGTGCTTCAGGCACAGGGGGTTCTCCTGGTTCCCTTTCTCTCGGTACTTCGGGAGGTGGGTTTGTATGGTCTACTTGGGGGTTGGGCATTCGTCTCTGATATGCTCCCCTCATGTTGGGTCGGACGGCTTGCTCGCGGCTGGGGGGTGCTCTCCCCACTGTCTCTCTGCACGTCCTGTATGCCTTCAATCTACGCCCGTTCTGAGTGAACCCCTGTCCATTCCGCTTGAGTCGGTAAGTGTGATTGGGGTAAGTCTCGGCTACAGTATACGGCCCTATGTAGCTTGGCTGTAACTTGGGATTACTCCCCTTAGTCCGCCGCTTGTTTTCCATTACGACTAGCTCATCTTTACTAAAGCGGGGGGGTTCCCCTGTCTCCTCCTGTCGGAGCTTGGCTTGTTGGCTCCGTACGTAGTCATGTGCTACGGCGAGGTCCCCTTGTACGCGAAGCGTGTGTTCTGTGACGTTGTAGGGGTCTAGGGAGGGGGGTGACCCGGTTAGCTGATCGGGCAGCCGCACCTCGCGTCCTAACATCATCAGATTGGGAGTTTCACCTGTAGTGGAGTTAGGGGTGGCCCTGCAAGCTCGCATAATTTGCGGCAGCAGGCCATCCCACTCGTCCTGTCCCTTACTCAATATGAGTGCCCGTAGGGCGTCTCCTAACGTCCGGTTCTGCCTTTCGACCATGCCATTTCCTTGGGGGTGGTATGGTGTGGTACACGTCTTGCGTATGCCCCATAGAGTGCAGAGTTCTTCCAGTAAAGTAGACTCTAACTGAGCTCCTTGGTCTGAGTGTAGTTGTTTGGGGAGACCCCAATAACTGAACACTCTCTCGTCTAGTGCTACAGCCACGGTGGGGGCAGTAGCGTCAGGCAGCGCTATTGCGTCCTGCCAACGGGTAAAGTGGTCCGTGAGCACTAGGATCCACCGGTTCTTCTGCTTGGTGAGGGGTAGGGGTCCCACGAGATCCACGGCTAGTTTCTGGAAAGGTTGACCTGCGAACAGCCTTTGGCCGTCTGGTGCGGCGGGTCGGTTGCTCCTTTTTGCCACTTGGCACACCTCACAGCTCTTTACGAGTCTGCGTGTTAGCCCTGACATGCCCGGCCAGTACCAATCCAATTGTAGCCGGTGGCATGTCCTGTTGATCCCTGCATGTGCCAGCAAGTGTGTATCCCATACGACCTTATGGTGCCAGGCTGGTGGGCACACTGCACATGTCCTGGTCCGCCCCTGATGCTCTGTAGTGATGACCAGTGTCCCATCTTGTCGGAGACTCATGGCATCAATTCTGTCGTGTAGAATCCGCAGCTCCATGTCTCCTTCTTCTAACTCTCTGTGCGGGAGTTGTCTCTCTGCCTTTACTGCGGCGTAGATCTTTGCAACGGGGTGGTGCCCCTCTTGTTGCGCCTGTGCTAATTCCTGGGCATTTCTTGTGGGGTTGGTGATTGTCACATTCACCTGTTCCCTTCACTCCGTCGGCTCCGTTGGGCCGAGCTCGGCATGGGTGGGTCCCCCATTTCTACATCCCCTTTGCTCCGCCGGCCCCCTTGGGGCGAGTTCGGCATGGGTGGGTCCCCCATTCATTCGTCCCCTTTGCTCTGCCGGCCCCCTTGGGGCGGGCTCGGCATGGGTGGGTCCCCCATTAGCCTGTCCCTTTTGCTCTGCTGGTCCCCTCTGGGTAAGCTCGGCAATGGTGGGTCCCCCATCTCTCTGCTCTATTGATCGGCACTGCTTACAGTCCGTACAGGGATCCTGTCAGCTGAGGCCGTCGGCATTTCCATGCTGTGCTCTGGGACGGTGTTCGAGCTTAAACTTAAACTTGGCTAGCATCTCGAGCCATCGCGCTATTTGATTGGAGGGTTCCTTCCTCCTACACAGCCAGCGGAGGGAGGCATGGTCCGTTCGCAGCTTAAACTCGCGGCCGTAGAGGTACGGTTGGAAGTGTTTGGCGGCCTTAATTACTGCTAGCAGTTCCCTTCGCATCACACAGTAGTTCCTTTCTGCGGGGGAAAGGGTTTTACTGTAATATGCGATTACTCTCTCTTTTCCTTCTTGGACCTGTGATAAGACTCCGCCTACTCTGACAGCACTGGCATCTGTGTCCAGGATGTAGGGGAGCGTGGGGTCTGGATATCCTAGTATGGGGGCCTGGCTGAGTCCTAGCTTCAGCTGTTTGAACGACTGCTGTTTGGCCGTACTCCATTTCCAAAGAACATCCTTTCCCGTCAGGACCGTGAGGGGCTTCGCCGTAGTGGCGTAGTCGGGTAGATATTGCCTGTAGTAGCCGGCAGTTCCCAAGAATGCTTGTAATGCCTTCACATCCTGAGGTGCCTGCCACTTTTTTACTGCTTCCACCTTATCCGGGTCAGTGGCTACGCCTTTGGCTCTGACTATGTGTCCCAGATATCGTACTTGGGGGCTCAGGAGCTCGCACTTTGAAGGTTTCACCTTTAGGTGGGCACTCTGGAGATGCTGTAGTACTTCCTCTAGTCTCTGTAGGTGTGACGTGAAGTCGGGGGTGATGACTATCACGTCATCAAGGTAGAGGAGTAGCGTTTTCCAGTGGAGTCCTTTCAAGACTCGCTCCATAAGTCGCTGGAATGTAGCAGGGGCAGAGGTGAGTCTGAACGGCAACACCTTCCATCGCCAGAGGCCACTGCGGGTGATAAAACCGGATTTATCCTGGGCGTCTTCATCCAGGGGTACTTGCCAGTATCCACTGGTCAAGTCTAGGGTGCTGAAATATCTGCTACCGGCCAGAGCGTCCAGTGAGTCATCAATACGGGGTATGGGGTAGGCGTCCTGCTGCGTGACACTGTTTAGCTTGCGATAGTCGACGCAGAATCTCCAGGAGTCATCCTTTTTCCGCACTAACACAACTGGGGAGCTCCAGGCTCCATCGGCGGGCTCGATGAGGTCCTTGGCTAGTAGTTCCTTGACCTGTCTCTCAGCCTCTGCCTCTTTCTCTGCCCCTAGGCGATGGGGAGGTAAGCGTATTGGTCGGGTTCCTGGTACTACAGGGATGGAGTGTTCGGCGAGTGGGGTACGTCCGATGTCTCCATCGTGCTGACTAAATACTTCTTGATAACAAATGAGGAGGTCTCGGAGCTGACACTCCTCTCGAGTGTTCTGACACCCTTTTCTCACCTGAGCAAATAGCTGCACAAGGTGGGGGGGGCAGGTCTCCGCTCTGAGGTCCTTGCTCCTGTCTGGGGCCGTGTAGTGGCCATATTTCATTGGGTCCGATTCCGGTAAAAGTTCCGATGACTTCTCCCGCAGGGACTCGGATGCTGTCCTGTGATGGGTTCAGGCACCGAACCAACACTCGTCCACGCTCGTCGGGGGAGTTGATGCTAGTGGCTAACAACAGTCCTCCTTCTCTACTCTCTATCACCCCTTGCGCACAGGGGGTACGGCTAGCCAGGTGACAGGGTACGGTGGCTTCCGTCTGTGGAGGGATGTGTATGTCTCTTTGTACTTGCACCTTTGATACTAGGTCTCTGCCATGTCTGTCTGTGCAAGTCAGTTCCTTTCCTTGTACGTGGAGAGTGGGTCGGTCAAAACCCATTTGGCAATTCTGCTTAGCTAAAGACGGCATACCGAGGATTACATCCTCGTTAATCTGGCTTACGACGAACGTCTCTTCATATTTGACGTGTCGTATTCGTCCGGTCAGGGTGATCAAACCGTAAAAGGGCAGCCTGGTACCATCTGCCATTAGCCCATGGGAGTCGTACTCCTGGAGGTTGAGCTGGTTCTGAGGGGTGAGTAGGTCGAACACCCTCTTGGACAGGAGGTTCGTATTGCACCCTGTGTCTATTAAGTATGTGACAGTCCGCCCTTCCACCCGACCTGGCAAGTAGTAGCTAGACTTATAAGGTCTTTCTACCTGGTTGAGGTGTATGGTGATGGGTTTCTTAGGGGTCGCTACTGGTGGGGTTTGGCTCCTTGTCTTATCCTCCTTCTTCGTTGGGGGGGGGGGTGGCCTTTGGTGGCTTACCTCGGTCACCTCCTCCTCCTCCTCTTCGTCTGCCATCTCGGTGGCCAGGGGACTGAACCTGTTGTTCAGTGGGAGAGTCGCCGGTTCTCTAAAGGGTGGTCTGACTGGTTCTCCTCGAGGTCGATGATTGGTGGGGGTCCTGTTGCAGCCAGTAGGAGTTCCTACTGCTGCGGGCCGTACTCGTTTCCCTGTCGTGAATGCCAGGGTGCTGTTTTGCACTGACTCCTGACGTGCCCTGTGCGTTGGCAACCCCAACAACGCCTTGGTGGGGGTTTATTGGTATCGTCCTTCAGGCTGGCCACCTCCTTGCTCAGATGCTCAATCGTCTTTAACAGTTTGGCTAGAGGATCTTCCACCTCTTGACATTTAAGTGTGGTCTCCGGTGTAGGTGGTACATCTTCTTGTTCCCCCTCTTGGATGGTACGCACGCTCGATTGTACCGGAGCCTGATGCTGCACTTGCAGGAACTCATTCCCTGCCTGGACGGCTTCCTCTAGGTTGGTGGGCCGTATTGCCAACAGGTGCCGCTGGAGGTATACATGCCCTAGTGTATTCTGAAATGTTTGCAGGGTCAGTTCGACCCTGTTCCTGATCGGCAAGTCTCCGTATGCGGCTTCCACCAGACGCTCGATTTGGAGCGCATGCTCTCTTAAGGTTTCTCGGTGAGCCTTCCTGTAGGTGGTCAGCTTCGTCTGGGCCTCTGTGTGTGTCAGGCCGAAGCTTGCTCTTAAGGCTTGGGTGATGGCCGTGGTGTCGACCCCCCTTCCACACTGCTTGGCCTTCCCCGTTAAGGCCTGTGTCAGGTGGATGGTTGACTCCTCTGGCAGCCATCTGTTTGCTCGGGCCACTTCCTCGAACCTCTGGATGAAGTATCCAACATCCCCTTTGCCATTGAACTGAGGAACTCTGAAACGGTCCCTTCCGTTGTTGGTTGACATTCGGTCGAAAATATCGGTAAGGGTGCCCATTATCTGTAGTGGGGAGCCATCTCTGTCCGAGCTGAGTGCTCATTGTCTGCTCGCCATTCTCCGCGCTTGCTGCCTCCTGCTCGTACTCACTGTTCCTGTGGGTCATTTGTGTGGGTTCTTCTCATCCCACTGCTGCCACCAATGTACAGTAATTTGTGGTGGTGTGGTAGCTGGTCACCTGTACAGCGGCCCACACTAGTAAGTGTGTTACAAGCAGTGCAGTGTACGCCTCCAACTCGCCCAAGGTCAGCAATCTAAACCAGTCGAGTAGAATTTGCAGCGTTGTACGCCCGTAAGCAATACACAGTGAGGAGTTGTCACAACTCCCTCACTTTCCACTGATTTTCTATTCGGCAGAGTAGATGCGTAGGGTCGAACTAATAGTTCGAATAACCGTTCCAGTACCACTCGCCCGTGGGTCGAGTGCAGTGTAAGTCGAATCGACTGAACACTTTTCACTGACTATTATTCTAGCTACTAGTCAATTTGTCCAAGAGCTGCTTTCTCTGTCCGAGTTATTTGTGCAAGTAGTGAACTTGTAGTTTCATCTACCAGTGCAATCTGTGTGTGAGAGTTTGCTTGTATGTATCTGCTTTACTATCAGTGCTTTGCATAAGTGCGCTTATGCAATGAGAATCAACAAGCGGTGAGAGTGTCAGGCTTACTCTGATTTTATTAAGACATTGCATGGATATTTATATCGTAAAAATTACATAACATAGATTGACAGCATAGAGAACAAAGCAGGCCATGCCTGTACAGTTGATTGGATATTTATGCACCAATAGAACACAGTAAAATAGAACAGTGGGTTGGCTTGGCTGCATGGCTGACTGCCCCAAGCACATGTACAGAAATGAGAAATATGTGTAAGTAATGTAGATAAGATATTATGCGGAATATGGTAGAGTTCGGCTAAGTAATATTGTTAGCAGGGTCGACCTGCTGCCTGGTCGATGGTACATTTCCTCACACATTTATAATTAACTATAAGAGGCACTTTGTATGAACGCTGAGCAAGTGAGGTTATTGTGTGAGAACAATAGAGCTCATGAGAGTGTGGTAATTGACTCTGCTTTATTCACATGATGCACAAACCTTTATACATAAGGCATACAAAGGATATAATAGATATGGGAGAAGCACACAATAGAAAATACCGCCCATTAATAATGGTTGGCTGGTATGTAGTAAAATAGGTGTGGTTTATATAAAAGTGTGTACGCAAGTTCCGCCCAGCTGTAGTGGTTGGTTAGCTAGGCGAACGTAGGTGTGTGTTTAATAGAAAGTATTTGTACATAGAACAGTTCATGGGGAATTGCCCGTCCTCCACATACTCTCCCCATTGGCGGCAAAGCGCCAATAAATTGACGGCAACGATCTGGTCCTCTATATGTCTTGGTACTCTCGTTTCATTCGGCCCTTGATGATCCACATTTTCATATGTCCTTTTTCTCTGTTTCTTGTACTGTATCTTTGATAGCTTTTAAGGTTTCGCCTGTCTCTCTTAACTTCATCGTGGTAGTGCTCTTCTCTGTTTCTGTGGAGGTAATGTTGAATTCCTCACGTGTTTGTCCAACTGTTCTCGCCATCTCTTCTTTTAGGAGTTCGGCGATCATCAGGAGTGCAGTTCTGTGCGATGATTCTGTCCGCTGCTGGTTGCCAACCAACCGTTGACGAGTTCTTCCTCGCTCTATATTGTGTAATTTGGCGTCCTCGCCCTCGTTCTCCCTCGCCTACGTGACAGGCGATTCATGACGTGCGGGGCGATATATCTCTGTTCATTTTCTGAGGTGGGAGTTGTTTCCCCACCCCCAGAGGGGGAATAACTCCTTGTTCTCTGCTTTCTCTTGTTTTTTTGTCTCTTTACTTCTATCCATTCATTTTTTTCTGAATTTTCTTCTGTTTTCAGGATTCTTTTGAGGGAAGTGGCTTGGCCTGGGGCTTCCCCTGTCCCTGGGGGTTATCTATCCCTTCTTTCTCCTTTCCTAACATCTTGTAACAGTGACAGTCTTCCAATTTTCTTGGCCTATTCCTTTCTCTTTGCGGCCGATCTAGAGGTGATGGCTGCCCTGATTGGCTAGCTAGAGCCGGCCAGTCTGTTTCATCTAGGAGAATGACTGCCCTCCCACCCATATCATTTTTCTAAAAAGCACCACCTCAATTTTTTTCTGGATCCGCCACTGGCTACTGCTTTTCAATATTTTATATCCTGTATTAAAACCTCAAAAGGTTATTAAAAAACTTATTGTTGTGATACTTTTAGCTTTCATTTTATTGTCTTACGGGATTCTGATCTGTTATTTTACTCAAACCATGTTTGGATATCTAAAAAGTGACGGGGAGGGTTGTGTTAAGCAGCTAAAATGAATTATAGAACTTGGATTATAATTACCATTCGATAGCATATTTGACAAGTTTACAATCGTTGCATATGAAGTTATTATAAAAGTAAGTCATATGGATTATATTGATAAACAAAAAATCTTTTAATTCTTTGTTCAAAAGTATCAAAATTTTATTTCATGTGCTGACTTTTCAGCTTAAATAAAGCTATTCTTCGTTTGGCCGAGCTGAGCTGTGGTTTAAATGTTGGTAAATTTCCTAAAATCTTAAAGCTGTTCGTCAAACTGGAAAATCTTTTCAATAAGACTTACATTTTTCTAATGCATTTAGCATTTTGCAACAAAAATTTTTTGTCTGCAAGATTTTGCTTGGTTTGTAAATAACCAGTTTTACGTTTTTAAAGAAGTGGACAACTTCCATTAATATATCCACTGCAAGCAGAGTTTTATTGCTACCCAACTACTTGAGCGCATTCCACTTTCACCTTGAGAACCAACTTTCCATCCATCTGTTGTAGTAGATTTGTTGTCCTCTCATCATCCCTCAGTTGTTATCTTTGGTAGGTTCTTTGTGCTTCTTTTGATCGGACCATATCTAGTTGTATTTTGAAAATAAGAAACCCTTTCATTTGCTGTGATGTTTGTACTAGAAGTGCCTGTGCCTTCATTTTGTGAAGTGAATCTGCTTTGATTAGAATTGGTAACTATTTTACTTTGTGTAGAATCTGTATGCAGGCGCTGCATATTGCTTGTACTTTCACTTTGGGTTCTGCCTTCACTTTCACTTTGTGTTGTGTTTTCACTTTCACTTTGTGTTGTGCCTGGACTTTTACTTTGTATTAGGCCTTCACTTTCACTTTGTGTGGTGTCTTCGCTTTTACTTTGTGTTGTACGTTCACTTTCACTTTGTGTTGTCTTCACTTTCACTTTGGGTCGTGCCTACACTTTCACTTTGGGTTGTGCCTTCACTTTCACTTTAGGTTGTGCCTGTATTTTCACTTTGTGTTGCGCCTTTATTTTCACTTTGGGTCGTGCCTTCACTTTCACTTTGTGTTGTGCCTTCATTTTCACTTTGGGTCGTGTCTTCACTTTCACTTTGTGTTGCACCTTTATTTTCACTTTGGGTCGTGCCTTCACTTTCACTTTGTGTTGTGCCTTCACTTTCACTTTGTGTTGTGCCTTCATTTTCATTTTTGTGTAGTGTTTTCATTTTTATTAAAATTTTTTGTGCTGTTTTTACTTTTGCTGTTTGTGAAGTATCTGCTTTCAAAGGGAATACTTGGAGTGGTAATTTTGCAGGTATTCTGCACTCTGACTCAGTTTTGTGTTTTTATTTTTGCTTTTAGTATGATATGTATTTTCGATTGGTGCAGTGTCTGTACTTTTGCTCAGCCTGTTGTTTACACTGATTTTTAAGGCAATGTGTCTGATTCCATATATTGTATTTTCTGTATTTCCACTTTTTACAGTGTCTGTGCTTTCACTTTGTACTGCAAATTTACTTGTGTTTTGTGTGGCACCCTTAATCTTAGTTTGTACAGTGTATGCACTTTCACTTTGTGAAAGGTTAGTGGTTTCACTTTGCATTGTATGTCTACAATCACTTTGTGTAGCGTCTGTGTTTTCCCTTTCTGTTATAAAAACACTTCCAGTTTGTGTGAGGTCCATGGTTCCATTTTCGGTTGTAAATATGCCTTCACTTTGTTTAGTGTCTGTAGTTTCACTTTGTGTTGTGAATATACTATCACTTTGTTTAGTGTCTGCGCTTCTGCTCTGTTCATTTTTGACACTTTTTCTTTGTGCAGTGCTTGTCATTTTATTTTGTTGAGTGAATGCGCTTTCATGATTGGTCTCTCAATGATGGTCATGATTGGTTTTATTTTTCAGATTTGAAAATATTCTACAAACTATCATGAGATTAAAAAATATGTCAGATGTTTTGTTGTAATAACTTTTTTCAAATGTACACGTCAAAATTGTTTCATATCAAAAGTTCCAAAAGCTTTGGTTATCCTTAGAACCTGCCCAACATCATTTCTGCCCTATAAGCTGCTGCAAGTCTCTCAGAATGGATAATTGTTAAGCAAATCGTGATTCATTACAATAAATTGTGTGATTAATAAAGTGTTTCTCATCGCATCACTTGGGGGAGATTACTTCCACCAGTTCCATGTGGTTATTGTTTTTAACACGACTGTGTGCTGTCGCTCCACATAATTTCTGTTATGTGCTTCTGCTGCTAAAGTTATTAGCCCTCTCGTTTTTATTTAGACTGCCAATGCTGCTATCCCAGTATGCCAGACCAAAGATGCATTTGTTAAAAAACTGGTTAGAAGCAGTGATGTTCACTACTAACCTACTGCATTATACAATATTATTTATCTCGCTGAAAATATTTTAGATTCAGATGGCAGGCCTGTTTAAACTATCCAATGAAATTTTAGCTTTACAAAAGGCAATAATGCATCACTCGTAAATGGCTTCAATCAATTTTATATCAAGTGAATGAATAACTCTTGGCATTAGACATCTAGAACACTCTAACGTGTGTTTGCTTTATTACTCATACAATCAAACATCATAAAGTAATTTAATTTGTTTTCTATTGCATTAGCTTTACTGTATATCGTTACCCAAAAATGGAATAAAATTAAAAATTTTATACCCCTGAATCTAGATCTCTTTTGGTTAAATCACAACTTCATTTAGGGTGAGACAAAGTTGGCTATAGCAAGTTTAGGGACTAAACTTCCAGGCAGTGCATGCAAATAGAGTGGTATTTTGTAGTGGCATGCAGAATTCAATGAATGTTTAACACTTTACCTACGGTGTGCGTAAATACTAGCATTTTACCATAGATTGACCAACCGAGCGTTTTTTGAACACGGCAAAAATATAAACAGATTTAGTATGAAATTAATATTTTTTATTTGAATATATTTAGCGATATATGCATCTAAATAATTAATAATTTAAAACGTTTTGATTTTTCAGGTGTAAAAAAAACCAAAAAGTTTATTGCTTTTCAGTTATATGAATGTAATTATGCAACATTAAAACTCCAATCTCTCTAAAAGCACTGCTCAAATTTGAATTTTTATATAACTTAACCAACATTGCACTGGGGAGCTAATGTTTTTACCATCATACAATTAAATTCACTATTAAATAATGTCATTGAAAGCTTTGTTATGTTCTAAAATTTTGAAGCATCAAAGATGCATTTATACGCCATGATGCATAACTTGCAACCGTGCACCATGAAAACGCAAATGATTGTACTGTTAATGGGCGTTGCTGAGTTGTCTGTTTGATCTGTTTTGCCTACTACTATGAGGGGATTTTATTTAGTGGACCCCATAAGCTCTAAGCAAGAGTCAACAATGTACATGTTTGACAATAAACCAGTTACTGCGCTGAAGAGGCAGAAAGAAGTATTTTACCAGCACTGCTGCATATCATACATGATAGTTGCAAAGGAGGTTATTGATTATGAAAATACAAAAAAGTTATTGATTGATCATGTGAGCAGTCAAAGGTACAAAAATCTCAAACGCTAAACAACGATTAAAAGTTCAAAAACTTACATTTTGGTTGTTGAGTATCTGATGAGAACTAAGATGAATAAATGAGACATTACATGAAAGTACATGAATATAGCCTACTTACCGAGTACAAACAAGGTTAGAAGTACTGGGAGGTTTGATAAGAGCGCCATTGAGCAGTGGCTGGAGAAGAACCAAACAGGTGTTTGTAGTCTGATGTATGGTTGTTACAGGTGGTTGTTTGAAGATTGATTCTTTTGACAGTATTTTGTCAATCTATAATACATTTCTAAACATTTTAAAAGTGACAACAGCAATATTGTTATTTCTGAAATGTTTGTCAAACAGAAGGCAAGAAATAATAAGTATTAGTAGGTCAATACAGCATGTACGGACCAGAGTATCAATCCAACTTATCATAATAAAGTAAATTAATCTCTAATTTGCAAAGTATTCAAGAGAAAAGAAAATCTTTGTAAGGAGTTATAGCTTTTAAAGTCCCCCTTTTTTATCATATATTTTTATCATGGTAGATATCTCAACAACATATTAAACTATTTAATTAAAATAGATAAATTAGACCCACTTGTTATAATTTATTTAATGTTCGGTTTCATTCGCGACCTACAAACAATATAAATAGCGGTCTTTGATCCTTGTTTTATTCAGTGGTCTAATTTTTGTTGACTCTTGAGTTCTGAGCAAGATAATTAATTATTAATCAAATTTATTAATCAGAATATTTGTATTTCACGTTTCTCAGCAAACATAGGCTACAAACACTCTGGTTGCAATGTGGTAACCAAAGCCTTAAATCTAATGGCCAGCATTACAGTGACAACCTTAAAATCTTGACCACTTTGTTGAGTCTGTATTTCTCACAAATAAAATTGACTTCTATATAGTCATATCTTTCTAATAAGTTGTTGACACAGAGGTTAATCAAACGTACACAAACACTCACATTTTAGAAAAAAAATTATTGTAAAACTCGCTCTACCATCAAGTAGCTTTGAAACTTTATACACCTGTTAGTTTTTTTTGTATATATGTGTGAAGCATTACTCGCAACTCATAGTAATTAGAGTATTCGCGACCTCTGTTCGCCGAACAATATGCAATAAAAATAATCAGACCAGCAATGAATTTAATCAATAAATAATAATTTTGTTTTGAACTCATGATTCAACAAAAAATTAGCTCCCTAAAAAGAAAATTAATCAATGAACATTTATTTATATTGTTCGTAGGTCGCAAATGTAACTGAACACTGAATAAATTATAACGAGCGAGTTGATTTTTTTGTTTTAATAGACCGGATTGATATCCTTAAAAATTAATTCAAAATCGTTGCTACTATATAAAATTTACGAAGTTGAAGGGCAGCTTTACAAATTATTCCAGTTGATAGTCATTCAACTTTTATTATTTTCTTGATTACTTGAAAGTTGGGAGTTATCTTCTTTAAGATTTTTTCAGTACACTATAAAGAATTCGTTAAATAATCATGATGTTCTAAACTAATGTTCCGTTGCGTACGCGACGTATTAAATTACGAACACTTAATAATTTTTGTACTTTATTCGATGAAAAGGTCACAACTATTTTCATTAATTGCTGTTTAATTATATTGTGTTTATATTTTCTAGCACTAGCATATCTGGCTTCCTTTGAAAATGACATTAACAAAAGAATTCACAGTTTAGATGGCAAGCAACCAAGTGAGGAAAACATTAATTTCTAGAAACAATTGCATTATGTGAAGATCCATTTCACGGAAAAAGTTTTAGTTGATGTTGTAAATTAATTAACGAAACTTGAAACTTATGTTCAAATAAAGATCTTGCGTAATTTCAATACATTAAGTTGTCTTTGCATCAAATAAACAGACTTATAATAAGTAAATTTACATCAATCAATAACTAAAGTAATATTACCACAGATAATGAAAAAAACTTCGCATTTATGACAAAAGTGAAAACATATGTTGATAACTTTTCAAACATCATAAAACTGAAAAGTTATGAAGTTATTTTAACAAAGTAAAAATATTTCCTAATTCTAAAACTGTCTCTTTCAGCTTTGACTACATGTACACCATTTGGAGATTACCTATTTGTGATTGAAATAAAAATACGTGCTAATTTTATAAAAAGTGAAAAAAAATCAATCATTATCTACGAGCAGCTAAAAATTGTGATTTACTGATACAGTAAAAAATATCTATAACATGCAACTAACCATGCTCTGTCATTTATTTGATAAGTGATAGCATCGGAAAATATAAACACAGTTTAAACTTCTTATTATGACATTCGAGCATACTAAAATATTCACTTACTTCGGTAATTAAATTTTTTATTGATGAAACTAAAATATCATCTAAATTCACGTTTTTCAACACAACAGGAGAATGACATTCAATTACAAAAATATTAGTACCTATTGCTGTTTCAAAATATTTTTACACACTGAAAACATCACTTTGCCGTTAGTGGTTTCAAACAATGATGCTTTCGGAAAAAAAAGCGTACACGAACAGTATCAAGTCTGTATTGTATGTTTTACACCAGGACTTCTGTAGGTACAATCACAAGCAAATAAAGAAATAAACAGAAAACTATTCTTTTTTTACAAAAAAAACAGTTTCAAAGTTGTAATGAAATTTGTTCCTCTAAACAAAGCTAATATGCAAAATACCAATGTTACAGTAGTAATTGCAATATATGGATAGCTGCTTCTGGTACAAGAAAAAAAGCGAGCTTGGTTTTTTAGCGCTATGCAAATATAAACTTTTTACTTATTACAGCAACCATTTTAACTGATGGTTTAATACTTCATCAAATCATTCGAAGATACATCTTGTTATTTATTATGATAAAACTATTTCCAAGAGCAAACAAGTTTTTAGGCGGACCATAGCAGTTTCCATTTACCGAGTTTTAAATGTTTTCCTCATTTTCAAATAAAAAATAATTTTATCAATGGCAACTCAATTGGCTACTTACCACGGGTGAGGTTCAAACTAAAAAACCACGTTTGTTCAACTCTCGCGTGCAGCAATAGTGTGACCCTGGATTTTGTGTGCCTTAAACATCCTTCCATTCCAATATAAAACAATAAGCATATACTTGTTTATATAATCAATAAAGTACACCTATGAAGTGTGAAGATATCTTTTTGTACCATCAGTATACAAAAGAAATATTTACCATTTAATGATGAATAATTTATTACCACCTGCAGATGAAGTCTTTGTTTGTCTGTAGTGTTATTGTGCTTTGGCCATTAGAGATCACCAAGGCAAGGCATCATCACAGTACTTGTTCGTGAAAATTTCTGCACTTGATTAATAAAATTATACCGTTTCACTTTGTCCAAAGCAAGGAGATGAATAATTTATTTATTAAATCAGTGATAGGATTTCCTGCTGATAATGATAAATATGACAAAGATAGAGGAATACAATAGTTGGTTATTGTTATATATTGTGCACGAGCGACTTTTTCACCTTTTCTTCCGGGCCAAAAGTTTGTGTATAAAAATTTTGATTAAATATAATTGATTTGTAAAAACAATGGTTGAAACATTACAGTAATCAGGAAATTTTCGACAAACTCTTTTTTTTACTGCATACAACAAGAAACTGACTGCACTAAAGCCTATAGGTGTCAGCAAAAATAGAAAACTAATATTAGTTTTCCCCAAAATCATGTTTTTAGAATTGGAACAGTAGCAAAGCCAAAGATGATAGAAAATTTCATTAATTCTTAATGTCTAAACATATTATTTTGTCAATTTTATTTTAAAAAAAAATTAAGGTTCATTTTAGCAAAAGAGTATTCAAGCCGGAGAGCTCTTTTGATTAGATTTTGTATGTAAACAAAAAGGGTCTGCTGCTATACATATTGATTGAGACGAAGGCCCAAAAATACACTGGCATTCAAGCTTTACATACTCAAGAACAAGTAAATATGCATCAAGTTCAATAAAACGGCCCCAAATGCGCTTACAATTGCAGACAGGATCAATATTCACAGTCTAGGCTATTTTAGCCCAATATAATAAAGTGCAACAATTAACTTTGATAATAACAATCTGTGGAATAGAATGACTACGAAATTAATTAGCTTGGAACAGTCATTCGATATTTATCACCAAACAAACACAGCCTCACTTGTGATTGGTCGATATTTTAGTGTCAAATACTAATCCCAACCCTGGATAGGTTTTTGTATTATTCACAGCAGTTGTGGGGCAAGTGTTGCAAATATAGAACTTTTGTCTCCAATTCATGAATTGTTTTAAAGATCATAGTTTTTGCAAAAGTTATGCATGTCTTTTAACCTTTTCTGTTCTCCTGCAACATGGGTGAAAAATACAGATGATTACTTTTCATGAACTGGTCACCTCAGTAAAGCTCTCAGTAGATGCTATTGAGAGGTGAGGTGAGTTTTTGTGTGAAAAAATGCCAACAGTTTTCCTTTCAGTATTCCTGAGCATCAGATGAAGCAACAGTGCAGTCGAATCGAAAACTGAGCTGAGAAAAAGCACTTTGATATTATTATTTACATTCATCTGGCCGGCATCTGGTTACTCTACTTGGCCTGCAAACCAGTCAAACCATTCATCCTGTTGACCTCATTCCCACCCAAGCACACCCCCCCCCCCCTCTTCCCCAGTTAAAGCGCTGACTTTATCAGCAGTCTGTACAGGCAGATGAGAGCCAAACTCATAAAAGAACAGATCATTCCGTTATGCAAAGCTGCTTACTAAATTTAAACTAATCTTTGATTAACACACCACAACTCATAGGGAAGATAACTTCACAAAATCACATCAACTCGATACTTTTATGTTTTTATCAAGAAGTTTCATCACAAATGATAATGATGCCATGCTTTTAGGTAGCTATTCACATTCAAATGGAAGTTCAGTATAGTTGGTCTTTTGAAAAGTGTTTGGTTTTAAAATAAAATTTAATTTTAGTACCAACTAACCTAAGTAGATTTAATTAATTTTTATTTATAATAAGCTCACATAATAAATCAAAGATATTTGTAAGAAAATTAATTTAACTTACTAGTAAAGAGTAAATCCATTGCATTATCTGAAGCAGCTGCTGGGATGTTTTGTAGTATGAGGTGATGCTATTTGATAGCGCTATTGTAACAATTAATATATTTAAAATTCATAAAGCAAAGCTATTTTATTGCTTGCAGTGAAAAAAAAATTATCGCCCCTGATAGCTGATCTCAAGTAAAAAATTTTTAAATTATGTTCTTTTATCATTTCGTAAATAGTTTTTTTAAATGTTTGACCTTTGACGGACATTAAACACTGCATTCTCAAGGTATGCTTGAAACTGCTGCATATATTATAGAACATTACATTCGTTGTCAGCACTTTAGCATCAGCATTTCTTTTGCAAGGTTTGCAGATGTCGTTGTATTTATATTGTGACTTGCAATGCCCAGAATGCATTAGCATTTATTAGAGCATGATATGTTTTAGTAAACATTAAATGTGAGGTACTAAATAATAATCTATTACTTTGTATTTAATGTTTATTAGTTAAAGTGCATCATGGATTGTGAAAAAACAGTTTATAATTTCTGGTTCAAAAAAGCTCATTGGTGTGTCGAGAAGGACATTTAACCTTAAATTGTTCTTTTGCACTAGATACTCTATTACAGCATATGTTGCGCCAAAGTACACAGCGCCGAAAGTGCAAAAATATTTAATACAATCAGCATTTAGCACAAAGGTAACAAGTGGGCGTAAATCCAGTGAGAAAAAGAGAAGAAAAAAAATTAATAACTGGTAGAGGTGACTGCAGGGCTGATGCAGTTGGTTCATGGCTACTGGTTTGCTACTAGTGTCAGACTTGTTATGAGGTATGTCTGACACTCTACAGTTGTCAAAGGGAACTTTATGATGGTGAGTTTGTTACTGTGCATCAACAAAATCCACTACAATATCAAATTACACTATTTTTCAAATCATAAATTGATCGCTATATCCTTAAAAAAGTTTCAAGTTTTTACGAGTAAAACTTGATTCCATTTACAATTACATGCATTGGTAAGTATTGGCAAGCATTATCTCTCAGTGACTTTGTTGAGAAACTGAGACCAAAAAGTCAAACTTACCAAATTAAGTAAAAACCATCACAGCTGTGAAACGATTGATCCCAACGTAGTTTAACAATGCCAGTTTTGTAAACAAAAAATGTTCTTCAAAAAATATGGATTAGATGCAATACCCAAACAGAGCTATATAACATATATAGAATGCCCACCAAATAAAACTGAATTTTTAACAGGAATTAAAATTGAAAAATTCAATAAATTTTTCGTATTCATGGAAATTAATTGTAAATATGATGAGTTTTGTTGTTTGCCAAAGCGGAAATTAAAAATAATAAAAAGTGATGGTGTTGTGATCTATGCTGGAACCACTTTTAATTTGCTATTGTTTCCCATTGTCAGCAAGTACTGTGAAGTTTTTAACAAATATAGTTGAAAGAAATTCAACTTTTAAAATTAGTTTGGTATTTACCAACTTGTTTTTCTTACCCGTTCACTGTGAAGATGACAAAATAAAAAATGTAAAAAATTTTATTTTATTTTAGGAGTTTCTTAGTTATTCATCGTAGATGAAACTTGCTAGCATTTAGTTATTTTAACCTTGATTTTTTTTCGAACGATAAATAAGGAACCTGACAATAGGCGGGAGATTTTTATGATAAAAAACATCCAGACATTTTCCCCTTATTTTAGATTCCCCCCACACCCTTCACCTATCTCCTAGCCTCAGTTATAAGTGCACCCGGAGCTCTCCCTTTCATAACATATATAATCTATACCGAGTCTACTATACCCGGCCTGTGCTGACCCTGACTATGCTCGATATATCATATAGGACCTATATCGGGTTGCCCCGGGTCATTACTCCGGCCAGCCAACAAAGATGGCTGAAATGAATAGCCTGAGACCCAAAAAGTTGGCTGCCCACTAAAGAAGGATTAAAGAAGCTGCAGACTATAGGAACAAAGATCAAGGAAGTGAAGGACTTTATAAGGAGTGGGACCTTTCCTTTACTATGGAAAGAGCAGGAAAGCAGCCTAAAGCTGCTTTGCCATGTGTTTACCCTTGTTATTGGCTTGCATTGTTTACCTGAATTGTATTGTATTTGTTGATTTGAGCTTTGTTTCTCCTATTATGTATAATTGGCTCATCCCTAATAAGGGAGTGTTAGTTCCTGGTTTTCTCCTATAAAAGGAGCTGATGTACTGTTAGCAATCAGAAGTGTTGTGGATTGTGCTCAAGTATCATTTATGTATTGTTAAGCAGAATCAGTAAATAAACTATTTATTTGTGCAAACTCTGGTGTAGTGTGTTTGGGTCATGGACCTCGAAGAGTTGTTAATGTTTACTCAGGGTAAACCCCGAAATGATGGAGAGTAGAGGAGGTGTACAGGAGGTACACAGACATTGGATGTCGTTGTGTCGGTAGAGGAAGCGAAACTATTACACATATTTACTTTAGAACTGCTGAAAATATTTGTAATATGAAGT
This sequence comes from Cryptosula pallasiana, assembly GCA_945261195.1. NCBI lineage: Eukaryota > Metazoa > Bryozoa > Gymnolaemata > Cheilostomatida > Cryptosulidae > Cryptosula > Cryptosula pallasiana. The sequence continues at coordinate 36,049,502 of OX183136.1, forward strand.
AAATAATGCAAATGACAACATAATTCAAAAAAATTTACCACTAAGAACTGTTCTTGGGGGTTAATTGCTGATCAGAATATTCTTCTGAAAAAGCATTTTCCAAGTAACTGTTGTCAAAAATCTTTGACCGTTCCATGTCTCTTTCCACTAATTTGGCCCCAAAGGCAACTTCTTCACCGTGATATTTAGCATAATGATGAGACCAAAAATATCTACGGTTTCCTTATACAGTAGAGAATTTGTTTAATAAGTGCATGGTAGGCATTAGCTGCAGAATTCAGCTGATGATTTGTTTATTAATTTGCATAATGTCTCAAAGCGATTGATAGGATAACACTAAAAGCATACGAGTGGTATTTTAGAAGTGTTAATTTATATAACTTATGAAACTTTATTTATGTTTTATTCTACTTCATTTTTTATCAATTTATTTTCCACGCTAAAGTGATATAAAGAAAGTTCAGCATAATGCGTCCTTATTAGCCATTTATAAACAGCCTCCAAACAGCATTAACCAATTTTTTTTTTATAATGCAATTCAAAACCATGTTATTCAGTTTCAACGGTATAAAATAAAATGCAGAAATGCATCAGTAGCGAACTAATAAAGAACTGCACACCGCTAGTACTGTAACAAAAAGGGAGGCGACATCTACAGAACCACTTCCACAAGACTCGTAGTTTACTGTGTAATCACATCTCTGTTTGTATGCTGTATTACACTGAGCACTGGAGGTACAGCATCTCATGCAGTTCTCTACCTCTCCATTCTATAACATATAAACAACATCTCATGCAGTTCTCTACCTCTCCATTCTATAACATATAAACAACATCTCATGCAGTTCTCTACCTCTCCATTCTATAACATATAAACAACATCTCATGCAGTTCTCTACCTCTCCATTCTATAACATATAAACAACATCTCATGCAGTTCTCTACCTCTCCATTCTACAACATATAAACAACATCTCATGCAGTTCTCTACCTCTCCATTCTATAACATATAAACAACATCTCATGCAGTTCTCTACCTCTCCATTCTATAACATATAAACAACATCTCATACAGTTCTCTACCTCTCCATTCTATAACACAAACAACACCTTATACAATTCTCTATCTCCCCTTTTTACAATACAAACAACGCCTTTATGGTATTACAACTTTAAAAAAAATCTGAAAGTCTAAAAGACATTAGCCATGTTTAACCAAACTCTAAATCTAAAACTTTGATGTTTCATACCACAGGTATAAAACATTTTAAAGCAAAGCTGTGGAACAAGCCTTGCTTTAAAAATTATGTGTTTTGTTTACAAATAACAGTTTCGAACTTCTTAACACTCTTTTAGAAAAGCTTGAGGCTTTATAGCCGCAGACAAGGCTCACACAGTGAAATGATTTTTGAAGTATGTAGCTCTGCTTCTTCACAATAATCAAGTTTAGTTTACGGCAGGGGTTCGGAGATGAACTTCCATATGTTTGCTTGAGTTGCACTTATAATATGTAATATGTAATATGTAACATCATAGCGATAATATAATATTTACACCGTGGTTGTAGTGAACACATTTGCCATCTTTTTCAGCAGTTCCACACTCCGTAACTCCATCAAATCCAAAATTAGTCAGGTTTAAATGTGACAAGCAGTCAATTCTAGGGCTGCAAAATTGACAAGTAAAAATTACAATTGATATCAAAAATAATTTGAGGCTTATGAAGCTAATAATCATCGAAATCACTTCAAAAGCTCACTCAGATTCTTTTCTGTGCAGAAAGCAAGTGCCACAAAACGCTTTTGAAAACCGAGGGATGAAATTTTACCATACGTTATTCAGTAGGTAGTTTCTAGTTAATGCAATCTATTGAAACCAACATTTTTTTTTTGGTCTTTTTCTTATTTCAAAAAATAGCTCAATGAAGTCCTTGCAATCAGTCAGTTTAATCAGTAGGTACTGCGTTGCCATTAGATAAATATTTTAACAAACCAGCCTTTTCAATGTGAGACTAACAGCTCTGGTGAGGCATCCACAGCAAACATTGTGTTGGCTAGACAAAACTATGTCAGGTCAAACAGTGTAGTAAAGTCTCAACTTACTTTCCATTGTGCAATAAGCCAAAGCAACCTTCAGTGCAAGTTAAGGTTGAGAAGTTTTTGGGTGTTCCAGAGGCACATTGATATCCTGTGAAATGACAAAATTTAATAAAAATTTTGTTCATCCACCGAAAATAGTTGGCGTTAAAAATCGCCAGCGCTTGCATTGAAGCAACAGTATAATATTCTGCTAAGTGGTTGATGGCATTCTTACGGTGATTAGGTGTATTTATCATGGAGCAGTAAATTTCTTTTCAAATCAATACAGAACAGGGTAAAAAGGTGATTTAGAAAAAATCGAGCAAGCATTAGTGACTGATTCAAAAGTAGTAGTCTCCACAGACATCCTGTAACGACCTTTTCAATCCAAGAAAGACACAAAAAAAAAAAACTACCTAGAAATAACTGACAATCATTTTTTTTCAGCAGTCAAGTTCTTAGTTTCTAAATTTATGTTTCCAGTAAAACTTAGTTTATCAGCTGTCAATTTATCCCACAGTACCAACCATACTCATATTTTTCTTCCCAATATCTTTAGCCGCCACTCGCTCAACTGATAAAACTTTCTGACAAACCAGCTGCATGAGAAAAGTCTTTTTGACAAATGTGGCTTTAGTATAGATTCATGCAACTAGTAGGGGTCATCTAAAACAACACAGCACTGAAAAATAGTTTCGTTTTTTCTAAATCGCCAGTACCAGTGGTGTCAGAAGGTGTTACTGTATTTGATGGTGCACTCCGTGCTGTAGCTGCAGTGTTAGCTGTTGTAGCATTTGTAGTTGCTGTAAATGTTGTTGTTGATGCTGTTGTGGTGTTTGTGGAAGTAGAATTGGTAGCCACTGGAGCAGCAGTAGGGCTAAGCTCTGACCCAGCAAAATACAAACACAAATAAATTATTGAAAATATGACATGATTTTCAGTCAAGGCGAGTTTTTTTAAATTATGCTTTTGCTGTTAATACTATCAATATCAGAGGAACAGCTAATAACTAGTAGGTCCCAATGTTACAGCTGGTTGCAAAACCTTATAACTCACTTTAACGTTAGCTGCATGAATGAAAAGTAAAACTAATCTGGTATTCTTAATGTCTTTTTTTAAGAGTTGATTGGACAAAATCACCTGTAGTATTACAGAGAACTATGGCTTGTGCGTCACAAGGTGTTGGTGGAATCACTCGATCTGTAACACTGAGGCTCAGATCTACAACATACACAGGTAAATGGAGTTACAGCAAAGCATCTATATTTCCTAGTGCATCCAATCGTTTTGCCTGATACATACTGTGGTGTACTCTCACTGGCCTCTTTCAGTGCACACTCTATATTAGAGGTCCCCTGATGAAAAGTTTACCTCAGGCGTACCTCTTAACAATTCTTGTACTACTTGTATCTGTATCACTAACTAGACAATGCTTTAGTAATCACACTGGATACCTTGGTCAACAATATACCGGGTGTCCCGGGCCAGAAAAAGTTGACCGTCATAGCCTGAGGAGCAGAAATAGTATCAGATGTCTCAGTGACGCATATCCACCTTATTATTGCCCAAGGATTTTGTCTAACCATGACTCAAGACTGGTTAAGACCAAAACTCGAGTTGGCTAGTAAGCCTGAAAACCTAGCCCCTACTTTAACCTCGTGTCTTACATCTAACTGCCAGCTATTATTGTCCCCTATTATTGTCTCGCCTATGTGTGATTGTTTGTTTGTGCTATACCTCGTGGGCAACCCTAAAGACGCGTCTAATAAGCAGAGCTTGTGTGAGCAGCACCCTATATCCATGCCCGTGGGTGTAACGGGGATCTTTTACTAGTATGTCGCCATAGTTATTATGGAGAGTGCAATCAAACTAGGGACCACATTATTTTTATGTCCAGATCCAACCAGGCAGAGCATATATGAAGCCAAATATCTTGCTCACAGATATTCGTGCTGGGGATTGGACCCCAGATCCTGGATTGAAGTGCAAGCACTTTAACCACTAGACCACACGTGATTAGGCATTATGCTAACCACGACAAATGGTTCTTGTGAGCTTGCCTACAAAGAGCAAAACTTACGTCACTATTCTTTGGGCCGTGTTTTACTGCGTTCTATGTACTTTATCCATGCATTACTTGCATGAGAATCATAAGGTAAATGGATCATCTTTTGAAACAAGATAGCTGTTGGCAGTGAGGCTTTCGGTTACTACTGTCCTTACTGTGCCAGCAAATGAGGAGTTTGACTTGTAATAGTGCACTAGTAGGCAAGTAATGTGATCAGTAAACTTGCCTACAACACATTATTTTGCTAAAATCTATTAGCATGTATTTTTAGCAAAATTGTTTTATATAAACAGGAATAAATATATAATGCAATACAAACATGACGTCTAAACCAGTTGAATATTTCACTTGTGAAGATGGAAAAAAATGTTTTTGCTGACAGCATTATCATTGAAATTGCCAGTATATATAACTTAAAAAAAATTTATTCAAATTTATATCTTTACATTTCAGTGCCTAGCAAATGTACAAAAATTTATGCTAACAAGCTGTTTAGGAGTTCGTTAAACTAGATAAGTATCTTTGAGTAGTTGAAACATGTCCTGCAGGTGTTGCAGTGCAAAGATTTGGTTTATTTGACTCATGCTGACAACTCCCTATTGATCGCTAAAACTGGTATGACTAGATGTTCTATTTTTTGTCATAAAAGCTGAAGTGTTTAAGAAAGTTAAACTTTATTACAGTCTTTAGGGTGTGTGTTGAACCAAAAGTTTCTAATCTAAACATATAAAAGAGCAAAAGGTTTATCGTCTGTGTCTTTTGTGTGTCTGTTTGTGATTCCACTTCCGTAAACTCTTAGACCACTACACTAGGAGAAATAAAACTGAATGGTGTAAAAACTTTTCATTACCTTAATCTAACGTATGGCACTGGTTTACATTTCTTATTTGTTCTCAAACCGTAAATATTTGTGTTTTTAGCATTTTTAAATGGTGAAAACAAAACTAATTTCAATGAATACCAAAGTTTCATCCAGATATTTTATAAAAACACTATATCAAAGTTTTTGAACTACATCGAGCTGCACAATAAATTGCGATGTTCATTGGTTGGTTTATGATTGTGTTAAGTTGCTCTTTGAAAGCAAAGCAAAATGCGTTTCAGCGAACTGTTATTGATTGCTACAACTACGTTATTTGATTATGGATTTTAATGTCACTTAAAAAAAGAAAATCACTAATACAAGGATACCGTATTATTCATTATAATTTATAACCACAAAGTTTTACAATCAAAGTTATTGAGAGAACAATAAGAATACTAATTGCTGATGATGTATATTATCATATTTATTGTTTATTATTATCATCTTAGTTGTTGTTTTCTTGCTTCGAAAAATTACTTCTTCTTGACAATAATATCAATTTCATCATCTATTTCAATCCGAAACAATTATCGGATATTTAAAGATTATTACTGAATTTATTAAATTTTGTTGTCATCTGTATCAGTTATTCACATTATTATCAAAATTTTTACTAACTATCCTAAAGATTTACTGTCAAAGTATGCATTAGTGATAAGATTGTTATTAAATGTGAGGATGTAGCCATGGGATGAACCTGTCACAGAAGAGGGCCGAGGCCATCACGAGGGTAGGCGACCACATGAGGAGACAATTGCAGGAGATGACCAAAAGAGAAAGATGCCATGAGAAAAAGTGTCCATGATATAAGGCAACCACGAAAGAAGACTACCATGAGAGAAGGTAGCCATGTGAGGAGGTGGCCACAGAAGGAGGCGATTATGGGAGGAGGCAACCACGGGAGGAGTTGGCCATGGGAGAAGCAGGCGACAACAGGTATCTAAGGAAACAGGGCTTTAGAGAAAGGCAACAATATGTCTAACTCTATCAATTTATTGGTTTCTAAGATGTGTAAGCTTGTTAGCAGTAACATGAAGGTAGAAGTATTGCAATTAGTTTGATAATTTTGTGGTTATGTTTTTTCCTGAATGGTCACAAGAATAACCAAAATAGTATACTTGGCAACTGTGCATACTTACCATTCATGAAGTAGTAGCAACTATCACTACCATCGGATATCTTGAAAAATGGAGGAAATTCACCTGGTGATGGGCTACAATAAATTTATGAATTGTGGCAGGCAGTTATTTGATATATAGTTACGAAGCCCGCCATTTTGTCAAATTGCTTGATAGTAAACAAGAATGCGGTTTGTTTTTTCTTTTACCACCAATGTTCAAAATTTTGTTTAAAGGCTCAAGCTCTTTTGTTTTTCAACTTAAAAACTTAGAAAACATATCATTCGGCTGTTAATAATGTATAAAAACTTTCAACAGCGAAGTTTTTTTAATGGTATAGCAGGACATACTTACAAAATGTATACACCATTAATTATGATTATTTATGACACATGCAACCCAATGCACATCATAGAGCAAAATAAATATTGTAACAGAATTCAAAGCAAAGAACGTTTTCTTTTTTTCTTTGTGGTTTTGATTCCTCTCCTTTTACACTAAACTATTTATCATGCTCCAAGAATATCCTTCATATCCTTTGCCTTTTGGCTTCTTCTGTTCTACCTATATGTCTCTTCACTCTCTACCTCAGTCTCCTACCTCCTCTCTACCTCAGTCTCTTCCCTCCTTCCCACCTCAGTCTCCTTCCTCCCCCACCTCAGTCTACTCCCTCCCCGACCTCAGTCTCCTCCCTCCTCTCCACCTCAGCCTCCTCCCTCCTTCTCACCTCAGTCTCCTCCCTCCTCCTTCTCCGACCTCAGTCTCCTCCCTCTTCCCCACCTCAGTCTCCTCCACCCTCCCCCACCTCAGTCTCCTCCCTCCTTCCCCGACCTCAGTCCCCTCCCTCTTCCCCACCTCAGTCTCCTCCCCACCTCATTCTCCTCCCTCCTCCCCTCCTCAGTCTCTTCCCTCCTCCTTACCTCAGTCTCCTCCCTCCTCCCCACCTCAGTCTCCTCCCCCACCTCAGACTCCTCCCTCCTCTCTACCTCAAACTCCTCCTTCCTCTCTACCTCAGTCTCTTCCCTCCTCCCCACTTCAGTCTCCTTCCTCCCCAACCTCAGTCTCCTCCCTCCTTCCCAACCTCAGACTCCTCCCTCCTTCCCCACCTCAGACTCCTCCCTCCTCTCTACCTCAGTCTCTTCCCTCATTCCCACTTCAGTCTCCTCCCTCCCTTCCAACCTCAGTTTCCTCCCTCCTCTTCACCTCAATCTTTCATTTCAGAAACTACATTCTTTTCAGAGAGACTAAAGCTCATAGCTATAGTTATTACATTGGTTTATACAAGAAAGAACTAAAAGCTTTGAAGCTTTCTAGGCCTTAGATCACAGAAAACCGATAAGAAATGCTGCTTTGCGTTGCTGACATTTGTATTTATTTCCCACCCCATATTGTTATCCTTGAACAGCAGGGACCAAATTGTCTGCACCTGTTGGCACTTTAATAAACTCGCTCTCAACAGAGGATAGCTCTATGATTAAAGACTCTCCGGGCACCCGAGTAGAATTGCCACATTATCTAACACGCTATCCTAATCCTAAACTTCTGTCAATTTTATAGAGTGCGACCTGGTGATAATGTTTTCAATTTTTTCAAATTTTGTAAACATGAAACATTTTGTAGCCAACTGGTAGATCCTTTCCCCATAATTTTCAAACATACCTTTGTATTATTATATATAATGTAGATATAAAGTTGCTGACAAATATTAGCTAATATATCATTGAAAATTTAAGTAAAACATTTGCTCAATCTGTTTATTGATTGCATTTATACTTTTTATAGTGTGTCTAACAAAACTAATTCTCATATAAGCAACTTACCACTATCAACAACAAGTTTTCATCAAAGTCATAAAACTGTTCATTGTAAATGCTTAAATGTTTTATGTTTATTTGCATCCATTTTGGTGATTTTCCAAAGAAGATCTGCTGTTCTTGTTTTGCAAATGAAGTGCAAGTATTAGTATGAAAGCCAAACACCAAAACTGAATGTCTTCAACAACTAACTACTTACACATTTCCCGCTGAAGTGTCAAATGAGGGTAGAGGAGGTGTAAAGTCAGCGAAGAGTGCTTCCGCTGCAGCAAGACTTGATGCTGATGCATATGTTGCTGAAGAATCATGCTGTAAAATATAGAGGACCACAACACAAACAGTTTTTGGTGGGAAGAAAAAGCAATGATAAGTGCTATTTAATCAGTGGTAATGCTAGGTGCTAAACTGCTACCACGTGTAATAGATCAACTACAGCTGATTAGGTGATTTACCACTTTGCACGCTGACTCCATGGCAGTGAGTGAGTTCTCTGGTTGAGTTTCCACGCAAAAGTAATTGTAGCCATCGATTCCGGTTGCAGTCCAGTTTAAGCAGTAACCGACAGCTAAAACATGTTAACTGTAATTTACAGGGCTCAACAAACATGTCAGTTAATAAAGAAATTGAGATTATTTTTACTCAGAATAAAGAATCTAGGTTTGCTATTACAACTTAATGAAGATTCAAAAACGAGAATGAAGCTTTGCCAAAAGAACATAAGTACTCCTATAACTGCTGCAGTGAAACTCTACTCCAAGTAGTACAATCTTCATTTACCCATATTTTTCTTGTTTGACAGAGACCCTTTCCCACCTTTTACTCTTCTTGTACTTTTTGAGTTCCAATATGTGCTCTCATTTTTTTTTCTAAACGGTTTCTTCAGGGTGATACATAAAAACTTATGAAAAAATTGACTGTTGAAGCCTGTTTTCATTCACTACATGTGGGTTAGTGTTTAGGTTGGACAGCAAGAGTGCGAACTCAAATGGACAGCTGCCAGTCTATGCCTGAAGAATGCAGGCTGTAACTACTGCCACTAAATAGGTTATAACTAAAGGTTTAGTAACTTACAAAGAAGAAGACAAAGCCATTACAGTCCCACATGGTACATGAGGCCATATTGCAGAGAAGAATGTTTTTTTTGTTAATAGGATGATTGGAAAGATGCATCCAAATTGCAAGACTAGCCTACATGGTTAAATAGTTTTAAACATTGTATTTAGATTATTACCCAAACAACTATGTCTAGAATACTCTGATTATTGTTCAACTTCAGAGATCAGACAACTGAGTTAGTTTTCCTAAATTACAACAATCGTAAACCGTAATATGAAGAGGGAATTTCAGAACATTAAGTTCAAAGCCATCTCATTTCCGTCCATTTAATAAACCTTGATTGATTATTTGTATTGCATACAGGATTGGTAAGTCATATCCTGTTCTGTACATACCAAAACCTCATTTTTTAGCCTCCTATATTTATCATTACGATAAACATATACTTCTTCTTATAAACTGAAATCACCGATAGTTTAAATGGTGATTGATCACTAACAGATATATTTTGCTAATATGCAGTCTTTGGAGTGCCAATCAAGTAATTTTACTTGGCTTGTAGGTCACATTACTACCTTTTAGTCCGCATAGGTTACAAAGTTTTTTTGTAAAGATTTCTTGCAAATTGGTTGGCTCATAGGCATCTGCATCACGACAGCACCAACACACCTGTTTCACCTTTCAAATTGAGTGGGGAGAGAGAGAGACAAGGAGACAGAGTGGGAGAGAGCGACAAAGAAAGGAGGAGAGGGAAAGGAGGCAAGTAGAGGGAGCGGATGAGAGATCGGGAAAGAAGAGCCAGAGGGAGAGAGACAGAGAATGGGAATGGAGTGTGGAGATACCAAGTCATCCTTGTCAGGAAAACAAAAGTATCATGGCATTGTCGAGTGGACTCCCAAGGATGTTACATGCTAAGATGCTTATGCAATACCAAAGGTTGATGGTTTGCTGGACATTCTGGTAGAGAGTAAGTTCTTCAGCATTCTAGATCTCACTAGTGGATACTGGCAAGTACCACTAGATGGCGATGCAAGAAGAAATTCTGCCTTCATCACCAAAAGCCTTAATTACCTGTAGCTTTGAAAGGTGCTTCCCTTCAGCCTCATTCAGCACCAGCTACGTTCCAGCGGTTAATGGAATGTTGATTGATGTAATTGCTCTGGAGATGCTGCTACTGAACTTTGCTGATGTGATAGTCATTGCCCCTGACTGAGGGAGCTATATTCCAAGACCTGGTAATTTTCTAGAGAGGTTGAGCCAAGCCAACTTGAAAGTGACTATTCCAAAACTTGGTAAAGTGCTAGAGAGGCTGTGCCAAGCAAACCTGAAGATGAAACTTCTGAAGAGTGAACTGCCACAGGAGAAGGTGAAGTACTTGGAACATGTCGTCAGTGCAGAAGATGTTGCCACTGACCCCTACAAAATTACAGCAAAAGAGAGCTGAAATCACCCCAAGGTCTCAAGGCACTAAAAGCTTTATCGGGGACAACACAGCTCTTTCCGAATTGCCATCATTTTCCCGATCCTATTCCCAGGTAGTGTTGACCGGCAATATAATCCTATAGAGCTGGGGACCAGCAGTGCAGGGTGCATTCCTGTGGCTGGAGAGAGGGCTAACACGGAGCCAGTATTATGATAACCCAACCTTGCAAAGACTTCCATCTCGAACACAGATGCCAGCTCTTTTGGCATCAGATATGTGCTCTCCCTGGAGTAGCAAGGACAGGAATGTGCAATAGGTTGTTACAGTAATATGCTCGCCCCTGCAGAGAGAAGCTACTGCATCACCAGAAATGAGTAGCCAGCAGTGAGCAAAGCAATACAACACATGTGTCTATAGCTATATGGCCAGATATTTTGACTGAGGATAGAACGCTGAGGTGGCAATGAGGTCTCTGAGATAGTTTTGTCAATGGAATGAGCTGTTAGACAACATTACCTGCTGGTTAGAGATGCTTACTGAGATAGGGCTGACATCTGCCATGGGAATGCTGATGGCTTCAACAGACAGCAGTGCCTCGACTGGCAAGCTTACCAGATTGTTTGAAGCAAGTTATCGTTGGAAACGACCCCTGCAGTTAAAATATGACTCAATAGAGGATGCAGTAACTTGACTAAAGAAAGTAGAGATCACCAGAAAAACCCCAGAGGAAGATCCCGGACAACCAGAGGTGAGAGCAGTGTCCAGTGTCACCATTGTAGAGTGTACTGGAAAGGATATTGGAGAAGGGGGAGTACGGAAGAACGTAGGAAGGACGAAGTTTGATAGTTAGCAAGAAGACGTGTTTAGGAGTTGCCGAAGGTCAACCACCAGTAACTTATCAACTTGCTCTAGCTCAGAGCATACGGCAAGCTTCTAAGCTTCACATGGTGTCCAAAGTAAATTGTTCATAGGAAAGAAAAGTAGAAATAAAGGTCGATTGACCTTTCTTGTTTGATAAGTATAATAGTTATTTGGCATTGTTAAAATTGATGTTGACTGATTTGACTGATTTGGACATCAGTAAAAGAAAAATAATAAATAATAAGTGTAATAAGGAGAGTTGACATTGGGACAAATGAAGCAGCGGCATTATCACAGATATTTAGTTGAATCCCAGATAGTGATCAATTATGATTGCAGTTGATAGAACAGACCCAGGCTGTTAGCAAATATTAATCAAAAGAGATGGAATCAGAAATGAAAACCAATTAGATTTTCAAGCCTTTGAACTTCTCAGCCGGTAATTTGGCTTCTGCGTGGAAGGTTTTTAAAAGTCAGTTTGCAATTTTCCAGATTGCGAAGAAAATTAAATATTTAACGGCTAATGAGCAGATTGCACTCATGCTTATGGCTATGGGAAGTGATGCCATCCCGGTCTACAATCATTCACATTTGGCTCATCATCGTCAAATAGTAAAACTTTAAAAAATTGTATCAAAATGTTTCATGCTTATTTTGAACCAGTAAAAAGTGTTTCTTTCAAACAATCAGTTTTTAACAAAAAATAGGTTCAAGCACCTGGGCATTCAATACACAAATTTATTGTTCAATTGCAAGTACAGGCGGAGAACTGTGAGTATGACACAATGAAAGATTATTTAATGAGAGATCACATTGTGGTCAGTGTTTCAGACGGAGAACTCAGGAAGTATCTTATAGATATGCCAGATTTAACTCTCCGAACATGCATTTAAAAAGTGAAATAGCATGTATCTAACCAAAAGCAGATGGCTTTGATGAGTCAGAGTAGTGCTGGGTTGAAAGACAGTGACTCGAATGGTAACCTCGATCTCATACAGCAAAAATCAGACGGAGGAGCGGCAAGTAGAAGAGAGTCGGGGTTTGGAAGAGTTGTACCAACAAAAAACTTAAACAGTGTGTTATTTGTGGTAAATGGAAACACTTTAAAGAAAAGTGTCCAGCAGAAAACTCCCAGTGAAATAAGTGCAAGTCTCTTGGTCACTGGGTGAAGATGTGTAAGGCAAAACGACAAGTAGCCGAAGTTGAGGAAGAAGAATATGATGATTGGATGGACAGTCTCTACCTGGGGTCAAGGTTGTTATGACCAGGGAAAGAAAAAAAGAACACTACATAGACACTATAACTGAAACTGAAAAAGCATGATATGTAAAATTGAAAATGAATGTTGTTCCTGTTGGATTTACAGTGGATACAAGTGCAGCTGTTAACCTGGAACTCAAGAAATCAGATATAGAACTTATGGGAGCCGGTAACACTCAGTTAGAAACAGTAGAACTGCGGTAGAAAAACAATGATACACTATGAAGAGGTGTATGTAGTTAAGGGACTACTCCGGCTCCTACTAGGGAAGCCTACTATTAAGAGGTTTAATCTGTTCACAGTTGTAGATGAAATTGTAAGCCAGGAATGGAAGAGGAGATTTCCATCTTTATTCACTGGGCTGGGAACTAGGTGTTCAGTGGTGAAAATCAAACTGAAATTGGGCGTCAGTCCTTATGCTCAGGTGATACCAAGAAGAGTAGTTGCCACTAGGCGACAGCCGTTGCAAGAAGAGCTACTTAGAATGGAGAAACTTGGTGTCATTGAAAAATTTGACGAGCCGACAGAATGGTGTGCCCCCTGCATAGTTGTACCTAAGAAAAATGGTAAGATTAGGGTTTGCGTGGTTGAACAAAGCAGTAAAAAGAGCTTATCATCCCTCACCGGCCACAGATAAAACGATTGCAGCATTAAAACAATTAAAAGTGTTAAACAAATTGGATGGTAATAGCGGTTATTGGCGATTACATTTTTCTGATCAGTCTCCTAACCTGACTGCATTTCTCACTCCTTTTGGGCGAAAAATATATAAGAGGCTTCCATTTGGAACATCAAGTGCTCCTGAGATCTTTCAGAGAGAGATGCAAAAGGCTTTAGAGGGTATTGAGGGCGGAGTTTGACAAATGGATGATATTCTGGTTCATACTGAAGATGAACAAAGTCTGCCTGTAAGATCCATGAGGTTTTAAGCAGATTAAAACAAACTGGAATGAAATGTGAGTTTTTCAAGAGAATGGTAGCTTTTTTGGGTCATGTTATTGATGAAAATGGGATCCACGCTCATCGGGAGAAGCTGGTTGCAATTAAAAGTTTTTCAACTCCGAACAATAGGAAAGCGCTTAAACGTTTTCTTGAAATGATTAATAACTTGGGAAAGTTCATTTCCACCTTGGCAGCGGATAAAGTAAATCTGAAAGCTTTGTTGAAGGTCAAAGAGAATGAATAGGTCTGGAGTTCTTAAATAGAAATAACTTTTAGTACTGTAAAGCTGAAACTGCCCTCGCGGCCTCTGTTAGCCCCATTCAACTTGGAAGCAGAGACCTGGCTGTCAACAGATGCTTCCTAATTTTGGTTAGGGGCAACTGTATTTCAGAGAAAAAATGAGGGGATGGAGCCAATAGTACTGGCATCGAGAGTGATGTTAGATATAGAACAAAGATATGCGCAAAGTGAGAAAGAGGCTTTGGCAACTTGTTGGGCACCGGAGAAGTTTCACCATTATTTGGCTGGGCTGGCAAAGAGTTCAGGGTAGAAACCAATCACAAGCCTCTAGTTTCAATAATGTCAGAAAAGGAGCTGTTTAAGCTTCCACTTAGGGTACAGAGGTTTCGATTGCACATGATGCGGTTCTCGTATGAGGTCAAATATACCCCGGGAAGTAAGTTGGTGGTTGCAGACACCTTGAGTAGAGTGCCAGTGGGAAGCAAGCAAGAATCAGACCCAGAACCCTTATTAGTTCAGGAATTGATTGAGGAGCTTCTAATATCTTTGGCCAGAAGGCGACTTCTTGTGACAGCTACAGAGTGGGAACTTATTGGAGGTCAGTTGAAATCATATGTGCACACTGGCTGGCCAGATTATAAGGATCTACCTCAGTATTTGAATGTGTTTCATTATTTCAAAGAATATCTGACGGTTTTTGAAGGAATTGTGTTTTATTACAACACGATGTTTGTCCCCATTGGTAAAAGAGAAAGAGTTCTGAAGGAGATACACCAGGGCCATCTCAGTGAAAACTGGTGTGCTCAATGAGCAAGGGCGGAAGTCTGGTGGCCATGAATGTTGACTGACATTCGAGAAATGGTGAAGCTGTGTGTTGTTTTTGTCATGTACTGCAGAGTTCCGGCGGAAACAATGATTTCTTCACCTCTCCTGGAACGACCTTGGTGGAGACTGTCTGGGGATTTTTGCACTTTGGAAGATGAAGGTGATGATTATCTAGTTGTCTCCGATTATTACAGTTGGTTTATGATAGCCGAGAAGTGTTTTCCAGCAAATGCAGCTGCTCTGTGTCAGAAGGTAAACAAAATCCTTTGTTTGGTAGGAATCCCAAACACTATTTTTCGGATAATGGCCATCAATTTGTGTCTGAACAGTTTTTTAGGTTTAGTGCTCCAAATAATCCCCAGTACAATGGGCATTCTGAGAGAGCGGTGCAGACCATTAAGAAGTTTGCAGTGAAAAAATCGGGCGTTTGTGCTGCGGTTATGTGTTACACTGATAGTCCACTGCAGAATGGATACTCTCCAGCACAATTGTTGAATAGGCGAGGGCTTAAAGCATGCCAGCACTTATCACTTTTTGGTTGAGTTTCTGAATATTCAAGTCTTGAGCAGCAGATTGATGTACTAAATAACCCTCTAGGCCTACTCAGTCATGATTTACAAGCTTGCCAAAAAGCCATTGGCCTCAAATGCTCGTCGCATCAGCTGAAATTTAGCTTACTATAACTTCCATTGATTGCGGTGTACGTCATCTTCGGGATGTGGGCGTGGTCAATTATAATAAATAATGGCAAAGTTTTATAAATGAAGTTACATCGTTTGCGTTTAAAATGAAATCTGATTGGGCAATTCATTTAGTCTTAGGTCTACTGAAGGCCATTGCAACAGGAATAAACAGTCCTTACGAAGACACCCCATCAAAAACTGGTTCTAAGATTTAATGTTAAGGTTTACTGTTACGCGCCATTTTTCACCTGGCTTCAATTTGCACGCCGCACGCATAAAATCAGAATTAGTGGTTTCTATCAATATGGACGCAATTAGTGCACACGCATAGTAAACAAGACCAACGCTTGATTATTACGCAATTTTCGTATGTGAAATGGCAACAATAGACGATTGCGGGATTAGTCAGGTTGTCCAATGTGATCACCATCACAAACAAAGGATCATCTCATCTTATCCTCCTTCCATGAAAGGGATAAAAAAAAATTGTGCTTCTTTTGGTGAGTAAGGGAACAATAAATGGTATTTATTTATACAATAATGGACAGTAGTATGTAGGTAGAATAATAATAAATAAAATAATAATAAAAATAAATAGCGGCATCTGATTGGTCAAATAAATACTGTGCCGTGAAAAAGTAAATTCCCGAAGATGACGTCAACTTTAAGCAGTGTAAAAGTTAGCGAGCATTTTTGGAAGAGGGGTATTTTGCAGGCTTGTAAATCATGACTGAGTAGGCCTAGAGGATTATTTAATACATCAATCCGCTGCTTAAGACTTGAATATTCAGAAACTCAACCAAAAAGTGATAAGTGCTGGCATGCTTTAATTCAATGGAGTACCTGATCAACAATCCGGTTGATGTAAAGAAGCTCAGATCGTAAGAAGCTGAGTATCGGGGTAAACAAGCTCACAGCTATAATGTTAGGCACAGAGTTAGTGAAAGAGAACCGATAATGATGGGAACACCCGTATTCCCGTAACAAATAGAGCATTTTTTGTTTTATGAAATACACAGAAATACTTTTTATAACTGGAGTAAAATTTTCAGGATATGTTTTATAACATAACTCTTCCATTCTAGCAAAAATTATTGAAATCTGTGACGAGCAAATTTTTTATGTGCAATGGCTTTAATTGTTTCATCTGCCAATTTCTGATGATGAAATGCTCTTTCAGTTATTGTACAATCAGTTTCTCTAGTAACTGCTCCAGAGAAGCCGAGCAAAATAAAATGAAAATAACCAGGTCAGCACTAAGTTAAATCGGTAAATAATAACTTTGTCCTGAACCTGAAGGTCAACAAAAAAAGTTCACTAAAAAAGTGAAGTAAAACTTACGTAAATTTCTTGTAGGCAGAAAATTACACAGATCATCAAATGAATTATAAGAAATTGTGCATTTTAGTTTATTGATCTCATATCCTCACAAGTTTCGTGACTAATAGCGAATATACAAAAAGGTTGGGTTTTACTATATATAAGTCTTTCTGTAACAATATAGCTTTCAACTTTTTTAAATATGTTATAAATGGTGAGAGATCTTTTTTTCCATTTATTCAGTAATCTGTAAAAATCTATTGAACTATAAAGTATTTCATAAGCAATCGACTGCTTTATCAAAACTTACCGACCCTGTTGTTGTAACAGGTAAAACTAACAACTGGTGGCAGCACGCTACCAACCTCAGCAAGTGATTTTCAGCCCCTAAAATCCACTACAATATTAACAGGAAATTGTTTGCGAAGTTTGCTATATTAATGGATTTAGTCGCTAACCACATAATTGGAAAGCCAATTACCACTGCAGGTAATCTTTTCATAAAGCTTGGTTGAATTAAAAATGTATCGTTTATTTGTTGACAACTTACCTGTTAATGCTGGTGGAGTAACATCTCCTATCATTATGATTTCACAGATGTAACCTGCTTCTGTGGTGCTGTCACATGTTCCATCAGTGAATCTATCAATCTGATTGGCCTGGCTTGTGTCTGCATAAAATAGATAAAACAGATGGGCAAGTACAATCAACATGCTTGATACACTATGAAGAGCACTTATAGTGTCGAAAATCAACTTCAACATGCAATAACTTCGCTAACTAATCTTTATAGCATTAAACCTAAAACTTTGCGTTTACCATATTGAATGTTGAACATTGAATAATTTGTTAATGCAATCAATAAAAATTTTTAGTTTCTAATTGATCATATTGTGGTAGATTTTGGTGCACAATCATAGTAAACTGGGGGTTTACTACACTGTTTCCACACCGAGTGCGCTAAAGTTTCACCCACAGCCATCGGTAAGATGCTGTGTCAGTAGCAAAGCGTTACTGTGCCGGTAGCACAGTGTTCAGGGCCGGTATTGACCCCTTATGGTGACTCAGAGCCGGTCAAAGATGGCTGCCATAGCAGAGGACTTCTAAAACCAGTCAGGATCATGCACTAGGTCAAGAAGAGAAGAAACCCTTCTTAATATTTGAAGTAGCCAAGACCACAAGCTATCCAGAGCCTTGGGACCCTGTAGGACACTCTTATTGGACAATGGGAGATAGGACTCCACCTTTAGCCACTTGGCGCTTACTCTATTTAATCCTTATACATTGCATGATTGGTTATTTATATATGTAATCACATTGGTCTAATCACTTCGTGTACCTTTACTGTTATACAATTTTATGCTAATTACTTCCTGTCAGCTGCCTATAAAAGAGCTGGCATTGTTCAGAGTCATTGCATTCATTCTCATGTCTTGCCACAATAACCCTAGTGGATTGCCACCCCTAGGACTTTTTCTTGTGAGAATAAAGCCAGTATTCAAACTGCACTCTGTGTTGTTTGTGTGAGCCATGGGCTCTGTCTATACCTAGTAATTCGGTTGCATTATTACACAGTTATCACTGTCGATCAGCACATGTCCCCTCTGGATAGAGCCATAATACATGAGCATAGTGGAAATCCATGGAACCGCACCGGAATCCATTACAATATTTTGATATTTTCAATGGGTTGTAGCGGATTTTCATGTCAGATATATGTGGCAGAGGTGTTAGTACTTGTTCTGGTATCATTATATAGCCATCGAATGGCCAGAATGATAATAATAAATTACACCAATCTGACAGACCTTGTATCGATCAGGCATCTACCCTGCACTGAAGCCATACCGACCTGCATGACTCATTACCGACCCTGTGGGTACCATTCCAGGCCGGCAGCAAGTGGGTCCTAATGGTGTGAGACCTGAAGATAGCCTTGGAGGGAGTAGAAGGAAATATCCACCAGATATCTACCTGTACTTATGAAAAAAGTCAAGGAACTAAGTCTACAAGACACTTGAAACAGGAAGTAGAAATCCCTTTGGCTGGCTAAGGAGTCTATAGCTCCTCCTACAACTTCTGGGGGCTTCTTACCTTCAAGCCCATATACCTTGCCTCATTTGTTGATTATTTACATCCGTTATGTCATGTTCAACTTTTATGTTATTGGTTATTGCCACATTTTTATTCCTGCGCTGTGCCTATAAAAGGCAGAGCCTGCACCATATCTAGTCAGTCTTTAATGTAGTCTTTTATTGTGACTTTTACCTAGTCGTATTCTTTAAGGAAGAATAAAGGCATATTATTTTGAAGCACTGAGTTATCCATTTGAGCCGAGGGCTCTGTATTAGTGGTGGAGCTGAGTGTACTCCTTCACATCTGATTCAGTGTATACCAACTTGGGAGGAAGGTAGCTGGTGGCAGCGTACCGTCGGATTGCTACCGACTTCAGATAGGGGTTTTTCGCCACCAAAATCTACTACAATGTACAGATAGCTATACAAACGTAAATGTGAGGCAACAGCTCACTCCAGCCTGTGACTGTATACATGATACACAAAACGCTTCGCCATATTGCCATTGCAGAGCAAAAAGTACTAATAGTGAAAGATTGGCGTTATTCTTTTTTACATCTTACAAATCTTACTAGAGTCTTGTGGTATCATAACTGGTAAATACATAACAAAATTATTGTAAACATTTTTTCACTACCTTTATTCAGTTTGTGAAATGAAACGCTGATATGGTTTAAAAGATTGCGTTTTCTTTTCTTATTATCACAATTCTGTTAGTATCAGACCATCCGCTAAGAGTATTTATTAAAAGTCTGCATACTTTTAATAAATACTCTTAGTGGATGACAATTTTGTTGACTATAATGAAAATACAATTATGTGAATTCAGTAACCCATTGTAAATCACAAGCATATTTAACGTGACAACAAAGTTTTTGGTGAAATTTATTGCCGAATAAAGCAATATTTTTTAGTAAATGATAACTAACGCAAAAAAGGATATAAGCAACACTATTGCTATCTATTTTAATTAGTACATAGTTATAATCAAGCTCTTTTACAAAATTAATTTTCAGGTTTTCCCAAAAAATCAAAAACTTGCAAGCTGTTAATGAGAAACATAAAAAACACCAATGGTGTATTCAGTTCACCACAAAAATTTTTTGATTAATGAATCAAGGAAACTCAGTAGCAATAAATTAATATTAATCTACCTCCTTTGTATATTATGCAATCATTCGTTGAATCTGAATGAGCGAGGTAGGTATAGTATGGTTCATCACTTGATGCGATGGAATTCCTGTAATATATAATGTATCATTACATATATATTTAATTTGAATAAATACAATAAATGTTTGTCATTAAACAACTTATTTACGAATAAAAAAATTTTTATTAGAAGAATTTACAATTTCTGCCATCAGCTTACAGGAAAAGGTGGAATTTTACGATCAAACGGCATGAGAGAAAACAAAAAGGTTTGTTGGTTAGCATGGAGTTTTCATGCAAAATTATTATACAGCTAGAGCTCTCTCACCAAAACTACAATGGTACGTTAGGTTACACATGGCTATATTCTGTAATTGGCATTTGCTGGAGAATAGATGCATTCAATAAATGAGTTTTTGAAAAAGACTTTCCAGCAGTTTGTGTTTAAAAGCATCCAAAAACTGCCTTTTACTAGATGTTTAACAACTCTCATTGTGATGTCAGCACACAAAGCAATTGCACTCAAGTCAAAGTATTTGATAAGCCAAGACCATTTTTTTCGCCAAAGCTACCAACAGTGTTGGTGGCAAGTTCATAGAATGAATGAAAAAATGGAGTCGCTGTTTGTAAATCAATAAGTTACATGTGAAAAATAAAATCGGTTTTGAACATTATTTTGCTTCAATAAATTTTTATAAGTTGCCAAACAAATCCCACGGCTCAGACTTACACTCAGTGCTTTGAGTAATATGGAACATTTATTCTAATTAGAATAAACATGGCGATGCTGAACATTCAGTTATAATATAACATTACAACATGACGATGCAATACAACATGGTGGTAAAATACAGCAGTTGTGATACACCATGATCTCTGAAGGCAAAAGCTCTGTCTTTTATAGGCAGAGTCACATGAAGTGACAGGAAGTACTTGGCCTAGTTTGCCAAGTACTTTTATCACACAAAAGTCAATTCGTATACACAAATCAACAGTTAAGATATAAATGAAAACCAATGAGATAACAATATACAATTTAAAAGGAACTGGTGCCCATAGGTAAGGGGCGGGGTCAATGGATATTCAACCAGTAGCAACTGCTGATTCCTTTCTCCTGGAGATCTCAGTCCTGACAGACTTGGTTTCCTATATCTCGTCATCTGAGGTTAGCTAGGGTCTGGATATGGTCTGTATAAGTCCTTAGGCTACTTTTAGTTTTGTAGGCTATGACAGCCATCTTGATGCCAGCCTGGGATAGCTACCCAGGGCCGGGGTAGTAACTACCCTGGGCAGGTATAATTAAATATGTCCTATTGCACATTTGAAGCAATAGAGTGTTTGTAATAGAAACTGACTTGTTCTATTATTCATTCCAGAGGCATGCCTGTTGGTAGTAACCATCAGGGTAACCTTACAAAGCAGTGGTCACTTATGGTGACTGGTAAACTGCACTACACTAACCACAACTTCACAATGTAATTGGGAAAATAATAACAAATGCATCTTTATATGCGAAAATAGTTAGTGCTCTTGCCTTTGCTTGTATTGTAACTTTTTTTGTATTCGCTATCACATATGATGTTTTTGAAGGTACAAAACTAGTTTAACGAAAAAAACAGATTATACAAGATTATTATAATTTTTTACCTTCACAGGTTACGAGCAATATTTAAAAGCATTCATTGAGTTTTTTATTCAGCGAGCTACTCTTTTATTCTCTAGTGTGAAACAAAATGATGTGCAATGCCTGCAATGCTTTTTAATGCAGTTTGAATATAAGTCGAAAAGACTTTTAAGGCATCTGTTATCATTATTATTATTACCATTACTTTTACCATTGCCGTTGCCATTGCCATTTTTATTGCCATCGTAATGACCATAATTATAATAAATTAAGTCTGGGCCAAAAAATCTTTTTAATCGACATTGTATTCACTTTTTTTGATGGTATGGTTATATTATTCCGGGTACCACTAGTTCACTGAAGTATTTAGATTATTGCGAAGCCGATTGATCCAGGCATATTGCAGTGAAACTTGTTGCCCCTCTATTTTATCTACACCCCTATACCCCTCCCCATTTACCTAAACATCAATCAGCCCTTTTCCCCTTGCCCCCAATTACCTCAAACCCACAGAAATAGCCAGCGAGTCTCCCCTCCCCTTCCTTGGTTGCCTCACCAACATAACCCAGAAATTAAACATTGCCCTACACCACCTCTTCATTTACCCCCCCCCCCCCCCATCTTGACCCAACCCAACCCTGTACAATCTTACAGCCTACGCAGCCTCCTCCTCTCCCTATGCTTACCAAGTTTCAGCCCCCTAGCATAAATAAAAGTCTCATTTTCTTTTTGCTAACCAACAGTAGAAATTATCACAAGCTATACCCGAGTTACTTCCTCCTGGGGACACAGTTCACTAGAAAAAGATAGATCAAAGATACAGGAAGTTAAGGGCTGAAGACAAATGTCCCCGCGGAGAAAGGGCCTGAAAATATCAAATAAGCAGACGTAATAGAAGAAGGGAGTTATACAAGGCACTAATGCACCCACTTGATGAGGAGCCAGTTAGACGGTGCTATTTCCAACTGCACCCTAAAAGTGCATGTACATATAGCAATCACTGGGCAATTAACTTAACGATTGCGAGATTGTGCAACTTCTGTTTCTGGCGAAATTGCTAAGCAAATGCTAGCATTTTATTTCAGGTTATCGCTAAGTTTTGATCGAAATCAAAAATTGCTAGCCGATTCCTTGATCAGCCAATCACAGCAAACAAATGCTTTGTCCTTGCTTCCAATAATGTCTAGTCATCTGAAGCACTCCAATCTTTCAATGATTTTATAATAAGTTTGCAGACTATGCTTCGTAATGACTAGTTTGACCGGAATCGCTGAAAAATGGATATTGGTATTATGTTCTGCAATTTAGGGGAAGGATTTCCCTTATCGCTAAGCAAAATTGCTAACACGATTGCTATATGTATACAAGGCATAGCTTTATAATAAGGAACACAGTGCTCGTTATTTTCAGTTGATTACAAGCTTTGCTACAATAACATTCCGTACTGTACTTTTTGTACCTTTACAAATAATGAATAATATTACACTTTACAATGTGCTAATCTGTTTGAACAGTTGCCTCAGTTAAATTTGGTAGTTGGTTGGTAGATATGTTTGATGCCTAGTCTAGGCCGGGTCAAGGTTGAGTAAAGGTCTAGTCTAAGTCGAGTTGGAAAAACCCTCTAATTCACCTGAAAACAATTTTTCACAAGCATCTCAAGTATCCTCATCTGTCCAGTCCATCTTTCTCAACTCTGATAATACAGTTAAAACAGTTAGAGAAGGCACATGTAACCCCTAAAACGTCCTAAAAAAAAATTAACTTTTTAGTCAAACAGTGGAAGTTTACACAGTAATTGTTTTATACTCACCAATCGGTTTCTGGCAGAGCGCCATCTTGTATCATATCGTCGATGGCTGTGTTGAAGTCAGCAGGCGAGCTGAATATTGCTATGTAAGCAACCTCTAGCCCAGTACTATACGCCATGTCACATTCGGCAGCATCATAGCCAGCTGATCCATTATATCCCAGACACTTGTACTTGTGCTGGTATCCATCATCATCACTTAAAACTGGTGCTGTTTCATACGTTGGATCACAAAATCCTACAAGAGGAAACAAAACCACGGTTGAACCAAATACGATTATTGAAAATTTTGGCCTCTGTAAGTAGTAATACAGCGAATTGATTATTTGGTGAAATCAGTTTTCTAAATAGACAATAATTACAGATATATTTGTCCCTGATTAGCAACAATAAGTATAAAAAGTACTTAATATAAGAAAACTTTTCATTTAAACTTTCACCAAGTGAAAGCTTGTATTACATAGTTGCCCACTAGGTTCAGTTACAAAACAGTCAGACAATACCCTACAATTGTCAGGTGTTGATCAGCAATGAGCTGCATAGCTATTATTCATTTTAACTGTAAACAAACACAACACAAGTAGCAAGATTTATACAAATGATAAAGCAGTGGCTTTGTAGGAAACCCCAAAATGCTATTACAAACAATAGGTGAAAGATCTCCCTTAGCAAGCATTTCGGTTTTGTGTTAAATCACAAATAGTTGTTCTAAAACATCATATCGTAACAACTAATATCCACCTTCACACTTATTCGATATCAGGTGCTTGATTTTTTATGACAAATAACAAACAATGCTCTTCTCAACCAACTGTTTTTAAAGAAGCTCTACACTTTTACGCCCGGCGCATGTATTTAACCAGTTTCATAAATGAATTACCATATATAACAGGACATTGCAAAAGGATTTCTACTGGTTTTTGCAGTGTTTGTTTTTTGTTGTCACAGGAAGTATTCTTTAAAGAGATTATCATTTAAAATTAGAACTAGAATATCATTTTAACTCTAAAGATTCTATCTTCACTCATTATTCTCTAGCAGACCATCTGGTACAGTTTTACATGTCAGCCAACAAGAGTTCTTGTATAAAACCAATACAACACTCAACTCAGTAAAAGCTATCAACATAGCTTTATTTAAGGAGCAAAACCTTTGATTTTTAGCCTAATGAAGTAGTATTTATAAGAAAGTGGCGACTAAATTTTCTTGTAAATGCTGTGATTTGGTTTGAGTCCAATAAAAGTAATAACGACAAACAGAGATTTTGCTCCTTCTAAAATTGTTGATGAAAACTAATAGTTGACAATAAATACGCTCTGCCATCACAATAGCTGCCATTTTGTACTTACCGCTGGCGGCTGGAAATGGTTGTAGTGCTGTAAATAGAAAAACATGATTCAATGAAAAATATGGTCCAATAAAATTGAACATAGGAATTACCAAGCTTTTCAAGCATTTTGGTAATCTAATAAATGTAATATATTACACTTTTTGAAAAAATATAAAATTAAAGTATATTGAAAAAATGTTTTGATGTCAAGAGTTTCCTAACGGTGCTTTGAAAAAAGCAGTGTTTTCGAAATACTGTAAGCTTTCCCCAGTACGCTATTTACAAATGGATGATGACTTTTAAATTTGAAAAGGCGGCTTTACTTTAGTTTTCTATATGTCAAGTCTCCCATGTCTCCCATTCTATATGTCAAGTCTCCCAAGTCTCCCATTCTATATGTCAAGTCTCCCACGTCTCCTATTCTATATGTCAAGTCTCCCAAGTCTCCCATTCTATATGTCAAGTCTCCCATGTCTCCTATTCTATATGTTAAGTCTCCCATGTCTCCCATTCTATATGTCAAGTCTCCCACGTCTCCCATTCTATATGTTAAGTCTCCCAAGTCTCCCATTCTATATGTCAAGTCTCCCACGTCTCCCATTCTATATGTCAAGTCTCCCATGTCTCCTATTCTATATGTTATGTCTCCCACGTCTCCCATTCTATATGTTAAGTCTCCCATGTCTCCCATTTTATATGTCAAGTCTCCCAAGTCTCCCATTCTATATGTTAAGTCTCCCATGTCTCCCATTCTATATGTTATGTCTCCCATGTCTCCCATTCTATATGTTAAGTCTCCCAAGTCTCCCATTCTATATGTTATGTCTCACATGTCTCCTATTCTATATGTTAAGTCTCCCAAATCTCCCATTCTATATGTTATGTCCCACATGTCTCCCATTCTATATGTTATGTCTCCCATGTCTCCCATTCTACATGTCAAGTCTCCCAAGTCTCCCATTCTATATGTTATGTCTCACATGTCTCCCATTATATATGTTATGTCTCCCACGTCTCCCATTTTATATGTTAAGTCTCCCATGTCTCCCATTCTATATGTTATGTCTCCCAAGTCTCTCATTCTATATGTTATGTCTTCCATGTCTCCCATTCTATATGTCAAGTCTCCCATGTCTCCCATTCTATATGTTAAGTCTCCCATGTCTCTCATTCTATATGTTAAGTCTCCCATGTCTCCCATTCTATATGTTAAGTCTCCCAAGTCTCTCATTCTATATTTTAAGTCTCCCACGTCTCCCATTCTATATGTTAAGTCTCCCATGTCTCCCATTATATATGTTAAGTCTCCCATGACAACTGAGATAAGTAAATTTGACTCTTTTGTTAGAAAACAAAAATAGTCCATTATAAATTTTAATTATCAACAAGTGTAATACCACAAGTGTATAATGTTATAAATAATGCCTACTCACCACATACAAGAATGGTTAAAATCACTGTGAGGGTTGATGATAGCTCCATTGGGCCGTACTTGAATGAGAGCGACGCTGGAGCCTTCCAGTTTAATGTACTTTTACAGCTGTTTCTACTTTTATTTTTGAGCATTCTAAAGGTAAAAATCAAAATGAACCATTGATGATGTGCTAAGAGAAGTTTACCTATTTTACTCAATTACTCTCAATAATACAAATACAGTGACAGCATGGCATAGCTGTGTCACTTTAAAACTTCCTCTTTCTTTGATAGTCTATGAAAGCAGCAATTTTTTTGTGACTGGAATTGACTGGAATTGACAAATACAATTGATAACCAAAAGACTAAAGCGCAGGCCAAACCAATATGCTGCTCCATACCGAATACATGATAGCAAACTAGGGCTTGTGATTGGCTAAAACGACTCTTGTTTTCAAGCTCATCACATTTCATCATTTACAGCACATTTTTGACAAAGAAAAAGTTCCATCAAGGACGGTTAATGATTTGATTAATTTCGAACCTGGTGAAAGACATTTGCTAGAAAGCATGGGAAATAGTTTGCTTTGCTCTCAAATTACTTTGGTGTATTACTATAAGTTTCTCTCTTTCTCAAGTTATTAGATAAATAAATAAACATCATTGATAATAATAATCAAA
The DNA here is from genome assembly GCA_945261195.1 of Cryptosula pallasiana. Classification (NCBI taxonomy): domain Eukaryota; kingdom Metazoa; phylum Bryozoa; class Gymnolaemata; order Cheilostomatida; family Cryptosulidae; genus Cryptosula; species Cryptosula pallasiana. The sequence goes on from OX183136.1 coordinate 36,076,137, forward strand.
AAATTAAAACTATTGCATAAAGGAATAGTGGTTTATTAAGCAACGCCAAAGCAATAATTATTAATGATGACTGTCATATATAACAGTAGTTACATAACTATTATTATTGAATGAGCCTAAGATATAACAAAATTATTATTATGCTAAGTAATAATTATTAATCTATTGCCAGGAATAAAACCAGCATAAAGCATGCTTTGTGCTGCATAATATCTGCATCCAATGACCGTTGCAGCGGCATGCGTAGCCACTGATTGGCACAGCATAACAATCCATCGTCTAGGTACATCAGCCCCAAACATCTAAACAATGTAGCCTAGCCTTTACTCTCATTAAAAACATTCCGCAGCCTTGAATACCATTGATTTTAATTGCAAAAAGCAAACCTACGTATATAAAACTGAAAAACGCTCGCTTGTACTATTTGTATGTCCCTATTTTCACTACACTGAGAGAGGAGAAATGTGCTGCAAAAAGAGTCGGTTGGGCTGCTTAGGTGCAACGTCAGGGTCTGGTTTTTTTACTTGTTCTCAGACTGGAAATATTTGTAAATTTAGCAATTTTTTACCAGTCAAAACTAAACTGCTCAATGCCATGACAAAATTTTGATCGGGTTTCCCAAAAGCAAAACCTTGGGTTTTATAATAGTGTCCATATTGCGGTCTGTTGGAGTTGGCCGAAATGTTATATAACTAATTCGTCCAACAGAGATGTCATAAAATTGATTGTTTTGTTTGGTGCCCTGTCTCAAGTTTGTTTTTGACCATACCCCTCTGCCAGCTTTTGGTCTGCAGTAACCACTCCAATCACCACATTGATCAAATTCCCAACCAATATCTTATTCTTATTTCAACTTACTACTATCACATAGTTTGTTATTGTTGTTACGATTGTCATGTATCGTTTTCAGTTAGGCTATTTTGAAAAAGTTAGACGATAACAGTATCAGGGAACCAAACACGATGAAGTAAACCTAGTATTAATCCCAATAGAGGAAACAACTAAGAATAAAGTTAGGAGGCGGGGAGGTTCAAGCACTCCCCTACAATCCATTGTAAGAGTTGGGCTATCATTCACTCTACCATGGAGAAAACAACTACTACGTTTAGTAGCCCGGTCAGTTGCGCGAAAAAATCACCAACAACCGAGAAATTATTGAAATCCACCAATCAACTCTGAGTGCTGTGACCCAATTTGTTTTAACAAAGGAATGTGGACAATGGCCAGCTACCGCTGGTCAACTGATCAGCTCAACTAACTTCTGCTGCCAGGTGTGAGACACCTGGATATTATTTCAACACCACCAGATGCTCAACATATGAAGAGTAAAACTTACCACCTACAAATGATGTATTAACCTACAAAGGCAAGACATAGCCAGCAATCAAATGACATTTGTGCCAAATTTTTTTGAGATGAGATTAGTTTTTTATTGTTTTTTATTATAAAAAACTGTGTTGTTGTTATAGCAAATATTAATAAATTATATTGGACCTTACATATTTTTATGCCTGACAACTTGACATACGTATCATATTTTTCTCACAATGTAGTGTGGCTAAAATGATTGATTTAGTATTTTGTTCTGGTCATAATTTTTTTGCTGTTTTGTCACTAGCCAATCAGATGGCTGCATTTCAACAATAGGAAGAAAGGACAATGAAACAAGGCTAACGCAAGAATAGGCACCACGAAAGTAGGCGACCATAGGAGGAGGTGACCACATGAAGAAGTAACCACTGGAAAATATGACCACGGGAGAAAACCACCTCTGGAGGAGGTGATCACTGGAGGAAATGGCAACAGCAGTAAGCAAAAACGGAAGAAGGCAACAACAGGGGAGCAACACTGAGAGGAGGCAACCATTGAAGGGGTTGTCTATGAGAGGAGACAAAAAAGGAGCATGTCAAAACTTGACGAGACGAACAAGCAAAAGTAGGCCGGGGAGAAAGACGATAAACTGTCTTATTGTAGTTGATTTTGGGGGCTTAAACCCGCTAACTAAAGTGGGTAGCAGTCCTACAGGTATGCTGCCACCAGCTGTCTTTTATCCTGCGATAACAACAGCGCAATATAACACCGAAAGATGTGTAAAAGAGTATCCCCAACTCTACGACTAGTAAGGAGCCCTCGGCTCAGACGCATATCTCAGTGCTGTTCAGTAAATATGCATTTCTTCCATCAGAATAAAACGAGTTACTAAAAGCCCATTACAACTGATTCAATATGGTACAATTTCTGCCTTTTATAGGCAATTTACAGGAAGTGACAGAAAGTAATCATGAGAAATAACCAATAGCATACAAGCAGTACATGATACACGAATGAACAGACAAATATAAATAGAGAACGAAACAAGTAAAGTATATATAGTTAAATGGATATGGAGCCCTGTAGTAGTAGGTGGAGCTACAAGTTATTGAACCAATCACAGTCCTATTTACTTCCTACCGCTGGTCTTTAGTCTTTATTAGCGTTTGCTCTTGGTCTTTCATTAGGTTTATGGATGGTCAACTCCAGGATATGGCTTTCTTCTTCCCTCAAACTACTTTCTAACTCTCAACCTATGCTGACTCACTTCCTGCCGACCCTGCATGGTGCATACAGGGTCGGTAATGACTCATTCGCAGGGTCGTTCAATTCGATATCATTTATTCCAGCTATTCTGGTCATCTAATAGCTAATATCAGGAGGCAAGAATGTAGGTATAGTGTGCGCGCAGAAGTTGACAACATTAAAATCCACAACATTATTATATCAATTCGTTTTTGTTTACAACGGGTATGTCAGCTAGTGTTGCCATAAACATCTAGACATTTGGTTAATTATTAGTCAAACATTACCATATCATATTATGAAGTATGGGAATCAATGCAAAACCTTTGCCAGTAAGATTGAGTTTAATACAAAAATTAATAATTCGAAAAGTCATTTCCATAGCCTGCATACAAGAGATAATAACAACTCAACTGGTTACTTACCACAGATAAGACCAAGCTAAAAAAAACATGTTCGTATCACTTTTGGTTTGCAGCAATAGTGTGACCCTAGATTTTGGATGCCTTTAACATCCTTCTAATATAAAACAATAAGCATATGCCTGTTTATGTAATCAATAAATTACATCTATGAAGCGACAAAGACATCTTTTGTATCTTTTGTTTACTATGAAGACTTTGTTTGCCCTAGCGTTACAGTGCATTAGCCATTAAAAATCTGCGCGGCAACGAATCATTACAGTACTTGCTTGTGAAAGTTTCAGCATGTGATAAACAAAATGCTATCGTATGACCCTGTTCAAGTTATGGAGATGAATAATTCAATTATTACATCATTGATGGGTTTTCTCACTAACAGAACATAGCAAGAACCAAGATTATTTACAACCATGCCAATAAAAGAGAACCACAAATAGTCAGCTGGTGTGACTTGTTGAACAAACTCCTCACTTTTTTCTAAGCCACAGGTTTGTGATTTAAGTAACTGGTGGAAGAGTTAATTAAAACTATTAAATCAGGGAGTTCCTTATTTATTACTCAAAACGAAAAACTATGTGTTAATGCATGAAACAAAAACTTGCTAAACTGTAGCCTATATATTTATGCTAAAATTGAAACTGAATTTTTTGCTGTATGATATTATGTTGCCAAAGCCACAGATGATAGCAAGTTTTAAAATATTCAATTGTCCAATTCAAATATTTATCTAAATTCATATTAAAATCTAAATATGACAGACTTTAATAAAAAGAAATTAGTGGTAATTTTGGTAAGATGTTGTACATATGCCAAGTAGGACTATATTGATTATGGCGAAGGCACAAAAAAGCGTCGCATTCATGCTCGAAAAGTGAGAGAATGGGTACTTTGTACATGATGTAGAATAAAAACATCCTCAAACGCAACTACAATTGCGGAAGGGATCAATACGCATCGATCAGACTATTTTTAGTGTAATATATCAAAATGCAACAAATGTCCTTAACAATGGCAACTGTGAAATAAAAAGAATCTCAAATTAATTAGCTTTGGCCACCACCAGACAACCACAGAGTACCTTGTTATTGATCAATATTGTCATGGCAAACATTAAACAAAAGACAAATCTTTTAGTCTCATTGTCGCCAGTTGCTCAAAATGATGTTTTTATTTACATGGTGCAAATACAGATGTGATGATTCTGTAACTTATAAATTGATCAAAAGCTCATAAATTTTACAAGAACTCTATTTGTTGTTTCAAAAGAAAAAGAGAAGACATGGATGACTAATTTTTAAAATCAAATCATTTTTGTGAAGCTCTCAGTAACTTTTATTGAGGACATGAAAAAAGATTTTGTGTGAAAAAATGCCACCAGTTTTTGGTATTATTCAGGGGTCAGATAAACCAAAGTGGGGTAAAACTAAAAAAGTCAGCAGAAAAGGCAAACTTGGATACTCTTTACTTCTATTCATTTTCCCTATTACTTGTTACCCTTTTTGGCTTCACAATATTTTACCCTGTCAACCGTTTCCCACTGTTGAAGAATTTGACGTACGCAACCCCTGGAATCGCTGCTACACCCCTAACCCTTCACTCCCCTTGGACTTGTGGCCCTTTCTGCCAGTCTTTTACCCCCTTCCCTCTTTAATCAGCTTTATCCCCCTCTGATGCTAAAAACAGACAATGCAGGAATGAGAGCAGCTCAAGCTCAAGGATCTAGTTCAACCCCGTCCCTAAGGCCAAAGGAACCTATTCTAGTTACCCAGAGGATAAGGACAGTAGACGAGCAGTTCCCACTCAAATACATCCTCCAACTTGCCTGAAAGCCCATTTCCCTGCCCTTTTGAGCTACCTCGAGCTGTACCCAAGTCGAGGTAGCTACCCCGACCTGCTCGGTGTCCTGTACGACCATGCCAAAATATTCCCTAAAGGAAAGGAGTAGTTCCTTTGCAGACTGAGGACCTACAACTATCATCATGTAATGTATTCTGGTCTGTTTACCATGGACATCCACTAGTCTCGAGTATTATGCCTTTCTCCAGAAGGGACACTGTGCTGATCGACAGTGACAACAGTGTTCAGGCAACCAAATTACCCGGTATGGCAAGTGCCCATGGCTCAGACAAACATTTCAGCGTAGTGCTTGTGTAAGTGGCTATATTCTCAAGACAAAGTCCTAGAGGGTAATTATTCCTCTAGGGTGTTTGTGGCAAGACATGAGAACGAATGCAAAGAGTAAGGCAAAAGTCTCTCCTTTTATAGGAGAGCTCACAGGAACTAATTAGCATAAAGTACATGAAAACAAGAGCACAGGAAGTAATCAATCCAATGCAATCAATTATATAAATAGTGATCCAATCATGTAATGCAAATAAGTTAAAGGGTAACGGCGCCAAGTGGCTAAGGGCAGTGTCCTATCTCCTACTGTCCAATCAGAGGTCCTGCAGTGTTCCCAGGCTGTAGTTAGAATATGGTCCACAAAGTCGGTAATCCGAGGAAGGGTAGTTCCGGTTCCTCGCCTTGACTGAGTTTCTAGATGGTTTTGCAGTTCCTTGGTTATGTCGGCCGCCTTGTGCTGGCCCAGTATAGCTATACCGGATCGATAAGGGGTCAGCAACGGCCCTGCAGTGGTCACTACCAGCCCTGCAGACTATGCTACCGGCACAGTAAGACTTTCACCTGTACAGCAGTTGACCGAACGCTGTAGGTTAAAGTATAGCGCATTCTCTCGCAAGGATGGATAGTAAACTGCCTGCTTACTAGTAACTTCCATGAAAATCTACCACATTCATTCCTACTTTCTTGTGGGTGACAAGATCATCAGCTTACAGGCGCACAAGCTATCAGAAGCAGGCTGATTAAATATGCAGGAAGCGTGATGCAATCTTACAAAAAAGGTGGAGCCAATGGTATAGTATTTTGCTGCTCATTTGTAATCATATCTGTTTTATTTATACTTGAATGTAGTATGTTTTAGGACTGGTTAACACATTAAATTATGATTTTGTGGTTGGTGCATTCTATTGATAGTATTGTTATTACCTTAGGACACTTGCTATAAATGCCAGACTAGCTAGTACGGTCTAGTAGTAGTAGTAGTTGCTTGGTGTACCCTGAAGTACATTTTGGTTTTGTGACTCTTCAGCAATAAACTTATTACCTTGGATTGCATTGTGTCGTGTGTTTAGCCTGTTAGCTGTTAGAGTGAAGATTGATTGTTGAACTGCGGAGAGGAGAAGTAGATCCTGTAACAGCTGGGAGCTGTGGATCTGAGTTTGGAAGTTGTGTTTGGAAGCCATTGGTCTAGCTTCATTGGAGTTGTTCATTTGTAGATAGTTGTGTCCATGCATGAAGGGGGTAGAAAAATCCTTTACGCCACCCACTTCTTGCCCGGGTCAAACGTTTAATTTATTTTTATTCATGAGTTTTCAAAATATAGTATCATCGTAGTAGAAAAAAAGTAATGTTTTATAAAATTATAGTGGTCTTCATTCCTCCAACACAACTATAAGAGGGGATAACTTCACTCTACCATTTCAATATAAAACTTTTTATTTAAAAATCCAGTGTAATTGTTGCCTAAGAAATAATTTGCGTAAGATGTCAAACTTAAAAGCCCATTTTGTTTAAAAATTAAATAAAGTGTGTTTTTGAGAAAAATTGATGGAGTTTAGTTCATATTACAAGCTACTAGACCTTTCTGTAGTTTGCTATTTGGACATAAATTGTTTTTATTGCTTGACACTTCTGTAATCTAAATTTGGAGTTGGCTGTTCTTGTCATTGCTGCAGTAGAGAGTGTCTGCAACTCCCTTGGCCTCAGTCACTGCTGGGGTTTATTGTTATCAGGTATGGCAAATCATTCAGCCAACCACACTCCATGTATCCTGTGCTAACTCAAGAACCCAGCATTGACACTAACAGAATAAAATTTTATATTGAGGACCGCAACTCTTTAATGGGGCAAAACTGAATAAATTGATCAGCAAAGAAGATGCTTGATGTAAGAATAAATTCTTATTCCGAGTTCTATAGTTCATAAAAACGTAATAATCATTACATGCAACCAATCACAATCATAATTTGGATGCCCCAATCTATAAGTAACAAATAAAGTCATTGAGTTTGTAAATTTAGGCTATATTGAAGCTTTAGCTATTCGTATAATAGCTGCAGGATTAGATAGGGAACAGTGTTTGTATTTGAGAGACAGAGACTGAAAGAATTGGAACTCATACCTGCACAAGCCAACAAGGTGATCTTCAAGCATTCATTGCTTAATAATTACATCTATTCATCTTTGGTGTATGTAGGCAGAGCTGCTCAGGTGAGTCAAGATTCATGCACTTAATTGACTCTTAATGTATATATCAATATCATCAAAATTAACAACTACAAAAATTTTATTATTAGATTGAATTTTATCCAACTTTTTCCAGACTTTTGCCAATTATTTTATATTACATAGTTTATGATATATCTTGCCACTTTATTTGCATTCAAGGCTTAGAGTGGTGTTGCATTGTAAAACCTCATGTACATATAGCGATTACTAAGTGATTTCCTTAGCGATTGCGTGATTTTGCAACTTCTGTTTCCTGCAAAATTACTAGCAATCGCGAGCAGTTTATTTGAGGTTATCGCCAGGTTTTGATTGAGATCAAAAAATCGCTAGCGGGTTCGTTGATCAGCCAATCACAACGCAAAAAAACTTTATCCTTGTTTCCCCATAGTGTCTCGTCATATTCAGCGCTCCGATCTATCAACGATCTTATAATAAATTGAAACTATGCTTTGTAACAGGATCTTTGACCGGAATCGGTGAAGAATGGGTAATAGTGACAAGTTGCGCAATTTGGGGGAGGGACTTTCCCAATCGCTAAGCAAAGTCGCTAGCACGATCGCTATATGTAGATGAAGCATTGAGTACAGTGAAAAAATTGGTGATACAAAACATTTATATTCAAAGTATCACACAAAAGGATATTTCTTGAAGAAAATGCGTTTCCCCATACAAAACAAGATTATATTTATATTAAAAGCTTCGCTCTTCACGTTTCTTTATTTCCATTTTATCCTTTGATACATTGTTATTGTTTGTTATTGGTTATACAGCTCATACTATCATGGATACAAGAATGGGAGGCAGCAATGAATTCACAAGAAGAACAAGCTCTATAATTGCTACAGACTCCGAACTCTTTTGGCTTGCTGTTGTCTTAGGCATCATTGGATGTATTATTCTTTACATAGTAATCTGGCGACGATGCATTAAAGGTCGCTTCCAGCGACGTCAGCGCCAATATCGCTACTGGCAGCGTGATATTGAATTGCATCCAATGCAAGAGCAAGGTGTGCTCTTGCAACATCAGCAGCGACAGCGTCACCTTCAGCCGCCCTTGTTACGTCTGGAATGTAATGGTGCAGCCACCTTAATACGTTGAGAGTGTTTGCTCCATTAAATTATCTTACACACACAATACAAATGCGTCCTAGTTTTTCAAAATTTTCAGTTTGCTTTTTACTTTAGAAAAAAGATTATATGTTGTTGCTTTGTTTTTCATTTAAATATGGAGAGCTAAATGAACCGAAATCTGACAGCTCAGCAGCAAAGTCTCATAGCTGCATTACCAACCTGCGGGGGAAGAACTGCAAAACATTGCAAACAAAACATTGACAAAAACAGATTTTTATTTATAATGCGTTTATTAGTTCAATTTCATATTCTCATTTTCTTTGTATTTTATTTGATAATGTAATTGGTTTATATTTTACCAACTTTATTCTGTGCATTTATATATATATATACATCAGAATGACTAGTATTTTTTGTGATTTTTATTATTTCAATTTTTGAGCATACTCCATTAAAAATTACGCACACATAACAGGTTTAATTTACCATACATAAGGATCTAGTTTTATAGCAGTAAACATCGACCAAAAACGTACTATTAATTTTGGTGCTTCTTGACCTTAGTCATACAGGGTTTGATTTTATAAAATACATGAAGTTCTTAAGTGTGTAAAGAGGAAAATATTTCTATTTGTTAATGTTAAAGCTGCAATCAGCGCCTAATGCATAGCGGAGTGGTCCCAGTATTGATGATACGCCATCCGGGTATAAAACCAAAGCTACAAAACCGCATATTTGTTGCGTAGTGTTTTGTGCCATGCCTTCATGCTAATAACTGTTTATTACATCTACCATGTGATGAGTTAATATACAGCATAGACTTACCTCATCCCAGGTGTGGCAATACGGAGTAGCAATCCCTACTTAGTACAGCTGTAGGAAGCTATAGATAGTCTAACGCATAACTTTATATGTCATGACCTCTACAGAGTTAATCAGCATTGACCATCACATGATGTACATTGAAGGACTTAAAATGCTTGAAATCCACAAATCCGATCAAAGCCAGGTCAATCCACTTCACAAAATGTGTGGAGTTTATGCCAATTTATGACGGTGTAGCAATAGCGTCCCTTTAATTCTGAAACTGCTAAAAATAGAAACAAGCTACAGTTTTTTTTCAGACTGAAAAGAAATTTTCTTGTATATAAAGAAACATCAATTTATCTGTGCCTGTATAGAATATTGGAATGCTTAAAATGGTAAATGGTTGTCAATGGTTTACTTTTAGTAGAAAACTTTTGGGTTTGATAATAAAATTTTATTAATGTACTTTGTTTTTTACGATACGATTTATATTATCTTTTTACCAACCTCTAAACAAACTTACATTTTTAACAGATTATAATTTACCTGTACGTGGTTGAGAGACTTTTGCGCTGTCTTTAAGCAATTTTTTTAGGATAGAATTTTTATTTTGCGTTCAATGCATTGACTTTTTAAATAAGAGTAAAAACAAATTTGGCATATTGTTAGTTTCAGTTTCAATTGGCTCGGGGAGAACTTAACATGGTTTTTATAAAGATTTTTCACTCGTTTCATCAACCTTACATGAACCAGACAGAAAAATGTTACTGAAAAACAATCTCATAATTAGTTTTGCAAGACAAGATTGCATCAAGGTTGAACCAAGAATAGACCGAGTTTCTGCTACATCATGCGACCATCAGACGTAAGCTATCAATTAAATCACACTATGGTTGGCTGCACAACCAGTTATTGGCGTGGAACAGAACTATCTTTGGTTGTTGCCATACCAATGTTGCTTATATTTAGGAAGCACTCGTCAAACATTGATAAATTACTGATCAAAATGTGTTTACTGTAACTTCAAACTTATTGCATTCAAGATAGGAGATAAATGATCATTTCCTATCCATTGCAAGTAATAACCGTCTGTGACCTTGTTTGATTACAGCATTATATTAAAGTCGATATTTTTAGGTAACAGTACAAAACATAGAAGGACAACAGCTTTTGTTTCACTCGCAGATTTCTATAGCATTTTAGTTATTTTCAAAAGATTTTATTTTTGTCTTTAAAAGCGAGTTAGTAAGCGCAAAAAATAAATAAGGCATTGGTGAGAAATATTATTTTAATTAATGAAACTTGTTATAGCTAATTTCGCGTGTTAAAATCACACAAAAAGCTACAAATATTTTGATCAATGGTTGAAAAAGTATGGTTCTTCTGGTATCAATAAAGTGAGAGCAAATTATTTGATAAATACTCAGCTGTCGGTTATTATTAACTATAACTAATTGTCAGTTAACAATGGGTATAGTGACAATCTTTTTCAATCGGTTCAATTACTGGAAAGAGTTTATCGCCAGATGGAATTATAAACAAGAGTATGTTTCAGATATATTATTTAATTTGTTCTTATATTATTTTGTATATGCTTAAATGTGTTCAAAAGAAGGAAAACATATTAATTTCAAAGTGGAAATCAAAACTTTGACCTGCCAAGAGGTTTAAATTAGCAACTTGAACTAATTAAAAAGTGACAATAAACTTCGTATTTTTAAAAAAAACATGCATATTTCCTCAGATATTGTGATCAAAGACTTATAAAGTTTTCTATAGTTGTAAGACTTTAAAATAAATCCCAAAGATGGTAGTTTATATAAACTACCATCCCTGCCATACTTACAATAAATTTCACCAATGGGTTTGGAGACAATATATCTTGCACCTATTTTGATAACTTTTGTATGAGGCATGTTTATTCAAAATTGATTGAAACTCTCAGCCTACTTATATTTCTAGCCAGTAGAACCGACTACCTGGAAATCTTGAAACCCCTGGAATATGTACTCTTATTATCACTATTCCTATTAAAAAGTTAAAATAAAAACCGATCAATTTTCTGAAATTAAAAATATTAGTTTTTAAATCGCAACTCCAATAAAAGTTCATGATAATAATTTTGAGCAGCTGTTGCTTATCTACATCACCAAAAAATTTTGTTTGTTTTATCACATTGGAACTGTTTTACAAAATTTGGTTTAAACTTTTGTGAGCTAAGTAATTGCTTTTTTTAAATATTTGTTCTAAATTCTGTGAAGCTTTGCAATTCTTCTGGGAGGCTAACCAAAGCTGGCATTAATGTGCAATAAAATTAATTCAGCTTCACTACAGCAGCAACATAAAATGTGGTTTCACCAAACAGGCTTCAGTTTTTTGTCAATACCAGATATTCAATGTTGTTTTTAACTAGTGTCCGACACCCACTGACACATTTATCAAGTAGTGGGATGTATAAATTATACAAATACATCCAAGTTCAATTTATTCAGCTCTTCTGTACATTTGACAACTCAGTTAAATTTAATTTAACAAAGTGTCACATATAGAGATTCAGAAACAGCCATGTCATTGTGGCTATATTTACAAGTGTCATTCCAAGACATGTGATTGCTATCAATCATGGCTTTTTAATTTTGATTAGTTATAAAAAAAAAATTGCCTTCTTTGTGAGTCCAAAAAGAATGTCACTTGCTGCAACCATGATATTTAACCCTCATTTATTCCAGGTTTAAGATATCTAACTAAATTTCAATGACACACTAAAAGTTGTGTCTCCTTGTTTGTCTCGAGTTTGATTGCTTTTGATGCAGTAATACCATCCAGTTTAATGTCAGCGATGACTAAATAATATCTGTAGACTTATTCTATAGGTCAAAATGACATCCACAAAACATGATGGAGCAGAATTTGCCTCCTAGCTACTTAATTTTTTGTATCTGCCAATATTTTCATTCAATATTCAGCTGTCATTTTTAACCAAAGAATTATTACCTGTTATAAATACCCAGTCTTTTTCAGATTGTCAACTTGTTTGAAATGGAGTTGAAAAACTTTTACATTCTGCTGCAGGGATGGGAACAAATGCAATTACATTTTTGATTAAATTTTCAAAATCGGTATTTTTTTGGTCTTTTAAAAACTTGAATTTCTATTTAAATTAGAAGGTTTCAAATTCAGGGGCATTTAAATTCATATTTGAACTTGAATGTTAACAATTACAGGCATTTGATTTTATATTCAAGTTTAAATTTTAGCAATTGTTGATATTTGAATTTATATTTGATTTTAATTGTGTAGTTTTTAAGGTATTTGAACTATATTTAAATTTAAAAAAAATTGCGAAAGGACATGCAGTTGAGTTTTCATTTGAATTTCGTGACTTGCAGTCAAGGCATTTGAATTTTATTTGAGTTTGTTGCATGGAGTTGGTCTTACCCCTGCTCTGTGTTATGATGTGCATCATGTAAGCCATGCCCTGTAGATTACTACTTATTTCATTGATAAGCAAACAAACTTATGGTAACTTAAGTTTAATTACAGCAAAGATGCTTAAAGAGCTCTCTCATGAATTGCACCATAAATAAGCTATAATATTATCACTACGAAGACTATAGCATAGTAAAATAATAAGCGAACGGCGTTAAAAGTTTTTTAAACCATCTGTAGTTTTTTCTAAACTTGGCTGTTTTATATTAAAGTTTCCACAATACTACATAACAATCAATGCACTATATTTAGCTGTGTAACAGACATGTGATACAGCTAACTAATTAGTGAGCGGAAGCTTTTGGTTTTCTCTAAATAAAGAAAAAATGACTTGAAGTGTGCTTGATATTGTTTTTACCTTGATAAGAAAGATGACTGATATAAAAACAAAACAAAACTTTGAAGTGTAATCATTGTTTGAATGTATTGCTTTGTTTAATGGAGATTGAGATTCATTTTTGTTTACCAAAGTTTGTTGTATCAGGGCATTGAGTCGAGACACAAACAAATAAAAGTAACAATTCGAACACAAAATAAATGCAGTAACAAATTATAGCATTAAAAACGCATCATCATCCCTCGACTTGAAAACATCCTGGTTGTTGAATGACCGAGCACATTTTTCACCTCAATTGGCTGTTAATGTTATAGCACATGTACTTTCTGTTTAGTTTGTAAAAACTCAGATCGGTTGCTAGGCAACGCTTCCTAGCCAAGCTTGTGGTAGCCTTACCAACACAACTTTTTAAGATCTAATCCTGTTTAAAAAGTGTTTTTTTTTTTTCTTACATCTGCAACAACAAAGAGTAGCTATACAGCTCACAGAATTGCAAGTAACCACTAGAACTGTTACAAATGTTGAATAAAGACGTTAGAAATCAAGTAAATGAAAATATTACGATTATAGAAGCAAAATATTACTTATAATTTAAATAATGTCTGGAATAAACGTTACAGAAATGAATCCCAATTTGTTGCGATATATAAGTTTGTTGGGTGACCTGTAAAAAACTGACTGCCAATCCAGATTAATACAGAAACTTTCTCAAACCATCAAACTTTATATTTCAAAGCTCAACTTTGTATGAAAAAGTATTCTGACGCTGATGTTGTCCTTACAAAAAGTAAGCTAATGATTACCTTTGATGATGAGCAAGTTTGAACTGGGCCTTGTGGTTCAGTCACGAGATGGCAGATAAAGGATTTACTCACTGAACCATATCACCAAGTATTGCATGTTTGGTGCTCACAAAATAATCTTTATCATTTTAAGCTGGTGTTAATGCGCATTCAGGTTGGAATTCAGGATGTCAGAGTTATCTGTAAACACTTCTACATACAATAGCGGTACAGTACATCTTAGTAAAGGAGATTTAGTAAACCTTACAATACATGGGATATTTGGTACACTCGGTATTGTGCTAAACATCATCACAATAATTGTGATAAATCGAGGGAATCGTTTCGGTCGAGGAATGAATTTACAGCTACTAAATGTTGCAATAGCAGATTTAGCATCAGCTATTTTGACACCTTTCAGTGGCTTTGCTGGAGGAATAGTGACTATAAGCTATCTAGACAACTTAGCCTTATGTCGAGCGCAACAGTATCTCACAACTGTAGCGTTCTGTGGAAGTCTCATCGGCAGTGTCATCATCAGTACAGAGAAATGTGCCGGCGTATATCTCCCTTTTAAGATGCGAAGATATCGACGGAACCATTTGCTGGTAGTAATACTTCTAGGTTGGATACTAACTTTTGCAATGAACAGTAATTTACTTATGAGCAGTGGACTGTATATCATGGCAGATTTCGATGGTGCACGGATATGCATTCCAGACAAGTCGGCCGCAGATTTGTCTTGGAAAATCATCCATCTTCTCAAATTTTCTTTCCCTGTTTCTGCAGTTATTTTATCCTACACATTGATTGGCTTGAAGCTTCTTAGGAGGCAGCGAATTGGAGAAAGACACAAATACAATCAACGAAGAAGCCACAAACAGGTATACTCAAACGTTTCACACCAGTGCAGATAACTTTATGGAATTAAAGACAAGTTGGTATAATCAGTGGGATGAAAGAGTAAAACCACATTTGCAATCTTGACGTTGGCTCTGCAGAATAGCCAGTAGTTACTAAAACTAGAACTGTTCGTTTCAGTTTTCAACTGTCTTCTATGGTAATTGTCACTTAGATGACTTTTTATAAATATAAATTATTTTTTCTGGTGAGACCTGAAGGAATCTCTACTATTTACATGTAAAAGTGTGACTTGGTAACAAAGATGTTAGGCTATAAAATTATTTTGATTGCAATAATGAGTTCCGGTACAAAACAGTATTTTCATGTTGAAACCAAAAGTATTAATTTAATATAAAGTTTGATGACAAGCAGAACAAGAAAATTAATAAATGATGATTTAGTTCAGAAGTTGTTTTGTATGTCAGATCAAACACGATCGAAAAATAAATTATTATCTACAATTTATGCATGTCATGTGACACGCTAGTTGATCTGACCATCGGTTAGGCTCAACCAGTTGTTTACGGTTAGTCGATTTTACTAGGATTAAAATAGTTTTTTACAACAGAGACAATGTTATTGACTATTGCAATAGGGTCATAATAAAAATCTTTTGTTTAAACCAGCAAAAAATGTGAGGTTTTGTAAAAAAATCATGGTGCAAAGCTGTACCTGGAAACCTCAACAGTGATGGCTTTTTTTCAATTGTGGAATGAAATAACCAAAAGGGTAGTGCACTGTTCATTGAAATTATATTTCATTGTTGCAGGCGTACCTGATGTTGGCTGTAGTTGGTATATTATCAGTAGCCGCGTGGACTCCTTATATGGTACCCAGTCTAATGTCTAGCTTTAGCAGCTCTACTGATGCAACATCAATATCACAGCCTACCGTCCTCAACATGATTTTTTTTGCTTTAATGCTTTCAAACTGTTTCACAACACCTATCATTTATATGATATTCAGCAAAGATTTCCAGGTAAACTTTGTGTTTTTAGAAAGGACCAACTCAATTTTAAATCAAAATTGTTTGTAAATTACAAGTTTTTATTTACATACTTCCTGTTTCAGATGGATACACTAAAAATAATGTGCGGAAAGCAGACAATGGACAGATGCAGAATAAATAACCAGACAATAGCTAACTCTAATTGCAATCAACAACTTTGTGCAGACAACCGCTGGTTACGCACCAACACTCTGCGCCCTCCTTCATGCTCCAACATTTCTTCCTCCGAGAGAAGTTCTGTCATTAGCAAGCTGTCTCTTTCCACATCTGAGGAGAATGATGATACAAAAAAACGATGTTCCTTCACCAATTTTACACAATCAAAGCCAGAAAATGAAATCTCTCTTAACAGTCATTGCCCTATTAGAATAACCGTTACATCATGTGAAGAGAATGTGGATAGCTTCACTGAACATCCTGAGGTGTTTTGCTAATTATACATAAATTGCAATCGAATTGGACAATCATATTTATACCCGAATTAGATTGTCAGTCCAAACTCTACTTGTTACTAATCTGTTCATGAAAATACAGTATTTTGATCTCTCCGCCAATGCTAGGGGCAACTTTTGCATTGCAAAACAATAGAAAACTTGTGCGACTCACATTATTGTCTTTCCGATCGCCAATAGTTTCAAAAGTTAAACAACTACATTTTTATAAAAATTTCCCTGATGCTGAGTCCATGTATGCAGGCACCTCACAACAATTCTATGCAGTGCAATAAAGTGTACATTGGTTCATCTTAGGTCGGAGTTTAACTTTTTTGCTCGAAAAAAATTAAGCCTAATGTTGCACGTCTTACATTAACAGTTACGTCAATCAATGATGAATTTATATATTTGTATAATGTAAAGCATATAAATATGCAAAGTTTATGCTAATCAAAATGCCAACTTTTGAAGCTATTTTCAGCAAAAATTACTTTACGACTTGCAATATTTGCTCAATATCCCTTATATGGTTGATGAGCTGTTACTATGCGCTGCTTTGTTTGTAATAAGAGCATGAGACTTTTATGCAACAAATAAATACTGTAGTGGATTTTGGTCTGATTACCACAAAACACCACTAATCTCGGGTATTCTACCTCTCTCCAGAGGGGACACTGCCTGTACGACAGTGACAACTGCTGATCTTTTACTGCCGGATCAATTGGCGAACACAGAGCCCACGGCTCAGACAAACTACACAGCATGTTAACTTGTAAATGGCTTTTATTTGCATATTACCAATTCTAGGGAGGCAGTCCTCTAAAGTAATAGCAAGTCCAGGAATGAGTGCAAAGAGCAGCGGTGTAGCCTGCCTTTCGATAGGAAGTTATTTACATGCTTACGTTACAATGCATTGACAGGAAGTAATTAGACTGATATAAACAGATATATAAACAGCAAGTGAATGATAATGCAAGAACAGGTTAAATGAAGAACAGGTTAAACCTAGCCTCAACCCGAGGCTAGGTATAACCCGGGTTATACCTAGCCTCGGGTTGAAGGTACTTTTGGTCCAAGGAAGGGTATTTCCTGTATTCATTGTAGTGAATCTCGTCAAGCTACTTTCGAGATCATCGGCTAAGGCAGCCATCTTGTGCTGGCCTGGTTGCTGTGCCTGCTGAGATGGCAGGAGTCACTATTGGCCCAGCAGGCTGTACAACGAGCCAATCACTAGCGCTTAGGTCTGTGTTGGTACTTTGACACTTCTTGCTCATGTATGGCTGGTATCTCCAACGTACATGGAGGCTTTTACAGGTACCATGCACCAAAATCTACCACAATACCATGCATTTTGAGTAAGGTAGGCAATATCCGAAATATTCTTTTGCCCCATGAAACTAATAAATAATCAGAAAAACTGTAATGTGCCAAATGGCAGCCATCAGCAATAACTCATCAAAATGCATCAACAGCGTGAACGCTTCAACTGATTATATTTATGTATGTAAATGAGGTATTCTTTTTAACTTGCGAAATGTGGGAATTGCTCACTCTCTCATGTTGATAATTTTATCATTGTTTGGGTCATCTCAGTAAAATTGCAAAATATTTTAGTTAGAAAGTTTTGAGTGGCAGCATCAACAAATATTTTTGCAAAAATGATTCAACAAAGTGTGTCAACTTTTTTTTAAAAAACCAGCTGATTATTTTTGAATTAACTCTTGCTTACACTTTATCACTCTGCTTGCAATGTCACTCTGATCTGATTCATCTGACAAAAACTTGTTTAGTTGTTTTAATTACAACATCAGAACTCCCAGTTGTCTTAACAATTACCATATCAAAGTTAAGCTTTATTTCATAATCCTTAGCATTCACAATATCTTTCGAGGAAATTCAGTGCAATTGATATTGTGACAAAGCATTGAGCTTTTTACCAGAGCATATTGTGCTATTTTTTCACCACCAAGCGAAAATTCAGAATGTATGAAATCGTTTCTGTTGGAGACTGTGGATTAACGATTGCTCCAAACAGGATTACGATATAGAGAGCTACTAAATATATATCGGTTAATCATAATAAATATTCAAACTAATTGTCGTCTTAGCGGTTCGGCGCAGATAGAGAAAAAAGGGCATGTAAGGCATGAACCGTAAAGAAACTTGAGGTGCTATTTCAATGCAAGTATAAGGATAAACTCACAGTTTTCACAATTTTGTTGGAATGGATTTAATTTTCACAGATTGGTATAAACTATTGGTAAGCTGGGCAGTCAGTAACAGTCTTACCAGCTCCTCATATTTGAAGATCTGTTTCAACGAATCCTGAGATGGGTTTGCATCCGGCATTCGGAGTTAGCCTCTATTGTGTCCTTGTTCTTGGAAAGAACACAACTCCTGCCACAAACTCATACACATTCCTATCCATGTATTTCAGAAGCTCAGTGAATTATTAGGGTTGCTTAAGATTATAATCTTCAGCTATTTGACTCATAAAGCCAGGATGCTATACAGTGGAACATGTATTTAGCTACATCAATGTCTATAAGCTTGAAGATGATCATTTTGAGTGAACTACCTCAAAGGTGCTGTTGGTTGCTTTATAGTACAAGTAGAAAAGGTAAATACTAAAATTTAAATTCCATATGTTAGTTTTCAACTGATCATTGCTTTGGTGACCTCAAACAAGTTGACAATGATTGTTTTAAACATTTTTACGTCATGGTTTTGTTTACGTTAGGAACATGAAGCAAAGCTATTTTGTTTACTAATGAACACCAATTTATTTAATATTGTTTTTCAATCTCTCAATTTTGATAGACTGCTAGTTGATATGATGTCAAAAGTATTTATTTAAACCGAAATGATTATTTAGGAAAAAGTGAAGTACGAAACGTTTTTAAAAAGATCATTTTTTGTAAAATTTTTACAATCAATTTTGTTGACCTCGACTTTATATTTTTTAATATGAAACTACTGACGTTCTCCACCATGTTTTATCCTTGCTTAATCAATGCATGCTTAATGAAAACTCATTATAAACATTGCATTGTTTTCAGTTTTAGAATCTACTCCAAAACAAATATGGACCCCATAAGAGGAGAAGGGATTGCAGGACTAGACGGCACCGACGGACCATTAATTAAAGGTTTTATAGCCAGTCTTGGGATAGGTGCTGCCATTTTCTTTGGCATGATTATTTTTCTAGCCGGGAAAGGATGTTTACTTCTTTATAGAATATACTACCGACGACAGCAACAACACCAACAACGGCAAGATGTTGAAATGAACCATATTCCAGAACAGATTGAGCATTTGCTTTTAGGTCGGCAAAGACAACCACCTGGAATTTTTTTAGACCGCAATGGATCAGCTACTTTTGTGAGATAGCTTGTATTAAAAACCTTAGTAGGGTCATCTTTCACACCTTAACTTATGTGATTAGAAACAATTTACTCTGATTTTTAGTTAGAAGTATTGTGGTAGATTTTGGTGAACAATCATAGTAAACCGGGAGTTTACTCCACTATCTCTACACCGAGTGCGCTAAAGTTTCACCCACAGCCATCGGTAAGATGCTGCGCCGGTAGCAGAGCTTTACTGTGCCGGTAGCACAGTGTGCAGGGCCGGTAGTGACCCCTTCTGATCCGGTGTGGTGACTCCGGGCCGCTCAGAGATGGCTGCCATAGCAGAGGACTTCTAAAATCAGTCAAGATCCTGCATTAAGTCAAGAACAGAAAATAATCTTCCTTGTATCCGAAGTAGCAAAGACCGCTAGCTAACCAGAGCCTTGGGACTCTGTAGGACACACTGATTGGACAATGGGAGATAGGACTCCGCCTCGAGCCACTTGGCGCTTAATCGATTTAATCTTTGTTCATTGCATGATTGGTTATTTATATATGTAATCACATTGGTCTAATCACTTCCTGTACCTTTACTGTTATACAATTTTATGCTAATTACTTCCTGCCAGTTACCTATACAAGGGCTGGCTTTGTTCAGATTCATTGCACTCATTCTCATGTCTTGCCAATAACCCTAGTGGATTGCCACCCTAGGACTTTGCCTATTGAGAATAAAGCCAGTATTCAAACTGCACTCTTTGTTGTTTGTGTGAGCCATGGGCTCTGACTATACCGGATAAGTCGGTTGCATTATTACACAGTTGTCACTGTCGAGCAGCACAGTGTCCCCTCTGAAGAGAGGTATAATATTTGAGCATAGAGGATTTCCGTGGAACAACAACGGAATCCATCACAATATCTGCTTTGGTAAATGATACATTTGTGGTGGACTTTGGTACCTGTCACTTCTGCGCATTCCATGCAGACATCATAATATGGATCGTGCTACATAGCCATTTGCAGGAAAAATACATTTTACATAAAAAGCAAGAAAAAACTATACCGGCACAGAGCACTGCACAACTAAATTTACTCGACCTGGGTTAGACCCGGGTTAAGATACCACATTGGAAAGTTATGATGCAATCATGGCACTATACTGGAAATAACCTGAGGTATCTCCAGAATGCTAATCTTCACCTTGACAACAAAGAAATGCTAAAAAAGTGTTAGCACAAAGGCTCTAGATGATGTAATAGGTCACGACATTCCCTAAAGAAGCTTTCTGGATACCATGACCAGAAGGCACCCCACAATAGCAGGCGCTAGTGCTGATAGACAGTATATTAAAACCTAGCATAAAAACTTTTTTAAACTTTTAGGACAATCAAGGAATGTTTGTGATACTGTTTCAGAGTATGAAATAAATATACTCCATTGTAATAAGCTGGCAAGATTATTGATGGCTCTCACTTCCTCCCTCTTCTCTCTCCACCATAAAATCATTCATTGTTATTGTATGCCCTTGCGTAATTTTGTCAAAACTATTGCGCAATGTAATGAATTTACTCCTAAATGTTGAAAAAAGTTTACCAACTGATTTTGATTATTTTATGTGATTAGTGTAACCAAAGTTGGAAGGAATTTGTCCACAATTGGTAGTCATGTGCACTACCAATCACATCGCACATTCTTTGGATATTAATTAAAATTGTCGAAGACTAAGCTTATGAAAAGCTCAGCTTGTGTTAATTTAATCAAAAGCTATCGGATACCGCTTTTCACAATACGGTTATTAAACAATGGATGATTTAATGTATACTTGGCCTTATGTGTCCTAGCTGAGAGCACACATGGGAAGTTTTGATCTAGCATGGCTCACTCTTGTGTATTATTAGAATTAGCTGAGCACAGCTTTGAGAAGCCGGCAAAACTAAAAAAATCCTTGATGCCTGACAGAAAAAAATTTAGTATTGAAAGCACTGGAGGAAATGGTAGCAGACACTGGCAAAATCCACTACATGTTGCGTGCTATTTTATTTTACCAAACCTTTGAGACCTTGTTTTACATACTGGTATACTTGGCTGACAGCATGCTGCTATGTTTAGTGTTTTAGTTTTACTTATGCAGAAAGAAATTTGATAAACTAAATAAAAACAAATGTTGCCGTTGACAGTGAAAGTTTAAAAAAGTGTTTTGTTTTCCTCGTCTTGCTGTTTATTAATGGCTAAAAAGAACTTTGGTGGTTTAGCGTAACCACGAATCTTTCAAAATAAAAAATAGTTGGTTCAATTAATGATGTCATTTTTTAAAATCTGATTTGGCTAGGTTAGATTTTATCTCTGAAAAACATATCAGGAAAAATTAGTAAAATTACAATTTTTGGCACCAACCTATATGTTACAAAACAAAATACAACAAACTGTTTTGCTCGAGTTTTCTATTACTGTGTTTATTTATTCTTTTATAGTAAATCACAAAGTATGATATTTCTAATTTTCCATTACCAATTTAAGTCTATAGCAGTAGCAATGTAGGATCAGGAAAACCTTCTTGCCCTTAGACACCACGACAGAGATCTGCTGCTACATTACTACTTATAGCATTGGATGAATCAGACCAATAACCGTTACTTGGTCTTCTCTTCCAAGCATACATCAGTCAATGTGAAAGACACAGGGCTGAGAGGATAACTAGTGCCCATATGCCACACAGAAATGGTGTATGGTGTACACGCCAATGAGCCTTTACGCTGAAAAGAGTGGTTAATCATTGGACAGTGGTTACATAAGAACCCAGTCCAACAGTACATCTTATGCGCTCAAATGTGATAGATCGTATCTTTAGACTGCTCATTTTGCCTATTTTGTCTACAACAGTTCTTGCTTGCACTTCATGTTGAACCACTAAAAAAGGTCCCATGATATTATAGTCTGGTCGAACTTGGAGTTGAAGCGAAGTATAAAAAGTTTTGCCTAATTCTTCCTAGTTATGACTAACGTGCAAGATCAGGAGGGAGTGATAACCACATTAGACAAAATCGCGCATCAGTTTTGTGATTAAGTTTCTTGCTGTTGTTGGTAAATGAAGTTGGCAAAGATTGTTCTATTTTTTAGAAGCTGTGAAAAAGTCTTGCACAGAAAGATATCAATTGTTTTGAATAAACGATGGTTGATGCAGACTTTGAGAAGTGTCCCTTTTGCAGGTTCGGCCATAGCTGATTATCACCCATATGTTTTTGGAGTTAACCTCTATTGTGTCCTTATTCTTAGATAGAGCACAACTCTATCCATAAGCTCACAAGTATTATCATCCGTGTATTTTAGAAGCTCCGTGAAATATTAGGCTTGCTTAAGACTATAATCTTCAGCTATTTGACTCATAAAGCCTGGATGCTATATAGTGGAACATGTATTTAGCTACATCAATGTCTATAAGCTTTAACATAATCATTTTGAGTGAACTACCTCAAAGGTGCTGTTGGTTGCTTTATAGTACAAGTAGAAAAGGTAAGTATCAAAATTTAAATTTAATTTGTTGATTTTCAACTGAACATTGCTTTGGTGGCCTCAAAAAAGTTGACAATGATCGTTTTAAACATCTTTACATCTCAGTTTTGTTCAAGTAAGGTATACGAATCAAAGTTATGTTGTGTATTGATGAACACTAGTACTTTAATATTGTTTTTCAATATCTAAATTTTGATAGAGTGCAGGTTGATATGACTTGAAAAAATATATTCATGGACCGAAATGATTATTTAGGAAAAAGAGAAATACCAAACTTTCTTTAAAAAGATCATTTTTTGTAAAATTTTTATTATCAATTTTGTTGACCTCGACTTTATATTTTTTAATATGAAACTACTGACGTTCTCCACCATGTTTTATACTTGCTTAATCAATGCATGCTTAATAAAAACTCCTTATAAATATTGCAGTGTTTTCAGTTTTAGAATCTACGCAAAAAAAAAAATATGGGCGCCTTAAGAGGAGAAGGGATAGTAAGATTAGACGGCACCGGCGGAATATTAAATAAAAGTTTTATAGCCAGTCTTGGGATAGGAGCTGCCATTTTCTTTGGCTTGATTATTTTTCTAGCTGGAAGAGGATGTTTACTTCTTTATAGAATGTACTGCCGACGACATCGCCGACACCACCAACAACAGCAACAACACGGACAACGGCAAGATGTTGAAATGAACCATATTCCCGAAGAGATTGAACATTTGCTTTTCGGTCTGCAAAGACAACTACCTGGAAATTTTTTAAACCGCAATGGATCGGCTACTTTTCTGAGATAGCTTGTATTGAAAGCCTTAGTTGAGTCATCTTTCACATCTTAACTTATGCGATTACAAACAATTTACTCTGATAGTTTTACTTAGAAATGTCTGCTTTGGTAAATGATACGTTTGTGGTGGACTTTGACGGCAGTCAGTTCCGCGCATTACATGCAGCCATCATAACATGAATTGTGCAATTTAACCAGTTGCAGGGAAAAATTATTTTACATAAAAAGCAAGAAAAATCTATACCAGTGCATAGGTCTACCAGGCCTGGGGTTAGACCCTGGTTAAGATACCACATTGGGAAGTTATGATGCAATCATGACACTATATTGGAAATAACCTGAGGCGCCTCAAGATTGCTAATCTTCACATTGACAACAAAAAATGCCAAAAAGGTGTTAGCACAAAGGCTCTGGATGATGTAATAAGTCACAACATCCTCCTAAAGAAGCTCTCTGGATGCCATGACCACGAGGCACCCCGCAATAACAGGCACTAGTGCTGGTAGACATTATATCACTTTGCCTAGCATAAAAACTTTTTTAAGCTTTTAGGACAATAAAGGAATGTTTGTGATAGGACAATCAAGGAATGTTTGTGATACTGTTTCGTAGTATGAAATAAATATACTCCATTGTAATAAGCTGGCAAGATTATTGATGGCTCTCACTTCTTCCCTTTTCTCTCTCCACCATAAAATTATTCATTATTAGTGTATGCCTTTGCGTAATTTTGTCAAAAGTGTTGCACAGTGTAATGAATTTACTTCTATGCGTTCAAAAAACTTTACAAACTGATTTTGATTGTTTTATGTGATTACTATAACCAAAATCGGAAGAAATTTGTCCACAATTGGTAGTTAGGTGCACCAAAATAAATGTTTAGCTTATTGCATCTACGGTCTTTGGATATTACTTTATTTAGAATCGTCGGAGTCTAAGGCTATAAGAACCTCAGTTATTATGTTAATGCTTTTCACAATACAGTTATTAAACAATGGATGATTTACTGTATACTTGGCCTTATGTGTCCGAGCTGAGAGCACAAGTGGAAAGTTTTGATCTAGCATGGCTTGTTTTAGTGTCTTATTATAGTTAGCAGAGCTTTGGACAGCCGGCAAAAACTTGAAAACCCTTGATGACTGACAGAGAAAATTTAGTATTGCAAGCACTGGAGGAAATTGTAGCAGACACTGGCAAAATCTACTACATGATGCGTGTTATTTTATTTTACCAAACCTTTGAGACTTTTTTCTACATACTGGTATACTTGGCTGACAGCATGCTGCTATGTTTAGTGTTTTAATCTTACTTATGCAGAAAGAAGTTTGATAAACTACATAAAAACAAATGTTGCCGTTGACAGTGAAAGTTTGAAAAAGTGTTCTGTTTTCCTCATCTTGCTGTTCATTAATAGCTAAAAAAACCTTGGTGGTTTAGCGCAACCAAGAAACTTTCAAAATAAAAAATAGTTGGTTCAATTAATGATGCCGTTTTTCAAAATCTGATTTGGGTACGTTAGATTTTATCTCTAAAAAACATATCAGGAAAAATTGGCAAAGTAACAATTTTTGACACCAACCTGTATGTTGTAGTGGATTTTGGGGGCTGAAACCCACTAGCTAAGGTTGGTAGCGAGCTGCCACTAGTTGTTAGTTCAACCTGTTACAACAACAGGGTCGGTAGTGTACTGAACACATGTAAGATGAAGTATCCCCAACTTTACAACCAGTAAGGAGCCCTCGGCTCAGACGCATAACTCAATGCAGTTGAATATCTATGAATTTATTCATCCAGAATAAAACGAGCTGGTAAAAGGAACTTTACAACTGACTTACTAGAGCAAAGTTTTGCCTTTTATAGGCGATTCACAGGAAGTGATTAGGCACTTTATCCAATTACATAACAAGATTACAATATGCGCGAATGAATACAGGTAAATAAATAAGAAACGAATGAGATTAGTTATATGGGGCTAAAGGTAATTGACGCCCTGTAGTGGTAGGTGGAGTTAGAGGTTAATGCACCAATCACAGTGGTTCCTATTTCCTGCCTTCAGTCCTTAGCCTTTCTAGCTTTTTTACTTTTTCTTTCTTTAGTTTTAAAGGTGGTTATCTCCAGTAGATGGCTCTCTGCTTCTCCCAGGTTACTTTTGGGTCCATAGTCTATAGTGACTCACTTCCTGCCGGCCCAGTGAGGTCAGTACTGCTCCATACAGGGTTGGTACTGCTCCATACAGGGTTGGTACTGCTCCATACAGGGTCGGTATAGCTCCACACAGAGTCGGTACAGCTTTATACATAGTTTCGGTCACTTCGGTATGACCATTTTTGGTCATTCTGGTCATCTAATAGCTAGTATAAGGATGCCAGAATGTGATACAATGTGTGAGCAGACATAGTGAACATTGGAATCCACAACGTTGTTACCAAACAAAATACAACTAAACTGTTTTGCTCGAGTTTTCTGACACTATGTTGCTTACTATAAAAGAATAAATAAACAAAGTATGATATTTCGAATTTTCCATTGCCAATATAAGTCCATAGCAGTAGCAATGTAGGATCAGGAGAAACTTCTTGTCCTTAGACACCACGACAGAGATCTGCTGCTACATTACTACTTATAGCATTGGATGAATTAGACCAATAACCATTACTTGGTCTTCTCTTCCAAGCATACAGCAGTCAATGTGAAAGACACAGGGCTGAGAGGATAACTAGTGCCCATGTGCCACACAGAAATTGTGTACACGCCAATGAGCCTTTATGCTGAAAAGAGTGGTTAATCATTGCACAGTGGTTACATGGGAATCCAGTGCAACAGTACATTTTATGCACTCAAATGTGATTGATCATATCTTTAGACTGCTCATTTTGCCTATTTTGTCTACATCAGCTTTTGCTTGCACTTCATGTTGAACCACTAAAATAGGTCCCATGATATTATAGTCTGGTTGAACTTGAAGTTGCAGAGGTGTATAAAAAGTTCTGCCTAGTTTTTCCTAGTTATGACTAACATGCAATATCAGGAGGGAGTGACAACCGGTTTAGACAAAATCACGCATCAGTTGTGTGATTAATTTTCTGGCTGTTGTTGGTAAGTGAAGTTGGCAAAGATTGTTCTATTTTTTAGAAGCTGTGCAAAAGTCTTGCACAGAAAGATATCAATTGTTTTGAATAAACGATGGTTGATGCGGACTTTGAGAAGTATTCCATTTGCAGGTTTGGCCATAGCTGATTATTTATCACCCATATGTTTTTTATGACTTGAGGAATATCCATTCTATTTTCATTTCTACAGCAAATTTCTAAAACATTGAACGTGTGTCTTAGCTATGTCCGCATTATATCATTGGCGCATGCTGAATAAAGATATTCATTTGAAACATTGTGAGAAAAGCATATGTTATCGGCGAAATAAAAAACTGACCCTTTGATATCTAAAGTGTGCATTTTCTATCAATTTGCTTCTTTTGAGGTTAACTGGTCTCTGGCAGCTAAATTGTAGCTTTTCCTCCAGTAGTAATAGCTGTGAATGAAATGCTAGAAGTCTCTCAAGGTTAGATAACTTCTGTTCACATCAGCATCACTTCTCTTGAAAGGCTTGATTGTGGGGTTTGGAGATACACAGTGACCCGGATATCAATTTTTTTGCAAAGTGTTCAAGTGAAGAATTTGAATGAGAAAAAATTGTTGGGGACAAAAAACAGGGGTTTAACCATACACTAATTTACATATAGCTCATCATTGTTTACGATTAGCATTTTGTAACTAACATCATTTGAATAATAAAGGCGAACAGTTTGCTATACACAATAGCTTAGAACCTTTTGTATGTCATATAGCTACTTAAATCCGATCACATAAAACTAATACAAGCCTTTCAAGCAAGTTCAGATTTATACAATAAATACTGGAGTCAACGAATTACGGAGTTGTCTAATCTCTATTGCATAGATAACTCCCAAAATTGCTTGTTTTTTACCATACACAACTTGTAATCAACTAATTGCAATTTATAAATGACTGATTTTAAAACTCTTGGCTCAGTAAATTTTTAGAAATCAATGTTTTTATTCCATCATTGCTTTATCCTGCTTCACCAAACATATCCTACCACCACTATGTGTAAGTTAAGTCAACTATTTTTAGCAATGTAATCTTTCAAGTACATTACCCTTTCACTGTGACCTTTAATGATGGTTTTCCTAAAGTTGATTTTGCTACGCATATAAGACTAAGAAAAATGCATGTGACATGAACAACACTGTTGTATTGAATAATGTGCCAAATTTACTATGAATTTAAAAGCATTTACAATTGCTCCATAAATATATAAGCAACATTTTAATTAGTTGAATGAAAACTGGTAGATTGGAAACTAGTGAATAAATTCAAACCTGTGCGGGTTGTGCAGCAAAATGATAGCGGAGAAACTCACAAGTATTGGTAACAGATTACAGGCTTCTGCTTCTTCTGCTTCTTCTAAAATTGATTTATTTTAAACATTCAGAGCTGACAACAGGTCAGATAAAAATGTTGGGACTAGTATCTATCAGCAGATGAGTTAACCAATCATGAACAAGAATAAAACTGAACTGAACAAAACAAATTTAAAAATATATATAAATATTTTCAAAAACATTTGTTTTATTTTAACAATATCAAAGTGCTTGTAACTGCCCTCCCAGAACAATCATGAGTTTCGTACTGATGTTTGATGGGTTTGTATTTGTACATCAAGAACACCGTGAAACTAAAATTTTGTTATAAAATGGTTAACAATACTGGATAAAATAAAAGAACATGCAGAAATTACATTATAGACAAGGTTTTCATGTGAACTTAAAAAATACACAATAACAAATAACAATAAAACATACCTCTATCACCCTTTTCCAGGAGAGAGTTAGTTGGTAATACAAAGGTCTATAGTAGCATGTAGAATATGTAGTATGCAAGCAGTAAAGCGTGTTAGTTGGTAAAAGCAGAACCTTATGTTCTGAAGGTTCGAGTATAAATGAATATTTAGACAAACAGTTGATAAAAATGGAGGAAAGGTGAGGGGAATCATCGGCATTGCAAACGGTGACGACACAAAGGCAGCGATGATTTCACATTTGTTTAATTGTAAATACTTTGTGTGGCAACATATAAACTTTGCTAAACAGGAAAGATGATTCCTATTAAAACAACAAGTTACCACCTGCTGTGGTCATAGGCGTAACCATAAATGAATTGGCAGCCGAGTGAGAGTAAACAAGCAAAGTGGTGAAATTTTACATTCGGTGACCATTACAGTGCTGTTATAGAAATTGTATAAATTGAAGTAATTTTTATATAGAGATATTTGTATTACAATGGAGCCAAATCAATAGACGCTTTCACCACCAGCAGACGGGGTAGTTCTCCTGTTTCAGGAAAAACTATATCTTCGTAATGTGTTGTGCTGCCTTTGCCCTTTGATGCTGGAACCCTGCTGGAAATTAGAAGCCACCTTGTCTCACCATCATCAAGATTAACACACACACAAAATAAATTAAAAAACGAAGAAAAGAATATGCGACGAAATCATGGATGGGCAAAGTCTAAAACTTTAAAAAGTCCAAATTGGTTGCTGAAACTCATCCTCAGTTTTTGGTAGGCAAATTAGGAGTTGTCTTCCCAAACCTAGCATTTATAGTCCTAGCGCACATCAGCATGCTCACTCCTCGTATCTTGTATAACAGAAATAGATGTAGACTGACATTTCCGATTGACTATCATCGCTACTGAAAAACGAGTCCACGTCAGTGTAGTCCTGTAACGCGATAAGATACCTTCGCAACAAAATGCTAAGAAAAGTTAAAAAAAATTATTTGTGGTCAGGATAATGGATACTTTGCAAAGTTGCTGAGTAATTTATACTGAATGAACAGTTTTGGAACTGGATGTTGCGTTTTGAGTTTCATCATGCACGGAGTCCGATTTGATGAATGTGCCAATGTATTTTTTCCGCCTTTCTTGTGCACTACTAATAACACTACTACTAACTATTATTATAATAATAATAAATAATAATAATAAATGCTAATTATTAATTATTATTATTTATCATTATCATTGAATAATAAATCCTAATTATTAATTAATATTATTTATCATTATCATTGGTTGATAATGATGACCATTATTGTCGTTATAAATAGTAATAATGAAAATTGACAACATAATAATTATAATAAATAATTATAATAATAATAATAATGTGTTTATGTATATATATCGATAACAATAATAATGATATTCAAAATTTATTATTATTAGATTAGATTGTTTGTATTATAATTATTATTGTTATAATAATGGTTTGTTTGTAATAAAAAAAATAATAATTAGTGATTATTTATTGTAATTGTATTGTGTTGTTTGTTTTTAACCACTTCTAATAATCATTATTATTAATTATGAATAGTAATGAAAATAATTACAATTAGTAGAATACGATAATAGTATTATTATAATTTATTTTTATATTAGTATTGTTAGGGACGCCATACGAACAATCGCCACTACATACAATCTAAGCAGTTCTATGTTGACACTCGAACATAAGTAATTCTATGCATCCATTATTATTTTCAGTACACATGTAAACTTATATAATTACCATGTGCGAGCACTCATGCGAATATGTTACTACCACCCATATTGTTCTATTGGCCCACTCTGACCAATTATCTGTGTGAGGTGTGGCATCTATTATGTACTACTTTTTATTATATAATCATGCATATAAATATGGCTGTTATCGATAATAAAGTCAGAGCAACTGTGAGCCTCAAATGATTGTTTATTACTACACAGACTTAGTCAGTAGCACAAACAATAAGCACAGGATACAGACTACAGCTTGCACTACCGACTATCAGTGCAGTAAGGAACCTTGGTAGAAAGCAATCGATCAACTCGATCCTTGCTGTGTATTCCCGCTTGTCGGTGTACAGTGCCAAGCATTCCTACTCACCCGATATTTCGGCACAGACAAGTCGACCTTTGTTGCACCGACTGACTACAGAAAGGGCCGAGCAGCCACTACCATTGCACTTGTGATTGTGGGGAGTTGTATAGGTGTGCACAATACCGCAGCAACTAAAATCCTGTACAGTGGTGGCAGCGGTGGGATTCCGACAGTTCCCAGAGAAGATAACTCCCACACCAGTACACAAAAAGGCAATAAAGTGACAGAAAGATGGCCAACCGACGTAGGGCAGTCAGCACAGACAGAGAGGGAGCACCCATGCACATTATGGGCACCCTGACCGACATTCTAGATAGAATGACGGTCACCAACAACAAGAACAAATTCCAGGCTCCAAAATTTAATGGAGAAGGTGATGTTAACTACTTTTTACAGCGCTTTCAAGAAGTAGCCGGAGCCAACAGATGGACAGAGGATGAGACGATCATACACCTCCGACAGTCGCTGCTAGGAAAAGCAGAACAGTGTGGACGTAGCCTGACACTACAGGCTATCATGCATGCCCTACGAGCCAGCTTCGGACTCACCCGAACCGAAGCTCAGAACAAGCTGATGCACTATCGGAAGCCACAAAGAGACACCTTAAGGGAGCACGCTCTTACAGTAGAACAACTAATAGAGGCAGCGTATCAAGACCTCCCCCAACAAAATAGAACCGAGCTGACATTACAAACATTTCAAAGCACGCTAGGTCACACATACCTACAGAGGCACCTGCTGGCCATCCGGCCGACTACAGTGGAGGAAGCCATACAAGCGGGAAATGAATTTTTACAAATCCAACACCAGCCGCTGACACACACTAATATACGGGTGGTACACGAAGATCAGCAAGAGGCGGTACCACCAACCACTTGCAAGGAGGTAGAGGATCCACTGGGGAAGCTGATGGCAAGCATAGCAGAGCTGAGCCGCGAGGTAGCAGAGATAAAAAACAAGAATAAAGACCCCCCGCCCAAAAGATGCTGGGGATGTCAAAGGACAGGACACCTAAGAAAGGAATGCAGGACAGCCCCCTGGACCAGCGTCCAGGGAAACGGGTACGGCCCGCAACAGTAGGGCCACCTACTCGTTGCAGCAGGGCACCCGAGGAAAACCGGAAATTCCAGCACCACCGGACAGAGGCGCAGGAAAGCACCAGGCGACAGAGATACATGCCGACACCACCTGCCCCTGTTCCACTGACCAACCGATATACACCCCTAGTATATGAGGAAGAGACTACAGATGAAGAAGACGAAGAGCTCACAGAACCTCCCCCAAAGAAGAGGCGGCCGCAACACAAAGCTAGCCAGACTCCACCGCCACCGGAAGACCCACAGGTCGACCGACAGCCTATGACCGTTCACCTCAACCAAATTGAACGCCCCTACAAATCTAGTTATTACTTGCCGGGACGAATAGAGGGACGAGCCGTGTCCTACCTGATAGACACGGGCTGTAATACCAACCTGCTGTCGAAGCGAATATTCGACCAGCTACCAAACGGAGTGAAAGGACACCTGCAAGACTACGATTCACATGGGCTGATGGCGGATGGAACTCGGTTGCCGTTCTATGGACTCATCACCTTGACGGGCCGCATTCGCCAAGTCAAGTACAAAGAGACGTTCGTCGTCAGTCAAGTAAATGAAGACATTATCTTAGGTATGCCCTTTCTAACTAACCACCACTGCCAAATGGGGTTCGACAGACCCATCCTAAGGATCCAGGAACAAGAGTTGACTTGCACGGACAGGCACGGGAGAAACCTGATCTCCAAAGTTCAAGTACGCCAGAACACGAGCATACCCCCTCAAGCCGAAGCTACCGTCTCCTGTCACCTCACCGACAGAGATCCCTGCGAACAAGGGATAATTGAGAGCATAGAGGGTGGACTACTGCTCGCTGCCAGCGTAAACACCCCTGACAGCCGAGGACGAGTACTGGTGCGGTGTATCAACCCCACACAGGACGCCCTCCACATACCGGCCGGCGAAGTAATAGGTACGTACACTGGCATCGGACGAGAAGAGGTACAAA
Organism: Cryptosula pallasiana; assembly: GCA_945261195.1. Taxonomy (NCBI): domain Eukaryota; kingdom Metazoa; phylum Bryozoa; class Gymnolaemata; order Cheilostomatida; family Cryptosulidae; genus Cryptosula; species Cryptosula pallasiana. The sequence goes on from OX183136.1 coordinate 36,108,977, forward strand.
CCCTCCCCTCCGAAGAACCCCAAGCGGGACCCATGTATGGTGACCTTCCCGACCACCTACAGGCCCTGTTCCAACAGGCACGACAAGGGTGCAAGAACACAAGAGAGGAGAGACAACTACGGACACTCCTGTTGAACTACCAAGACGTATTTAGCCGGAGCGACAGCGATATTGGGCGGACACACCTCGCCGAGCACTCCATCCCAACGGAGCCGGGAACCCGACCCATCCGCTGCCCACCCCATCGGTTAGGGCCTGAGAAAGAGGCGGAGGCAGAACGCCAGGTGAAAGAGCTTTTGGCTAAGGATCTGATAGAGCCCGCAGACGGAGCGTGGAGCTCGCCCGTCGTGCTTGTCCGGAAGAAGGACGATTCATGGAGGTTCTGCGTGGACTACAGAAGATTAAATGATGTCACTAGGCAAGACGCCTACCCAATCCCCCGAATAGACGACTCCTTAGATGCACTAGCCGGAAGTAAATACTTCTCCACTCTCGACCTAACCAGCGGCTATTGGCAAGTCCCACTAGACCAAGATGCACAACACAAATCGGCCTTCATCACTCGGAGTGGCCTCTGGAAGTGGAAGGTGCTACCGTTTGGCCTCACTTCGGCCCCTGCAACATTCCAACGGTTGATGGAAAGGGTTCTAAAGGGACTACATTGGAAAACCTTACTCCTGTATCTCGATGACGTGATCATCATAGCCCCAGATTTCTCCACACACTTAGAGCGGCTAGGAGAGGTACTCTCTCGCCTCCAACGAGCAGACCTCAAGGTAAAGCCCTCGAAATGCGAGATTCTGAGCCAGCGAGTCAGATACCTGGGCCACGTGGTCAGTGCAGAAGGAGTAGCCACGGATCCAGACAAGGTTGCAGCGGTAGAGAGATGGCAGGAACCCAAGGACGTCCGTGCTTTACAAGCATTTCTGGGAACCACCGGATACTACCGACAGTACCTGCCGGACTACGCCACTACGGCAAAACCCTTGACAGTGCTCACCGGAGGAGGTATCCCCTGGACTTGGGGGGAAGAAGAACAGCGGGCATTCGACCGGCTAAAGATCGGCCTCAGCCAAGCACCAGTGTTGGGGTACCCTGACCCCACACTCCAGTACATTCTAGACACGGGCGCTAGCGCCGTGGGACTAGGAGCCGTGCTGTCACAGGAGCAAGACGGAAAGGAAAGAGTAATTGCATATTACAGCAAGACACTGTCGCCAGCCGAACGCAATTACTGTGTGACCCGCAGAGAACTCCTGGCAGTGGTAAAGGCTGCCAAACATTTCCGTCCCTATCTATACGGACAGGAGTTCAAACTCAGAACGGATCACGCATCCCTCCGTTGGCTGTGTAGGCGCAAGGAGTCGTCGAACCAGATAGCCAGGTGGCTAGAGATCCTGGCGGAGTTTAAATACAAACTAGAGCACCGGGCTGGATCCCGTCACGGCAACGCCGATGGACTGAGCAGGAAGGAGCAGTGCCTCAATTGCAAACAGTGCGACGCAGTCGAGCAAAGAGACGGTGGCCCTACTCACGCAGAGTTGCAACAGGATACACCACCCGGACAAGTTAACCTCATGGTCACCGACCCCACTACTGGTGGAAAGGAGTTGGCTCGAGCACAGAAGGACGGGAATCACCCCGTGGCCAGGCTGTATGCAGAAGTGCAGACACCAGGGACCTTGACCCGGCGAGAGCTCGAAGAAGGCAGCTCTGAACTCAGGATCCTGTACGACAGGAAGGAGGCTCTGAGCATCCGCGCCGACAAAGTGTTGGTCATGAGGTTCGACCAACAGGGCAGGACCAAGTTCTGCGCAGTCTGTCCTCCGTCCTGGAGACAGAAGACCGTATGGGAGACACACCAACTGGCTCATGCCGGCATACACCGGACCCGGGCACGCTTGATGCTGGACTGGTACTGGCCCGGCATGTCCGCTCTGACCCGCAGGCTGGTAAATAGCTGCGAGATATGTCAGGTTGCTAAGAAGAGCAAGAAACCCACCCCACCAGAAGGCCAGAGGCTCTACGCTGGGAGACCCTTCCAGAAACTGGCGGTGGACCTAGTGGGCCCCCTTCCCCTTACAAAGAGAAGAAACAGATGGATAATGGTGCTGACAGACCATTTCACCAGGTGGCAAGATGCAATTGCCATACCAGACGCCACAGCACCCACAGTGGCCAGCACACTAGACGAGCGCGTCTTCAGTTACTGGGGACTGCCCGAACAGGTGCACACAGACCAGGGTGCACAATTCGAATCTGTCATACTAGCAGAGTTGTGCACACTCTGGGGGATACAGAAGACCAGAACCACGCCTTACCACCCGCAAGGGAATGGCATGGTGGAACGTCAAAATCGGACGCTTGGGGACGCCCTCAGGACCCTCATATTAACAAAGGGGCAGGACGAATGGGACCAGTTGCTCCCACAGATCATGCGGGCATGCAGAGGCACCCCCAACTCCACAACAAAAGAAACGCCAAACATGATGATGCTTGGTAGAGAGGTTCGACTTCCAGACCAGCTGACCGGTTCTCCACCCACGTTAGACAGTCATGGACTGACAGAACATACCCAACAAGTCCAAGAAAACCTACAAATGGCACATGACTATGTCAGGCAACAGCAACACCAGATCCGACAGGAGGAGACGGGAGAGCCACCCCGGTTCGAAGAGGGAGACCTGGTAGTGATAGAGAACCGTCGCAGAACAAAGGGTAGCAACCCAAAATTACAGCCCAGCTACATAGGGCCATACACAATTACCCACGCCTACCCTAACCACACATATCGATTGGAAAAGGACGGCCAAGGTTTTGTGCAGAATGGGCGACGGCTGAAATTATACAGGACATGTGGAGGCACTGTCGGCCGAGCACCCACCAGCAGGGAACAGGCGGTGCGACCTAACATGCGTGGCGCCTACAGACAGAGACATACAAACCAGAGAGAGGGGAGACAACTCCCTAGGGAGCCGACACCCCCTAGACCGAGACCCCCGACAGCGGCGGAAGCCCCCAACCCCCTGGACACAACACACCGAGAGACCGAGTTGCTAGCAGCAATACCACCAGAACCTGAACCAGCACCAGCTGAAATAGTAGAAGAAAGAACGGAGGAAAGGACAGAGGTCACGAGGCCAGCAACCCCCAGAGAAAGCGAGGTAGCCCCAGAACAGGTGGCTGAGAGAACGGGTCAACTAGATGACGAAAGCTGGCCGGCACTACCTAGTCAAGCTAACACCACTCCGGAGAGACCACAAAGAAACAGGAGGCAGCCAGTGAAATTCACTGACTACCACTGTTATCATGCTAGAGGGAAAGAAAGCAGCTTTAAACCATCACCAGATGAAAGAGCAGGAAAAACTACCCCTAAACCATGGACAGATAGCCAAGACACCAAAAAACGGCTAGGAATGAAAACATCGACAAAACAACCACTCGTTGTCGGTGGGGGTACCAAAACAGGGGTGCAAACTACAATGAAGGACGGAAAGAGCAAAGAACAGACAACTCCCCAACAGAAAAACATAGAGTTACGTCCACAACATAGATACAACCATAGCGACGCCCCCCAGCCACTACGTCATACCACGTGGGACATTGAAACAAAAGAAAGGGAGGGGAAATCAACCAATAACAATATAGATAACAACAAATACTGCGGGAAAGAGCAAACGCAACCACTCTCGCCAGCAACAGCACCACACACAGACAGCACCTTCCAAGAGATCTTCACAGTTATTAAATTATTTGAACAAAAAATGGCAGAACAGAATGACGGCTACTTGTCAATAGAAGAGGACGCCGACGCAGCGGCAAGATTGATAGCTAGAGAGGAAAGACGAAGTAGAAGTCGGGTTCCTCAGAAAGAAATGTTTAACGCTGTATCCCCGACGAGAGTAAGGAGGGTAGTAATGCCAGAGCCAGGAGCAGCGAGGTGCAGAGAGAGGAGCAAGCAAGTAGCCATTCCCCCACCACCGGCAGCAAAACCAACAGAGGTGTGGATATCCGACGCCACCAAGGAAGCAATCAAACGTGCAGCTAAACAGATTGCAACAACCGAGGACTGGGAATGTACAGTCTGTCGACTGCGACTACCAAGAAAGAGAATTATATACCACACTCGACAGCACTACGTATTTTACTTTTGTAAATGCGGGAAAAAGAGCAGCTCTAGAGACAGCATCCTAAGGCACATCAGGCAGCAAGATGGAGATCTAGCACACGGAGGGGACTCCCGACCCCTGTTTGAAGTCGATGCAACTTCTTACGATGACTTCTGCCAATACATACAGTGGAGAAAGCCGGCAAAATTCGGCACGCCAATCCCCACCAAAGACAGTACGCCAAACGTCGACATCAAGCGCAGGTTAGGACCAAGAACCGACGAACCACCCTGCAAAGTCAGGAAGTTGGAGCTGCCAGAAATAAAGACAGCCAACCAAATCACCAGAGAAGGCACACCTCGTCCCAAAACCGACAGGCAGTGTACAGTGGTGACCCAACGATCACCCAGGAGAGAGGAGGAAAGGAGAGAGGAAAAGCTACAACGCATCAAGAGGTACGAGGACGAGATGTACCAAATCACCAAAGAGGCATACCGACGACTACACCGTGTCGAGGAGCTGAAGGAGAAAATAAAGAAGGAGAAAAGTACACTGTAAGCAACCGACTAACGTGACAATGTTCTATGCCATACCCCAGTTTTTGTTATTGGCGTAATGTTGCCAATGGGGGGAAGTGTGTTAGGGACGCCATACGAACAATCGCCACTACATACAATCTAAGCAGTTCTATGTTGACACTCGAACATAAGTAATTCTATGCATCCATTATTATTTTCAGTACACATGTAAACTTATATAATTACCATGTGCGAGCACTCATGCGAATATGTTACTACCACCCATATTGTTCTATTGGCCCACTCTGACCAATTATCTGTGTGAGGTGTGGCATCTATTATGTACTACTTTTTATTATATAATCATGCATATAAATATGGCTGTTATCGATAATAAAGTCAGAGCAACTGTGAGCCTCAAATGATTGTTTATTACTACACAGACTTAGTCAGTAGCACAAACAATAAGCACAGGATACAGACTACAGCTTGCACTACCGACTATCAGTGCAGTAAGGAACCTTGGTAGAAAGCAATCGATCAACTCGATCCTTGCTGTGTATTCCCGCTTGTCGGTGTACAGTGCCAAGCATTCCTACTCACCCGATATTTCGGCACAGACAAGTCGACCTTTGTTGCACCGACTGACTACAGAAAGGGCCGAGCAGCCACTACCATTGCACTTGTGATTGTGGGGAGTTGTATAGGTGTGCACAATACCGCAGCAACTAAAATCCTGTACAGTATATATGATACCTACTTACTTGATACTTGTGGTCTGTGGTTAAAGTGCTTGCACTTCAATCCTGGATCTGGAGTTCGATTCCCGGCACGGTTATCTGTGAGCAAGATATTTGGCTTCCTATGCTCTGCCTGGTCGGATATGGGCATAACAATAACATGGTCCCTAGTTTGATTGCACTCTCCATAATAACTATGGAGTCATGCTAGTAAAAGATCCCCCTCTGCCTTTTCGGAAGAGTAGCCGGTAACGGCGGGCATGGGTATAGGGTGTTGCTTTGACAGCTACTTGAAATCCTTGTAGCTGAAAAGAGCAGAGGAGAAGAAACAGGGAGAAAATTCCACATCTAGGCTGTTGAAACAAAGAAGCACTTTTTGTACAACTCGGTGTTGCAGTGAGGTATTAGGTACCGCTGGTGGTGTCTCCGAGTGCTGCTCTGGTGAGGATGGGGGTCTTATGTAGTCTGAAATGGTGGTAGCTATTTCTCCAAAGTGCATTGCCCGAAATAAGCCGAGTCTTCTCTCTCTTCGGTGTACCAGGGTTTGCACTCAAATTTTTCGAGAAGTTTGGTTGCGCTTGTCTGATAGTCTGTTCTAGGAATGTTGTGTACATTTCTAGCAGCACGTCTCTGTATATATTATTATTATTTGTTGTATGCAAGTAGTATATTTTTATGTGATGATGATGTAGCACTAGTGACTGCTAGTATTAACTCATACTATATATTATGGTAATAATAATTACTAGTAAATGAATTAGAGTTGTTGTTGTTTCACTTTTTATGGTTGTTATGAATTATTATTTTTCTGTATTGATGTAATTGTAAATATTATTATTATATTATTATTCTTTCAAAAACAACAGCATGATTACAATGATTATTATTACAGAGTTTGTGATCATTACATTCCTGCTAGAAGTCAATAATTATTTGCTACCTACGGCTGCTACTTATTTTTGTGCACATCTACCTAGCTACTACTTCTCTATCTAGCCTGCCTACAGTAATATTAGTAACAACTGGGACATTTGATCAGTAATAGCAGCATTGCGTTCCAAAGTAGTCTAATAATCTTCAAATGTGGTCGGGATGCTTAATTACAGGAATTGCAATAACAAAGTTTTCTTACAAATGATAAATACATAAGTTGCACAGCGTTCTTCTTGAGGGCAAGTAGCATTTTCACTCTTATTGCAATCAGCGGGCAATTGTCTCAGTCAAGGGGAGTTTCCTATTCTATTGTTGGCAGTTTAATATTGGTAGCTTTGAGGCGAGACTGCCTGTAGGAGGGACCAGCAAATCAGTTTTGGTTTTCAAAGCATATTAATGATTTGAAAAAGTGTTCCGAAGCTTTGCAAAACTTTCTACACTTTTGAAAGTGTTCAGACAGTTTGGAAAGTGTTCAGGTGTTTTGAAATGCCAAACATACAACGTTCTAGTCCACCATACTTTACAGTAGCAGTCTGTTAAGTAACAAGTCACTATACTTTATAAATCGAACCACAGTTTGTTTTATGAGCTTTTCTACAACCACCTTCCGGTCATGTAATATTTGTTTTGGGTCTGTAGAGGCCTTTTTCTCCAACTATTATGCTCAAAAAATTTTTTCTGTAGTAGCTTATTCTGTTCGAAGCCAGGAGCCAGTTTTGTTTGCTTATGTAAAATATTATTGGCATTGGTTATCAGTATTATTCGCTGTAAAATTAAAACCCATCCAAGTTAACAAATCACTATAAATAATTTTAGAGAATGGCAGTAACAGAATACATTAAGCTAGCCGACACCGCATTTTTAATTGCAAGCTGCATCTAGCGTATGACTACAATTTGTTGGAGTTGTGGACATCTGTTCATCCATGAACCTAATAAACACGCTTCTATTGCATTACTTAAACCTTCACAATGAAATTTTTGAAACTAAAATATTTTGACAATTTGATTCATTTTTCAACCAGTTACTCGCTATATGAAAAAAATTATCATTTTAAATTACTGTTTCTGTAACATCTGAGCAACCTCCACAAATTCTTGCGCAATGGTTTAATGTTGTCTGCTTTTCCAGATATAAGATACAAAAAATATCTTTTGTTTCCTTTAACCCAACCACAAAGGTATAATGCATATATCAGCTGTGTAATTTTTATTTATTGATCTTTGGTTACAGAAGTTAAAGAGTGTCTGAAACCATCAGGATGGTTGGTCCATAAAATGGCAAGTAAACCTATAATGAGAAGCGAATCTAGAACAGTCGACAGAGATGAGTTACACTTGAATAGATACAATAACATCACTTCCTCTATTCTCAACAATAACAGTGGTGGCGCTGACATTGAAGAGCTTTTCATCGGCGCTGCCAGGGTAACTCCATCAGTTGTGTTATTTATGAATCTTTTTGAAAGCTGTTATCTCTTTAATTATACATGTCAGTCTTGCCAAAAATTGTGTCTTTGATGAAAAGCTACAGAGAGTTCCTCTGGTGTATCAGCTTTCTAATGAACTCTTCATAGACACCCTCATTTCTGATATCTGGATTGTAGTCTTAGAGTTTCTTTTATTCAGGACGGGTCACACCTCAAGTTGAAGAGTCTGATCACCAGTTGCAATGACAGCTATTCCTCACTTAATGTAAATGTAAAGGATAAACGTACAGGAAATACTGCCCTTATTTGGGCATGCAAGCGTGGTCACATCAAAGTATGTATTTTTGTACACAACCAGTAGTAAGATTTATATTGTAGTAAATATATTTATTTATGTATCATTATTTTATTGTAATACCTCTATTATGGCCAATATTATTTGTTATTTGAGGACAAATCTGCTCGTTGAGTACTTGTTCTCATATATAGTAAACCCACTTGAGCCTCGGAACGTCGGTGAGATCACAAATAAGTTTCTCATCAAGTAGGGATGCATTGCGCATGTGTGGTATGTGACATTGCTCCTGTACAGGAAGTCAAATCAACAAATTGGTCGCCCATTAGGCGTGTTCGGTGTGCTCAACGTTTACATTTAATCCTCAACGGCAGTTTTTTGTCGAGGGATTATCAGCCCCTTTGTAGCAAGTTTTTTTCAACGTGCATCAACGCTCATTTTTGCGTTTGTCAACGAGTTTACAATGAACGTTGGCCAGCGAACACCTATAAAAGTCAACGCGTTGGTTTTCTGAAGGAGTCGTCTTTTCACTAATTACGGCACTGTACCCTTTTGCGGCATTATAACAACAACGTGCTATCAAAAGTTATCATATTTTTTCTTGTTTTTAATGGATGTATTATTACTTATCATTAATGTCATAAATTATTATTTTTAATACTGTCATTATTATTATTATTATTTCTATCACTATTGCCAATAATAATAATAATATTATAACTTTCATTCACTCCATTTTTTATTATCTTTATCTGATAAAATATATTATTTTATAACAGTGAATAATCAGCACACCATTATTAATTATTATTAATTAATCATTCATGTTTTTGCTTGTTGCTGTCATTATTATTCATCATTGTCATTATTATTCTTATCACCATCAATAACAATACAGTTTGTACTCGGTGGTTTGCTGAGTTTTAATAACTTTGTGTATAAACAGCAGATGATGCAGTTGTTGTCAGGTCAACAAAAGTCTCGCAATGAACAGCTATATTTAAACCCAAGAATATAGGCTAACAAACTTATGATTGCGGGGCTATATTTATCACTGAAGACACAAAAAAAGAGGACAACTCTTGCAAAGTTTTGTAAATTGTACGCACTCGCCTTCTCTTATAAGTTATCGTTCGAGGGATAAACGCGTTGATCAAACTTTCTCAAACCAACGCGTTGAGACACCGAACACGCCTATTGTCATCAATTGCTATTGTTGTAGACCTGCTCCCACGTTACTAGTCATATTGACAATGATATATATTTAATAATAAGTAATAACTAATATCTGCCTACTAAATTTTGAGCTTCGCAATTGACTTCTCTCCTCGATGAACCTGTAGTTAAAAACATCTAAATTTTTTGTGATGACCTTGTTGTCCGAGATAAATCTGGGCACTGATCTCCTTTTTTGAAGTATGTAACAGAGTTTTGTTGGCTGTGCTACATCAAAGAAAGTTTTGTTAGTTTAATTTTCTACATTGTCCAAGTGGTAAAAAGAGTGTGTTCACAGACGTAGAAAGACATCGCACTCTAGCTTGCTAGCATTTCTGATATATTTGTGGACTAGGCTTAAATCTAGTGCGGTTATTGTAAATATGTCTAGTGTGTGTGTTATACCTATGTCTATGTCTAGTGTGTGTGTTATACTTATGTCTATGTCTAGTGTATGTGTTATACTTATGTCTATGTCTAGTGTATGTGTTATACTTATGTCTATGTTAGATATTATATCTTCTGTAGTTTATGTGAATAAGATGTCCAATATTTTATCTCAGTTATTCCATCATTCAAAGTTGTTCGCTATTTCTCCACCAGGTGGTACAGCTGCTTCTAGCGCATGCTGCCGATATCACTCTCCAGAACCACAACAGGGAGTCAGCATTGGAAGTTGGCTCCCCTGCCATAAAGCAGATCATACTGGACTGTGTAGACCACGGAGATGTTGCATACAATCAACGACTACTTCACGCTGCGTGGGTGGGCAACCACAGCATCGTCAATGACATTTTAGTGAGTGACTTACATGCTAGTAATGTACATGTACGTAACTATTGTGTAATTTATGTACTTGTAAAGAACTTACCTGTAAATAACCCACCAATAATTTATAAAATAACTTACCTGTAAGCAGGTATTGGTAAATATGCTATGCGCAAACATGTGTCTGTTAAAAAAACTTCCTTGTAAGTATGCCCACATAACTTACCTGTAAGTATGCCCAAATAACTTACCTGTAATGAAGATATTTGTTTGTTAATTTCTGGTTTCTAATATAAAATAAACATGCCGAGGGTAGATAAGTCCCTGCTAATGCTCTGCTGTTACTGATTTTCTGATTAATGGTTTTCTCTCTGCTGCCATCTCACAACAAAACAGGAGTTGTCTTCACTTTTCAAAAGATCGCAACTCCAATACTCAGTCACAGTGATTATGGAGCAACATTGTTCAACATATTTTAATGTTGAGATTGTATATTATATTTTTTTATCACTAATTATATGCTATATTAATTTCTTAAAGGTTTCCTGAAATCTGTTGCATAATGCATAATTTTTATGCAAATTTTGTTTGTTTTCTCTTGCACCGAGTACTCATGATCTGCTGATCTAGAGATCTATTTTACTTCCTTCAAATTGTGGTTTAATTTAAATGTCAATCGAGAATATTGTGGAATATCGATAACCAGTAATATTTTGCAATCTTTCAAAAATTATTTATAAAGATGATCTATTGGCAAGGGTATTTTTTCATCACATTTAGATTGATGTTTCCTTGTAGAAAAATATTATTTTTTTTAATAAAATATCTCTTGGCAAAAGTTAATTTGAGAAACATTTTCTTGTTTTATCAGCAGATAGAAACTGACCCAGGCTGTGTGTAAGGTACCGTCATCTGCTTCTGTAGTTGTAAATATCTCAATGATTTGTTTCTTCTAGCAGTCTGACCCTGCAAATTATACTCAAATCTACCTCATCGATTGCCTGGCTATTTATTTCTGATAGTTTCTTTAAATTTTATTGACAGCCAATTTATGCATTACTCTGCATTTTTTCTGCATGTGCGTAATAATCCACTCCACCATTTCTTAAAGCATGACTCTGTTATTTTGATATGATTTCCATCATTAATAAATGTATCCTGTGAATGATTTTGCTTTGGGAATAAAACTTGAAAAGCTTAAAGAGTTTCACCACCATTTGTCTTAAACTGGCGAAGGTCTGAAAAACATAATGCATATGTCAAGCATGATAACAGTAATTTATGGTACACGCTATTGTTGCATTAGTCAGTGTATTTGTTTAACATTTGGGAAGCTACGTCTGTCCTTGGATTGTGTTACAGAGTTGTGGGCGTATCATAGACATAGATATGCGTAACTCCGATGGTTTTACTCCACTGATGCTGTGCACACGAGATGTTTATACACTAGAGAAACTGGGCTCTCAACTCCTGAAGAGTTATCAGCCCACGACTATAGTCAATGACCTGATTCAGTGTGGCACGTAAGTGTGACATTCAGCTGCCGCTGTCTTCAGGGTCAAACACTTCCTTGTATCATCATCAATAAGATAACTGTTTTATTACTTTTTATTTGTTTTTGTAGTTGTAAACTTTTGTGAATGGATTGTAAGATTTATTATTTCTGTAGGGACACATCAGCGAGGGATAGTGAAGGAAAGACAGCGCTGCATTACTGCGCTAGTTCGAAGGCATCCCAGGCTTTACCTCTCACAGCATTGCTTGCTAAAAACACTGAGATTGGTGAGTTTAGGGATTGTCTGCCCTTGTTATTACTAACATTACTACTGTATAACACCAATTACATGCTCATTCAGCAGTTAGCTCAAAGAGCTGAGTTTTTTCCGTTTTGTGAGAAAAACCTCCAAAACCAAATTTTTTGGTCAGTTATTTAATTTATCAAAAACTGAATTTCCCATTACTGCTCATGTGTAGATGTAAAAGACAGACGTAGTCTGACGCCCTTGCATTACGCGTGCCAAGCAGGAAACCTGGCTATTGCTAAGTTGTTGGTTGAATATGGAGCTAATGTTAACTGTAAAGGCTTTGGTGGCACCACCCCTCTTCACATCGCTGTGAGTACCAACAACTATATATTTATTTTTTAATTTTCACAAAATTGTCATTGCAATTGTTTGACCATTTGAACCCTTTTAGTTAATATACATTTGTTTAAAAAAAATAAATTAGAATTAAAAATAATGGTGAGAAATTTTTGTTAGAGCAGACAAGCAATCTTTTGGACAAACATTTTGAGTGCCCTGAGTTCCAGGTGAAATGTTTCTTGTATTTACAGGCAATGAATAATCTGCAACAATTAGCTACGCTGCTGCTGCAGCATGGAGCCGAAAATGAGGCTGTAGATGACAAAGGACAGACGCCAATTGATGTGGGTGAGTGAATCAGTGCCTACTAGATGTGTTGTAGTACGTGTCTTGCACTCAAAAGAGCCTCACCTTTGCGTCATGTTATTGTCGATATCCACTGTCTTACAGCCAGAAACAGGAAGTTCAAGTCTCTGCTCAAGTCTTGGAGTAATTCTCAAGTATCAGCAGTTCCTAAAGAGCTGGCACCCGTTAAAGTGACTAACATTGCATCCTCCACCCAGGTAGAGTCAGCACGTGTGTGACAGCATGTCGTACCTCAGTAAAAACTCCTTTCATTGGCTTGAATGCAGGCTATGGACCAGCTCTCTAGCCATTGCATTCATGGTTGGGTTTACAATGAAAAGATCTGCTACGCACACCAAAGGGAGACACTCGTCCTTTGAAATGATGGGATGCCGAATCTGTTTTAAAAAAATAATTTCAAGGTTTCAATATTGGCTGTTAACTTTCACCTGCATTTAAAATACTTGATTTTATATTGGAAGCGAAAAGCCAAATTTTTCAACCAATAATGTCTACATTTGCGGAATTAAGAGAAAATAATAAGGTACCAATCTGTATGTCTCTTTTGGTGATTGATACTAATTACTATTTGATTAGTTTCGTTTTTTGTTAATCAATATTTTCAACATTATTGCTGAAAATATATGAAACAAGTAAAAGTGTAGCTTCGGTTATGGGCCCAACAAAAGATATTCTGTAGATAATCATTATACGCGGTTTATGGGATTACTAAATTTTTCAAGTCATTAATGGAATGGACAGGAGTTGTGCCCTCTTTTTGACATTGGGGAGGCAACTCTTACTTACATGTAGTGTTCTTTTTTTACATCACATACTTTCAAGCCTTTGGTCACAAGAGGACGATAACGAAACTATAACGGAACTTTATTATATGGTCGCTGAAGCACGGCGAATAAAGTTTCGTTAGTGCAGTCACGCGACAACTATAATTGATTCGTCACGCCTAGCGATCACTAGTTTTATCAAATGACATCGCATTTTGCTTTGTGCGCGGGCCTACTCATACGTTACCGCATGATGCAAAAGCATGGAAATTAAATGAAGCAAGGTTTGAATTAGATTATTTTAATAAATAGTCAAGTTTGACCAGCCAGTACTATTCCAATTGTTTGATTTTAATTTATTATTATTATTATCTTCCATTTATTTAAAACTCGCTATGAACATAATAAACAAAATAGCTATTTTTCAAAAATAAAATGTGCTACTATGGAAACCATATGTTCATTGTGAATGACCCTGACATTGGAGACCAGCCAATAACGAAACTAGAAAATAAACCAATTAATGAGCTTATTTGGCCCAGTGGTCCAATCATGTGCAAGCATCGCAACCGACGATTTTCACAAATCGAGCATTGCTTGATCAGGACGAAACTGAAATAATCGCTCGGTTTGCTGAGCAACGAATTCGCTGGGCCTGAAAAAATAGTTCTGTCAACAGTTTCGTCAAAGATTCGCTCTCGTGTGACCAGGGCTTCACTTTTGACGAAGCAAATTCAAGTCATTCTTGATATATACTCAGCAGGTCAAAGTGCTTCATACAATGCAGTAATAATACGTGTGCTGTGTGTGTTCTGTAGCTAGAGAACGGCAAATGGGCGTCACAGAAATCTGTTAGCAGTTCGTCTAAAGAGAATATCCACAGCAAAACATTTCACAGGTATGTCTTATGTGGACACTGATGTCGTCTGTAATTGGTAGTTTTGTCAACAATTTCTAGCACTAGCTGATGTGTGCTTTATTGCTGCTAATTTGTTAAATTTGTAGAGAAAAGACACGTCTACTGGGTGACATCAGTGGGACTAATCACAAAGGAAGTACCCAACTTGGGGAATTGAATTCTCTTAATAAGTTACGAGACGCATTGCAGACCCCCGCATCTCAAAATAGTTCTGGTATTGGTCAAAGGAGCCGCAGCACAGGCTCATATGATAGGTCAAGGGCAGTTGACAGAAATTGTAAGTTTCCTTTTTCATGTAATTTTTGGTGCCAAGTCTATACGTACGTTATATACCAGTTGGTACCGAGTCTATACATGGGTGAAAATGTAGCTGATATACATTACCTACAGCGCACAGCAGGCTATCTGCAGATGGGGACAGGATACCCAGGGATAACATGTCACTGGAGGTCCTCAGACTAGCTAGACAATCTAGTCTGAATGGTTCCACAGGCTGTATCACTCCACGGCAGGATCAGCATAGTGCTATGTGTATGTATCTGTTTGTACCTTCTCTTTGGGGGAGGGGGATAACTCCACATACAATCATTAACTAGATGTATTTCTAAAATGCTTAGTTGTTCTCTTCACTAAACTACTGTTACTACCATATGTCTATAATGAGTGAGAAAATTGTTTCCGAGAGATTTCCATGACTTTTAAAACGTAGTAAAACAATTTATGACTTGTATAATTTAGTTGTCGTGAGGTAATCAGAGTATTCACGACCTCTGTTTGCCAAACAAAATGCAATAAAAATAAGCAGATCGTCAAAAATTTAATCATTTTGTTCAGAACTCGTGGGTCAACAAAAAGTAGCTCATTGAATAAAAAAACTAATCATCGTACATTCATTTATATTGTTCGTAGGTCGCGAATGAAACTGAACAAAAAATGAATAATAAAAAGTGAGTCTAGTTTGTTCATTTTCATTTGCTCCTAAGATACTATGAAATAATTACGATCACTGAAAATATACCACATAAAAAGGGCGACTTGATTATTTAAAAATTAGGAGTTATCTTCTTTATGATTTGTTCAGTAGTTTATAAAATTTATTAAGAAATTATGTTGTTCTAAACTAATGTTCCGTTTCATACGGGACATATTGTATTACGAACACCCACCTATTATTATTATTTTCCTTTGTTCGATGAACAGGTCACAAATACTCTTATTAACTCTGTTTGTTATTACTTGCTTTCATGGGAGACAACTTCTGAGTGGAAATGATCTGTCTTTTCCTAGATATCAGCGGCATATATAAATTTCAATAAAATTATTTTCGGTCTTTAAAAACAGTTAGCATTTGTAAACACATTTATCATCTCCTAGATTAAGTTTTTAAACAACGTGTGTGGCAACTGCCATGTTTTCTGAAACAAACAATTTTTTTTGTTAAATTACATTTTTAACAGTATGACTTAAGTTTAGTTCTTCACCATTTTTAATATGTTTTATACTATATTACAGCTCAACGAACGGGACTGTCTCCGGTGTCCCCTTACCCAAAGCTGACAGCTTTAAGGTCCCCAGGCCATGGTAGTATATCTCCATATAGTAACCTGCCAGACATTACCTCCAGCTCTCCTCCTCTCTCTACCATTCCAGAGAATATCGATAGTCTTCCCAGATCAGCTTTATTTGACATTGGTATGTGTATGCTAGATTTATCTCAAAAGTACCATCAAAAGTTATTTTTTTGCATGAATCTTGAGTGCTTTACAGATAGTTTATACTGCAAACCATCTTTTCAGGGTTGACATTTTTACTTAACAATTTGATTGAAGTTTTCTACAGTTGTGAGTCAACAAGCATAACTTGCGGTGGTGTGTTATAGGCATGCTATTTATTTTTTAATCATCCGATGCAAAATTGATTTGATTATCTATGAAAACTGTCAAGAATCACATCATTTCTTGTGTGTTACAGAGCAACTGAGGCAAGGTCTTGCCACAAACTCTCCCCATACTGATAGCAAGGTTAGCACTTTATGTTTTGTTTTTTTCTTGGGCAAAAGATTTTGGCTTTCAATGTGCAAAATTTATAGTGGAAATGAAGTTGCTTTGAGATATCCGTTTTAAAAAATGTATGTAAACAGCTATTTTTTTATTGTTGTATTTTTACTCCGCGTAAATTGTAGGTTGATTTGGATCCAGTCAGACCTCCTACTGCTGCCAGCACTGCTGCCTCTGTTAATACTCACTCAACAAAGACAAGGCAAGGTATACCTAAACCTACGACCTTGAAACCAACCAAGGTTGACAGCACAAAGCTGACCAAGAAAGCTAAAGCTTCGAATGTTTTGAACTCTGTTGCCAAGGATAATTCAATGCGCACATTGAGGAACTCAGGCCAAGAATCTGTTAAATCGTCTACAGAACTTGCACCGTCGACTGAGAAACACTCAAAGTCGTCTGCTGGTAAAATAACGATACATCGAACTACTGATATTCCTTCTTTGCATCCGTCTATTCATAGTACCAATTTCTCATCTGAACATCCAATAAATAACGATGTTACAATCGCGTCTTCTAGACAATTTAAGGTTTCACCAAAAGTGTTCAGCCGTGCTGAAAGTTCTACACCAGTCGCATTAACCAAGGCTTCCAATAAAACAACGAAAGTGTCGGATTTTAAAACCGTTAGGAAATCGGATTCATCACATGAGCACAAGAATTCGACTCAAACTGGTAAACTTATCAAAACTGACCGAAACGATTCGAAATCGACTACTAGAACTGAATCCAAGATACAACAAACTTTCAAACCCACAGTTATTAGTAAAAAGACTACAAGCCTTAACTCGGAACAAAAGTCTCGGACAGTGTCTAAAACTGCCCAATCCAAGAATAATCCCAATGCGATAAAAAGAGACGCAAACAAGAATACTCAATCAAAAGTGATCTCGGAGAATGACAATGACCTCCAAAAACTAGATAGCAAGGAGACATTGAAATTCTCGCCCGTTAGTGAGGAGAGCAAAGCTGAACCAACAACTGCGGTCATCAGCATTTCACCGACTGTCACTCAAAAACCTTCTAGTCAATCCCCAGTTCTACCTTCTTCTAAAGAGACTAAGGATATTTCACCGTACACGTGCGACCCGGCCCTAACCTTCAATCCATCGTCACAGTATGGAACTCTGATTATTGGCAATTTCTCAACTGCAACTGGCATTGGTTCAAAAGAAATCGAGAATAAACCAAATGAAGTCAGCAGCCATTCAGCTGATGTTGGCTGTCCTCCCAGTCGGGTTGGCAGTACACCAAGTGTGTCTGGCATTCATTCAACAGAAGTTGGGAATGATCCAACGAAGACCAAAACCATTCCCAATAGAGCGGAAGCATATAAACCTCTGCATTTGCTGCTCAATTCTCCTCTGCGCTCCCATAGCAATCAGAGAACAGACGACTCTTTACCGGAACATTCTACTGAACAGGTGAGGTACCGATACTCGTTTATGGAGTTATTGTAAACAATCAAATATTCCCTTCTTTTTGTATCAACAAATGTTTCACCTGCTACAAAGCATTAGTGCTTTTCCCACCCCTACCACTATTACTACCCTACTACTATCACTTTTACTACCTTACTACTACCACTATTATTACCACTATTACTACCCTACTACTACCACTATTACTACTGTACTACTACCACTATTACTACCCTACTACTACTACTACTACCACTACCACTACCACTACCACTACCACTACCACCACCACCACCACTTCTACTACTGTCATCATGTTATTTATTTAATAATGCCCATAAGCAAATTTTTTTAATCCTTTGGTAGATAAGATGACATGCATTGTTATTTAGAAACAGCTGACTTAAAAAGTTTCTTGGAATGTTAATCCATTGTATAGTGTATTATCCATTCTGTCCTTGGTTGGTTCCTGCACATTCCAGAGCAATGTAGACTCTTTTTAGTTGAGTGCTTTATTTCTGCAGGGAATGAAGCAATCAGGAGACGGCGATAGAAGCTCTGTTTCTAGAGGCATGCCCTCAGAATATCAAGGTCCTGTGATTGAAGACATATTTGAAAACTTTCCTCGACCCCTCTATGAGTTTGCAGCTGTCATTGCACAAGATTCAGCTAATCAAAAAGGTTTGAATGCTTCCAACTTTTTGTTGTTTATAAAAAATTCAACGTGGAACAGTCCAAATATGTTTTGTGTTTGTAATAGGTTTTTTTTTAAAACTTTTGAAGAGAAAATAATTTCCACTTTTTTAAAGTTTTCATTTTCTTACATGAAATACAACATATTGTAGCTGCCCAGGCAAAAAAGAAGAAGAAAAAGCCAAACCAAGGTAAAGGAAGTGACTCTAGGGCTAACTCAGCGGTAACTCGGGGTGCGAAAAATAATAACAGAAAAAACGTTAAACCAAAAAGCAGGAAGAGTAAGAAAGTTGCCTGTGAAGTCAAAATGGATGAAGATGTGAAACAGGGAGATGCTGAGACCTCAGCTCTCATATCAGGTGATGTGAATACAATGCGTACTGTATACATTGATATGAGTGTACCTAGTAGTATAAAAAGCTGGGCCAAAATTTACAAGCATTGTTTGATTTGATTCATGAGTATATCAAATGTTAGATGGTTGCCTAGTAACAGATCTCTACTAAAACTGAACCCAAGTCACCACCTTATATCATTTCACGCTGTTCACATGCTAGACCAGTGAATGTGGTTTACCTAATGTCAAAAAGCGACAACACCAAAACTTGGGATGAATTTTTACCAAGTATTCTAAAAAAGCACTGAGAGAAATATGACAGATGAGGGCTGTACAATGTTGCTTTAAAGCATGCCGGCATTGAACACTTCTTTGTTGATTTCTGAATATTCAAATCTTAAGCAGCGGATTGATGTATTGAATAACCCTCTAGGCCTACTCAGTCCTGATTTACAAGCTTGCCAAAAACCATTGGCCTCAAATGCTCGTCGCATCAGCTGAAATTTAGCTTACTATAACTTCCATTGATTGCCGTGTGCGCCATCTTCGGATTGTGGGCGTGGTCAATAGCAAATTTATATAAATGATGTTACATCTTTTGGGTTTAAATTAAATCTGAATGGGCAATTAATTTAGTCTTAAGTATACTGAAGGCCATTGCAACAGGAATAAGGAATCCCTATGAAAACACCCCATCAAAATTTGGTTCTAAGATTTAATGTTGAGCTTTACTATTACGCGCTATTTTTCATCTGGCCTGAATTTGCAGGCTGCACACTTATAGTCGGAAATAGTGGTTTTTGGTCAATATAGATGCAATTAGTGCACATGCATCATAAACAACGTCAATGCTTGTTTGTTACGCAAATTTCATATGTGAAATGCCAACAGGAGACGATTGCAGATTGGTCAGGTGGTCCAATGTGATCGCAATACTCTTTCCATCACAAGAATAGAAAAAAACTTGTGCTTGTTTTGGTGAGTTAGTGAACAATAACTGGGTCATACAAGAATGAAAGTAGTGAGTATGTAGAACAATAATATATAAAATAATAATAAAAAGAAATAGCGAGATCTGATTGGCCAAATAAATACTGTACGGGAAAGAAGTAAATATACTTCAGATCCGAAGATGACGTCAGTTTTAAGCAGTGTAAAAATTGGCGAGCATTTCTGGAAGAGGGGTATTTTGCAGGCATGTAGATCAGCACTGAGTAGGCCTAGAGGGTTGTTCAATACACCAATCTGCTGCTTAACATTTGAATATTCATAAATTCAACAAAAAATCGTTCAGTGCTGGCATGCTTCAAAAGTGGCATGTTACTAATTGATACGCAATTTGCTAGTCGGAGTTGTTTTTTTAGTGTCAAAGTTTGCTAAATAGTCTCAACCGAATTGCAAATAAATAATTATAAATTAGTTCTCACTTATTTTTTTTTCATTGTATTAGAAAGTAATTATTTATTTATAATCTATGTTGTCTAATTTTTTCGGTCGAATAAAGTGCAATATAGATTTGAAAATTATTACTGCTGTTGATTGCAATAACAATAATTTTTTGTCCAAAAATCACTATAAATAGATTGATTAGTTTTAATTCAGCCCAAAATCAATGACATAGCACCTTTAATGGCTGGCAATTCTGTAAGTGAGCAGTTATGTAAATAGAACAAGTGAAGATTACTTGTGTCATGAAATGGTACACAAGAATAACAGAAAGCAAGTTTTGGCAAACCATTTTGTTATGAATTAGATAAATCCTGTACATACATACCACACCCTTGTGCAAGTACAAAAATATTTCATTGATACTATTTTCTGCTGCAGGAGCAGATTGGCACATCAATGCAGACCGTCTCCCCAACATTGACTATGCTTTGGAGTTGTCAGATATCGATGGAGGGGCCATGACAGGAGAGGACAGCGATGTGGAGGGTTCTGTTTATCCTAACTCAGCCAATCACAGGTGAGAGATAGCTGGCAGAGTTCAAGTCTGGATAAGCTTACTGCAATTTCTCATACAACTTTGTGGTTCGGAGTTGTCTTCTCATTGCTCAATACTCTCATGAAGTTATTTGCTTCTAGAGTTGTCCGCTCTTAGATGGTCTTATCGTTGAATCGATAAATTGACTAATAATATTTTTTTAGATTTTAAAATTTTATCAATTTTTTATTAATAAAAATAAATTTAAACTTTTGGCTAGGAATTTCTTAAGCTCACCTGTGACCTCTGTGGTCAGCTTAAAAGTTTTGTTGCCAAAAATTTAAATCTATTTTTCTTAATAAAAAGTTGATTGAATTTTAAAAACTAGAAAAATATTATTATTCAATTAATTTGACATCCAGTTGTTTTACTGTTAATACCTCCGTTTGATGAGTCAATAAATGCGGAAATTATTTCTGTTGACGACTGATATGATGACACATGATATCGTCAGTTAGAATTTTCTTTTTAAAAAATGATATGACAATTGTCACCTTAATCAAAAACTGATAGTGGTTACTCCGTGTTTTATGCTGTGATTTTTCTCTCACTCACAGATCTCTGTCGCTACATGACATGTCTCCTCGCCAGCGCAGAGAAGAGCTCAAGAACCTATTGTTGTTGATGAGAAACTCAGGCTATCCTGGGTCCTTCGGAGCAGCAGCTAACTCAACAGCTAGTCAACTACCTGAGACTATGCAGGTAGGTAGATTGTTTGTGTGCTGTCTATGTCTGTAGCATGTACCTGCAGTGTGTAACTCTATGTCTACGTCTAGGCTATACAAGAGTTTGTTGCTGCTGTACCCAATGAAAATGAACTGACTCAATTGTTTGCGTTGGAGACGGTACATGTCAAGGACAATGAGGATGAGCCATTGCAAGGCGAGAGCTCTGATGGTAGGTAACGAGTCATTGTGAATAGTCATCTGAAGAAATTGTTTGCTCGACGATAGTATAAAATAACATATAACACCATGTGAAGTTGTCTGTTTAATTTACATTGATTTATAACACCATGTTAAGTTGTTGATTTAACGCGGTATACAATGATATATATTGCCACGTGGAGTTGTCTGCTCAACGCTGGTATACATTAGTATGTAACTATGTGTAGAGTCTATACCAGATGTTAGTGAAGTAGTTCTGCCAGACAGCAGTGATGATGAGGAGCCAGCGATGGTGTTGGATGGACAGAAGACAAACTCATGGCAAGACCGGGATCCTCACGCTGTCGATTTGGAGGAGGAGGTTGTAGACGAATTGGGTGAGTATTTGGTATCCGGTACATGCGTCCTTTACCCTGCAAGTTTGCTGCGTTTTATCAAAATAAAGATTTACTCATCAGTTGATCAGAGCCGACATTAAATTTAGAGTTGGCGACGGTTTTCTCATTGAAGAAAACTGTTTTTTTCAGTTGGATGATTATTTTTATTTGGAGTCGTCTTCTGATAATGAAAGCAAGACAACTCCCAATTGGGGAAATATTGTCATAAAATGAGCTCTATACAATAATGACACTCTGCGTTGTTAGCCATGAATCTGTAAATGTATTTTCACATAATTCATGAGTCAGTGCTGGTTAGTACAGGCGTTGCTGTAGCAACAAGTACTACTACTCTGCTTGTACTAGTTGCCAATGATACTATATATAGCAAACTGCTTCCTTGATATCTTAGCTTAGCTAACACTGCTGCCACCTGGTGTCATTTAAATGTCATTTGCAGCGAGATGTGCGAGCACAGCCATGTCCGACATCATACATGAAATACTCACCACACCCAGGCCAGCCTCGTCACCACGTAACCCTGCCTTCTCTCCGCGTATTACTACGCCTCTCATGTCAGTTTCTTCGTCTGCTACCTCTCTTCTACACCCGAAATCCCCTCTAACAGATAGTCTGCTGAGAGAGATCAATGACCAATGGCGACAGACTAGACAACTTGTTGGTACGTTCCTTGCTTGCTGTATTCTGATACTCGGCCAATCACATGACTTGGTTTTTGTAGCCTATTTCTTGCTAGTTTTTTATTTTGTTTCGCAACAGTTATAAACAAGTTGACTACGGAGTTGCAATCCGGGGAGTAAACATTATTTTTAAATCAGAATTTGATTAAAAATGTTCTTATTTAAATAAAAGACAATTTAACCAATAATCATTGCCCAGACCTTGTATGAGAGTAGAATAAATACAGAATAATCAGTTATTTCAGAAAGAGCTTGGCAGAAGATTTGTCTCATTAATAGGTTATGAAAAATTCCATTAACTTTGAAGTTGTCTCCACCCGGTTTCTGCCATTCACTGGAGAAAAGGTTTGCATAACTAATAAATATTTGAAAAGAAGACCGGCGAGTTGTGAGACGGTAAAATGCAATAAATGAAGTCGAATACTTTGTAAAGCACGACTTCTCGGCACGATTTTTCGGCTATTCACTTTCGAATTATTCTTAGCTGGCTCTAACAGGCCCCATAAAACATTGACAAGTTCTTCAACATTTCATGCAAAAAATTGTGAAGGACTTGTGGTAAAAATTGGTTGTACTCAATCCGCACTGATTTGTTGTTTTTTAACATTGGTCAAGTTACAGTCATGGGTGTGGTTACAGCTTCAGTGGGTCCATTTCATATCTCCTGTCAGGTGATCAAGACGAGACACAGATCTCTCCAGCACTACTATCTACAAGGAGGTCTAGTGGACCAGTACCTCGAGTGTCTATAACTCCTGCCCTGCTGCACAGAAGTCTTTCACTCAAGGATACTGAAGTCGTCTGGAACCACGCTGACATATCCAAACATCACCATCACAGTGTCGGCAGCAGTAAGGTATGCGCTGACTTAATCAACAAGTGATCTGCCTCAGCAATGATCTGGGAGTTTTTTTCTATCTTTCATTTCATAAAATGAAATTAAAATTTTGCTATACTTCAATAGAAAATATATTGCAGTGGTTTTTGAATGATAAAATCGATAATTCTTTACAATAATTTTTCAATTATTATCATTTGTAATTGAACTCTCAAATACACCCAGCTTTTAATTTTAATGTTGATAAAAATAGATTAAGAAAGATTGAGAAATATTTTATTATTGTTTTAAATCGCTTCAGTTTAACTTTGAGCTTCTGTGAAAATTTGTTTTGTGATCTTTTTTAGCCTATGAGCAGTCGTTCAATAACACCTGAGGTTGTGGGGGTTGATGCTGACTCCTCAACCCAAATGTCTGTGGAGAATGAAGGTAGCTCTCACTTGCTCACATGGAGAAAGGGAAATATGTTGGGGAAAGGAGCATATGGCACTGTAAGCATTATTGTCTTGTTTATATCTGGTAGTTGTGTCCCCTTTCTTTCTTGTCTTTCTTTATAGTTGGTTATTGTGTTCCCTCTCCATCTCTCTTGTCTTTCCTTCATTAGTAGTTGTGCCCTCCTTTTCCTGTGTGTTTGACCGCTGCGTTTCCTTTCTTGTCTTTTCATAGCGCCTATTGTGTCCCCTTTTTTGTCTTCTTTTTAATTTGCAAATATGGCGCATTTTATTTGTATATTGATAGTTCTCTGTTTTATTATTTTTTTTTTTGGTAGTTACATTGGCTGTGGTTATATTTCCTTAGTTCTCAGTCTCTTTTTCTAGTTTGCGCTTACCATTCATTTTATTGGCTCTGCTTGGGTTTGAATAACAAACACTGGAGGGGTTATAATTAATATATTTTAGGTCATAAGACTATATTTTAGGTTATAAGACTATATTTTAGGTTGTTAAACTATATTTTCTAAAACACAATAGAATTGACAATACTATTATTTCTGACTGGGCAGTACTCTGTCCCAACAGTGAGTTTGGTATGACTTCATAGACATCTATAGTGTATTGTTTAGGTGTCCACAAACGTCTATACTCTTATCTTTACTTTAGTTGTGTATGTTGGTGAACCATATACATCTATATATAGTAAAGTGTACCTTAAATGTATATATTGAGATATACCATAGACATCTACACATTTAGGTGTACTGTGGGCTGACCAACGATGGTCACCTGATAGCTGTTAAACAGATAGAACTCAATGTACACGACTGGGACAAGGCGGAGAGAGAGTACGAATCTATACAAGAGGAAGTGGAGCTGTTGAAAAATCTCTCTCACGATAACATTGTGGGGTGAGTCATCATCTGTCTGGGCTGTAAATCAGCTGATCACAGGCTATGATGATATCTCTATGTACACTGATGCTATAGTGGGAGTTGTCCTAACAATCACTGGTTACCATGGTCACACCACCTTCCTGTATAGATAACGCTGGATATTCTGCTCGTAGGTTCCTTGGCACTTCGCTAGAAAACCACGTGGTCAGCATATTCATGCAATTCATACCCGGAGGTACCATCTCATCGCTGCTCAGCCGGTTTGGAGCCTTTGAGGAGAGGGTCTTTCAGAGGTTTACCTATCAGATTGTTGACGGTGTCAACTACCTGCATGAGAATGACATCATCCACAGGTGAGTGTTGTATAACTTGGCAAGCTTCCAGTTAGTAGTGTATATGCATAGTCAATCTTTTCCAAGAATTGCAAAAACCTTTTTTGTGGAAATAATCTGGAGATTTGTTGGTTTATTATTTGATACATAAGGTTAATTGATACTTCCGTTGTATTATGTAACAATAGGTTCTATTTAAACCAATTTCGGTAATGTTATATTGAACCATATTTGGGTCAGTGGTCATTATCATGACCAGAAAAATGGCGACAAACAACTTTTATTTGACGCTGAACTTGTCCTGTTTGCAGGGATATTAAAGGTGCCAATATTATGCTAATGCTCAATGGAATAATAAAGCTCATAGACTTTGGTTGTGCTAAGAGACTGTGCTTCAACCTAAGTGTCAGTCAGTCTGAGATTCTCAAGTCTATGAAAGGTAAGTTTATGGATTTGTTTTATTACTCTTCACCGCCAATCGCTAAAATGGAAGGATTGATTAATGTGGGAAGTGCGGAGATCTATCCATCATGGGAAGTACGGAGATCTATCCATCATGGGAAGTACGGAGATCTATCCATCATGTCACAAAGTGTATTCCTGCTTCTCAATACATCACCAAATTGTCAAAGCATCATTTAACAATATTTTTTCCAACCTTCATTTGTTAGGGATGGGTAGCTCAATCAGCTGTTACTAGTTACTAATATAGTTATTGATTCAATGGGGAAACTCTTTACAATGTAAAAGTTGGTTGTTACAGTAATGAATAATCCTCTCATTTTATGCGTGGATAACTCCTCACAATGTGAGGGCGGATATTCCCCATATTGTAGGTGTGAATGGCTCCTCACATTGTAGGGGTGAATAAACCGTCACAATGTAAGGGTGAATAACTTGCCACATTATAAGGTTGAATTACTTTCCACAGCGTAGGAATAAATAACTCCTCACATTGCAGGGGTGAATAACTCCTCACATTGTAGGGGTGAATAACTCCTCACATTGCAGGGGTGAATAACTCCTCACATTGCAGGGGTGAATAACTCCTCACATTGCAGGGGTGAATAACTCCTCACATTGCAGGGGTGAATAACTCCTCACATTGCAGGGGTGAATAACTCCTCACATTGCAGGGGTGAATAACTCCTCACATTGCAGGGGTGAATAACTCCTCACATTGCAGGGGTGAATAACTCCTCACATTGCAGGGGTGAATAACTCCTCACATTGCAGGGGTGAATAACTCCTCACATTGCAGGGGTGAATAACTCCTCACATTGCAAGGGTGAATAACTCCTCACATTGCAGGGGTGAATAACTCCTCACATTGTAAGGGTGTCTAACTAGCCAGGGCTGGCTCTCAATGTGGGCGCGGCTATTGTCGCAAAGGTCTCTCTCATCCCTTCCCCCCTCATAGAGAGCCACCCTGGCTAGTGTCTAACCCCTCACATTGTAAGGGTGAATAACTCCTCACATTGTAGGGATGAGTAACTCCCCACATTGTTACGCCAAATAACTCCTCACATTATAAGGTTAATAACTCCTCCCATTGTGGGGGTAAATAACTCCCCACATTATTAGGGTGAGTTACTTTCCACATCGTAGGGAAAATAACTACTCTTATTGCAAGGGTGAATAAGTGTGAATTAATTTCCACAGTGTAGGCATGAATAACCACTCATATTGCAAGGGTGATTAATTTGCCACATTGTAGCGGTGAGTAATAGCTCCACACTTTGTATGGATGAGCATTTGTTCAGATTGTAAGAGTTAGAGAGTTCAGCATTTCGTTCACTCTTACTTTGATCTAATGACCTGACCATTTACCTTGTTAGGGACGCCATATTGGATGGCCCCAGAAGTGATCAAGGAGACGGGCCATGGTTGCAAGTCAGACATCTGGAGCATTGGTTGTACAGTGTTTGAGATGGCCACCACCAGCCCTCCATGGTAACATCTGCTCTTTGATACTTGAAAGCTCAAGTTTTTGACACTTGAAAGAACCAATAATGGTCATTAGGCATTTTCGGATCGAGAACGTTCATTCCAAAATGGGCGAAATTTTCGTTTTTCGGCGAGTACAAAACTTGTTTTTTGGAACTCTATGCTGAACGGTGGTTTTACCGTTCAGGGGGTCGTCCACCCTATGACGTTCTTGATCCGAATGCGTAGAGTTCTCCTATAATAAATATTTTTTGCAAATGATGAGCCCTTTTACGTTAGTTACAATAACAAGACAAGAGTGATGAGGCCTCAAGTTTCATTTCTAACAATAATAATAAAATAAATAATAACAAGTCTTGAAGCATGTTGATGTTGAAACTATTTTTGGACACATTTTACTGAGGATGGTGAATTAAAATAAAATTGTAATAAATAATTATAATATAAGAAAAATGTATGATAATCATTATTAATATTACTGTTATTCAAATGATATCATCATTAATATTTATATTATTATAAGTTCTTATAGTTTTTTTAATTATTTTATTATATTTTAGTTAGTAAAAAAAGACAATTGTTCAAATAGCCAAACATCACCAACTGATAATAAACATTGTTAAAAATGAAAAATAGTAATTAGTAAAACACATAAGTAACTGGTAATAATTATCAAAATTATTATTTACTTTTTTATAATATATAACCAAAAAGCTGTCACCTCAGCAGGATGCGCCTTTTACTATTCACTGCGACACTAGAAAAAAAGAAGAAGATAACTCCGATGAAGTGAACTTTTGATTTTGAACGTTCATGCATAGAAATTATGCCAGGAACGAACGTCAAAATTGCATTCGGAATCGCTTTCCCGTGCCAATTTTTTCAAGGCATGGACGTTCTTGATCCGAAAATGCCTATTAAGTGACGAGTGTTCTCCCTTACTACGACTTATTTTTCCCTGATTCGGAGCTTTATGCCAATATTTTGAATTCGCTCTTTAATCTCTCCAAAAATGTCCAACACGGTACGTTCACTTTTTAGGTCGCAGATGGAGCCGATGGCAGCCATGTTTGCTATCGGCACTAATACCAAGACTGTTCCTGAGCTGCCAGATAAATTCAGCAATGAGGCCAGAGAGTTTGTTGTCTGCTGTCTTCAGAGGTGGGTGTTATCTCTATACTTGTTCCTTTAATCATTGTTTTTAGCAGTTCCAATTTTTATTTTCTTTTCATCATGTTTTATTTATTGTGACAGGGAGACGAGTTTGAGGAGCAGTGCAAAAGATCTCTTGCAATCACCATTTCTGTCTTCTCTAGCTTCGTCGAATTGAATATGTTTTTTCATCTATTAGACATTTAATTTGCTCATGTGAGCTCAAACAACTATTACTACAGCGTTTTTGCCTGCGTAACGTTATCGAATTGTGATTGATTGGGTGCTATATTGTATAGTTTCATCATACCATTGCTACATATTTGTGACATCGAGTTTTTTTGTGATTTAATTATATTTTAATTTTTACAATTTTATATTTACTTGGCCTTTTGTTTTACATGAAACTGTTTTGTGTGCTGAGATCATTTTATTGATTATAAAGTCCTTCACTTCTTAGCAGCTCGATCAAGTTTTGCTCTGCCACCAAGGATCAAAGGCTCAATTTGCAGCTCGTTTACCTTTTACAAATGTTTTTTTGGCTTATCAATAAATGTCCCGCCTTCATCAATTCAGGCGGAGGTTAAGGTGGTCCCTAGCTTGATTGCTCTCTCTCTGTTATCACATGTAGAGTCATTCTGTTTGGAGTTTTTACTCTGTCTTTGCTTCTCATGAGTTTAAAGGGCCACTCACTGACAACCTTTTTAAATCCAATAGCATACAGATATATGAAATTCAGAAGTTAGGCTGTGGCTGACCGATTAATGAGTGACAAGTTTTTGGTTGTAGATCGAAAATGAAATCTCTCGCAATGGTTGTCTCATTTATTGCATCCAAATTGAACACCAACTCTTCTAGAGTGCGGCGCTAAAATACTTAAAGACTCATCATCATAAATCATGAAAAAATCTTGGCTTGCGGCAAATGATCAAAATGGAGGATAAAAAAACTAAAATTTATAGCTGTTGAGTTTTACTGCATAAAAAGGTCTATAGTTGACGTATTGTTGGCTTTTATTGAATTTTTCCGCTAAATCATTGTTGAAAGTATTTTCATTCTGCAGTAAACCTAAATTTTACTTATTGCGATATTTTTCGGTAAACTGACTCAGCTGCAGTCTTTTACTAAAAGCTGTGAAACCTAACGAACAAGTCATGATAGTATGACATCAAACTGGTATCTCTTCAATGCTTGATTTCATTGTTAGGGTAAATTGTTGTTGTCAAGTTCATTCTCTCAATCAACTGTAACATTAACTGAGTCAGTTTTCCTTCAAACTCACTGTTGATTGTGTAATGAGGCGAATCGGATTATTTATCATTTTTGGATGCTAGTAGTAGGCCAGTGAGCAGTAGCTTGTCTCAACGAAGTGACTGTCACAATCATCGCCATCCACACCAGCGATGGAAACAGTTGAACTAGTAAATACAATCATCTTTGGACTGTTTTCTTTTCTGGGAATTACTTTAAACTCTATCACCATTGTTATTCTAATGTATGGAGAAAAGTCAGGTAAAGGGATCAAACTACGACTGATCAACTTAGCTGTAGCCGATTTATTATCCGCAATCACAGTGGCTGGCTGTGGAGTGTTGATAGGCGTTCAAACGTCTCCTTATCCTGAAAGTGAAATATTATGCGAAGCTCAACATTATACCATGCCAGCTTTATTCTCTACCAGTTTGTTCTGTCATCTGTACATCGCTATAGATAGGTTTGTTGCTGTGTACTTTCCACTGAAGATGTTGAGATATCAGCGCCGACATGTGATCATGACTATCATCGCAGTGTGGCTTCTTTCATTTACAATCAACATTCCAGGAGCGTTCCTATTAGAAGTCTATGAGAATCCACCCAGCAATGGAAGTCTGTCCTGCATCTCAGCATTTGATATCTTTCTTAATGAAAAAAACCAAAGTTTCAAAACATTATATGTCGTCAAATATATTGTCGTGGCTGTTTGCTTGGTGGTTATTCATGGATTGCTGTGTATCAAGTTGCTGAGACGAAAGAGAATTGGAGAGAAACATAAGTATAGCAATAACTCCAATAACGGACGAGTAAGTTAAATTTTTAGCAATATTAGGATACAGCAAGTAATCGTATAGGTGATCACTGCGATTCTTTTATAATGCGAGGCTCACTAGTGTAATGGGTGAGATACACCCCTGGCTACACCACTGGCTACATCCCTTGCTCTTACCATCTCTCTATCTCAATCATACATCAAACCCCGTTTCAACACAGATACTATTTATTGGTTATTCCTCACTAGTCGAGACGAATGGGGGTTTTTGGAAATAGAATAGTAGGGAGAAGGAAAACGTAAATGTTGCTAAGTATCACTGTTCAATAAGCTTCCCAAAATATTTTATTTAAAACCATCAAACACCCACATTCGCATGAAGAAGCCTAAATAATTCTTTTGTTCATGGAAGAAGCAGAAAGAGCGGCAAGAGAAAAGAACGTTAACATTCGTCATCCTGTCTTCTGGCCTCAAGCGCAAAAACTGTGTACAATTTAATCTCTATTGCAGGTGATAGCAATGCTGGCTACAAATGCAGTTGGTGCTATAATAACGTATATTCCCATTATGGCGTGGTGGCTGAATGTAAAATATACTGATACCCTAGAAGCATACAAACATCCACCTATTTACCTGATGGTTTTCTTCGCTTTGACTCTATCCAACTGTTTCATTTCTCCGATAGTCTACTTCATCTTTCAACCCCAGTTCAAGGTCAGTAGTCCGCGCTTAAAGCTTGCTTGTTCTATTCACCTGGTTATTGCTTAATGATGTCAAATAGCTCAATCCTTTCCTCAGCAAGTAATGGTTGCAAGATCCGTCCTAAGATCGGCGGTCAAAAATCAACTTTTTTCCCCTATTTTCCAACACTTGTTGATAAAATAAAAATGGTATTCCAAGTCATAAGATGTTACCCTTGCTGTGAATGAATGATTTTATTCAAGATGTAAAATTTCTTTGGTGACTTTTTTATGCAAAATGATGTATCTTTTTTCAACTTTTCAATAATATTTTATGAACTTTAAAATAATAGACTTTTTGTTAAATTTAAAAATACAACTTACTTAATATTGTTATGAAGTTTATGCGCGACTCTATAAAAATTTAATGCAAGAATTTTGCATCCTTTTTTGACTCCACTTTTAAGAATGACACTTGAAGAAAAAAGTTGTGAATGAACACCTAAGTGTAATCTTTTTTTGTCGATGAGAAGGCTCAAATGTTATTACTCTTTTAGGAGGACGGTAAAAGAATACTTGCCAGGGCCAAACAGAAAATTTGTTGCACAAAAAAAGTAAACTCTTTTAATACTGCAAAAAGACAAGAATATAATGGGATAAATTTGGAGAAAAATTTCGGCGCAACAGCTTGTTAGTGGGCATCTCTCAGCAGACAATTCATGCAGTGATTCTACTGCATAAGAAAGGTTTGACAACTCTCAATTATAGATTTCGCTTTGTAGTTTTCAAATAAAACTCAAGCAATAGGCAGAGTAAAATGTAGTGAAAATGTTGTAAATGGAAAGCAAAAGAGAATCATATTGTGCAGTAAAATATTTCTACTGGTGAGATGGCTGCCAATCATCATTATTGTGGGGCATTGTCTGAAACAAACAATGAATAGGTGCCAGAAAATGTTTTGTCAGCAGCTGTCACGTGTAACTTATCTAATCAGTATCTTCTTATACCCTATTTTTTATAACTGCCAAGTTTTTCCTGGGCCTGTAGCAAAATAGCAGACAGTTTAAAATAAAAAAAAACATTTTTAGTTTTGCATTAACCTTTATAAAGTTGTTTTTTGTGATCCTGTAATACTGCAGCCAGAAGTAAAAATAAATTATCCAAGCCTAACATGTTTCAATTTTTTTTTACACAACCATCCAGTCTAATATATTTTGTGATGTATTTTTGTATGACTTGATATTTTAAAAGTATTAATTGTTGCTCGTTTTACGTTTTTGATTTTTAGAATTTTAGTGAATCCTTATGAAGTATTTTATAAGATGTATCTTCAGAGTAACAAGGGGGGAGAAAGTATATTTTAGTTTTTATCAATGATAAAAGAATAAATCTACCAACCAATGAGAGTCAATCATGAACCAAATATGTACCAACATTGAGATATTTGATTAATAAAACTCTGTTTATACAGCAAGTCATAAGCTCCCAAAATTCAGATTTTCAGTTTGGAAATCCCTGTATACTATATTGGATTTTGGGGGCCGGCCGAAATGCCACCAACAAAACCTCATTTAACACCAACTCTTATAGAGTGCGGTCCTGAAATATTTCAGGGCTCTTCATCATAAATCATGAAAATAACTTGGTAGTTACTGAGACAGCGATTGGCCGGTTTCAAATTATCAAAAAAGATGATAAAAAAACTAAAATTTATAGCTGTTGAGTTTTTTCTGCCTAAGAAGGTCTATAACTGGTGTTATATTGTTGGCTTTTGTTGAATTTTTTCGCTTAATCGTTGTTGAATGTATTTCGTTCTGATGTGAACCTAAATTTTATTTGTTGCGAGACTTTTGGTAAATTGATTCAGTTGCAGTCTTCTTTTAAAAGCTGTAAAACCTATGTAGTGGATTTTGGGGGCTTAAAATCACTAACTGAGGTTGGTAGCTTGCTGCCACCAGTTGTTAGTTTAACCTGTTACAACAACAGAGTCGGTAAGATACCGAATGTATACAAGATAGAGTATTGTTACTCTACAACCAATTGTGAGCCCTCGGCTCAGACGCATATCTCAAAGTAGTCGAGTCCACATGCGTTTATTCATTCAGAATAAAACGAGTTAGTAACAATCCCAATTACAACTGATGATTATGGCCAAAGTTCTGCCTTTTATAGGCAGTGCACAGGAACAATCATCCAATTACAGTACAATATTGCAATATACACCAATGAGAGTAATTATGTAAATACATAGCAAATGAGATGATAGTAAAGGGCTTAAAAGGAATAAGCGCCCTGAGGTAGTAGGCGGAGTCATAGGCTCATAAACCAATCATAACTAGTCTCTGGGTCCTTGGTCTTTCTAGCTCTTGGTCCATCATCTTTGGTAAGGGGTAAGGGTGGATACTTCCGGCAGATGGCTCTTCGGTCCTCCCAGGCTACTTCTAAGATCTCATGCTCCACTGACTCACTTCCTGCCGACCCCGTGAGGTCGGTATAGGTGTACACAAGGTCGGTATAGGTGTACACAAGGTCGGTATAGGCATAAATATAGTTACCGTCCACTTAGTTAGTAGTTGCTAGTAATTCTGGCCATCTAATGGCTATTGTAGTGATGCCAGAATGTGATACTATTTGTGCGCAGAGGATGTGTATGTTGAAATCCACCACACCTACCGAACAAGTCATGATTGTATGACATCCCATTCTAACTTGTATCTTTTTAATGCTTGATTTCATCCTTAGAGTAAATTGTAGTTGTCAAGTTCACTCTCTCAATCAACTGTAACATTAAATGGGACAGCTTATTATTGTTGTGTAACGAGGCGAATCTGATCATTTATCATTATTGAGTGCTAGTAGGTTAACGAACAGTAGCTTGTCTCGACGGAGTGACTGTCAATCAACCATCCACACCAGCGATGGAAACAGTTGAACTAGTAAATACAATCATCTTTGGACTGTTTTCTTTTCTGGGAATTACTTTAAACTCTATCACCATTGTTATTCTAATGTATGGAGAAAAGTCAGGTAAAGGGATCAAACTACGACTGATCAACTTAGCTGTAGCCGATTTATTATCCGCAATCACAGTGGCTGGCTGTGGAGTGTTGATAGGCGTTCAAACGTCCCCTTATCCTGAAAGTGAAATATTATGCAAAGCTCAACATTATACCATGCTAGCTTTATTCTCAACCAGTTTGTTCTGTCATCTGTACATTGCTATAGATAGGTTTGTTGCTGTGTACTTTCCACTGAAGATGTTGAGATACCAGCGCCGACATGTGATCATGACTATCATCGCGGTGTGGCTTTTTTCATTTACAATCAACATTCCAGGAGTAACTTTAATACAAGTTTATGAGTATCCACCCAGCAATGGAAGTCTGTCCTGCATCTCAGCAGTTGATAGCTTTCTAGACAAAAAAAGCCATAGTTTGCAAACATTTTATGTTGTCAAATATATTTTTGTGGCTGTTTGCTTGATGGTTCTTTATGGATTGCTGTGTATCAAGTTGCTGAGACGAAAGAGAATTGGAGAGAAACATAAGTATAGCAATAACTCCAATAACGGACGAGTAAGTAAAATTTTTAGTAATACTAGGATATAGCAAGTAATCTTATAGGTAACCACTGGGATTCTTTTATAATGCGAGGCTAACTAGTGTAATGGGTGAGATACAACCCTGGCTACACCACTGGCTACACCCCTGGCCTTACCTACCTCTCTCATAGCTGCAGGTTAAACCCAGGTTTACCACAGATACTATTTGCTATTCCTAGCTAGTCCAGACGAATGGGGTTTTTAGGTAATAGAAGAGTAGGAAAGAAGGAAAACGTAAATGTTGCTAAGTATCACTGTTCAATAAGCTTCCCCAAAGTATTTGATTTAAAACTATCAAACACTCACATTTGCATAAAGAAGCCTAAATCATTCCTTTGTTTATGGACGGAACAGAAAGGCAGCAAGCTGGTATTGTTGAGAAAAGAACATTAACATTCGTCATACTGTCCTCTGGCTAAAGTGCAAAAAACTGTGTACAATTTAATCTCTGTTGCAGGTGATAGTAATGCTGGCTTCAAATGCAGTTGGTGCTATTATAACGTATATTCCCTTCACGGTGTGGTTGCTGACTGTGAGATATAGTGCTACCCAGCAAGCATACAAGCATCCACCTATTTACCTGATGGTTTTCTTTGGTTTGACTCTAGCCAACTGTTTTATTTCTCCGATAGTCTACTTCATCTTTCAGCCCCAGTTCAAGGTCGGTAGTCCGTGCTTAATGCTTCATGTACATATAGCGATCGTGCTAGCAATTTTGCTTGGCGATTGGGGAAGTCCCTCCCCCAAAGTGCGAAATTTTTCACTACTACCTATTCTTCAGCGATTCCAGTCAAACTCACTGTTACAAAGCATAGTGTTCAATTTATTATAGGTCGGAGCGCTGAATATGACGAGACACTATTGGAAATAAGGATAAAGTTTTTTTACGTTGCGATTGGCTGATCAAGGAATCCGCTAGCAAGTTTTTGATCTTGATCAAAACCTGACAATAACTTCAAATAAATTACCAGCAATTGCTTAGCGATTTTTCAAGAAACAGAAGTTGCAAAATCATGCAATCGCTAAGAAAATCGCTTAGTAATCGCTATATGTATATGTGGTATTAAACGTGTGTGTTTCATATTCATCTGGTCATTGATTAATAATGTCAAATAAATCAATCACTTCCTAGAATGACACTTGAAGAGAAAAGTTGTCAACAAACATCGAAGTGTCATCTTTTTTCGTTGATAAGAAGGTTAAAATGTTAACACTCTTTTAGGAGGACGGTAAAAGAATATTTGCCAACGCCAAACGGAAAATTTGTTGCACGAAGAAAGTAAACTCTTTTAATACTAAAGAAAAACAAAAACCTAATGGGATAAACTTGGAGAAAAAGAATACAGCACATCAGATTGTTATAGTTAGTGGGCACCTCTCAGCAGACAATTCAAGAAATGATTGTACTACAGAAGAAAGGACTGATAACTCTCAATCATAGATTTCATTTTGTAGTTTTCAATAGCTAAAACTCAAACAACATACCAAGTAAACTGTACTGGAAATGTTTTAAGTTGGAAGAAAAAGACAATCACACTGTTCATTAAAATATTTCTACTGGTGAGATGGCTGCCAATCATCATTGTTGTGGGGCATTGTCTGAAACAAACAATTAATAGGTGCCAGAAAATGTTTTGTCAGCAGCTGTCACGTGTAACTTTTCTAATCAGTATCTTCTTGTACCTTATTTTGTATAACTGCTAAGTTTTTCCTGAGCCTGTGGTGAAATAGCCGACAGCTTAAAATAAAAAAGAATTTAAGTTTTGTATAAATCTTTATAAAGTTTGTTTTGTGGCCCTGAAGTACTGTGGCCAGAGGTAGAAATAAATTATCCAAGCCTAACATGTTTCAGTTTTTTTGCACGACCATCCAATCTAAGACAATCTGTGATGTCTTTTTGTATGACTTGATATTTTAAATGTATTAATTGTTGCTTGTTTTACGTTTTTGATTTTTAGAATTTTAGTTAATCCTTATGAAGTATTTTGCAAGATATATCTTAGAGTAACAAGAAGAGAAAAAGTATATTTTAGTTTTTATCAATGATAAAAGAATAAATCTACCAACCAATGACAGTCAATCAAGAACCTAAATTATACCAACATTAAGATTTTTGATTAATAAAACTCTGTTTATACAGCAAGTGATAAGCTCCCAAAATTCAGATTTGCAGTTTGGAAATCCCAGTATACTGTAGTAGATTTTGGGGAACCGGCCAAAATGCCACCAACAAACCCTTCAACAGAGGTTATTTATCAATCAACTTTAACGGAGGAGTGACTCCAACTCTACAACTGTAACAGAGCCTACTGCTCAGACTCACTACTAAATGCTTCAGAGTAATAATCATTTTGTTATTTTACAACAAACCAGTGTAAAGCAATAGTGGTGAAGTATCTTGCTAACTTGGAACAATCACAAGTAGTATCCGATACAAAGTGTATGGAGTGAAAGCAAAACTCTGCGTTTTATAATCAGAGACACAGGAAATGATTGGCCTAATTATAGAAGTGAAAAATGACAATAAGTAAGACATAAATATGCGAATCAACAACAGATTATAAATAGCATGGAATCTGGGCACTTTGACTAGATAAGGCGCCCAGAAGAAGGGACAATACTGCTGGGTCACAGCCCTGGAAATAATGGTGCAATATAGGCCAAGTTCTTAGGCTGTTATAGCTTGGGGTCCAAAGTTTCTGGCAATTCTGATGGTGGTTATATCACGGATTTCGGCTTCTGCCTCTTTTGAGACTAGTCTGGGTTCTCAGGCTACTTTCGTTCCTTCCTCCTTGACTCGGTATAGATTGGCTGCAGGGCCGGTAGTAATAGCTGCAGGGCCGGTAGGGTGGCTGCAGGGCCGGTAGGGTTAATACTTCCCTTTTATAAGGTTTCTGGCAGTGCCAGGCTCATAGAAGGCAATTGGCTGACACTCTGCAGTTGTCAGGGGGACTTTAGTTAGCACTTGGTGAAAATCCATGAAAATCCACTGCAATACTTCACGGTCATATCTTCATCGATATTTTCGTTGGGATAATTTCAAAAGGCCTGTGGGGTATAATAAATCGTTGCTGTAATTATTCATAAGATTTTATATAAAAGGTAAAAAACAGTGACTGGGGCTTTAACTTTTAATACCAATTTTTATAGTAAATAGCTTAATGACTTCAGCCCAGTAATTTGATGCTCCTTCCAATTTCAGCAATTATTTCGTATTTGACAGATTTTATACGCATAAGATTAGTTGGGTAAGGCAACGAATCAATCATTGATCATGATAACTGTTCATTGTTAATGATAAGCTAATGAATAATTGGACTTTGACACGGTTGATTAGTTACAACAAAGTTACACGGTTTGGATCAACCAACCGTATTAACCATGAATGTGCGACGTAGAAACTTTGTGAAGCTCCCCTGACACAACTGACAATTTGTTTTTTGTTGGGAACTCACTCGAGCACCAGAGAGCCGTCTGCTTTTTTAGAGCTCCAACCAATGTGACTGCCAGTGACTACAGCACTGTGCAAAAACCAACATCACCTAATTATCCAACAGGTACAGCAGAGTCCACGACTCAGACGCATAAAAACTACTTTTAATGTATAAATGACATATGTTTATTGATAAACCAAATTCTAAAGAATGCTGTGTGACTCAAGTGCACAAAACTTCAGCCAGACAGCGCTAAACTGTCTTAATCTATAGAAGGAAGTTAACACAAATTAAAAATGCTGATTCAATAACCAGCGAGGTAATTGTTCATAAACATTATCACGCTGTCACAAGTCCGATAAATGCTCGCGAAGGCGAGTTCAGATCTTTGCCATTTGGCTGATATAATCTCCTTAGCCTGTACCCTTAGGTCCTGCACCCAGCTAAATCAGTCTCTTATGAATAATGTACCTGATGCCCTTCTGCCGGAGTTGTTCCTTAACTCAGCAACTCCATGCCATTTTATCCACTGCTATTCTCTGCCCAAAACCATTCAAAGTTGTGTATATTTACCTTTCTATGTCATTATTGCTACAAGCCTTCGCAGTACAACACTTTTCAGACTGTTTACAGGGTTGGGACTAACTTTGCACTCTATTTATAGCCATTGTCATTCTAAAATGTGAACAGACAGGCAAAAACTAACAGATTACAATTGAGGAGCAAAAACTATCAATGTCAATTCAATATTTTCGGGCTCCTTTCAGCACTCACCCGAGGAAGTACATCAACTGCAGATACAAAGACTGATAAATGGAAAGTCAAAATTTTGAAGCAAAAATCTTGTCTAGTTGCCTGTCTTTGCTGGTTACTTTAATATTATTCAACTCGCTAGCATTGAAACAACATTTTTTAATTAAAAACCAAAGTTAAATAAGCAATATTGTTCATGGTTTCCAACAGGTTTACAAGCGCACATACTCTGTTGTTGTACTGGTTAACGAAATATCAAAAACCATAGACTCATTTCACATTCTACAACGCTTTGGTGCGAGTCTTCTAGCTAGATTAGCAACTGTACTCAACCGAGATGACTACAAACTACAAATGGCCACTAACTATACTCACTACCAATGCCAGCACTTAGCTAAGACTTCCTATCAGACACGCAGCAATGACATAAGTTTAATTCAACTCCGTTAATCTTGCCAGAAGATACAAAAAGAACAATATATGTGCTTATGTTATCAAATCTTGCTAAAGACTACCTATTTATTACATACTAATCTTATCCAACAAGCAGTTGAAACAGTTTAAGACAGTTTCTTTTTAATGGTTCTACCCTTGTCAGGACTTACTATTGGTCGGCTGCTTGTCAGATCTTTCTTTATTGATCTATCTACTATTTGGTATGTAACATCACACAACATACATACTACAGAGTTATTTTCTCATTATGCTCAAGATAGCACAACTACCAAGTATTATCAGCCTGTATTTGGACAATACTTATGGCAAGTTGGGGGCTGCCTGCTTTATGGTAGGGGCTCCTAACTCGCAGGAGAGAAGAAGGGGGTGGGGTAGTCTTAGAGATTAAACTGAGAGGGTTTCAGGGTTGGGGTGGGTAGGGGCCTGGAAGGAAGATGCAAGTGGGCTCTAGGATGTGATGTTGATTGCAGACAGCTCATCTATCTGGGGTAGATGGTGGAGAGGGACAATAATCTAGTGGGTAGCTACTGGGGGAAGGTGGGGACAGGGCATTTATAGCAAAAGTAGGGGTGTTAATTGGCCAGGGGTGGATATAGAGGCTAGGGGTGTACACAGAAGAATACAAAAAACCAATTTGCCGTGCAATTTTTTAATTATATTCAAATAAATTCTTGTATAATTGTTTTTACATTTTAATGTGATTTTGTTCATTATTGCAACTATCCGTATTTTTTATTGGGTTTAAACTGTTCACGTATGTTAGCCCATGCTCATTGTAACAGAAAAATGCAGTTTTTGTGACATCTACTTGCATTAATGATAAAGGTATTTGTCTGTGTGTAAGCATATCTGTATGTACTACCACAGTTGTATTTGCCTAAAGCATTACCCTGAAACAACTGAAAACTTTTTTAAAACATTTTAACTGACAATTTAGATGTATAGGCATAATTTAAGTTTGTATTTTGTCGAGGCCAAAAATCCTTGTGTTTTTAGCCATTTTAAATAGTCAAAACTCAAACACTTTCAACTGCACCTTTGGGTTTTTCATAGACAAAACTGCGAGTTTTCAAAACAAAACAAAACTGTTGCTTCACATGCGTCGCCAATGATACAAACTCTTCATGAAATGGTATTGTTTTTTTAATAGTATAATTAGCAGTGGTGTATCTTTTCAGAGTAATAGTTTGTGACATGAAAAGAGTGATTAACTTATGACAGTATTTATATAAAATTAAATGGTGGTAATAG
The DNA here is from genome assembly GCA_945261195.1 of Cryptosula pallasiana. Taxonomy (NCBI): domain Eukaryota; kingdom Metazoa; phylum Bryozoa; class Gymnolaemata; order Cheilostomatida; family Cryptosulidae; genus Cryptosula; species Cryptosula pallasiana. Next base: position 36,149,374 of record OX183136.1, read on the forward strand.
CATTGTGAGCGGTAGAGGATGGGTTGGGAGGAGATGGTCATGAGAGAGCAACCAATGGAGGAGGTGATCGCAGGAGTTGGCTACCATTCAAGTACTCCTCAGTTGGCCATGCTGTAAGGTCTGTTAAAAATCAATTGAGATCTGCTGCTAATTTTGTATATTTGGCTGGTGCTTTTTTATAATCTAAAACTATTTGGTGCGCTACTTGGGGTAAAGGAAGCAAAGTATGACTCTATGGTTAAATAACCATAATTACAACATCATGTAAATGCCTCTTTTGTGCATAATTCACTGTGTAAAAAGCAGCCAGTCTCATTTGATTTACAAAAACTGTGATCTCACGGGCCAAGAAAAGCGCATCAGGATCCAGAAAAATCAGATTATGTTTTTGTGGCCAAACTAATAACTATTTGCTCATAGCTATGTGTGTTTCTGAATGATACCAAGTCATATAAACACCCAAGACTTACCACAAATATTATTTTAGGGAGCTTTGAAGTCTCAGTGTCCATGTGTATCAGTCTTTTTAAGTTCAACTTGCTTCTGCAAACAGTCTTGATAATATGAGATGGTTTTTCAATCTTAATGTTTACTAATTATCAATAAGCTTGTAACTTTTGAAAATATTTTTGCTTACTAAAAGTAATTTTGGTTGCGGAAAAAATTTTGGATAAAAAGTTGTTAACGGCGGTTTTAGAGGTGACGCTGGAAATGGAGATACCGGAAGCCGGCTTGCCAAGACCCATACTATTAAAACGAAATTCGACTCATTTTGACAAGATAATAAAAAAAATTCCCATTTACGGCAGTAGATGAGTATAATATTTATTGTAATGACGATGCGCTGCTAACATAAATCACAGCAGTACATGCCCACTGTGGAAGCAAACCACTGTAATTTGCCTAGGGCGCACCCTCAATAAGTTACATTGGCAAGCTCAATAAAACCGAAATACAAAAATATGGCTCTACACATTGGAATAGCATTTGATTAAGTCTTTTGAAGTGAATAAACAAAAACGTTTTCAAGAAAAAAACTGCAAAGGTTATATTGATCCCTTGACTTTTCCCAACAACAACTTCTTTTGTCATACCAACATGTCACAAAGCCGGATAATAGACTAGCGAGTCGTGATTTCTAATGATAAGTTAGACGATGGACTAAAGGACTTTTGGTTGTACCTCTAAAGAGAAACTGCTCTGCTGGGACCCCATAGAAGGAAAACATTTCTCAGAAGTTCGATGCACAAATAATTTACAAGTTTCTGTTTTTGATATCAAAAAATTTTAACTATGCCAGTGGCACAAAGTTTTATTTCTGCATGGTCACATGACTTTCAGATATTGATTACTATAAATGTCGGATCCAACTTCCTTTTTAGTGATAGCATGGTAAAATGTGCGTAGGTAGAAAAATCCTAACTTTTTTATACATGTGGCATAATAATTTTCAGCAGCTGTATTAAAATGAATGACGCATAAAAAAACAATACTTGGTAGAAAGGTTCACAAAAAATGAAAAAGTTTCCTAGGATTGTGTAAGAATTTGAATGATGATAAAGTTAATTATGTACAACCATTCATGAACACTTCAGTCAGCATCCTTTCCGGTGTGAACTACATGTCTTTCACAAATGTTGCCATAAGGTCAACTCAATTCATGGAAAAGCTATTTGTAGAATTGGAGAGGAACAAAAAAATTGGATCCGGTTGGTGTTGATGAATAAAGAATATCAAATTTACATAATCATTAAAAAAAATTACGTAGATGTCCGGTCGTCAAATGAGAAGGTCAGAGAGTAGCAATAATCTTGTTCGTGTTCAAAAACTTGTTACAAAGCTGATCACCAGAGAAAAGAAGTGGCTTTGTAAAGCAATGAGTCACCTGACAAGCCTCATCCTGTGTCTATTGAGATTTTAGAATAATAAGAGATTCTACTGTATATTTCAAGTGCAACATGATGCTAACGGAACCAAAAGCAAAAAATGAAAGACAAAACCGAATGTATCTTGCCAAAAAAATTGGGCAAAAGTTCAAAGGAAGTTGACATGACAAAATATCAGGTTATAGTTTTTCATAAAAAATCAAAGTAGACAATTTCAATGAACCAAAAAAATGTTGTTTGTGCAAAAAATATGCTTTATTTTGGACTAAAATTGAAATGCTTTAGGGCCACGAAATCAAAACATGCAAGAGCTACTTGACTGAAGCATTCATTTGCCTAGAAACTACAGAAAAGGTTTGTACATAAAGTGTTTAACCAAAGAGTAAATGAAGGCTAGTTAGTTGTTTTTGTGAAATGTGCTTCAATGACAAGTTTACCACAGACAAAAGAATATTCATGGCACTTAGTCTTTTACCAGAGAAAAATTTTTACCAACATAAAAAAAGTGAAAAAACCTACATGGCCTTCAAGTCATTTTGCAGTTTTTCCATTATACAATGTTTTCTCTCACATGGTTGTTCATAGCTGTTTGAATGATAGCTGACAAGAATCTGTATTTATTAGTTAGTTTGCACAAAAAATATCCAAACTGAGTATTCAGCACATATATATTATCGTTTGGAAAAAATTCTCAGCCTGAGAAACTTTTGAAATAATGGGGAAACCCCAAAAATTATAGGGATTTTGGGATTTCATCAATTGATTTACATAAGGGCCCAATCGTATGTTTTTGAGTTTCTTCGGCAAAAAGAAACTTTGCTCAGGTTGCGTGTTTTCCCCTATTGATTTATATAAGGGCGCAACCATAATTTTTTGGATTTCCCCGATAATACAAAGTTTTTCTTAGGCTGCTCGTTTTCCGCGATTATTGCACTTAGATTGCTAATACAAAATATAAAATTTAATTTTGCGAAAACAAGTTCCAAGTTTTGCAGTTCGTAAGCAGAAACTTTATCTTTTTACAACTTTTAATGTTTTTTCTTGTGCAAACTAAAGATTTTCACAACTCATCGTAGGATCGCATAAAGTAAAACTGGCTAATGTTGAAGAATACTGAAACTTTACTGATAAGCTGTAACATGTAAAGTGACAAAACACTGATATGGCAAAGAAACTTTTTATGTCAATCGCAACTTGTTTAATTTGTTTTGCAGTTTTGTTGTACCATAAATATCCCACATGTAGATAAATTATTGCCTAACAGTGCATTACAACACAAATATATGTATATGTATCAAATTAGTTTTTCAATTAAGAACAAAAAGTATTTGGAATGGAGGACTAATCAATTTTTGAAAAAGAAGATCACAGACTGTTAATTTACCATCTTAATATATTACTAATATTATCATCAACTCTGGTAAACAAGGAAGCAAATAAACAAACAAACAAACAAACAAACGAACGAACGAACGAACAAACAAACAAACAAACAACATGCTATCACAAATCTACATCTCGTAACGCCATGAGATGATTATTTGAATGCATATTGCCCAGAAGAGAGAGATTTACGTCAAACAGTTTTAATTTTATGTTTGATCTGAGTGAAGCAAAAATTTACAAGTTCGAAGTAAAATGCTTATTGAAATCTTCGAATAAAGTACCCAATATTCAAACAATTAAAAATAACACATTGTAACAGCATAAAAAAATACGCATCTAGAAAAATTTGAAGACTTTTGATTTTGAGAATTTGAAAAATATGTTAAAAGAAACAATAGATAAAACCAGTTATCATTTCCTATACTTGACATTTTTTCTTGCCATAGAGTTGAAGTTTGCAGCAAGGAAAATCGTTTCAATTGATTTTCACTTGTCTTTAAGGTAACAAAATAATTTCTTGCCAACAACTAAACCTTCTAGGGTAAATTATTCCATAATTTATCAGTCTTTGCATTTTAAACATGAACACTAGAGCGCAGAGAAAAATGTTGTTGTCTACTACTACTTCTAAAAAACTTTATAATAATTTATTTAAAAAACTTTATTATAAGTCTTTTGTACCAGCTGCATAGAGATGTGTATCCCAAATTTTATTGCTTAAAATAAACATGTCAACTGTGCATACAATGTCTTTAACCATAACCTATAAAAAAAATAATAGATTACATAACAAAGAAATAATTGACTTTTGCGCTCTAATATATTGTATAGTTCTCAGAAAGCAGCTGCTAAAAACTACAGAATTTTCAGTTTCAATCATAATCGCCTAATTTCTATTATGAAATTTATGATATATTAAAAAGCAAAAGTTTCAAAGCAATAGAATAATTCAACTAAGAACAAAAAATTTTTTACATTGATTAAAAAATAATGTTTTTTCAAAATTCGTTATCATTGTGTTGACTTCAATCTTGTCACATAAATAAAAACGGTCATTACAAAATCTCGTTTTTGATAATTGACTTTAAACGGCAATGAAAACTGTGTTTACCTGCATTAACTGATTTTGATGATAATATTTTGTTGACTGCTCACAAGTAACTCTTGTATAAAACAATAGTTTTGCTTGAAATTTGAGGTATGCAGAAAGAAATTTGAGGTATGCAGAAACAAACTTGAGGTATGCAGAACGAATTTTACTCAATCAAAATGTTGTGAGTAGAGCGTTACATTGTGGTAAATATTCTATAACCTCACTACCACAAGGGATGAAATTGCTGTTAGGCAACAGATAGAATGTTCTAATTGTGCTGGCACGTAGGTGAGGCTACACGCTACACAAGTTTCTGGTTGCTATGATTAATGACAACAAACATCAAGTTGTATTGCGCAACCACTGAATGTCCATATATAACCTGGCGCATTCAGTCGACTTCATTAACTGTGATCTACCAGAAGGTTCTACTGTGTTAACTTGTACAATGAAGGTGAATCGCTTGATTGAAGTTGTGGGTGAGTATGAACAAATTTTCATATAACGGTTGACCGCACTTTCTACTGGAATACAAAGTCTCTACCGCTTTAAATTATTAAGCCAAATTATTTTTGCTCTTGCATTTGTAATCCATGTAGTTGCCTGAGACAGCATTCAGTCAGTCAGACAACACCATCAACTTATACAGCATTACTTGTCTACATTGTAATTTAAGTAAAATAGTGTTTTTTTGAAAGTTTTTGTCAAAACCCCTCTTGTTTCTGACTTCCTGCAATATTGTTCATTCTAAATTTTTTTGCACCTTTAGGTAAACCAATTGTAACTTGTTTGATTTTTTCCGTCTCGTAATGTTGGCCATTTGCAATTTTAATTTAACTCCAAAAGTTTCACTCTATAAAATGGTTATAGTAATAATAATCATAGGAAACTTTATTGAGTAAATTTTGGGAATTCTTATAGCTGAAGATTTTTGACAAAAAACTGGTTTTCAATATTTTTCGATTGTTTTTTTGTTGAAAGCATACATGCTATGTTTTTATTTTATCCAGTTATTGAGAGTGTCTGATTTTTGGTTATGAGTTTTTTGTTTTGTATATTAGCTATTTTGATGGAAAAGGAACTGTTTTGTCTGTTTCATTTCTCACCAATGAAAAAAAACTTACATGTTATCACGTATTAACTGCATCATAATTTTTACAATTTTTATGCTCTTAAGTGCAGAAAAAAATTAAAAAAAGCATAACTAAAACATAAACTTCATTTTTCATTTTTAAAATTTATCAAAACTTTCATACAAAAAAGCTGCAATGGAAAAAAATTTTGCGATTAGTTGTAGCAACGCACATTATCACCAATAGCTATTGCGCCTTTGTTATTAACCACAGTGGTATTGCGAATATTTCTAGTCATACTGAGTGGAATCTTACACAACGCTCAGTGTAGAAATGTATTTAAATTCTTCGCTACAAACTCACAAGCTCGATGTGACGCAGCCCTCATATCATACGCCATCAACAGCTGGCTGGTAAGTGTATAAAGCTACCTATCCATTATATTTATTATTTTATTTCTTTAAAAAATATCATTCGACAATATTTGTTGGATAAGAAAAATATCACTTCCAGAATTCTGTTCACAAGTTGTTTACAGTTGAAAGTTTTAGTATTTTTGCTATTTGGAGTACAAAATACTTGTGGTAAAGTTGTGTTTTTATGATTTTTTATCTGAAAACTACCATCTGGTCTACTAAACCAATTTAAGGGCTTAGGACAAGTTTTGTGGGATGCACTTTGGGTATAGAGTTATTCCATCATTTAGCATTGTAAAAATATTGAGAAAATAAACTTGCAGCAAAGAAATTGCCATATGTCTAATGAGGTCTATGGTAGTCTATGAACTCATGGTCAACAAAAGGGGCTATCTGTGAGCAGCAGCTCTATTATGATATAGAGGGTATATAGTACATTTGAACCAGCAATTGTAGCATTTTCGTTGAGTTTTCAGTATAAAAATAGATTTTAATCATTTTCACTATTATTGTATAGTGCTTTGCAATTTTTTCCTCCCCAAGATATCAAGTATTTTAGATTTAATTGTTATCATTCTTGTGGAAAAAAACAGCCCCAAAAATATACTTTCGGCAAAGCAGTTTTTTTATCTCAAAATATTAGTTTATAAAAACTAAACTAATATTGTCGTTTAATTAATTTTTAATCTAAAAATTGAATTTTTAATAAAACGTATATACAATTTTTTTTATTTCATTCATAAATGATTGTCACCTGTAGGCCAGTGTGTACATAATAGCAATATTATGAACAGTAAAAAAAAATTGCTATGTTAAAAAAAGAAAGCTAAAAGAAAGAAAAAATTTTGCAGTCTCACTTTTTTGCGATCACAAAAGCCTCTGCACATTGCCAATTACTTTTCAAACAAAAAATCCAAGATTTAGAAAACTCACTACATGACTCTATACAACTGGTTGCATATTCCCGAAAAAATTGTGCCTTGGTGAGTGCTGCTTTTGTATATAGGAAATGCCTTGCTGGTGAGAGGGCAACTCCCTATAAGTGTTTCAAATACATTGCAACCTGAAAAAGTTACAATTAAATCAAATCCAATCAAAAGTATGCGCCCTGAGTCCTTTAGTTGTCTTTTGGTAAAATAGATTTTGTTTCAGGCTGTCAAGTGACAAAACTGATCAAAGTGTAAAAAAAGACAACAATAATTGGTCAGACAAATGAAACCTACCATTATTTGCAGAACTTGTCCAAAATGGTATACAAAATTAAAAAAAAAACTTAATTTTTAATGTTGAAAGATTTATTTTTAGCAAGAACCAAACCAAGCGGGCTTACGACTGCTTTCCAACTGGAATAGTACTTCCTGTTTTGAGTTCTTCAATGAGTCAAAGGAGGAGGTAATTATATAGATTATTGAAAATGTAACTTCTGTTTGCACTCACCTTGTAGTACCAACTGTCTGTGACAACCGATATTCTGCCACAACCAGTTTTCTGCTGCTACCAATCTCTTGCTAGTACCAAGTCTTTGATACTACCAAACCTCTGCCACAAGCAATTATCTGCAACTAAAGATCTTTGGCTACTACCAAGCTTTTGCAGAGATTAATTTACTGTTACTGGCAATGTCCTACTATGCAACCCTTTGGTACTACCAATCTTCTGCTAGTACCAATCTTCTGCTACTACCAATCTTTTGCTGCGACCAATCTTCTGGTACTACCAATGGTCTACTACTACCAATCTTCTGATACTACCAATCTTCTACTACTACCAATCTTCTGCTACTAGCAATCTTCTGCTACTACCAATCTTCTGATACTACCAATCTTCTGCTACTAGCAATCTTCTGATACTTCCATTCTTGTGATACCATCAAGTTTTTGATGCTTACGATCATTTTTTCCATAAAAGTTGTAAATACCTCCAAGAATTCAGCAGCTACTAACCTTTCGATAAAAGAACTTTCAGCCAAACCCTAATATCTTTAGGGAGCAGAAAGGCTGGCCTTGACATCCAGGCAGTTTACAACATGCCTTGGTGATTATGGGCTACTGAAGGTCAGTGACAGAAAAGAGCTGATGTCATACAACGCCCGCCTTATCTGCACCATGGGAGGTTACAGCAAGTTTTGTGATCACTCAAGTCCTCCCAAACTACGATCAAGGGTCCCAAATTGCAAAGGTGGTAACAATAATTAAACTGAAAGAATTTGAACAATGTTAAATATGAACATGATTGTTTAGTATTGTAACTAGTGAAACTGTTACCAATCCATCTCTGGTTTACGCTATTCTAATATGAATAGACATAGCTTTTTGCAGCTAAATACATGCTTTTATCTGCATTAAGCAGTAAGTTTATGAAGCTTTTTATACCCGCACTAAAATTCTACATGGAAAAGTTATTTGAACCATTTGATGCACAAGTATATGCTAGCTTAGCTATCAATAACTGAATTTTTCACAAAAATACGAGAACTATAACAAGTAATTAATACAAAAATGTATGAGATATCAGCTCATGTAATTTTTTTTCTGTTTGGATGTTTATAGAAATTTCCAAGATATTTTAATTTTACAATGCATTCTAGAAAGAGGTAAATATTTATTGTGCTGATGGAAAGTTCTAGGCTGGTGAGCAACATTTGTAATTTAACTGCATTTCCTAGTGCACTCAGTTGTACTGCTTTTGTAGATATCGGCATAACACTTGCTGTAAGGTCCCTGATGCAGCTGAAAAACCTCTATGAATGTGCTAGCACTGGAAGGGAAACTAGTCCACTGTCAAGTTCAAAATATCTTTTATAAACTTCCATCAGAGAGCTTAAGTTTTCATACTAACTCTGATACTTTTGCCTCTACCACCGTTATGGCTTGCAACAACTTTAAATCAACAATGCTAAATAATATTACACAATTTTGTAGTGGCTCATGTTCAGATTTTTATTGTTTCATATTGAAGAATAGGTTTGTATGTCAGAGCTAGTAAACAGTCTACAAATGAGTGATTCTTTCGTATGTTTTATCATTCCTAATAAATAAATTTCCTGCTACAGCACACTCCTTTATTTGCAACAATCTTTTGATACAGGATATGACCTAAGAAATAGAAATAAGTTACGGGGGAGGGGGAGGCGAGGAAGAGGCATCAACAAGATTTTTATTCATCTTACATTTTGCATTTGCTTTAATTTTGTGAGTCAAAGAGTGCTAAAACCCAATAGCAAACTACTAAAAATAATCGTGAACTAATTCATGCTTATTTTTGGAAAATCATTATTCTTTTTTATTATTATTTAGCGCTAACCTACTTTTTCCAGCCATACAGTTAAATTTCTTACCTCAGTTTGTAAGGTATTGGCTAGGTAATATATCTCCCGGAGCCCTGGGTGTTCATGATAGCAGATTGATTGGCAATATATCGCAATGCTCATTCAGCTAGAACACCTACAAAAAAACCAAAAACAGTTGAAGTAATGCAGTTTAATTCTATTAAAAGTTGTAAATTAATTATTCTAAATAAGCTTTCTTCCAGTAAAAGAAACCAAATTTTGTTTCACAACCTTCCTAAAGCTTTTATGTATCAGGAAAATAATGATGCACAAGTCTGAGTTTATTGTATTTCTGCTATACAACAATTTTTTCAACAGAATTACTTCAAAGACTCAAATTGAGTATAGTTAAGAATTTATGGCTCAGCACCTTAAAATGCCTCATGTAATTAATGTCAAACAAACCTCTGCGATAAAATGAAATTATTTAGACATGGAGCAAGAACATTTCTCATTATCTATTGGTAGCAATAATACTTCTCAAGCCAATCAATCACTAGATTACAAAACAAATAGAACCACTAAATATATTAATGGCAAAATAAATAACGCTAAAAGAGATCTGCTCCTACATTACTACTACTAACACATGTTGACTATATCCGCTTTTTTAAAAACAAATTACACTGATATTAGAAAATTAAAAACTAACAAAATATTTAAAGGGCTTAAGACATATAATTTTAATTGGATCTGATTATCTGATTTAATCTAATTTTTTAGTTTGGAATGTGTATTAAAAAAAACCTATATGGAGTTGCCCTTCCCCAGTAAAGTGATTCTTATGTGCGCAATCAGTGCCGATCTAAACGCAATTATTATTAATCCTGAAACATGTGCTATTTTGTTGAGGAAAAAAATAAAAATCCCTGAGGAATAATAATGAAGAATTTTAGAAGTTAAATTGAAAATGTTACAATTAGTCATTCTAATGTGCCACGTAATATTATAATAGACCTACCTCTTGCAGACAGCCTCATTCTGTCTACCATGGAGCCATAGACCTCCATAGACCTCCAAAGATTTGTCTTGTTTTTGTTTGATTGCTGTAAGTTAATTTTCTCAAGATTTTATCATGCTCAATGATAGAACAACTCCACACCGAGGATTCATTTATCATGGGCACATAGAGACAGTCTTCTGGAGTAACACTTGAGCAGACAAAGATTACAGAAAATGAAAGTGACAACATTAATAGCGGCTATGAGTATGAGGGGGGGGGGGAGACCAAAGATGAAACTTATTTCTTCTCTTGCGCTCAACAATGATAGGCAGTTAAGCAACAGTATAATTATCAAATCATTTTCTCACCTAGTTTGTGAAACTTACGCTAGTTTTGTAACAGACATAAAAACGGCAGGAAGAGATCGGCGACATGAATACAGAGTAAGGGTGCTTCCAAAAACCATTGCATCGATGTAACTTGACTGTCAGTCAAGCCATTTTAGTTTGGGTTCGTTATCAGCAAATTTTATCCCAGCTAAAGTGGTAAGCCGATGGTAAGGGATTGTATCACTATCAGGTTTATATGGTGAAGCGATTATCTCTAACACCAGCAGTTTCAGCTTATCATTTATGAATCATGTAAAGCATTCGATATCTACTATCTCTACATTTGTATACCGCTCTTTTTGCACTAAGTTACTATAATTGGTACATTTTTTCCCTATAAACAAAACATTTCTGTCACCATTAACTCACCAGCTGAAAAATTCTTAGATGCTATTGAGGAAATGTTTGGAGGATAAGGAACGCAATGATTGTAGAAATAAAAAAAAATAAGAAATCACAAAAAAAAATAACAGGAGTTGAACCCAAGGAAAACCGACTGTATGAATCACATTATTGAGAAAGTATAAAGCCAAACAAAAAAGTTAAACAACTTCAAAAAAAGATGTTTTACTGACTGATTCTATGATTTTTGATATCCAGCGGCTTCTTGGTGCGTGCAATAGTATCTGCGAGGGTCAGTTTAATAGTGTCTCATCATTCAGTACAATGGAGTTGTTCAATCGTTTATTAGTTTGTACTTTTTACAGCAAGTTATAGGTAAACAGCTTCTTTTATTATTGATTGCACAGAGTCCACGGCTCAGACAAACTACAGAGAGTTTTAGCTTGAATAGTGGCTTTATTCATGAGTACCAAATCCTAGGGTGGCAATCCCCTAGGGTGATTGGTAAGATGTGAATGAATGCAGTGAAATACAAGAGCTCCAGCCAGTGGCTGGCAGTGGCAGTGGCAAGCTGGCAGGCTGGCAGTGAGTTATCTGCATATTATATATAACACTGCATACACAGAAAGTAATTAGACTTATAACAGTTGATATATAAATAGTCAACAAACCACGCAATAGAATAAGGTTAAATTGAAATAGTGCCAAGTGACTAAAGGGGGAAGTCATGTCTCCATAGTCTAATCAGAGACTCCACAGGGTTCTGAGGCTGTATCTAGCCTTTGGTCAATACATTTGGTAATCAAAGGAAGGGTATTAGGGTTTGGGAGTGGAGATGGAGAAGATGAAAAAGAATTCCCCCCTGGTAGAGATGGTAAAGATGGAGATGATGGACAAGATGGGGAAGCTGGAAAAAACGGTAGAGATGGCAGGGGTGGAGAGTTGGGCTTGCTAATTCAGTTTCGGCGTTCAAGTCATCTTTTTAGCCAACCAAACTTGACGCACTTTTAATCACCTCGGGGTGAGTGCAGGATCCTAGATAGTTTTGGAGATCCTTGGCTAAGGCGGCCATCTTGTGCCTGCCCAGTAGCATCATATTGAGTTGGCCAGGGGTCACTACCAGCCCTGCAGGAGTCAAGTCCTGCCCTGCAAGCTGTGCCACTGGCATAGCAAATCATTCCACCGGCACAGCGCCTTTACAAAGGCTGAGGATAGAATTCCAGCAAATCTCTAATTGGTGATGGGTAGCAAGCAAACGGTTTACTAATGGCACGCACCTAAATCTACCGCAATATATTCTGTAACACATTAAAGAATTGCTTGCGGCAAAAAATTCATTTACTCGTTGCGAAAGTGTAGTAAAAACTTTCATCAAAAGCAGGCGCATAGCCAATAGACCAGAGTTTTAAAAGTGCTTGATTGCAATTTTTGGGATGAAATCCCAGCTTAGCCACTTACTAAAATTTAGAAAAACAAGTCGTCTTAAACCCTAGTCACAATGTTTTGTTAAAAAGTGTGGCCTTAGTACGCTGAATTCATTCCAGTTTGAAAAGTTTGCAAGGTAATTAGATATAGCAGACATGCTGTAGTAAATGTACAATCATGGCTGCGCTGCTAGTTTCCATAGCAACCTGCTGTAAACGAAACCAAAAGCAAAACAGTTGCAATAGTTGAAGATATCCTGCCAATGGTTTATGCTACAAATAGCAGGAAGCAATGATTCCAAGTTTAGAGGATTATGGTTTTTCAAAGTAATCTCGAACAGAAGTTTTACAAGAAGTAAAGTCACTTTAATAATCTTTGCAAAAAATTGTTTCTATGCTGTAGCATGACATTGTCAAAGTGTCAAGCATCTGGATTGTGTATAAGTCAGAGTGATGGCTCTGTGGGAAATATAGAAATTTGCATTTGGTAATTAATTAGTAAACTATGATGACAGCAGCGAAATAGAGGTAAAATAATTGATGCTTTCTTTGTCAAAATTTGACAGAAACTCATGTCTAAAGGCATTTGATAAAGAATGTTTATTCGGTTATACTTACCAGCTTTGGTTACTAAGTGCAAAATATTTTCTGTGAAGTTGTCCTCTCTTTTATGCAGCATTCTCAAGGGCAAAACTGAAAGCAGACTGCTATGCCGTGTATGCAGAAAATATACGAAAGTTACGGCAGTAATGAAAATAATTAGCAAAAGATAGGCATAAGATTTATGCACACATTTTTTTACACCGGACCAAAACTGAAAAGTTTTAATTTGCATTTTGTTTTTATTTAATAAACTAAGATTTATGGTCCCTGTCACCAAATTAAAAGCTTTTACAGTCATATTACAACGCTTAAAACTGACGGGCTTTTTATTTTGTTTTACCATGCTTATTAGCTTACTCAAGAGACAAAGGATATACTTAATAAATGGCATACTGTAATGGATTTCGTTCTGGTTTCCATGAAGTTTCACTAATCTCAAGTATTTTACCTCTCTCCAGAGGGGACACTCTGCGGGTATGACAGTGACAACTAATGATCTGCCAGATCATTTGACAACTGCAGAGCCCACAGCTCAGACAAACTACACAGAGTGTTAGCTTGAATAGTGACTTTATTCATAAGTACTAAAATCCTAGGGTTGCAATCCTCTAGGGTGATTGGCAAGACATGAATGAATGCAATGAGATACAAGAGTTCCAGCCATTATATAGGCAAGCTGGCAGAAAGTTATTTGCATATTAGATATAACAATTCATGCACAGGAAGTAATTAGACCAATAAAAATAGATGTATAAATAGTCAACAAATCATGCGGTAGAATAAGATTAAATGTAAATGGTGCCGAGTGGCTAAACAGCGGAGTCATGTCTCCATTGTCCAATCACAGACTCCATAGGGTACCTAGCCTTTGATCAATGTATCCAGTAATCGAAGGAACTGTATTTTCGGCTCCAAGGTTAGTGTAAGCCCCTAGATAGTTTTGGAGATCCTTGGCTACGTCGGCCATCTTGTGCCGGCCCAGTAGCATCATACCGGGTCAGCAAAGGGTCACTACCGGCCCTGCAGAGGTCAAGACCGGCCTTGCAAGTTGTACCACTGGCACAGCAAGTTACTCTACCAGCACAGCGCCTTTACCAGGGCTGGGGGTAGACTTCTAGCGCGTCTCTGATCGCTGTCTGCTAGCAAACAAGCAGTTTACTACTGGCATGCACCAAAATCTACCACAATATAGATGTACAAAAGCAATGTTTGAAGCAAGATAACATTGCTTCTAGCTCAAAATGGTTTTCAGTTTAAACAATCTAATGTAAAACGATCTAGTAAATGTTAGCAATACATTGTAAAACACTTTCAAGCATTGCATAGGTTAGAATTACAGTTGCCTCTATTTTTGTGGCAAGAAATAACTAGGGAATGCTTGGTAGGTGTTATGTAAAAATAATTGTAAGTGACTGGGTATAGTGTAAGTAATTAAAACTTTTGAAACGGAGACTTATACGAACCAAGTTTTATCACCAGGCAAGTTATTAAATGGTCGTTCCTTTTTAAGAATAACACCTGAAAGGTAATTTCAAGCTCGTCGGTCAACATTATGGACAACAAAAGTTAGAGATTCCAATGGCGCTTTTCTGCTAAAAACAAGCTTAAAAACTTACATGACAAATCTTATTGTAATTGCCAAACAATGTGTAAAGGTTTTTTTTCTTGCTTTTTAGAAATGCTACAGTGAGCTTATAAGTCTTTGGTTGCACAATCAAGGGACTTCTTGTGGATGAAATTTCTCAACCACATCGAGCATTTATTTTGTAACATTCACATAAAATTTCCACAATTTATCATAGTTAATCAGCTGGTGGTTTTTATTATTATCTTGTAATAAAGTTTATGAACTTCAAACGTAGATTTATACCACTGTTATACAAGTTCCTTTACATTTTGAAATAGGCATTTATGGTTATAATAAATAATAATTATTAACCAAAGTAAAAAAACTGAAAGCAAAAAGTGACAATTTTTTATGATTTTTTATATACTCAAGATTCTTTCTCTAATAATTATATCAATAAAGTATGTTACCGATTTAATTAAAATGCTGGTTGCAAGTAACTATGACTTGCTTTTTATTCGTTGTTTAATTGATTTTGCTACTTTGACAACTATGAATGCAAATTATGGATTTGAAATATTGTTTTTCAATTCATCACCACAAGAACATTTGGTGACCTATTGCAACATTTAACCACAATATCCATCCCATAATACTTAATGTAATAAATTACATTTGGTTTATAAAAATGACGTTCCTAACCGACAAACTTGCAAAATAGCTCCGTACTTGTACAACCGTCTTTTTACGCGATACGTTTAGTTCACAACTTTCTAGTTTTTTCCAGACTTAAAAAAAAGGATTTCCACAAATCCGTCTATATCGCATAAGTTGAAAGTTGAATCATGTATGTCAAATGTCACTCCCTTTCAGGATGCACATTAGTCCCTTGCGAATCACCTTGAAGCAAACTTGTTTCATAAATTAGCGAAAAAGTTTGTTGAACTTTAAGTGTATCTCCGACCAGTCACCGTGTTCATGGTAAAGACTTTGTGTAAATGAAATATTGATGTAATCAGTGTGATTAAAAATGTTTGGTTAAACTTATAGCAACATAGAAGTAAGATACGTCAAGCTATTGAAACTGCAACCAAATAGGCTTTGGAAAAAACCGAGTCTTTTCAAAGGTCGTTAGCATTGTTTATCCCAATGCTTTCCATTTCCAAAAGTTTAATAAACAGATAGTTAAAAGCTATTTTTAACAACCCCAGCTGTAAAGTATCTCACATCTTTAGATTTTTTGTATTTTTTTTAATCTCGATGTGAGATGCAAAAGAGAGCTATAATTTTCTAGTTACAATAACACAACTGTACTGAGAAGTAACTGACTAAATGATGATATGTTGTCAGGTTTAAAGCCAAAATGTGCAATTAAAGACGCTTCTGAAGATTTATGTCCACATTAAAAAGTTTCTTCATATGTTCCTGGCGAGACTCGGAGAGACTCTATCAGTTCTTTCAAACAAGTAGTAACGCCCTAGAACAGCGAGTTTGCTACGTGTGCTTTCTGAACAGTTACTGCACATTTTTAGCAAGCAGCGAATAGAATGGTGCTGTAAACAGACAATAATTCTAATACGTTAACCCTTGTAAAAGTTTTTGGAAACATTTAGTATGGAGTTACATAAAAAAATTTTGGTTATACTTTTTTATTATTTTTTATTTTTTATTCACAAAATAAATGTATACAATGCATGATAGTAAAATTTTCACTCTATGTCTTTATATACGGTGACCTGACCAACTCTAGGTTGACAGCAACACTCCATTAGGTGGACTAAAACAGCGGATACATCTTTTTTTTCGATTGCATATAGAAAGTTTTGCCAACATCTCAGCTTCACACTACTCAAAATAGAATCAAAATCTAACTAAAGAGCTATTTTGAAAATATTTATCGATATTTCAACGTGACATTCTAAGTTTAGCAAACAAATAGAAAACTTTGTTTTATTTTTAAAGCTTTATTAATATTGCGGCAAATGAAAGATCTTGCAATCAGTGTTTACGTATCATAATAGTAACTAAAATGTTTGAGAACTGCCGACTAATGATGTAGGAAAGAAAAAGTTACTCGCTCATGACATTATGAAGAGTTTTATATACCAGTGCGGTGTATTTTTATGGATAAAGTGAAATGAATGGTTGTCTTCCTTAGGTTGGTGAATTTTGTCTTTCACTGACACATTTATCATCTGAATTACTCAAATCTAAATTCTTATTTTAAAGAAAAGTATTCATTTTTTGATAATTTACTTGAATTTAAAACTACCTGAGAGACAAATTTAAAAAATAAATCAGTTCCTTTCGACTTTATGTTTTTTGTTATATTCTTCATAAGATGTTAAACCAATCAAAATAGGAATCAATGTCTCGTACGCCAGGTTCTAATTTGCTTAACGACTTTGTGAACTGAAAATTACAGAAAAAATATAAAATAGCAAGCCAGAAATGGTAGCCACCTGATGACCCTCAAGTGATTACAAGTAAATCGCCTGAGCTACTGAGAGAGGTTACAAGATGAGAGAGAAGCCAGCCAACTCCTCTGAAACACTTAGAATGAGAACAATGTCGAGCATCTGCACTAGTGAATTCTTATACAAAGAACAATACTTTATAACATTTAAAAAAAATTCTAAAAACTGGTCAGAAGTTTAAATCCAGATACCAAAATCTTTCTTGGTGAAATCAAATTGGTTTAATTAGATCAAAAAATTACAAGAAATACTTGAAGAGCTAATTTTTCAGGTAAATACTTGTTGCCAGTATATGTCACGTGTTGGTAGGTGACATGTGACATTCTTGAAAATGATATTCAAAGAAACAGAATACTAAAATCCCACAAATATCTATTTGATTTGGTAAACAGGTAAAATAATGAGATGCATATACCGGTCAGTACCTGTGCTTACGTAGAGTCTGGTGCGCCAAGAGCTACCTGCGCCAGTAACAATTATAACTTTTCACCTACTGCCTGGAGTGTTATTCACATTATACTTACCGCATATTGTCGTACATACCAATAAAAACATGAAACAGTCATGTATAAAGTAATGAGTTACAAGCAAGAAAATATGTTTTTGTAGAAACTCTCGGCTATTTTTAGTATTTTGCACTCTCGCATCCTGGCTAGTACATATGATTTCATATGTAGGTGCAACTGATTTTAAGAAAATATATTCTTGCATACCATTTAGCTCAGATCCGTATATCAGTGAACTTCAGATGCTTTCACTAATAATGTTGAAACCAAAATGATCAAAATCCTTGGAAATGTGTCAAAAACTTAGATTAATGATTCAGCCAGTATAACCTGATAATTGATTGAAAAATAACCTTTTTTGGGCCAATTAATAAAAAGATCAGAAATTAGGAGACAACATTATTCACTTCTATGAACTGCTCAGGCAATATCCAGCCAAATAAATATCTACCTTCAAATTCTGTAAACTTAACCATTGTAAAGTGTAATGAGGCTAAAAAGTTTGCACTACAGATGAATTTAGACAAACAATTGACTTGTTTTACCATTTTACCTAAAAACTTTGGCTGAAAACACATTATTAACTATGCAACAATCATTCCTTTTAACGGCAACAAATTGATAATTGATTAAGGTTTTTATACTATTGTTCTTTTTGGGATGGGTGGAATAATTTATCCATGAAATACTAAAGTTATAAGTAATTTTAAAGTTTTTTTGGAATTACAATTCAGGTATTGACAAAACTCAATTCAGAGGGTAAAAACCGTATAAATCAGTTACTCTGTGACTAGAGGTTAGACAAAGTTTAAAGTTACAGTATCATGAAGTCTGGGAGTGATATCAAATCCCAACCAATAGTGCGCAATCATGATTGTTTTGAATTTATGGAAAATGAGGCTATAAGTGTCTCATTTGACTATGATTAATGTCAACAAACATCCAGTTGTGTTGCGCAACCACTGAATGTCCATATATAACCTGGCGCATCCAGTCGCCTTCATTAACTGTAATAGCTACCGGAAAGTTCTACTGTGTCAACTTTTACTATGAAGGTGAATCACTTGATAGAAGTTGTGGGTGAGTATGAATATGTTATACAGAAATTTTTAGCATTATATCTAAAATATTGTTTTTTGTTAAAAAGAATTTGATGTTGTAAGCTTACCACTTCAGCTGCTGTTTGAAACTTGCTAGTAATAGTCAAAGCTTCCTGTGACTTGATCAGGTTGAATTTGCTCTTGAGACCCAAATTGTTTTTTGAGAGGTGCATACTTTTAATGTTTTTGCAAAAAAGTTGTGAGTCAAGTTGTGACTACTATTGAAACCGGCAGAGAAAAGCTTTGTCTAGTACTTACTTTTGGAAAACATTCAGTTTACCCAGTCTGTAGGCATAGCAATGTAGGTATCACACACGAAACCTTTCTATAGCGAAAAGCATTGTACTGAAAGTGTATTTTCTTTCATCCTGTTAGAAAATATTTTGATTTTTTTGTTAAACCTAGGCATAATAATTATTTATTTTGATTGTTTTTATGGTGATCCCATATTAATCTAAAAAAAATTAATATACAATTCATGGCTTCATGTAAAAAACTGCATCTTTCAGAAGTTTACGCAATAAAAAGTTAAAACGAAAACACTTATCAAAATATCATTATGTCAGAATTTGTCACCTTCTGGTTGAGCACCGAGTATTTACCGAACTACTTAAATGGAATCGTTTCAAACTAATAAGTTATGAAAATATGTGAAAAACCATCAGAGTTTTAAACAATTTATTCTAAGTAATCAATAAAATGCCTGACAAATGTTAAACATGAAGAATTCTATTGATACCTTATGTTAATGTTAATGGACAACATTGGAACTTGAATTTCTTCAAAATTGCTCTATTTTACAATTCCTGGCCCTTAAAATCAGCAAAGTTTTTTAGCTAGAAAATTTCAATGGGTTGCGATGTAATAGAAATTACAAACTTCGCCCAAACTTTTAAACAATACAATACTATTACCTGCTGACCGTTAATAATCTTCACTGCTACATTTTTTAATGTTCAATTAATAAGTTTATGGTTCTGAGGGTAAACAATGCCTATGAACAGCCCATTTCCCTCTTTTAAACACTCTTAGTTTGGATAATCATTAGTTGAAAATACAGCGGAGGAGGGGGGGGCCTTTATTTTTGATTGATAGCCAATGGTTTTGTGCTGTGATTGTATTTGACCATAATAGGCCAAATAGAGAAAGTTGCACAATTTTCTCTATGAAAGATTACAGAGCAGCTTGTGTGACAATATGGAAGTTTCGCCCTAAAACTAAAACGCCAAAATATTTATAAAACAAAGCAATTTTTATAATGAGAGTTATTTTCTATCCAAATACTCTCAAAAAATCATTGTAATCCTAAAATGGCCATTTTCAATCTTTACTTAACTTGATTGAAATGCAGTTAGAAAAATATGTTATTATATTTAACTGTCTCTTAAATGTTTCTTTTTTTTTTTACAAAAAGACAGTCATTCGTTGTGCCATGAGTCATTCAAGGGTGCAGCAGACAGAAGAGTTCATTGTCTGGTAATATGATGAATCAATGGAGTTCATTCACATCGATGATTTACATAAGCATACTTCTAAGTAACAGTAAGAATGATTGATTGGTCTAAGAATTATCATTTTCGTTGTAACCTGCATAGATCTTCTCCGGTGTTACCCAGCGCTTCGACTTTTGAAAGTGTTTAATCAAATGGAAACTTACTAATCATAAAATTATTACTTTTAGAAACTTATGTTTTTTGTCAGAACACAACTTGAGGCTTCAATTATGTTTTACTTTTTTCATAAATATGCATTTAGTATATAATAACGTAGATATATAAATTGTTAATATATCTATTGATTTCTAACACAATTCTTAAGATTAGAAAAAATTGCTAAAAATTACAACGGAAAAAAAAAACTTAAAATATCCTGAACTAGTTTATAAATTTTAACCATAATATAATACCAAAAGCAGTAATAATGTATTCAGTGATTGCCCAACAAGAATTCAAATCTTTTTTGATATGCAGTTTTTTCTAATAAATGCATTGGTTGAATATAGTAATATGCAAACTGATACTTGTTGTTTGTAGTTGTGCTGGGAGTAATACTACCATACACTCAATGTAGAACTGTGTTTAGACACTTTTCTGCAAACGCGCAAGCTCGCGCTGATGCTGCTTTAATAACATACGTCATCGACAGCTGGTTTGTAAGTTACCCAGATATTATGCAGGTCATGTCTGTAATTGTATCTAGATTACCCTAGGTTCTGTCTTTAGATTGCTATTCTAGGTTTGTCATTCTAAAAACTTGAAACTAAAATTTGAAATTGACAAAAACAAGATTTTTCTTACGGTAGATTTCTATCTCTTAGCTTCAGTTATGTAATATCGATAGTACAATCTGAAGGACTTACACTAGTTTTAACTTCTACATTTTTAATATAACTTTCTAAATACTTCGAAGGCAGCAAAAATGTAGCTAATTGACATTTGGAAAACAGGAATAGGGATCGACTTAAATGGCAAGAAAACATAATAGCAACAACTCAAGACATAAAACATTATTACACTGAACAAAAATTGGTGTGGCGATTTGCAAGTTTGATGAATATTTCTAAAACCAAGCTGTTTTCCATGATTGATTCAAGAATTTCTTCAGCAAATAAATGTTTTGTTAACTATTTCATACATCTTGGGGTTTTGATAAACAGCGCCTAAATTTGACCAATGGCAGGATTAGCAGCGCCTAAAGTTGACTAATGGCAGGATAAAAACCTCTTTTTAGATTATTATTATTATTATTATTATTATTATTATTATTATTATTATTATTATTATTATTATTATTATTATTATTATTATTATTATTATTATTATTATTATTATTATTATTATTATTATTATTATTATTATTATTATTATTATTATTATTATTATTATTATTATTATTATTATTATTATTATTATTATTATTATTATTATTATTATTATTATTATTATTATTATTATTATTATTATTATTATTATTATTATTATTATTATTATTATTATTATTATTATTATTATTATTATTATTATTATTATTATTATTATTATTATTATTATTATTATTATTATTATTATTATTATTATTATTATTATTATTATTATTATTATTATTATTATTATTATTATTATTATTATTATTATTATTATTATTATTATTATTATTATTATTATTATTATTATTATTATTATTATTATTATTATTATTATTATTATTATTATTATTATTATTATTATTATTATTATTATTATTATTATTATTATTATTATTATTATTATTATTATTATTATTATTATTATTATTATTATTATTATTATTATTATTATTATTATTATTATTATTATTATTATTATTATTATTATTATTATTATTATTATTATTATTATTATTATTATTATTATTATTATTATTATTATTATTATTATTATTATTATTATTATTATTATTATTATTATTATTATTATTATTATTATTATTATTATTATTATTATTATTATTATTATTATTATTATTATTATTATTATTATTATTATTATTATTATTATTATTATTATTATTATTATTATTATTATTATTATTATTATTATTATTATTATTATTATTATTATTATTATTATTATTATTATTATTATTATTATTATTATTATTATTATTATTATTATTATTATTATTATTATTATTATTATTATTATTATTATTATTATTATTATTATTATTATTATTATTATTATTATTATTATTATTATTATTATTATTATTATTATTATTATTATTATTATTATTATTATTATTATTATTATTATTATTATTATTATTATTATTATTATTATTATTATTATTATTATTATTATTATTATTATTATTATTATTATTATTATTATTATTATTATTATTATTATTATTATTAAGTAGCTACAAGAAAAAACAAACAATATTTTCGTATTCACTTTACAAAACCGATAAAGTTTTTAAAGGGCTTAAAAACATTGACACAAACAATAAAATATTATTTATTTAAGAAACAGTGCTTCTGCTGCAATGAAGCTGCTTTGGTAAAGACTATCTAAAGAGTAAAGGCCAATAATGAGACCAACCTTTATAAGTTTTAACTTTGTTTCAGCAAGAGCCAACCCAAATGGGCCTGCGCCTTCTCGTGAGCAACACTCATGTGTCCTGTCTGGAGTTTTTTAATGAATCAATGCTACAGGTACTAAACTTGCACAGTAAAAATATTTATTTATAGAATATTAGCTGTGTCTATCAGTATCACAATTTAGTATATTATTCAGGGAGCTGAGCGGTTAGCTAACATAACCAACAAGTTCTCCGCCTGTCTGGATGATTATGGACTCCTACGAGTGGGAGACCGAGATGATGTGTTGTCTTACAATGCCAGGTTAATATGCAATATGGGAGGTTACCACACATTTTGTGATGGTGCTACCCCACTTTCTCTGAGATCAACTGGATTAACGTGCAAAGGTAATTATTCACTAAAAACAAACCAAAGTTCATAACTACAAACCAATTTGTGTCCTTGTTTGAGATTGAAACCAAATTTTTCATATTTTTTTTTATTTTTCTGTCTACCAATCAACCTATCTCTTCTAACAAAAGAATGTAAAGTGTTGGTCTTGATTTTTTTACGAAACTCTTATAAAAATCCTGAGGAATTTATTTTTACGCTTTACACAATTGATAAACATATTCGTCACCAGATTCTAAAACAATTAGAATTTTACGTTCATTTACAGTAACTATCAACTAACAGTTTGTGTAATTATTAAACTAGTAGATTTAATTAAGTTTATGTGAGAGCCATTTAAAGATGATTTAAAAATCTTAAAGAGTTTTCAAGCTGTCAAGACCAATAAATGTCCCCCCCCACAGCAAAGTTCAAATGAATCTTTTTGAACTCAGCATTAATGTCGTCTCAGACTAAGAAATATTTCATTCAAATGAAAAAAAAATTGAGTTTTGACATGTATTTGAAGATACACAACGATTGTGAAAGATAAATTATCAAAAAATCACCATCTTAAAGAATTCAATAACACTATATTTTCTTCTCCAGTTTTTTTCATTTTTTAGCAACAATTAAATATACATAGTTTGTTGTGTCTTTCAGCATAACAACATCATTTAAGACAACTTCCATTTGTTCTGTTGCAGACACTGGAATGACCCAAGCTATAATATCTCTGATACAACTGAAAGCTCTCTACAGCTGCAGTATTCCTGGAACAGCTAAAAAATGACTTAACAAGTTAGAAATACTCTGAAAAGTATATCTATTTTTTTTACCAATGACAAAAACATTGTTGAAAATTGAAAAAAACTGACTATCTTTCTGACTCTCCGCTTATAATATTCAGCTGTTTCTTTTTTGTAAAGTTTGTGTTGATTGTTTGCAACGGCTGAATAATTTTTTGGAGTTACATAAAATATACATCATAATATACTTTCCATGGCCTCGTTTATAGTCTAAAGTTGAATGAATTAAAAATTTGGTTTATTCTGTTGTGATTAATTTGCAGAACAAGTTTTTTGTTGTATTTTATCTCCCGTTTTGCTATCTCCCCTCTTCTCCGCACTTTCTCCCAGCATCCCGCCTCACCTTCACCTCTGCTGAAGGAACCACATCTACTGCCTGAAGAGTTATAGCTTTGAACGTAACACATAAGCTCATAAGTGGTCGGAGCTGAAAACTTTGGCATTGCCCACTTAATAAGTCCCACCCCTTCTCTTACATATCAACTACCAAAAGTAAAAGGCTGTCTCGCCCTGCACTCGATTTATCACCATAGATCCTGGGAGCAGTTACTTCTAACCACATAACTATGGATATATGATGCAATGCGGAAAAAAAAAAAAATTTTGCATGAGTTTAAAATTCATTTTAAAAATTAGCAAATCTTTTTACAAATATCAAACAGACACCGTAGACCCAGGATGAAATTGTTTGATTGCATGATGATAAGCAGGCCCTTTAGAGCAGAGGAAATGTCAAGCTGGCTCCTTGGAGTGGTCAATCAATGAATTACTAAACATAATCTCTATGAGCAAGTTGTTGATTTTCGATTAGATATCTAGCTGTATAACATAATAGAAGAAGAGTCTGGTTGGATTTACATAAACTTAGAACAATGAACAATTATTGTGGTATAAATTAATGAATGTTACATTTAGCTTTTTGCCTAAAGAGTTGTCTATTGGCTTGAGAGGATAGAGAAGAGTTTTGTGAGCAATTGGTCAGGGAAGAGTAAGTGCTGTTGAAGCAAAGTAGCAAGGTAACAAGTGTAACCTAGCACTCTAGCTAGAGTTTGCTCCTGGAGAGGAATTTGTATGCCAATTTAAGTTTGACAAAATCCTTTAAATTGTTGTTATTGATTCACCTCTTTAATATCAAATCATGTTTTAATATTCCACTTGACCCTTATCACTGGAATTATTGCCTTTGGTTCAGCACCCACTTCTCTAACGAAAAGGTAATCCTATTGCTTAACAAAATTTATCGTAGGAGAGATGCCAAAAAATGACTCTCTTGCATAATATTACAGCAACATGATGTAATTGGACTGAAATTTAATACAAAAAGCAAAAAATTGAATAGACAATGCCAACAAATAGCAAAAAAGACAAATTACTAAATTTTGAAAAACACGATCATTTACAGTAAAATGACATATTTGGTTTATTTGAAAACACGTCATTTAGAGTAAGTTTTTGTGAATAAGATGTTTTCATTTCAGATCACACCACCACACAAATGCGTCAAACATCAAAAAATATAACAGCTACATGGCCAATTTCAACATTGCATAACAGCTAAAAAAACATAAACAAGTTTTTATTTTTGAACAGGTATAACACTTGAGTACCTACAAATAAAATAAATTATTTGTTGAGTCATCAAACTGTAAAAACATGTTTCGTAGCCTCAACAAACTTGTAGTGGATTCTGGCCCCATTTGTCACAAACTACCTTTGGCCCCAAGTATTTGGCCTCTCTCCAGAGCAAACACCACCTGTATGGCCAGTGCCACTTGTTTGCTTACTTTATTCGACTAAGATAGAGCCCTCTTCTCAAACATAGTAATCAGACATATATTTGTTTGCTAGACAACTCTAGAGTAACAATTAGAATAGCAAGTACAATACATAATGCGAAATTCCAGCCTTCTATTCGCTGAATTACAGTAAATGAATGGTCACGTGACAACAGAACCGAACGGTTTTACCGGTAGTAGGCATTGTGAAAGACAATACAAGGCTAACGGTAACAATGAACAATACAGTGCACGCAGGTGATTGAATGAAATAATTGCCTGATGGCAATAGGAGTTTGTGGGTTGAGTGTCTATAGGGTCGTTGTCCAATCTTTTATTAGGTTTTGAGGCTATCTGTAGTGTAGAAACTGTCTTTCTTGAGGTCTGGAGGTAGTTAACTTTGAGAGAAGGTCTCCTCATGTACTTAGGCTAGTTTTGTGGTTTTTAGCCAATGCAATCCTGCAAGAGTCAATAGCAGTCCTGCAGGAGTCAATATCAGTGCTACATCAACTTGTGCCGGCCGCGTACAGTATCTAATGCCAGAATAGTAATATCAATCTCAAAACTCTATCAATAGGGAGAATCAGTCATCTTGTTATAGTGTTATTTCGCAGAGGAGGGTGCACCTAAGGCACAGAGAGAGCCTCTTATCATATGAGAGCACAGAGGTACAAGTTTCTAGATGATTTAGTATATATAAATCTACTACGATATAAATGATGCTTTGGACTTGAAAATTTATATTTGTTTCAACTTTATGTATTATATTAGACAACGACTTACTGCAATAGTAACTATCGCAACCATCACTCTTACAAATATGAACTAATGGCTACACCATCATGAGAGAAGAAAGTTTCAGTCAGATATATATGCATTTAAATACCATCAGTTAATTTCAACTTAATAATCCTGGACACCTGTGCTAGTTACCCTACAAACTATGCATGTAATAAATGACTTACAAGTTGTAAAACTTGTTTCAATATAATTGGTTTGCTTTAGTTTTTCAATTACCCTGATGTTGCATAACCTTTCATGTAAAGTATTTTTATGTTAGCGTTTCATTATTTATGTTTTTGTGTGATTTATTGCTTCGAGCTGCCAATTGCAAATTGTTTTGCCAAATGTAAATTGTTTTGCCAAAATGGTTTATTTTTTTCAAATCTTGATTTCATTTCAATGAGCAAAAATCTTGCTCAGCTTATTTTTATAATGAGAGACAATTTTCATTCCATACATCTACTAATTCTGAATAAATTTAATCGCAATACTGAGCTCTTGACACTAACTTCAAATAGATAGCATATAGTAAAATATTTTGCAGTTTTTACGCAAGAAACAATGCGGGTATTATGAATAGACACTGTTGCTGTATAAAACTAGATTTGTTAGTACTTGCAAACTACTAAATGCCTAGAGCAGTATTTACTACCCACTCAGCATAGGATCAAACATTTTCTCCATCCAGCACAACCATTCTCTACTTCTATTCCTCCTGTTCATCGGTCTCCACAAAGTCAGGTATTCTCTCAATTGACCTATACCTGGCAAAACTTTCTCCGTATACCTTTTGTAGTCAACAAAACAGCTGATAGGCGAACAGCCAACCAGTTTACACAGGTAGTGTAGATATAAGTAAATTATCTTTTATTATCACTAATTCCAAAGTGTAAGACTTTGGCTCAGTAGAAAAACTGATGAACCACATCACTGTATAATATATGCATGAAGCTTATGCAAATAGAGTGATTAAAATTCCCAATAAAAGTTGTAAAGGTTTTATTGATGAAATTTCAATTTAAGCTTTTTTTATCAGAGTCACTAGCTATAAATGTCAGCTTATCTCCTCTCCAGGACTAATCTGTCAAATTTGTCTCCAACTTACTTTTTTTGTCAGAAGTGCCTGACGGTTAGTTGTCTCTGTTCCCTGGCAATATTATTCAATTTTGAACCTACTTGAGTTCGATTTTACCAAAGTTGAATTCATATTTCAATTTTATATTCAAACTTTCAAACAAAATGGCAAAAGATTTTCTTAAAGAACAGACAGGTTCAAAAGTGATGTCCACCTGGTCAGAGGAACTTGCATACAGGGATAGAGGGGAAAACTCTTCTTTTGAATTGTCTTCTCACTTTCAAGTGGTAAAAAGCAGATGAAGCCATGCCAGAACTAAACAAAGGGGAGAAGTCTCTTTAAGGGATTGAGGTGAGAATTTGGAGGATATAAAGGGAGACAACTTTATGTCATAGTTATTCTCTGTACTAGCTTGTGTTATAACACTAGCAATGAATTATGACAGATCATGGAGATACATGCGGATCCTTGGTAAAGTCAGTAGTTGAAGGAATCGGAGAGGAGAAGACAACTCTAACTGCTATGCACATCTATCACAGCATGCCATATAAAGCAAAGTTGATTTGGTGATGTAATTATTTAGTTATATAGTTTTTGCATGAGACTAAACTTACTAACTCACCAATCGTTACAAGAAAATTTGGGTGGCTTGTTCCAATAGATGTTCATTCTTTTGTTTATCCGGCCTTGATGTGAATTAAACACCACATATTATCACCTACATGCTACTTTACGTACTGTATCATTCACACTTTTATGAAATTCAGCTCACCAGAATGAAATTCCTCAAAAGTAAATGAAAAGTATACATGAACTCTGAGAAATTTGTAAAATTTGAAAAATTTGTTGTAGGTCTCATCAGTTTTAGAGTTTTCTGTATGAGGAAATGAGCGATGTTCTTTGAGAAGATCACAGTATTGACTTTAACGTCATTAATTTGTAAGTAGTTTGTTTTTTTACTCTCCTTAGTTGTTACTAATTAATTGATAGATATTCTTTTCTGTTAATTTTTCAATTGTTTTGTTAACTTCGGGAGTTTCAAAAGCAAATTCGCGTGTATGTTAGTCATTTAACTAATCCCATGAGAAATGTCATATCTGGTATTCATTTAACTATTTTATGACAAAAAAGTAACTAAGTTTATTGCATCTTCTAACTTAAATACTTAAATCTCACTTTTCCGGTTTAAAACCAAATGATAGATGCTAAAAATTAAAAAACGTTGCAAAAAAATTGTGATTTTTTCTTATATTTAATTTCATTGATTGAATGTATTGATATATTACAAGTTATTCTCATCAGTTACTTATTGTAGGCTTTCTACTACGCATTTACTCAGCACAACCAAATCAGGAAATGAGAGCGGGTAAGTGAACGGCTATCACACTGGTGAGTTATAGCCTCACTTCCAAGTTATTGTGATAGGTTTTTGTGAAATGGAATCACAGCCGCTGTTAATCATCTGATGTTACCCTCCCATTTTACATTTAAACATTCAGATTTTCTCGACTCATCACTCCTATCCCAACAAAAGAGCTCTACCATAACCCCTTAGTGACGCATCTTAACAATTTTTACCTGTGATATAAAGTAGTGTCGTGTTATAGCTGTTCACTTCTGTGTAAGAGTATTTTTTCTCTTGCCAACAAAATCTTTACTCGATTGTCATTACTCTGTTATTTTACCCCTCATACTGTTGTCACCACCAATAAAACATGACTGTCTTTATGATAGCTAATATTATGCCTCAATTGGGTGACCCTCCCAAAAAAATAGTTGCAGATTAGTGCTCAGCTCTTGTCATAGGCAATGTCCCGTAAGATAATTCTGACTAGAGCATTGGCGAATCCTACTGCCTTATGCCTCCACAAAGTGTGCTAACATTCCAAAAATTTCCTCAAATAGTGAATGATTTAAGAATAAATAACATGTCCTCTATAACTTTAGCTCATTGCCTTGGACAAATTTGAGAGTTTTCTGCTGTTTCCCAGGACAGAAATAAAACCAGTGTCACTGAACTGTGTAGCATAACTAGCAAGTATTTTGATATGTTGTTGTATTTATTGTGTGATAGATTTACATAGAGTGGCCAACACACGAGTGGCCTGCCTGCCTGCCTGAGGGGTAGAGTTGTTTTTGAGCTGGTATAGAAAGCATCTCCTGCAAGCTTTTGTATTCTACATAATGAAGTGCTTCATAATTTGAACTGATTGTAGTTAGTTTGACCGGTTGCCTGTGAACTTGTTGGTTCTTCTGTACATGGCAGAACACGGTGTGTCTTCACACACAAATAGATAGTAGAGAAGTCATTCTTACTGCTTGCAGTAGCACTCTCTAGTAAAAGTTGATTCTTCTCAACCCAGTGCAACTCTGCATAGTTGCTACTTTGCGTTGACGTGTTGCCAATAGCAAGACAAGCTTGTTAGTTGTCCGATGTAATGCAACCAGGTATACTCTCTCTAGTAGATGTTCGGTAAAGGTATGGCAAAATTCTCTACAATTGGCCACAGGTCGTTAACAAAATTCCAACAATTGTTTACTTCACTGGTTGCATCTACTGCTGTTATATTCCACTATACTACACTGTCCATATACAAAGTAACTTAATGAAAAGTTTGTAAGCCTGCTACGCTTTTTAAGATTAAAATAAAACCGCTTTTTTAGTTTCCACCATAGAGTGTAACTTCGATGCAGCACCGGAGTGTTCAGAAGGGAAGGTATTCCATGAAACAAACAAATCATTATTTCCGTTTCAATGGACTCGAAGACAAGGCAAGACACCGACATTACAGACAGGACCAAACTATGACCATAATAGTCCCACAGGTGAAGGGTATTACCTCTATCTTGAGACATCTGAACCTCGAGTGAGTGAGAATTGGTTTTGTTGCTGCCAAAATGTTTACATTTGCAGTTCAATTTTTTACTTACTCTACATTCTGTCTTTGTTTACTCTAGCTACCTAATGATAGAGCTAGGATCTACACAGAAATGTTAAGAGGAGGCAAGTATCTTATCCAGTTTTGGATCTTTGCCAAAGGATCAGGACTTGGAAGTTTAAATGTTTACACTCGACAAGAAGATTCTACATTCAACAAATTAGTTTGGTATTATAGTAAAAGAGTCAATGGTACACTAGAAACCTGGACCCGAATGTCTATTCAGGTGAACGTGCCAACCTATTTCCAGGTACTTGTGTTGCACTGTTATAAAATGCCAAGCAATTGTGCTGTCTATCATAAATTTAACTGCGTAGGCTATTTAATTTCACAGCACGATTTTTGCTTCTCTTAGTACATTGAATCTGTGTGATCTGATAATTGAAATTAGCTACCTCGGTAGTAGTGGCAAGTTAAGGTGAGAGATCAGCACCACAGTTCTAGATGCTCTTAGTTTGCAATTTTTATCTTCTTCGGCAACAAAGGTTAAATTGTATCCATAGAGACATGGAAGTTCTTTAGATCATGACTCTGCTAAGCAAGATCACCATTGACTACACAAGCAGTATAATAGGAACAGATCTCAAGTAACTTTTGTGAAATTTATTGTGAGGTTCGTTCCACGGATCAGATCCCCAGTGTTGGCGACTGTGGACACATGGATGACTCTTGATACATTTTTATCCTCTGACTCCAAGCACATGATAACTTCACATCTCTTGGTAATTTTTTCACTCTTTCACACACTCTTAGCACATGGATTTTTTACTGTTTTTTGGGCTGCATTCCATAACTTTAACATGAATTTATTTTACCTATTTATTTTAAGGTTTGTTTGTGAGTAATTTAATGAGCATCGTTCTCTCTGAGTTGTGAACTCAACAGAGCTCGGTTAGAGCCTACAAAAGAGTAAAGCAATTGGTCCTGACACTATAACGGCTTTCGAGTTTGATTTAGTTAGAATAACTGACAGAGGACACTGAAAAATATTACCACATATAACCGAAGAACACTGATTGGGTGTGAATCTAGAATGTGTAGAGTTTCAAAGAAGAAAAAGAACAAGTTAGAGTGACAGTCGGAAAGAGTAAAGGCATCTGGAAAAAAACGGCTCTGCAAATTCTCTACACAACAATAACTCCAAAAACAAAAATCTACCATACAGCTTATATTAGTGTGGTAAATCTTACCGTATGGTATCCATAAAAACTTCTACTTAGCTTAGCAGTACCAGCCAACCATGCTTACAGCAGAGCTAGAGATCCACCCAAACACCAAGACACAGTGCAGGGCAGGCATCCCAACCTACAGGGCTGATAGTGACCCCTGCCTGGCCGGTAGACATCCTACCGAGCAGCTACAACATGGCCCCCTTAGCTGACGAACCTGGATATAGCTCAAGAACCTTTACCAACCCCAAAATCCGAAAACCTGAAGTACCCTTTCTCCAATGGACGATATCGCCAACTGAAAGCTAGCTATAGACCTAAGGCTAGCAGGAGCTTGCTATTAGACAGTAAGACTAGGACGCTGCCTCATACACACTTGGCAACTTATCTATTTAACCTCATTGCATTGTATGATTGGTCGTTTTTTTAAACATATTATTGTATTGGTTACTTTCTGTATGTAGTATTGGTTAAGACAGGCTATTAGGTCATTTGCTTCTTGCCAGCCTGTTTATATAAAAATTGTGGCTTATTACAATCATTGCATTCATCTTCTGATGTATTTTTGTATACACAAGCCACACTCTAGGCAATCGCCTGATCGCTATGCAAAGAAAAAATGCCGTTGACAAGCTTACACACTGTATAGTTCTTGTGAGCCGGCAGTAACAGGCTAAGTTGTCACTGTCAATATCGCAGTGTTCCCTTTGGAGCTTAGAGGTATATTGTGGCCAACGTGACCAAAACTTATTTTAATAGTTTATTCTTGGTTACCGTTAATGACATAATGCAGCCAATCAGAACATAAACTGTTGAATTTGATAAAAAAATCAGAAGTTGAAGCCCGAAAAACCAATGACTATCTCTAATATTAATCAGTTTTTGAAGTAAATAATGTGAAAGACTTTGATGTACTGTAAGTAAAATATAATACTTCCATTGACTACCCACTGCACCTCTGTTCTTCCTTTTTTCTGGATACTCCCACTCTACCACATCAATATTTCCATCCCCTGCCAAAATCAATCGAACAATACAAGGATTGTTTTCCTAAAAACTAGCCAAGATTCTGAACCCTGTATGAAACTTTATATTAAATATAGGAACCACTCCAGCTTGGAATAATTGCTATGCAATCTACCACAGATTAAATGGCACCCTGGGACTGGTAGGAGATTAATCGGGGCCAGGTATTGTACGCCAACTTATAACACTGCCTCTTGGTACCTTGTTCGCTTTAATCGTATGCGCTTAAATATCATTGGTTACCTGTTTATATTTAAACTTTTGATTGCATTGGTCATGCCTCACTTTGTGCACAAATTTTTTTTTACTGAAACCATTATTAGGTCAATATTTCCTGTCTTTTAGCTTATATATACAGGCTAAAATTTTTACTACTATTTGCATTCATTGAAAATCCTATTTAACCAATTTTTTGTGTGAAAGAACAAACAGCATAATGGAACTTTTTGTAGCCTACTATCAATAAATATTTATGTGTTTCAGTACTTAAACCACCACTAATGATGTTTTCAGTACAAAAAAAAATTGCTCTGCCTTAGCCTGCCAGAAAACATGTTGGCGATAACATCCAAAATTAAGACATACGCTAGTGCGTATCACCATTAGTAGTCCTTGTTTAATTTTTTCTAGACCAACACCTGTCCAAGTATTAACATTAGGAGCTTCAAGTGTATTTGTCAGCAGGATTGATGAACAGCTACTATTACTTATACGTGGGAACCACATTTGTGGGCGGCGAACGCATCGAGCCAGTCTTCTGCATTT
Source organism: Cryptosula pallasiana (assembly GCA_945261195.1). Taxonomy (NCBI): domain Eukaryota; kingdom Metazoa; phylum Bryozoa; class Gymnolaemata; order Cheilostomatida; family Cryptosulidae; genus Cryptosula; species Cryptosula pallasiana. The sequence goes on from OX183136.1 coordinate 36,182,704, forward strand.
TATCAGATGCAAATAAGAAACTATATCCTTTGATCCAGATTAGCTTGTAAAGACATAAAACTCCGGAGTGCATTGTAGAGAGCAAAATAATTTTCACATTTGTAAGCATTTCATGAGCGACGTTCATCATGTTGTTGATTCCTAACTAATACTGATGGCGTGGAGTTACTGGAAGTAACTGGAAGTGCCTGTCCAATTGGTGATATTTTTTTCATAACAATTCCTTCTTGATCAACTTTGATAACAACAATTATTGCAACAAAATAAATGCCTGTCATGCTGGATTTGGAGAAAAGGGATATATTGTACACCAGTTGTATCACATCTGGGTTTGAGGGTATAGATAGGGTGTTGTGTAGACGCAAAAACAATAACAGCTCAGTTCAGAAAGCCAAATGTTGGAGTATGCAACTTAGATATAGGACATATAAAAAAAGTTATAATGTTGTACTGAACAAACTAAAGCTACGTGTTGAAGGATAGTTTGAGAACAACGTCCATCTTGAGCCATCTTGAAGTCAAGTTTTCCCTCAATAAAAAAATAATAACCAGGTTTGCAAGAAGGCTTTCGGAGCATATACAAGTTTCAGGAGATTTTGGGGAGCTCAGCAGTTTCCAGGAGTAGAGAAAGTTTGTACCTAAAAATCAGGTGGGTCTCTGTCAAATCAGGAGACATGTCCAGTATGAAAAAATTGCTCTGCTCTTTATTATGATGATCAATTTCTTTATATATTTTTATTGTACACGATAATCATGATACGTATTATTAATAAACCATATTTACATGTATAATCAAAAACATAAATACATCGCAAAAGAATAGTAGTACTGGAACTGCTTTGAAATAAATGTTACCCACCTGGTTACGTATTAATTGTATGTTATGGATTGGTGGTGTTCGTGGCCTAAGACTTTTCCTGATACCAATTTTATATTTCTGTGGGGACAGATTTTTTTCTATTCATTTGAAATATACAGTAGCAACAGACCAGTTTGCGTTAAATATACTGTGAGAGATATCATTTCCTTAATTTATTGTATGTATCACTCCTGATGGTGAATAAATTTTCTCACTTTCCAGTATTAAACTAATTACCACAAAAAAATTGTGTATAGGCCATTAAAGCATAACAAAACAACAGTAAAGTGACAATAAATTAATCAGACAGAAACGATAACTGATATGATTATAATTAAAAGTAAATTTCATGGTTTAACAAAAGTTGTAAGTAAGGAAATTTATTGAAGTGAAAATAATATTATTAATCATCATTATTGGCTATTATTCTACATATATAATTTCAACATTTAGATATTATTTTGTGCTTTAATTTGACCTGAAGACCAAAATGTAATAAAAGTTGTGGTGACATTGTTATTATTCAACAAGTTTTATGTTTGATGGCTGGTACTAAGATAGGAGGTAGAGCCAAACTAAAAATGATTTGTGTTGAACTATTGCCGTTGGCATGAGAAAACATTTAACAGCTAGCGAAATAATTGAATGGCTAAAGCCCAATAAAAATAACATTTCCAGCTGGATAAGATGAAGTTAGTAAGACTGATGAAAGCTCAGTTCCACGCGTGACTCCTTTTAATCAGCTTGGAATTGACTGGCCCCATCTCTGAAACATTTGTGTGATACATGGCAATGAAAGTTGAGGCTTTTAATGCTGTTGCAACGGTACATTTAAGTACTCTTCATAATAAAGAAGAAGCACTAAGTCGAAGGTCAACCACTCACATGCATTGACACAGTAATGGTTGAACTAATGCAGTGGTTATCTTTGGCTACCAGCGAAAGGAATTATAAGCTGGCCCATCATTTCTCCTGGCAGCCAAAGCTAACCTTTGCATAAACTTGTGCAGAGATTACCCGCTCAAAAAGTATAAATTTTTCGCAAAGGTAGTGTAGGGTTACACCATACCTTTATATTGTATTTGATTTATCACATGATAAGTTGCTAATATTCTATCCATTTAAATTCTGGATGAACAAAACCTTTAAGTTGGTGTATTCTCATGTATATTGTTTGCCTCTCTAGAGATAAATCTATGCGAATAAATGCTGTTATTAAACTAGCACTCAGCTTAGTTTGTCTGAACTGAGGTTTCTGTCTATACGACGAGATTTGATAGTAAATTTCTAAGTTGTCACTTTCCGTTCTGGCAAAGTTTCCCTCTGGATGAAGAAATAATACCTGAGACTAGTGATATTGTAAATGGTTTGCACCGACTCTTACCCAACTTTACTTGAGCGATTGCATGCTGACAGCAGGTCAAGACCGCTGCCTATCACAACACTGTCCCACAGTGTTAGAACACATAATCCGAGCTATACCAAGTTGGATGTCACCAGTAGTTACCACTGCTAAAGCGCTCTCTATATTACTGTCAACCAAAGAGTACTGTGACACAACACAGATCTAATACTAATTTGGTTTAGCACTGAGTTATTAGCGGGCCAACCAGTCAGATTAACAAGCCTAAGGTTTAGATATAACATAATGCTAAGGCACAGTAATTCTTAATAATTTGATTTATTATTATAATATGAATATATCATGTTTGATGCATATAATAATAAATTCATTTTAACATCTATTATAAACAACATCATGTTCATATTGTTATTATAACAATTATATAATTACCACAATTATAACATGAGTACATAATAATTATGACAAAATTATCATACTGGCTATACTATTATTATAATATAATATGTTATCATTATAATTATAATACTGACAATATAAGTTATAATTTATTTAAATTAATCCGTCATGTCTCTAAATTCCTTTGCAGCATTGTCAGACAAAAACCTATGTTCTCTAACTTCAACCATTTTCATTGTATTCCTGGTTTCTAATTTGACAGCCATAATATTAATTATATTATTAAAAAGTTTGTTGAGAGAACCAAGGAGTTTGATTAGACTAATCAATCCTCTTGACAATCTGCTCCATTTATGTACTACTACTAGCAATGCAAAACTAGTCAACTGAACTACGTCTTACAATGCCAAAAAACACAAGGCATTGTGGGGTGTGGGGTGTGGGGTGCGTCTCAGTCTTTGTAGGCTTGGTCCCTTGACTTTCCTCATAAGTACGGTAGGTATCTAGTAGATATGTCCTTCTACTCCCTCTAAGGCTATCTTCAGGCCTCAGGCTACGGTGACTCACTTCCTGTCGACCAGGTATGGCACCCACAGGGTCAGTAATGAGTCCTGCAGGGTCAGTATGGCTTCAATGCAGGGTAGACGATTGATCAACTCAGGGTTGGTCAGTTCGATGTAATTAATTATTATCGTTCTGGCCATCTAATGGCTATATAATGATGCCAGAACAAGTACTGACACACCTGCGCACATGTATGTGACATGAAAATCCACTACACAGGCTAATTGGAAAAATACATGCAAAATAGCTGACAAGCAGTCGCCTCGATAAAAAATAGCAGTTAGAGTTCAAACCACCAATTAGGAGAGTCTCCAAAGCTAGCTGAGAAGAAGTTCCTTTCTTCTTCCTGCGGCGCCATGCCACTACATCTAGTATAAAGCAGTTGACTCCCAGGAAAACAAGAGCTATCATTCACCATGTTCCCATGGTGCATATTTGTTCGGGTTGAACTCATAAATCGTCAATTCAAGTCATGGGAATTGTGACTCGTACGAGTTGGTTCGGGTTTGTTCGTGTAGGCTCAGTGCGGTTCCACAAACCGTATTCGTTCAGGTTGAGCATTCATTAGGATCATGGGAATCGTTCGTGTTAATAAATTCAACTTTTTTAGAGCTGCTCTTTTGAGAAAAAGGTGTTAAACTGGCGATTTGGCTGTAAATCAGTTTTTGCTCATTTTCCAACTACAGTTTTTACATTCATAAAATAATAATCCTTTGCAAGTTTAACAGCAGCTTGGTTATAAATTATTTACTATTTGCTCGTTAAATTGAATCATAGCTCTGCTTGATAAGTAGGCGAACTAAATTGTGATTATTCTTATACCTACCAAAACATTATTATTTTTCATTATTTAAAATAATTTATTTATTTATTATTAATAATTAATTTTCATTTCTTAAAGCTATCATTACATTTATTAACAATCATCTATAATTATTAGCAAATGTTGCTATTATTATTATAACTCTACTTACTACTATTACTAGTTTATGCTGTGAAAATTCCACAAATTCGACTTGTATTACTACTTAGTAATACGAGCGCAGTTGTTTACTATCTCACCACGATAAAATAACTATTGCTCTCGCTACTCACTCTAAAAGAAGGAAAATTCCTGCACATGATTCAATTCGAATTATCAAAGGAACGGTTAGCAGCGCCAACCCGAATGAATGCTAATCAACTCGAAGGAACGTCCAGGCCAAACGAATTCGCACCTTGGCAACATGATGAATGAGCTTGATCTCAAGCTCACTAGTGGTTTTCAATGACTCATCATTTTTGGTTTAGAGAGAATAGTTTTGGCTAGCAATAATTGGCCACTATCAGCCAGCTGCTACCCTGTTAACCCAAAGCTATAAGGGCCAGAATAAAGGCAGATTTCCACTGCTAAATAAAACCCACACTATGCAATTCCATTACAATATTTCATGAAACCAAACCCAAATCCAATACAATACTAATGTGTTGCTTTTTTCATTCTTGTTTTTGTTTGTTCAATTACTTTTTTGAGAAGCAGGCTCACCCAATTGTTTGGTCAAAATAAAGCAAATGCTTAAAAAAGTAAGTTTTTAAAATAATTGCTTATAAAAGGCTCCAAATCACTAATCATCTCATCTAAAGATGTCTTCTTTCACAATCAGTTTCAAAGCTTATAAATTTTCTGAAAATGCAGGAGCAGATCAACAAGAATAAGTAAACCTGGTGCTATGATGCGTTTAATCTCTCACATGGCATATGTCAATGAAAAAAACTAAAATTATTTTAGAGATAACTACTTTTTTTATCTATATTTCAGCTTTTTAAGCGAAACAATTTTTGAAATTAGGGATCTGAGGTTCAGTAAAATATGCATTGCTACCTGATTGTCTATGAATAAGTTTCCCCACCCACAAATTACGGTCAAAAATGCACCATTTTAAATGGTGATTTTGATAAATATTGGATTTTGTAACATTTGCTTTTAAGAATTGGCGAAGAAAAAATAGCAAATGGTGGACAAAATTAAACCAGGGCTGTTGTCAAGATATTTGATGTTCTATTACTGAAACTGTTTCTAGTAAAATCATTGAAGAACGTATTTTTAAGGTTTTATTTGATGGATGGAAAGGAGTAAATTCCTTTGGAGATATCTCTATTGATTCTTTATACATCAGTAGAATTGACGATGGATCAGGTTTACCAATATTGTGCGACTTTGAGGTAAGTTTTTAAATAGAAAATAATAATAGAATGTAGCTACAGCTGCTATCAAGTTAGTTTGTTTGCTGTATCTCTTCACCATCATGCTATTACAGCAGTGTTAATAGTAAAAATGCACAGTATGCTTTTCAATTTTCCCTTTTACCTCCACCACTACCAAACTTCCCTTGTTTACACTTTAAAGACCAATTACCATTGCTCACAGTAGACATACACTCATATTAATTAGCTAGTAGAAAATAAAAAAATTTGCAGGAGCTTTTACTTATGGTAGAAAAGTGCACTGTTCATTCAGATGAATTTTAAAAAATCTATGAGTATAAAGATCATGTAACTTTATTGCACGGTGAACCCAAAACTGAAGGAAATTAGAAGTATCCCGCAAATGTTGACTTTGAACTTTGTAAAAGCTGTTCTTTTTTTTTCCATTCATAAAAATAGTTGGGTGCTCAGGGTTGCTTCTGGTGTGTGCTAATAACCTAGTTATTAATGGTGTAGTAATGGTACACAATACCGTACGTAGAACTGCCTTCACTCAGACAGACGATCTGTGGGCAGAGCTCTTATTTATGTAACCAAATGACTTCATAGCACATCAAATGTTTATCACTCTGCAGCATCTCATTAATACAAGACATGTGTTTCACTCCATGTATTTTTGCTCAATCCTTACTTAAAAAATGCTGTGCCAACTGTAAACACATCTTTAATAGCTAAACTTTCAGGTAAACAAAACACATAAATATTGACAAATTCAAAAGTCATTACATGAAACTCTTACCACTCTGATAATAATAACAATAGCTTCCAAAACAACATTGGTAATGCAACTGGCTGGTTATGAAGGCCATAGTTACCAGGTTACTTGTTTAAACTTTTAAAGATAATCAAAATTTGCTCAGAATACAGGTAAGAACCCTAATTTGTCAGCTACTTGACTTGTGTTACATACCCTAAGCTACCAACAAAACTTCTCTTGTAGTCATAAACTTGCAGCAAAAACAAAACAAAAAAAATCAAAAAATAAAGCTACAATGCCCGCTCAGTAATTTGGGTACACAAAACTTTTCCTCTACAATTCTTTTGTCGAAACACTTTTATTAGGGAAGCAATCAATTTCTTTCTTTTTGCTATCCCTCATGACAACTTCTGTGGCTAATTATTACTATACCAAGTATTCCTACCATAATGGGAATTCCTACTGCTCCTGCTATTCCGGGAACTCTTAGTACTCCTACCAAAATTAGGGTTATGTCTAATCAATTTCTCAGGTGCAACAACTGTTCCCAGCAAAGGAAGAGTCTTCGACTCAAACAAACTACACACATACTGGTTATGTATACTTACATATTTGTTACTGGTTACTTATTCAAAAGTATACAACTAAATTTAGAGTGATAATACTTATACTGAAGAATTCACAGCTTGATACACAATATTACACATCAAACAACACCGGATCAAGCATAAATACAGTTTATCGAGCAAATAACTAAACAATTGAATATTTACAATCCAATAATAATAAAATTTGAGGTTAGTCCTGGCTTTGCCTATCCACTGTTCATTCCATCGGAGGAAGTACAGTCAGCTTATTTGGTGCAACTTCTCCCTCAGTGTTTGCTCTTTGCGGTTATCACATCTTCTGTACTATCTCTGGTCTTACTATAGCAGATGCCTGGGCTGTTTCATACAAAGAGATCTAGATTACTTTGGGTTGGGATAGGATTCTTTATTGGCGTATAGGGGAGACGGGTTAAGTCCAATATCCAGAGTAGTCTCCACTTGTTTTTGCAACATTCAGCCAGCTTACAGTCGGTGAACTAAAAACTCAAGGCCCTTGTAGTAAAATTTTGGTGAGCAAAGTTTTTTACCCACCGTTATGTTGTAGCCAGCCGTTTGCTCATCGCTGTTTACTGTTGCCCAATTCCACTTCATCGTTCTTCAAAGGTAAAGCTAGGCAGCAAGAACTCAGGGTGGTTTCAATATCAGTATTATTTAGGTTAACAGCTTTTTCATCAAATCCCGTCATCATACCAAATTACATCATTGTTGTTGGCCTATGGTACAATAAGACATCAATGAAATTCCATTGGTCCACTATCGAGTGCAGTAACTTTTCGTCACATCACTATAACCGCATTTTCATTCATTAATTAGGGTGTCAGCACATGTGCACAGCATACAATACCAGTATTTCAAAGGTACAATATCTGGCTAGCAGTACCCATAGAAGTATAGGCCTGGTTTTGATTATATTTTTGTGTGGTGATGATACCACAATATTTAACTGCTCTGTATTCCGATTTAGTGTTTCCAATGATTACCGTATAAGAAATTTTCAGTTATAAAAATATTTTAAAAAATAGTTTCAAGGCAAAATCTTTTAAATTTTTGGTTTGTTTGGGTGGAAATAAAACTCAAAACCATTTTTCTTTGGATACTTTCTTTACTATGCACAATATTTATAAGGTTTTCAAAACATATTATTATTTTTCCAATTATATTTGCTAATCATAATTTTTCATTTACAATTTAACAACTCATTAATAGTAAAACAAATAATTTTCATCAATATAAATTTATCAACTGCAATTTTATTGCTACCAAAGAGTGGTTTAATGTTCAGTATAGAAGCAACCCTTTAGAGAGAGGGAGGGGCATGGTTTAATCGCTTTAACAGTCCATAGCCTAAGACTGCGTTTGACTGTCTAACTGACCAAGCCAGTAATCCTTTTTGATACATTTTTCGGTTTTTAAACTACACACACAGAAAAAAGTGGAACATTTGGGATTAAACAGGTGATTAAACCCTGTAATGATTAATATAAGAGTACAATCTGGCATCATTAGGGGTGATATCTTGTACTTCAGTAGAAAATTTGGGAGTGTTTGCTGGAAGGAGTAATTAAGGATTAAAATCAGACAATAACTTTGCCAGAAATTGTGGGTAGGCAAATAAATCACCCTCAAGGGATTAAACTTGGGTTTTAATCAGCTAGTAAAAACTTTACTCCTCAAGCGATTACAATGTGGTTCTACAGTGTTGTTATTCTACAAGTCCTTAATTGTTAGCTTTACTGACCCAGTAAGAACTTTAATCCCAAAATGATTGAACTCTGGCTCTTATCTTCAAGTTGGATTTTACTCCTGATATGATTAAAGTGGAGAAAAGCCTTGGCATTTATAGTATGATTACCTAATAGCAAGTGGGGGTATCAATGATCGCCTAAGCATACAGTCTTATTGTCCCTGAATAGGCTATTATTTTCCCGCTTCAATCACTAACAAAGAGAGCACACGAGGATGATGAAGGCTTACACAGCTGTCTCAAAACTTTAAGTTAATGATGACACAGAAGCAGGTAAATAAGATATACTATAAATACACAATTGTTTGTGTATTGATTAGTAACTAAGTTGAAATACTAAACTGAACAAATGATGTTGAATGTTGTTTAGTAGCTAATTGATTGTTTTCTTTTTTGTCACATTCAAAACTTTTGAACTTGAAGTGGCTGCAAATAAAAGTGGCTACTATATCATAATTCTGCATTTTGGAACAGTCATCAACTAGAGATGTCCTTCTTTAAACAAAAATTGAATATACATGAAGTCAAGAGCTCACAGGTGATGAACAAACAACTGTGATGTTGCCAAATCTTCATTTTCAACTTCTGAAGGTTTGTTAGATTCGGTTTATTTTTTTATTTTGGGATACCTTCTTATTGTAAAATGTGCTTAATGATGTCACTCTTATTTTAGGAGCTTGAAGATCAAAATCGGCCATCATCTCTCAGTTTCAACTTGGAATCTATTGCATGTACGCGGAGTGTACCCCAGTGGATCTATGTCCTAACAGACTATACTATACTAATCATCATTCGATCGAGCCAGTTATTTTTATCGATTTCTTTTCTATCTTCTTAGTTGGTTTTATGTTGTAATCGCTGTATTTACTTTTTAATAGTGTTGTACTGATCTCAGTTTCCTTGTTCAATACAAGTTGCCATTACATTCTGAAATAAGCTTTGTCATTTTCTACCAGCTAATTCAATACAAAAGAATTACCTCCAATTCAAATCGCTTCCAATATTTAATCGCTCTCAAAGAAAAACCGTAAGGACATAGCACTCAAGGAAGATTAATATTGATCCTAACTTTAATCAATGACTGGACTAGCAATGCTCCAAATAACAATCATCATACGATTAACAGTATGCATATACAGTGATCAGAAATGCTCTTGTTTTTAATCCTTGGGAGACTGACTCAATCCACATTTTAATCATAAAGGGATTGAATACGGATCATTAACCAGTGCATTGGCTGTGGTAATAAATCACTCCCTGTTTAATCACATTTCAATCCCCCAGGTGATTACGTTCGTGGATAGTAAGAATTGATTGAAATATGATTAAAACTCCTCCACGTTTTTCTGTGTGTGTACTTTTTGTCTTGCGTTTTGTATGCTGAACTGCCAGTCTGACAAACAGGAAACATCATTACCACTGTTTGTTGGCCTACGCCTTTATTTATACCTCTACTGTTGTATCATATTGCCTGCACCAGCTAATTTGAGCCACAACGGATATCACTGCCTTACAACCTTATGCATAGGTTGTAATAAATAATTTTTTATTAAATTTGAAACCCTGAATCAAGGGGTCGTAAAATCATGAAATTATTTTTTGCGGTTTTAATATTTTCATACATATATTTTTTAACTAAGAAAATAAAAAATGTATTTTTCCCAAACAACAACACATCACACATCACGTCAACCCTGATGCATTAGCTTGCTGAAATCATCTTTGGTCCAATTTACATTATGTAACAACTGGTGGGAGTCCGTGGACCGCTTTAATTTCTTTAATTTTGCAAACATCCTGGAGCAGTGATAATTATTTTCGCATGGTGGTCCATTTCATCTTATTTCAGGAGTTGTGGGTTATGTTTGGGGGCAGTTTACAGTAATGGGAAGTGCTACTGAAGAGTTTGATTCAAGTAAACAAAATTGGGAGAATTAGCAAACGGCAGAGAGCAAGGGAAAAAACTTCTTAATCTGAACTGTAACACAATGTACTGAAGAATAACTGCAGTTTACAAATAAGTATTTATTTGTAAACTACTTGCAATCCTCAAGTAGTACATGAGGATTGCATATGGCAATGTGAAAGGTGGAAAAAGGGATAGGTTATAGAATGTGGGCGAAACAGTAGGCACAGTGCAGGGTGGAGAAAAGAGGCAAACATTCACCAAAGAGATTTAAATTTTGTCACAAGGCCAATTTATAAAATGAAAATTGTTTCATGCACAAATCCATCACAGGGCTCTTCCAATCAGTTGCACATCTGGTGTAACTAGTTTAAAAACTAAAAAAAATAAATACGAATCCATCATCCAGTTATAAGTTACTGTATGTACACAAATTGCTTGTAATTAAGGTTGACTATTCTCAGGAAAACCATTTGCACCTGGAGACTGAGCTAGTTTCATCTCTGAAAACATTTTATTTGTAAGAGTTTTGCTGGCAGTCAACTGTCACATCTTTCAGATACGATGGTTGAATGTCAGCAATTGTCAGTAAAGAAAAGGGTAACCTAGTGTGGAAATATTAGTTTCCAAGATCATCTGGTAGTGTTGCAAAGGTTTGCTTTTGAGGGCTAGGTGTAGGCCAGACTTTCAACCTGTTTTTGTAGAGAAGCGATATGGGCACCTTTCTGAAGGGCTTATTGATGACCAATTAAGAATAGGCACAATGGCTTTGAAGACTCCTCAGAGAGCATCTGGGTTTCCTTATTTTAAGGGATCATCTCTAAGAAGTTCCATACTGTGTACCAGGGCAATATGAAGAATCCAATTGCTGAGTTTAACTAGTTACATAAAACAGATGTTTCTACAAAACAAGTTACCCTTTTATGTTTCTTATGAAAGAAGATCACTCATTATTTTGTACTTTTTGTCAGTAATATGCCATTGACTGTCACATATTTGCACCTTGGGCTATCATATAGTTCTGATATTCTGATGACTTACTAGGTGCATTTTGCATGCAACATAAAGAGTATTTTTAACCTATGTTCACCGAACAAGTTGCAATAAAAATAATCAAACCGGCAATAAATTTAATCAACAAAAAATTGCGTTGTTTAGAACTCGTGGGTCAACAAAAAGTAGCCCACTGAAAAAAAAATTAATCAACGGACAGTTATTTATATTGTTCGTAGGTCGTGATTGAAACTGAACACTAAATAAATTAATATAGTGAATCTGGGGGCTTTAAATTCACCAGTAGTAATATAGGAGCAGATCTCCCTCCTGGAGATAAGGTTCTCCTGGTCCCCAGTGCCTTTTTGTTAGCACCAGTTACCAGGGGTTTTGATCAGGGGTGCGACCCAAGATGTTCACTCTACATCAGTATTTATTGTATGACTTTAGTGATATAGGAGCAGATTGACTAGTTTATGATTGTATGGATTATAAGATTATCCTGGTTCTCTATATGTAAATGATGCCCCTGTTCCCGTGAACCCGATGAGGTGCCTTTTTGTGTGCACCGGTTGTTTGAATGGGTGTAATTACTATGGTGTTGAATGTTGATCAATACATTATATGGTGTTGGTACGTGCTGGAGGTTATTCCGGAGTTTATCCTGGTATTATGTTTATTTGGTTAAAAATGGTAATAGTGAATGTAATAAAGTATATTATAAAGTGTAATAGGTTAAAAAATATAGTATTAAAAACTGTAAAAACTCTTTAATTTGTAAAATATTTAATGACATTGAAGTAAATTTATGCCGATTCTCTAACAAGACCGAAATCGGGCCCAGTTAGTATTCTGTGAATAGACCGAAAACAGGCCCAGTTGATAGTCTGTCTGCAGGTGGACCGAAAACAGGCTTGGTAGATAGTTGAAGGACCGAAAACAGGCCCAGTTGATAGTCTGCAGGTGGACCGAAAACAGGTCCGGTAGATAGTCTGTCGGCAGGTGGACCGAAAGCAGGCCCGGTAGATAGTTGAAGGACCGAAAACAGGCCCAGTTGATATTTTTAAACTCTTATTATGGTTTAACTTGCCATGTAATTAATTGCCACCTCAAGTAGCAGTAATATAGGCAGAGGTTTACTTAACAACGAACTAATAGTCTCTGTTAACTTGCAGTGTCAATAGACTTGCCCAGCTAAACTAGTATTAGTGCAGTGACTACTATGAGACGTAGATTTTTATAACTGCCACGTAGTAGAGTGGGTGCAGAGGCCTATTTAGCTACAAGCTCTATCTCCAATTAATTCCAGCGCAATTACTAACTTATAAACTTGCCCGGCTACACTAGTGTTTATGCAGTTACTACGATGAGACATAGATTTTATAGCTGCCACGTAGTAGATTGGGTGCAGAGGCTTACAGTTAGATTTGAGAGAAGCAGATTTGTTTAAAGTGTGAGCACGACTTTATTCACTGGCAACTCTGGCACAAATAAAACTAATTCAAGCTTATATAGTAGTAATACTCAAAATTATGGCCGTGATTGGACAAAATTTTAGTAGGTCAACTACCTACGGATGTAAACAACCTCTGACAGTAAATATTTGCACCAGAACTGATTAAACAATACTTATAATAATTTTTAAACATCCACAACACAAATTATTTGTAACTTGTAATAATAATAATAAAATAATAATAACATTTAATAGAAATAATTATAACAATAGGACATTACACAATAATGCAAAGGGTAGATTACACTAGACAGATTTTATGCAGCGCTCGCTATTGATGAGTTATATTACCAGTCCGTACGCTTTTATGCTATCTAGCTACTGACACAACTTAGCAGCAACAGTGCTCAGCGGCTACCACTTGCAGCAACATGTTCTTTTGCTACGAGTGCAGCTCTTCGCGCAGAGGTCTCCAAGTGTTGGCAAAGCGAGAGCGAGTCCACCAAAGGAGAGGTCGTTGTGTAGCCTGCGATGACCACCTCACCTCTGAAGAGAAGGGGGCTGAGCATAAGCGCCTCTTCCACAACGCCTCTTTTCTGGGCCAACAACCATTACTTAAGAATTGAATTGTTCTTGTCCTTGGTAGATTTACTTCAACATTACAAGAAACATCATCACATTCAGGTTGAATGTTGATGAGAAAATTTTTTTCATTTCTTAGTTCAGTATTTTCTGATACAAACAGAGTTAGTCCTGAAAAATCCTCCAAATCGTTATAACTAAAAACTCTATAAACTTGAGGTGATGGAGTTGTAATTGCTACCGAATTGTTTTCGCATATGATTTGTCTATCACACATGCAATCATTAATTGTTTCCATAGTGGTTTTGGTTTCTTCATAGTGGTGTATAGTAGACTCTGTAGGCCTTGTTTGTTCCAAAATGAAATCAACGTAAGCCAGAGGCTGTATAACAGAGGGAATTGTTGGAGATGTAGTTGGTAGAGCTGATGTTGTCATCTGTGAATTCAAAGCTAAATCAACGAAAGCCTGCCTGCGTAAAGCAAAGGCCCGTGTTGAAAGTGTATTTGGTAGAGTTGGAGTTTTTGTCATCGTTGGAGTAGTTGTCATCATTGGAGTTGTTGTCGTCGTAGTTGTTGAAGTTTTTGTCGTCGTTAGAGTTTTTGTCGTCATTGGAGTTTTTGTCGTCGTTGGAGTTGTTTTCGTTGTTGGAGTTGTTGTCGTCGTTGTCTGAGTTGTTGTTCTTTGAGTTGTAGTTAATGATCCTTCACGATATAAATGGATATAATTTAAAGCTTCATCGGTTTTGCAAACAAAGTAGTGTTGAGTCCACCTGTCACGTCTGTCACAGGTTTTTCGTTGACCGGGAGATTGCATGATACATGTGAGCCTAAAACATCGATATTTTAAAGTTTGTCCTAAAATGCGACTCATTGAAACAACTTCTTCCGTACCAAGAATTCCATGTTGACAACCCGAAGCTCGATGAGATAAATTGAATAGATGCGTCTCTGTTGCAAGGCAATATCTGATCAGGATAGGGAATAATAGAAGATAGATTCGGTATCCCATTTTATTGAGAGAGACTTTTTTTACCCCAGTTTGCGCTTTCATCATCTAGAGTTAACTGTCTTGAATTTCAGCTGTATTTGGTTAATATGCTCCAATTAAAACTCAGTATATATAATCTTGGGATCGCATCTGTCTTTGTTATCTCCTTGACACGTGATACTGATGATAATCTTGTTTTGAACAGACTTCAGACTTTCAAAACTCGAAAACGACAAATTCACGTCTTTGATACCATCGACATTAGTGATAATAGTAGCTGGTTCTGGTTCCTTGTTGATCGAACGATTGCACCTTGCGCATGCAAAGTCGAATGTCTCAAATTTTTCTGTTAGTGGACAGATCAGACGTGAGGCGTTGTATTCAAATGCGCATAATTCTCCATTCCAAAATAGTTTTGTATTCTGAGTAAGTCCTTTCGTATTATTTTTAACCCCTATCACACATTCCTCTTCATTCAAAGTGTATTTTGTTGGAGTATTGTAGAAGTTGGAGTTTGTTGAATTTGTTGAATTATTGGATTTGTTGGAGTTTTGTAGAAGTTTGGCTCTCGCAAATCAAAAAAGCGTTTTGAGGAATGTAAAAACCGCAATACAAAAAGTCAGAGGGATAGAGTCTCACACAGCTTTTTAAATTTCCATCTGTATATCTTATACTCCTTTCGAAAGGCGAAAAAAATAAGACATCATTTTTTTCCATAGTTCCGGCAATACATTCATCAATTTTGTTGGTATAAAAGACTCCACTAACATTGAGAAATGTTAGCATCAATAGCAAGATAAATGTGCAACCCATCTCCAAAATGCTTTTGCTTTCAATGTCGGTAGTTAAATACTTTCATTTGTTGATGATCTTGTCATTTATACGTAAACAACTAGTGACTTATTCAGCTCGCTCAGCTGCTTTTGGAGATGCGAGACAATCCCATCAAAGTGATTACTGAAATGCAAGTAGGGTTCCAATCGTGTCTGAGACAAAAGAATATGTGAAGCCGTCCAGCAAAATGAAGATAATCCTTTTAAAATCGAAATATTTACCAAATCACCTAGCTCAGCATCTTCCAAACATTGCTTCACATCAATCAGTTTCATCACTCTTTTGAGAGCCTCAAAATCTATCAACTTGTCTTGTGGACAGCAGACTTTTGGATCAAAGTTCCTAGAGCAGTTTAAGCATTCGAGAGGATTCACTCTTGAAATACAATTACAATGTAAAAATCTACTTTGTATCGATTTACGAGCCAGATTGAGTCCTAACAAGAAGTAAAATACTTCTTCGGTAATGTGATGAACAAAAAGAGGGTCCATGCGCTGCAAAGGAATGTGTTCAAAGTGGTTCCTTATGAAGGTAGGAACAAAATCAGCCAATGTAGCGATCGACTTGAACCCTCGAGTTTTTCCACTCATGTTTCTTCTGTAGCTTAGAGATGAATGAAGCAGGATTTTTTGTAACACTTCTTTTATGAATCCTTGGATATGTTAGTTGAATCAACAGTGTTCATTGATTCATTTGAGTTATCTTTTTCATCAATACTGTAGGCATATGGATAGCCTTCCGTTATTGCAAGTAATCTATCTTTCAAATGCTGATAAGACAGCTTACGTTGAGTTGCAGGTAATAGGTAGGGATTTAATCGTGTGCGTAAATTTTTTAACATAAAGGGAGACTTTAAATCAGCAGAGGAAAGATTCAAAGAAGCGTTAATCCATTCATCGTGCACCAAAAATCCCATTTTGGGATTTTTTAAAACTTTTTCTGGTTTTTCTACGAGCAATGCTCGTAGTGGAGTTATCTGTCCAACTTTTTTTTACGAGCAATGCTCGTAGCAAAAACCGTCACGTTTTCGGAAAGGATTGCAAACGTTTGTGTAGACCTACATTATTAATTTTTATACCTTCGTGTAGAACAGAGAATTGCCTATTTTCTGGTTTTTGTTTGAAGACTGTACGACCTTCTAAACGGAAACAGTTCCAAATATCCTTCACCCATCATTTCCTGTTTTCAATTTCGGAAATTTTTTTGATGATTATGGACAATTTTTTTCTGGAAAGGAGCAAGCACATTGTTTTCTTCTTCTGATTTAGTTATGTTAATAATATTTTAGCTTGTTTCAGCTCTTTGATAATGGAATTTAAGGTTAGTAAGCTAGTAATTAATTATTTAGATACGGCATTTATAATAAATAATTAATTTCAATATTTTTTTATTATTTTTGAAAAGTTGTTGATTGATGTTGTTCTTTACATCAAAATGTAGCTCTAAATGTTTCTAGTTCACTCGTGCACCAATGAGGGCTTTATTTTTGCCTGTAATGAAAATATTAATTATTTTCAGAAAAATAAATTTCCGAAATTTTTGGCCATTCGTGCAACAAGTGTCAGATTGTTGTTGCAGTGTTCTAACACTTCTCTTGCATATTTTTGCTTCAAATTTGGCTAGTCTTATCAGAATTTTGTCCTCTTTTCAGCTGTGCTATCAGTTTCACGTCTAATTTGTTATTTTTCTTGTAACTGGCTGATATGTTGAGATCATTACAAAAAAATGGTCTCCGAACTAAAAAAATAATAAAAATAGTTTAGGCTGGTGGAATCAATATGTAATTAATTCTCCTAAGAGAAGAGAGAATGCTGATTCATATGAGCATAAATATGTTACCATATCATGTATAAATGAATTTTAATAAAATTTTTAAAATTGAACTTTTTTTGCAAAAAGCGGGTGAATAATGAGGTAATTTATTGGTCAAAGCGGTTAAAATTCAAAGAGTTTTAAAACTTGAATTTTATCAATCCAGTCGATAGCGTCTGCCAGTTCGTGTTCAGAAGGTGTACCGCCTTTTACCAATTCGGCGTATCTGTCACAAGTGCTACATTGTCGATCAATGTGTGAACAGTGACAGTTTAGTAGTGATAGATTTGTTGCTTGCTTGTAAAAACTCCCTCCTAGTACACAGTATATGCACTCTTCCGTAAAATAAATCCTCAACATTTCATCAGAAACCTCGACCAAAAAGGTCTTCGGTCCTATAGCACTGGAAGCTTCTTAGTGAGCAAAGTCTTCAACACGCAACATATTTGTTGTTATTCCGTTGAGTTACAAAACGCGAACGATCCGTTATCAAGTCAAAATATCTATTTAATTTTTAAACATTTTAACTATTCATCATTTTCTTTTTTTTGAGGTTAAATATTGTGCTAACCCATGTAGATCTTCATAAATCCTCTAATCTCAACTTGACAATCATGGATTAGACAATGTTTCAGTTCTGATGAGCATTCAGTAAGTGCTTTTCCCTTACACTCACTGCAGTAAATGAGATGTCTGCATGGAAGAGAGATATGATTAGCGGATAATTTTTTTTCATGTGACTCAGACACACATCGAGCAAGTTTGCTTTGCTTTGTCTGATCTTTATCTTTCTTTAACACTTTAATTGTTTTAGCATCTAACAAAACTTTTTCATCATACACTCCTGATTTACTCTCATCCAAAAGATAGGTTTCATGTTCATTTTTCAACTTTGTTTTCGGATTCTCATCAGGAGTAGAAATATTTTCAAAAGCGTGTAAAGCTTCAATCATAAAACCTATTCGCTCACAAGGTTTCCCATTCAACACTAATCATTATCACTAATCACTATCATTTTGACTATATCCTAGTTTTTTGCAGATAAGTTTTATTGTTTCTTTTTCATCAGACTGCGCTATACGTTTCATTTTTCCTCGATATTTCTTAAGCT
Source organism: Cryptosula pallasiana (assembly GCA_945261195.1). Taxonomy (NCBI): domain Eukaryota; kingdom Metazoa; phylum Bryozoa; class Gymnolaemata; order Cheilostomatida; family Cryptosulidae; genus Cryptosula; species Cryptosula pallasiana. The sequence continues at coordinate 36,200,864 of OX183136.1, forward strand.
GACGCTCATACTTTTTGGATTTTTCCATTCGGTCAGAAACTTCCTCAACGTATTTTTCTCCTTTACTCGCGAGTAGAAAAGAACAGTCTGGAAACCAACGACAGTGTTCCTCCCACAGTATATCACTCTCTTTCCATTATTTGTGTTCACCCGAGCAAAAGAAACATTTTACACTATCTCCAAATTTAGTATAGTAAAAACCTGCTGTGGAAAGGAGTTTCATAGAAACTTTACCCTTCCATTTTTTGAAACTGTTTTCTCTCGCTGATTCAGTAGCGAATCGAGGTGCATCAGCACCGCCAATCGGGATACCTAGGGGTAAAACTTCCACAGGCAAATCCGCTCCCCGTCTAGTTCTTTTTTCTTCCATTGCATAACTTTTGACAATGGAGATGTTTTTCATTTCTTCTTCGGTTAGTTTCCTGGACCTATACAGTCAATTGTGAGTGTTAAATCCTCTAACAAAACGACAATATGGAAAACTTCAGCATGTTCTTTTGTTGGATGTTCATCTTCATCCTCCCAGTTTAGTAATATCCCTTTGCAAAAAGCACATTGAACACTGTTGTCTTTTCCGAGATTGTAAAATCCAGCTGCTGCCATGTTTTCACCTCTGTGTGTACCCGTATAACTCCAGTTTGTAAAAAACGACTTTCTTTGACAACACTCATCAAGCATCAAAGTCTCTCTTTCATAAAAAGAGAGTTCATTGTAAATGAACTTGAAAAAGTCCTTTGGGGAAAGCTCCGTAATAGCTTTTTGTAATTTTAATGACAAAAGACTACAGTGATTATCGGGATAAGTTACAACGACATAAGTCATTGTGTTAACATCAGGAAAAGAGCGTTGTAAAAACAACAAGTTAGTATCGAGTAAACTATCAGTATTTTCAAAATAATTTCGATTTTTTTTTTTTTTTTTTTTTCCAATTTTTTTTTCATTACGAATGGTATTCGCTACACATATGTTGTTTGATGTACAACACATTATTTACATACAATATAAGTAGCAACTTCAGTTACTACTCACGACGACGCTTTTGTTGAAAACTTCTTCCCCTCCGTCCTCGATAATTGTTGTTCTAAAGTAAAGTAATAATGTTGTGGAGCAAAAATAAAAACTAACAAAAATGACTTCAACTTCAAATTTTTCGTTGTACATTTGAATTGATTACAATTGAAACGAATATAAAGACTTACGTTACAAATGAAGGCTTTTTCTTTGATTTAGATGAATGGTATGTATAGTTGTTTGAATGTAAGCTGATTCCTACTGAATTCGGATGAAGAAGAAAGTAATTTTCACTTAAAATCCTAAAATAATAATAATAATAATAAAGCATGTTACTAAAGTTTACATCTGCTTTTTGTGATCACATAAATGTTATTCATTAGCGTGCTATAATCAAATAGTTTTAAAAATTAGCTAATATTGCATAAAGAGCATGTAGTCAAGTTTTTCATCTAGCACTAATTAATTTTTTAATATTTCTTACTTTGATACAGAGAGTAGTAGTAGTAGTAATTCTAGTAGGTGTTGTAGTAAATGCTGTAGTAGATGCTCATTTTTCAGATGCTGTTGTTGAAGTGGATGCTTTCTGTGTAAAAGCACTGGTTCTTAAATAGTAAACGTTGCACCGATTGACCTGTTCTGAAACCAATGAGAAGTCTCATGCAAAAAACCTTTTATATCATATAACAAAGTGAATAAGTTTGTTCATTTGCGTCAAAATTAATTTTTATCCACGTGAAATTGTATTACTTTCAGCTAAGAAACTATTTTTCATTCACGCGATAAATAACGTTTCATTCGCAAGAAAACAAAACTTTTTTACAAAGCAAAAAGGATTGATTTCAACGCAACAAAATTAATTTTTATTTGCGTGAAATTGTGTTATTTTTCAAGTCAAAAATAATATATTTTTCAGCCAGAAAAACTATGTTTCATTCGCGCGAAAACGAATTTTTTTCAGATTGAAAATTAATGTTTTCCGAGTGACAAAATTATTTTTTATCCGCGTGAAATTGTATTGTTTTCAGCTAAAAACTATTTTTTATTCACGCGATAAATAATGTTTTCATTTGCGCGAAAATCCAACAATTTTGATATTGAAAAAAACAATCTTTTTGCGTGATAAAAAACAAAAAAACTCTCTCTCAGTTTTCTGCAGGTAGCGTAATCAGCTTTGAATCTCCTCAAATAACTCCTCAGTTAACATTACCTAATGGGGAAGCGGTAATGAATGCGTTACTGGTGAACTACAGATGTTTGCAATACGATGGTTTGATGATGGGAGTTTTATACATACCCAAAAAACATGCTATTGACGTAAAACGACTTGAAACAGGAGTTATCCTTTTACGAAATCGAGAAGTCAGTAGATTTGGTCATCTTCGTCATGATATCTTCACATTCACGCCATTGCAAGGGACAGAAGTAGCTCCAAACATAACTGACAAACTTGATAAATCTGAACAGATGAAATACTTTACTCCAGATGAGATTACCAAAAACAAGGTCTTACTGCTTTCAGTAGAAAATGTATCTTCTACGACTTTGAAAGAATCGCAAGTATGAGGCGAAAATTGTGCTCAAAAAGAACAAGACGGACAATACAACTTGGTGAGTGATTTCTCTTTTCTATTTAATATAAACTAGCCAATGTAACTAATACTTCAACTCAAATTAGATGAAATTATTTATACACCAAGTAATTTTTTGTTTTAGATAAGCAAAGATAGAATTGAACAGAGGAACTAAACAAAATACTCTAGTTTCATCAAGGATTCAGTAAAAATTCCTATACTAACATTGAATCAGTTAGTAAAAGGTGTTACTCAAACTATCTATTAACAAATAGATAACATGCTTTCTATTGCCAATATTTTCCAAATACTGTAAATTTTAACCACTTTCTATGTATTTTCTCATGTACATACATAATTTTACCAGCGAATGATAAAAATGAGTAAACTATTTTTACATATCAAAGTAAAATAGCTAGAGTATGGTGAATAGTATATTAAACTCCTATATACTCTATGTACAATACGACTAAATACTCCATGCAGGATAACCTCCAGCACATACCAAAACCATACAATGTATTAATCAACATTCAACACCATAGTAATTACACCCATTCAAACAACTGGTGCACACAAAAAGGCACCTCATCGGGTTCACGGGAACAGGGGCATCATTTACATATAGAGAACCAGGAGAATCTTATAATCCATACAATTATAAACTAGCCAATCTGCTCCTATATCACTAAAGTCATACAATAAATACTGATGTACAGTGAACATCTCGAGTCGCACCCCCAATCAAAACCCCTAGTAACTGGTGCTAACAAAAAGGCACTTGGGACCAGAAGAACCTTATCTCCAGGAGGGAGATCTGCTCCTATATCACCACTTCCACCAACTGAGTGCTGTGACAAGCCGAACTCCTAGTTTGCTGGCACAAGGAAATTGGTAGCTAGTATGCTGCCACCAGTTACTTTCCACCTAGAGCTAATAACAGGTTGGTACTACACCAAATTGGAAGTGAGGAGTGTTCTCTGCTCCACAACTAGAATTAAACCCTTGGCTCAGACGCGTAACTCAGAGCTTGAGAGTAATATGCATTCATTCTTGCAGAGGAATATGAGTAAGTACAGGTCCCAATACAAACTGATTACACGTAGCAAAAGTTCTGCTTTTTATAGGCAGAGCACAGGAAGTAATATAGGGTAATGACCAATGACACAGAAGTAAAACATAATGCAGCAAATAGGCAAACAGATATAAATAACAACAAATGAAACAAGGCACACCAGCTTAAATATATATGGCGCCCAGAAGTAGTAGGCAGAATCATGGGCTAGTTGGAAAGTCTTAGGCAGTTCTAGTTCCTGTGGTTAACATCTCAGTTTTTGTAATCTGAGTTCCTTGAGTTCTTCCAGATATAAGCGTGGCTATCTCCTGGATATTGCCCTGTGCTTTCTATCAGGCTACTTTCAGGTCTCAGGCTAGGATGAGTCACTGCAGGCCTGGTATGGCTTCTACAGGGTTGGTACTGACTCATACAGGGTCGGTATAGTACCAATGCATGGTCGCTAAGTTTGGTATCCATTATTGTAGCCATTCTGAACATCCAATGGCTATACAAGTGATGCCAGAACGATTTTTAAGTATCTGCGCAGATGTGAGTGCTATGAAAGTCCACTACATTAAAATGAGCAAGTTAAGTTTTCCATTTTTATAGACCGATTTCATATCCGTAAAATATTATTCAAAATTGTGGCAATTGGTAAAAAGAATTAATAACTTGAAAGGTCAGTTTTACAAACTATTCCAACATACAGCGATTCAACTTTTATTTTTTTCTTGATTAATTGCGCAATTGGGAGTTGCTTTTTTATGATTTGTTTGCTAATATATAACAGTTCATTGAATAATTATAATGTTCTAAACTAATGTTCGATTCCATTTCGATGTATTAATTTAAATTACGAAAACCTGTTACTTTTTGTACTCTTTTCGACAAACAGGTCACAAACACTCTTATGGGCCTAAGATTTGATGTCTTGGTAGCCAAAAAACGATTTTAGCATAGTGTAGGTTACATTTTGTTTCTCAAGCAATGCTTCAACAGTTTTAATGATATTTATCTGCAGCTACCAACAAAATTCTATCTGTAAACATATAGTTTCAAAATGATTTGAAACACCATTTTTCATTCAAATCCACATGCAAACCTGAAAAGTGTCTATCTGTGAGTGACTTTTTCCCTTTTATGCTTAAATCTGGGGAGTAAAAACTTTTGTACAAATGGCCATTAAGTTACAAAAGTTGATGCCATGCTTTTGGCTTTAGTTCTAAAATCAGAAATGCTGGTAAAAGTCTTTTTCAATGATATTGTCGTAGAGACAAAAAGGTTTATTTTGCTAATTCTGTAACAGACAATTCAATTCCATGAAGGATTATGGCTTTGTATTCAATATGCATACCTTGCATCACTCTTTTATATGCTTAATATCCTTATGGTTCTGCAGGTTACTTTTGACTGTAGTTGCCTGCGGCAGTTAATTAACACAATTATGTTGATTATTGAGTTTTAATAAAAAAATAATAAAATATGTGACAGTACAGCAGCACAGCACAGCAGCAGAGAAAAAAGATAAAATGGACAGGTCAGAGCTGGGTAGTGGTGGAAGAGCGCAAGGGTTGAGTAGGATATAGGGGATGAGGGTTAAATTTAACCCAGAAATAAGTAGGGTGTAGGGTATTATTGTAGTTATATTACAGGGTGTGGCTCACCTCTACCCAAGTTTTCTGTTCAAGTTGCTGTATTAAGTGTTTACTGTGAATACATCACTGAGTGATATCATTTTGAATTATTCATGCCAAAAACTGAATTTAGTGTATAGGAGGAATGATATAATGGTTACAGGATGGATTTTGTGGACTAATAGATTTGTATTATGGAAGTCAGTTTGATTGGAGTAGACAAACTGGTGGTCAGCTTACCTCAGGCACTGGACCCTCAGTGGACCATACTTTTGGTACTAATGCGGGCTATTGGCTACTGATGTCAGCCGCTGTCGCACCGCTACCTAGGGTATGCAATGAATATAATGCGGGAGATAATGATTCTTCATTTTTAAAATCATAAAACTGCTACCTTGAATCTTTTAAAATACAACTTACAACATAAAGGTTGTGCAAGAGTTGTCTTTGAACACAGTTTTTTAGCCTAAACTTGATAACTGAGTTATGCGTTGATTCTAGTTACATGTACCAATAAATTTTTCAGAATCAATGCAAAAGTTGGAATTGAGCTAAAGGAAAACCATATAAACAGTTAAACTTGGCCTATAAGATTCCAAGCGAGTAAAAAGCTAACCTTTTACAACAAAAACCGTGACTATACTACCATTTTAGATTCCTTGAATCTATCATTTCTTACAGATGAACATGCGTGCTGTGTTTGGAACTCATAGATTCTTCTCCACATGTGGATGCTTCTTTTTGGATTTTTATTATTATTTCTCTGGAGACGATTTGAACAGGCTAGAAGTAAGTAACAATTACTTTAACAAATACTATGACCGTAGACATAACTTTTAATAGTTTGCAATTTTATTGCTCATTGCAATATAAAGTTATATCAGCATCAAAGTTAATTAAAATATCAGCAGAGACAATAAGTAAGAATATTAACACCACACAGTATTTTTTTGAAAAAAATGAACCACAAATGGAAGCACTTGAAAACTCTCAAGGATGTTATGCCAATAGTATAAAAACTGGTTGAAAGAACAGTCTGGGCATTCATTTGTTCTGTTATTTGATACATTTATGGATTCAGTTTTTATTTCAATTTTGATTAAACTTTTAACTCTTAAAAAGGTACAACTTGCGGGTTATGATACACCCCTCCTAGTACTACAACCTCCATCTGAGGACAAATGGAGACATGCGAGAAGTGCTTACTGGACATTACAGCCCACAGAGGTACGGTAAAAACTTTAAAAAATATTGATAAACAGATTGCTCATTGGTAATGCACAACTTTTTGAAAAACTTTGTTTCTGAGTACTTTATTGGAGTCATAGGCTACTTGCTATAAGTAAGTGCTATAATATAACTTATGCTACTTTGTATTTTGATTTTATTTCTATTTCAAGAGAAAACCATTTGTTTCGATGGTAAATTAACAAAGGCCAATCCTTATTAATTTCTTTATTATTTAATTTAAGAAACAGATGGCTAGCCTGTTTGTATAATGAGACAACGTGTGTTGATGTAGCACTGTTTGAAAATATTCTTTAAACATAAGAGTAGTAGGAACCAGGAGAACCTTGTCCTTAGGCTCCATGCCAGAGATCTGCTCCAACATTACTACCCATTTGTATTTTCGTTGAGAATACAGCGCTAAAAATAGCAATTTTTTTCTAATCGTTATTACTTAAAGCATTATAAATCTTTTTTGCCATCTTTTGAAATAAAAATAGCCATTTAGTACATTAATTTTGATAGATCAGCTATAAAAATAAACTAAGTATATGACTGTTCAAGCAATGATTGTCAAACTAATTGAATTTTTGTCATTCGATACAAGACTTGAAATTTGCAATTTATAAACAATCTGCAGCTGCTTATAAGATAAAATAAGTTCAATATAATGATGTAATCAAGTTCAGTGTGTGAACAAGTTGTCACTCTCTATCCACCCCCTTTGACCACCCATACCTCTCCTTCTCCAAGATAGGTTTACCACCACCTTTCCCACTGCCATGTCATTTATTTCCACCTTCCTTGCTGCCCTTTCTCATTATCCTATTTACTAAACAGCAGATGAGCTGTTAAAAGCAGTCAAACATAGGAGCTGATTGCTTTCTCTATTAGACTTCCACCTACCCACAGTCACCAGACTTCCCTAGATTATTCTTCAGAGCTCCACTACCCTCCCAACAAACCTCAAACCAGTATGGTAGAGTAGACAATCTCCTCCTTTATATCAAACTACATAAAAATAGCCTGATATTATACACAAGTTGTCTGCCTCTAAGATAAGAATTTATAGCCCAACAATAACTAAGAAAACAAGAACTGTTACCAAAGAGTGGAGGTGAGTAAACAACCTTTAAGAGATTTAAGAAGACAGGAAAGCTGATGCTTTAGAGGTGGATTTAAAGGTCAACAATATTCCTATGTGTAAAGGATCAGCAGGAATTCTCCATTTTAAAATTTTCCTGATTACATAAAAGTAGTGCCAAAGTTATATTGTTACAGTTTTGATTTAGTTTCGAGTAGTAATATGTGAGCAGATCTCCCTACCAAGTGTTTTTTTGCATATTCTGTACTTTTTAATACGAACAATTTAAGCTTGGTTAACGTTAATTCTGGTGCTATGTTTTCTGGTCGATTGCCATTGCTGGCTTCTGATAATGGTTTGATGAGGTGAATTGGTAGTTGGTAGAGATTAAAGTGGATTGACTCAGTTGTTGGTCAAGTTCAAGGTCAAATGACTTGGTTGTTGGTAGAGTGACTCAGATAGCTTCAGATTTTGGCCGAGCCATCTAACGAGCTATAAATGACAGCCTTAACCTCCCTATATATTGGTTCCAGCATACAGAGCATTCCTTGTGAAATACCAGCCTCTCTGCTTTTAATACTGCTACAAACCTAGCGAAAGAACTGCAAGCAAGTTTCCACAATAAACAATGCAAAAATGTTATTTTTTGTAACTCTGATTACACATAAATGTTATTTGTATGCGGCAAAACTTTTTTACATACTCTAAGGGACAGTGTGGTAGATTCCACCGTCGACACAACATAACCACCAACTGTTCTTCAACGGCTGAATACAGGCAGACATCCTGTTTACCAGCACAGCAACTCGGTCAGCCTCTACAGGCCTGACAACCACCATCTCCTCTCACCAGAGAGGACCCCGCGCGAATAAGGCTACAGGAAACTGTAATGGAGGAGTATCTCAACTCCACAACTAATGGTGAACTCTCAGCTCAGACGTATTGCGGTAGATTTTGGTGAATGCCAGTAGTGAACTGCTTGCTTGCAATTAAAACACCAACATACGTGCGCTAGAATTTTACCCCCAGCCTTTGTAAAGGTGTTACGGTGGTAGAATGACTTGCTGTGCCAGTAGCACAGCTTGCAAGGCCTGTCTTGACCCTAGCAGGGCCAGTAATGATCCTTAATCGACCAAGTATAGTGATATTGGGCCGGTACTAGATGACCACCTTAACCGAAGATCATCAAAACCATCTAGGAGCTTACTCTAACCCTAAAGCCAGAATTACCCTTCCTTGGATCAGCAGATATATCAACCACAGGCTAGCTATAGTCCGAGGACCCTGTGGAGTCTATGGTTGGACAATGGAGATAGGACTCCGCCTTTTAGCCACGCAGCACCATCTACCTTTAACATTGTTCCATTGTATGATTTTTTTACTATTTATATACCCACTACTATTGGTCTATTTACTTCCTGCGTATGCATTCTTATACATAACATGTAAATTACTTCCTATCAGTCTGCCTATATAATTGCGGCAGTTCATGTGTTTCTTTGCATTCATACATTCATGTCTTACCAATCACCCTAGTGGAAAGAAGCCGTAGGACTTTGATACTGATGAATAAAACTACTATTCAAACCACACTGTCTAGTTTCTCTGGGCCGTGGGCTCTGTGCTTGCTAACTGATCCCGCTGTAACTGATCATAGTTGTCACTGTCATACCGGCACAGTGTGCCCTCTGGAGAGAGGTGTAATACTTGATATTAGTGGAATTATGTGGAAACCAGACCAAAATCCATTACCGTATTACTCAGTGCTTTCAACTCTATACATTTATTGTTTTATACAATCCTAGTATAAGAGCAATGGTAGCAGTGGCAACAAATGGCAAAGGTAACAGCATTTGGCAAGTGGTAGAGAATACAGGCCTTTTATAGGTCAAGCCACAGGAAGCACTCAGGAGGTAGTTGGCCTACTTTAGGAGTTGACCAATCAAGCATACAACATATATAGGTAATCGGATGATACACACAAGTTATTTATAAAATCCAATCAAATGGTAAGCATAAACTGAATCCTAGATGGTGCCCAGAAGTAGGGGTGGAGTTAATAGTTCCATAGCCAATGCAATTAGTCACTAGTTGTCTCTGTATCTTTGGAGGAGGTCCTCCGTCTTTTCGGAGTCTTTGGTCTTGATATCTGGACATCTGGAGGCATCTGAGATGTGGATAGGTGGATCTGGGGTCTTTAGGCTAGGTTTCACTCCTATGGCTATAGCAGCCATCTTATTGCCGGCCCGGGATACCTTCCCAGGGCAGGTAATGAGTCAATAGTCTGCTAGTCGTTTGCCGGTATAGGTAAATCAGTCTTTTATTTGGTGGCAACTCTGCCGGCCTATTTTGTAGCTTATACCAGCACTAACTACAGGTCTTACTGATGCCAAAGGGCTATCAGAGGTACCATGACAAAGCTCCACCAAAATCCACTACAATAGCTCATGCAATGGATAAAATTAGAACACATCCTAGTTTGAGCAGATAAAGCAAATAGTGCATCAAAATAAATAAAAATTCTTAGCAGCTCCTACCATTAGCTCTTGTAAACCATAATCGTACAAAAACAGTGTACTAGCTAATTGTGTACCCACAATCATACTAGCTAATGTAAACTTAGTTGATGTGTTCACTAGGGAAAGCACAGCAACAATAACCAGGCAACCATTGTGTTTACGTGTATTAATGCTTGCAAATTTTTTTTTTGTTGAGTAGCGATGACGTCATACTAGTCATTCTCAAAATGCATTCCCTTCTAGTAAAAAAAAGACTTACAACTCTGTGTAGAAAAAATGTAGATTTCCCATATTTTTATGATGGGCTAATTTCAAGTCAACTCGCATTTTCAATTGACATGACCTTCGCTGAGCTTGACAACCATTTTCAAAGCAATCTACTATTTATGTTTTACTTAGTTGCTGATTGTTGGTTATACAGCCAATCAACCCTCTGGAGACATTGCTATTGATGACCTTACACTATACTCTTGCCAAGGTATGGGTTACTTTTAATAAGCACCTGCGATAACAAATAGCTGCTTTACTCATTGTTTTCTCATTCATGCATTTAAAGATTCTCGAAATTTCTGAAAGATAAAACTACTTTTGGCATCAGTGGTGACAATAGTGGCTATACAATCACCATTGAACTTCAATGAGCCCTTGACTAATGCAGAACAAATCAAATTGAGAAGCAGCAAAACCATTCTAAGAGGAGTAGTATATTAGGAGCAAATCTCCAAAGATCTGATGCTGTTATACTGTTAGGAGGCGCAATAAAGTAAACAGAAAAAACAGTAAATAAAACAGTCATGGCAAAACAATAATAAATTTCCATGCTGAAAACTTGTTATTTTTTAATTGTGAAGAGTATTTAAAAAAAAAAAAATAATGAGCATGATGACCAAAACTGAATTGATAAGTGTTTAGGAAGGAATGGTACATGCATTCATCACTGTGATCTGTAAAAATTATATACAGAAAAAAATTAAAAAAGCACAGATATAATCTATGGTCAGCACAATTAAGAAAAAAACTGATCTGCAATTGCACAACAGTTGCTGCTGCTTGCACAAGAATAATTCCTGTCCATAAAGTGGCAGCATTCAGTCATACTGTGCTAGAGGTTCTTATACATGTAGATGTACATGATGCCTATATATAAGGATATATTGTAATGGATTCCGATCTGTTACCACAGACATCCACTAATCTCGAGTATTCTACCTCTCTCTAGAGGGGACACTGTACTGACCGACAGTGACAACTGTATAGGGCAACCGAATTACCCGGTAAGGCACGAGCCCATGGCTCAAACAAACAGTACCGTGTAGTGTCTGTTATAATGGCTTTATTCTCTAAGCTGTCCTGAGGGTAATTATTCCTCTAGGGTTTAGCAATATAAGAGTATATGCCATGGCAACATTGTAATGAATGCAACGATTAACAGTGTGGGCTCTCCTTTTATAGGAGAGCTGACAAGCACAAAGCATATTACAGTCAATGCACAGGAAGCAGATTAACCAATTACATTAACTATATAAATAATCAACCAATCAACAATGCAATTTAAATAATAAAGGGAGGTGCCAAGTGGCTAAGGGCGGAGTCCTTTCTCCTGATTGTCCAATGAGTGATCCTACAGGGCTCCCAGGCTGTACGTAGAGTTAGGTCCATGGAGTTGGTAGTTTAAGGATGAGTACTTCCTGTTCTCGACCTTGACTAAGTTCTTAGACCCTTTTGAGGATCCTCCTCTAAGGCGGCCATCTTGTGCCGGCCCAGTACAGCTGTACCGGGTCGGTAGAGGTCACTACCGACCCTGCAGGGGTCAATACCGGCCCTGCTTACTATGCCACCGGCACAGTAGGACTTTCTACCCAACAGCTATTAGCCAAACGCTGTGGGCAAAAGTCTAGCGCATTGTCTCGCAAGGTTTCTAGCGTAAACGACCTGTTTACTACTAGTGTGCACTAGAATCTACCACAATATGTGTAAATGACAAAATCATATTTTTCTTTTAAAAATGTAACTATAGAAGCTGTACTTTCATAATCAGGTGGTAAAGTACAGAGTTGATACCATAAGAAAGACCATAAGAACAGCAACCAAAAAGACACTGGTACTTGCCGAAACCATCACAAATTTTCACACTGAAATGTACAATAATATCATAGCCAATCTATTGGCAGTCTTAGATGAAATCTAAAACTAATCAGATCCATGTTCTTTGTTAAATCTTCATTTCCAGTAACGATAAAAGACTTTTTTATTCATTTACCAGCAGATATACCAGGCGTTGCCAGCAGAGTTAATATAAGAAGTGCAAAAGCATAGTCAGGGAGATCAAGAGAGCTAGTTTTATGGCGTTTCTATAAAGTTTTGACTCGCCAGTTGGCTTGAAGATGCTCAATTTTTCCATGTGTTTCAAGCATTACGTAACTGGTTACAATTTTTACCAAATTTGTTGTCAGAGCATGTAACATTTCTTGAAAATTTTTTGTCCGCACTAATTATAAGTTTATGGTTGGACAGGTGTGCCAAATTTCCTCTTGCTCCATAACTCTAATTGAATCTTTAAACATAATTATACAGCATCTGCAGAAGTGCAACGGTTGTTCCATGCAACACATTGCTCTCCATTTTGCTCACCACCACCCATAACAACTTCTTGCAAAAATGCTGACTTCTCTTCGTGTAATACTTCAAAGTCTAGATATTCCCGGAATGGTTTATGTCCCCACCAAAGGAGATCGTCATAAAGCATGGATTATAATTCCAAAAATTCAACTCAAACTGCTTTGCTGTAGTTGTGCCTGTAGTGAAAAACCAACTCAACGGATCAGGTGGATATTCAAGTGCTTGTATATTAATTTTCCATATCAAAACATTTGCTTGGCGACTACGCAACCCATTTGTCAATATTTTGGAAATGTATTTGGGAATCCTGCATCGACTGTGCAAGTAAATCAGCAAAACGTGCACTGTTCACAGTGTGGCAATCGCAAAGCAATTGTAACCAAAATTACCCATTCATCTTTATTTTCTCAGAACTTACATAAACGTTGCGGAGTTGGAGAAAAAGTTTTTTGAATTTTTGAGCCAGCTCTTTATCATGGCATGCTGAGCAGTGGGTAAATTAAGTATCATTAAAATAAACAAATTGTGTACAAATTTTGCAAAAATTAAGGATTAAGCTCCTCAAATGACTTTCTTTTGTCATTTTTTCATGCAATTTTTGTATATTATTTTGTATCTGTTATCAATTAAAGTATGCCTGACATTCTGCAGTTGTCAGGGGGACCTCAACGCAGACAACGTGATTGTAAAGATCCACTACAATATGACACGAAAGGCAAAAAAAGTATGGCCAGTCATAAGTTGATAAAAACGAGGTTTATAGGGGTTTGTATTGAGAATAATGCTGCGATCTTCTAGCAAAATAAAATAAGAAATTACGATTCTGAATAAGTAATTTTTATTGAAATTGATTTAGCACGGCTGGAGTTTTAAGCTAGCATAGCAAAAATGCACTTAAATTTATATATTGGAAAATGGAAATTAGAAACCATCAGATTTTCAAAGTGGGACTTAAGAGATGCCAAAATGTATCTATCACCACTTTTCTTTGTTAATACTTTCTCATTAAATATAGTTAGCTCTACTTTTACATCTTGTCTAAGTGTTGCTAAGGATTGAGCAAACAAAACGCATCTTTCTATTTTCACCCTACCTCTTCGTCAGGTGTACGACGTCCTATAAAATAAATCAATAAATGGTTTATAAGTAATTTTAAACGAGCATCCGTTAACTAAAATGAACTAATAATGCCATATTTCTTAGTGATGTTCATTCACAGTTAATATTAATGTTGATTGCCTTGTTTTCGCTTAATTAAATGTTTGTATAGTAACTCGTATGCCATGAAAACAAGTCATTAGAAACCACGAAAAGGCTTAAAATTTCAGTTGCTACCATTATTATGAACCTTTTTCCTTGTAGTCTCAAATATTGCATGCAGTTTTGATACATCATCACTGTGTTCAGAAGGACTGATGTTTCATGAAACAAACCAAACAGTTGTTCAATTCCAATGGAAACGAAAGAAATCACCTCAAATATATTTGATAGGAAAAAATCCTCAGCATTTTACTACCCATAACCTTGATTTTGTTCTAAGCATTGAGAGTTCAAAGCTGCTGGTGAGGATAGTAATAACATTGATGACAAAATAATTTTTAACCAAAGGTGAAATAAATTTTATTTAAGTAAACCAATCCATTGTAATCGTTGTAGCTACCTAATGATAGAGCTAGAATCTACTCACAAAACTTGAATCCTGGTCAATACTTTATTGAATTTGGAATATTGGCAAAGCAACCAGGTCTGGCAGGGTTAAATGTGTATACACGAGAAGTAAACTCCACCTTTAACAGGATTGTGTGGTACTATAGCCATAGAACAAATGGTACCATAGACCCTTGGAGACTGATTCATATAGAGATAAACGCGTCTACCATATTTCAGGTATTGTAACTGTTCATTGTAATCTTTGTTTGACCAGCCATGTTTTCTGCTGACATATCTTGAACTTTTGCGTTAAAGAAAGCTACTGTTAATGTTAGTTGCATTGTTCTCTTTTCACATGCTGAATGTACTTTTTTATCATAATAACAAAATAACAGAAGATAAAAGGGACTAAGACTGATGGACTTGGGATTCTTGTTTGCTTGCGCTGTGGAAACGTTAAAAATGGGTTGAAGCAGTTATTAGTGCTCCATATGTGAGTAAAACCCAATTGAAAACGTTCAGGGAACTTCTGATTTAGGTTCCATAGCATAAGAGCTAGATCAACCCACACCCAGTTATGACAAACAAAACGTAAGGTGTACCTAAGGGATAGAGCGTATATAAGAGTGGGTTGCGGGGGATTTTCATGCTAAAGACAGTCAGAACCTTAACTCCCACCCATCCCTTGCATAGATCCCCTCTACACCCCTTTCCCCATCTTCCAGCGTCAGTTCTATCCCTTTAGAACGTATCTAACCTATATTGGGTGAAAGATACCGGCTATACCGGGTCTATACCCAGCTTGTGTTGACCCTGGGTCTCCTCAACATATCATATAGGACCTATACAAGGTTACCCCATGTCAGTACCCTGGACCAGCCGTCAAAGATGGATGGAATCGATAGCCCGAGACCTAATGAGTTGGCTGCCGACCACTAGAGAATGCTTCGAAAAGATGCAGATCGCAGGAACAGAAATAAAGGAATCAGGAGTACCATATAACAGATGGAAATTTTCCGCTACTCCAAAAGCAGTGGGAAAGCAGCCTAGAGCTACTTTGCCATGTGCCATTTGCCATAGGCTGCATTGTGTTCATGTATTGTGTTATAGATTATGATTTGTTGTTTACTTGTTTGATTATATATAATTGGTTTGCCCCTAATAAGGGGTGAGAGTTTTTGATGTTTCCCTATAAAAGAAGCTGTTGTACTTTGAGCAAACAGAAGTGCAGTGGATTTTGTGCAAGAACTATGTTATGTTATATTGCTAAATAAAGTTACATAATAAAGTATTCATTCTTGCAAGCTCTGGTGTAGTTTGTCTGGGTCGTGGACCCCATGGAGTTGCTAATATCTATTCGGAGTGTTTTAAAGTACAGGTAGTGTACAGTAAGTACACGGGGAGTGAACGCCATTGTGCTGGTGGTAGAGGATGCAAATCTACGATAGCATTCTTTTAGTTCTGCAAGTCTTTAAGCTTGTCAACACGCTTGCTACTTTACCAGAAGTGATATAAGCTTAATTAAAATTTTCAGACAATTTCTGGTTTGGTTTCCAGAATGTCAAAAAAGACTGACTTACCTAAACTCCCAGAACTAAAGTCTAAGAGGGATGAAGGTACAATGTA
Organism: Cryptosula pallasiana; assembly: GCA_945261195.1. Lineage (NCBI taxonomy): Eukaryota > Metazoa > Bryozoa > Gymnolaemata > Cheilostomatida > Cryptosulidae > Cryptosula > Cryptosula pallasiana. The sequence goes on from OX183136.1 coordinate 36,216,865, forward strand.
TATAGAAAAGGCTTTGCGGTTTTCAGCATCTAGGGGTGTGGTTCTTCACCAGAAGTGGGTCAAGCTGTAGGCCAAAATATTAAAGAGTTCTTGGTTTGATTTTTAAACATTGAGGATTGGTACTTGGCACTTTACCAAAACTTAAACCATACTCTGGGACAAGGTAAAGGTAAACAAACAAATGAGAGAGTCAAACTAGAAAGCAATATATGGAACAATTTCATTTTTGCGTTATTCAAACCTGATACTAAAAATATTGTTGGTATCTTTCAAAGTAATTAGCCAATCAAAGGGCCGGAATCACACATTCAGAAACTCCAATTACTAAACTTTTGCTTAACTCCTTTTGCTCAATCGTAAAAATATTGTTTTCTGGTTTGTTTGCGAGTAGTTATACAAAAACAGCTATATTACAGTCCTGACGCAACTGAGTTTCATCCCTACAACTCAAATAACAACAAGCGCAAGCAGCAGCCTGCTGCCCAGAGCTCTTCTCAGTTATAGTTGTTTCTGACCAACAACGTGTCTTGACAGCCAAGTATTTTTGCTCATACAAGAGAATCAACAAATTGATTGCATAAACTTTATCGCACCAGGATACAGTTGCGAACTGTATCTCCAAGCATACAAATGCGAAGTCGCAAAAGGATTTTTTCCTTATGAATGGATGAAAGATTTGAGCCAACTGCAACAAAAAACATTTATTGCCAATAAAAGCTTTTTACAGCTCGTTGAAGCAGAAAAGCATAGGTGAAGAAGAGTACGCCATTTGTCAAAAAGAGTAGAAATATAAAAAAATGAGCGCCATAAGAGATTTTTTTTTAAAGCGGTACAACAACTCGAACGTAACTCCATTTGTTCAAGCTTTGGAAAGACAAAGAACTATCTATAGAGAACACGGGATCGATATGTCGAAAGACGGTATATCTTTACTAAGATAGGCAACTCATTGGATTTTTACCAAAACTCCCCAACTATCTCCTCCGCAACTTTCTACTTATTTGGACTTTCGAAAACTTGGAAAGTATTTTTGACAGACTCTCCCAATCTGTCCGATTGATGAATGCAATGAAGATATTAATTTATTGATAAGAAAAAACATCATTGGAGTACCCAGTCTGGTGATGCACAGATACCACGAGACCTGAATGACTAAAATTAGAAAATGTTTGCTGGGAAAAGAAGCAAAACTTTGCGACAGAATATGTGGAGTTGACGCAAATGCACTCTACTTATGGTGTAAAATGCAGTTGATGCTTACCAGATATCTTCAGACAAAAAATTTTGAGAATTCTTTTGTTGCCGATCCAGTAAGATTTAGCCAGTCCGCGCACAGTTGGTTACAGTACCAAGTGTTCGCATAAAAAATCAACATCAGGCATCAGCTCAATGGAGGAGAAGTCTCTTTTGGACAATGAAGACTACCCGTTGATAGATTTCGCGTTGAAAACCAAATCATCTCTCAGTTTCACGTATGTTTTTGGTATGGACAATCCTGGTCTTTCAACAATACTAAGCGACAAGAGTTTCAGCCTACTAGACAAAAATCAATGGCACAACCGTATAGAGATACATTGGGAAATAAATAGTATGTCCAAACTTTAGGTTACACCGTCATCTCAATTTGGGAGTGTGAGTGGTTGACTCGTGTAAAAACTCATGCTAGTCAACAACATTTTTTCAAGACATTTTACGAATCTTTCTATCCCAAGCAATTTAAAAAAAAACTAAATCAAAAAGAAGTGGTGGAGAGAGTTCAATCAAAAGATTTCTTTGGATTTGTTGAATCAAAATCCCTGAGGAATTAAAAGATAAATTCTCTAAAATGCCTCCAATTTTTAAAAACCTGATGTTGAGCAGAAAGCATTTGAGCTATGAGATGAGAGTCTTTGACGAATCCAAAAGATTCCTAACAACCCCCAATGCTCTTTAGCCCGAAGCATGTTTGGAGAGAAGATATCGCTAATGAGCTCATCGTTAAAGTGGTACTTGAAACGGAGATGAAAAATCACCAAAGTCTATCAGCTGATAGAATACATGCCTAGAAAGGTTTTTAAGGCTTTTGGAACATCGGTTCCAGATGCTAGGAGAATGGGAGATAGGATTTTAGTCAAGAGTTGCTTGCTACTACCAGTAAATTGGTAGGAAATGTGGCCTATGGAAAAACGATCACCGACAAGGAAAAACATGCAAATGTCAATACGTCGAAGGCGCTGGATAGGAGTCAGTTTGTATCAGAGGAACATATTCACTTCTATAGAAGAGATAGCTGAGGGTTTTTACGAAATCATAAGCGCTAAACAAATGGTACTCTGTAAACCTAATTAAAGTCAATACAAAAAACTTTTACGTTTTCAAAGTTTATCCTATTAATCATTATGATATTCATTTCAGCTGAGTATGAAAAATCCAGTACACTTGGTTACAGTATGCCAATCTCAAAATGTTGCAGTTTTACTATGACTTTATGGACAAGTAAGTAACTTGTAGTTTTCCTCTATTGACCTAATAGCTAATTTAAACAGTAGGCATAACTGCAAATAATACAAACTCTCTTTTTAATTATAGCTACATTGACAGAAGTGATTTCCAGTATGTTGAAATGGATACAGATAGTGCATACATGGCTTTGAGAGGATCATTGAAAAACATTGGTAAAGCGAATATGAAAAGAGAGTTTTATATCGGTTACGCAAATTGGTTTCCACAGTCATACTGCGACAAACACAGGAATGAAATTAGAGGGTTAAAACTATGGATGCAGCATGGAACATGCGTGATTGCTGCGGAAAGTGCTAAAACATGGAGAAAAGAACACCCGGGTTTTTCAGAGAGGAGTTTACGGGAGATGGAATTGTTGCACTCAATGCTAAATCCTTCTACTGTTGGAGAAAAAAATGAAACAACTTTAGCTTCAAAGCTTAAACAAGCAAAGTTATCTGAATGTGTTAAGCACAAGAATGTCATTAAAAGGAAAAAAAATTGTGTTTTCATAATAAAAGAGGGAAAGATGTTAAAGTACAGACAAATAAAACAAGCGCTCACATATTTTTACGCCAAAAGATGAGTATGTTCCAATGGAGTATCAACAGAATCTATCCGCGCTTAGTAAAAACAGCAAACAAAAAAAGCAACTCTTTAAACTTTAACTTTCTTACAATAGTTACTGTGTACATATTTTTCTTATGACAATCATAAGACAAATTTATATTTATATCATCACATGGATATGCACATCAACATGAATGGATATGGACATGTACATGTACATGGGCATAAATGGATATGAATATGTACATGCATATGCATGAAAACGGATAGCTTAAATTTTATTTCTTGTAACAGAACTATGACAATAACTATACAATGTTAATGCAACAATCAAACACAATACAAACCCCAGAATAAAAACAAAACATTCATACCATGTTTATAAAATACTCAACCTCATGATCTCAAACACCATACAAAATCACAATATAAAAAACCCTGCACAATAAGTACATAGCTAAAAAAAATCAAAAATTAATTTATAATACCTGGGTCACACAAAAAGGTACAATTCAGGTTATCATGCAACTGGTTCCGAAAAAGACACCTGAAACCAGGAGAACCTTCTTTTCCTTAGACGCCATGACAGAGATCTGCTCCTACATTCCTACTGCTGTGTCATGGATATTCAGTCAAGATTAATGATAGCTTCTTATTAATTGATCTTGATTAATCGCAAAATTAATTTCATGTGATACCTATAATTAGCTCCAATTTTCCAACATATAATTCAGATTTCTCTGCTCTGATTGAAAATGATAAGCATGAGATAACACTATGGTGGATTAGAATTCATTCCCTGTTATAGAAAATGTAAACTTGAAACCTTACAAAAAAATTAATAACAAAAATAAAAAATGCCATCATCAAAACAAAACTGCAATTGCCAAGTTTAAAAATGAAGTCACTACTAATGGTGGATGATTAAAAAATGATTTTAAATCCAGTTAATCTTTTGTGGTAATTGTTCGTGTTAATCACAGCTTTAAAAACACATGTATTCTGTAGGTTGTGTTTGATGGATGGAAAGGAGTAGACTCTAACGGAGAGATATCTATCAATAATCTATACATAGATCTAATTCGAGAAGCACCAGTTCAAACAGATCTTAATCCTTTTGGTCTACCGATTGCCTGCACTTTTGAGGTAGGTTGTTAGAGTAGAACAATCAAATACGTGTCTGCTCTAGATTTTGGTTTTCTTGTTTCGCGGCATGTTTTTATGTTTCTGATACTTTCGCTTCAGCGATTGAAAGCTTTGCCTAGAGTCAGTAGTCACCAACAAACATCTTGCTACATTCCCTGCTTACATACAAAAATATAGCAAAAATTTTTAACTTTTAGTAATTTCACCAGCATAAACACCGAGAACAGTAAAAAAGATTTACTTTAATTTTCCACTGCCAAATTTCAACTATTGTTACAACCTGCAAGTATCTCCCAATTATTCATTTTTGTCCCTAGTAGCTGCCACAACAGCTCTCCCATAGGCTTCCAAATCATCTGGAATTCATTCCTCTCCACATCGCCAGACCGCAGATCTCCTATCTGATTTCTACCACCAACACCAAGTTTACTGCTTCCCCCGCTGTTAGAGACCTCCAGCCCAACCTGGACTTCCCCTCTACGTCAAAATAGGAAACTAAGGTCAAACTGAGTCACTGGACTAATACAAATAAGACAGTGATTGAGTGATAGTATGTTTAACACTGACAATCCTTCAGCTGTACCAATAGGAATCAACTCTCCATAGTTGCACTGGGGCTCAGCAGATTGTACTTGCTACTTGGATTGCCACCTGTTTATTCTGGGAAGGAATGAATGTTTATATCGCTCGAAAGCCCCGGGTATATGTCTGAGCCGGGGGCTCACCACAGTTGTTAAAGTTAAGATTTCTTCTTTACAACCAGTGGTTCGTGCCATCCCAGCATTGGGCCACCTCTGGGGAGAGGTTGACTGCTCATTGTCAGGCCTTGTTGTGCCGGCAAGTAGCAGTTTGTGCGATGACAATTGCCTAGCGGACAAGTAGTAGCACGTAAAAATCCGCTACAATATATCAGGTTTTCATTGGCTTTCATAAAAGTGCATTAATGTAGCGGTTTTGATAATGTTGTATTTATTACAGATGATTGGTTGCGTGTTATCCACTTTTTGTGCTGGAAACCTATAAAAGGCATAGCAGTAGTGCGGCTCAGTTTCTTCTCATTTGGCATGGTTCCGTTGCAGTATGTTTATAAAGACTAAAATCTGTAGAAAGCTATCTCCACTGGCAAACCACATGAGTAGAGGATGTCTCTGTGGCTCAGAGACATTCTCCTGTGCTGAGCAAAGCCACTAACAGGTGATTAGATGCCTCTGCTATTATTGTGGGAGATTTGTGTGAAATCAGTGACCCCAGCCCTTCCCTTCCCCCTCAACCCACCCCCCCCCCCCCCCTACCCTGCACCCCTTGCCACCCCAGAAGAGTGTAATAGAACCACTTCCCCTTTGTCTAGGAGTATCCATAAAATACCTAAGCTGTGCAACTACTATAACTTATAATGTATGCCCAGCCACCCCCTACACTGATGAGTCATTCGGAGATTTACTCGGTCAAATATGGCCGCCATTCGGAGATTAGCCGGGCATATATGGCCGCCAATGGATAAGCATGAGTAAACAAGGAACCTAAACAGCCTAATGGAGTATCAAAGTGGGAACCAAGCTTAAAGAGGAGGAGCCTTGGAGCTACTAAGACAATCAACTGAAATAGTGCATGCATGACACCTTGTTTACTGTTTATTTATGTATTGATTGTGATGATTTGTTAATAACTTGTAAGGAAATATTGTATTGGTTTACCCTAATAAGGTATTGTGCCTTCCTGGTCTCTCCTATAAAAGGAATTGTTGGAGATCAGGAGGGCAGAAGTTATTGTGGATTACTGTGGAGTTATTATGCATGGCTTGCAGTAATAGTGGAGTAACCATTGTACTTGTATCTTGCTAAATAGAATGTCAATAATAAAGTATTATTATTAACAAGGAACACTCTTATCGATTGTCTGGACATTATTAGTATCAACAAGGAATACATGGAAGCCGTTGTGTCGGTGGTGTAACTAAAGATAGAAAAACACTACATTATCACTGAAATAACTAACACTGTCAGTACAGTAATGAACACGTAACAGGATTGTTATGGACGCCTGCAAACCCAGAATTGGGCTTCCCAGTGTTGGTATGAGTCCCGTTGGGCTGGCACAAGATGGCTACATTAGTTCAAGATCCTAAAGATAGCTGTAGAGCTTCAGAAAGTCAAGTCCAAGACTTAATTACCTTCAGATGTTTAGCAAGGTGAAAGCAAAGCATAGAAAGCCCCAAAACTTAGAAGAAGATGGACAGCATACCACAAGATAATTCACCCATTAACTCAGTGCTTTCATTCTTGGGTGCTCAGTACATTTAATCACTTGCATTCACTCTATATCCGTTGTTATTTTTAACTATATATTATTACTTGATTATTTTACTTCCCGCATATACTATTAGTCACATTGTTGTATAGGACTTTAGCTTCCTGTGATCCAGCCTATAGGCTGGATCTCCTAATTTTTAATTGCATTTATTCTTAAGCCTGGCTACGCGATCGCAAATTTCATGCCTATGCATTGTGCAATTTCAACTCACTAACAGCTAAGTGCTACACAACCCCAAGTTCTGGGCGTTGAACTACGTTGCGTGGTGGAGTTATATTACCTTGTCTGAGGTAATAGCCAATAGTAGTAGCGTAGCTAGTTAGTCACGGTCTTGTCAGTAGTTTTTTTTACTAACTGTTGGATCAAAATCACTCAAGTGCATAACTTGGACCGCTTTAGCCAATAGCAATCAATATTGCAAAAGTCACTGGACAAAGCACAACACAGAATTCAAGCGTGCTAGAACTTGGTAAAAGGGCGAAATTCAAGGCATTTAGGAAAATGTGTTGAGCTTTCGGAAATCTTGTCCAATAGGGCACAGAAATTGCATTCATGTGGCCAATACTTTACACTCGCACTTTTTCTTAACTTGCCATTGTACTCTAAGAAATAGCCTCACTAGAGCTGTACAGAATGCTAATAAATCTGTTGTGCACTGCAACTAGACTGGTTTGTCTGGGCCACCGGCTCCACACTGTTGTTAGAGCCTATTAACCAAATGTCACCAGCCATACTGGTGGCACCCCGTCTGAATAGAGTAAGGGTACTTGAGCTTTTTGGTATTCTGTGGCAAATGAGACCAGAATCTGTTACAATAAGTATAGTACGAATCAAAGGCTCTACCATTGTGACTCCAAGTTAGTAATGTTCATAAGCTAGAGAAAAAACAGTCATTCTGAGACAAATTCAGCTTGATGGAGAAACAGACACAATAAAAGGTAGCTGTTGTTTGAGTAGTAGTGGTACTAGTAGTAGTAAAAGCAGAACGGGAGAAGTCCTGCAAGGTTGCTATCCTGACACTATTACATGACACAGTGCCATATAGTCTCCGGCAGGCAGTGAAGTAGGAGTATTCACTTCTAGAAATTGATAAAACGACAGAAAACCTCAAAATTGATTGACGATTGTGATGTCATCATATTTACCACATGAAGTACTGTTGGGTCTGTAGAGGTAAGCGAAACCTCCTACAATATTAATGTACGTACCAGTAAAAGAATCATGTGAAGTTAACCAGCAAATCAAAATTCCAATGCAATGTCTATGATACAACAAAGCTTGGTTTGCCATCTAATAACTGGTTAATCCTGCTTATCTCTACCTTTTGGTACTGGAACACCTCTAGGTACTTTCAGTACCGTAACATTGCCATCATCATTTCATCAGCTGAATAACTAACAGATTTATGTATATATTTGAGCCTTTCTGTGCCTCACTGATCTCAATGCGGCCCCTTTTCTCACAATACAGCAAGGGAAACCGTCGCTAGCTTCTTCTAATAGTTTGTTTCTTAAAGGCATTGTCATGAAAACGACTTAGCTCCAGTGTGTTAAGGGCTAATTATTCAGGGATGGAAGGACTATAATTCTTTATGAGCTTAACAATGTAAACCTGTGAGAGATTCGTATGAAATATCCACCCTCACCCCCACCCCCCCCATACCCCCACCCCATACCCCCCCAACCATTGCTGTCTACACCCCCTAAACATAACCTACAACCCCTTCTCCCTTCACCTACACGCAAACTACCCCCTCGAAATCAAACCCCAAAGACCCAGACCCTGTGTAGACACTATGCCACCTATACAAGCTACCTCGGGTTACTCCGGGTCTACCTCGAGTCAGCTACCACGGGCCGGGATCAAAAGAAGATGGAAGAGGTAGCCTGAGGCCTGAGGAACCCAATGCCCTAATCAGAATTTGAATCGGAGGAATACAACGGCCAGGAGAGCAAGCTAAGTACCAGCATGTCCTAATAAGGAATGGAAAAGTACCAGCATGCCCTAATAAGGACTGGAAGATAACCAAGCTAAAGAAAAGAGCGGCAAAAAGTGCCCAGAGCAGAGCACCATGTGCTCAAGACTTCAATTGGTCAACTTTGTAAATAACCTTGTATACTGCATTGTGATTTGATTACTTTTACTGTTATGTTGTATGGTTGGCTCACCCAAATAAGGGGGTGAGTTTTCCTCCATTTCTCCTATAAAAGGAGCCTTGTTGCATGATTGTGGCAGAAGTCAAGTGGAGTTGTTAGATACCATTATATCTTGCTAAATGGATTGTGCATAAATAAAGTATTGTTAATTAAACCTTTGTCATTGTGTGTTTGGGTCTAGGACCCCGTCAGTTGGTAGCGTTGATTCGGAGTGACTCCGAAGTAATATTCAGAAGTTGATGGAGTGACCCCGTTGTGTCTGGTAGCCAGTGTAAAAACTACTACAAACCTTTCGCGCAGTTATTATAAACACTCTCTGACAAACCACAGTATACTTTAAGGGATATAGGAAAAACCTAATTTTCTTAGAGGAAAGAATTTGTTTGTTAGAAGTTGGAGGAACGGAAAATTGGCTTTAGATAAGTCAATTGGGGTTGGACAGGTAGAAAAACATCAAGGGTGTAAGGGGTGGTTTTCAGCACCAGTTTACTAAGTTTTATGGCAACACTGCTACTGTGTATAATTGGATGTATATATATATTCATGTACATGGAGTTCTTTTGATCAATAGTCCAGTTTTTATGCTAAAACCTAACTTTAAAGTAAAGATTAAAGTGACAAATTTATTGCAGGATGGAAATTGTGGGCTAGTTATGGAGTATTATGGAAGTCAGTTTGACTGGAGAAGACAAACCAATGGTCAGCTGACATCAGGTACTGGACCCTCAGTTGACCATACTTTTGGTACCGATGCAGGCTATTGGCTACTGATGTCTGCCGCTGCCGCACCATCGACTTTAGTAAGCCATTATTGTGATCTAACCTGAAGAAGTTCTACCGTATTACCAGACATGCTAACATGCTAACATTATCCATTGTAACTATCAACTGTGCCCATGGTGCTATTTTTTTCTAGAACCAAATAAGAGCTGTGTTCAAAACACTGAAGAAGTTCTACCGTATTACCAGACATGCTAACATGCTAACATTATCCATTGCAACTATCAACTGTGCCCATGGTGTTATTTTTTTCTAGAACCAAACAAGAGCTGTGTTCAAAACACCTAACTTCCTATCAGAGTGCGGATGTTTCTACTTGGATTTTTATTTCTACTTTTATGGAAGCAATTTGAATAGGCTGGAGGTGAGTTGTGTATCCATACGAATAAATAACCTCTCAACATTGAGTACTAAATACTAACAATGTTACTATACAAATAGTTGCAATATACATTTTCATTGTATGTGTACCTGCAGAGTTTTAGTTAGAAAATAAAGTAGCAAAAAATATTGTCCAGCACATGCTATCAATTTTGCATTAGCTCAAACTGTGTTTGAAGTTTTTCATCTGGTTTTAAACACAGGTTGAATGCATTGTTACAATATAAATGCAAACTCAGTGGGACATTCAGTGATGAAAAATTCTTCTTGAAAACTTTTTATTTGAAGGTACAAATAGAAGGAGAGGATTCGCCGTTACTGGTAATACAGCCTACATCTGAGGATTTTTGGAGGCGTATAAAGCAAAAAGTCTTTTTGACAGAACCAAGGGAGGTGGGTGCTATATTGCGTGATATTTCCTGCGATTGCTGCGAGTCCTACCGAGTATTAGCGAGTGTCCATAAACTATAAACTGTATCATTATACAGCATAACTAGGTCTTGCTGCAAATGTGTTCGAAAACGTCCAAATTTGTGAAAAGATCTGGGTCAAATTATGAGGTTGAGTAAACATGTATGGCTGGTTTCAACATTCTTACATGATCTTTCTCATAGGCAGCGATGACCTATAATGACAATATGCTAACACAGCAACTGAATTTAAAAGAAAAACAAGTTTTGGCCCAAAGATGTTAAAGATTTAAGTACATGTTTAGACTGTACCTTTCCCCACGAATGATAATACAACACAAATCAATAAAATAAATCGCCAGCTTATGTAGAAAGTAGATGTTGTAAGGAATTTGCTAGAAAATATCTTCTGATGCCAGTTTGAAATTTGTCAATGATGTACCTTGCTAATAAAATGAATTTAGAGTTTGACAAGTTACGACACATAGGATGTTAGCAAACATCACAAAAATTCAAACATGATCTCTGGATTTCATGATGTCACTGGTGCGATTTATTTTGTTATTTGGTGTAACTGCAGGAAAATTATCGATGCAAAAAGTTGCATTGGTTGCAAAAGACGTGTTATTTAGCAATTTAATGCTTAAGTAACGCTGTCTTCCATTTTGCATTCAGTTGCTGATAGTTGGCTACAGATCAGATGATGAGTTAGGAGACATTGCTATTGATGACTTTACCATATACCCTTGCGGCAATTGTTCAGGTAGGAACTTATATAGCATGTAGCAAACAGGTTGCTGGTAACTACTAAATTTTATAGCCAGGCAACAACTGTGGTAGTTAAAAAGTGTGTTGGTCTCAGACACTGCACATGCTCAATATATCCCAGAAGGTTTTTGTTAGATGAAGGGTTTGTAAGAGAAACAAGAAAACACGTCCACGCACCAGTAAATCGTAACCCAAAAAGAACTTCTCCAATTAGCCCAAGTTCCCGTAACTCGTGTATGTACCCGTATTCCTTGGTTAAGCTAATACCAATAGAACCTATGTTATAACCTTGAACTTCCTGTAACACACATCCAACAGTTTTGATGGTAAAGTTTCACTCAATTTCAAACAAACTACAAATGTTAATTCCCACGTAGTCAATAGAGTATCCATTATTAGCTGGTTTAGTTACGACGGGAAGCTCAAGTACGCTATACAAGGTCGTGAAGCTACGCAAATTTTCTCAACATATTTATATTGTTTTCTCATGATAAGGGGTGAGGCCTATCTTGGGTTTGATTGAGTCATCATTCTTTCATTTGCATAATGCTCTTTAAGAGCGAGTTTTTTCAAAATCAATAAATAAGCACTTTATGTATACAAATAACGTCAGGTTAATCAATCCTGGGTGGGTTTAGATCCAGTATCAGACTCACATAGTATCACAGTATATTTAGTTTGGATGGTCCAAAAAATCTGCCAGAACAGCAGGCTTTGGTTTGGCTGTCACAGGTCTGTGCCTCAATTGAGGAACAGTGGGTAGCCAAAAGGACACTTCAAAGCAGAAAGAAGGCGAGAAATATTTGGGCACTACCTTTGCTAGATTACTGTTTTTTAGGCACATCTGATACAACCGGCTTTGTGGCATTTATCTGTGTAGCCTATGGGCCAACTTTGACTGCCAAAGATTTTGATGGGGGGGGGGGGGGGTGATGCAGCAAATATTTGTAGAAACTCTCTGCAAGAAGAGAAAGCTCAAATTGGGATAAGGGAGAGAAAGAGGTGAACTTCACCTAAAGAAAAGACTCTGCACAAAGGGGATACATCTGCATCAGTTATTTTATACAATATATTTGTGATAATAATCAAAACTTTGCGATTAAAGTTTTGCATCTTAAGTTATATTTTCTTAACAAATGAGTTACGTACTTTCGGGAAGTTTTCTGATATACTCTTGTAAGGAGTTTTGCCGCAAACTCATTGACCAAACTGACATGCACCAAATTACTTCACTACACGGTTTGCTACCCAGCAACGACGAGTCAACCACAATTGTTCACATAATTTTTGTATATTATCATATATGTAACATACAGTTATAGACAGAGTCGGGACGCAGTCCAAATATATTCAATCTCTAAGTGGTTCATCCTTATAAACCAATTTTTGAACACTAGCAGAGCAATAACCAATATTAGTATTGATTGTTTGATGGTCTGTAATGAATGATCTTTCCTGCTTTCCAAATAAATACTAACTGCCGATTGGCGCAAAAATGCTGTACAGAAAGGTAGTTAAAAGCAAACTTGGTAACCTTATTCCCGTTGCTAAGCTGTTAAGCCAGAGTTAGTTCTCGTTGAGTAGAGGGTTGTTGGAAGTTGAGAGAACTGTCTAGTCATAGCAAACTTATGGGAACATACGGTAAAGTTCTTACAATCATTGAAAGGAGCACATAGCTTTTACCGTATCATTTTTTTTCTGAAGTTCCAAGTTCAATCAAGTTAAACTTTTCAAGACTGTTTTTATTACAAACTTTATGTACCAGTTTTTGATTCAGAAACAAATGAACACTGCAATCTCAGTGTGTTTCAATTAACTTGTATTATGGTGTTACCAAGGATAGCAGTTTTAGTATGTTTTGTAACACTCAACTATCGGTGTTGGGATGACATCTATCGGTCCTGAAGTCCTGAGAAATCTTAGAGAATTCTTCATTTTCTTCAATTAACGGTTATGTAAACATAATTTAATTTGATTGTCTAACAGTAACAAAAAATTTTAAATAATAGTTAAATTACCAAAAAGCTTTAATTATTTTAAAGTTTTAAATTCATTATGGTAAGTCATAAAACAATTTCTAAAAAGGAAATCCTCAGGAATTCTTCAAGATTTCCCAGAAAACTTCAGGACTGATAGATGTCATCTCAACACCCAAAAATTTCCACTATCTAGCAAAACCACAACAAATAGAATAGGCTTGGCAAATATGGCAGTAAAAAATTCCCTGTTACACTGGATTCGTCACACAATTATGCTGTAATAGCGCCTAGCTCTTTCCATAAAAACTTATTTTTGTAGCCTCTAATTTGAAATGCAACTTTGGCTACTCAGACGTGTACATGTGTGAACAAGGGTGGCTATTTCATGAAAATATCAGCTCTAAATTTCCATTTCAATGGAAAACCCACACTGGCAGCACACCGATGTTGGGTACAGGACCTGATGGAGACCAGGATTCAGATACATGTCAAGGTCACTATTTATACCTGGAGACTGCAAAACCTCAGGTGAACAACGCTTGGTTTCTTATTTGAAATACAAAATGTTCAGTTTTGGTTCATTGGTGAAGTGAAAAAGTAAAAAGCTATTTGGCTTTCTATAGCTGCCTAATGACAGAGCAAGAATCTACACGGAAAGTCTGAAGTGTGGAAAATATTCTGTCAAATTTTGGATTCACGCCAAAGGTGGAGGAATGGCAGGTTTAAGTGTTTATACAAGAGAAGTTAATTCTACTTTCAGCAGACTTGTGTGGTTCTATAGTCATAGAGTAAATGGTACAATTGACACTTGGACCCCGGTCTCTCTACAGATAGACATATCTTCTTGTTTTCAGGTAAGATTGGTTTTAAATTGTTTTGGATTTTTGTTTAGTTTGTTTAAATATAGATGAGTCATTTCTGCTTGCCAACATATATTACTAGTAAGCTCATTGAAAAAAGTTTTCAGATGATAAAAACGAGTCAAAGTTTTAAGCTATTATATCATACAAATTCGCAGATTAAAATCACAGTCTAATGCCCTGGTCACACGAGACCGAATTTCTGACGAAACTATAACGAAACTATTTTTTTCAGGCCCAGCGAATTCGTTGCTCAGCAAACCGAGCGAATAATTCAGTTTCGTCGTGATCAAGCAATGCTAGGTTTGGGAAAATCTTCGGTTGAGATGCTTGCACGTGATTGGACCATTGGACCAGATAAGCTCATTAATAGGTTTATTTTCTATGTTCTGTTATTGGCTGGTCTCCAATGTCAGGGTCATTCACAACGAACGCATGGTTTCCATAGTAGTAGTAGCACATTTTTTTTTTGAATAAATAATTATTTATTATATTATATTCATAATGAGTTTTAAATAAATGAAAGATAATAATAATAATAAAATATAATCAAACAATTGGAATAGTACTGGCTGATCAAACTTAGCTATTTATTAAAATAATCTATTCCAAACATCAAAAATAATAATAACTCTTCCATGCTTGTACATCACGCAGTAAAGTATGAGTAGGCCCGCGCACAAAACACAATCCTTTGTTGTTGGATGAAACTAGTGATCGCTAGGCGTAACGAACTAATTATAGTTCTCGTGTGACCAGTACAACGAAACTAATATCGTCGCACCTCGGCGATTTTCTAAAATAGTTTCGTTATAGTTTCGTTTATCAGTCTCGTGTGACCAGGGCTTAAGGAAAGTTGATATCAATCAAAACGAAACTTGTTTATCAAGAAATTTTATGGGTAAAAATATAAAGAGTCGTTCATGCCTTCCATTTTTTCTGACTACTCTTCGAAATATTATCATACGTTGGAAAAAATATTTCTGAGAATATTTTTCAACTATTTTATCTATCTTTTAAATGTCTGGGAATAAAATTGGTTCACGTTTTAAAATTTATTTGGTCAGTGAAAGCTGTTTTATTTCTTTTGCGTGAAATAGAAGCTCCTCCTCTCATTTTTCAATGTGGTTCTCAAGGGTAAACTAGTTCCGTAAATTATTGTACATAGTATATAGAGCTAGATTGTGTCTATTATAGGTGATCTTTGATGGCTGGAGAGGGTTAAGTGAGTTTGGACACACTGCAATTGATAGCCTGTCTATTGACCGGATCGGAAAACCATCTCAACTTGATCCAGATCCTGTCCCCTTTGGCTTACCTATCTCTTGTGATTTTGAGGTATATCTAAAAATGAAACCGAAAGAAAAAGCTGTATGTTCTTCAAGTAGAGAGTTTATTGCCAAACTGTTTTTTTCCGCACATTTGGTGAGCTTAGTGTCTGCTAGCACAATGATTATTTAAAGTTGCCCTTCAAAACTAAGGGAATGCCTTTTTAGACACTCGGAATGGAAACTGTAACTACAAAGTAAATTGAAATATTGCATAAAGCTTTCCGCTTTTTGTTAACTTTTCTAGTGATTTTGTCAATGCAGTTATACTATTTTTGTAGCGTTATTATCTTTTCCCTACTGTATTTTATGATAGACTTGCTGGTTCCTGCAGTCAATAAAATTTTACAGAAACCGAAATTAGAAGACTATACGATTATATGACTATATGATTATATGGTATTACTATAAAAGTGACTAGTGCTTAAAAAATTGGTTGCAGGATGGATTTTGTGGACTAATATATTCGTACTATGCCAGTCAGTTTAACTGGAGAAGACAAACTGGTGGTCAGCTGACATCAGGTACTGGACCCTCAGTGGACCATACTTTTGGTACCGATGCAGGCTATTGGCTACTCACTTCAGCTGCTGACCCTCCTTTCTTTGATACGGTATGTTAGTAATGGTGGAATAGCCAAGGCGTTCCATAAAATTTGACATCCGCTATGACCCCCTGTACTTGCTTCAACCTATATTGAAGTGCTAACTTCTTTAGAATAACATGAGAGCTGTCCTGGCAACGCCTCGATTCTGGTCAGACTGTGGGTGTTTTGAGCTAGACTTTTATTACTATTTCTTTGGAGAAGAGTTGAACCGATTAGAAGTAAGTCAAGATCTTTTACGTGAACATGAAATATGGCTATGTTTGTAAATGGTTTGCATGTGCAGTTACCGTAAGTTTCAGTTAAAACTTTTGCCCAAACTTTTGATGCTATTTTTTTTTTATTTAAAGTAGATACAATCTTGGTAAATTTTATTGACAAGATGCATGTTTTACGTTAGCATTGAGCGTTGAAAAACTGTGCAGGTCCTTTTTTATTGCAGCTATGTTCCTGTGGAGAATTATAGTTTGCTGTTAGTCAACTGGAAACTATTTTCTATATAAAAATTTGAATATTCTTACGCAATAAACACCTATTTATATAGCTTTGAACAGCCAACAAAAACAGGTAAAACACACTTTGTCAAAAATTTAAAAAGCTAAGATACCTAAATCCACAAAGAGAGAGTGGTCCCGTTCTTGCAAAAAGCTTTCCTTTGCTAATTATTGCCATTATATATCCCCAGTGCCCTTAGCACAGCCTTCATGGCCAGAAATTATAAGGTAGACAAACAAAGCTTCAGTGAAACAATCTTACAGTAAGTAATGTTTTTCTGGTCCCCTTAACTCCATCCAGTTTATTCCAAGATGTGTTCCAGTCAACCAACAATGAATAAGACATTTGTGCTTGCCTCAAACATGGCGCCGCACTCTGTTTTTGAGTAGAAGAAACTCCAAAGAGGTAAAGAGCATGTTTGAGAAACACCTACATGCTTGGCCCTGTATAGCTATCTTGCCCATTTCCCTCAATAAGAAGATTGTCCTGTAGAATAGAAAACCTCTACAGGTTTAATACAGCTTAACCAAAATATTTGTATGAGTCATAAAAGGCCTGACCTTACTTGGAGCATCTCCAACATCAAGAAAAACTTGACAAAAAAAATCAAAAGAAAGCTCAGCAAGCCTTTAAGGAGGCTCATTTGTAGTGGTCTAGCCTGAATAGATTCACAAATGTTGTGTCATTCAATGAACAAAGCTAAGCTAACAAATATAAAACACTTCTTTCCTTTCAACTTTACCCTAACTAGCGGCAGATTGAGACAATAAGGGCTTGACATTAAGATTATTCAACTTTTGACAGTTTATCTATTCTACTTTATTTCTATGTCTTGCGAAGTGTAACCGTGTAAATTTCTAAATGGCCATTTCTCATTTGCACACAGATTTTCCATAGATTTATGCTTGAAATATGTAATGCTGCTCCTCAGTAGGGCATAGCAGAGGTGGCATGTCCTTCCTGCTGCATGCAATAGATTTCACATTTTAAAATAAACTGTTAGAAAATTTTTTTACAAATTATCTTAAGTTTTTGGCACAAACCACACCACTTCAATTAGTTGGTTGTTGGCTGTTAAGCATACAGAAAATTATCTCAGTGACTTGTGTAACCTCAGCCGAGTGTTTTTGTACTCGAAGTGGTTGTACATGGCAGTGAGAAAGAGTAAAACAATAAAACTTGAGTAATATATGAATGTATCCTTACTTCATTGATATTATTTGGCAGCTACAAAATTTTCTACCAATGCGCAAAGTGACACTAAATAAATTTGTGCATTAAAACCAACTTTTGAATCAGTCTAACTAACAAACAGTTTCATCTGAATGATGAGTTTACCACATAAACGGTAACATTGTGGCTTTTAGGCATTATCAGCTAATAATGATATTGAAAAATTTGTTCAATCGAGTTTTTTCAAAGCTATATGGTTTTTTTCTATCAAGCAGCAAAACTAGAAACCTTACAAAGACAGAATACCGAATTTTTTTATTTCAAAGGTTTGGTTGGAGGGGGTTGATGAGCCCTTGTTGGTAACAAGTCCTCACTCTAAGGCTGAATGGAGACATATACATGGTAAATACTGGTTGCCAGCTCCTACACAGGTACACATGCTTATATTGTTTAGTAAAGGGTTAGAGGGTAACTTTTTATAGAAAAAATTTCAGCATTGTAAATCATTTTATGAAAACTGCATCTGTGTTTGTAAGTATTTTTAGACTAATAATGCCGGTTTGGTTAGTAGATCTACCAAGGGCTACTTGCAGCCTCCCTGGAATGTACAATCATGGTTCCTAAGTTCCTTACATTTCTATCACAATCCAGCAGTGTAGGGCAAAGTAGTTAACATAATGTCGGATAGAATTGCTTATTTTACCCCAAACTATTCCTCAGGGTGTAATATATATATTGTAACACATTTGCACAGTGCGGCTATTCTCTCTTCAGCCCGTGATATTATTCTACATACCCATCACCATGTTCCCAAGGTGCAAATTCGTTCGGGTTGGACATTCATTCGAGTTGGTTAGCATTAATTTGAGTTGGCATTCCAACCCGTTCCTATGATAATTCGAATTGAAATAATTTGCGGGAGTTGTCCTTTCTTTACAGTGAGTAGCGAGCGCAATAATTACTTGATCGTAGTGAGATAGTAAACAACCGCGCTCGTATTACTAAGTAGTAATATGAGTCAAATTTGTAGAATGTTCACAGCATAAACTAGTAAGTAGTAAGTAGATGAATAATAATAAAAGCAACAATTTCTAATAATTATAGATGATTAATAATAAATATAACGATAGCTATAAGAAATGATAAATAATTATTAATAATAAATAAATAAATTATTTCCAAATAATAAGAAAATTATTTTTTTTAGCAAGTATAAAAATAATGGTAATTTAGCTTGCCCATTTATGAAACAGAGCTATGATTTAGTTTTCAAACAAATGGTAAATAAGTTAAAACTAAGTTGTTGTTAAACTTGCAGAGGATTATTATTATATGAATGTAAAAACTGCAGTTGGAAAGTACGCAAAAACTGATTTACTGCCAAATCGCCAGTTTAATGCCTTTTCCTCAAAAGAGCAACCCGAAAGAATTCGAATTCATCAACACGAGTAATTCCCATGATCCTAATCAATGCTCAACCCGAACGAATTCGGTTTGAGGAACCGCACTGAGCCAACACGAACGAACCCGAACCAACTCGTACGAGTCACAATTCCCATGACCCGAATGGACGATTTATGAGTTCAACCCGAACGAATTCACACCATGGGAACATAGTGTATTTATCTTATACTACACGCTAGATGGCTACGCTTGACTGCACCCAAGAGTACAGCTGACCTGCCGCTCACACAGCCAAGCCTAAGGATGGCATTAACACATATTTATATATATATTCATTAGCATCAATGTGCCAGCCTATTGACTCATGTATTCTTTTTATGATTACTTTTTACACCTCGCTGGGGGTATTCTCTCTATCCAATCACATATGTATATTTTCAACTGCTTACTTTTTCTATAAATACCCTTGTATTCAGCCCAGTAGGCAGACATTGTGTAGACTTTGAGTAGTGAGTAACTCTCGTGTAGCAAGCGAACTGTTTTGACCAGTTATATGTTGAGTCTTCACTCGACCCTTGCCGTCAGTTGCTACCGTTCTCGTATTACCTACTTTGTGTCAACCTTTCAGTTTTGTGCGTCAGATTAGACATTGTTTGCTTTGTTGGTAGTAATAAACCATTGTTACCTACAACTCTGTGATATTTGTGAGGTTGGTTGCCTAAACACAGTTATGTCTGCTACAGAGTAGCATCCGGTTGTATCTAGTGCCAGATAAACCACACGGAGCCGTACTGCCTTGCAGTGACGCTCTTAGTATAGTGCAGATAAAAGCCGGACAATATAGCCCTCCTTGTAGTGCCAGTAAAGGTTCGATCCAGTGACGAAGAAAACCATTACAATACTAATTAAAATGGTTGAGGGTCAAACTTTCCATCATACTCATTAAAGCTCCAATACTTCTGATTAACAACATAATTACATTATCTGCACCAAAATTGCTGTTATAATCTAGATTTCCCCCAAGAAATCTCTCCGATTCAAAGCAAGCAGCAGTGCAAAGTGTCTTAATTAAAGTAACTTAAGTGAGAAAAATGGCATCAGACTTGAGAATACCTTGGGTCAGCATCAACTAGCTACTTACAGTAATCAAAAGAAACTTGGGAAGATAATGTTGCCACCTTTTTTTGAAAAAACAAGGGTTAAACGCAGGTGTTTATAATTTACCACGCAGCTTTTCTTGTGCAGTGTTTCTCTTGTTTTCAAAACTTATTTATGGTCTTCCCAGCTAGGAGTGACAATTAAATGACATAAGAGCTCTGACACCTAAAATCGACAATGGTAAAAATTTAATTTAGTTTAGGTTAACATTACTTTGCAATGATTGATCAACAGTTTTGGCAACACGTTATCAATGATAACGTGTTGCCAAAACTGTTGATCAATCATTACGATTCATAAATTATTTATGAAGAGCAAGTTGAGAAACTTTAATTACAAAATATGAGGTTGATATTAGACACATGAATGGTATCACTAGCCTACTTATAATCGTTACTCTACTCTGATAAAAGTAGTTGAAGAATAAATACTAACGATATATACTGAATAATTGAGAATAGATTGCAGAGGAAAGGAGAGAGTGATGTATGAGTAGCGGATGATGATATCTGGTACAGAAACGCGCAAGCGTTAAAACGTCATTTTGTTCTTCAGATGTTATAAAAATTTTATAATTTTATTTTATATGTTTGTAATTTAAAACATTTTCACTAAGAGATCAATAGTTGTTAATTATTTGTTTATGCACTAATTACTGGCATACTGTCGTTATGTTCTGTGTTTTAGCTACTGGTAGCTGGTTACATAACTGATGGAGATCTAGGAGACATTGCTATCGATGATCTTACAATCAAGGCTTGCAAAGAGTGCCTGGGTGTGTACATACAGTACATACAATAATGCCAATCAAAACTATTTTGTTCTGTGCCAGAAGTTTGTTTAAATTGCCAGGTAGATTTTTTGACAGGACCTTAACTCCAGTGTTTTCTATAGCCTGTTTACTTTACTAGTCTTTCTCTGTTTCACTTTGGCAATGGTGTACACTTTATTTGCATCTCAATTGTCATATTTCAAGCTGCTTTTGTCATAATCATTGACTTGTTTTCTCTAAACTGAATCCTTTCAAAATCAATTTTGTAGTGTCAGTAATAACGTGTGATTTTGAAGTGCCGCCCTGGTGTTCTGAAGGAATGCTGCATCATCAGCCATTCAATCCACTATTTCCTCTTCGGTGGGCTCGGAGAAAAAGCACTGTTCAAGCGTCAAACAATGAACCTGGTAGAGACCACAGTACATACACAGGTCAAGGTTATTATCTATTGATTGAGACTCCCGATCTAGGGGTAAGGGACTTTTCATATAATGCTGCAAAGAGGTTTGGTTTTATACTATTTGTCATAAAATAAATGCTGTTTTTTACATTCAAGGCATTTGGAGACAAAGCTAGGTTTTACACGGACCACTTAAAAAGAGGCCAATATCTTATCCAGTTTTGGATCTTTGCAAAGGGATCTGGACTTGGAGGTTTAAATGTCTACACAAGAGTGTCTAATTCAACCTTTAGAAGATTGATTTCATACTATAGTGAGAGAATCAATGGAACTATAGAAACTTGGACCCAGGTGTCAATAGAAGTAAACATGTCCAGCAACTTTCAGGTGAAACAGAAATTGAGATAATTTTTCCTTTTATAGCTTGTTCAGAGAAGAAAACTAAGTGTAAAGTTTGGTCCAAAAATTGTCTTCGTAAAATTATGTAACATGAAGTTTAGCTTTTCATTTTGATGACAAACCTTAAATTTAAATTTTTTTGGGTCGCATTTCAACTGCATTGATCAGCTTTAAATTTGGTCAACATCAGCGTGTAGACTTCTTGGTTATGCGCACGGAAGGGATTTTTTACTAAATATTTATCCGGTAACCTGGAAAAAATTGTGATGTTTTCAAGTGCATAATTTTTAACTCAGCAATCTATTTAGATGTGACTGGTAATTATCTTTACTGCTGCGCTTTTTAAGACAACTGCAAAATTTGCCACGTAATCATCACAGTAATGTAAGCCGAGCACTGTACACATGCTTGCGAGTACTACAGAAACTTTTCCTCATTATTTATCAGCATCCAAGTGATAGCTTGGCGACGATATATTGAACAATTGATGAACAGGATTTTCAATCCTCCATTAGTTCTGTAATTGGCAGTAGTAATAACTTTTACCATCATTAAAATTACTTAAAACTTTTGTCAAAATGTCAAGTAACAAAATTGCATAAAACAAACTCGTATCATAGGTTTTATTTGATGGATGGAGAGGAGTAAATGCATTTGGAGGCCTTGCTATTGATTCACTGTACATCAATAGAATTGGAGATGCACAGGTTCAACCGGACCCTGAACCATTTGGTCTTCCAATATCATGTGACTTCGAGGTGGGTTTTGAGAGTAAGATTTATGGAATATGGCAGCTATTATCACAAAAGATTTTTCAGGAAAGATGTGATAAATTTTGACCAGAGCTTGAGCAGATCAATCCAAGTTTGAGTAACCAGAGGAATGTTTGCAATTTGTCTAAGCTCTTGAGGTCTCTGTCCCGAAAGATTGAGTAATAGAAAAAGTTCTGTTCTCTAATTCTTTGTTAAGAGCAACCAGCTCTTTAAAGATTTGCGACAAAAAAAATTGTCTTTTTATTATGGAAGTTTCAAATATAAAGTCTAGCAGCAAATTTTTCCATTTGTTTCAACAAAATTGTGCGAAAAAATGTCGCACAATTTTACCAAATTGTTGTACAGGACGAAGTTTTAGGTATCAGCATGTGCATATCTACAGGGTTATTTTAAATTTGCTCGCTAGACCCTAAGTAATAAAGAAGAATAAAATCACTAACTCTTTGCAGGATGGATTCTGTGAGCTAACAGAAAAGTACTATGGAAGTCAGTTTGACTGGAGAAGGCAAACCGGTGGTCAGCTTACCTCAGGTACTGGACCCTCAGCAGATCACGCTTTTGGTACCAATACAGGCTCTTGGTTACTTATGTCTGCAGCTTCTGCTTTTGATTTGAATCAGGTAAACAGGCAACAACTATGGAGCATAAAAACCGGAGTATTCCATTGTTTGCTTTGTCTGTAGCTAAGTTTCATCATAAAATTATATTTTGCAGAACAACGCAAGCGCTGTGCTGAGCACACCTAGATTCTGGTCAACCTGTGGGTGTTTCCGACTAGACTTTTATTATTATTTCTTTGGAACTGACTTGAACAAGCTAGAGGTTTGTTGCGATTGTTGTAGTACTAACTCATAGCTACTAGCTATTTATGTCTACTATTTACTATTGAAAAGCAATTAAGAGTAGAGACGTCTGCTGAAGATCAAAGTGTTTTTGTTGAAAACTCCTGCAATAACATTTTAGTAGTGGTATCTATGTTTGAAAATACATGGTTAGTGTTAATTCTATTGTGTTTTATATAAACTGTTAGTAAAGTTATAACTTGGATACGGAGTTGCAGAGAAACTTCAAAAGCCAAGCAAGCTTACAAATACCCACAAAACATATAAAGTAGCAGACTATCATTTTGCATTAGATCAGCTCAACCACTGAAATGGCTGTAACTTTAACAACCTGGCAAAAAAATAAAAATCTTGGTTAAATATCCCTTTAACTCAACATCTGTTGTTAAAGAGTTATCAACTGAGTTTTTTTTACTTTATTTTACAAGCAATTAAAAAAATTAAATGGTATAGCCAGCGGAAGTCTAATTTTTATAATAAATTTAAAAAAGAATTTCAAGTTTCATGACCACAAAAACCTGTAATGTATTTTGTAGAGAAAACTTTAGCAGTTGGCAAATCTTTACACAATGCTTTCTCGTTTGATTGTTTTGCGTTTATGTGAAGTTGGCTTACTCCAAGTTGAGTAAGCCAACTTTACATAAAAGCAAAACAATCAAATGGGCTATATTTTGATTCTAAAGCATTTTGTTGAGCTAGAGACTTGCGGTTGTAGGTATAGTTTCAAAAACAAATTGTATGAATTTAAGATTATTCTTGAAATTTTTACATCGTTATGACTGACTAGCTCGTGGTATAATAATTATTATTTGCCATTGCTACACTATATTTGTTATCCACATCATTTTAGATTTCTAACTCAGACATTTTAAAGATTATTTAGAATTTATTTCAGGACCAATGCAATTTACGTTCAAACAAATGCTGAGCATTGCGCGGGCAGAGAAAACATGGTTTGAGTGCAGAATACAATGGCGCTGATTATATACTTTGGCTGAACCTTCAAATCTGTGTCACATGATACTACTTTTGTTGTCTTTGAGCATAGTTAACAAAAATGTTCTCAATTTGTTAAAAGGTCTGGCTTGAAGGGTATGATGAACCCTTATTGATACTAGACCCTCCGTCTCAAGCCAGATGGAGGCGAGTAAGAACAACATACTGGACATCAGAGCCAACTGAGGTAAATATATACATTTGTTTGAGTGAAAATATTCAACGAATGCAAACGTAAGATACTGAAATCTGTTACTGATATCCAGGTTTAATGGAGCATCAGTGGCATTTTCAAGTTTTGTGTGAGTTATAGCCGTATGCTTTACAGTGGTAGATCTCGAAATGTGGAGAGGAAAGCCAACTTGGCACATATTCTCATTAACTACTAAGAATTGCAATTAAGTCACTTACTTCTCATGAATGAGCAGTAATTTGCCATTTTACTTGACAGCTAAATTTCTGGGGAGGTTGCCCAACATTACAGAAAAAAAAATAGATTTTTTCCTTTCCTATAGCTATATTGTCTTTCTGCAACTTTTGAGGATCATACAATAAACTGAACAACCTTGGCCTTGTTGGTGATTGCGCATGCACTAAAAGTAAAAAAATATGTTTGCCCATTTAGCCACTGTCAACTTGAATCATAATTATTGGATCTTGGGTGGTGTAGCAGTTTTTTTTCAGAAATATCTTTATTTTGTGACAAGTAGTTTCTCATTAAAAAAGTGATTTAACAACTAGTTTTTATGAAGTTTTCTAGCTAAATTCTCCAAATCTTTTGATAATTTTTGTGCTTAGGGAAGGGAGAACCTTGTGTACCAAGGCTTAGAATACAGTTCTGCCATTAATGCTTTGAAAAATCGAAAATGATGGTTGGAAGCAGCAAAATTTACCCGTGAATGAGCAAAGTAACATTATTTTGCTTTAGGCATGTTAGGTTTGAAGTTTAACAATTTTAATCCTAAAAACGCTAATGTTAGTGCTAAAATCTGCAATCAGAAACAACTGGTTTAAGGGTTTTTTATGTTGAAATGTTTACAACTGACAATTTTGCTTTTAATATTATGTTTGTTAGTTTCTTTTTTAATTCATTAGTTATTATTGCAAAAGAAACGCTACATCTTCACTTCAAAAACCAACTGAACAATACAAATGCTATACTAATAACTTGAGATGAAAAATTTCTAGGTTTACGTGACGACAATTTTTCTATTATTGTCATACTTTCATTTACATCTAGCTACTCATAATTGGTCACACAGCAAATGGCACCTCTGGAGATATAGCCATCGATGACTTTACGATCAACCCTTGCACTGAGTGTCCAGGTAAGTCTTGTCACTTCCTTTATTGAGATGGAGTGATACATTTTTACGAGAGCTTTTATTACAACAATCACATGTAAGAAAGGTGGATCTTCAACTTTTCATCTCAAATTCAAACATCTACGTATAAGCATTGCTAAACATTTTGACCCTCTTTCATGGACCCAACTACTGTGTATTGCTAAGAAGTAGCACCGCCAACTTCCAACAACAAACAAGAACTACACTTTTAGCTCTGCAACCGAGTTTTCCTCAAACTCCACAACTCTTTCTCCCAGAATCAAAGCTCCCAGTTGTTCCAGAGTCTACCATTGAGTTCCCAACTCGGTAACCTTCTCTTTTTCTACTCTCCGTCAACACAATCCTCCTTCTTGGTGATAACCAACAGGCTCAACAGAGTAGATAGAGTTTCCGGTAATAAATGGTTTCTTGCTCTCAAAATACAGTACAAGAATCCAATTTCTAACTGAGACTCAAAGGTGCTCAGCAAAACAGCATGCATTGTCTTGCCTTTATGCACACAGGAACAACCCACTACATAAAAGGGTATATACAGTAACTGTAACAGCAACAATACTTACTGAAAAAGGACGTTACATAAAACAATACAATCAATAAGCAAATCAATGTCATGATATATATTTGTGAGCGAAAGCCCATGGATGAATAGGCGGAGTTGATAGCTATAGTTCAGAAAGTTAAAGCATGGTCTCTGGTCTTTGTCTTTAGACTTGGCTCCTTCCTTCAAAATATTCTTATACCACGGATCATAAAATGCAGCCATCCAGCTGATTAGTGAGGTAGGGGAGAGGAGGTAAATGAATGCAGGGGTAGGTGAAGTTGTATTTGTAGTCGTCTATTTAAAAGGAAAGAGATGATGATTGTAGAGGCTACAAATCGCCACACAGCTTTCATTGCGTAATCAATCATTGCCACCTTGAGTTGGTTGCTGGAAGTAATAAATGAGTATTGCTATTACAGACATAAAAATTTCTTTGACATAGATGCAAATATTTAAAAACTCCCAAATACTGCCCATACAACAGAATCAAGCTATAATATGTTTTGAACGCAAAATTCTCTGGTCAGTGTACGATATTGTGAGAATTTTGCCATACAAATGGTGTAGAAACATGTGCGATGCCTACAGCACTGCCGAGATGCTTTCTCTTGTGGAAAAAAATCTTCTCTCCCTTCAGTACACGAGCAACCAGTTGTGGTCTGCTTGCTGTGAATTAGTCACCATAACAGGTACCAACCTTACATAGCAAAGCAGAGTCAGTCATGACTCATGCAGATCTGGAATAGATTGATGTACATCCGGGACCGATTTGGGGTAATTGGCATTTAGGCGCCAAGATAATTACAGCTGAAGATCTCAGGACCAGCCTTAGCCACTCTAAGAGATGCTGATAAATATATGTCAACTTTCCACCCTCAAGTTCCCCGGATCATGACCTATGAAATCCCTAAAGCTTGTATGCCAGTGTTATTTGTAGTGGCTGTCCTAACTCCTCCCACTTGCCACTTGGTGCCTCTCTTATTTAGCCTTATGTACTCTAAAATTACTTGTTGCTTTATTTGTCCATATGATGTAACTTGCTAGATTCACTTTCTGTGCATGTGACTGGCCACCTTATTATCTAGACCAATCACTTTCCCTGGATTTGCCTATAATAGGCTAAATGATCTATACACTCATTGCACTACGTTTTATACCTTCTGCCAGGCATTATCTATGCTTTTACTCTAGTGGATAGCCTCCTAGAGCTGTATTGTGATAAATATACAGTGTACTCCTGATATATCAAACCCGAGGGGACCATAACAGTTTGTTTGATATATGAGATGTTTGATATATAAAAACATGATCGTCGGACTTTTTTATATGTACATAATAAGTTACTATTACATGTATTTAAGCTAGGATATTAAGCATTTTGTCTTCTGTGATTGTGGTCTTTAGTTAATTATTAATAAATCAAATTAATAGTGTTGAAGCTGAGAATTACAACAATTATTCAATGATGATGTAGGTGGTAGTAGCACATGTTGTTGTATATTATTGTGTTAGTTAAGTAACTGTTAGACTAAGTTGGTTTTATCACTTCTAACCACCTATAACAACAAACGTAACAGCTACTATCTGTTACTTATTATTTAATTTATTTATTATGATATTATTTATTTATTGTTGTTGATGCTGTCATTGTTGTTATTAATTATTATAATTAATTATTAACCAATCATCATGTTGTTATAACAATAATAAATAATGCTTCTCTAAAAAATAACAGCATTATTAATAGGATAATAAATAATAAATTTTTGAGAAGTAGTAATAAGTAATAATAATTATAATAATAATAATAAGCAGTGAGTGTGTATATTAACTAATTAATTGTTTTAGTAGTCTAGTTAAAATTAGTAGCAGTAGTAATTGTACTGCTTCTTGAACTTGAAGTTTTCCTGACTCCTTTCTTGATGATTATTGCTCTCAATTCACACAATGATAATAGTAATACTATAAATAGATAGATATGTCTCTCCTCACATTTTGAAATAAGTCAACAACAACATGCTAAGACTGAATAGGAA
This sequence comes from Cryptosula pallasiana, assembly GCA_945261195.1. Taxonomy (NCBI): domain Eukaryota; kingdom Metazoa; phylum Bryozoa; class Gymnolaemata; order Cheilostomatida; family Cryptosulidae; genus Cryptosula; species Cryptosula pallasiana. Next base: position 36,244,973 of record OX183136.1, read on the forward strand.
TAGCTTGGGCATGCTCTCTAGCTACACTAAGGACCAGTTATCACAACAATAATAATATGGGGTCGACCTACCGGAACTAAACAACCGAGACAGAGTGTTTAATTGGGATGATAGACCTTGACATTCGTATTCCAAGATGGCAGCCCCCATGGAAACCATTCTAACTGCGTTTAATAGTGCAATTTATTGTTCGATATGTAAGAAATCATTCGATATAGGAGTAGGTAATTACAATGCATTCAGCCAGGACTGATGCAGTTTGTTTGATATACCCGGATTTTCGATATAACAGGATTCGATATATCAGTAGTACACTGTATATTGTTTCACCGAACTACACTTACTAGTATGTCTGAACCATGGGCTCCAACTGGTTGCTAAAGTTTACCATACAATTGGCACTGGCTGATACGGTGGTGTCTCCTCTGGAGAGAGGTGGAATACTTGAGCTTAATAGCATTCTGTGGTTGCCAAGACCAGAATATACTACAATATGTATATATCTGTTGAATCTCCCTACATGTTTCGCTGTATGTTACTTCATTTTATCGATAAAAAAACTTCATGTATTGTTAAAGTTATGCTACACTAGCTTGCTAGCTTTAGTAGTTTTGGTCAATTCCAACTCTTTTTCTATCTAACAAGTAGTTTTTGTTTCAGTTTCTAGAGTAGACTGTTTTATGGAGTCAGCATTGCTGTGTTCAGATGGTAGTCTGTTCCGCGAAAACATTAGTTTACTGTTTCAATTTCAATGGCTTCAAATTAAGGGTAAAACACCAACTTTACAGACAGGACCAAATGGTGACCATAGCAGTGCTGCAGGCAAAGGACATTATCTCTATCTTGAGACTTCTGAACCACAGGTGAGTGTGACTTGGTTTATTGTCAAATTTTTATAGCTTTGGTTCAACTCTTTGACTGCAATATGGTCTATTTTTGTTTACTCTAGCGACCTAATGATAGAGCTAGGATCTACACAGAAATGTTAAAAGGAGGCAAGTATCTTATCCAGTTTTGGATTTTTGCCAAAGGATCAGGACTTGGAGGTTTGAATGTCTACACAAGACAAGAAGATTCTACATTCAACAGATTAGTTTGGTACTATAGCAAGAGAGTCAATGGTAGTATACAAACCTGGACACCAATGCTAATAGAAGTGAACATCCTTCAAATTTTTCAGGTAAAATACTTTGGTGGAGTTTTAAAACATAGTACCCAGTGTCCAGCATTCGATTTGTATTTAACCCGAGAGGTTCTTCTGGTTGATTGTATACTACCATACTGACCTCAATGATGTAGCTTTGGAACTCACGGGTGAAACCAGCGATCAACTGTAAGCACTTTTGCAAATATGAACAATAACCATCCCATCAAAGGCAGTCATGGATATACATGTACGTGATGCTATCTTTGGCCAGTGTAAAGATGGCACTCCTTAGCCCATCATCTAAAAATAACTCAAGTATTTTTAAATATCCAAAACTATACTATCTATGGAAGTCTTGAATGGCACATCCAGGCTATCCGCTGACCAAGAATTTCAAAGATTAGCCGCAACTTAGCTTACTGGACAGTTGGCCGGTGACTCCGCCCTTTGCAATTTGGCGCCTTATGTATTTAACTATGTGTATATTGCATTCTTAGTTGTATTTATTACTATCGTTAGTGTTGGTTTCAAATTTATAAACTTATATATAATTGAATAAGCTTTGTACTAGGTCTGTAGGTTTCTGTACACCAGCCTATAAAATTCCGATCATTCACAGCATCCATTCTCTTTTCCTCTGCTGTTTTCTTGGTACATCTGTACTAGTTGATTGCCCTACTATGAGCATACTGTTTGGTGGATCTGAACAAACAGGTATGTCAAGTACATAAAAAGTTTGAATTTTGGTCTCTCAAGTTGTAGGCTTCGCTGTGAAGCTTTCAATCAACAATCATCTTCTATCAAGTTTTCAAATTGTCATACCATCCCCGTATCACCTCTGGGGAGATTTGATGAACAATGGCAAGGTCTTAGTAGGCTAGATCAGGAATTCTTGGGTAGCGCTGGCAGACTTAGAGCTTGTGGAGAGTACTTGTATTGAATGGGCAAGTAGTCGAATGGTAAACTCTGTTTCCATGATACGGATATGCTACATTAATATTGCAGTAGATTTGCATCATCTAACTAATAGCTGACAGTGGAAAACATATATTTCCGAGCAAAAGCAGTAGATCAGTGGCTGTACGTGTGCTATTTCAGTATGTATTTGCGCTTACTGACTGGTGAGTCAGTTGATTGATGCACTGCTGGTCCGTGTGCCAGCCTATTGATTGCGTCGCTAGCAGGGTGTGCTAGCCTAAGCCTACATGTACATCTACTGATTAGCTCCCGATTTGCCTCACCAATTGCGGATTTCCTTGCATGTGTTTCCGGTGTGACGTAACAAAATAATCAGTGGCATTTTATTTAAGGCTATAGGTAGGTTTTTGCTCATGGTAAAAAAATCGTTAGACAATTTTAGATTTGACCAATCATATCACTGTTCGTGGTTTCAATGTTTCCAACAAAACTGTTTCTTAAGTGCAATTATTTTTAGATGAAAAGTCGTTTTTTAGCTTCTGGTCTTTGTTGTTTGAAAGCAGTTTCTGGTCAACTACGGCAAATATGTAGCGAGTTTCACCGGTATTGCATAAGAATGGCAAGTAGTGAAAAAAATCGGGCAACTTCTCTGACGTCATCTCCAATCGGTAAGGGCAAATCGGTACGTAATCGGTACATTTAGCATAAGAAGAAGAAAGATAAGGGCCCTCTCGATTAATGATAGATGCTCGCTTGTTAACTTACTACCTGTAGCTTTAACTAACCACTCATAACTATAACTCATAACCGATTTTATTGCTGTGTTTTCAACTGTCATATTTGTATAGCTTAGCACCTCCAACTGCATAAATACTGCATTTCCTGTGTTAGATTAGAACTGTTTAGGTGTGAGTACATAAAAGTTGTGTGATATCTTTTTATTTCTATTGTATAGCCTAGCACTTATAGGGAAACATACTCGGTTTGTTACCTCATACCTAAGGCTTTTTAGTCTGGCAGATTGCCATACTGATTATACAGTAGAAATTTGACTCCGACTTTGCTATTTTACTCGGTACTGATTCCCAGTACCTTTGGTTGACAGCAGAAGAGCTATTGCTTTCAACAGCCTTCTCTTTATTAGTGTTCGGTAAATTTCAGCCCAAATATTTCACAATATTTATAATTGAACCTAACTTAGTCACAGAAAAAACATAAAATATTTACATTTATATGAATTGTATTATTAAATTTTTGATTTTTCACAATACAATGTTTCATCTGCTTAATAATAAAAAATGATAGGTTGGACTAATTAATTATCAACATTGCTTCATTTTTAGTTAAATTTAAAAGTATCTATTTTCCTTGAACTACCAATTTTTTAAATACACTTAATAAAACTTAAGTTCTCCATCATTAAGCTCATGCTTTGTGTCAGTTCTAAGTGGTACTACGAAATATGTACATATTGTAGGTTATATTTGATGGATGGAGAGGAGTAAATGCATTTGGAGACCTTGCTATTGATTCTTTGTACATTGATAGAATTGGAGATGCACAGGTTCAACCAGACCCTGAACCATTTGGTCTTCCAATATCATGTGACTTCGAGGTTGGTTTTATATAGTGACTTTGGTCTGGTACTAACACCAAATAACTGTTGGACATGCCTGTAGGTCTGCCAATCATGATACTTGAATCCTCGCCAGCATCTATATCTTCGCATACTCAAAATAATTCAAAGATATGTTTGGTTTGGGTTCAGTCCAACTAGTAAGTTTGGGAAACTTTCCATAGCTTTACAACCTACTAAAGACCATGACTCAGAGTACCATTGTACCATTTTATTTGTACAATTGTTTACATCCTTCATACTGGACAGCTTGTGGTAGTGTAACTCATGGTACAACTTGTAGGAAGAATCTGCATAAAATGATTCATTTACACCTTTTTTCCGTTCTTAGTTACAATCATGGCCGCTTCCCCCATCCATCTTTTACTGCTGTCCCCCTATTCCGTCCTCACATAGAAGTTCCCCTTTACTTATTACCCATACACAAGAGCCTACATCAAAATTTCCAAAGTCAAATATAAACCTAAAACGAATTATCTTTAGTATAGCTCAACCTTGACCTGGGATAGCAATCCTGCTTCCTTTGTGGATTAACAAAAAAAAGTTTGCTCGACCCAGAATGACCGGGTCAGCAACGTACTTTTGAAAAAGGAATTCCAAGGTCTAAGTAGCTGGCTGAATGCTTCTAGCTCCAAACTAACAATGAGGACTGCGCTAATGTATGTAAGCACACAGGCTATGGAAAATACTCCTTGTAAGGATACCACACTTGCAACTATTTGACTGAAGCTTAATGCTGCACGTACATATAACAATTGTACTAGCAAGCAAACCTGGTGATTGGGTGAACTTATCACAAAAGTTGCACAATTACTTTTACGCTATCCAATCTTTGGCAATGCCGGTCAATTTCGCTTTTTCACACTTTTGCCTACAAACTGTTTTGTGATGATGCAATAGCAAACACTAGTACGACACTTGTGTATTGTGATTGGTTGATCGAGAAAGCAGTTAGGATTATGTGATATTTACTATTACTATGTTTCTATATCATGACAAAACATTGCCAAATCTCTGTGGTTTGCTACCAAAAGTAATTGGCGACAAGGGCATATATTTCCACGACTCGAAGTTTATCGCCATTTGTTAAACCACTCCCACAGAGGCAGTTGAAGTCAGTGTGCTGTTAAGTGCAGTTTAGCCTACTAGCGTTGCAGGCTGTTTTTATTGTTATTTTTTTATATTGTGGAATAAATATACGAAAAAAATATCCCAGAGTTGTTGGCTAGCTAGGGAAGCTGTGTGGTGACAAAGGATTTTAGTAGCACATTAGCAATAATTCAATAAATTATATAATTTATTATTATTAGTTAGTTAGTAATAAATAATAAAAAAGAAACGAGTGAATTTTTGCTAGAAAAGATATTACCATTTGTTTTTCATTAATGCAATAATTAGTTACCAGCAGCTGAGATTCGTTTGTTTCAAATCAGATGTATTGTTTCATAAATAATGGTGTAAAGAACCACAAACGATCCTCGTTGGTTAAATATAAACACACACAAGCTAAGGATGCCGTGCTGTTAAAAAAGATAATTTGTGGCTTCCTGTTTTATTACGCATGCCTGGTTTTATCGCCTTTGGCGACATTGCTGTTTCCAATAGCAATAAACATCTGGAATTCGGCTTATCGCCAATTTTTCGCTTTCAGAGAGCGACAAATGATTTTTTTTTCAAGTCTCGCGTCAAATTTATTGATAACGGTATTTCCAACAGTAATTTCCCTTTATCGCCGGCAGTACCGCCAATTTTTCATGATGTGGAAACATAGTAATTGATCAAGATTTGGCACTAACCACAAACAAACTGCTGATATAATGCCTTTGCAGTTTTTCCAGAAATCTGAGAAATTGCTTAGCCAAGCGATTGCTAAATGCCCAGGCGATTTTATGTTTCTCATACTTTGGACGTTGATTGTGACTTTATTGACCAAAAATTGTAACCTGTCTTACTACTGACCAGCCGGATTTTGCGTTGATTGGTTGAGTGGAATTTCGCATTCTACTACATAAAGCTGAGCAGATTTGAGTCTGTTTTTAGGTCTCTGGATTGTTCACTTTTATTTTGACTAAATAAAATCCTTGGAATAATGAGCTATTTATTTTTACAACACTTGGTAGTTCTTTTGAGTCTAAAACTTTGCCTTGAAAATAAAAGTTGATTTCAGTCTGTGGGGTATTGTAGTGGATTTTGCTGGCTACGTAGAGTGACCACTACTGCGCAGAGGTCCCCCTGATGGTGGCTACCACAGGCATGCCTACGTTGATTATAACAGACAAAGACCGGAATCTGTTACAGCAATTATATTGCTCTCTTAAGTGATTATCAGTAATAATTAATCACTTCGGCATTGGATACTACTACCCCGACCCCACTTATTCACTACCCCGACCCTGGGTAGCTACCCCGGGTCAGTAACAAGATGGTCGCCCTAGCCAGAGAGACGAAAATTAGCCCAAGGGCCTCCAGACACCACCTCCTGAAACTCTCTACCCTCAGATATGTAGAAACTTGAATCAAAGGCTAATAAAGACCAAAGTATTATATTAACTTATCACTGCCCAAGCTAACCACAGACTCCGCCCGTTACTTCTGGGCGCCAGTGGCATTTAACTCAGTTATCTTTATCTCATTGGACATTACTACTTATTATATAGCATAGAACTTCCTGCCACACTTCCTGTGCATGGCTGGAAACTTTCCACGGATACTCTCCCCATAAAAGGCAGAGATTTTGTTATACTTATTGCATTACATCTCAGCTTTGCATTGCACTAACTGATATGGCCAGAGTGTGTTCTCTTGTCTTTGTATTGCCACCTTATGTTCTGTGATGAATAAAGGTTTTATTTACACACTACTGCTAAGCTGTGTATGTCTGAGCTGAGGGCTCGCTACTGTTGACAGAGTCAATCGATCGCTTTACAACGCTTTGTTTGTGCCGATTCAGCACAGGGTCACCTCTGAGTTGAGGTAGACTGTTGATTGTCAGGCCTGAAGTGGCTGACTGCATTGTTATGGCTGCACAGACTGCGCGTCTGCCAGCACAACCCCCTAGCGAAAGGTAGTGGACATAAAAATCCGCTACAGTATTACCCTGGTCACCTTGGGATGGGGTAATAGGAGTGGAAGGAATAGCCGGAATAACGGGAATAGTGAAAAAAGTAGAAGATAAAAGACAGGGGGCTTTTACTGGCGTGTCTGTGGGTTGAAGTTCTGTTCATAGTAGGCAGTGAGAAAAAACTTGTTACGTTACAAAATTGGTCAGCCGGAAAATCTTTTTGCTAGACATATGGAAATGTATTTACACATCATGCAGAAACTTTTCATTCATCTATCATTTGAATAAGTAGAACGCAGTAAATGAGAGTTTGTTTGTAGGATGGGTTCTGTGAGCTCATAGAAAAACACTATGCCTGTCAGTTTGACTGGAGAAGACAGACCAATGGTCAGCTTACATCAGGCACTGGACCCTCAGTGGATCATACTTTTGGTACGAATGCAGGGCATTGGCTACTGATGTCAGCCGCTGCCTCACCACTACCTAGGGTATGTAATCACTCTTGTAACTAGGGTATGTAAGATTTTCCAAATATTATTATTACATTTTCAAGCAAATACCTGTAATCTCACACTTTTTTTAGTACAACATGCGAGCAGTGGTAGGAACACCTAGATTCTGGTCAACTTGTGGATGCTTCCAACTAGAGTTCTACTACTATTTCTTTGCAAAAGACTTGAACAGGCTTGAGGTTAGTTGCTGTTAGTTATGAGTTTTTGCTATTGGTTACAGTTTGCAGTAATGTTTGCTGTTAACAGCAATGACATAACCAGCAGAGTACCTGAATTAATTACTGTTTTCGCTTGATTATAAATCATCCCCGAGTTTCTATGGATTGTTGTCTCTATTGATTGGTGACAACGGCATGTATTTCCATAGATGAAACTTTCATTGCTTCGGCTTAAACCACGCCAATTGATACAGTTACAGTAAAAGTCTAGTTTAATGTGGTTAATCCGATTGGCATTGCTGGCTGTTTCTATTAAGATTTCCTTATTTTATGTGTAAGGATATATAAATGAAGACCTTATAACAGAGTTGTTTGCTGGCAGAGAAAGTTGTGCGGTGACAAGAACTTTCAGTAGCACATTGGCTGTCAGTCAATGAATGATGTAGATAATAATCATTAGTACACTTAGTTGATTTTATTATTGTTATTATTGCGACTAATTAGTACTGATAAAAAATACCAAGCTTTTGCTGAAATACTACCATTTACATTTTTTATTACTACAACAATTAATTACTTACAGTGATATATCATTCGTTTCACTTCAGTTGTATTGTATTTCACCTGAAAGCAACTTTTAAGGTCTATTTTAAGCAGTATCAACCTTTGATATATGTTGTATATACAAGCACAATATGATTCAAAGGTCAGGCTGGAGGGGTATGATAGTCCCTTATTGGTGATAAACCCTCCCTCTGAGGCTACATGGAAACGTATAAATGGCACATATTGGACAGAACAGCCTACAGAGGTACGTTCAACTCAGATTATAATAACTTTCACTGCCTCAACTATCATATTGCTATTTGATTTTATTGTTACCAAAGTGATGCCGTTATATGCGTATCGTCACCGATAGTTTTAAAATGAGAAAAAACTTATAGAGCACCATTTAACTAAGATTGTGTTATTATCATTTTATTATATTTTTGCTTGATTTTAATACCAACTCAATGCTGCTATATTGTTTCCCACAGATTACCCTTCATAGTAACTGTCAAAGTATGCATTCATGACAAAATTGTTATTGCATATAAGCATATGGCCATGGGAATAGGTGAACACGTGGGGCAACCATGGGGAGCTGGCGTTCACTGGAAAGTGTGAGCATGACAGGAGGTAACCATGGGAAGTGCGAACATGACAGGAGGTAACCATGGGAAGTGAGAACATGAAAGGAGGTAACCATGGGAAGTGAGAACATGACAGGGGGGTAACCATGGGAAGTGCGAACATGAAAGGAGGTAACCATGGGAAATGCGAACATGACAGGGGGTAACCATGGGAGGTGGCGAACATGACAGGTGGTAACCATGGGAAAGTGCGAACATGACAGGAGGTAACCACGGGAAATGCGAACATGAAAGGAGGCTATCACAGGAGGAGGCAACCACAGGATGATGATTTTGTGACTGTTGTAATGATTATTATAATATCAGCCGACGTAATAAGAAGGGATTATACAGGTCATAATGGGCCTGCTTGCTAGGAGCCAATCAAAATGTATTATTTCAATCATACCCTAACTCTATAAGCATGAGAGCATTATGATGTTTATTCAGTAGGTTGCTGGCTGCGATAAGTACAAGATCCCTATCTACCGTATTTTTGTAGCTTTCAATGTTACTAAAGAGTGATTAATTTTTACCATTGACTAGTCTGTCTGTTGTCGTGATTAAACCTGGTAGTTGGTTAGTAGAAGTGTGGGCAGTCATGCCAAGGTCAAGGTCAAGTTTGAGTTTGCTTCAGTCTGAGGTCAAGTCCAGGTCAAGTCCAGATCACATTTAGGAAGACTTGTCTAAAAGGCCTTCTATAAATGTGGTAGAACCAAATAACTAGATAAACAATAAACAACTATGTAAAACTATGTAACAGTTTTCACTTTTATGCATTTTACAGTGTAGCAATGACGTTTATTGGCATGGAAATCCAAAACTTAATCTTCAAAGATCCAGCGAAAACTTACCATGTTTCAAAGAAAACAATAATATCAAAAACGTTATCGAATCTAAAAGAATGGCTCTAATTTGCTCCTTAACGTTATTTTACGTTCTGAGTAGAAAGCTTATTATTGTATCAATTTCTTTCCAAGTTTTGTGTGGCACCAATTCTTTCAATATTGTCAAAGAATGAAATGGAAAACTATACATTACACTATTTTTAGTTGCTGATAGTTGGTTACACAGCTGATGGGCCCTCTGGAGATATTGCCATTGATGATCTTGTGATCAGCTCTTGCAGCAGATGTCCAGGTGCAGAAACTTGTTCTACTTTTGCTAAGCAATAGCACGGCCGATCAACTTTAAAACCCATAATCCTTTCAATTTGTTGTGGTATTGTGTATCAACTACAGATGTTGTCTTTACCAAACATAACCTAGAAAAAACTTATGCTAATAAGTTTCTAGATGTGTTAATGACAACTATATACTAATGTACTTGTTAGATTCAATTGGTTTACAGAGCCCTTTACCTCAACCAGCGCATCACACCAGCCTTGCATAGCCAAGCAGAGTCAGTCATGACTAATGCAGATCCCGGGTAGATTGATGCAGATCCGGTACCGATTCAGGATAATGGTCCCAGGCCCGGGCAATTAGGGGCCAAGATTATTATAGCTGAGGATCTCAGGGCCAGCCTTATCAACCCTAAAAGATGGCAATAACGAGGTGTCAACTTTCCACCCTCAAGACCTCAGCATCCTGACCTACGAAATCCTGTATGCCTGTATGCCAGTGTCATTTGTCGTGGCTGTACTAACTCCTCCCACTTGCCACTAGGCTCCGCTCTTATTTAGCCTTATGTACTCTATAATTACTTGTTGCTATATTTGTCAATATGATATAATTTGCTGGATTCACTTTCTGTGCATGTGACTGGCCACGTTATTGTCCAGACCAATCACTTTCTCTGGTTCTGCCTATAATAGGCTGAATAATCTATACACCCATTGCATTACGTTTTATACCTTCTGCCAGGCATCTATGCATTTACTCTAGTGGATAACCTCCTAGAGCTGTATTCTGAAAAATACATATTATTTCACCGAACTACATTGGCCAGTATGTCTGCGCTCCCACTAATTGTTGAAATTTACCATACGAGTGGCACCGACCAATACTGTGGTGTCCCCTTCGGAGAGAGGTGGAATACTTGAGCTTAATAGCATTCTGTGGTTCCAAGACCGGAATCTATTACAATATGTATACTGTGGTAGATTTTGATGAAAGTTGATAGTAAACAGGTTGTTTACTTTCGACCCTTTGCAAACAATGCGCTAGACTTCAGCACACAGCATTCGGTTAAATGCTGATTAGGTGAGAAGTTATACTGTGCCGGTGGCATGGTATGCAGGGCTGGTAGTGACCCCTGCAGGGCCGCTATTGACCTTTTACCGACCCTGGATAGCTATATTAGGCTGCCACAAGATGGCCGACATAGCAGAGGAACCTTAAACCTGTCTGAGAACGTAGTGAACGCCAAGAACCAGAAGTACCCTTCCTCAGATTACCGGACGAGTGAACCGCACGCTAGCTATAGCCTGAGAGCCCTATAGGACCTATGATTGGACCATGGAGATAAGACTCAGTCCTCTAGCCACTTGGTGCCTTTTATATTTAACCTATTTATCTTACCTGATTTGCTGACTATTTATATACTTGTTTGCATTGGCTGAATCACTTTCTCTTCTATTGATGTTATATGAATTATGGTAATTATTTCCTGTGAGTCCTCATATAAAAGGAGAGACTTTTGCCACAATCATTGCATCCATTCTCATGTCTTGCAAAAATAACCCCAGAGGATTAATACCCTTTAGGACTTTGTCTTGTGAGAGTACAGCCTTTATACAAACACCACTCTGTGTTGTTTGTGTGAGCCATGGGGTCTAGCCATACCGGGTAATTCGGTTGCTTGATTGCACAGTTTTCACTGTCGAGCAGTACAGTGCCCCCTCTGGAGAGAGGTACAATACTCGAACTTTGTGGATGTCCGTGGAACCAGATCAGAATCCATTACAATATATCTGTTGAGTCTCACTAAATGTTTCACTGTATGTTATTTCATTTTATCGATAAAAAATATTTCGTGTTTTCTTAAAGTTGTGCTACACTAGCTAGCTTTTGTAGTTTCGGTCAATTCCAACTTTTTTCCCGTCTAACAAAAAGTCTTTGTTTCAGTTTCTAGAATAAATTGTGTTATGGAATCAGCATTGCTGTGTTCAGATGGTCGTCTGTTCCACGAAAACATTAGTTCACTGTTTCAATTTCAATGGCTTCAAATTAAGGGTAAAACACCAACTTTACAGACAGGACCAAATGGTGACCATAGCAGTGCTGCAGGTCAAGGACATTATCTCTATCTTGAAACATCTGAACCACGGGTGAGTGTGACTTGGTTTGCTGTCAAATTTTTATAGCCTTGGTTTAACTCTTTGACTGCAATATGGTCTAATTTTGTTTACGCTAGCGACCTAATGATAGAGCTAGGATCTACACAGAAATGTTAAGAGGAGGCAAGTATCTTATCCAGTTTTGGATCTTTGCCAAAGGATCAGGACTTGGAGGTTTGAATGTTTACACTCGACAAGAAGATTCTACATTCAACAGATTAGTTTGGTACTATAGCAAGAGATTCAATGGTACTATAGAAACCTGGACACCAATGCTAATTGAAGTGAACATCCATCAAAGTTTTCAGGTAAAATACTTTGGTGGAGTTTTATGAACATAGTAACCAGTGTCCAGCATTCCATTTGTATTTAACCCTAGAGGTTCTTCTGGTTGATTGTGTACTACCATACTGACCTCATTGATGTAGGTCTAGAAATCACAGGTGGATCTAGTCACCCACTGTAAGCACTGTAGTAAATATAAGCAATAACTCCGCCATGACAGTTAGTCAAGGATATACCTGTACTGGATGCTATCTTGGGCCAGTGTAATGATGGCTCGCATTAGCCCACCAGCTAGAAATAACCGAAGTATTTTCAAAAATCCAAAACTGGACTATCTATGCATGTCTTGGCTGACAGATCCAGGCTGTCTGTAGACCAAGAATTTCAAAGATTAGCCACAACCTAGCTTACTGTACATTTGGCCGGTGACTCTGTCCTTTGCCATTTGGCCTTTTTTGTATTTAACTATGTGTATATTGTATGCTTAGTTGTATTTATTACTATTGTTAGTGTTGGTTGCAAATTTATAATCTTATGTATAATTGAATAAGCTTTGTACTAGGTCAGTAGGTTTCTGTACACCAGCCTATAAAAGGCCGATCTTTCACTGCATCCATTTTTTTTCCTCCGCTGTTTGCTCGGTACATCTGTACTAGTTGATTGCCCTACTATGAGCATATTGTCTGGTTGATCTGAACAAACACATATGTTGATTACATAGAAAATTTAAAGTTTGAGCTCAAGTTGTGGGCTTCCTTGTGTATTGAAGCTTTTAATCAACAGTCAGCTTCTGTCAAGTTTTTAAAATGTCATTTACCGGAGATTACCACCCTAACCCTAACGAAAGATGGAGTACCAAAGCTAGAAAGACCAAGGACTAAAAGCAGGAAGTGGGAATGACTGATTGGTGTATCAGCCTCTAACTCCGCCTACCGCTATAGGGCTCATTTTACCTTGAAGCCCATACTGTTAATTCTATTCGTTGTTTATTCATATACTTGTATTCATTCATGCATATTGTAATCTTGTTATGTGATTGGATAACCACTTCCTGTGAATCGCCTACAAAAGGCAGAACTTTGTCCTAAGTAATCAGTTGTAATGTGCTTTTTACTAACTTGTTTTATTCTGGATAAATAAATGCACAGATACTCAACAGCACTGAGTTATGCGTCTGAGCCAAGGGCTCCTTACTGGTTGTAGAGTGGAGATACTCTATCTTACATTCGTTCGGTACATCACCGACCCTGTTGTTGTAACAAGTTAAACTAACAACTGGTGGCAGCACGTTACCAACCTCAGCTAGTGGGTTTCAGCCCCCAAAATCCACTACAGTATCATACTTTACCTCTGTGTAGTGGATCGTAGCTTGTAGGCTATATACCATCCAAACAGCGAGTCCAGAGTCAAAATACTACCTCACCGGTAGCGCTCCTTACCCTGTACTATGGTTATGGCTACTTGGCGCATATCAGTTGTGAGCGACAGAACAGTGCAGTAAACTGTTACAGAGCATCAAACGGTCAACTTTCTCTGGTAATGTTCGGTAAAGGAAGATTAACCGTTGAGACACAGCAAAAAACCTTTATAACACCTCTGCATTTTCTAGTACAAAGAAGTTGTGTGATGTCTCTTTGCTTTTATTGTATACCCTAGTAATTATACGGAAGCTTACTCTGTTTGTTACTTCATACCTAAGGCTTAATTAGTCTGGCAGATTGCCATACTGATTATATAGTACAATTTTGACTTCGACTTCGCTATTTGACTCGGTACTGATTCCCAGTACATTTGGTTGACAGCAGAAGAGCTATTGCTTTCAACAGATATCTCTTTATTAGTGTTCGGTAATGTTCAGCCCAAATATTTCACAATATTGATAATTGTGCTTAATTTGGTCACAGAAAATACATAAAATATTTACAATTATATAAATGGTATTACTAAATTTTTGATTTTTCACAATACAATGTTTCATCTGGTTAATAATGAAAATGGTAGGTTTGGCTAATTAATTATTGCCATTGCTTTATTTTTACTTCAATTTCTTTGAACTACCAGCTTTTTCAAACGCACTTAATAAAACTTAAATTCTCCATCATTAAGCTAATGGTTTGAGTCAGTTTTAAATGGTACTATGAAATATATACATATTGTAGGTTTTATTTGATGGATGGAGAGGAATAAATGCATTTGGAGACCTTGCTATTGATTCTTTGTACATCGATAGAATTGGAGATGCGCAGGTTCAATCATACCCTGAACCATTTGGTCTACCAATCCCTTGTGACTTCGAGGTTGGTTTTATATTGTTGTAGATTTCAATGTTGTCTACTTCTGTGCACACGCCGTACTTACATTCTGGCATCCTTATACTAGCCATTAAATAGTTAAGAAGTATGAAAGATTGCCAATGATGTTGACATTAAATAAACGAACCTGCATGTCCTAAAACTCTGCAACAGTGTAACATAATAGAGTGCCAAATGTATAACCTTATAGCTTGAATCATTCGGCCTAGTTTAGCTGTTAAGCTGTGGATCACTTTTTTGATTAGAAGTGTCCTCAATACTTTTGAAAAGATTGGCTCTGGAGTAATGGACAAAGCAATTGTAAAACATCTGTTTCCTAACATCACACCACTCCGCTGCTGTCAACTTAACTGAAGTTTTCCATGGTCTACTCTTTGCAGCTGAGATTTATTTGTTAACATTAGCATGCTTGCATTACCAAAACATAAAACTGCCGGATAATTATCAATTTTAAAATAAAACTAAAGCTGATTTTGCTTTTCAAAACCTTTGATTTGGATTTCCATTCTAGTCTTACGGAACAACTTAATTGCTTGCTACAAATACATTGCTAGAAAATAATGTCTGGGTCTTAACAAGTGTTGGAAAAGAATAACAAGTTTTGGCAAGTGTTAACAGCCTGTTTGTGGATAGATGCAGTTGTGGTTGTGAATTCACAAAGGCCCAGGGGAGTGAGCGATTGAGTCATTGAGTGATAAAAACAGCAAATCAGCCGGAAAAATACTTTTGCTAGACATATGGAAATGTATCTACACAACTTGCAGAAACTTTTCATCCATCTGTCATTTGAATAAGTGCAACGTAGTAAATAAGATTTTGTTTGTAGGATGGGTTCTGTGAGCTCATAAAAAAACACTATGCCTGTCAGTTTGACTGGAGAAGACAAACCGGTGGTCAGCTTACATCAGGCACTGGACCCTCAGTGGACCATACTTTTGGTACGAATGCAGGCTATTGGCTACTGATGTCAGCTGCTGCCTCACCACTACCTAGGGTATGTAAGACTTTCTCTAATATTATTATTACACCTTCAGGAAAATACTTGCAAATCTCACACTTGTTTTAGTACAACATGCGAGCAGTGATAGGAACTCCTAGATTCTGGTCAACTTGTGGATGCTTCCAACTAGAGTTCTACTACTTTTTCTTTGCAAAAGATTTGAACAGGCTTGAGGTTAGTTGCTGTTAGTTATAAGTTTTTGCTATTGGTAACAGTTTGTAGTAATGTTTGCTGTTAACAGCAGTGACATAACCAGCAGAGTATCTGCATTAATTATTGTTTTCACTTGATTATAAATCATCGCCGAGCTTCTGTGGATTGTTGTCTCTATTGATTGGTGCCAACGGCATGTATTTCCATAGCTGAAAGTTTTATTGCCTCTTTGTAAACCACCTCCACTGAGACAGTTACAGTCAAGGCCCTGTTTAATGCAGTTAAGCCAATTGGCAGTGCTGTGTTTCTATTAAGATTTCCCTATTTTATGTATAAGGATATATAAATGAAGAACTTATAACAGAGTTGTTTGCTGGCAGAGAAAGCTGTGTGGTGACAAGAAATTTTAGTAGCGCATTGGCTGTCAGTCAACAAATGATATAGATAATAGTTAATTATTACATTTAATTGATGTTATTATTGTGATTTGTTAGTGGTAATAGAAAATACCAAGCTTTTGCTGAAATACTACCATTTACATTTTTTATTACTATAACAATTAATTACTTACAGTGATAAATCATTCGTTTCATTTCTATTGTGTTGTACCATAAATATCAGTGTGATAAATCACACCGATCAACGTTGGTGACATAACTAAACAAGCTAATGATGCCGTGTTACCGGTGGATCAATTTCAAAAGCGATTTCACTTTTTGTGAGAGTTGTTGCCAAGAGCATTAAAACACATTTTTCAAAAAGTCTCTCGACAAATTTATCTTTGTCATAAGCAATAATTTGGTCGTGATATACGTAGAAACATACTAAATCGTCAGTGAAGAAACAGATGTAAGTGCATCAGTGTTAATATATATTAAAACTCACTGTTTGCTGCTAAGACAACCAAACCAGCAAGTTTCACCACAATTGGAACCCCTATCAATCGGTCTTTACATTACAATAATCCAATGAACTTGAACCAAAAATTATCCTGTGATACATAAAACAATGATATTGTAACGTTTGTCCCCGGTATATGAGGTCACTGTTTCTAGTACTTGCAAGAGTGCTTATTTAGGCTGACTTGTCTCTGCTTTACGTGGTAGCGTGGCAACAGAAATGACAAGGCTATTTGTTCTATCTTGATACGGGATAGGATTGGATGCTGCTGCAAGAGCAGGCACAACTGTGTATAAGGCAACCTTCCACACAGATCTCACAATGTTGAGGGTAACAATGATTTTATTGCTACTTTCACAAACAATAACGTCAACGATACGCATAGAAATGAATACTTGCACAAGTACAGAATAAACGGTATGACTATGGGCAAGGATCAAACAGTCCACTTGCTAGTCTCTCCTGAGTCTCTCCTGAGTCTCTGTGAATCCAAGCGTCTTCCTCGAAAGCTAACCAAGAACTGAGCTGCCGGGCTACATGCAAGTCTATTTATACAAGTTAACGAATCAAGCAAGCGTTTAAATATATGATTGGATAAAATAACTACCCCCAGCGAGGTACAAAAAGCAATAACAGCTGGCAACTAAATAATGAGTCATAATAGAGATGTAAATAAAGTGTCACTAGAGGCGGGAAAGTCCTTCCTGAGCTTGCTTAGTAGAGTGGCAGTACATCTGTACCCTGAGAGCATCCAAGCATAGCCTTCCTAGTGTTGAATAGATGAAAATATATACGTATAGGTGTAGCACCGGCTGATGATGAGAGGCTGCTCTGTGCAATTACATTACAATATTAAAATAACGATGTAGTGAATCAACTAGTATTAATAAATTATTATATTATTAGTTATTTTAATATGGATATTATTATTCACATCAGACGAATTCATATCAATAAATGTAAGAATGCGCCAAATAATTATTCATACGTTTCTGTTACGAAGAGCAATGCTGAAAAGAAACATAGATAAAGTTTTGAGAGTAATCTCCTCTTTAGAAAATGAAGTAATGATTGGCTTATTGATGACTAGCTTGCATGAATTAGCGTAGCAGGCTTTGTGATGTACTAAAGTTTTGTAACAATCTTTGGTATGAGTTTTCTTACTTATGAGACATGTATTTTCTCTTCACCTGAAAGCAACTTTTAAAGTGTATTTTAAGCAGTATCAACCTTTGATATATGTTGTATATACAAGCACAATATGATTCAAAGGTCAGGCTGGAGGGGTATGATAGTCCCTTATTGGTGATAAACCCTCCCTCTGAGGCTGTATGGAAACATATAAATGGCACATACTGGACAGAAGAGCCTACAGAGGTACGTTCAACTCAGATTATAATAACTTTCACTGCCTCAATTATTATACTGCTATTTGATTTTATTGTTACCAAAGTGATGCCGTTATATGCGTATCGTCACCGATAGTTTTAAAATGAGAAGAAACTTATAGAGCACCATTTACCTAAGATTGTGTTATTATTATTTTATTATATTATTGCTTGATTTTAATATCAAATCAATGCTGCTATATTGTTTTCTACAGATTGCCCTTCATAGTAACTGTCAAAGTATGCATTCATAAAAAAGCTTTTATTAGATGTAAACATATGGCCATAGGAATAGGTGACCATGTTGGGCAACCACGGGAGGTGGCAATCACAGGAAAGTGCGAACATGACAGGGGGTAACCATGGGAAATGTGAACATGACAGGGGGTAACCATGGGAAATGCGAACAGGAAAGGAGGCTATCACAGGAGGAGGCGGTCACAGGATGATGCTTTTGTGACTGATTTAATGATTATTAAAATAAAAGCGGACGTAATAAGAAGGGATTATACGGATCATAATGGGCCTGCTTGCTGGGAGCCAATCAGAATGTATTATATCAATCATACCCTAACTCCATAAGCATGAGAGCGTTATTAATTAAATATTATTAATTAATTATTACCTATTTTCATTTTATTTATAATAATAATAGTAACTAATAATAATAACAATGATTATTAATGAATATTTAGTTATTATCCTTGAAGTAATTCATTATTGTTATTGTGTGCATCATTATTCTTGTTTATTATTATTATTAGTTACTACACAGGAAACTGCTTAATAATCACAAAGCTAGGATCACTAAAATTTACCTTGTCTTCTAATTGGCTGGCTACAATTTACAGGCGCAAAATGATTCGTACGACATTGGAAGAAAAAAACCCCGTGTGGCAGGCTATGATTTGTACGAATTTTTATTTGCACGAATTCATGGAAGTTTGTATGATCGTGTGGCCCCAGCTTAACTCTATAAGTATGAGAGCGTTATGATGTATATTCAGTAGGTTGCTGTGTTAAGTACAAGATCCCTATCTACTGTATTTTATCGCTTTCAACCTTTTTAAACAGCTACTAACTTTTACCACTGACTAGTCTGTCTGTTGTCGTGATTGAACCTGGTAGTTGGTTCGTAGAAGTGTGGGTGGTCATGCCAAGGTCATGGTTGAGGCCATGGTTAGATTGAAGTTGAGTCAATGAGGAATTGAGGTCAACTCGAAGAGCAGCTGAGACCTAGTCAAGGTTGAGTTCGATCGAAGTCGAGCTGATATAGAATGAAGGTCAAGACGAGGTAAAATTAAACTAAAGTCAAGGTTGAGACTAGGTCAAGCTGAGGTCGAGTCGAGGTTAATTTGAGGTCCAAGCCAAGGTCAAGTTTGGGTTTACGTCAATCTGAGGTCAATTCCAGATCAAGTTTAGGAAGATTTGTCTAAAAGGCCTTCTATAAATGTGGTAGAACCAAATAACTAGATAAACAGAAAACTATTATGTAAAACTATGTAACAGTTTTCACTATTATTCATTTTACAGTGCAGCAATGACATTTATTGGCATGGAAATCCAAAACTTGATCTTCGAAGATCCTGCGAAAAACTTATCATGTTTCAAAGAAAGCAATAATATCAAAAACATTATGGAATTTAAAAATATGGCTTTAATTTGCTCCTTAAAGTTATTTTAAGTTCTGAGTAGAAAGCTTATTATTGTGTCAATTTTTTTCAAAGTTTTGTCTGGCACCAATTCTTTCAATATTGTCAAAGAGTAAAATGGTAAACAATATACTCCACTATTTTTAGTTGCTGATAGTTGGTTACACAGCTGATGGGCCCTCTGGAGATATTGCCATTGATGATCTTGTGATCAGCTCTTGCAGCAGATGTCCAGGTGCAGAAACTTACTCTACTTTTGCTAAACAATAGCACGGCCGATCAATTTTCAAACCCTAAATCCTTACAGTTTGTTGTGGTATTGTGTATCAACTACAGATGTTGTTTTCACCAAACATAACCTATAAAAACTTATGCAAATAGATATTTAGGTGTTAATGATGACTATATACTAATGTACTTGTTAAATTTAATTGGTTCACAGAGCCATTTACCTCAACCAGCACATCACACCAGCCTTGCATAGCAAAGCAGAGTCAGTCATGACTCATGCAGATCCTGGGTAGATTGATGCAGATCAGGTACCGATTCGGGCCCGGGCAATTAGGTGCCAAGATTAATATAGCTGAGGATCTCAGGACCAGCCTTATCAACCCTAAGAGATGGCAATACCGAAGTGTCAACCTCCCACCCTCAAGACCTCCGGATCCTGACCTATGAAATCCCTAAAGCTTGTATCCCAGTGTTATTTGTGGTGGTTGTCCTAACTCCACCCACTTGCCACTAGGCGCCGCTCTTATTTAGCCTTATGTACTCTATTATTACTTGTTACTTTATTTGTCCATATGATGTAATTTGCTGGATTCACTTTCTGTGCATGTGACTGGCCACCTCATTGTCTAGACCAATCGCTTTCTCTGGTTTTGCTTATAATAGGCTGAATAATCTATAAACCCATTGCATTACGTTTTATACTTTCTGCCAAGCATCTAATGCATTTACCCTGGTGGATAGCTTCCTAGAGCTGTATGGTGAAAAATACATAATATTTCACCGAACTACACTGGCCAGTGTGTTTGTGCTCCCATTAATTGTTGAAGTCTACCATACAAGTGGCACTGACCGATACGGTGGTGTCTCCTCTGGAGAGAGGTAGAATACTTGAGAATTCTGTGGTTTCAAGACCGGAATCTATTACAATATGTATACTGTAGTAGATTTTGTTGAAAGTTGATAGTAAACAGGTTGTTTACTATCCACCCTTTGCAAACAATGCGCTAGACTTCAGCCTACAGCATTTGGTTAACTGCCGATTAGGTGAGAAGTTATACTGTGCCGGTGGCATGGTATGCAGGGCCGGTAGTGACCCTTGCAGGGCAGGTATTGACCTCTTATCAGCCCGGGATAGCTATATTAGGCCGGAACAAGATGGCCGACATAGCAGAGGAACCTTAAACCTGTCTGAGAACGTAGTGAACGCCAAGAACCGGAAGTACCGTTCCTCGGATTACCATACGAGTGGACCGCACGCTAGCTTTTGCCTAGGAGCCCTGTAGGACCTATGATTGGACCATGGAGATAAGACTCGGTCCTCTAGCCACTTGGCGCTTTTTATTTTTAACCTATTTATCTTACCTGATTTGCTAACTATTTATATATTTGTTTGCATTGGTTGAATTGCTTTCTGTATTATTGATCTTTTATGAGTTATGGTAATTATTTCCTGCGAGTCCTCCTATAAAAGGAGAGAATTTTGTCACAATCGTTGCATTCATTTTCATGTCTTGCCACAATAACCCTAGAGGATTAATACCCTTTAGGACTTTGTCTTGTGAGGGTGCAGCCATTATTCAAACACCACTCTGCGTTGTTTGTGTGAGCCATGGGGTCTAGCCATACCGGGTAATTATGTTGCTTGATTGCGCAGTTTTCACTGTCGAGCAGTACAGTTCCCCCTCTGGAGAGAGGTACAATATTCAAACTTCGTGGATGTCCGTGGAACCAGACCGGAATCCATTACAATATATCTGTTGAGTCTCACTAAATGTTTCACTGTATGTTATTTCATTTTATCGATAAGAAAAGCTTCGTGTTTTGTTAAAGTTGTTAAACTAGCTTGCTAGCTTTTGTAGTTTTTGCCAATTCCAACTTTTTACCTATCTAACTAGTAGTTTTTGTTTCAGTTTCTAGAGTAAACTGTTTTATGGAGTCAGCATTGCTGTGTTCAGATGGCAGTCTGTTCCACGAAAACATTAGTTCACTGTTTCAATTCCAATGGCTTCAAATTAAGGGTAAAACACCAACTTTACAGACAGGACCAAATGGTGACCATAGCAGTCCTGCAGGCAAAGGACATTATCTCTATCTTGAGACTTCTGAACCACTGGTGAGTGCGACTTGGTTTATTGTCAAATTTTTATAGCCTTGGTTCAACTGTTTGACTGCAATATGTCATATTTTTGTTTACTCTAGCGACCTAATGATAGAGCTAGGATCTACACAGAAATGTTAAGAGGAGGCAGGTATCTTATCCAGTTTTGGATCTTTGCCAAAGGATCAGGACTTGGCGGTTTGAATGTCTACACAAGACAAGAGGATTCTACATTCAACAGATTAGTTTGGTACTATAGCAAGAGATTCAATGGTACTATAGAAACCTGGAAACCAATGCTAATTGAAGTGAATATCCTTCAAAGTTTTCAGGTAAAATACTCAGGTGGAGTTTTATGAATGTCGCAGTGTCCAGCATTCGATTTGTATTTAACCCGAGAGGTTCTTCTGGTTGATTGTATACTACTATACTGACCTCAATGATGTAGCTTTGGAACTCACGGGTGAAACCAGCCATCCACTGTAAGCACTGTAGTAAATATGAACAATAACTACCCCATGACAGTTAGTCATGGATATACCTATACTCGATGCTATCATGGGCCAGTGTAAGGATGGCCCACCTTAATTTTAAAAATCTAAAACTGAACCATCTGTGAAAGTTTTGACTGGCAGATCCCGGCTGTCCGCAGACCAAGAATTTCAAAGATTAGCCACAACCTAGCTTACTGGACAGTCGGCCGGTGACTCCGCCCTTTGCCATTCGGCGCCTTATGTATTTAACTATGTGTATATTGTATGCTTAGTTGTATTTATTACTATTGTTAAGGCGTGGCTACACAGGCCGATGTTTTGCATCGTAAGGCCTTGCGATGGGCGTTCCCGACGGGCGTGTCCACTTCGGCACATCAAGGGGCCTGTTCGTGAGCATAACCAACATGTTGGTCTATGCCCGATGCCGAACAAACATCGGCGTTCTCTGATTGGTTGAAACAAAATATTTTTTCAAGCTCATCACGTTTAACCATTTGCAACGCATTTCGGTTAGAATTGATATCAACAATAAGCATTCACTGCCCACTCCGAAGGAACTATCACTTATATCATGTTGTAATAGTAAAGTTTGAGTAGTGAATTAATTTTACAAGGCTCATAGAACAGTGTTAACTGACAATTTCAACATTACTTAGTATAAATGTAATAATAATTAAAATGAAAACAAGTACAACAATGAAATAAAATTCATTACTACATAATAATTTATTTATTTATTATTTTTATTATTATAACTAATGAATAATCACAATAATATCGGGAAGATTTAATAATAAACAGAGCCACAAAGAAAAATATTTAAAGCAATGTTTTCATGGTGAACAAGACCAGCCATACATCACAATGAAATTGTTCTTCAATTATTAGTGTTTTTATTGTGATGATTATTTTATCAGGGAAAAAATAATTCGTTATCGGAAATGAAACAGGCAAAAACCAGCACTTTGTGCCGTATGATTGGCTAGTTCAGTTGCAGCTCACTGATGCGCTCGAGTACATCGTCACACTACTTCGGCCTGTGTAGCCACCTCCACGAAACCACGAACCATCGTATAGGTACATCGGTATCAAGCCATCAGTGCAGTGTAGCCAAGCCTTTAGAGTTGGTTGTAAATTTATAAACTTATGTATAATTGGATGAGCTTTATACTAGGTCAGTAGGTTTTTGTACAGCAGCCTATAAAAGGCCTGTCTTTCACTGCATCCATTCTTTTTTCCTCTGCTGTTTTCTTGGTACATCTGTGCTAGTTGATTGCCCTACTGTGAGCTACTGTTTGGTGGATCTGCACAATTATATATGCTAATTGCATTGAAAAGTCGAATTTTGGTCTCTCAAGTTGTGGGCTTCCTTGTGTTGCGAAGATTTTAATCAACAATAAGCTTCTGTGAAGTTTTAAATTGTCATACCAGCTCGGTATCACCTTTGGGGAGATTCGATGAACAATGGCAAGGTCTTAGGAGGCTAGATCAGGAATTCTTTGGTAGTGCTGGCAGACTTGGAGCTTGTGGAGAGTACTTGTATTAAATGGACAAGTAGTCAAATGGTAAAATCCGTTTCCATGGTACGGATATGCTACATTAATATTGCAGTAGATTTGCATAATCTAACTAATACAGTGCTGATGAAAAACATTAGGAAGCCTAGAATTTAGTATGGTCATTTGGATAACATGCACATTTATGCTATTTGTATTGCTGCCAACACCAACAAATTATACATTTTCGAGAAGCAGATTGTCAACTGTCCACTACACTATCAAGAGATGGAAGGAGACTGGCTCCACGACTGAAAGGGAAGGAAGTGGGCGGCCGCAGATGGCTACACCCAGAGTGCAGAAGAGCCAGGTTAGGCTCTCCCTCAAAGATAGACATCTCACCAGCCCTCAACTGTGCACACAGTTAGAGGAAAGCACAGGAGTCAAGCTACAGCCCTCCACAGTGAGGCAGACACTAAGTAGGAATGGCCTTCGAGGCTGCAAGGCTAGGCTCAAGCCACTGCTCACCGAGCGCCACCGAAAGGCTCGGATTAAATGTGCTAAGACACACCGTGCGTGGAGTTTTGAGCAGTGGAAGAGTGTTTTATTTAGTGATGAGAGCAATTTCAATATCCAGAACCACACTGGTAATAACTGGATGAGGAGAAGACCAGGAGAAGAATTTCTGCCAGAGTGAACTCTCCCCACGATCAAACATCCAACATCAGTGATGATATGGGGATGCTTTGCTGCAAGTGGTCCAGGAAGACTCCATGTCTGTGAGGGCATGATGAATGCAAAAAAGTACATAGAGGTTCCACAGAAAGTGATGATGCCGTCAGGAAATGAGCTTTTTTTCAGGAAGATGGACCTTCCAGCAGGATACTGCTCCATGCCACACTGCCAGGACGGTCAAGAAACGGATGACAGATCACCAACTGGAGCTATTGCCTTGGCCAGCACAATCTCCAGATTTAAATCCCATTGAAAACTTGTGTATGAAGATAGGGACTCTTGTGGTAAAGGACAAACCGATCACAAAGCGGCGGCTTCTTGAGCTCGTCATCCAGTCATCGCTCAGAGTTGTTAAACCGAGCTGCTCACCAAACTGGTGGAGAGTATGCCACGGAGGATCGAAGCTGTCATCAAAAACAAAGGGTGGCCTACTAAATATTAGGGAAAGATCACTGATCAGCAACAAAATCAACCCCAACGGCCTTTTCAGGGCCACCAACTTTTATCAAGGAGTTTGTTCACTGATAAGTTTAATATGCGGCCTACAGCAAATGATGCATGATACAGATCCCATGAATGTCTTCCATTTAAACTCATTATATTCTGGTAGAATTGCAACTCTGCCAGGCCCATTGGAAAGTTTACAACTTTTTCTTTCCAAAAAGTATAATTTATTGGTGTTAGCAGCAATACCAATAGCATAAATGTGCATGTTATCCAAATGGCCGTACAAAGTTCTAGGCATCCTAATATTTTTCATCAGCACTGTAGCTGACGGTGGAAAACATATATTTCCTAGCAAAAGCAGTAGATCAGTGGCTGTACGCGTGCTATTTCAGTATGTACTAGCGCTTACTGACTGGTGAGTCAGTTGATTGATGCACTGCTGGTCCGTGTGCCAGCCTATTGATTGCGTCGCTAGCAGGGTGTGCTAGCCTAAAATAAAGAAACAGAAGGGACTTCCTCCCAATTAATGATGGATGCTCACTCTTGATTGGCTGGCTTGAGTAATTGAAAGGAGCAGCAGGATTATCAGCCACCATATTTATAACTGAGCCTACTTTGGTCACAGAAAATACACATAACATTCACAATTATATGAATTATATTATTAAATTTGTTTGATTTCTCACAATACAATGCTTCATCTGGTTAATAATACAATTAGTAGGTTAGGCTACTTAATTATCACCATTGCTGCATTTTTATTTCAATTTAAAAGTCTCTATTTTCTTTGAACTACCAATTTTTTAAATACACTTAATAAAACTTAAATTCTCCATCATTAAGCTCATGGTTTGAGTCAGTTCTAAGTGATACTATGAAATATGTACATATTGTAGGTTATATTTGATGGATGGAGAGGAGTAAATGCATTTGGAGACCTTGCTATTGATTCTTTGTACATCGATAGAATTGGAGATGCACAGGTTCAATCAGACCCTGAACCATTTGGTCTACCAATCTCTTGTGACTTCGAGGTTGGTTTTATATAGTGACTTTGGTCTGGTACTAACACCAAATAATTGTTGGACATAGTGTAGCTCTGTCAGTCATAAGGCTTGAATCCTTGCCAGCCTCTATATCTTCGCATACTCAAAATAATTCAAAGATATGTTTGAGTTGGGTTCAGTCCAACTAGTAACTTTGGCGAACTTTCCACAACCTTACAACCTACTAAATACCTACTTAGAGTACCATTGTACCATTTTGTGTACAATTGCTTACATCTGTAGTGAATTTTGGGGGCTTAAAATCACTAACTGAGGTTGGTAGCTTGCTGCCACCAGTACTCATACTTTACTGCGTGATGCAAAAGCATGGAAATTGAATGAAGCAAGGTTTGGATTAGATTATTTTAATAAATAGTTAAGTTTGACCAGCCAATACTATTCCAATTGTTTGATTATAATTTATTATTATTGTCTTTCATTTATTTAAAACTCATTATGAATATAATGAAATAAATAATTATTTTTTCAAAAAACAAATGTGCTACTATGGAAACCATGTGTTCGTTGGGAATGACCCTGACATTGGAGACCAGCCAATAACGGAACATACAAAATAAACCAATTAATGAGCTTATCTGGTCCAATGGTCCAATCACATGCAAGCATCGCAACTGATGATTTTCCCAAACCTAGAATTGCTTGATCACAACGAAACTGAAATATTCGCTCGGTTTGTTGAGCAACGAATTCGCTGGGCTTGAAAAAATAGTTTCGTTTGCAGTTTCGTCAGAGATTCGGTCTCGTGTGACCAGGGCTTGAGGCAGTGGAGTTGTAGTGGGGGTACTATGGGCAATATTTGCTGCCTGCTGTGGGCTGACCAACTGTCCGTACAGCGGCAGCGTGTAGGTGGGTGGCAAGTGTGTCCGTGGGCGTTCCATAGACACCAAGCGCGACTGTTCTGGCGTGAGCGGTTTGGCAGCTACGGCTACTTGAACGTTTTTCCCGTACTTTCCAAGTATTGCATCGTAGGTGCTGGCTACACTTTCTTCGGTCAACTGCCTCAAACTGCATTTTGCACTGCTTGCAATCGCTTCTACTGTAGTGGAGGGCTTTCTCCATTGCTCCTGGCTGTTAGGCGTATTCTTGGCTACAAGCGGTGTAGCCAACAGGGGCGTAGTGATATCTTTCACCTTTTCCTCCATAACTTCTTCAGTTTTGGCCGTATTTGACTGAAACTTTCTGGAGAGGCATACTTCCCCTCTCTCCAGAGTCTGAGCTGGTTTCTTAGCAGATATTTCTGCTCAGCTAGGTGTGGTAGGGGAGAATCCATCCCTGCCAAGGGGGAACATTGTTGCGCTGTACCTCAGGTCACCTCTCCTCACTGGATTTGCGTCCAGCAGCCTGACACTATCCTTAAGCAATCTCCCATGCTTGTCAGAGCAGGGTAACTCATGGCCATCTATTATGATGGTCGAATCTATAAAGCGCATCATACACTCGTGGCTGGTGAGGAACGGCATTCCTATAATGGCGTCCTCGTGAACGTCACTAATGACAAAATTCACTTCAGTCCGGAGTCCACGGAGCTGTAAAGATACCTGTACAGTACCATATGAGGGGATTTTTGAGCCGCCAGCCATCAGACCATGGGTTTCGCTATCCTGAAGGGTGTCTTGGACCCACTGAGGTAGTCGGCGGTAAGCATGCCGCTACAATAAATTAGTTGTACACCCGGTATCTACCAGAATGGACATTAGGCGCCAGTCCATCTTGCCAGACTAGAAATAACTTGCTTGGTATGAACGTTTCAGGTTGTTACTGGCAACCTCTGTTGCCTGCGTTTCAAGAGGTTTACTCGCAGGGACCTAGTCCGCCTGCTGACCTCACTTTGGGGGTGTACGGCTGGCCTTATCGCAGCTAGACGCCGTCTGCTCTACTGCGGCCAGTAACCGTTTCCCTTCCTCACCGGTTGGCTAGCCTTATCCTGCCAAAGTCTCTGCATACAGTGCCTCTGCACTTGTCCGACTCCATCACAGCCCTAACAACGGAGTGTGGGCGTGGCTTCCATTATTGGAGTGGGCGCTGGGGAGTTGTCTTTCCTTAACGACTTTATCTTCTGCGTTAAGGCCTGCAAAGTCTCCATCACCAGCTGAAGCGGGTCCTGTCCAGTGCTGGGTGGTGCACTGACTTGTTGCACAGGAGAGTTAGGGGGGCCAGAGTAGATGGCAACGGAGGAACACCGCCTCCACACTCATCATCATCGTCCGTTTTGTCTCCTACAGCGCGCACATACATGGGGCGCTCTTCATGGGCTGTCTTGATCTGCAGGTATTCATTGCCTGCTCTTACAGCGTCTGCCAGGTCTGTTGGCTGACTAGCCAAGAGATGCCTCTGCAGATATGCATTCCCTATAGTGGAACTAAACGTGTCAAGCATCATGCGTTGCACTACTCTCTGTGGGAGGTCTTCATACGCCAGACGAATGAACCGCTCCACCTCATTAGCGTGTTCCTGTAGGAAGGTCTTATAAGACTTTCGAAGACTAGTCAATCTTGACATAGCTTCTCTAGGGGTCACTCCAAAGCGTGTTCTTAACGCGGTGAAGATCCCTTGTATTTGTGGGGGCTTTCCACATGACTCATGCAAGTGCAACATGGCAGTCTGTTCTTGCCCGTCATTAGCCTCGGCCACCTCAACGAAGCTTGCGATGAAGTATTCCACATCTCCATTGCCTTCGTACTTTGGTGCCTTAAAAGTAGGGCGAGCGTTGCCATTAGCTGGTCGCATGGCAGCTTGTAAAGCTTCCGCCAAACGATCTATGGCAGTTAGTTCGGGGTCAACAGCAGGGGCTCTGCCTGCACTACAAGCTCTGTTGGCCGCCATTGCTACGACAAGAGGAACGATCAACTCTAAATCCACAAAGGGGGCTATCTAACAGATTGCTGCGTCGATATTAGCGAACGCAGGGTCGGTAGTACTGGCTGCTGGGCCGGTATAGATGCTGTACAAGGCCGGTATAGACTGTGCAGGGTCGGTATAGACTGCTGCAAGGTCGGGCTGTCCAGTAGTTGTTCGTTAATACTCAAAAGAATGTCCGTGTAGCTTGGCAAGACGGAGTGTAGACTCTACGTCAATTGCTGAGACAAACTGTTGCAAGTGGGGGGTAGTCGACGCCTATGTGCAAGTCTGTTTGCTTCAAAAAATAATGTCTGTGTGGCTTCGCAAGACGAAGTGAGGCTCAACGTCAATTGCTGTGACAAACTGTTGCAGGTGGAGTGTAGTCGACGCCTATGTGCAAGTCTGTTTGCTTGACAAATAATGTCTGTGTTGATTCACAAGACGGAGTGAAACTCAACGTCAATTGCTGGGAACACTGCTGCAGTTGGAGGGAAGTTGACGACTTTCGCAGTAGTGTCCTTTTTCGTCCTGTACTGTGAATACAGGAGTGTGGAGCTGGTTCTGTTTAGTGCAGAGCCAGGGTGACGTAGCTGAGTGAGGTGTGCAACGGATCCCACTGCTGCCACCAATGTAGTGGATTTTGGGGGCTTAAAATCACTAACTGAGGTTGGCAGCTTGCTGCCACCAGTTGTTAGATTAACATGTTACAACAACAGGGTCGGTAAGATACCGAGCGAATGCTAGACAGAGTATTGCTACTCTACAACCAATTGTGAGCCCTCGGCTAAGACGCATATCTCAAAGTAGTCGAGTCCATACGCCTTTATTCATTCAGAATAAAACGAGTTAGTAACAATCCCAATTACAACTGATGATTATGGCCAAAGTTCAGCCTTTTATAGGCAGTGCACAGAAACAATCACCCAATTACAGTACAATATTGCAATACGCACCAATGAGAGTAATTATATAAATACATAGCAATTGAGATGGTAGTAAAGGGCTTAAAAGGAATAGGTGCCCTGTGGTAGTAGGCGGAGTCGTAGGCTCATAAACCAATCACAGCTAGTCTCTGGGTCCTAGGTCTTTCTAGTTCTTAGTCCATCATCTTTGGTAAGGGGTAAAGGTGGATACTTCCGGCAGATGGCTCTTAGGTCCTCCCACGCTACTTCTAAGATCTCAGGCTCCACTGACTCACTTCCTGTTGGCCCAGTGAGGTCGGTATAGGTGTACACAGGGTCGGTATAGGTGGTACACAGGGTCGGTATAGGTGTACACATGGTCGGTATAGGTGTACACAGGGTCGGTATAGGTGGTACACAAGGTCGGTATAGGTGTACACAGGGTCGTTATAGGTATAAATATAGTCACCGTCCACTTGGTTAGTAGTTGCTAGTAATTCTGGCCATCTAATGGCTATTGTAGTGATGCCAGAATGTGATACTAGTTGTGCGCAGAGGATGTGTACGCTGAAATCGACTACACATCCTTCATACTGAACAGCTTGAGGTAGTGTAGCTCATGGTACAGTTAGGGTTAGGTTAGCCGTTTATGCTGTATACATAGAAACGACAATGAGTATCTGCGATGATAGATTTGTGGAGGATCGAAGTACTAATATGGGAGATCGTGAACAAAACTTCACTACACGATAGTATTTTTGCTGCGTGTGATTGTAGGAGAAATCTGCATAAATGGATTCACCTATACCTTATCTTTGTTCTTAGTAACAGTCATGGTCGCTTCCTCCATCGGTTTTTTAATCCGGGCCCTTTATTTCGTCCTTCCATAAAAGTTTCCCTTCACTTATTACCAATATACAAGAGCCTGCATCAACATTTTCATATTCAAATATAAGCTTAAAACGAATTATCTTTAGCTTAGCTCAAACCTGACCCGGGATAGCAATCCTGTGCCTTATATGTGTTGATAAAAAGGGTTTGCTTGACTCAGAATGACCGGGTCAGCAACCTACTTTTGAAAAATGAATTCCAAGGTCTAAGTAGTTGGCTGAGTGCTTGTAGCCCCAAACTAACAATGAAGACTGCGCTAATGTATGTAAGCGCACAGGCTATTGAAACTATTCCTTGTAAGGATACCAAACTTGCAACTATTTGACTGAAGCTTAATGCTGCACGTACGTATAACACTTGCACTAGCAAGTGTGATGTTTCAGATAAAAGAATGATATTGGTTTGTCTTGAGCGCATGTATTTCACAGCCATTAGTTAGTGACACTGTCGTCATGCTTAACTGCTACTAATCTCACTGGAGCATAGCCTACTGAAAGAAACCTAACATTATACAGCGAGTAAACTTGGTGATTGGGTAAACTTCTCACAAAACTTGCGCAATTATTTTTACGCCATCCATTCTGTGGCAATGGTCAATTTGCTCTTTCAAACTGTTGCCCACAAATTGTTTTGCGATGATGCAATAGCAAATATTAGTACAACATTTGTGTATAGTGATTGGTTAATCATGAAAGCATTTATATGATATTGATAAAACTCTGGCACTAACCACAAATAAAATGTTAATGTAATCCCATTGCAATTTTTCCAGAAAGCGATTGCTAAATGCCCAGAACATTTTATGTTTCTCCCATTTTGGAGGTTGATCATGAATTTATTGACCAACAAGTGTAACTTGTGTACTACTGACCGGCCGATTATTGCGTTGTGTTGATTGGTTGAGAGGAATATTGCTGCCTACTACGTAAACCTGTGCATATCTGAATCTGTTTTTAGGTTTCTGGATCTTTTACTTCCATTTTGACTAAATCGAATCCTTGGAAAAATGAGCTATCCATTTTTACAACACTTGGTAGTTCTTTTAAGTCCAAAACTTTGCCTTCAAAATAAAAGTTGATTTCGGTCTTTGAGGTTTTACCCTGGTCACCTTGGGATGGGGTAAAAGGAGTGGAAGGAATAGCCAGAGTAACAAGAAGAGTGAAAAAAATAGGAGATAAAAGACAGGAAGCTTTTACTGGGGTATCTGTGGGTTAAATGAGTTCTATTCATAGTAGGCAGTGAGAAAAAACTTGTTACTTTACAAAATTGGTCAGCCGAAAAAATCCTTTTGCTTGACATATGGAAATGTATTTACACAACTTGCAGAAACATTTCATCCATCTATCAGTTGAACAAGTGGAACGCAGTAAATGAGAGTTCGTTTGTAGGATGGGTTCTGTGAGCTCATAAAAAAACACTATGCCTGTCAGTTTGACTGGAGAAGACAAACCGGTGGTCAGCTTACATCAGGCACTGGACCCTCAGTGGACCATACTTTTGGTACTGATGCAGGCTATTGGCTACTGATGTCAGCTGCTGCCTCACCACTACCTAGGGTATGTAAGACTTTCCCTAATACTATTATTGCATTTTCAAGCAAATACCTGCAATCTCACACTTGTTTTAGTACAACATGCGAGCAGTGGTAGGAACACCTAGATTCTGGTCAACTTGTGGATGCTTCCAACTAGAGTTCTACTACTATTTCTTTGCAAAAGATTTGAACAGGCTAGAGGTTAGTTGCTTTTAGTTATAAGTTTTTGCTATTGGTTACAGTTTGTAGTAATGTTTGCTGTTAACAGCAGTGACATAACCAGCAGAGTACCTGCATTAATTATTGTTTTCACTTGATTATAAATCATCGCCGAGTTTCTATGGATTGTTGTCTCTAATGATTGATGAGAACGGTATGTATTTCCATAGCTGAAAGTTTTATTGCCTCTTTGTAAACCACCTCTACTGAGACAGTTACAGCCAAGGCCCTGTTTAATGCAGTAAAGCCAATTGGCAGTGCTGGGTGTTTCTATTAAGATTTCCTTATTTTATGTATAAGGATATATAAATGAAGAATTTATAACAGAGTTGTTTGCTGGCAGAGAAAGCTGTGTGGTGACAAGAAATTTTAGTAGCACATTGGCTGTCAGTCAACAAATGATATAGATAATAGTTAATTATTACATTTAATT
The DNA here is from genome assembly GCA_945261195.1 of Cryptosula pallasiana. Taxonomy (NCBI): domain Eukaryota; kingdom Metazoa; phylum Bryozoa; class Gymnolaemata; order Cheilostomatida; family Cryptosulidae; genus Cryptosula; species Cryptosula pallasiana. The sequence continues at coordinate 36,277,932 of OX183136.1, forward strand.
GATGTTATTATTGTGATTTGTTAGTGGTAACAGAAAATACCAAGCTTTTGCTGAAATACTACCATTTACATTTTTTATTACTATAACAATCAATTACTTACAGTGATAAATCATTTGTTTCATTTCTATTGTGTTGTACCACAAATATCAGTGTGATAAATCACACCGATCAACGTTGGTGACATAACTAAACAAGCTAATGATGCCGTGTTACCAGTGGATCAATTTCAAAAGCGATTTCACTTTTTGCCAGAGTTGTTGCCAAGAGCATTAAAACACATTTTTCAAAAAGTCTCTCGACAAACTTATCTTCGTCATTAGCAATAATTTGGTCGTGATATACGTAGAAACATACTAAATCGTCAGTGAAGAAACAGATGTAAGTGCATCAGTGTTAATATATAATATTAAAACTCACTGTTTGCTGCTAAGACAACCAAACCAGCAAGTTTCACCACAGTTGGAACCCCTATCAATCGGTCTTTGCATTACAATGATCCAATGAACTTGAACCAAAAATTATCCTTTGATACATAAAACAATGATATTGTAACGTTTGTCCCCGGTATATGAGGTCACTGTTTCTAGTACTTGGAAGAGTGCTTATTTAGGCTGACTTGTCTCTGCCTTACGTGGTAGCGTGGCAACAGAAATGACAAGGCTATTTGTTCTATCTTGATACGGGATAGGATTGGATGCTGCTACAAGAGCAGGCACAACTGTGTATAAGGCAACCGGCCACACAGATCTCACAATGTTGAGGGTAACAATGATTTTATTGCTACTTTCACAAACAATAACGTCAACGATACGCACAGAAATGAATACTGGCACAAGTACAGAATAAACGGTATGACTATGGGCAAGGATCAAACAGTCCACTTGCTAGTCTCTCCTGAGTCTCTCCTGAGTCTCTGTGAATCCAAGCGTCTTCCTCGAGCGCTAACTAAGAACTGAGCTGCTGGGCTACATGCAAGTCCATTTATACAAGTTAACGAATCAAGCAAGCGTTTAAATATATGATTGGATAAAATAACTACCCCCAGCGAGGTACAAAAAGCAATAACAGCTGGCAACTAAATAATGAGTCATAATAGAGATGTAAATAAAGTGTCACTAGAGGCGGAAAAGTCCTTCCTGAGCTTGCTTAGTAGAGTGGCAGTACATCTGTACCCTGAGAGCATCCAAGCATAGCCTTTCTAGTGTTGAATAGATGAAAATATATACGTATAGGTGTAGCACCGGCTGATGATGAGAGGCTGCTCTGTGCAATTACATTACAATATTAAAATAACGATGTAGTGAATCAACTAGTATTAATAAATTATTATATTATTAGTTATTTTAATATGGATATTATTATTCACATCAGACGAATTCATATCAATAAATGTAACAGTGCGCCAAAAAATTATTCATACGTTTCTGTTACAAAGAGCAATGCTGAAAAAAAACATAGATAAAGTTTTGAGAGTAATCTCTTCTTTAGAAAATGAAGTAATGATTGGCTTATTGATGACTAGCTTGCATGAATTAGCGTAGCAGGCTTTATGATGTACTAAAATTTTGTAACAATCTTTGGTATGAGTTTTCTTACTTATGAGACATGTATTTTCTCTTCACCTGAAAGCAATCTTTAAAGTCTATTTTAAGCAGTATCAACCTTTGATATATGTTGTATATACAAGCACAATATGATTCAAAGGTCTGGCTGGAGGGGTATGATAGTCCCTTATTGGTGATAAACCCTCCCTCTGAGGCTACATGGAAACATATAAATGGCACATACTGGACAGAAGAGCCTACAGAGGTACGTTCAACTCAGATTATAATAACTTTCACTGCCTCAACTATCATATTGTTATTTGGTTTTATTGTTACCATAGTGATGCCGTTATATGCCTATCGTCACCGATAGTTTTAAAATGAGAAGAGACTTATAGATCACCATTTACCTAAGATTGTCTTATTATTATTTTATTATATTATTGCTTGATTTTAATATCAAATCAATGCTGCTAAATTGTTTTCTACAGATTGCCCTTCATAGCAACTGTCAAAGTATGCATTCATGACAAAACTGTTATTAAATATGAACATATGGCCATGGGAATACGTGACCACGTGGGGCAACCACGGGAGGTGGCGAACATGACAGGGGGTAACCATGGGAAATGCGAACATGACAGGAGGTAACCATGGGAAATGCGAACAAGAAAGGGGGTAACCATGGGAAATGCGAACAAGAAAGGGGGTAACCATGGGAAATGCAAACATGACAGGGGGCAACCATGGGAAATGCAAACATGACAGGGGGTAACCATGGGAAATGCGAACATGACAGGAGGTAACCATGGGAAATGCGAACATGAAAGGAGGTAACCATGGGAAATGCGAACATGAAAGGAGGCTATCACAGGAGGAGGCAACCACAGGATGATGCTTTTGTGACTGTTTTAATGATTATTGTTATATAAGCCGACGTAATAAGAAGGGATTATACGGGTCATAATGGGCCTGCTTGCTGGGAGCCGTCAGAATGTATTATATCAATCATACCCTAACTCCATAAGCATGAGAGCGTTATTAATTAAATATTATTAATTAATTATTACCTATTTTCATTTTATTTATAAAAATAGTAACTAATAATAATAACAATGATTATTAATGAATATTTAGTTATTATCCTTGAAGTAATTCATTATTGTTATTGTGTGCATTATTATTCTTGTTTATTATTATTATTAGTTACTACACAGGAAACTGCTTAATAATCACAAAGCTAGGATCACTAAAATTTACCTTGTCCAGATCAAGTTTAGGAAGATTTGTCTAAAAGGCCTTCTATAAATGTGGTAGAACCAAATAACTAGATAAACAGAAAACTATTATGTAAAACTATGTAACAGTTTTCACTTTTATTCATTTTACAGTGCAGCAATGACATTTATTGGCATGGAAATCCAAAACTTGATCTTCGAAGATCCTGCGAAAAACTTATCATGTTTCAAAGAAAGCAATGATATCAAAAACATTATGGAATTTAAAAATATGGCTTTAATTTGCTCCTTAAAGTTATTTTAAGTTCTGAGTAGAAAGCTTATTATTGTGTCAATTTCTTTCAAAGTTTTGTCTGGCACCAATTCTTTCAATATTGTCAAAGAATAAAATGGAAAACAATATACTCCACTATTTTTAGTTGCTGATAGTTGGTTACACAGCTGATGGGCCCTCTGGAGATATCGCCATTGATGATCTTGTGATCAGCTCTTGCAGCAGATGTCCAGGTGCAGAAACTTACTCTACTTTTGCTAAGCAATAGCACAGCCTATCAATTTTCAAACCCTAAATCCTTACAGTTTGTTGTGGTATTGTATATCAATTACAGATGTTGTTTTCACCAAACGTAACCTAGAAAAACTTATGCAAATAAGTATTTAGGTGTGTTAATGATGACTATATACTAATGTACTTGTTAAATTTAATTGGTTCACAGAGCCATTTACCTCAACCAGCACATCACACCAGCCTTGCATAGCAAAGCAGAGTCAGTCATGACTCATGCAGATCCTGGGTAGATTGATGCAGATCCAGTACCGATTCGGGCCCGGGCAATTAGGTGCTAAGATTATTATAGCTGAGGATCTCAGGACCAGCCTTATCAACCCTAAGAGATGGCAATAACGAAGTGTCAACCTTCCACCCTCAAGACCTCCGGATCCTGACCTATGAAATCCCTAAAGCTTGTATGCCAGTGTCATTTGTGGTGGCTGTCCTAACTCCACCCACTTGCCACTAGGCGCCGTTCTTACTTAGCCTCATGTACTCTATTATTACTTGTTACTTTATTTGTCCATATGATGTCATTTGCTGGATTCACTTTCTGTGCATGTGACTGGCCACCTTATTGTCTAGACCAATCGCTTTCTCTGGTTTTGCTTATAATAGGCTGAATAATCTATAAACCCATTGCATTACGTTTTATACTTACTGCCAAGCATCTAATGCATTTACTCTGGTGGATAGCTTCCTAGAGCTGAATGGTGAAAAATACAAAAATTTCACCGAACTACACTGACCAGTGTGTTTGTGCTCCCACTAATTTTTGAAGTCTACCATACAAGTGGCACTGACCGATACGGTGGTGTCTCCTCTGGAGAGAGGTAGAATACTTGAGCATTCTGTGGTTCCAAGACCGGAATCTATTACAATATGTATACTGTAGTAGATTTTGTTGAAAGTTGATAGTAAACAGGTTGTTTACTATCCACCCTTTGCAAACAATGCGCTAGACTTCAGCCTACAGCGTTCGGTTAATTGCCGATTAGGTGAGAAGTTATACTGTGCCGGTGGCATGGTATGCAGGGCCGGTAGTGACCCTTGCAGGGCAGGTATTGACCTCTTATCAGCCCGGGATAGCTATATAAGGCCGGAACAAGATGGCCGACATAGCAGAGGAACCTTAAACCTGTCTGAGAACGTAGTGAACGCCAAGAACCGGAAGTACCGTTCCTCGGATTACCATACGAGTGGACCGCACGCTAGCTTTTGGCTAGGAGCCCTGTAGGACCTATGATTGGACCATGGAGATAAGACTCGGTCCTCTAGCCACTTGGCGCTTTTTATTTTTAACCTATTTATCATACCTGATTTGCTAACTATTTATATATTTGTTAGCACTGGTTGAATTGCTTTCTGTATTATTGATCTTTTATGAGTTATGGTAATTATTTCCTGCGGGTCCTCCTATAAAAGGAGAGAATTTTGGCACAATCATTGCATTCATTTTCATGTCTTGTCACAATAACCCTAGAGGATTAATACCCTTTAGGACTTTGTCTTGTGAGGGTACAGCCATTATTCAAACACCACTCTGCGTTGTTTGTGTGAGCCATGGGGTCTAGCCATACCGGGTAATTCTGTTGCTTGATTGCGCAGTTTTCACTGTCGAGCAGTACAGTTCCCCCTCTGGAGAGAGCTACAATATTCAAACTTCGTGAATGTCCTTGGAACCAGACCGGAATCCATTACAATATATCTGTTGAATCTCACTAAATGTTTCACTGTATGTTATTTCATTTTATCGATAAGAAAAGCTTCGTGTTTTCTTAAAGTTGTGCTAAACTAGCTTGCTAGCTTTTGTAGTTTTTGCCAATTCCAACTTTTTACCTATCTAACTAGTAGTTTTTGTTTCAGTTTCTAGAGTAAACTGTTTTATGGAGTCAGCATTGCTGTGTTCAGATGGCAGTCTGTTTCACGAAAACATTAGTTCACTGTTTCAATTCCAATGGCTTCAAATTAAGGGTAAAACACCAACTTTACAGACAGGACCAAATGGTGACCATAGCAGTCCTGCAGGCAAAGGACATTATCTCTATCTTGAGACTTCAGAACCACTGGTGAGTGCGACTTGGTTTATTGTCAAACTTTTATAGCCTTGGTTCAACTGTTTGACTGCAATATGTCATATTTTTGTTTACTCTAGCGACCTAATGATAGAGCTAGGATCTACACAGAAATGTTAAGAGGAGGCAGGTATTTTATCCAGTTTTGGATTTTTGCCAAAGGATCAGGACTTGGAGGTTTGAATGTCTACACGAGACAAGAAGATTCTACATTCAACAGATTAGTTTGGTACTATAGCAAGAGATTCAATGGTACTATAGAAACCTGGAAACCAATGCTAATTGAAGTGAATATCCTTCAAAGTTTTCAGGTAAAATACTCAGGTGGAGTTTTATGAATGTAGCAGTGTCCAGCATTCGATTTGTATTTAACCCTAGAGGTTCTTCTGGTTGATTGTATACTACTATACTGACCTCAATGATGTAGCTTTAGAACTCACGGGTGAAACCAGCCATCCACTGTAAGCACTGTAGTAAATATGAACAATAGCTACCCCATGACAGTTAGTCATGGATATACCTATACTCGATGCTATCATGGGCCAGTGTAAGGATGGCCCACCTTAATTTTAAAAATCTAAAACTGAACCATCTGTGAAAGTTTTGACTGGCAGATCCCGGCTGTCCGCAGACCAAGAATTTCAAAGATTAGCCACAACCTAGCTTACTGGACAGTCGGCCGGTGACTCCGCCCTTTGCCATTCGGCGCCTTATGTATTTAACTATGTGTATATTGTATGCTTAGTTGTATTTATTACTATTGTTAAAGCGTGGCTACACAGGCTGATGTTTTGCATCGTAAGGCCTTGCGATGGGCGTTCCCGACGGGCGTGTCCACTTCGGCACATCGAGGGGCCTGTTCGTGAGCATAACCAACATGTTGGTCTATGCCCGATGCCGAACAAACATCGGCGTTCTCTGATTGGTTGAAACAAAATATTTTTTCAAGCTCATCACTTTTAACCATTTGCAACGCATTTCGGTTAGAATTTATGTCAACAACAAGCATTCACTGCAAACTCCGAAGGAACTATCACTTATATCATGTTGTAATAGTAAAGTTTGAGGAGTGAATTAATTTTACAAGGCTCATAGAACAGTGTTAACTGACAATTTCAACATTACTGAGTATAAATATAATAATAATTAAAATTAAAACAAGTACAACAATGAAATAAAATTCATTACTACATAATAATTTATTTATTTATTATTTTTATTATTATTATAACTAATGAATAATCACAATAATATCGGGAAGATTTAATAATAAGCAGAGCCACAAAGAAAAATATTTAAAGCAATGTTTTCATGGTGAACAAGACCAGCCATACATCACAATGAAATTGTTCTTCAATTATTAGTGTTTTTATTGTGATGATTATTTTATCAGGGAAAAAATAATTCGTTATCGGAAATGAAACAGGCAAAAACCAGCACTTTGTGCCGTATGATTGGCTAGTTCAGTTTCAGCTCACTGATGCGCTCGAGTACATCGTCACACTACTTCGGCCTGTGTAGCCACCTCCACGAAACCACAAACCATCGTATAGGTACATCGGTATCAAGCCATCGGTGCAGTGTAGCCAAGCCTTTAGAGTTGGTTGTAAATTTATAAACTTATGTATAATTGGATGAGCTTTATACTAGGTCAGTAGGTTTTTGTACAGCAGCCTATAAAAGGCCTGTCTTTCACTGCATCCATTCTCTTTTCCTCTGCTGTTTTCTTGGTACATCAGTACTAGTTGATTGCCCTACTATGAGCTACTGTTTGGTGGATCTGCACAATTATATATGCTAATTACATTGAAAAGTTTGAAGTTTGAGCTTAAGTTGTGGGCTTCCTTGTGCTGTGAAGATTTTAATCAACAATAAGCTTCTGTGAAGTTTTTAAATTGTCATACCAGCTCGGTATCACCTTTGGGGAGATTCGATGAACAATGGCAAGGTCTTAGGAGGCTAGATCAGGAATTCTTTGGTAGTGCTGGCAGACTTGGAGCTTGTGGAGAGTACTTGTATTAAATAGACAAGTAGCCAAATGGTAAAATCCGTTTCCATGGTACGGATATGCTACATTAATATTGCAGTAGATTTGCATAATCTAACTAATACAGTGCTGATGAAAAACATTAGGAAGCCTAGAATTTAGTATGGTCATTTGGATAACATGCACATTTATGCTATTTGTATTGCTGCCAACACCAACAAATTATACATTTTCGAGAACCAGATTGTCAACTGTCCACTACACTATCAAGAGATGGAAGGAGACTGGCTCCACGACTGAAAGCGAAGGAAGTAGGCGGCCGCAGATGGCTACACCCAGAGTGCAGAAGAGCCAGTTAGGCTCTCCCTCAAAGATAGACATCTCACCAGCCCTCAACTGTGCACACAGTTAGAGGAAAGCACAGGAGTCAAGCTACAACCCTCCACAGTGAGGCAGACACTAAGGAGGAATGGCCTTCGAGGCTGCAAGGCTAGGCGCAAGCCACTGCTCACCGAGCGCCACCGAAAGGCTCGGATTAAATGTGCTAAGACACACCGTGCGTGGAGTGTTGAGCAGTGGAAGAGTGTTTTATTTAGTGATGAGAGCAATTTCAATATCCAGAACCACACTGGTAATAACTGGATGAGGAGAAAACCAGGAGAAGAGTTTCTGCCTGAGCGAACTCTCCCCACGATCAAACATCCAACATCAGTGATGATATGGGGATGCTTTGCTGCAAGTGGTCCAGGAAGACTCCATGTCTGTGAGGGCATGATGAATGCAAAAAAGTACATAGAGGTTCCACAGAAAGTGATGATGCCGTCAGGAAATGAGCTTTTTTCAGGAAGATGGACCTTCCAGCAGGATACTGCTCCATGCCACACTGCCAGGACGGTCAAGAAACGGATGACAGATCACCAACTGGAGCTATTGCCTTGGCCAGCACAATCTTCAGATTTAAATCCCATTGAAAACTTGTGTATGAAGATAGGGACTTTTGTGGCAAAGGACAAACCAACCACAAAGCGACGGCTTATTGAGCTCGTCATCCAGTCATCGCTCAGAGTTGTTACACCGAGCTGCTCACCAAACTGGTGGAGAGTATGCCACGGAGGATCGAAGCTGTCATCAAAAACAAAGGGTGGCCTACTAAATATAAGGGAAAGATCACCGATCAGCAACAAAATCAACCCCAACGGCTTTTTCAGCGCCACCAACTTTTATCAAGGAGTTTGTTCACTGATAAGTTTAATATGCGGCCTACAGCAAAGGATGCATGATATAGAGACCACGAATGCCTTCCATTTAAATTCATTATATTCTGGTAGAATTGCAACTCTGCCAGGCCCATCGGAAAGTTTACAACTTTTTCTTTCCAAAAAGTATAATTTGTTGGTGTTAGCAGCAATACCAATAGCATAAATGTGCATGTTATCCAAACGGCCGTACAAAGTTCTAGGCATCCTATTATTTTTCATCAGCACTGTAGCTGACGGTGGAAAACATATATTTCCTAGCAAAAGCAGTAGATCAGTGGCTGTACGTGTGCTATTTCAGTATGTACTAGCGCTTACTGACTTGTGAGTCAGTTGATTGATGCGCTGCTGGCTCGGGTGCCAGCATATTGATTGCGTCGCCAGCTGGGTGTGCTAGCAGGGTGTGCTAGCCTAAAATAAAGAAACAGAAGGGACTTCCTCCCAATTAATGTTGGATGCTCACTCTTGATTGGCTGGCTTGAGTATTTGAAAGGAGCAGCCGGATTATCAGCCACAATATTTATAATTGAGCCTACTTTGGTGACAGAAAATACACATAACATTCACAATTATATGAATGGTATTATTAAATTTGTTTGATTTCTCACAATACAATGCTTCATCTGGTTAATAATACAATTAGTAGGTTAGGCTACTTGATTATCACCATTACTGCATTTTTATTTCAATTTAAAAGTCTCTATTTTTTTTGAACTACCGATTTTTTAAATACACTGAATAAAACTTAAATTCTCCATCATTAAGCTCATTGTTTGAGTCAGTTCTAAGTGATATTATGAAATATGTACATATTGTAGGTTATATTTGATGGATGGAGAGGAGTAAATGCATTTGGAGACCTTGCTATTGATTCTTTGTACATCAATAGAATTGGAGATGCACAGGTTCAATCAGACCCTGAACCATTTGGTCTACCAATCTCTTGTGACTTCGAGGTTGGTTTTATATAGTGAATTTGGTCTGGTACTAACACCAAATAATTGTTTGACATACTGTGGGTCTGTTAATCATAAATCTTGAATCCTTGCCAGCCTCTATATCCTGGCATACTCGGAATAATTCAAAGGTATGTTTGAGTTGGGTTCAGCCCAACTAGTAAGTTTGGCGAACTTTCCACAACACACACAGAAAAACGTGGAGGAGTTTTAATCCTATTTCAATCAATTCTTACTATCCACGAACGTAATCACCTGAGCGATTGAAATGCGATTAAACAGGGAGTGATTTATTACCACAGCCAATGCACTGGTTAATGATCCGTATTCAATCACTTTAGGATTAAAATTTGGATTGAGTTAGTCTCCCAAGGATTAAAAACAAGAGCATTTCTGATCACTGTATATGCAGATTGTTAATCGCATGATGATTGGTATTTGGAGCATTGCTAGTCCAGCCATTGATTAAAGTTAGGATCAATATTAATCTTCCTTGAGTGCTATGTCTGTACGGTTTTTCTTTGAGAGCGATTAAATATTGGAAGCGATTTGAATTGGAGTTCGCTCTTTTGTATTGGATCTAGCTGGTAGAAAATGACAAAGCTTGTTTCAGAATGTAATGGCAACTTGTATTGAACAAGGAAACTGAGATCAGTACAACACCTTTAAAAAGGAAATACAATGATTACAACATAAAACTAACTAAGAAGATAGAAAATAAATCGATAAAAATAACTGGCTCGATTGAATGATGATTAGTATAGTATAGTCTATTAGGACATAGATCCACTGGGGTACACTCCGCGTACATGCAATAGATTCCAAGTTGAAACTGAGAGATGATGGCTAATTTTGATCTTCAAGCTCCTAAAATAAGAGTGACATCATTAGGCACATTTTACAATAAGAAGGTATCCCGAAATAAAAATAAACCGAATCCAACAAACCTCCAGGAGTTGAAAATGAAGATTGGGCAACATCACAGCTGTTTGTTCATCACATGCGAGCTCTTGACTTCATGTATATTCAATTTTCGTTTAAAGAAGGACATCTCTAGTTGATGACTGTTCTAAAATGCAGAATTATGATATAGTAGCCACTTTTATTTGCAGCCACTTCAAGTTCAAAAGTTTTGAATGTGACAAAAAAGAAAACAATTAATCAGTTACTAAACAACATTCAACATCATTTGTTCAGTTTAGTATTTTAACTTAGTTACTAATCAATACACAAACAAGTGTGTATTCATAGTATATCTTATTTACCTGCTTCTGTGTCATCATTAACTTAGAGTTTTGAGGCAGCTGTGTAAGCCTTCATCATCCTCGTGTGCTCTCTTTTAGTGACTTTCCATGATGCGACGTCGTAGCGCTACGTTGTAGCGCCACGGGTTTTCCCCTCTTGGAAATGGGTATGTCGCTACGGGAGTCGTGATTATGTAGCGCTATTGAAAGTCGCTACTGAGTAGCCACTTATCGCCGCGACAACCAATTATCCACTCATGGAAAAAGGAATGATGTAGCGCTGCAGCATTAGCGCACGCGCATTGTCAATGTTTGGATTTTCCGTTTCCTTCAGTTGTGCAATTTTTCAGTCGCCCGTCATTTTCATTAATCAAGATCCTCTGTCAACATGGAAGACAAGACTGTTTGGTCAAATTCAGAGATTGATACTCTCATTAGCTTATTAATTGATAGAAATGCATATGAAGTGCTGGACAGCAAGAGGCAGCGAAATATGGATCTTTTCCACGAAGTAGCACAAGCCATGAGTGAGAGAGGTTTTACAAAAAGTGCAGTGCAATGCCGCAGCAAGTTTAAAACCTTGAAAGCCAAATTCATGGCCACCAAGACAAAAGCTAAAACATCAGGTTAGTAAATTCTCCTAATTTTTAGATAGATATAAATCATTTTATTGGTATGTGTATGCTTGATAATTTATATCAACAATAATAATAATAATAATTAATATTGTTATTATTAGTATTTGTTGTTAATAATAATAATATTATTATTTATAGTAGTAGTAGTAGTTTATAATAATTATTATTAATACTTATTATTCCACACATTATTATTATTATTATTATTATTATTATTATTATTATTATTATTATTATTATTATTATTATTATTATTATTATTATTATTATTATTATTATTATTATTATTATTATTATTATTATTATTATTATTACTATTACTATTACTATTACTATTACTATTACTATTACTATTACTATTACTATTACTATTACTATTACTATTACTATTACTATTACTATTACTATTACTATTACTATTACTATTACTATTACTATTACTATTACTATTACTATTACTATTACTATTACTATTACTATTACTATTACTATTACTATTACTATTACTATTACTATTACTATTACTATTACTATTACTATTACTATTACTATTACTATTACTATTACTATTACTATTACTATTACTATTACTATTACTATTACTATTACTATTACTATTACTATTACTATTACTATTACTATTACTATTACTATTACTATTACTATTACTATTACTATTACTATTACTATTACTATTACTATTACTATTACTATTACTATTACTATTACTATTACTATTACTATTACTATTACTATTACTATTACTATTACTATTACTATTACTATTACTATTACTATTACTATTACTATTACTATTACTATTACTATTACTATTACTATTACTATTACTATTACTATTACTATTACTATTACTATTACTATTACTATTACTATTACTATTACTATTACTATTACTATTACTATTACTATTACTATTACTATTACTATTACTATTACTATTACTATTACTATTACTATTACTATTACTATTACTATTACTATTACTATTACTATTACTATTACTATTACTATTACTATTACTATTACTATTACTATTACTATTACTATTACTATTACTATTACTATTACTATTACTATTACTATTACTATTACTATTACTATTACTATTACTATTACTATTACTATTACTATTACTATTACTATTACTATTACTATTACTATTACTATTACTATTACTATTACTATTACTATTACTATTACTATTACTATTACTATTACTATTACTATTACTATTACTATTACTATTACTATTACTATTACTATTACTATTACTATTACTATTACTATTACTATTACTATTACTATTACTATTACTATTACTATTACTATTACTATTACTATTACTATTACTATTACTATTACTATTACTATTACTATTACTATTACTATTACTATTACTATTACTATTACTATTACTATTACTATTACTATTACTATTACTATTACTATTACTATTACTATTACTATTACTATTACTATTACTATTACTATTACTATTACTATTACTATTACTATTACTATTACTATTACTATTACTATTACTATTACTATTACTATTACTATTACTATTACTATTACTATTACTATTACTATTACTATTACTATTACTATTACTATTACTATTACTATTACTATTACTATTACTATTACTATTACTATTACTATTACTATTACTATTACTATTACTATTACTATTACTATTACTATTACTATTACTATTACTATTACTATTACTATTACTATTACTATTACTATTACTATTACTATTACTATTACTATTACTATTACTATTACTATTACTATTATTATTATTATTATTATTATTATTATTATTATTATTATTATTATTATTATTATTTTATATAGTAGTAGTCATAATAATAATTAATAGTATGTGTGATACATACTGATGGCAATAATAATAATAAATGACATTTTATTATTATTATAACGATTGTTGTATCAGGTAGTGATATTTAAATTATGAATAATATTTTTGGTGAAAAGTTATACTGTAAGTACTATTTGTTAATTTGTTAGCAGTACAATGCAGGCTGGTGCTGATTTTTTTTACTGACCAACAATTTTATATATTTCAGGCGAGCAGTCCATTTCTTGGAAATGGTATGGGAAAATGAATGAGCTTCTGGGTCACCGGCCAGCTGCTGCAGCTCTTAGTGGTGGTGTGGAGACTAGTGCTCTCGGTAAGTACATTGACAATTGTCACCATCATTATTTTAATGTGTTGTTTTTTTAATCTTGGGTTTGAGGTTTTCACTCGGCTGACAAGTGATTGAAAACGTTGGGTTACCATTCAATTTTTTTTTTTAATTTTTTCACCGATAACATCTAAAATAAAAAAAAATCTGATTTACAAACATAGTATTTCCAACTTGTAGATTAACCATAATAATCCAACAAAAGTAACGTAATAACCTGTTGTCAGTAAAAACATGTTATTGTATTGGGATTGAAACACAAAACCCTGTGTGCTTTCTGGATTTTTATTGCTATGTGAGTAATGAGCAAATAATTTGTGAAAAATGTTCCTTGTGAAATTGATATGGAGGATCTTAAGCCTCGTTTATAATATTTGGCTGCACAGGAGTTTTCATTACTACATTCATGAGATAGGTTAAATTATACATGGTTGGTCTAAAGAAAAAAAAACAGTTGTTGCCATGTTATAAATTTTACACATGTTACAATACAAAGACACCATGATGCATTGTATGTTCAAAATGTATACTACTACTTGCAGATGCTGGAGCCAGCACTAGTGCTGTTGTATGCGATCCGATCCCACAGCCAACTTCCCCCCCCCCCCCTACAACTTCATCTGCACCAACTACATTCTCACCGATACCTGAACTACCAGCTACATCACCAGCACCTATTCGAAATCCATTTCGCAGCAGAAGCTCAGATTCCTCAACCTCATCTAGACTCACCACATTCCAAACGACAGTAATCGAAAGTATTCAAAGGAATTCTGATGCCTTGTTGGAAGAAATTCGTGCCACCAGGTTGCAGCAGCAACAAACTATGAACGACTTTATGAACATAATAAGAATGACTTTACCTCGCCCCCCATCATCTCAACCTGCTACTTCTCCCAATTCATTCACACGCTTCTCAGCATCGCCTTTCATGCATGTTTCCTCTAATCCATTTGCTATGCATCCTATGCACCAACCTACCCCGCAGCTTCCTGTTCCATCTGCCCAACCAGCCACTTCATTCTCACAACCATTTAACCCACCATCACAACCATCTAACCCACCATCACAACCACCTAGTCTACAGTCACAACCACCTAATCTACAGTCACAACCACCTAATCTACTGTCACAACCCCATAACCCACCATCTCATCCACCGGCCACCCAAAACTCTGTGTATGACCTAATACAAACTGCTCGGGACTGTTTGCCCGAATAGTTGTTGTATCACAATAATATTAAATTTTGTAAATATGTTGTTTTGATTGTGTGGTGTTTGAAGTAGATTTTTTTTATCGTATACCATCATATTTCACAATATTCCGTGTCATTGTCTTTTTAAATACATTTCTTGTTCATAAATGCCAACTCTATTACATTCAATTTTTTTCAACTATACAACGGGCTACATGGAGAAGGGTTACAATATAACAAGGATATTTTATTCACAAACAGCAAATTATTAACCAAAAATATGTAATAAAATTTGCATTGACACACAACTTACTATTGAAATAACAAACTACTGAGTATGGTAACTTGCAATCACACGCGACGGTTACACGATCTTCGCAGAGGTAAAGTAGCTGCAAAGTGGTTCTTGAGAGCTTCTCTCAAAGCCACACCACCAGTCTCCACATGTTGGTCATTCTGAGCTGGTGGTTGCTGGTTGTCTGAGTGTTCCAGAGCTTCCTGTACATCCCCATGGTTCACAGGTAACTTCAAATTTTCACACAAGTTATGCAAGCAACAACATGTCATTACCACATATGGGCACAATTCAGTCTTACAATCCATGCGTTTGCAAACCATACGCCACCGAGCTTTTAGTCTTCCAAAGGCATTTTCGACGCACATGCGAGCAGCAGAGTGGTACACGTTGAAGCTTTCCTGTTCTTGTGTCAAGTTTCGTCCTGTAAAGCCTTTCACAATTCTATCAGATAATGGATAAGCAGGGTCGCCCAAGATGTGTAAAGGCACATTCGTACCTTCAATCTCTCTGTCATGCTTTGGCATATTTCGTGCTAATCGTTCAGATAGTGATGAGTTGTTAAGGACTGCAGAATCGTGCATGCTACCTGGGCACTTACAAGAGACGTCTCGGAACATGTACTTGTCATCAACTAGACCTTGTAACACGATGCTAGGAAACATTTTCCTATTAAGATAGTCAGCCAAACCAGTGGCAGGTGGAGTGATGGCAATGTGGCTTCCATCTAGTGCTCCGAAAGCTTGGCAATATCCATGCTGAGCTTCTATACGGCTTGCAATTTCAATCGCTTCCTCAGTTGTAGGAAATTTGATAAATGTGTCACTTTTTCGAGTCATTGCAACGCAAAAAGCATTAACACACCGATGTACAGTTGTTACTGAAGTCCCAAATGTCTCACCCACTACTCTGTATTCTGCACAACTAGCAAGTTTAAAAAGAGCAATGCAAACTCGTTTGAGTAGGGGAACAGCGGCTCTCACAGTAGCTGGCTCTGGAGCCAAGTCATCTCTTAGAATCTCAGCAAGACGTTCAACTTCCTCTCTCGGCAAACGAAAGTGGTGAATCCATAGGGAGTTAGGTGCATTTAGAAGGACTTCGTTGTACCAATCATTGCTTCTTGGCTGAAAATAAAGCAACGAATATCTTAAAATGATGGCTCCTAGAAAATATGTCAAGTGTAGCTAATGTACCAATTTACTGCCATTAGAAATGAAAACAGCTGAAAAAAAACAATGCTGTAGTGACCCTTGTAAAAGTTGCATGGGATTCTTCTGGTTTAGTTGCAGTGCAGATTGTAATAAGATGATGATAAAAACAGCAGCTATGATATTAAAGACGTGATGTAATTTTAAAACAATGAAAGTCTCAAAAGAGTTATGAAGTGGGGACAGTAAAAAAAGCAATAACTTTGCTTTTACAAGGTATATTCCAAGTCATGGCATAACTAACAGCTATAAAAATATACGGTTGATTTGATTTCTATTGACATATCTGTGTCAGTAATAGTTTTTGATGGAAATAATATTTGTGAAAGTGGGCTCAAAATTTTCATTGTAAAACAAGATTAGTAAAAAGTTGCATAACAGAGGCTACTAGATACCAAATATCTCTTCAACACCTGACTGCATCACGCAATAATGGCATTAAGGAGAGGATTAACACATCAAGTTTGTCTGTGAGCATGTAACAACAAAAGCAATTATATAGTAGACAAGTCTTACAAAGATGAGAGAGACGGTCATTATGTTATCAAGTTCAGCCATGAGATTAAACCTTTGTTTTGCTGGAGACAAAATGAAACAAGATTGCACTTGAAAATAATTCTACGAATTTTGTATTTTACCACAAATAGATGTACTCAACAGTGCAGTGTCTCAGAAGTTGGATGTATGTTGTATGAAATAAAATGTTTTTTTGGATAATGAAATGCCTAAGAACAACATAAATACACAAAATATCTATGCAATGCATGTAACATCATGATCATAATAATAAAACATGGAGGAGTAACCACTGACAATTTCTAACCAAACACTGAAAAACAATAATAATTGTTGTCGTTGTACAGGAGTACATGGACTACAACATTATTAATTGTTAAAAGAAATAACAAGTTTTTATTATCAGGCAAATTTATTATTATCATAATAATAACAATGATTAGCATTTATTTATTGCTATTATTATTATTATTATTATTATTATTATTATTATTATTATTATTATTATTATTATTATTATTATTATTAATATTATTATTATTATTATTATTATTATTATTATTATTATTATTATTATTATTATTATTATCAATCGTTCTTGATTACACCAATAATAATTATTAATAAATTTAATTTGTGAGTATTTGCACCTGATAATAATAAATAAACAATTACTAAACTAATAATAATATAATAATAATAATAATATAATAATAATAATAATAAAGTAGTGTTTATTGAATTGATTATTAATTAATTATTATTGTTCATAAATAATAATCATATCATTTATTATATTTTACTCAATTTTAAATCAATGATAATCATCATTTTAAAGTTTATTGATTTAAAATTGATTGAAAAAAATAATAACAAACAATAATTCATGACCAATAATACTCATCGATCATCATGATGATTATAATAATAATTATTATTATTATTATTTATTTTAATGATTACCCTCATCCACATTTCTGCTCGTCTTTGTCGTTTATTTGGGTTTTCCTCTGCATCATCATTGATCAATAGCGACATCATCAATTGGTTTTGCTCCCATTGAACAATAAGCATGTTTATCAAGTGTTGGTAAATGTTGTTGGAATTAATTAGAAACATAATAATATACAGAAACGTCAGAGGATCCATTTCGCTACTGCTCGTGTAACATCAGCAAATGTAACCTTGACCTGCTAATCAGTGATTTTTATTCCTCGGTATCAGTGGCTCATGGAAATGCGTGATGGTTTATCGCTACTCAAAACCAATGAGCCATGACGCTATGACGTGGCGCCACAATGTCGCGTCATGGAAAGCTACTAAATGTTAGTGATTGAAGCGGGAAAATAATAGCCTATTCAGGGACAATAAAACTGTATGCTTAGGCGATCATTGATACCCCCACTTGCTATTAGGTAATCATACTATAAATGCCAAGGCTTTTCCCCATTTTAATCATATCAGGAGTAAAATCTAACTTGGAGATAAAAGCCAGAGTTCAATCATTTCGGGATTGAAGTTCTTACTGGGTCAGTAAAGCTAACAATTAAGGACTTGTAGAATAACAACACTGTAGAACCACATTGTAATCGCTTGAGGAGTAAATTTCTTACTAGCTGATTAAAACCAGAGTTTAATCCCCTGAGAGTGATTTATTGACCTACCCACAATTTCTGGCAAAGTTATTGTCTGATTTTAATCCTTAATTACTCCTTCCAGCAAACACTCCCAAATTTTCTACTGAAATACCAAATATCACCCCTAATGATGCCAGATTGTACTCTTATATTAATCATTACAGTGTTTAATCACCTGTTTAATCCCAAATGTTCCACTTTTTTCTGTGTGTGAACCTTGCAACCTACTAAAGACCTACTTAGAGTACCATTGTACCATTTTGTGTACAATTGTTTACATCTGTAGTGAATTTTGGGGGCTTAAAATCCCTAGCTGAGGTTGGTAGCTTGCTGCCACCAGTTGTTAGATTAACCTGTTACAACAACAGCGTCGGTGAGATACCGAGTGAATGCTAGACAGAGTAATGATACTCTACAACCAATTGTGAGCCCTCCGCTCTGACGCATATATCAAAGTAGTTGAGTCCACATGCCTTTATTCATTCAGAATAAAACGAGTTAGTAACAATCCCAATTACAACTGATGATTATGGCCAAAGTTCTGCCTTTTATTGGCAGTGCACAGGAACAATCATCCAATTACAGTACAATATTGCAATACACACCAATGAGAGTAATTATATAAATACATAGCAAATGAGATGATAGTAAAGGGCTTAAAAGGAATAAGCACCCTGAGGTAGTAGGCGGAGTCATAGGCTCATAAACCAATCACAGCTCGCCTCTGTGTACTAGGTCTTTCTAGCTCTTAGTCCATCATCTTTGGTAAGGGGTAAGGGTGGATACTTTCGGCAGATGGCTCTTAGGTCCTCCCAGGCTACTTCTAAGATCTTAGGCTCCACTGACTCACTTCCTGCCAACCCAGTGAGGTCGGTATAGGTGTACACAGGCTCAGTATAGGTGTACACAGGGTCGGTATAGGTGTACACAGGGTCGGTATAGGTGTACACAGGGTCGGTATAGGTGTACACAGGGTCGGTATAGGTGTGTACAGGGTCGGTATAGGTGTGTACAGGGTCGGTATAGGTGTACACAGGGTCGGTATAGGTGGTACACAAGGTCGGTATAGGTGTACACAGGGTTGGTATAGGTGGTACACAGGCTCAGTATAGGTGTACACAGGGTCGGTATAGGTGGTACACAAGGTCGGTATAGGTGTACACAGGGTCGGTATAGGTGGTACACAGGCTCAGTATAGGTGTGTACAGGGTCGGTATAGGTGGTACACAGGCTCAGTATAGGTGTACACAAGGTCGGTATAGGTGTACACAGGGTCGGTATGGGTGTACACAGGGTCGGTATAGGTGTACACAAGGTCGGTATAGGTGGTATACAGGGTCGGTATAGGTGCACACAGGGTCGGTATAGGTGTACACAGGGTCGGTATAGGTGTACACAGGGTCGGTATAGGTGGTATACAGGGTCGGTATAGGTGGTATACAGGGTCGGTATAGGTGGTATACAGGGTCGGTATAGGTGTGTACAGGGTTGGTATAGGTGTATACAGAGTCGGTATAGGTGTATACATGGTCGGTATAGGTGTATACAGGGTCGGTATAGGTGTATACAGGGTCGGTATAGGTGTACACAGGGTTGGTATAGGTGTACACATGGTCGGTATAGGTGTACACAAGGTCGGTATAGGTGTACACAGGGTTGTTATAGGCATAAATATAGTCACTGTCCACTCGGTTAGTAGTTGCTAGTAATTCTGGCCATGTAATGGCTATTGTAGTGATGCCAAAATGTGATACTAGTTGTGCGCAGAGGATGTGTACGCTGAAATCCACCACACATCCTTCATACTGAACAGCTTGAGGTAGTGTAGCTCATGGTACAGTTAGGGTTAGGTTAGCCGTTCATGCTATATACATAGAAAAGACAATGAGTATCTGCGATGATAGATTTGTCGAGGATCGAAGTACTAATATGGGAGATCGTGAACAAAACTTCACTACACGATAGTACTTTTGCTGAGTGTGATTGTAGGAGAAATCTGCATAAATGGATTCACCTATACCTTATCTTTGTTCTTAGTAACAATCATGGTTGCTTCCTCCATCGGCTTTTTAATCCGGGCCCTTTATTTCGTCCTTCCATAAAAGTTCCCTTCACTTATTACCAATATACAAAAGCCTACATCAACATTTTCATAGTCAAATATAAGCCTAAAACGAATTATCTTTAGTATAGCTCAACCTTGACCCGCGATAGCTATCCTGTGCCTTATATGTATTGATAAAAAGGGTTTGGTCGACCCAGAATGACCGGGTCAGCAACCTACTTTTGAAAAATGAATTCCAAGGTCTAAGTAGCTGGCTGAGTGCTTGTAGCTCCAAACTAACAATGAAGACTGCGCTAACGTATGTAAGCACGCAGGCTATGGAAGCCACTCCTTGTAAGGATTCCACACTTGCAACTATTTGACTGAAGCTTAATGCTGCGTGTACATATAACACTTGTACTAGCAAGTGTTATGTTTCGGATAAAAGAATGATATTGGTTTGTCTTGAGCACAAGTATTTCACAGCCATTAGTTAGTGACACTGTCGTCATGCTTAACTGCTACTAATCTCACGGGAGCATAGCCTACTGAAAGAAACTTAACATTCTACAGCGAGTAAACTTGGTGATTGGGTAAACTTCTCACAAAACTTGCACAATTATTTTTACGCTGTCCATTCTGTGGCAATGGTCAATTTGCTCTTTTAAACTGTTGCTCACAAACTGTTTTGCGATGATGCAATAGCAAATATTAGTACAACATTTATGTATTGTGGTTGGTTAATCATGAAAGCATTGAAGTGATGTTGATCAAAATCTGGTACTAACCGCAAATAAAATGTTAATGTAATCCCATTGCAATTTTTCCAGAAAGCGACTGCTAAATGCCCAGAAAATTTTAGGTTTCTCCCACTTTGGAGGTTGATCATGAAAGCATTTATTTGATATTGTTCAAAATTCGGCACTAACCGCAAATAAATTTCTAATGTAATCCCATCGCAGTTTTTCCAAAAAGCAATTGCTAAATGCCCAGGAAATTTTAGGTTTCTCTCACTTTGGAGGTTGATCATGAATTGGTTGACCAACAAGTGTAACTTGTGTACTGCTGACCGGCCAATTATTGTGTTGTGTTGATTGGTTGAGTGGAATATTGCTGCCTACTACATAAAGCTGTGCAGATCTGAATCTGTTTTTAGGTCTCTGGATCTTTTACTTCCATTTTGACTAAATAACATCCTTGGAATAATGAGCTATCCATTTTTACTACACTTGGTAGTTCTTTTAAGTCCAAAACTTTGCCTTCAAAATAAAAGTTGATTTCGATCTGTGAGGTTTTACCCTGGTCACCTTGGGATGGGGTAATAGGAGTGGAAGGAATAGCCAGACTAACAAGAATAGTGAGAAAAGTAGGAGATAAAAGACAGGAGGCTTTTACTGGGGTGTTTGTGGGTTAAATGAGTTCTATTCATAGTAGGCAGTGAGAAAAAACTATTACAGTACAAAGATGGTCAGCTGAAAAAATCCTTTTGCTAGACATACGGAAATGTATTTACACAACTTGCAGAAACTTTCATCCATCTATCATTTGAATAAGTGGAACGCAGTAAATGAGAGTTCGTTTGTAGGATGGGTTCTGTGAGCTCATAAAAAAACACTATGCCTGTCAGTTTGACTGGAGAAGACAAACCGGTGGTCAGCTTACATCAGGCACTGGACCCTCAGTTGATCATACTTTTGGTACGAATGCAGGCTATTGGCTACTGATGTCAGCCGCTGCCTCACCACTACCTAGGGTATGTAAGACTTTCCCTAATATTATTATTACATCTTCAGGAAAATACCTGCAAATCTCACACTTGTTTTAGTACAACATGCGAGCAGTGGTAGGAACACCTAGATTTTGGTCAACTTGTGGATGCTTCCAACTAGAGTTCTACTACTATTTCTTTGCAAAAGACTTGAACAGGCTAGAGGTTAGTTGCTGTTAGTTATAAGTTTTTGCTATTGGTTACAGTTTGTAGTAATGTTTGCTGTTAACAGCAGTGACATAACCAGCAGAGTATCTGCATTAATTATTGTTTTAACTTGATTATAAATCATCGCGAGCTTCTGTGGATTGTTGTCTCTATTGATTGGCGCCAACGGCATGTATTTCCATAGCTGAAAGTTTCATTGCCTCTTTGTAAACCACCTCCACCGAGACAGTTACAGTCAAGGCTCTGTTTAATGCAGTTAAGCCAATTGGCAGTGCTGGATGTTTTTATAACTATCTTTTTAGTTTATGCCTAAAAATAAATAGATGAAGACCTTATAACAGAGTTGTTTGCTGGCAGAGAAAGCTGTGTGGTGACAAGAAATTTTAGTAGCACATTGGCTGTCAGTCAACGAATGATATAGATAATAGTTAATTATTACATTTAATTGATGTTATTATTGTGATTTGTTAGTGATAACAGAAAATACCAAGCTTTTGCTGAAATACTACCATTTACATTTTTTATTACTATAACAATCAATTACTTACAGTGATAAATCATTCGTTTCATTTCTATTGTATTGTACCATAAATATCAGTTTGATAAACCACAACCATCAACGTTGGTGATGTAACTAAACAAGCTAATGATGCCGTCTTATTAATGGATAAAGTGTAGCTTCCTGTTTCATTAAGCTTGCACTTTTGGCAACATTAGTATTTCAAAAGCAATTTCACTTACTGGCAAAGTTGTCGCCACAATTTTTGGAAAATGTTTTTCAAAAAGTCTCTCGACCAATTTATCTCCATCGTTACCAATAATTTGGTAGTGATATAGAAACCTACTAAATCGTCAGTGAAGAAACAGATGTAATCGCATCAGTGTTTTGTATATATCAAAACTCACTGTTTGCTGCTAAAACAACCCAACCAGCATGTTTCACCGCAATTGGAACCCTAATCAATGAGTCTTTACATTACAATGATCCAATTAAACTTTTGGCCATATTTTTATCATTGAAATGAGAAAAAAACAAAAAATATCGTATGACACAAAAACAGTGATATTAAAAAATGATGTAATGAACCAACTAATATTGATTAATTATTATATTACTAGTCATTTGATTATATATATTATTCTTCTTATCGAACCATTTCAAATAAATAACTGTAAAATTGTCTCAAATAACAATTCACACGTTTCTCTTACAAAGAAAGAGCAACGGTGAAAAAAACAGAGGTAAAAGTTTTTTAGTGATCTCATCTTTAAAAAATAAAATGGAGATTTGCTTGCATGAATTAGCGTCGCAAGCTTTGTGATGTACAAAAGTTTTGTAACACTTTTTGGTATGAGTTTGCTTACTTGTGATACATGTATTTTCTCTTCACCTAAAAGCACCCTTTAAAGTCTATTTTAAGCAGTATCAACCTTTGATAAGTGTTGTATATACAAGCACAATATGATTCAAAGGTCTGGCTGGAGGGGTATGATAGTCCCTTATTGGTGATAAACCCTCCCTCTGAGGCTACATGGAAACATATAAATGGCACATACTGGACAGAAGAGCCTACAGAGGTACATTCAACGCAGATTAAAATAACTTTCACCGCCTCAACTATCATATTGTTATTTTATTTTATTGTTACCAAGGTGATGCCGTTATATGCTTTCATCACCGATAGTTTTAAATTGAGAAGAAACTTATAGATCACCATTTACCTAAGATTGTGTTATTATTATTTTATTATATTATTGCTTGATTTTAATATCAAACCAATGCTGCTATATTGTTTTCTACAGATTGCCCTTCATAGCAACTGTCAAAGTATGCATTCATGACAAAACTGTTATTAAATATGAACATATGGCCATGGGAATACGTGACCACGTGGGGCAACCACGGGAGGTGGCGAACATGACAGGAGGTAACCATGGGAAATGGGAACAGGAAAGGAGGCTATCACAGGAGGAGGCGGTCACAGGATGATGCTTTTGCGACTGATTTAATGATTATTAAAATAAAAGCCGATGTAATAAGAAGGGATTATACGGGTCATAATGGGCCTGCTTGCTGGGAGCCAATCAGAATGTATTATATAAATCATACCGTAACTCCATAAGCATGAGAGCGTTATTAATTAAATATTAATAATTAATTATTACCTATTTTCATTTTATTTATAATAATAGTAACTAATAATAATAACAATGATTATTAATGAATATTTAGTTATTATCCTTGAAGTTATTCATTATTTTTATTGTGTGCATTATTATTCTTGTTTATTATTATTAGTTACTACACAGGAAACTGCTTAATAATCACAAAGCTAGGATCACTAAAATTTACCTTGTTTGCTAATTGGCTGGCTACAATTTACACGCACAAAATCATTCGTACGATATTGAAAGCTTATTATTGTGTCAAATTCTTTCAAAGTTTTGTCTGGCACCAATTCTTTCAATATTGTCAAAGAATAAGATAGAAAACAACATATTCCACTATTTTTAGCTGCTGATAGTTGGTTACACAGCTGATGGGCCCTCTGGAGATATCGCCATTGATGATCTTGTGATCAGCTCTTGCAGCAGATGTCCAGGTGCAGAAACTTACTCTACTTTTGCTAAGCAATAGCACGGCCTATCAATTTTAAAACCCAAAATCCTTACAGTTTGTTGTGGTATTGTATATCAACTACAGATGTTGTTTTTACCAAACATAACCAAGAAAAACTTATGCAAATAAGTATTGAGGTGTTAATGATGACTATATACTAATGTACTTGTTAAATTTAATTGGTTCACAGAGCCATTTAGCTCAACCAGCACATCACACCGGCCTTGCATAGCAAAGCAGAGTCAGTCATGACTCATGCAGATCCTGGGTAGATTGATGCAGATCCAGTACCGATTCGGGCCCGGGCAATTAGGTGCCAAGATTATTATAGCTGAGGATCTCAGGACCAGCCTTATCAACCCTAAGAGATGGCAATAACGAAGTGTCAACCTTCCACCCTCAAGACCTCCGGATCCTGACCTATGAAATCCCTAAAGCTTGTATGCCAGTGTAATTTGTGGTGGCTGTCCTAACTCCACCCACTTACCACTAGGCGCCGCTCTTATTTAGCCTTATGTACTCTATTATTACTTGTTACTTTATTTGTCCATATGATGTAATTTGCTGGATTCACTTTCTGTGCATGTGACTGGCCACCTCATTGTCTAGACCAATCGCTTTCTCTGGTTTTGCCTATAATAGGCTGAATAATCTATAAACCCATTGCATTACGTTTTATACTTTCTGCCAGGCATCTATGCATTTACTCTGGTGGATAGCTTCCTAGAGCTGTATGGTGAAAAATACATAATATTTCACCGAACTACACTGACCAGTGTGTTTGTGCTCCCACTAATTGTTGAAGTCTACCATACAAGTGGCACTGACCGATACGGTGGTGTCTCCTCTGGAGAGAGGTAGAATACTTGAGCATTCTGTGGTTCCAAGACCGGAATCTATTACAATATGTATACTGTAGTAGATTTTGTTGAAAGTTGATAGTAAACAGGTTTTTTATTATCCACCCTTTGCAAACAATGCGCTAGACTTCAGCCTACAGCGTTCGGTTAACTGCCAATTAGGTGAGAAGTTATACTGTGCCGGTGGCATGGTATGCAGGGCCGGTAGTGACCCTTGCAGGGCAGGTATTGACCTCTTATCGGCCCGGGATAGCTATATTAGGCCGGAACAAGATGGCCGACATAGCAGAGGAACCTTAAACCTGTCTGAGAACGTAGTGAACGCCAAAAACCGGAAGTATCGTTCCTCGGATTACCATACGAGTGGACCGCACGCTAGCTATTGCCTAGGAGCCCTGTAGGACCTATGATTGGACCATGGTCCTCTAGCCACTTGGCACTTTTTATTTTTAACCTATTTATCTTACCTGATTTTCTAACTATTTATATATTTGTTTGCATTGGTTGAATTGCTTTCTGTATTATTGATCTTTTATGAGTTATGGTAATTATTTCCTGCGAGTCCTCCTGTAAAAGGAGAGAATTTTGTCACAATCATTGCATTCATTTTCATGTCTTGCCACAATAACCCTAGAGGATTAATACCCTTTAGGACTTTGTCTTGTGAGGGTACAGCCCTTATTCAAACACCACTCTGCGTTGTCTGTGTGAGCCACGGGGTCTAGCCATACCGGGTAATTCTGTTGCTTGATTGCGCAGTTTTCACTGTCGAGCAGTACAGTGCCCCCTCTGGAGAGAGGTATAATATTCAAACTTCGTGGATGTCCGTGGAACCAGACCGGAATCCATTACAATATATCTGTTGAGTCTCACTAAATGTTTCACTGATGTTATTTCATTTTATCGATAAAAAAAGCTTCGTGTTTTGTTAAAGTTGTGCTAAACTAGCTTGCTAGCTTTTGTAGTTTTTGCCAATCCCAACTTGTTACCTATCTAACTAGTAGTTTTTGTTTCAGTTTCTAGAGTAAACTGTTTTATGGAGTCAGCATTGCTGTGT
Organism: Cryptosula pallasiana; assembly: GCA_945261195.1. NCBI lineage: Eukaryota > Metazoa > Bryozoa > Gymnolaemata > Cheilostomatida > Cryptosulidae > Cryptosula > Cryptosula pallasiana. The sequence goes on from OX183136.1 coordinate 36,305,031, forward strand.
TCAGATGGCAGTCTGTTCCACGAAAACATTAGTTCACTGTTTCAATTCCAATGGCTTCAAATTAAGGGTAAAACACCAACTTTACAGACAGGACCAAATGGTGACCATAGCAGTGCTGCAGGTCAAGGACATTATCTCTATCTTGAGACTTCTGAACCACGGGTGAGTGCGACTTGGTTTATTGTCAAATTTTTATAGCCTTGGTTCAACTGTTTGACTGCAATATGTCATATTTTTGTTTACTCTAGCGACCTAATGATAGAGCTAGGATCTACACAGAAATGTTAAGAGGAGGCAGGTATTTTATCCAGTTTTGGATCGTTGCCAAAGGATCAGGACTTGGAGGTTTGAATGTCTACACAAGACAAGAAGATTCTACATTCAACAGATTAGTTTGGTACTATAGCAAGAGATTCAATGATACTATAGAAACCTGGAAACCAATGCTAATAGAAGTGAACATCCTTCAAATTTTTCAGGTAAAATACTCAGGTGGAGTTTTATGAACATAGTAACCAGTGTCCAGCATTCCATTTGTATTTAACCCTAGAGGTTCTTCTGGTTGATTGTATACTACCATACTGACCTCAATGATGTAGCTTTAGAACTCACGGGTGAAACCAGCCATCCACTGTAAGTACTGTAGTAAAGATGAACAATAACTACCCCATGACAGTTAGTCATGGATATACCTGTACCGGACGCTATCCTGGGCCAGTGTAAAGATGGCCCACCTTAGCCCATCAGCTAGAATTAACCCAAGTAATTTTAAAAATCTAAAACTGAACCATCTGTGAAAGTTTTGACTGGCAGATCCAGGCTGTCCACAGACCAAGAATTTCAAAGATTAGCCACAACCTAGCTTACTGGACAGTCGGCCGGTGACTCCGCCCTTTGCCATTTGGCGCCTTATGTATTTAACTATGTGTATATTGTATGCTTAGTTGTATTTATTACTATTGTTAAGGCGTGGCTACACAGGCCGATGTTTTGCGTCGTAAGGCCTTGTGATGGGCGTTCCCGACGGGCGTGTCCACTTCGGCACATCGAGGGGCCTGTTCGTGAGCATAACCAACATGTTGGTCTATGCCCGATGCCGAACAAACATCGGCGTTCTCTGATTGGTTGAAACAAAATATTTTGTCAAGCTCATCACGTTTAACCATTTGCAACGCATTTCGGTTAGAATTTATGTCAACAACAAGCATTCACTGTTAACTCCGAAGGAACTATCACTTATATCATGTTATAATAGTAAAGTTTGAATAGTGAATTAATTTTACAAGGCTCATAGAACAGTGTTAACTGACAATTTCAACATTACTGAGTATAAATATAATAATAATTAAAATTAAAACAAGTACAACAATGAAATAAAATTCATTACTACATGATAATTTATTTATTTATTATTTTTATTATTATAACTAATGAATAATCACAATAATTTCGGGAAGATTTAATAATAAACAGAGCCACAAAGAAAAATATTTAAAGCAATGTTTTCATGGTGAACAAGACCAGCCATACATCACAATGAAATTGTTCTTCAATTATTAGTGTTTTTATTGTTATGATTATTATATCAGGGAAAAAATAATTCGTTATTGGAACTGAAACAGGCAAAAACCAGCACTTTGTGCCGTATGATTGGCTAGTTCAGTTGCAGCTCACTGATGCGCTCGAGTACATCGTCACACTACTTCGGCCTGTGTAGCCACCTCCACGAAACCACGAACCATCGTATAGGCACATCGGTATCAAGCCATCGGTGCAGTGTAGCCAAGCCTTTAGAGTTGGTTGTAAATTTATAAACTTATGTATAATTGGATGAGCTTTATACTAGGTCAGTAGGTTTTTGTACAGCAGCCTATAAAAGGCCTGTCTTTCACTGCATCCATTCTCTTTTCCTCTGCTGTTTTCTCGGTACATCTGTACTAGTTGATTGCCCTACTATGAGTATACTGTTTGGTGGATCTGAGAACATATATATACTAATTGCATAAAAAATTTGAAGTTTGAGCTTAAGTTGTGGGCTTCCTTGTGCTGTGAAGCTTTTAATCAACAATAAGCTTCTGTGAAGTTTTTAAAATGTCATACCATCTCGGTATCACCTCTGGGGAGATTCGATGAACAATGGCAAGGTCTTAGGAGGCTAGATCAGGAATTCTTTGGTAGTGCTGGCAGACTTCGAGCTTGTGGAGAGTACTTGTATTAAATGGACAAGTAGTCAAATGGTAAACTCTGTTTCCATCGTACGGATATGCTAGATTAATATTGCAGTAGATTTGCATAATCTAACTAATACAGTGCTGATGAAAAACATTAGGAAGCCTAGAATTTAGTATGGTCATTTGGATAACATGCATATTTATGCTATTTGTATTGCTGCTAACACCAACAAATTATACATTTTCGAGAAGCAGATTTTTTAAACTTTCCCATAGACTTATTATGGTGTTAAACCAACCAAAATCTAATCATTTTAGCTGGAGTGAACCGTGAACAAGCTTTTATCCCTTATAATCTTGTCAGCTAAACGTAATCTATCACCAATTGGTACTATGCTCGTAACGTCAACAATCATGATAGGATTTGCTCTAAAATTATTTAACCACAACGGAATTAATTTTTCAAATTCTTACCACTCATACTTGAAAATCTTCGTGAGCTTGAGCTGTTGTAGTGGTGTATAAAAGTTGCATTAAACTCACATGGCTTCATATCAGTTTTGGATAACCAACTGTCACCATGCCTCACCTGTCGCCAGAGAAGCGTTCACTGATCATCCATTTGAATGATCACCAGCAGAAGTCAGTCAGAGAGATAACAGAGTTGACCAAATGTAGCAAGTCAACTGTCCACCACACTATCAAGAGATGGAAGGAGACTGGCTCCACGACTGAAAGGGAAGGAAGTGGGCGGCCGCAGATGGCTACACCCAGAGTGCAGAAGAGCCTGGTTAGGCTCTCCCTCAAGGATAGACATCTCACCAGCCCTCAGCTGTGCACACAGTTAGAGGAAAGCACAGGAGTCTAGCTACAGCCCTCCACAGTGAGGCAGACACTAAGGAGGAATGGCCTTCGAGGCTGCAAGGCTAGGTGCAAGCCACTGCTCACCGAGCGCCACCGAAAGGCTCGGATAAAATATGCTAAGACACACCGTGCGTGGAGTGTTGAGCAGTGGAATTGTGCTTTATTTAGTGATGAGAGCAATTTCAATATCCAGAACCACACTGGTAATAACTGGATGAGGAGAAGACCAGAGTGAACTCTCCCCACGATCAAACATCCAACATCAGTGATGATATGGGGATGCTTTGCTGCAAGTGGTCCAGGAAGACTCCATGTCTGTGAGGGCATGATGAATGCAAAAAAGTACATAGAGTTTCTACAGAAAGTGATGATGCCGTCAGGAAATGAGCTTTTTTCAGGAAGATGGATCTTCCAGCCGGATACTGCTCCATGCCACACTGCTAGGACGGTCAAGAAACGGATGACAGATCACCAACTGGAGCCATTGCCTTGGCCAGCACAATTTCCAGATTTAAATCCCATTGAAAACTTGTGTATGAAGATATGGACTCTAGTGGCAAAGGACAAACCAACCACAAAGCGGCGGCTTATTGAGCTCGTCATCCAGTCATCGCTCAGACTTGTTAAACCGAGCTGCTCACCAAACTGGTGGAGAGTATGCCACGGAGGATCGAAGCTGTCATCAAAAACAAAGGGTGGCCTACTAAATATTAGTGAAAGATCACCGATCAGCAACAAAATCAACCCCAACGGCCCTTTTCAGAGCCACCAACTTTTATCAAGGAGTTTGTTCACTGATAAGTTTAATATGCGGCCTACAGCAAATGATGCATGGTACAGATCCCATAAATGTCTTCCATTTAAACTCATTATATTCTGGTAGAATTGCAACTCTGCCAGGCCCATTGGAAAGTTTACAACTTTTTCTTTCCAAAAATGTATAATTTGTTGGTGTTAGCAGCAATACCAATAGCATAAATGTGCATGTTATCCAAATGGCCGTACAAAGTTCTAGGCGTCCTAATATTTTTCATCAGCACTGTAGCTGACGGTGGAAAACATATATTTCCTAGCAAAAGCAGTAGATCAGTGGCTGTACGTGTGCTATTTCAGTATGTACTAGCGCTTACTTACTGGTAAGTCAGTTGATTGATGCACTGCTGGTCCGTGTGCCAGCCTATTGATTGCGTCGCTAGCAGGGTGTGCTAGCCTAAAATAAAGAAACAGAAGGGACTTCCTCCCAATTAATGATGGATGCTCACTCTTGATTGGCTGGCTTGAAAAATTGAAAGGAGCAGCCGGATTATCAGCCACAATATTTATAATTGAGCCTACTTTGGTCACAGAAAATACACTTAACATTCACAATTATATGAATGGTATTGTTAAATTTTTTTGATTTCTCACAATACAATGCTTCATCTGTTTAATAATACAATTAGTAGGTTAGGCTACTAATTATCACCATTGCTGCATTTTTATTTCAATTTAAAAGTCTCTATATTCTTTGAACTACCGATTTTTTAAATACACTCAATAAAACTTAAATTCTCCATCATTAAGCTCATGGTTTGAGTCAGTTCTAAGTGATACTATGAAATATGTACATATTGTAGGTTATATTTGATGGATGGAGAGGAGTAAATGCATTTGGAGACCTTGCTATTGATTCTTTGTACATCGATAGAATTGGAGATGCACAGGTTCAATCAGACCCTGAACCATTTGGTCTACCAATTTCTTGTGACTTTGAGGTTGGTTTTATATAGTGACTTTGGTCTGGTACTAACACCAAATAATTGTTTGACATACTGTAGGTCTGTCAATCATAAATCTTGAATCCTTGCCAGCCTCTATATCTTCGCATACTCAGAATAGTTCAAAGGTATGTTTGAGTTGGGTTCAGCCTAACTAGTAAGTTTGGTGAACTTTCCACAGCCTTATAACCTACTAAAGAACTACTTAGAGTACCATTGTACCATTTTGTGCACAATTGTTTACATCCTTCATATTGAACAGTTTGAGGTAGTGTAGCTCATGGTACAGCTTCGGATTAGGTTAGCCGATTATGCTATATGCATAGAAAGACAATGAGTATCTGCGATGAAAGATTTGTGGAGGATCTAAGTACTAATATGGGAGATCGTGAACAAAACTTCACTACACGAAAGTATTTTTACTGAGTGTGATTGTAGGAGAAATCTGCATAAAAGGATTCACCTATACCTTATCTTTGTTCTTAGTAACAATCATGGTTGCTTCCCCCATCAGTTTTATAATCCGGGCCCTTTATTTCGTCCTTCCATAAAAGTTCCCCTTCACTTATTACCCATATACAAGAACCTGCATCAACATTTTCATAGTCAAATATAAGCTTAAAACGAATTATCTTTAGTTTAGCTCAAACTTGACCCGCGATAGCTATCCTGTGCCTTATGAGTATTGATAAAAAAGGTTTGGTCGACCCAGAATGACCGGCTCAGCAACCTACTTTTGAAAAATGAATTCCAAGGTCTAAGTAGCTGGCTGAGTGCTTGTAGCTCCAAACTAACAATGAGGACTGCGCTAATGAAGGTAGGTACACAGGCTATGGAAACTACTCCTTGTAAGGATTCCACACTTGCAACTATTTGACTGAAGCTTAATGCTGCGCGTACATATAACACTTGCACTAGCAAGTGTTATGTTTCAGATAAAAGAATGATATTGGTTTGTCTTGAGCGCATGTATTTCACAGCCATTAGTTAGTGACACTGTCGTCATGCTTAACTGCTACTAATCTCACGGGAGCATAGCCTACTGAAAGAAACCTAACATTCTACAGCGAGTAAACTTGGTGATTGGGTAAGCTTCTCACAAAACTTGCACAATTATTTTCACGCCATTCATTCTGTGGCAATGCCGGTCAATTTCGCTCTTTCAAACTGTTGCCTGCAAACTGTCCTGTGATGATGCAATCGCAAATAGTACTACAACATTTGCGTATTGTGATTGGTTGATCGTGAAAGCATTTATTTGATATTGTTCAAAATTCGGCACTAACCGCAAATAAATTTCTAATGTAATCCCATCGCAGTTTTTCCAGAAAGCGATTGCTAAATGCCCAGGAAATTTTAGGTTTCTCTCACTTTGGAGGTTGATCATGAATTGGTTGACCAACAAGTGTAACTTGTGTACTGCTGACCGGCCGATTATTGTGTTGTGTTGATTGGTTGAGTGAAATATTGCTGCCTACTACATAAAGCTGTGCAGATCTGAATCTGTTTTTAGGTCTATGGATCTTCTACTTCCATTTTGACTAAATAAAATACTTTGAATAATGAGCTATTTATTTTTACAACGCTTGGTAGTTCTTTTGAGTCTAAAACTTTGCCTTCAAAATAAAGGTTTATTTCAGTCTGTGATGTTTTACCCTGCTCACCTTGGGAAGGGGTAATAGGAGTGGAAGGAATAGCCGGAGTAACAAGAAGAGTGAAAAAAGTAGGAGATAAAAGACAGGAGGCTTTTACTGGGGTATCTGTGGGTTGAAGCTCTGTTCATAGTAGGCAGTGAGAAAAAACTATTACAGTACAAAGATGGTCAGCTGAAAAAAATCCTTTTGCTAGACATACGGAAATGTATTTACACAGCTAGCAGAAACTTTTCATCCATCTATCATTTGAATAAGCGGAATTCAGTAAATGGGAATTTGTTTGTAGGATGGGTCCTGTGAGCTCATAAAAAAACACTATGCCTGTCAGTTTGACTGGAGAAGACAAACCGGCGGTCAGCTTACCTCAGGCACTGGGCCCTCAGTGGACCATACTTTTGGTACCGATGCAGGCTATTGGCTACTGATGTCTGCCGCTGCCTCACCGCTGCCTAGGGTATGTAAGATTTTCCTAACATGGTTATTACATACTCAGGAAAATACCTGCAATCTCACACTTCTTTTAGTACAACATGCGAGCGGTGGTAGGAACACCTAGATTCTGGTCAACTTGTGGATGCTTCCAACTAGAGTTCTACTACTATTTCTTTGCAAAAGACTTGAACAGGCTTGAGGTTAGTTGCTGTTAGTTATAAGTTTTTGCTATTGGTAACAGCATTTAATAATGTTTGTTGTTAACAGCAGGGACATAACCAGCAGAGTACCTGCATTGATTACTGTTTTCACTTGATTATAAATCATCGCCGAGGTTCTATGAATTGTTGTCTCTATTGATTGGTGACAACGGTATGTATTTCCATAGCTGAAACTTTCATTGCTTCGGCTTGAACCACGCCCACTGAGACAGTTACAGTCAAGGTCCTGTTTAATGCAGTTTAGCCGATTGGCAGTGCTGGGTGTTTCTATTACTATTTTTGTATGTTATGTGTAAGAATATAAAAATGAAGAACTTATCACGGAGTTGTTTGCTGGCAGAGAATGCTGTGTGGTGACAAGAACTTTTAGTAGCACATTGGCTGTCAGTCAATGAGTGATGTGGATAATAATAATTATTACATTTAATTGATGTTATTATTGTGAGTTATTAGTAATACGTAATTGAAAATACTGAACTTTTTGCTGAAATACTATCATTTACATTTTCTATCACTACAACAATTAATTACCTGCAGTGATAAATCATTCGTTTCATTTCAGTTGTATTGTACCATAAATATCAGTGTGATAAACCACACCCATCAACGTTGGTGACATAACTAAACAAGCTAATGATGCCGTGTTACTAATGGATAAATTGCAGCTTCCTGTTTTATTACGCTTGCATAGTTTTATCACTTTTGGCAACATTAGTATTTCAAAAGCAATTTCGCTTATTGCCGGAGTTGTCACCACGATCACTGAAAATTGTTTTTCAAAAAGTCTCTCGACAAATTTATCTCCATCATTACCAATAATTTTGTCGGGATATAGAAACCTACTAAATCGTCAGTGAAGAAGCAGATGCAAGCGCATCAGTGTTAATATATATTAAAACTCACTGCTTGCTGCTAAGACAACCAAACCAGCAGTTTCACCGCAATCGGAACCCAAACTTTGGCAATATTTTTATTATTGACATGAAAAAAAACAAAAATTATCCTATGAGACATAAAACATTGTTATTAAAAAAACGATGTAATGAACCAACTAATATTAATAAACTATTATATTATTAGTTGTCTGAGTCTGTATATTATTATATTCATATCAAACCAATTTAAATAAATAACTCTAACAATTCCTCAAATAACTATATTCAAACATTTCTGTTACAAAGAGCAATGCGTAAAAAAACAGAGGTAAAACTTTTAGCGTAATCTCCTCCTTAGAAAATGAAGTAAAGATTTGCTTATTGATAACATAACTTGCATGAATTAGCGTAGCAAGCTTTGTGATGTACAAAAGTTTTGTAAAAATTTTTGGTATGAGTTTTCTAACTTATGATACATGTATTTTCTCTTCACCTGAAAGCAACTTTTAAATTCTATTTTAAACAGTATTAACCTTTGATATATGTTGTATATACAAGCACAATATGATTCAAAGGTCTGGCTGGAGGGGTATGATAGTCCCTTATTGGTGATAAACCCTCCCTCTGAGGCTACATGGAAACATATAAATGGCACATACTGGACAGAAGAGCCTACAGAGGTACATTCAACTCAGATTATAAAGTTCTGAGCAGAAAGCTTGTTAAAGTATCAATTTTTTTCAAAGTTCATTTGGAACCAATTATTTCAATCTTGTCAAAAATGAAATGGAAAACGATCATTTCACTATTTTTAGTTGCTGATAGTTGGTTACACAGCTGATGGGCCCTCTGGAGATATTGCCATTGATGATCTTGTGATCAGCTCTTGCAGCAGATGTCCAGGTGCAGAAACTCATTCTACTTTTGCTAAGCAATAGCACGGCCGATCAATTTTAAAACCTAAAATCCTTAAAATTTGTTGTGGTATTGTATATCAATTACAGATGCTGTCTTTACCAAACATAACCTATAAGAACTTGAGAAATTAAGTTCCTAGGTGTGTTAATGATAACCATTTACTAATGTACTTGTTAAATTTAATTGGTTTACAGAGTCCTTTATCTCAACCAGCGCATCGACTGGTACTACCACAGGCCAGGTGCAAAGTTACTCATCCACCACCTATACAGACAGCTCAACTATTGCTGCTCTCAGTACCACTGCTAGCACTTCTTTAGAAATCAGAGCCGACGAAGTTTATACCAGGAAATCCGCTCTACCATCGACCATCAAAACCTCCATTAGAACAGACACTACTGACATTACTGATCATTCTACTGTCTCCGATTTTAGTACAACTGAAACCACACCACTTGTTTCTCTCTCAGATTTCAGTAAGTTACTTTTATTCTACTACTTCCTGAAAACAGATAAAGCAAAATGTTGCTGTTAGCCATTTCTGGCAGCCTATTATGTAGACTTTCTGAGATTGCTTTTTTATAGATTCATGAAGCAGTCATTCAGATTCGCAATAAGTAAGCAAAATCATCAATTATTCAAGAGGTTAATTCTAAAGAAGTGTATTATTTTGCCATCATTTGTGAAAAATTTTTTCCAAGACTTCATTCTTTTCAGACCATTAGTCTTGAAAACCTCTCAATTTCTATAAAAAAGCTTTTTGCTTATGTCGGACTTATTTGCTTTTAAACTTTTTATTATTGATTAATTTCTTTTGGTGAGTTTCAAATGAAGAATGTTCCATGAATGTTTCTAATTGCTTCTTGCCTCCTGCCTTGAGGTTTCTTTCCTCTGCCAATAGCTCAGCGTACGCAACTGCTTTCCAGCCAAAGCCAAACTTCAAATCAATGCGAACTCTTTGTATCAGGGAATCAGCAGCTAGCATACTTAGTTTAAAATATTAAACCTCCTCCCAATAAACTATTTGTAAATTCATTTTAGTAACATTTTTTCTTCTACTGAATCAAATAACACTTCACAAACAATCATTAAGATGTTCTCTCAAGCAGCCTGCAAGTAAAAGTAAATTTTTGCCTCACTATGTGAAATAACAGGTACCTCAATCACAGGAAGTATTTCCCAGCCCTGAGTGCCGTGCCTCATTGTTATAGAAAGAAAAAATGTTGTAATCAAGCAGAACATTGAGCTAAAACTAGCCTTTTTACCAAAACACTGAATAGTAGGAAACGGATGACAACCCATCAACTCAGGCTAAAACAAGCCACACCTTCAACTCAGACACAAAAAAGACAGATTATATAAGTACATGCCCACCAATGGCATTTTTGTTAATATTCTTTATGTGTGTATTACTGGCTAAAGTTTGCAGGTGTTAGTAAATATTTGATAAAACTGCAGTTGCATTGTATATGGCTGTTTTGTATTATCTAAAAACCTAAATGTTATTCTGTGTCGACAGAAGCGAAACTAACAGTTGTTTAGCTTTTCTCCTTTAGAATTTTGAGGAGGGTTGTCAGGTGATCAGAAATGCAACAGTTATTTTAAGGTGTGGTGTTTCGTACTGTGGGCCCGTGAAGGTTTGTGCCATTTAGTAAGCAGTTTTAGTGATTTTTGGAAGTTATTCTTGGGGTAGGAAAACCCTGGATGGAGAGAAAGAAAAGTAGTCGGGCAAATGCATGTAGAGGTATTTGGACAAGCAAGGGAGCTATTGCACAATGAGTTGGTGTCTTGGTGAAAGAGCAGTGGTCACCAGAGCCCACTCAGTGCATTGTTCAGTAATGTTATATGCCTTAGGTGAAACTAGTTAATTAACTTATTCGGTAACTTGAAAACTTAACTAATCAGTCTTTGCTGGTTTAGAAAAAAATATTTGTTTGTATTGACATTGCAATGTAAACACAGCTATTGTAGAGGACTTTAGTAGACTTTTGTAACCAACATGCAATATCTACCAAGAGAAGTGCCTCTGATGGCTTTTCAGCTCGAGGAAAACTCAACTAAACTTTCTCATAGGACAGGTTTATCAACTACAGGAGCTGTAGACTAATAATAAATAACAGTTACCATCCGGGCCCTTGGGTTACTTTGGGTTGGCATCAAGATGGCCAACAAAGCCATCAAAGCTTAAATAGCCTGGGTACTTCACAAACCTTTAACCTCAGCCTTGCCATCCTCAAATGTGGAAAACCATGACTGGCAAAGATCAAAAACTAAAGAGATGGCCAAGATAACTCCTGGCTGGATTGGACACCAAGCCATTGACTTTACCCCTTGACATTGGGTTTTTTATACTGTCTGCATCATTCCCTGGATGCTTGCATTTTTATTTGTTGTAATGATTGGATGACATGGTATAACCTTGTGTATGATTGGCTCATATGCACATAGCCAAAAGACTTTCTCTAATTTAGTCCATGAAAGACAGAAGTCATTGCATCAGTTCTTTTTACTGCTTATTGTTACCTACACTGCTGTATTTTGCGTTGTCAACGGTTGGGTGAATAAAATTGGATCAATACGACACACTGAGTCAGGTGTCTGAGCTAAAGTTTCATCTTAGTTTTGGAGATGGAATACCAACATCCTTGTAACGTATTTGGAGCCATACTGGTGCTGAATCACCTCTGGAGAAATATGGAAAACCGCAGTAATCAGCAAAAATAAGTTTTGTCTGATGATTATTGTTCAGTGGAACTCAAAGTAAAATGCTGCAATCCAGTACGACACCATTTGAGCTCCAAACAAATCAATTGTATAAAATAAATATAGAAGATTTCGCCAGAGTATCGCACAGTGAATAACTTGTTTTTGTGTTTGCAGGTACGGCTACAATCGTTCAGGTCAGCTTTTTAACTTTCACTGCTGGTTTGTTCACCTCATCCTCAGTTTCTGCATGGTGCATAGACCTGATGTAGACAGTATTCAACTTATTGTGGTGACAAGATAGAAATGCATCTCAGGAGCTGTCATCAAAGTTTAAAGTTTTAGAACCAAAAACTTGACATTTGTTTCCAGCTAATAAAAAATCTTCCGGTTCCATTCTGTGTTATGTAATATATTTTTTTACAATAGGATGAATAGGAGCATAGGAGAAGGAAATATGTTTGTTTAAACTGACACTTGTTACATGTTTTTTTTTTCACTGTTTCAAACTTGTACCCAGTTCCTTGTGTTTAATACACTTATGATGGAAGTTCATTACAAGCTAAATATACATGCATATATCAATAGAAATTACCTTCATGTTTTGATACATGGCATATGGTAGTGCATTATACAAGAGCTACCTGAAAGGCCCATATTGAGACACTCTGACATAAACTTCTCTACATACACAGAATAAGATGTTTGCTTTTCTCCGCTTACTTTGATTGTACAATTTGCTGACTTTTTCCAATAACTGGTGATTGCCCATCAACAACCAGTAGTATTTGCCTAGTTTCTCACAATTTGTGCAGGCTTCATTGTATGTGTTTATACATAATCAGTCCACAGCAATAGCTCAATCTTATTTCATCAAATAAATTACAAAGTTTCGATTGTACTGGGGCTGTGAGCTCTAACAGTAGTGCAAAGAATTGAAACAAAGCTCTGCCTTTTATAGGCAGAGTCACAGGAAGTGTTTGGCCTAGTTTGCCAAACACTCCAATCACACATAGAAATCACAAGAGTTAGCCAATAGTAATAGTTATAGCAATACTATCCAATCATAAATGCGTAAATATTTTAAAGAGAACTGGTGCCCAGAAGTGAGGGGCGGAGTTTATGGGTATCTTGACCAGTAACAGTCTAGTATATCTCCTTTCAGTAGTTCCTAGTATTTTACAGCCTTGGTTCCAACTTTTCCGACTTTTGAAGATAGTAAGCTCTTGAATGTGGGTCCTAGATGTTCTTAAGCTATCTTTGTTCCGTCAGGCTATGTCAACCATCTTGATGCCGGCCTGGGATAGCTACCCATAGCTGAGGTAACAATTATCCTGTGCCTGTATGGTTAAATATGCCTTTGTTACTTGTTTAAAGCAATTTAGAGTAACTACAAGACGCCGGACTTGTTCTATTATGTATATAGGAGGCATGCCTGTTGGTATCAACCATCAGGGGGACTTTGCAAAGTAGTGGTAGAAGTTAGTGTTCAGTAAAATCTACTACAGTACAGCAAGATGAAAACTTCCTAAATTCAAATGCTCTTAAATCATTTTTTTATTTCTTAAAATCGCAATTTTTGAATTATCTTAACTGCGCAAGTCAATGATTACAAGACATGTTATAATATGAGCAATATGCCGCAGGCTGGGAGACATCAATGCATTGGTTCTTGTTATGTTCTTTACTAAAGTTGTACCAAACTCTGTGAGGTCTTTCATACGCCAGCTTGCAAAAGTAGCCATAGGGGCCTGCAACAGATAGAGTATGTCCTGCAGAATTGATATGGTTAACAAATGTACAAATATACAACTGGATCATTAAAGCTATTGCAACCAAAATGACTACATAAATCCACTAAAATACAGAAAAGATTAAACTACTAATTATCACCAGCCACATTTTCCTAAAGGCTGTCCAATTTCTATTATGCAAACTCCATAATACAGTCAAAGAAGGACTCTAGGCTGACTAGACTGATTATAAACTGGTGCTGTGGATCGTACAGGTAAAAAAATGACAAAGTGGTTATCCCAATAAAACTGTCAACTTACCTGTGCTGATATGGGGAGAAAAATAGGAGAAGAGAAAGCAAGGGATTATGGCCCAAAAAAGAGAAGATCATGCTTGACCTTGCAGAGTTAAATGTATGAACACAACGTCGCAGATTTTTTTTCTAAATTTTTTGGGTGATTATTGTGTCAAAATAGCAAGACCAAATAAGAAATGTAAAACGAAGTGTCGATTGTTTAACTATAGAGTAACACTCACCTGTCTGGTTTGGTAATAAATGGACTCTAGGTATAGGGTTTATGGAGTTCAACAAAAACTCATTTCTCCATTGATTGTAATAATGAAAAGCATTGTCATCCTGTGCTACAAACTTGAGATGGTTAGCAAGCGCTTCTGGTGATGTGAAGTTTTTAACATGTATAAAACTGTTTGGTGGAGCTACGTGTTCATAATTTTCCATTGATAGTCCTCCTAATACAATTGGAATTGTTGTACTGTTTGATTCTAGAACTTTCCAAAGTTTTTCAGTTATGTAGTCTTGACACAAATTGTTTTCAAAGGCAAGGTAAAACATGTAGTCTTCCATCTTTACATTTTTTTCAGCCATTCTACTACTCTGTGTCAAGTTACCAAATGCTTTAAAGCAGTCTTTGCGTGCTGGTAATGAAAAGATTGTTATTGTTATATATTTGGATAACTCTAGAACATATTCCTCTCTCCCACTGTATATTCTTTTTGTTTTCTTAAGCGACTCTTTACAATGGGAAACAAACCAGAGAGCTCGAAGTGCTTTCATCCTGGGCTTTGGTTTGAAGTAGTGAATTGTTGGAGGGAAGATTCTTGTAACTTTAGGGATAAATAAGTGTGACTTTCCTTGGTTGTTTCTTTGAAATGTTACGCTGTAGTTAAACAAACCATCCCAATTTTTTTGTACCACAGTTTGAGGTATTTTGATTTGAGCTTCTTGACCAAAAAATGCCCAGAGTTGTGGAGGATGTTTTTTTGGTGGGTAGCCAGCTATATTAAGTTCCCTAAATACTGCTAGATCTCCTGCTGAAGGATCAGCACCGCCATCTTTTAGCCAGCATTTATTATTTCCATCTTCGTCTGTAATAATTGTCCATTTTTCTTTCACTCCTTGGTAATGATTCATGTTGACTATTATTCTTAATCTTGCTGCAAAATTTTAAATGAACAGTAACTCAGTTTTTTTTAAAAGAATCCAAAATATTTCCAGATTGGAGATAAACTTACCATGATTTAGTCTTGAATTGTTTGTGGCCGGCACATTGTGTAAATAGAGTATCAAAAATGCTGTTGACATTACCGCCATTAGGTATACTGAAGCTTTCTTTAGTGAGTCCATTAATGTTTTTGCAACTCAACTTTCTCCTATCAAGAATATTGGGTGCAAATTTACAAATGCACATCTCACAAGTCGGTTAGCACTAAACTCTATGTTGGCTATGCATCTGAGAGTGAAAAGCAAGTCGTAAGCTTTGTAAGCATTATAAGTTGAACAATAAATAGCTAGAAATACTTTCAACCCCATGTGGAGCTTCTTTTCTTGATGAAAAGAAAATTTAATTTGTTCAGGACTTATTTTTTCTGCTAAAAAGAGAAGTTTTAGATTATTGAAAGCGTGCCTCATTAGAGAAAACTGCGCCAGCCACCCGAGGGTAAGTTTTATTACTAGAGAAAACTGCTCCGCCTAAAAAAGTTTTCAAACAGTTAGGAAACCCCAATTTATTACGGGAATTTCCAGAATTTGTCCATTGTTTTATATAAGCTCGCAATAGTTATTTTTTGAGACTCCCCAGTAATAAATCTTTTGCACAGGTTGCCGCGTTTTTCTCTACTGGGGAAACACAAAAAAAAAATAGTTATTGCGGGCTTATATAAAACAATGAAAAAAATCTGGAAATCCGCGTAATTAAAAGGGGTTTCCCCAACATTTGAAAACTTTCTTAGGCCTCGCGTTTTTCTCTGTTATGTAGTTGTAGTTTCCTATAAATCAATGACTTGCTGAGGCAGCTCTGCTAATGCACCTATGCAGTGAGAGCTGGATATCTTGGTGGCTCACAACAACTAATGGTCACAATTTTTTCTTAGACATAAAAGGTAAAAGGTACAGGCACTTGTAAGCACTAGGTAGTGTGTAATGGTTTTCCCCGTATACAGAGTAGACCGTTACTGGTACATACAAGAGTGCTATATGATCTGGCTTGCTTCTACTTGAATGGTAGCGTGGCAGTAGAAGTGGCAAGGCTGATGTGGTTTATCCTGTGCTGGATATAACGGGATGCTGCTTTAAAGCAGGCATAACTGTATTCAGGCATAACTGTGTTCAGGCATAACTGTGTTCAGGCAACCGGCCACACAGATATCACAAGGTTGAAAGTTACAATGGTTTATTGCTACTCACACAAAAACAAACAATGTCTAATTGTACCGCACAAAAGTGAATGACAGACACAAGTGTAGAATAAGAACGGTAGTAACTATAGGCAAGGGTCGAGTGAACACTCAACATAAAACTGGTCAGAACAGTTCGCTTGCTAGTCCTACCTGAGTCTTCTACTATCGATGCGTCTTGTCCAAGAGTTGTCTAAGAACTCCTCTCTAGAACTGACGAGCTGGGCGGAATGCAAGAGTATTTACAACTCCTTTTGCATGATGAATTTGTTTGTGGTTGGGAAACTTTCAATGCAAATTAGGCATGATCATTTTCACAATTGCAGAAAACTTTGTCCTATCTGAATGGGTGTTGAACTCAAAGCCTCACAGCCACATCACCCAACCCAGTGGCTAAACGCATTACCCATTACCCAAGCTAAGCATCCCAAAACAAAACAGATATCTTTGACTTGATTTTCAAGAATGCCTACTTGGTGTAATGGTTAATGTGTTTTGCTACTGAGCTAAGTGGTGTTGTCCTAATGCCATGGTTTCAACATCTAGTCAGATATGAGGCTTTTTTGCACTTTTGGAAATGGTCATGCATAATTAACCAATCTAATATCCTAGCAACATTAACTTAGTCAAATAAGAAAACAAGCCAGAAAAGGTTCTGTAGTTTGTAATACAAAATAAGAATATTGGCGACTTGTTTGTCAAACAGAGTACAAAAAATAATAGGTGGTCATAATTCAATATGTCACGTATGCAACAGAACATTGTTTAGAACAACATAAGTATTCAATGAAATGTTATAGTTTACCAAATTATCATAAAGAAGATAACTCCCAAGTTTCAAAATAATCAAGAAAATAATAAAATTTAAACAGCTCTAAGCTGGAATAGTTTGTAAAGCTGCCCTTCAATTTACGCTTATTCAATTTTAATTTGAACGCTTGCAATGATCTTGAATTAGTTTTCAAGGATATAAAACCGGTCTATGAAAATGAAAAAAATCAACTCGCTTGTTATAATTTATTTTGCGTTCAGTTTCATTCACGACCTACGAACAATATGAATAAATACTCGTAGATTATTTTTTATTCAGTGAGTTAATTTTTGTTGACCCACGAGCTCCGAACAAAATGATTATGTATTGACTAAATTTATTGCTGGTCGGATCATTTTTATTGCAATGTGTTCGGCAAGCAAAGGTCGCAAATACTCTTGTCTCACCAGTGTTTAACCACTCATTTTTTTATTGTTGATATCTTTATATAGCTTCACAAATTTTTCTGAGGTTAGCAGTCTATTAATCAATAATGCACAGGAAAGAATTTGCTCTCAACCTTTACCAAACACTACTGAAGAGAGTCACTGAAAGCGGGGTGCTCACTGCTTTTTACTATAATCACTAGCTTGTAGGGTATTCCTAGTCAGATTCCAACTGCTAGTATTAGTATGGAAACCATTCAGAAAAGCAAAACTAAATGTATTTTCCTATATAGACTAGGATCCTCAATAAAGATCCGAGGTCAATAACAATTACACTTGTCTGTACAAATGCTTGTGGAGCGTTCCGTTAATAAGTGAGCTGAAATTCTTGAGTTTAATCCATTCAAATGTTATCACTGTATCCGTTGGGTTTAAATTTCACTTGTTTTTGCTATATGCATTTGTTTCTCACAGCATCAGCTCAACAGTTTCAAAGTTCCAGCTTACAGTCTTCTTCTGCTGTGCAACGTTTGAACTCTTACCAGACTTCAAACCTAGGCTGTAATAGTACCATGCCAGCCATTTGCTCATCCCAGCTCAGGATTGTTGCATAGGCTGTCTTGAGCTTTAGAGGTAAGGCTGGGTTAGACACTCAGGCTAATTTACCACAGGTAACAAGGTGGCTGAGGACTTTGACTCCTAATTGCATAGAGTGTGGGTATCATGGTTTCCTCTAAAACTGACTTTTATGTGCCGCGCTGACTTCATAGGATTTCTGTCTTTCGATGTAGGAGGGAGAGGGAGGGGATATCTGGGTGGCAAGGCTGAGAGAAAGAGACAAGATTCTGGTTACACAACTGCTTGATCAGGCAGAGTCAGCAGAGGTAACATGTAATCACGGCAGACAACTGCCAATTTGCAGTTCATAACACTGCCAAGCCGAGTGACTGCAGCTTATCCAATGACTTCGTGTGGGGTTGATGAAGGACATTATAGTGAGAAGAACGAGAGGCCATGAGGGTGTAAAGGGTAAGGGAGGGAACCATGGGGGAGTAAAGGAGTGTATAAAAGGTGAAGGGAAACAACGAAAGTAGCGCATGTTCACATGAATCTATGACAGTACAGTTAAACAGTTGTTTATAGTATATCACAAATCATGCCTGTTTATTTTAGAAGTTTCACAATTTAAAGCCTTTTGCCACAGCCTTCACTAAAAAACACAATCATGTTAACTTCTGACAGGAGTGCACAGGCTGCGGTCACTCTCGACTGAAGTGAACCGCTCTAAACTAACTTTGGATCAGGCCTGTAGCAAGCAACTTGAACTAATTCTTAACTCGAATTAAGGGATTTAAAGACATTTCTGGATCAGAATCAACTTTAGTAACTTTTCTAAAAAAAGTATGGTAACCCACCAGACTAATAACACACTACTTTAGCCAAGTAATACAATTTTATTTTTAACTATACGCTAGAGTTCACATCAACATAATAATGTGAAGTTGCCAAATCCAAACTAATTCTAGGTATAGCCACAAAGCATGCAGTATTTATAGAGAATATATATATGCAAATGAATGAGTTGAAATTAAGTGTTGCCATTGGCTGAGCACAACCCTGCCCATTGGAAAACAGCACCAAGTTGAGTCGAAAAACGTTCACAGTACATCAGCTTGCACTTGCCCAATAAGCTCCATCTTTTTTGTAACTGACACACTCTTAAGTATTCCTTGAAGCGGCAGGCTTTAAGCATTATGGAATCGATTGGCTTCCCAGGCAGTGCTACTAATATCTATATCACCCAAATGTACTGCCAAGCACCCAGTCAGGGTGGCTCAGTGGCGAGGTGTGTGGCAAAAACTGTGGGGGCACTTGGACAACTCTATTTTGAAAAAAAATTTGCCCAGTGGATGAAATTTATGCAAATCTATTACAAGATTACATAAAAATGTGAACTGATTTTTCCTCCATCTTCAAGTTACTGATTATAATTGACCAATCATAACTGCTGCTGCAACAAAAGTTATGTGATTTTCATGCTAACTTTAACTTACGGTGTCCATATTACTCAATGCAGTTGAAGGCATTTGCAAAATGTCAAAAATTAATAATGGCTTCCATCCAATTTTTTGCCCTGAACCTCACATATGCATAATAAAGACAGTAACATATTTTGCTTATGCATTCTTGAATATAGCACGGTAGCTACAAGCAAATGAATTTTTTGAGCTTCTAGTTATAATTTTAAACGTCATATCCCAGACGTTTCATTCTTTTAACATCAGTTCACAAGTAAGCCTCTACCACAGAAAAGTGCTCAACCACGAGCACACATCAACTCAAATGAAACCCATGATTCTGATGAATGAGCAACCTGAACCATTTCAGGTTGTAAACTCGATCAGAACTGATACGAACGAACAAAATTGGCGTGTAGACTCTACTGAGTAGCCAAAATTAATGATCATTGAATAAGAATTCAAATTCTATCGCTGCGCTTACTTTTTGATTATCAAATTTGCGTGTCAGTTGGTAACCGCGTTAGAATTTGGAAGATATCACCAACCCGCTTCCTATTATACAAAGTACTGTAAACTGTCCCACATTGAGTATGCATAAGAAATTAGACAAATAATTGGTGGGAAAATGTGATATACAATGAAACAGACAATAAGAGAAGTAAACATCTCGAAACAGCACTAGCTACTCTAGTTGGTTTTTTTTGTGAAATGTGAGCTTATACTTACTTACTTTATACTAACTGCTGTTTCACTTCTTTCTCTGACTTTTACCTCCACAAGTAGTAGGTTGTCCTATTTGTAGTATAGCTCACCAGTATGTCTTTATTCAACAGACCAAAAAAAGAAGAATAATTTGTCTGGTGGATGACCAAAACTGACTAGTAGAAAAGTCAAAAAGTCCGTGCTCTACAGGCAGCTTTGCCCAATTCCTCCCAACTGACTAAATCAGTCTGAAATCCGAGCTAAGACGGACTAAATCCGAATGGTTGAGAACCCTGGTTTTGTTTCGGTGTTTTCTTTTGCACTGGTTTATATTAGGTTGTTTTTTTCTAAACAGAGCTGGTAGTGTATGATTGATACAACATGTTTGTGCTTTGTTATTCAGTTAAAGCTTTCGCTAAAGTTTTGTTTGGAAATAATTGATTACAGAAATTTGAAGTAAGTTTTGTTTATGCCATAAATTTAGTTTTGCAAATTAAACCATTGATGAGCATATCAAAACTGCACAAAATGAATGTGCCCCCATAAAGCACCTGTCGGATGCTGACAAAGGGGTAAAAGATTAATTGCTGTTCATTTAGCATCACAGTCTTTTAAAAAGTCAGCTAGTTAACTTGCCAGTTAACTCTCTGGCAAGATTGTGAGACCTAATAAATGAAGTGCTAGCCATTATGTGCAGAACAGA
This sequence comes from Cryptosula pallasiana, assembly GCA_945261195.1. Lineage (NCBI taxonomy): Eukaryota > Metazoa > Bryozoa > Gymnolaemata > Cheilostomatida > Cryptosulidae > Cryptosula > Cryptosula pallasiana. Next base: position 36,325,678 of record OX183136.1, read on the forward strand.
GCAGGGAGTGGCTCTAGCAGGTGTAGCATCAGAAACCACTGGAAACAATCTCAGCAAATTGTTTTATCTGGAAAGAAAAAGCATGCCTTCGGAGTTCATGTTATTAACACTGTCTCTTATGTAAATATGATGGGGTAATAAAGCAATGAGGGAGAACCTCTCTCGCCACAAGCTTTATGAAATAACCCAGTATGGGAATACGGGAAGCACTTGATGCATTCAAAGTGTGAACAAATTTTCGGCATGTCGTTTGAGATTTTCCAGTAACATACTGCTTTTCATGTCATATCCTTACAGTGTGTTAAGTGCATAGGTTTTGTTGCGGTAATGGCTGACTTTTTTTTAATCTATCTTATTTTCATTGTTGTTGGGCTATCAGATGTTTATTTGCCTTCATTTGAAAAGCCATGCCAAAGAGAGGAGCTCTCTCATTTGTTTTTGTTTTTTCAAAAGAAATAGCGATGCCCAAGTTGGTTTTCAATCTTTGAGGAATTACATTTGGTTTACACTAGAAAATAAATGTTATATGTATACTGCATATGACTTGAGTTTGTTAGCTTGGATAATTCACTCAGCAGTCCAGATACAGATCAACCGACAATCTACTTAGCAGTTGTCTTCTCTTGCATCATGAAACAGGGTTTGGCTGCATACCATAACATAACATACCATAACAGCCAACGATTATTGTAACGAAAGTTCAATAATAACTGTGAGAAAACATAATATAGGACTCGCTGTCCGTGATGTAATTTCAATAATAACTGTGAGAAAACATAATATAGGACTCGCTGTTCGTGATGTAATTACAATAATGAAAGTGGGAAAGTATAGTATGGGCCTCGCTGTTGCTGAGCGCGTTTCCGCTGTCTTGTTCGGTTGCGATTGGCTGTTTCGGGGGAGCCTGCTCTACGTGGTCCAATCGGAGCGCGGCAGTGCCTTTCATCTCCTTACGTTTCTGGGCGTGCAGACAATCATTCTGATCAGCCACCTTGAATGTGAGCGCCATGTAGCGCAACTTTTCCTTGATAAACGAATAATCAGTATCAGAATCAGAATCATTAATAACTGCTAAAGGAGCCAAAAGGTTCGCATACATTTTTCTACACATTGTTTTGTCCAGGCATTATTTATTCAGCATAGTGTTGCATGTTCTGCGGTTGGCATAGTTTCAGTCATTATTACCGCGTTTCCCTTTACGTTCGTTGTATTTTGTGTGATGTCTTTGCAGACTTCACGGCTACAGTTATCCAGAATAAAGTCAGTGACTTCATCCTATGCAGTTGTTGATATGAGTAAATGAGAACAAAGACGGGTCTAGCGCCGATACGCTATAGTGAAGTCTTATTTCCTGAATGAGATGAAGAACCTCTAGAGAGAAGTATCCAAGTAACATTTACTATTGAGCCTTCGTGCTACCCACAGAGCTGTATAGCTACCCAAGTAACATTTACTTTTGAGCATTCTTGCTACCCACAGAGCTGTATAGCTACCCAAGTAACATTTACTTTTGAGCATTCTTGCTACCCACAGAGCTGTATAGCTACCCAAGTAACATTTACTTTTGAGCATTCTTGCTACCCACAGAGCTGTATAGCTACCCAAGTAACATTTACTATTGAGCATTCTTGCTACCCACAGAGCTGTATAGCTACCCAAGTAACATTTACTTTTGAGCATTCTTGCTACCCACAGAGCTGTATAGCTACCCAAGTAACATTTACTATTGAGCATTCGTGCTACACACAGAGCTGTATAGCTACCCAAGTAACATTCACTATTGAGCCTTCTTGCTACCCACAGAGCTGTATAGCTACCCAAGTAACATTTACTTACTATTGAGCATTCTTGCTATCTACAGAGCTTTATAGCTACCAAAGTGAACTTTAATTACATAGTATAGGTATTTCACATACGTTGTACTTACTTTGATCAGTTTTACGATTTTACTGTTAATCAAGACGTGACTGTTCGGTGTGAGTGTCTTCCTGTGCAGAATATTCTTTCATCCTCCTAACCTCACTGCTGCGCGCCTTTTGGTCCATCTGGGTTGGTTCCTCCGGCGCTGCCTTTTGTCTCTGGGTGGATTGTCGGATTTGGCTTAGCGATCGTGTGGCCATATGTGCGAAACCACTTTCAGTAAAGTTGATATAGCTTCACAATCGTATTAACATATTTTGATGTTCTCATCGGAATAGACCTTTGTTTGGTGAATTTTGTTTAGTTCACAATCATGAGTGAACCAGAGATGTCAGATTCTCAAGAATCTGTTTTAAGACAATCAAATCGCCTCAAATCAAACAGGATATCTGTAGAGTTTGCAGAGGCAGTAACAAAGTATCTTGAATCCATAGAATCATTTTTTGATACATATGACGCAGAGAAGGATTTTGAGGAATTCGCTTCCCAGTTGAATGAATGGCATGATGAGATAGAAGCCCAATATCAGGCTCTCAATGAGTTAAATGACAATAAAACACCTGAATCAACTCAAAATATGTATGATACATTTACGAGTGAGGTAGCCGACTCTAAGACAAAACTATCGCAGTTAAAAGAAAAGAAGATTGCTGATGAAGAGTTGTCTGAAGTTCAACAACAGATAGATCAAGCTGCAGCCGCTTATGAGGAGCGACTAGCTAAGTTCAATGCTCTTATGGAGCGAAAGAAACAAAAACAAGTGCAATATGTACAAGCAAAGAGCTCGAGTTCTGATGCCACAGGGAAATCTAGTTCCACCGATTTGGATGTCATGGAGGTAGTGGACAGACTCTTCAAAAACCTCGTAACATCCATCAAATCGACCAAGCGGAATTCTCCAGAACCAGCTGTTTACAAAGGAGACCCTGTTGGCTTCCAAGACTGGGAACTTGACTTTGATGCATTTGTAGAATCAGAGAGCTTACAAGGAAAAGAGCCTCTAAGATTTCTTAAGAAGTACACAGATGGGGAAGCCAAGAGAGCTATTAGTGGCCATTTCATAACCAATACAGAGCAAGCCTATCTCGATGCAAGAAAAGAGCTGAAGACGAGATTTGGTAGCAGACATAATGTGAACAGAGCATTGAGGAAGAAGCTGGACGAATTTCGCAAGATTGGATCTAAAGACACTAAAGCCTTGAGGGAGTTTGCCGACATGCTGACACACGTCAAGTCCGCAATGGGAGACAACCCTGAACTTCAATCGTTGAGCCACAGTCAAGAAAATGAAAGATTAGCCAGCAAACTACCGGATTTCATGATCAGAAGCTGGGCACGTAAAGTAAAAGACATGAGGCACGACCAGTTTCGATATCCGTCTTACGCAGAGTTTGTTCACTTTGTACAGGACCAAGCAGAGGTTATGGATGAACCGCTGCTGAAAAGCTTGAACAGCTCTCAAGAGACAAGAAAGCCGAGGTTGGCTCCTGCTCATCACAGATCATTCAACACAGACACACAGACACACACAGACACACATAACAAGTGTAGATGTTGTTCAAAGAACCACAGCACCACAGAGTGCCACACCATGGGGCGAATGCCAAAAGAGAAAAAAGAACAATTTGTGAGAGAAAACAGACTTTGTTTTGCTTGTCTACAGCCAGGCCATCGCTCCAAACAGTGCTCATCAAAAGCTTCATGCAGGAAATGTCAGAGAAGCCACCCCACATCACTTCACATAGAGGATTGGGTCCCGAAACCTAAGCCGCCAGACTCCGTGGTATTAGAGTCTACGGAAACCGAGGGTAATGTGAAACAGCTTGTGACTAAGGCTACCAGCATAGTCAATAAAAAGATTGTGAGTATGGCTGTTCCTGTGTATATCTCAACTGATGACAACCCGGCTGCAGAGAAATTGGTGTACGCCATTCTGGATACCCAGTCAGATACCTCCTATATCACCAAAGAAACAGCTCAGTCTACGGATCCGCCTTTCACTAATGAGACGGTGACGATCGACACTCTTGTCAGTGAATCAACCGAATCCATAAAGAAATATTCTAACCTAAGAATTAGAGGCTACCAACAGAAAAGTTGTACAATGATTGATGCTTACGAGTGGAGTAAACTTACTGGTAACCCGGAACTGATTCCTAACAGTCTCACTGTAAAACAATATGATCACCTAAGAGAACACGCAGACAAGCTTCCACCACCACTGGACATACCCATTGGATTGCTGATAGGAACAGATGTTTCTGAAGTGTTCGAACCCCTGGAGACTGTAACTTCTGTGGTAAAGGGACAACCCTTTGCCCAAAGGGGAACTCTAGGATGGACAGTCATAGGGGGTACTTGTAGTGGTGATGGTCGGAAACAAGTGAAGCGTACAAGATTGGTAGAGCCAGACGAGATAACCATGGTGTCTCAGGAGGACTTCAGATTTCTATCTTTAATGGAGGACGGCACTCATAGGAATAGTCAAGGTTCCCTTGAGATGCCATTGCCATTCAGAAGTCGACCAAAGCTACCAAACAACAAGGCACAAGCCGAAAAGAGATTACAAGGCCTAATGAGGAAACTTCGAGGAGACGAAGATTTCGACAAAGAATATCGCAAGTTCATGGATGAGTTAATCGAAAAGGGCCATGCAGAAGAGGCTAACAAAGAACCAGCACAAGGTGAGGTGTGGTACATACCACATTTCGCTGTTAAACATGCCAAGAAAAACAAGATCCGAGTGGTGTTTGATTGCAGTGCCAAATATGCTGATACTGCCTTGAACGACCATTTGCTTCAAGGACCAGATCTAACCAACAACATGTTGGGAATCCTGCTAAGGTTCAGAAAAGAGAACATCGCTGTGGCATGCGATGTCGAGAAAATGTTCTACAACTTCCATGTGAATGAGGGAGACAGAGATTACCTCCGCTTTCTATGGCTGGACGAGCATGATAACATGAAAGAATACCGTATGACGGTTCATCTATTCGGTGCTACGTCTTCTCCTGCAGTCGCTACCTTTGGGTTACAGAAGCTTGCAGACGACAAGAAAGAAGAGTACCCACAAGCAGCACAGTTCATCAAACACAACTTTTACGTTGATGACGGCATCACCAGTATGGCAACAGTGCCCGAGGCCAGGAATCTCATACAATCCTCTCGCAAAGTATGTCAGGAAGGCAATCTCCGCCTGCATAAATTTATATCTAATAGCCAGACAGCTCTGGAAGAGTTACCCGACTCAGAAAGAACAGTAAAGACAGTGGACTTGCTGACTGGACAAGATACTATACAGAGGACCTTAGGACTTGAGTGGAAAGTGGGAGCTGATCATTTGACCTTCAACAGCAATGGATTTGTCCCACAACCCATGACCAGGAGAGGTGTACTTTCCACTGTGAGCCAACTCTATGACCCACTAGGCTTTCTGTCACCATACACCCTCAAAGGCAAACAACTCCTTCAGACGATCTCCAAGCACCAAGTCGAGTGGGACTCAGAGGTTTCAAAGGATCTGGTAGGTCCATGGACTGAATGGCTGTCCGACTTAGAAAAACTAGACAAAGTCAAAATAAACAGGTGTGTGAAGCCAGAAAGTTTTGGACACACCACCAGAGTTGAACTACACCATTTCAGTGACGCGAGCGCTGATGGGATTGGAGCATGCTCATATATCCGCCTGGTCAACTCAAGACAGCAAATACACACAGCCTTACTGATGGCCAAGTCCAAGGTTGTACCAAGCAAGGGTGTGAATACGATTCCACGCTTAGAGTTACAAGGGGCCGTCATAGCAACACAGCTCAGTGCCATCCTGCGCAGAGAATTGGATATGGAGATTAACGCAGAACACTTCTGGTCGGACTCTGAGATTGTGTTAGCATATCTGGCCAACCATAAGAAGAAGTTTCACGTCTTCGTGGCCAACAGAGTAAGAGCCATCAACACGGCTACAGAAATAGAGCAGTGGCACCATGTCAATGGGACAGATAACCCTGCAGATATAGCTTCCCGGGGTATGAGTATTGAGCAACTTACACAATCAATGTGGTTTGAAGGACCTACATTCCTAAGACATCCCAATCTCGAGGGTAGACTTGAGAAGGTTCACAGGATCGACCTTCCAGAAAGTGACCCAGAGGTACAAAAACAGAGATTGACACTGGCCACAACAACAACTGCTCATATCTCGAACAAATTCATGCTTTTCGGAAGCTGGAGAGCTCTGGTTAGAAGCTTTGCCATCCTCAAGAGGTGTCTGCGAGATAGGAAGTGGAGACATCCAGAATTAACAGTGTACGACCTTCAAGAGTCGGAAGCATTCATCATCAAGGCGAGCCAAACTGCGGCTTACTCTACAAAGGAAAAGGTGCAAATGATCAATAGCTTACACCCAAGACTTGACAGTGAAGGCATGTGGAGGATTGGTGGGAGAATGAAGGCACAAGGACCATTAGTAATTCCCAAGAACAGTCACTTAGCAGAATTGCTGATTAGACATCACCACGCCAAAGTTCACCACCTTGGTTACCGCAGCACACTTTCAGCGGTGAGAGAGGCTGGCTACTGGATCATTAGTGGCCCAGCACATACCAAGAAGCTTCTTGGCCGATGTGTCTCTTGTAAACGACTGAGGGGTCAGACGGAAACACAATTAATGGGTAATCTGCCAAAAGAGAGAACAGAGGCATCACCCCCATTCACCCATGTGGGCATGGATTGCTTCGGTCCCTTCTATGTCAAAGAACGTCGGAGTGAACTCAAAAGATGGGGCCTTCTGGTGACCTGTCTCTATTCCAGAGCAGTTCACATTGAGGTGCTCGAAGATATGACTACTGACACACTTCTCCAAGCTCTGAGATGCTTCATGGCCCTGAGAGGCCCGATCAAGTCAATCATTTGTGACAACGGAACGAACTTCGTTGGTCTACACAACTTGTTGGAAAAGGAGACAGCAGCAGTCGCACCATGTCTGAAAGAATATCTTCTCGAGAATCAGATTGAATTCAAATTCAATTCACCAGAGGCAAGCCATCAAAATGGAGTCACAGAAAGACTGATCCGTTCCGTTCGTGCTGTATTGAACAGCATAGCACTGAAGCACAAGGGACGCATTGATACCAAGACTTTGAGAACCACTTTCCATGAAGCCGCCTCTATTGTCAACGACAGACCTCTAACAGCCACCATAATCACTGATCAGGGAAAACAGGTTGTCACGCCAAGTCGTCTCATCACCATGAAGGATAAAGCTCTAGTAGCAGCACCACCCGGTAACTTTGCCAAGGAACTGTATAGTAAACAGAGATGGCGAGCTAGCCAACAACTAGCTCAAGAGTTTTGGTTAGCTTGGAAATCTGAATACCTCGACTCCCTGCAGGACAGGCAGAGATGGACTACAGTAAAGGAAAATGTCAAAGTCGGTGACATCGTCATTGTCAAGGACGACAGTCCCAGAAGCACTTGGAAGATATCACGGGTAACAGAGGTAAAGCCAGGAGACGATGGATTGGTAAGGAATGTGACAGTTCAGGTGGGCAATAGACATCTTGACAGAAATGGCATCCCCATAGAGTCCGCCACCGTTCTGCGGAGACCAGTTCAAAAACTGGTAGTACTTCTGAGATGTTAGAATGTTGAAGTAGTGACTTACAGTATATAGTTTCTTGTTAGATTTTATTTTATTGATTATCTAGAGGATTTTCTAGTATAAAAACAAAACAAAAAAAAATTTGTTAGAAAATTTTGGTGGGAGTGTAACGAAAGTTCAATAATAACTGTGAGAAAACATAATATAGGACTCGCTGTTCGTGATGTAGTTTCAATAATAACTGTGAGAAAACATAATATAGGACTCGCTGTTCGTGATGTAATTACAATAATGAAAGTGGGAAAGTATAGTATGGGCCTCGCTGTTGCTGAGCGCGTTTCCGCTGTCTTGTTCGGTTGCGATTGGCTGTTTCGGGGGAGCCTGCTCTACGTGGTCCAATCGGAGCGCGGCAGTGCCTTTCATCTCCTTACGTTTCTGGGCGTGCAGACAATCATTCTGATCAGCCACCTTGAATGTGAGCGCCATGTAGCGCAACTTTTCCTTGATAAACGAATAATCAGTATCAGAATCAGAATCATTAATAACTGCTAAAGGAGCCAAAAGGTTCGCATACATTTTTCTACACATTGTTTTGTCCAGGCATTATTTATTCAGCATAGTGTTGCATGTTCTGCGGTTGGCATAGTTTCAGTCATTATTACCGCGTTTCCCTTTACGTTCGTTGTATTTTGTGTGATGTCTTTGCAGACTTCACGGCTACAGTTATCCAGAATAAAGTCAGTGACTTCATCCTATGCAGTTGTTGATATGAGTAAATGAGAACAAAGACGGGTCTAGCGCCGATACGCTATAATTATATATACGATTATATATAATCGTTGATAACAGCTCCATTCTGGAAACGTAAAACAAAAAATTGTTAGTTGTGCTCTCTTTGTCACATAGACGTGTAAATTAACAGAGTGCACCAGCAATGAAAAACATAGGTCCGTGCATAAAATGTAAAGCCTCGCTTTGAACTAAAAAAGAACAAGAAAAGCTTTGCTCGCCGCTTTTAGGTTTCTTTTCCAGGAATGTGACCATGTGCCGTGTTGCGAACCCCCGCTGTTTCTTCAGCTCCTAGACCGCTACCCTTGACAACAGGAGTAAACACTACAGCGCTTTCTAGTTAAAAATGTCAAGGCAAGCGTGACATTTTGTAAGAGTAGCTCGAAGCATTGCCATTTTATTCTTTTCCAAATAAGTGACTGTCACTCGATTCAATATTGACCTTTGAAACTTCATAACGTCATCTTATGCTCACCGGACTGTTATTTCTATTTGCTTTTAATTTGGTCGGTGTTGGTAACATAAATTCCAATAGAATATCAATATTCAATATATTATTATTTAAATTATTATTTATTACTTTCTTTAATAATTTAAGTTCTTTTGTCCGATAGAATAATAATAATTATTATTAAGTAATAAAGAAACAAAATTAATTAAGCTGGTAATAAAAAAGACGAAGTTGGAGCTGGTTTTCACATTTGTCGCGATCATCGTCATTTATAGAAACTATATCTATCTCATCTGCTACTACATCACCATAATACTACAACATCAACAATTTAAAGTTTTTGGCAAAAAAGACGTACACCGTCGTCGTTTACTTCAGTAGTGGCGTTTGGCGATGTCGGTTTGTTAGAATTCATCAAGCAATTAGCATATCACCACCTGCTTGCTGATAAAGATTCACTGATGGAGCCTCTGTCATCATCACTCTTTTGTAAGCACCCTTCAACTACTGCTTTATTATTATTACTGTTACGGTTTATGATTGTCTTGGCTTTTACAATTAAATTAAGTTTGTACATAATACCACTACTACTATACATACATTGATTATTATTCATTCATGTCATCTCTATTCGAGAAAAAATGGCATTGTTGTTGTTTGGTTTTGAATGATATTGGAACTACAATTAGTTATTATTAAAATATTCTGTTTATTATGTCACCTTCGTCATCACAAAGCCAGACTTGGCTGTACCTATATTTCGGGAGTAGTGGTGTTGCTAATGAATAGGAAAGCTGGATTCTTTTTTACTTATTATCCAGTGGTTATCATCCGTCTTATTATTGCATAGTTTTTTCATGACTGCTTTTGAATGCCTGGACCACAGATTTTGGTTTGAAAAAATTATTTTTTAATTCTACAAAGTTATTTCCGGGTACTTGGAGCTGTTGACTTCTGCTGTAGCCTATAATTTCCTTCTTGTAATACATTCTGATAATAATGGTCAAATGGAATCATTAAACATGAATCTATATTTCAGGTTTCTTAATACAAAGTGCACAGTTTATAAGAGTTTTTCTTTCATCCTCTAGTGTGATGTGTTTTTATTTTTATTGTAATTCACTAACATTGATTTTATTTCAGATCTGCTGTTGTACATCAGTTCTATACAACTATTAGGAGTTACTGGACAAGGTAAGATGATTGTTACTTTAGATAGCATGAGGGTACTAATTTTTAATTTCCTCTCTCTACATTTGAGGAAATATGCTATATTTTTCTTTACTAATAAATTATTTTGTTGAACATTGATAATATTATGAAATTTTTATACCATTGTGAATAACACTTATCCACTGTAACTGTCAATTTTTAATACTGTGGAGTTTTTTCAAGTTTCTACCATAAGATGCAACTTTGGAACGGCCTCGTTGTGCTCAGAAGGTCAGCTATTTCCTGAAACAAACACATCATTATTTCCTTTCCAATGGACTCTTGGACAAGGTAACACACCGACCCTACAAACAGGGCCAACTGTAGACCAAGATACTGGTACCGGTTCCGGTTTCTATCTGTTTCTGGAGACCTCAGAGCCTCGGGTGAGCCAAATTTTTTTAACAAGTTCTTAGATTGTAAAATTTTATCTCATATGCCCAATGTTACGCCACAAAATTTTATTTATATTTCAGTTACCTAACGATCGGGCTAGAATGTATACTGAAAATATTAGATATGGTCGATATAACGTCCAATTTTGGATCTTCGCCAAAGGATCAGGACTTGGGGGTTTAAATGTTTACACTAGACAAGAAGATTCTACATTCAACAGATTAGTTTGGTACTATAGTAAGAGATTCAATGGTACTATAGAAACCTGGACACAGGTGTCCATAGAGGTGTACATACCCACCACTTTTCAGGTAATGCACCTTTCAGGTGTAACTTTATGTGTGTACGTGTTTCATTTTATTTTTCTTTTTACTGCGCTTTCGTGGGTAGTTGTAAATTGGGACTATTGACAAGTTTTATCACCATTAATAATAATGTAGCATTGGTTGGCCTCCCTTATGAAGCTATTGTGTTTATACAGCAGTACTAGAAATACGAGACCCCTACTTGAACCTTTCATAGGTTAGCTCTTGCCTCTACTGTTGTGCCGTTTGCTATTTTACATAATAATATACAATAGTTTTGTTAGGCTAGCAACAGCATTCATAATGGGTTATTATTTGTGCACAATAGCGTGTGCAACGGCTTCTTCTTAGAACTCGGCGTAGAGACAGTTTTCTGTTAACATGTTCACCCACTGCCCACTCAGTTTATTATTCTGTTGACAAGGGGAGATAACAATGAAATAGTCCTAGCAATGCTGATAGCAACATTAGCCAAACGTTGATATGTGCCTGAGCTCTTTTAAATCTTTGATGGGTTTGTGTAGTTTCCTTTCATCCATAAAAGATTATGTTTATTTATTGTTTTACGATTAGTGTTCTTTTTATTATTATTTTCATCGTAACTATCATTATTATTAGTATTGCTAAATTATTATTATTTCCGTGATTGTTTTTTTTCTTATTATTAACATTAATATTATTTTCATGATTATTAATATCATTATTATATTTATCATTATTACTAATATTATCATTATTATTATTACTATATTGTTATGCAATGTTTTAAATATTTCAAGTTTTATATCTAGTCAGCACTCTGCTGCCACCCAGCAGGCGTCTTGGCATACTTATTTCTCCCAAGTACTCGCTATTCAGCGTGTTTGTGTTGTATGGATTACTTTTGTATGTAACTGTTTGTGTAAAGCTCAGCATGCCACTTACTCTATATGAATGCCTTGCTAGCTCTTGACTACGTAACAAAATGATTCAGCCATTCAGCTAAAGTAAACACTTTTAATCTGATAGATTTCTGACAAAAAAGTGTAATTAATAGCTCATGGAACTATGCTGTAAAACACCTTCTATTACACATGTAATCCACTCCTACCAATATTTAGTCCAATTATATCCACACCACTGTTATTAGCAATGCTTCGTACAATGTTTAGTGTTTGCTGCAGGTGTTATTTGATGGATGGAGAGGAGTGAATGCTTTCGGGGATATTGCTATAGATACTGTGTTCATAAATCGTATTGGAGGAGCTACTGTACAACCCAGCCCAGATCCTTTTGGCTTACCTCTCTATTGTAACTTTGAGGTAACAATGAAACTAAATAAATTTCTCCATGAATTGTTTATTATTTTTTTTTTATTTATTATTACTAGCTTTATACTTATCTACTGCAGCAGTAACTTTGTCTTCCAGTGATGTCGTGATAGCCCGTGTTGGTGAATTGTTTTTCGTTGAGCAGCAATGTGGAAAATCCTCAAGTTCTGATTTTTAAAAAGTACATACACAGCAATCGAGTTCTCACACTTACTTGTATAGCTTTGTTACTTACAGAAATTTTGACGATAAAAAATTTACAAACACCTATTCAGCTATTTTAAAAATTTTTTTATTTATTCTTGAAAAGTTTGTGATGGAGAAACACAAATTGCTTTCTGCGTAAAATTTTGATAATCATTTGAGTGACTAAAAGAAAACCAATTTTTACCATAAAAAATCTGATAATTTTTTAAAGAGAAATACTTCCATTCATCAGTTAACATTTTAAAAATTAGTTTTACCTGAATAATTATATCGATGTTGGAATTTTGAACAACACCTTTATTGAAATTTTTTTCTTCATGTTTAATCAGAAAGTATATCCCTATACTTTTTCTTTAGAAAAAAACAATTGATTAGTGTGTCGTTTTTTGTCATTTACACAGGTTGAAACGTCACAACCGCCTTACCAAATTACCTTGATAAATAAAAAAAAATTTTGCTTTACAATTACATCATATCAACTTGCGTGTTCTGCACATAGATATCTGTCGAGGTCCTGAAGAAATTATTTGCTTTTTAGCATGTGAGTTTAACTACATATTGCTGCTATCACCGTATATTATAATATTTATAAATGCTTATTAAAAATAAAAATTAGATGCAATGAAACTTGTACAATGCCTTGATTACTGAAGTCTTACAGTTGTTCACTTGTCTATGGTTTGCAGGTTGGTAACTGCCAGCTAGTAAATTTGTACTATGGAAGTCAGTTTGATTGGAGAAGACAGACCAATGGTCAGCTTACATCAGGTACTGGACCCTCAGTGGACCATACTTTTGGTACCAATGCAGGCTATTGGCTACTGATGTCAGCCGCTGCCGCACCTCTACCTCGTGTATGTAATCACTCTTGTACCCGCTTTCTGCACTTTCCAATGTTTGTGACCCGTGCCATGTAATACAGCCTGTAATCTTTGTTTCTATAGAACAACATGCGGGCGGTGTTGGGAACCCCACGCTTCTGGTCGACTTGCGGTTGTTTCTATCTGGACTTTTACTACTATTTCTTTGGAAGTGACTTGAACAGGCTTGAGGTGAGTGTGACTGTTTTGTGAATTCCAGTCATTAGTAGTCGGTTGTAGTACTGTTAGTTGGTACTGTGAGAGTCTTTAGTAGTTAGACTACTAGTATATGTAATTAATAAAACCTATAATTGTAGATGCAAAACCGGTTGATGGTACAGTGCATAGTGTAGAATTGCGATGTTTGCTATACAAATCCTTCTTTACCAGCCACAACAGTAAATATATTTTTCTGGTTGATTATTAACTGAAATGTTTTTTAAGGTCTGGCTAGAGGGGTACGATGCCCCCCTGTTGGTAATAAATCCACCCTCTGAGGCTAGATGGAAGCACATGAGACGTACCTACTGGGCAGAGGAGCCTACAGAGGTATTTATTTATCTTTCTTCACTTAATTATCTCCTAAATTGCCTCATTCCAGTCTATTCTGGGCGTTTAATATTTCAAACAAATAGCTCAAGTCTATGAAAGCCTTCACAACAAATACCCATGCATAGCAACAAGCAGTCGTGGCCAACATTATGTTTGTCACTGTGTCTACAGTAACATCCTTTAGATTCTGGGTATCATTTCATTGCTAATATTGATTTTTCATGCCACAAGGCTAAATGGTAGGTGGCTTCTTGCATTGAGGTTGTCAACAGTCAATCAATTGTTTATTAATTTCTCTAGCTATTTGGTTACCGACATTCTATTCTCTTTATTTGATGTAATGTGGGGGTTTTGCAGTACCTACCTAGCTGTTATATAACTCTATATATGTACAAAGTATGAATGCTTGCTTTTATATGGTCTATTCGAATTACAATCAATTTTTTATTCTTAACCAAAATGTTAAACAGTTGTTTATGGCCGATGAGAAAAAAATTGATGTTCACATTCTACATCCCCCATATCAGCCGTCGCTGTTTGTCTATGCCGTACACGAGCTGTCATCTTGTAGTACCAAACCTATATTATTGCACACTATATAATATAGCTTGTCAGTTGTTAGGGGACAATGGAGTCGTTGTAAATTATCTCTTCATCATTAATTTATTATTAATGCAAAAAAGTCGATCACTTGAAGCACCCTTGAGAGAGAGAGAGATATGCTTGTTGTTGCCTAGCAACGTAACATATGGTACAACTTACATGATTTTATACTTATTTAGTTGCTAATCATTGGATACACAGCTGATGGTGCATCTGGAGATATTGCCATAGACGATTTCTCCATAGACCCGTGCAATGAATGTCCAAGTATGTGTGTATTTCAGTATGTATGTGCACGCTGGTTGGGCCTGATGCTGCCTAAAGCTTATTGGTCGTCTGAAACATGCCAAACAGTGTATTGTGATGCAGTTAATAATCCTTCATTCAGTTGTACGTTTGCTGTGGTGTTAGACACTGTCTTATGGACCACCCACCATGTCTTTTGTGTGTTTGTGCTTCTACACATTCATGTGTGTGTCTTTGTGTGTTGGTTTACAGACTCCGCAGCTGCCAATACTTCTACTAGTACGTCAACTAGTACCTCTACTAGTACCTCCACTAGTACTTCCACTAGTACTTCTACTAGTACCACCACTCCAAGTAAGTGCCCGTCCCAATACAAACATCGGCTGTTTATTTTATCTGTTTGTTCCATCACATTTATCTATTAAAAGCTCTAAATATTTGAGGTTTCGATAACTACTTCTTCACCAACTTTGTGTGTAACCAGCTACAGAAACTAAGTTTTCACTGGCTTCCATAGATTGATCCTGCGTCGATTTTTTCCTAGTCAAAAGACTGCCCATCAATCCTTGAGCCTTGTAAAAACATTGTGTTTAGTAGACTCTGTTGAGGTCTCAAATCAATCTATGAACAGCCAGTTATGTGCCCAGTTGAAGGGGTGATTGCACGTCTGCATGCTCTTGTATGTTTTAACATCTCTCGTTTTGTATGGCTTGCCACTCACCGTCTTTGTTGTTTTGCTTTATACTGCATCGTGTTAGTGTTTGTATTGTATAGTTACCACCACTACTAGCACATCTACTAGTACATCTACTAGTACTTCTACTAGTACTTCTACTAGTACCAGTACATCTACTACCACCTCCACCACCCCAATCACTTCTGTGCCCACTTCTACAACACTTTTACCAACACAAACAACAACAGGTACGATTCTGACACAAACTTGCAGATTTTGTTCTGCCAAATCACTCAACTTGAAATTTTTTTATGCAATTTAAAAGTTTTAAATATAAAAATATTCTATCATGATTACTGCTGTGGATTTTTCCAGAAATATCAGCCCATTTTAATGAAATTTTCAGCGTTTTCTTTTTACTTAACAACACCTACACAGTTGAGAGTTGTCGTTCCGCTGCCTTGTTTGCTACCAGTGGTTTTACCAACACCACAGATACAAGAAAGCAGCTAGCATAACATGTTAGAAGTGTATTTTTTACCTTTTTGTGTTTTGTCTTTGCTTGTACTAGCCCTAACAATTGTCTGTAAATATTTTAAAAGCCGAGGTATTTCAGAGTTTGCAAAACGGAAAGGTTTTTTCAATGCCAATAATGCTTTATTGTTTCTCAAGTGTGTTTTCTTCCAGTTGTAGATTTTCTAAAACAATATAGTTCTTTAGTTTATTGGTAGCATTAACCAAAGATATTTTGAAATATTCAATACAACGTTCTCTTTGTTTCTTCTGAATGTCCTCTGGGATTGCATCCTACTTTTTACTGTTTACTAGCGAGTGATGTCCAAAAATGTCTTGTCACAGTCTGAATTCTAGAACGACGCTACTGGCTAGAGGTCAATGCTTGTAACCTATGTTGAATGTGCTTTAGTTAGATTGTGTGTTTGTTTGTAGCTACCACTACCACTCCTGCACCTACTACTACTAGTACTACTACTACTACCACTCCTGCACCCACCACTACTACTACTAGCAGTAAGTACTCGCTAACTCCACTTCTACTCCAACATCATGTCTGTCCAGTTTCCATACAATCTGTTTTATGTCAGATAGATTACCATTTACATTGATCTCTACATCGCACCGCTTGTAACCTGCTGTGTGATATTCACTGCTCAACAAAGCAACAAAACAACTAATAGATATCCGTGCATTTTTAAATAAGTAGTCTAAAGTTTGATATTCTTTAGAAGCTTATTGAGGATTTGTAGTTTTTACTTTCTTATTGCAGTCATCTGTCTGCTTTGTCCAAAGGTAACTGCTAGTTATATGCTATAATCTATGGTGTTGGGCTTCTGGTCAAGGGCTTCGCTCTTCTTTGATTCACTCGCCAAATAATCAAGCGACTTTTTATGAAGAAAATAATCGTGTAATGTTTCACCCATTTGTTCATTATTTTTCTCAAAAAATAAAATAAATATTTATACAATTGTTGTCAAACAACTAGACATTTATAAAAAAAATTCTGTATTTGATTCTTTGGTGGTAGTCCGCTAGCAGTTGTACTCTTTCTTCTGGTGTCTACTAGCTGCTAGTCTACTAGCTGCTAGTCAGTATGTGAAAGTCAATCTTCTAATAAATATATTGTGTAATAATAATAATTGGCTTGTATTAAATGTTACAGCCAGTACTAGTACTACATCTACTACAACTCCAGCGTCTACCACTCCTGTCGGTGAGTATGTGCCACCTCAGTAACTACCTTACTCATTACATACATGCCTCATCTTAGGGGTCAGTGATCGTCTATTGATGTCTAGTGACCGTCTATTGATGTCTAATGTTATTATTCGTTTGTAGCTGTTGGGCAGCATGACTGTGACTTTGATAGCAGCTTCTGTACATTTGAGCGGCCCCAAACACCTGCCGACGCCTTGAGATGGAGGCGGGTGGGATCTGACTCCTCCCGTATACCTCCTACAGACACTATAGGCAATGGAATGTTTGCTTATGTTAACTCTGATGATGTGGTATGCACTATTATCATTATTATTTATTTATGTACTGGCTGAAAGAAACTGGAAATCAGCTTCAAAACAATTTGTTTTTTTTAATACGTAAGAAAATAATTTAGTACTACTTTACAATCTGATGCACAAGTTTTTTTCAATTTGAATTTCATTTACTTGAAAATCACTTGAAATACATTAATATTGTCAATTCAACCTCTGAAAATAATAAGAAGAAATAATAAAGCAGTGGGTATAAACCTCTTTATCGCTCATAATGGTTTTACTATAATCTTATTTATTTATAATTCATGTGCAACAAACCGGTTTATGGCGCCACACCCGATTACCATTAATTATTCATCTAACCAGCCCATATGTGTGGTTTGAAACATTGGAGTTGTCCTACCAATCTATTAAGATAACACAGAAAAATTAATTATTTGGTTTTTATTGGTTATTATTATTACCAGTTTCATGCTGTTTTGAAAATATTTTGTACACTTTCAATGCATTTTTCATTTTGAGCACTTTCTTAAAAATGCATACTCCTATAACAACAGTGTACAAAAATTGTAAGCTTTGGGTTTTTGTGATTGACAATAGATGTAGACATATACACGTATGTATCGTTGATGTCTATGTTATACCTGCAGGCTTCCACAGACTATGCACAGCTCAAGTCTGGATCATTTGTTTACAACCCAAATACTTGCCACAGCGTCAGGTTCAGGCACAGCATATCAGGTAGGGCATTGGTGTTTGTTTTGCAATCGCGGAATAGAATTTCGTGAGAATTGGATCCATATTGATTGATTTAATAATTTTTATCAGTTCTATGCTTTCACCCACTGAAATATTGAAAAAAATCTTTGTTTTCAATTGAGAAATAATTTAATTATTTAATACTAAAATCCGTCTAAAAAATCTTCTCATTCCTACAGCAGTTTGTTTGATTATTTCAAGCATTCCAACACAGAAGATAGAGGTCCGTGATTTCTCAAGATGTTTTGTTCAAAAACATTAAGCATTAACAGGTTCACTACTAATTTTCTTTTAGGCATCTTCTATCGATCATTAATTTTTGTGTTAATCAATTTTTTTGCTGTTCAAAGTTTGGTGGTTCACTTTTATTGACAAATTTCCAGTTCTAGTTTACTGGGACTCCACTCATCACAAAATATTGATGTGATTTCCTGTAGAACTGTCCTCTTGTACTATTCCTTTGTTTTTCTGCACTGTTGATACACAACTAAATGCTATATATAGAGCAATAACTAGCCATATTTAAGTGTTATTGTTGTGTGACAGGAAGTAGTTTATGCTTGAAGAATCCTGCTATATGTTTTGGAGATAATCAATACTACTATTGTCTCACCTCCGTACCAGCTCTCTCTTCATTTTGTTGTTTTCCACAATTGATTGAGACTGAGTCATTGCTGTTGCATTTGTCACCCTACAGGTGGAGATATGGGTACTCTATGGTTGTGGCTGATGACCAGTGAAGGGGATATAATCAGATCTCTGTGGTCTAGCAGCGTTATAACCAACGGCTGGGCTGATGCGGTGGATATCTCATTCAGATATAATGAAAAGTTCAAGGTAGGAACAGAGTTAGATAAGGAGTTGTTTACTCTTTACTAAAGGCAGATAATTTCCGCACAACATTGGATGATTGCCTAGCAATGGCTTTGTGGACATTTTCTAGCTGATGTTTGAAGCTAAAAGAACGACGCCAACTGGAGGAAGTAACTTTGCATTAGATGATGTTGTGGTGCCTGTCACAGACTGCACCAATGCCCCTCTCTACCCTGATTCCCCTGACAGCACTGCCACTGGTAGGTTACATCTTGGTTCTGAGGCTAGACAGTAGGTTGTAAAACCAGTCATCTGATACTACGTTATTTGCTAAATGTTTATAGAGAACAGTGATGGCACCCAAACAGATATAACTGGCGATGCTGGAGTTATCCTCTCTCCTAACTACCCTCGTTTCTACCCCAACGATTTCAGCCATAACTGGACTATCACTGTACACCCTGATTCTACCATTGAGCTCAGTATTGTTAAATTGAATACTGAGCCATTGCGGGACGTGGTCACTGTAAGTGTAGTTTTAGGATTTGTCTCCTTTTTGTGTATATAGAGCTGTTGTTTATTTCTATATTTGTAAGCGAATTTTCATAGAGCAACTGCTCACACTGAACGACTGTTTACATTCAATGCTGTTTTTTTGTGACATTAAAGTTATTTTACAAATCTATAGAAGTATATTTCACTACTATGTAGCTATTGTTTAAACATAGAATTATTTATTTTGTGGTAGTTTTATGGATACTGTGAGCAGCTCTTCGAGCATAGAACAGAAATTAGTGATGATGTTTGTGTGTCAGTTGAAGTTCTCAATTGCAGGCAAAAGACGATACATTAGGATATGAGATGTTTGTTGTATCCGGAGAGGGTTTACCAAATGTTACTGTAGCACGCTCTACCGGGCCTCAAGTCACCGTAATGTTCACTTCTGATGGAAACACGCAGCAGGAGGGCTGGGAGATGCGCTGGCGTAGAGTGCTACCACCCACTACAACTGTGTTTACTCTACCACCCCCACCTGATCGTAAGTGCTTTTGTGCCTTGTCTCCATAGCAAGTGTCTTGTAGTATAAGTTTTGGAGTTGTCTTCACGACAACAAAGTAGGATAACTCCAATATCGAAGTTGGACTATTAATTACTGGTATTTATTTTTTGAAGTTTTATGGATATAGTCCGGGGATTTTAAGTTTAAGTGGAATATTGCAGTGTGTGTGATATTACAGTAAATCACAGAGTTGTCAAAATGTGTGTTTTATTACTTCTAGCTTACGGCTACATAGCCTGTAAATTCACTGACGAAAGTGATGTTTGTATGGATGAAATACAATTAAAAAATGACTCTGAGTTCTCGTGGCAATGGATTTTTATTGAGGGATCCTCTCCCAAATACCCCCCCTTTGGCCCTGCAACTGATGCCGATGGAACCTCTAGAGGATATCTATTTCTAGACAGCTCTCCCAGCGGCCAGGTTTGACTTTGTTCAGTAAATTCCTGAACTTCAAGGATGACCTGAAAGTTATATTTTTGTTTACCAATGCTATTGGAAGCAGTGAATGCATCTAAAATGGTTTTATATATTATTATTTATTCATTACGAGTTATAGTACATGTTTTTATTGTAGTTGCAACTGAAAATACTTTTTTTATATTGTTTCCATGTACCTAATAGTCATTGTATTTTTTGTTTCACCGATTTTACTAAATGTAAGAGTTGTTGAGCTGTCAATTTGTGTTACAGGTGGGGGAATTAGCACAGCTAGAAGTTGGTCCGATATTTCACAACGATGGATTACACAAGGTGGAGTTCTCGTATCATGCTGACGGTGACAACCTGGGTTCTCTTACTGCCTCCATTGTCTCAGAAACTAGCAGAAAGAAACGCCAGACAGCTGTTGCTGCTGTTGAACAAATTTTGTGGGCATCGCCAAATGTGCCCCTGAGTACTTGGCGTTTTGTCAGCGAGTCTTTTAGAATGTCAGGTCAGTATCTTTTTAATCTTTCAACCAACCTTCTTTTTTATTTTACTAAATTCTAATCGGCTCATGTTACACCTCCTTCCATCGTGCAGGTCCGTTCTCTGTCAGAATAACTGCTAAAAGGAAGAAGAACAGCGATGGACTATACGGCGGTGGAGATATCGCGCTGGACAATTTAGTGATCAGTGCAGGAACTGATGTAGGGGTACCAACTGCTCCTGACCTCAGTAAGCTATTGCCTTCACCTGTTAATATATTTTTTATGAGGAATAAATATAAAACAGATTAAAAATCTCATCGTTTTTAGAGCATTGAAGTATATATGTTTTTGCCTACGCTTTGGGAACTTGCAAATTCCGGTGAAAATGGAGAGAAATAAATATATACTCAATAGTATATCTCCGATCTTGCAAGTTTTTCGTTATCGTTTTAGTCAACGGAGGTACAACAGAATTGAGTGGTACCGGTGGTACCATCTTTTCCCCGTTCTACCCCGAATCCTATGACAAGAACAATCGGGGTGTCGAGTTCACCCATATTTGGGACATCACGGTTGGTGAAGGATTCGCTATTGCCTTGTATTTCGTGTTCCTGGACACGGAGGGGTGCTGTGACATTGTCACTGTAAGTATGGTGCTTCATCCGCTACGTAATTGGCTACGCAGCTATCAAAGGTTTTTTTTACTTCATTTGTGTTTATAATTTTAGGTCTCTGATCCATTGACCAATGAGCTGCTTGTATCCGTCTCTGGCTCCACCCCTTCTACCCCATCATATGTTTCGTCAGGCAATAGGCTGAGAGTGCAGTTTGTAGGTAAGGTGTTGTTTCTTTGGTTGGTAGCCAGTGTTGGTAGCCAGTGTTGATAGCTAGTGTTGATAGCCAGTGTTGATAGCCAGTGTTGATAGCCAGTGTTGATAGCCAGTGTTGATAGCCAGTGTTGGTAGCCAGTGTTGGTAGCCAGTGTTGATAGCCAGTGTTGATAGCCAGTGTTGGTAGCCAGTGTTGATAGCCAGTGTTGGTAGCCAGTGTTGGTAGCCAGTGTTGATAGCCAGTGTTGGTAGCCAGTGTTGGTAGCCAGTGTTGGTAGCCAGTGTTGATAGCCAGTGTTGGTAGCCAGTGTTGATAGCCAGTGTTGATAGCCAGTGTTGGTAGCCAGTGTTGGTAGTCAGTGTTGGTAGCCAGTGTTGGTAGCCAGTGTTGGTAGCCAGTGTTGATAGCCAGTGTTGATAGCCAGTGTTGATAGCCAGTGTTGGTAGCCAGTGTTGGTAGTCAGTGTTGGTAGCCAGTGTTGGTAGCCAGTGTTGGTAGCCAGTGTTGGTAGCCAGTGTTGGTAGCCAGTGTTGATAGCCAGTGTTGATAGCCAGTGTTGGTAGCCAGTGTTGGTAGCCAGTGTTGGTAGCCAGTGTTGGTAGCCAGTGTTGGTAGCCAGTGTTGGTAGCCAGTGTTGGTAGCCAGTGTTGGTAGCCAGTGTTGATAGCCAGTGTTGGTAGCCAGTGTTGGTAGCCAGTGTTGGTAGCCAGTGTTGGTAGCCAGTGTTGGTAGCCAGTGTTGATAGCCAGTGTTGATAGCCAGTGTTGATAGCCAGTGTTGGTAGCCAGTGTTGGTAGCCAGTGTTGGTAGCCAGTGTTGGTAGCCAGTGTTGGTAGCCAGTGTTGGTAGCCAGTGTTGGTAGCCAGTGTTGATAGCCAGTGTTGATAGCCAGTGTTGATAGCCAGTGTTGGTAGCCAGTGTTGATAGCCAGTGTTGGTAGCCAGTGTTGATAGCCAGTGTTGATAGCCAGTGTTGGTAGCCAGTGTTGGTAGCCAGTGTTGGTAGCCAGTGTTGGTAGCCAGTGTTGGTAGCCAGTGTTGGTAGCCAGTGTTGGTAGCCAGTGTTGATAGCCAGTGTTGATAGCATGTGTTGATAGCCAGTGTTGATAGCCAGTGTTGGTAGCCAGTGTTGGTAGCCAGTGTTGGTAGCAAGTGTTGGTAGTCAGTGTTGATAGTCAGTGTTGATAGCCAGTGTTGGTAGCCAGTGTTGATAGCCAGTGTTGGTAGCCAGTGTTGATAGCCAGTGTTGATAGCCAGTGTTGATAGCCAGTGTTGATAGCCAGTGTTGATAGCCAGTGTTGATAGCCAGTGTTGGTAGCCAGTGTTGGTAGCCAGTGTTGGTAGCCAGTGTTGGTAGCCAGTGTTGGTAGCCAGTGTTGGTAGCCAGTGTTGATAGCCAGTGTTGATAGCCAGTGTTGATAGCCAGTGTTGATAGCCAGTGTTGATAGCCAGTGTTGGTAGCCAGTGTTGGTAGCCAGTGTTGGTAGCCAGTGTTGGTAGCCAGTGTTGGTAGCCAGTGTTGGTAGCCAGTGTTGATAGCCAGTGTTGATAGCCAGTGTTGATAGCCAGTGTTGATAGCCAGTGTTGATAGCCAGTGTTGGTAGCCAGTGTTGGTAGCCAGTGTTGGTAGCCAGTGTTGGTAGCCAGTGTTGGTAGCCAGTGTTGGTAGCCAGTGTTGGTAGCCAGTGTTGGTAGCCAGTGTTGGTAGCCAGTGTTGGTAGCCAGTGTTGGTAGCCAGTGTTGGTAGCATGAGCTCAGACATTCAGATACTGTATGCACTTTGTCTGGTTACAGCTGACGACAAAGTCTCTCTGCAAGGCTTTGAGCTGAGATGGTACATTGTAGAACCTACTCCTGTTATTCCTACTTCTTCTATTAACACCACACTGCCTGAAGGCATCACTGGAGCCCAAAGTATGTTGTGAATGCCTGAATTGAATTTTATTTTATGAGTGGTTTGATATATTGGTGTTGATAGAATATAAACTGCCAACAGAAATAGTCGTTGGTAAAAAAAGCTATCAATAGTGATAATTGATAAAATTTTAATATTAGCGTTCAAAAAGTGATAATTAAAAGGTAGATGTACAAGATGATCATCGTATTGAAAACTGTGACCAAACCTGCCATGCACTAAAATTTGTATCACTTCCGCAATATTATTTTTTTCTTGCTGCTTGATAACACTGAGGTCACATTCAATGCTCCACAGGCTTTGGCGTCTAGTTATCGTCAGTATATTTATTGATGGAAACGGCGAGAGCAGCTTGTGATTATTTGGTTAGTTCTATCAATTAAATATTCATCGAAAGAAACGTACATGAAGTCATCATAATTTTTCTGTCTTTCTCCACTTTGACAAACTTGATAAGTAGCTTGGTTCTTATCATAAAGTAATGGTTAGTTCGGCAGACGAGGCTATTGTGTCTAATGAGTCTAATTCCTCATTTTCCTGTTTGTCTCCAGCGCAGGGTCAAGGTAAGCTGTGAATGCACCAGCAGTCCCTGGCAGCTCACTACAGCAAAGCTTTCCTGTGTCACTTACTGCTTTTTAGCTTCTGTAACAGCTTCAGTTATTGCCGTGTTGATAATTTGCCTATAGGCTTTCATTTGAAGTTGTCTGCACATTGTTCAATGAGAAACTTGGCTCATTTGATGACTGGTTATTTTTGAATGAAAAGTGCTATTGCATATCACCCTTATATGCTCTCATTAACACGGTTGAATGCACACCTCACCATAGCGGTCAGGTGATAAAATATCTTGTGTGTGTGTGGTCAATTCTAAAGTCTTGTTTTCTGCACATTGTTCAATGAGAAACTTGGCTCATTTGATGACTGGTTATTTTTGAATGAAAAGTGCTATTGCATATCACCCTTATATGCTCTCATTAACACGGTTGAATGCACACTTCACCATAGCGGTCAGGTGATAAAATATCTTGTGTGTGTGTGGTCAATTCTAAAGTCTTGTTTTCTATGCATCCGCTGTTGGCTCTCTCATAAATTGTGGAGAATTATGTTAAATATTTATTTACTTTTGTTTATTATGTGTTGATTTGTTAAATATATTAAATTAATATTTAGTGTTAGCCAGGGAATTAATATTATATGCTGGATAGTTTCAAACTCTAATCTGTTGTGCTCTGCTTCAACTAATAGTAATCTAGATTGAAGTCTGATATCTAGACTCTTCGTGTCACTTGGATTTCTTGTTGAGTCGATTGCTTTAAAACTACAGCAACCATCTTGATAGCCCACTTAACAAATTAATACTGGTTTTGCAGAAAAATAAGCTCTTTTGGATTTTTACTGGAAAAAACATCAGTCACTTTTCAAGAAGTATTTTAGCTTGAGAATGTCACCAATTATTGTATCACTGACATTAGATTTCTTTTATAGGGCAAACGACTGTGTCAATAACAACGCAATGGCAGTGGTATGTGGTCATCATAGTACTGGTGATAGCAATAATAATTATTATAGTACTATGCATTGCCATTTATGTGAGGAAACGTAATGCTCAGAAGAACAGGGTGTCCAGCTCACAAGAGCCCTTGGCTAATCAAGGTAAGAATCGTCACACCATATCACTCGACATTTAATTGTCTCTTGCTTGATTTTAATAGTTTTTCGATTTGTTTTCTTGCGACATCAGTTACCGTTTTTGAGTAAAAATAATGTGTTTCCTGTGGTTAGTGGAGACGACCGTGGCTACCGGTGCCTCCTCCAAACATTTTCGAGGTCCTCAGGCTGATGTCGTGTCAGTTTCTCAAGTGTATTATCCTCCGAAACAAGACAGAACGCTGTATTTTGATGCCCCGGCCACTCCCAAAAGGCACGTCGTGTTGGCACCCAAGGAAATACACGACTGGTCAAAAGATGTGCCCCAGTACAGTTATGAAGGACAACATCTCAAGTCAGGAACGCAGGCAGCTAACATTCCCAGCTACTTTTATGCCAACTCGAAAGCCAGAACCGAGCAGCCTGTAACTTCTCTGTACCATTACTGGAATGATCAAAGCACGACAAATGGTTAGAGCGTAGTGTGACAATGTAGCTCTCTCCTGTCTAGTACTGCACCTCTAGTAGATTTAATAGAGTGTTGTGCATCTATCTATCGAGTGGAGCGAGAAGATAACTTACACAATAACTAACGTTAGTTGTACCGCATGCTTTACTCATGGATACCAGCATGTACCTGTTCCATCGTGTCCTATGCTCTATATAGTCTGGGAAATTCGGCATCTGAACTCCTTGGGATTTCCAATACTCAATGAACTTCGGTTTCTCCAGCAACTGTTTTTTCAATCGTTTTTTTATTTTCGATTTGACTAAGCATCAGAATATCTACAGCTTGTTCACTAACTGTTCTTTTTTTTAACCCCTTTAACTCTAGAATTGGGTTGGTGTTCCACTGCTCTTTGGCTTTTTCCACACATTTCTTGATTTTTATGTTTACTTTTTATAGCAAACTTAACGATTTTTTAGAACTGTTGAGCTTTTAGTTCAATTCTATTTTGGAATCATGATTGAGAAAAGTTTATGTTAATCACTTGTGACAGATATCATTTTTTCGTTCCCTTTATGGTTAGTCATACCAAACCTTTTCAAAGTCAACTTTAAAAAAAACTCAACGTCGGGTAATCATAATAATTTTTTGTGGTTTTAGCTCCCCAGTTGGTAGAGGGTGGACAAGAATACACGCCACAGGAAGTCTATGGTTACTACAACTTCAGACACCAACAGACTCCTAACTTCGATAACGGGAGCATGGGAGGTACACTTTAATGACTTAAGTTGTATTTCGTTTCTTGCATTGGTAACAAGAATTAGTAGTTGTCTTCTCTTCAATATAAAGAGAGGATAACTTTTGAAGTGATGCATTTTTGCTCTGATTTTATTGAACACCACTTTCCTGTAAGAAAGTTTTATTTTTATAAATTGAGATTCTGTCTTCTACATGTATGTTGGCACAATTAATACTTTCACAAAATGTTTTAAGGATGTTTAAGTTAAATAACAAACCAAAACTTAACAGTTATTTCTTATCGCCAGCATGTGTCGTGTTGTTATTGTAACTCATGAATCCAACTAAAAATTTATCAGTGTCCACAACTTTCTTTTCCAGAAGTTTCCAAACAGAATGTTAAGTAATTAATGTTGTAATTATTTAAGGCTTGCATTATGTTTACCATGGTACGTTATACGTTCACCTATGATCCCATAATTCCTTGCTGTCTGTTTGTGGTTAGCACTCACTCTCTCCTCGTCTAATTACAAAGGTTTTACGAAATTGCCACGTTAGTTTTTTTATATTTAGAAATACAGCTACACACTTTTGGTGAACATGGAAATCGCACTAATCTTCCGTTGATTAAACTGTACAATTCACAGAGAACTCCTGAGCCTAAAACAATTAGTAAAACGACTAAAAAATCTCACAAAGCCTCTGGCTCTAGTGGGCTGCTCACTCATCGGGCATCTAATTCAGATTCCACCCATAGTTCAACTGCTTTGGCCTCTACTACTAGTCCTAAGGCTAGTAGTTTAACCGAAGCTCCACAAAAATTACCTCCAATCAGAGCAGACTGCAGCGGCCCTTCAGAGGTCGACTGCTCCGATAATTCAAACTCTTTAGCAGAGGATCAGGATTTGCAGATCAATTTTGACTAGTCACCGTGACTTTAGCTGCCCATAATGCTACGTATACATCCACCGATTTGCTTCTACCGATCCTTCAATCAATTCTTGTTAAACTCGCTGTATTTGATGTCATAGTTAGCCATAAAATTATTTAAAACAACAAAGAATGGACGCTCATGAACTACACTTTTCACATAAATAATTGCGCTCGAAAACATTTTTATTGGAAACATCAAAACTGCGAGCGGTGATATCATTGGTCAAATTACGG
Source organism: Cryptosula pallasiana (assembly GCA_945261195.1). Classification (NCBI taxonomy): domain Eukaryota; kingdom Metazoa; phylum Bryozoa; class Gymnolaemata; order Cheilostomatida; family Cryptosulidae; genus Cryptosula; species Cryptosula pallasiana. The sequence goes on from OX183136.1 coordinate 36,353,098, forward strand.
ATTATCTACCAATTTTTTGATCTGGATCAAAGCCTACCAATAACCTCAAATAATGTGTTAGTGATTGCTTAGCGATTTCTCCAACAACAGGCTGCAAAATCACGCAATCAGTAATGCAAATTTGTATGTAATCGGTAGATGCACACGAGCCCTAACTGTTTTGATTATTTTTTGACATTTTAACTTTTTTTCTATGAATTACTCAGCTGTTGTCAAACTATCATTGTTTTTATTCATCTCTAATAAATCAATAAAAATAAAATAAATGAATTTACAAAAGTCGATTAGTTAGTAAGTCCACTCTGTCCGTGTTCACCATAAGTGTTCAATAACCAAAAAGGTATGATGACTTTTTGCGATTGAAAACATTATTGTTTCTGGTGTTTTATAACATTTAGTTTTGCTTTTATTTAGTTTTGACATCCAGTCTGAATGCAGGTTGATCACTCTTTCTGGGTCACTGTACTATAACTCCCTTCACTCTCTCACTGAGTCACTGGGTCACTGTACTATAACTCCCTTCACTCTCTCACTGAGTCAATTGTGGCACTTCATCACTTGTACATACCACACAGTACTGTAGCGGGCTGTAGTTGTCTGATAGCAAAGGCTATTTGCGTCTGTCAACTTTTACCTGCTAGCATTGACTCCAAACCCAGACTATTATAATTAAATGTGAAGCTCATCACAAAGTATTTTTATTGGCTTTTTGCCGACAGAAAAAGTCATTGCGCGTGTTGAGATATTTTAGAATCGTTAATCTCCAGTTTATTCTGGTCTTTCCTACCAGCGATAGTCATGTGATACTTGTAGTATTCTCCTAGTAGTAGCTTTACGCCAGCTTTCAGTATTTCCTGCCAGTCAGCGTGAGGTTAGTAGTTAATGCAGGTCAAAGTTTAACAATATACATGGAACTGTTTCTCTTTGGTCACATGATCAATACACAAGTAATACCTCCATAGTATACTTCTGTGCTTTTTTTTGTTATTCCAAAAAAAGAGAAATTCCAGACCAGATTGGTTTGTCAATTTTTACATATGGTATATTGCCCAGAACCCCTGACTTACCGCCCTCCATCTGTTGCAGGCCAAACAATGACTACTGCCCTCAACGACAGCTTCAGGTTTGATGCCGGACAGTACAACTCCCCCAACACTGTCACCAATCCACTCAAGAAGAAGAAAAGGGTGGAGCTCGATGAGAATGGTACGATTTTATCTCTACAAATGCCTGTCACCTTCTTTAGCCTGGTTGCAAGTCCGGTGTTATTTGTTTTGTGAGGGACATCATTGGCAGCATTTTATCTCATGGTTTGTACTGACGAGTTTAGTTGATAGTTTATGCTGAATGAATAATTAGATTTGGTCTCCTTTTGAACTCTTGTACTATATTAGGAGTTTTCAGCTCCTTGCATCTTAAAATTTTAAATCTGCAATGAACTTGTTGTTTTTTTCCTTGAACATACTTTGAGAATAATCTTTGTGAGCATTTGTAACCATATATAACTGTATATGTAACCATATATAACTGTATATGTAACCATATATAACTGTATATGTAACCATATATAACTGTATATGTAACCATATATATAGCTTTTCTTCAATCAGCTCCTGTTACCCCACACCCTCTCCCTCTATCCTTATTTAACACAATCAAAAACAAATAATCATGCCGACATTGTTGTCAGCACTGACAGATCACTGATGTTATCTGTCAGCACATGCAAGTATGCATGTTACTAAATATAAATAATAACCTGGAAGTTTATTCGTCAAGCACTTGAATCATATCAACTTTTCTCTGACATTATTGTCTTCAGTACGCCAATTCGTGTAGCCCAGCTCCTAATTTTACATTAAAATTGAAAGTTATATTCTCTTTTTATTATATACAAAGAGAGAGCAGACAACTTGCCACAAAACCGCTTCGTTTCAGTATTTTTCAGGCAGCTCAGTTCCCTGCCATGTGACTGAGTTTTACCGCCCGCAGTGAGTGTACTTCATGTTTTATCCTTCAGGTAAAGTTGTTAAGAAGAAAAAATCTAAGAAAGTGAAGAAACTGGAGCCAATAAGAGGTGAGATATACAAACAAATTTTGTTTTAACTAATTTGATTGGCTCACAAACTAACCAATCATTGGAATGATCACTTTGTAAACTTTCATTTACTAAATACTTCTTATGACCTTTGACCTCTAATGTGTACTACGTGTATTTGCCGGTAGGATCAATCCATACAATGAATTAAATACATGATATTTCTGGCATTTTATTTAATGCAAATGTGTCGGTAACTATGTTTTAAGTGAATCACAAAATTCCGTCTCCATGGGCAAAAATAAAGTTAATTTGTGAGACATACTCATAGGCGGTGAACACTACCGATCCGTAACAGAATCAATAGACAACCGTGTTGGTGACGTTTATTTCAAAGTAGTTCATTCCGGTATTATAATTTTATTATTATCTATTAATAATATAAATTATGGATATTGTTTATTATTAATAATTATTTTTATTATCATGCACAAAAATAATATATTATAAATAAGTTGGTCATCATAATAAAAAAACAGTCATTTTGTTAAAACAATAAAAAGAACTGTTATTGTTATATTTAGTCAAGAATGAATTGCTTTGAAATAAACGTCACCAACCGGACAAGTTTAAAGTTGTTTCGTCTTTGACTCGCTACCGCTATCTGCTACGTCCCGTAACTCCACGCTATCAGTATCAGTTAGGAAACAACGGAATGATAAGCGTCACTTACAAATGTGAAAATAATTATGCTCGCTACAATGTTTTCACAAACTGGTACGGATCAAAGCATATAATTTCTTATTTGTATCTAATAAAATGCACAAATCTATATTGATGCGTTCGCCGCCCACCAATGTGGTCACCAAATATAAATAATAGCAGGTGTTCATAGCTCCAGCCGGCGAATACACTTACTGTGTACTTTACTTTCTCATTTTTGTATTCTGATCGATTTTAAAGCTTCTACTAATACTGACTTTAGGTTCCAACTTCACTCAGCATTGAAATGGTAAATACACTACCCAGCATACATTGCACATTACCCAGCATTCATAGCACATTAATCAGCTAACAAAGCACATGCGTGTTACATTCTCATTCTAGGTGGGGTGTGTCTACCGTGTTGTGTTTGTCTATTGTTTGCGTTTTGCTGCTGCACGTTTGTTGTGAGATTTATTATTTAATCATTTTGCAAGTTAAACTTCTTGGGCAGCAATAATCCATCAATCAAATTGATTATTTGCTCCAAGTGTTGTATGAAAATTTAATATCTTGTTACTTGTCGTGCTTGCACCAAATGTAAACCTTCAAATTGATGTTTCTGTAACCTTTTTGCTTCCTTTTGTGAATAGATCGAACACCGTAAACTTTCAGCTATACTCTGTTGGTTATTCAAAGACACATGAATGCTGAATAACAATAATTCTGGTAGTAACTAAAGCCGCAAAAACATTTTACCATATTTTTGTTCAAATTGCATCATTAACCCCTCACCTTCAATACAGTAGGATCTAGTGTATAGTTCTGAATTTTATTGCAAGCACGCTATGGAATAGATGGTGCTTTTTTACAAATACAATAGCTACACAAGTAGCAATGCAAGAGTTCTGTTAGATTATCTTCAAATCCAAAATAATTTTTGGTCGCATGACGTTGGATTTGACAAAATCAAATTGCTAGGGAGTGCTAGTCGCTTCCTGTTAAGTTTTAGTTCCTTTGTTGGTGATCATTAGCTTTTCATACAGTAGTTTTGGGTTGCTAGAGAATTAGTAATTTTATTCAACTATTAAATAATTATTTGTCAATTATTATGTAATGTGTACAGGGTTACATAATAATGCTTTGGCTATGAAATGTTAATGCTAAATCTCACCACAGATATATTATACGTCTAGCACACCTTCCTCTCCAAAATCGCTTAACACTAAATCGCATTTTCGATGAATCGACCAATGCCTTTAACATTTATCTCGCTCACACTGAGGTATCCTAGGATGTGATGAGATACCAAAAGCATCTTAGTTTGATGTTTTTGTTTTTGCTTCTGAAAATAAAGCTTTTCACATGGTTTAGATAAATCTGCTACATGTTACTAATAAGTTTTGCAGAAATAGAATTGTCTCAACAAGAATTTTACAAATATTTTTCACCAGAGATTGTATTAATTATTTTATTTCAAGTTCCTTTCTTCTAGCATGTTTTAATTTTCTCTGTCAAAATCTTTAAAATTAAAATAGGTTTAACTGGAATTGTTCATTTTTCTATCTTTTTGAACATCTATTGTTCAACTTGTTGCAGGCTCTGAGACCGCAAAACCAGAATCCGGAATTTTCTCGGCACCCAATGGTGAGGGTGATGTCATTCCTGAGGAGTATGTGCGTAGCCGTCACCAAGATAACCTACCAGAATACAACAACTAGGCAGCCTCTTGTCTACTGAACGTCAAGATATTATTCTCATGCTTCGCATTTCTTCTGCTTCCAAATTTTTAAACACAACTTTTTATTTAGCTTGTGACAGTTTTACTTCATTTTTAAATCTCGCTTTGTAAATGCATTCCACAGTTTTCAACGTTCATTTAACTGAACGATATAATAGCTGATTTATTTGTGCCTTTAAGCTAGACATATTGTCGTATTTATCAGCTGATATTTGTATTTCGTATTTTTATTTGGGATGCATTTTAAGTTTGTCGCCAAACAATTGATTTCATATTATTTACACTTCACATTCCGTCCTATAATCTCTTATTCACTTTTTGTATGTTTATGCCCACAAGGATTGCTTACTACAATATTTTGTTCTAGCATTTTATAGAATAGGTAGTTGCTTGGTGTTTTGTGTGCAAATTTGATAGAAATAAATAAAATGGTTATATCAACTGAGTTGTATTTAAGTAAGCTTTTCTCTTTCATCAATGACTCAAGAATAGTTGTACTAGCTTTATTAAATGTTTCTTATTTGAATGAGAGTGTTTAGGTGATTCCATCAGTGTGATTTACATTGCGCAAGCTATAATCTTTCATCATCCATATAATTGGAAAACTTTCATTGGTTGAACCATTCAAGTGATTACTTATAATGTTATATCGCTCCATGACGTGACAGTGACGTGTGAACTACACCCTTCACTTGCATATTATGTTGATTGGTACATGCCTTTCTCATACTCTTTGCTTCATTTAGAAGCGTTATTCATTCCTTAATTGCAGTAGTGGAAAACACTTCACTTTGTGCTGAAAGCTTGAGACAACTAGCAAGCGCTTCCGATGTCGTGAAGTTCCCCATCGATATAAGAATAATTCAGTTAACTATGCATATTTTAAACTTCCAATAAAATTTTATCCAAGACTATCAATATTCTTGTAACGATATTGTTTCTGAAACATAAAAGAAATTTGCTGATATATGATTTGCACAAAGGAGGGTACAAATAAAAGTAGACCAAGAAGTTTGACGGTACACCTTCATTAAAAGTTTTTGTCTCCAACAAAGCCACTCAATTTGCACTTTTTGGTGAGAATGCATATTTTAATTACTTCGTGTTTGGTTAACTACAGTTTTATACTAGTTCCACAGATCTCTTCATCTAGTGGGAAATGCATTTCTGGTATGAAAGAAGTTTCCAAGAGTCTAGATGAAAATATGGTCGCAGTTTTCCTCATCAATTTTTTTGAGTTGTATTATAATGAATCACTCTATTGGTAGTTCTTCAGCTTGGTAAAATTGATGGGCAGCTCATTGCTGCTCCATTTTGTGCATTTATTTGTAGTTTGAACAAATTCATCATAAAATAATTGAATACCTGGATAAACTTCTATGACGCCGTCTTTAAGAGAAATTCTAACAAATAGCTTGGTGATAATATCATTGCCCATTACTAAATGCACTGTTGACAATATTTTTGAGGAAGCAAGTTATTATTTTATAACACAAATTTTGTGAAAGTTACATAATGCTAATGTCTTTGAACACTCAAAACATTTGATTGGCTGTTAGAATTGAACAGAAAAAATATGCCTGAGGTAGTTCTTGAAGTGTATGACGATTAAATTTTGTTTTCCAATTAAAAAATAATAATGAACCACCACAAAAATGAAAGGCTGAAGAGGGCGCATTTTAAAGCTGTATTTACATCAAATAATTTTGCCGATGAACCTTGCCGCAGAAAGTAACGGCAACATTTGGTGAAGGATCCAGATTTTTTGCAGACTGAGGTGCAGTAACCCAGCAGTGCTGAGTTTGAGTGTCAAGTTGCAGTAATTTTATAGCCACGTGACACAGCTAAAATATTTGGTTGTTATATCTATAGCGTGCCCAATGTTAAGCTTATTCAAGCCTGGATGTAATGTAAACAAACATTGTTATGGTCAGAGCTTAAGATTATAATTAATTATTGCCCCATTGTAATAGACCAGTATTATTATTATCATTATTTTTATCAAATACCCAAAGTTTCCCATACTATTTGGTAACAGTTTAACAATTTTCAGAGTAAGTATGATTATTTCGATTTTTTCAATTTTTTGTTCTACTTTAACGATGATCATGAAATTTTGTAGATGAGTTAAAATTTCATATTTAGGCAAATGAAAAAGCTTTGAATGCGCGGAGAGTTACCTATTACCTATTACTTATTACTATTACCTGATAGAATACCATTAATAATTAAATCAAACTTCACCAAACCAACTGCCTGAGCAGGAATGAGTCTAAATTATATTAGCTATGATGGTGGGGTGACTCCAAAGTGGCAAACTTGAAAATTGCATATGCACAACTGTCTGAAGGCAACTTTTAACAGTGTCTGTTGCCATTAAATAAGATGTAATTGCAGTCGCTCTCTAGTGCACACAGCTTGAAGTAGATTGATTGGTTGTAATATATTCTCTGCAAAATTTATACGGAAGTGTAATTTACGTCAATCAGAAATAAACAAGTTCTGGCGAATTATTGTAAAAGTCCCTCCATCTCTTCACTTCGAACAAGGTTTTGATTTTGACGTCAACATCCGCTGAGCAGCGCAGAGAACTGTCGCATTGCTTGATGATTCATGCTATGCATAAAGTCAAAGTTGACACATATTTACACAGTTACACAGCAGGTGGAACTCATCATTGAATCATCAGAGGCTCTCTCAAAAATACCGAGCTAAAAGGGTAATGATTTGACTTTCATTCCATTTAGTTTAAAATAATGAGAAGTCAAAGCTGATTAAATTAGTTCAGAGAGCAACCAAAGCTAGCCTCTTTCAATATTGACTTTCTTTAGATTACTTTCACTTGAAGTTGCTGTAATTGTTAGGGTCAACCCCGCTAGGTTTGATAGTTCCCAAAATCTGATGAGTTTGTTTGATTTTTGGTTACTCAGAGGGAAAAAAATGGCATGAATGTCATTTTATAATCCAGAGTAGGCTTTTCAATTTTACTCCCTTTATAGGCGAGTCTTTTCAACAAACGATTGGTAGTCACAAGGCTCATTCATAGCTGTTACACCTGCCAGAGAAATGATAATTTGTGTGAAGAAGTGGTGGATTCTGTGGATACATAGTAAATTCTGTGGATGTCTAGTGGCTTCTGTTTTCCATTAACTTTGCACAAATGCCAATATTTCTCAATGTATTGTCTAGACATCCAATTTATTTCTTCGTTTATCAGTCGACTTGTCTGAGCTGGGATTTCTCTAAACCATGTCTTCAGATACGTCATTACTGGCTTATCCAGCCCAGCCATACCAAAAAGATTTAAAATAAATATATTTTGATTACTCCAGACCATGCGTACTAGTTGCAATAACTAGCAAAACATCAAAGCTTTTAACAAAATATAAGCTAAATACAGATATGGGCTTAATATTAGGGAACAAGCAAACCAGATTAGAGTTAATCCAATGACAATACCTAATTGTACACTAAAACATCCAAATATACAAGAAGCATCAAGAGGGTAATTATATATGACTGACGTACAAAGGACATGAAGTGTGATTGTTAAGGGTTGTATTTAGTCATCTGCTACATGGTTCTGCCATCTACAATGGTACCATCTGGAGCCTCAACTCTTGAATTTTTTTGTACAGTTTGAGTCAACTATGTTGTTGATGCATCTACAACTATGTTTGATCTGATGCCATCAATATGCAGTAAATTTCAAGGCTAACTGCCAAATCTAGGGTCTGAATCTGAGCCAGTGTAGCTACCTAATGGTGACTATACTCAGGCGATATCAGCCACCTTGTATATTCTAGCTGAATCAAATATACTTGTACGGTTTGTTTGGACACACGATAGACATTTCTAGATTGTATGGGGTGTGCAGAGGTGACCCAGTTAACCACGAATGTAGCATCAATAGCTGCATTCAAAACAGATTCATAACAAGATAAAAACTGAAAATGAAAAAGGGACAAGCAAGTCAAGTTTATATAATGCAGAGATTATAGTATACAGGACCATATTACTACTAAACTACTAAACACTACTAAACACTACTAAAACATCTCCGGTGCTCTGCAAGTTTGGTCAATGTCCTGTATTGCCTCAATACTATTTTATGTGTGATAAAATTTCAAATGGTATATTGCGGTGTGATGTGGTGTGATATGTTAGTGTGGTTTGGTGTGATATGTTACAGTGTGATGTGGTGTGATATGGTGTGGTGTTTGGCTTTTTATCTGCTTTACTCTGTTTAGTATGTTAGACAATAAAAGCCATTTTGTGTTATCAGTTGCTTTAATAAAAGAATTATTTTTTTTCTTTTTAGGTTGGATTTTTTTATTTCACAGCCAGATTACGGTTTATCTGCACTGGATAATACTCTCATCAATGTCAGTGATAGTACATTGAGCAATTATTTTTCACCATCTTGAGCCGCCATTGCAATTGGCTGCAATAATAACCGTTATTGAAACGTTGCAGTTTTGGTGATTTTTTTTAGTCAATGTTGACTGCTTTCTCCTTATAATTGTGGAAACATGTAGCCTGCTCAGACTGTGGGGGCAATGGTAAGGTTGGTGCTGGAATTTCTAACTCACCATATCACTGTTCATCTGTTGCAAGTTTCATTTCCCTGCCTGTCTTAATAGATTGTCTGAAAACATTGGCTATTGTGTGAGAACACAGGCTATTGTGTGAGAACACAGGCTATTGTGTGAGAATGAGTGACTATTTCTTGCATCCTAAAGCTGACTTTTGTGGTTGTCAGATGTGAGTTTGAAAGTTTTTTTTTCCCCCGATTTTTGTTTGACTTGGCCAAGCATTTCGACCTAAAAGTTTTTGAACAAAGTAACAGTCCCTCTCAGAGTTGTGTGGAGTTTGTATTATGCTTCATCCATTAAAAAACTCAAAAATATTTTTATTTACGTTTATCAAAATACTTTCATACGGATAAAATAATTTAGCAAGTTAAAGAGTTTAAGATTCAACCAAATCAATAGTGGACAATTTTGTTTAGACTTTAGTTGAAGCCATTTTTTAAAAACAAAGATGAAGCAAAAGGAAACATCTTGTAGGTTTATAGAACAACAGAAGATGCGTTTTCTACAATGTCTGCAAGCAGATAATCTTTCAACTTCTCAAGCGACTAAAAAGTTTGCTAAGCCTTCTTATAGATAGATATAAATTATGGTTCAGATAAAAAAGTGATTATCGATCTTTTACAGATCTACCTGCAGGTGTAGATAAAACCTTAATTGTAAAGAAAGTTACCAATCTGACTTATTTCTTCCTATTGTCAAAAACTCCTCATCAAAAATATGCTAATCAGCCCTCGCAACGTGGTTAAATTTTTTATTGTTGCGCACTATAATAAAAAAAAATTGAAAGTGATGAATTTTGTGAATAATCATTACGATAATAAAACGAAAGTATACAGCCAGGTGTTCCCATGTCCACATGATAACGTAAACAAATAGTGACGAAAACTATACAATGAACCCATTTTTTCGTGCAAAGTGAATCAGAATTTGGTTAGCCAAAATCTGATTCAAACCCTCATAGCAGTTTCACAACACAAAAACTGTATCATCAGGTGTCCGTAGCGTCATAGCGAGTCAACATTAGAAGTTTTGGTAAACAGTGATGTAGTTACCACAAATATGTACATTTCAAGTGATTTCACTCAAGATTAGCTGCACTTTTCTTCAGATAATTACCATAAAAACCTTTCACTTGTTTTACTAGTTTACTCCTGGACCAGTGCCAATTTGCGAATGCCGGAAGGGCTGTTGATTTCAAGGTATTGGTGGCTATTTATCTTCTAGCAAAAACTGCAACATTTTGTCCTCAATGAGCAAAAGTACCCCATAAAGATTGAAAAAATCGTTCAGATTTTTTACCGCACTGTTTTTGTATTCAGGTAGTTTGTAGCAAACTGGTGATCCTAGATTGTGATGCTTGTATGTATTTCCTATGTCTTATAGTGCTGGTACTTCAGAGATATTAAGAGGATTCGCGACTTCTGTTCGCCGAACAAATTGCAATGAAAATAATCAGACAGGCAATAAATTTAATCAATAAATAATCATTCTGTTTGAAATTAGTGGGTAAAAAAAAATTAGCTCACTGAATAAAAAAATAATCAACGAGTATTTATTTATATTGTTCGTAGGTCGTGAATAAAACTGAACACTAAATAAATAATAACGAGCGAGTTGATTTTTTTCATTTTCATAGACCGTTCAGATATCCTTGAAAAATAATTCGAAATAATTGCAAGCGTCCAAAATTTGCTACATTGAAGGGCAGCTTGACAAACTATTTCAGGTTGCAGCAGTTCAAATTTTATTATATTGAGTATTTTGAAAATTGGTAGTTATCTCCTTTATGGTTTGTTCGGTAAACTATAACATTTCATTGAATATTTATGTTGTTCTAAACTAATGTTTTGTTGCATACGCGACATATTAAACTACGAACACCTATTATTTTTTTCATGTTGTTTGACGAACAGGTCGCGAATACTCTTATTACTGACTTATTTTTTATTTTCTCGGATTTGACTTGCTCTACCATTAGGACAACAATATCCAGCAGGTCTTGTCAGCTTCAAACATGTTTGAGCAGTATTCAATGCCAAAACCTGCAGTTGCACAAAAAAAGGGACAGCAAGAACTTTTCTTTTAGCATGCCTCTACATCTGATACAGAAAATGTCAGAATCTTTATTTTATGCCCTTATTTGGCTAGGTAGAGTATGCAGTGAGAAGCTACAAAACTTGCTCAAGGTTAACAATGCTGAAACTAAAACCTCGCATTAGACCAAACCAAAAGCTTTATAATAAATTCACAAAAACTCAGAGCTGACAATTTTTAGGAAAGACATAATCTCATGTTTTTATACATTTTACAAGCAAGTAATTTTTGGCCACTTCTGATAGCTGTAGCCTGAGTATAAATTTCTATGCTAGCTTTAACATGATCCACTGACACTTAATGGAATTCATAATGCTGAAGTTTTGCCAAAATGTATAAAATAGAATGAAGTTGCATGAAGTTGAGAGGATAAACAACAACAAAGTTCCCATCAACCAAGTCAACAACTGTCCACTTCTGCCCACTCCATGCTCTATAGAGTTGATCCACATCTCTGTCAAAATTGTACACAGGTGTATCCGCTAGCATTATTTTAGTATTGCTAACCCCCTCAGACAAACATGTAGGATGCAAAGGTTATTTCTAAACCAAAGAAATTATTAAAACATTAAAATTGGTTCATCAACAAAATCAGATGAAAAACAAGCCAAGCCCAAGCATCAATTAGTTCGCAATAAAAATTCTGCTCAAGCTAGGTATTATGGGATAGGGTCAAGGAGCAAATATTAACCGAGTTACACAATCTTGTGTATAGCTTCTAGTGATTGGATAGCATCTGATGTGTGCGACAGCAATTTAATGACGCCCTACTGAGAGAAAAAATGTTCCTTCAAGCTATTTCCAGGCCTTCAGTCTAATTATTTGATTCGATTATGAATATCTTTGCTAAGTCAGCTGGAAAAAAAACTTCATTTACGAATGAACCATGTGGCCAGTAGAGGTATCAAACACACTCTTGTAGTTGCCAAGTTCATCTGAATAGCCTAAACAGTAAAACAATGATTTAATGTTCCCAAATTGTCACAACAATCAAAGGCATGTGACAATCAATTAAGGTGATTGATTGAATTCAATAACTTGAAACCTTCCAAAGGCGTTTTTATTACTTCAGTGTCTCTTCATATTTTCCGCCATCCACTGATAAATTTTTTAATTTTGTTTCATGCACAAACAAAAGTGAAGACAGATACATGTATGTAAGAAAAAATTATGCTACACATTTAACGCTCGCTGAGATAGATAGTGCTTGGCATAAATATATGCTAAGATACTTTGATCTGTTTGAAGAAGCTCAATTTTAATTACTGTGTATGACAAATATTTTTAAACTGCAAGCCACTGGCAAATGAATCAGTTTTTTATGATATTTTTGTAATTTCACATCAGTGATGTTTACACATCTCCATCGAAATGTGAATGAATGGAGAATTGATACAATTACGTACGTTTGGTTATGAATGATATCCATGTAAATAGGTGTCATCCACAGAAATAATGCTCAGTGATTTGATAATTTGCACCAATACATGATTAGATTAAACAAACTTTGAAAGAACAAACCAACCTGTTACTAATAACTATAAGGGTAGAGAAAAGGTATATAAAGGATGACAATGAGGTGGTGTATTGTATAAGGTAGCAGAAACAACAACAATATGCATCCATTAAAGTACATCTGCATCGTTTCTGGTAAGTTCTTTTGTCATAAAAAAGTAGAGAAATACGGCTTTAGCTAACAGATAAATCAGTTATTTTTAAGTTACGAGCCTAGTTTTAAGTTACGTACCTATTTTTCGCTGTAGTAATAATGGTTTACTCCAGAAACTGTCAGCTGGTATGTAAGAAAAAAGGAAGAGTATCTTTTTCTCAATTAATGTACATGGAACACAGTTTCTTTAGATACAAGAGTTTATTGAATAGAAATGTTCAAAATGTAGAGTAAAGTGAATTCTAACTATATCTGAGAAATACATTTTGTAAACTGGCTAAGAAAATCTAAACAGGTTTGTAATTTAAAATAAATTTTAGAGCTTCATTTTGTAAAGTAACTGATATACACAAAATTAAACCAGCTCTGTCAGTGTCCCATCAATGACCCTTTTTTAAATTAATAGTATTAAAAATTTTGATATAATTAAATAAAACTTTGCGTTTGTTTTTGGATGGACAAAATGTGTCAACAACGTCTAGCGAACGCTATAGCTAAGTCTGTGGGCTTTTGAATAATTGAATCAGTTTTAACTCATCTTGCAGCTTTCAGTCAGCTGATAATCAAATTTTTAAAGGAATCCATTTAAATTGTGTGTCATTGACCTTCTAAGTGTAGATTGTGATGAATGTATTGAGTTGATTTATATAAAGTTTTTTGTTGTTTTTTACTCATCACATCAATGTTCATCAATTGCTAGTCTATTTGGCCAAAGGTTTGTTCCTACACAACTCTTTTTTTTTTCAAAGAATTATTGATTATTGCATATTGCTAAGTTCAAAAATTTGAAAGCAAAGATATTTTACTGACTTCAAAAAGTTCTGGAAAAATAATTGTTAAATTAACACTTTTCAACCAGACGATTACATTATTTCTGCTTTCATGGCTTCAACCGACTGTACCAGTATGAGGTCCATAATTATTTTGTCCTTAGCCTGGACGTTTTGTAAATAAGTAATAGTAAGTTTTATGCTGTGCAGTGTTTAAAAAAATAGTGTCGAGTGGGAAGTGTTGTTGGCAATTAAATGTTCACTTGCTTAAATGAAAGACAATTTGATCACACAGCACTACAACAACTCACAAAACACCTGATATGCGTACTAGTTGACTTGATGTTTAGCTAGCCAGAATTCTGATTCCGTTCTCATATGTTTCTAGCATTGTTTGGAGTTGTACAGTGTACGACCCATAGCCAAATGGTCAGACACTTTAGGAGGAATTCTGCTGCAATCAACGAGATAAAAATAATTACAGAGTCTATCGGAAGATGGCTGGTGAGTTCGTGTTGATATTTTATTAAAAATATTGCTTTCTTAAAATAAATAGTGAAGTTTTCAAGTTGTACAGTTTTTTGAATGACTGTCTTAATTTTGAAACAATATTCAAGTGAAATATCTTAGGATAACTTTTCAAATCAATCAAATTTTAAATTGACTCGAAAATCTTGCTGACTATTTGCAACTAAGGTTTTTGTCGTCAGATAAGTTTATTTGAAGTTGGACTGAGTCAGTGCAAGCTGGTTATATCAAATATATTTTGTTGTCATTTTCTCAAATAGAAGAAGTCTTTCCTAGGCCTGAGTTATCACCGATTGGATCCCTCTCTAATTTTCAACTTATACAAAAATACAAAATAATTTAACTTTCAAACCAAAACTCATGTGTTCTTGGTCTGCAGCAATTATGTCTCTCCAGCTTGTAGTAATAATAACTCTCATATCCTGTTACAGAATGCACCAAATCAAATTGGACTTCGATTTATCAGAGGGATTGTCAGTTGCAGAAATGAGCGTGAACTCTATAATACTTGTGAGACGTTTTACAACCAAACACTTATTCAGGTAGACAGCTAAAGCTGAAGTAGTTCAACTCATGTTCTGTTCGTTAGTTGATACAAGATACATTTATTGAACTAAACATTTATATTTCAATTGCTAAATAAACATACAATAACTGCATTTATATAAGGTAGTTGTGTCTGCAATGGACCAGAGGACCAATATATGCAGTAACAAGTTTAACGTGTTCACAAAGGCTTTTTTGTAGCCGTCGCAACAATGCATTTTAGTCAAAAATCTTTTCACACAGCTAAACAAAAAATTCAGTTACGAAAGAATAGCACAAAAATTCACAATTATCCATGTCTTTTTTTAATTATTTCAGATTCCTGCACAGTTGGCAAGGACCTCACAGCCCTTCATGGAATGCCTCACAAGATATAGTATTCTCTATATAGAGGATCGGTCAACCTTTGTCCATACTAGCGCAAAGTTCATTTGTGATTTAGGAGGAGCTAATTTATACTGCAAACCTGGAGTTGTACCGATGGAGTTGAAGGTCACTGGACGTACCTGCTCAGGTAATTTGATAAAATTGCTGAATTCCACAGGAAAGTTTTGGAGATGCAAATTTATTAGCTCACTAGATTCAAATAAAAAACAACTAGATTAAGTATCGCAATTTTATAAAAAAGAAATCAGGCGAAAAAATTCAGTCGCTATAAAAAATGAAGCATATAAGCTTTATCTCCTGCTTCATTGGTTATCAGAAAATCCGTTAAAATGCTGCACCATCTAGCTGATAAGTTCTCAAACATTGTAGATTTCTCAACATCATGAAGCAAGTAGTTAATTGATTAATGAAAAACAAAAATATGCTATTATTTGTATACAAACTTTTGAACGACCTTTTTGGAAAATTACGCTATTATTAGCACTTACTTTTGGGAAGTAAATATAAAGAAAATAAAAAAGGTAAAGTGTAACATAAAACAATTAGATAATTTTATGGTTGCATTTCAACAATATTTCGTTTTAGATGTACTAGTTTGATAAGTGATAATACACCGAAATGTCACAATTTAATCATACACTTATATCCCCAATGTAATATACTTTTGAACTTGTCAACAACATGTAGTGTTCATCATCATTTGTAACTTTTGTATTGAGTGAAGAGGTTCTTGACCATAAGATGAGCAGAATTTGTAGATCTGTGTATTTTGTACTTTT
Organism: Cryptosula pallasiana; assembly: GCA_945261195.1. Classification (NCBI taxonomy): domain Eukaryota; kingdom Metazoa; phylum Bryozoa; class Gymnolaemata; order Cheilostomatida; family Cryptosulidae; genus Cryptosula; species Cryptosula pallasiana. The sequence goes on from OX183136.1 coordinate 36,368,947, forward strand.
ATTATGTAGATACTGGATTTACAGAAGCCATAAAACATCTAAATGTTATAAACTGCTACTACAAGTGTTTATTGAAAGCAGCTACGATAGCCGAGGCTTCTTAACACACCATACACCACCCTCTATGCTAGTGAAGATCGCTGGCTTCTTCAGATATAAACTATGGAGACATCCAACACCATTGTTAGTCCAGAAATCGATAGATTAGAAGCTATCGAGTGGGATAGTTCTAAGTTTCACATTTTTATCATCTCCTACGAACCAATGCAAGCAGATTGCTCACTGAGATCTTATTTCATTCTCACAAGTAATATGTGTATCAGTTGATAGTCCATTTGGATTTTTGGTTTTAGTAAAAGAGAAGACATTTGATATTTATTGTATTACAACTAAAGCTCTTGTATACTTGTATGCATTGTGGTTTAGGAAGTTAATTTATCTTCTTATTCTTTGTAATTTATTTTGTTCTCTACTTCTTAATAAAAAGCGTTGATATAAAAGAACTTGCGCTCTTAACTTGAAAGAAATGGCTGTTTTGTCATTTATCACTAGGGTTTAGTAGTTTTATTAAGCAAAAAATTGTGCCTTCTTCCTTGTCATTTGCCATTCATTGCGGATAAGATGAACAGAGTTTAGTTTGAGCAGGTTTGCTGACTTCCATGTCTCTTCACGGTTTATGCTAGATTCATTCTTGATTTTAGTTATGAGGTTATCAAATTTGCAACATCTTCATAAATAAAAAGAATATTAGACTGAAGTAATACAAAAACTATCACCCTCAATCAACTCGGATCTTCAGACTCACTAACTTTCACTCTTTAAAGCATTCAATGACTTTTTGTTAAAATTATTAATTTGTTAATATTAACTTCTTTGGCGATGAGTCAAGCCCCAATAAGTTGCTGCTTGCAGTAACTCCAATGTTGCCAAAGTCGATAAACTGGGCATGCGTAATCGAACAAGAAGTCGCTAATTATCTTTTTTCAACAAGCATGGCAGTAAGCTGCATAGTAATAACAATGATCGCTTGTGGTCTGTCATATAGTGCGATACAACTGAATCGAAACAAATTAACTTTTGCTGCTGATAATGAATTGTTACAATTTAATAAAAATAATAATTGATGGTATCTCAGCAAAAACTTGGATAGCATGTTGTTATTATTGAGATGAAAAAATTAATTTATTTTTTATTCTTAGTATCCCCATCATTAATTCAATGAAAACCAGTCTGCCGCAACAATCATTTGCCATCACACAGATTTTTCTGCCAGCAGCCGATTTTGCTTGAAGTTATAACAGCCAATGAAGTTTTCAGTTATGGAAATTCATGCCGCTGTCGTTGTGGTTTATGATCAGAAAGAACAAACGACAAGAATTTGGGGTTACTTTAACGTGATTTGGAAACTTATTATTTGCAAGATAATAAAACTTACACAATTGATATTTTGTGACCAGTAATCAAGGCTAGGATAAACATATAATTCAATGAAATAGCAAAACTTCTTGTCTCGATAACAAAAGTAAATATTGATAAATAATAAATTAATTCCACTGAAACCCTTGCACCACATTTACAGAAGTTTCATAGAAAAAACACCATATGGTATTTGTGATATCCATAGATATGTTGATACAAATAATACTGACATGTCGGTTATAAAGTTTTATTCCTGCATTCCACAAAATAAAAACCTTCAATGTTAAACGGTTTGCTAAATTATAGTTTATATTTATTACGCCAGAGTAAACTAATAGCTAATTGAAAACTGATGTACGCTCTGCTGTTTCAAACACGTAATTATTGTGAAATAAACTAGTGATATCATTATATCAGCTCTGTGTAAAATGGGTTTAAAAATAAAATAAACTGATGAGATTAATTGGTGAAATCAGATTGTTGAGTTGTAGCAAAGTTTAGTGATGATTATTGTTTGCTGCCAGCAGCAAAGAGTACATTCATAATGTGATTGGGTTACAACTCATTCTAGTAGAGGTATTTGCTTGTTATTGTGGGAGCAAGTCATTTGAGAGACTAGATATCAAGCAAAGCAAAGCTATCTCTGTGAACAAGTGTTCTAGAAAAATTAACTTTTTTGACGGAATCAGTTTAGCATCGAAATGTTTTTATTTTTGTTTTCTTGTAATCCATTAACACTTTCCCGTACAGCTTTTATAGTCTACCCCAATGGTTTTATTTCTTGAGATAACAGAAAAGAGTTGTCTATTTCAGCTTGATAATGTTTGCTTGAATTCTTCATCTATATCTTAGACTTAGGGTGCTTTCGGGTACCCTACGCTTAGGGCTTAACGATGGGATTAAACAACACCATTCGGAAATCCCGTCGTTGAGGGCAGAAAAAACATGGCGGCAATGGGCAATTTGGGCTCAACGATGGAAGTGACAAGCGAGGTAGGTTGCGTCGTTGACTGACCTTGAATCCACCTAACCAACAGTTTTAACGAGTCAACTTTTATCAATCACTGTTCCTCCCCGTTTCAAGTCGTGACAATGTATTATAATGTATATAGAAAATACATCAGACGACAAAATCATCGTAATTAATTTTTGTTTGTAATGAAACTAAAGTGGGCTCGCTCCAGCTATACAGTTTTCATAGATTTTGATGAAAATAAATATGTCTATGGTTCATGCTCAAACAACTTCCGTTAAACGACAGTCATCGTTGAGCCCTGAACGAGTGTTCAACGACTGCCCTATGCATAGGGTATCCGAAAGCACCCTTAATTCAGATACTTTTAAATTTAAATGCTTTAAAATTAACATTTTTCCCACACTTTTTCTGATACATTTTGTTTTTCTTCACCATTTTTATGAACTTTTCATTATTACAGCACAAAATCTTGAAATTTAATGATGGATGAAATTGATAAGTTTTGAGTAAACGCTTAGTTTTAATCTGACTGTGCAATATGTCTATTCTGTAGTTTCAACTGCTCATAGCTATATTCTATTGTGTTTTCATCCACTATCAACATCAACCAGATACAAATTTGTTAACTGGCATTATACAACTTTGTACCTCGTTGGAACTTCGATAGACAGCCATCAGTTTTTTATTGTTCTTTCACGATAAATTGTGGTTCAATTTGTGTTGAAACCTAGCACTTGTTTAAGGCCAATGCATTCAAATTACCCCTAAAATAAACACTTGTTAAACATAAACAGTTGATGAGAGTTTTATTTTACAAGTTTGCGTTGACCAATAATAAATTAGTGATAAACAGATTTACTATAAGGTACAAAAATTTTATTATTATTTATTTTTTATGGAAAACTCTACCTGAAACAAACTTGAAGGAAAGTTTGTTTCAATCTGAAAAAAAACTTTCACTCAATAATGTTTAGAACGAGACATTGGGATTTTATTTACAAGTGAACACAATATTATTTTAGAGAATAGTAACAAAAAATCATTACATCAGATGTGACATGTACAAGCGTAATTTGTTAGTGGAACCACCCACTCTACCAACTACACAACCACATTCACCCTAACAAAGTGCGTTCAAAACTCCCTCGATGTTAATTAATCTAGTGTTTTTTTTATCAATCAAAGCACTTTTGCAGAAACTTTTTAGATGAAAAAAACATATAATGTTGGGAATTGAGATCAACAAACCACAACATTAACCATCAAGCCATCCAGCAATGTTGCAGCAGTGCACACTTGGCTATTAATAAAACTCAGTATGCTTGGCCTACATACAAAAAATATTTTAGTGTGCACTCTTAGGGAAACGCCGCTTGAACTTTTACAAACTTTTGGTTCGATAAAACCCTCTTGCCACTTGAACACAGTTTCTCATAGGAAGTACCTTGACAAAATTTTTCCAATTCAAATAACTGTTCACTGAGCAAAATTGGTGGAAGCAGTTTTCAATTTATATTCCGTTCCGTACCTCTAGCCACTGTAAGCAAAAAGTAGCTTCAAATGACTCTTAAGGAGCGGCCACACGGAGTAATTTTCCCACGAATCGTGGGAATTTCCATGATTTAATTCGCACGAATGTGGAATTCTCACGAAATAGTGCATCGTGGTTTGTTAACGATGCACGATTCGTGTAAAGTGAAAATTTGCACGATGGTTAATTTGATTGGCTGACTGAGATTGGACTGAGGTCAAGGTTAATTTTGGGAAGAGCAGTCAGTCAGATTTGTTCGTGCCTCCACTCGTTGGCCTCTGCTAAGGGATGATGGATGATAATTGTTACTTATAAATAACGATTATTGATAATTTATTTTAATATGTAATTATTATTAATTTATTATTATTCTTTAATTATTATTAATTTATTATTATTCATTAATTATTATTAATTTATTATTATTCATTAATTATTATTATCATCATCATTTTTTTATAATTTTAATTAATATTAACAATGACTATTAATGAATATTTAATTATTATCCTTGAAGTAATTCTTTATTGTTATCGTGTGCATTATTATAATTCTTGTTTATTATTATTATTTACTACACAGGAAACTGCTTAATAATCACAAAGCTAGGATCGGTAAAATTTACCTTGTCTTCTTATTGGCTGGCTACAATTTACACGCACAAAATCATTCGTACGATATTGGAAGAAGACAACCCCGTGTGGCAGGTTATTATTCGTGCAAACTTTTATTTGCACGAATTCTTGGAAATTTGCACGATCGTGTGGCCCCAGCTTTAGCCTGAAAGGGAATTTCAAGATCAACACTTTGGAGAAAGATTATGTTGATCGGAATTGCGGTTTATGAGTTAGGGCCAATAGCTGAATTTCACATCTCAGAAAATTTTGTTGCTCTATCGACAACAACTTGTAACAAAATATGGCAAGAGTGCTGTAAAAGAACAAGAAAAAAAACAATAAAACAATCAATAAGATTAGTATTTGAGACCCTCTAAAATCATGCATGTATGTATCTACTGTAAAACCCATCAGTAAAGCATGTAGTTTCTCTTAGAATTTATTAACAGTATATTATTCAGGTAAGTAACAGATTAAACAGAAACAAGTATTGAATATAATCAAACTCGAGCTCCGTTTTGGGGATTTGGATGAACCCAATAAATTAGGAAAGCAAGTGTTTGTATATATTTTTTTACTTTATACAATGGTTACAACTGTTTATATTAGAAGAACAAAAAAGGGATAAAACATCATAATTTAAGCCAAAATTAAAAAGTGAGTTTTGGTTGAGTCTGCAGATGTAAAATCAATTATATACCTCCTTCATGCGTACACCTGAGCAATTGCGCTGAGATTTCGTGTGATGTAATAATCTCAGACAAAAACCATTTGGTTTCAATCGCTAAAACAAAGAACATGTAGTGAAGTTCTGACACATCAAACAACTTCTTGTAGCACTTCCACTCTAAAAATATCTAACTGCTTTTTGTTTTACTGAAACCCAAAGTGCACATGCATTGATGTAGTGCACTAGACTTTGTTCCTTCAAAGCACACTACAAAATCTTTTGATAGTTTATGTAACTTGAGCTTATCTTCGATGTAATCCATATGCCACTGTGCATAGTTGTTGCATGGTTAGTACAATATTTGTCAATATGTTACTATTTTCATATAATAGATGCGAGCATCCAATTAAAGGTAATAATCACAAATTGATAACAGGTGTGTGATATCACAACAGTTTTGTTATCTCATAGCCTAAGGTTTGGTTTTTTATATTCATGTAACAGCACTTGAGCCCATCATATATAGCAATTATATAATCCATACACTCAGGCTAGCAAATAATGAATTCGTTATTCATGTACTGTTTCAGAGATTTTGATACAAGTTAACAGAATGCTTTGAAAGCAAAAAATCGCAAAATTAGCAAGTCGCTCATCTGTTTTGAGAAAGTGTACTTCCTGGTTTGTGTTAAATTAAAGGCCTAGGGCAATGCAAAACAGAATTAATATTAAATGAACAAACGAAAAACTTATCTTCACCAATTATAATCAATAACTAGGTATTACGATATTTAATTTTAATTCTTGCTCATAAATTAGCAAAACAGCTACAAAACTGTTAAAAAATGTTTTATATTGCGTTGGGTAACATCGAAATTCTGAAATCAGTTTTCGCTAAATTATCATTGCTGGAACCCTAGCTAGCTTCATTTTGCTGTTAGTCAAGATCGGTAATCGATCAGGATTATCCGAAAGATTATGAAAAGCCAATCTAAACTTTAAAATATTAGACCTTTACATACCGACCACCATCGCAGGTACCTAGTATTTAGACCTAATGTGTGTTTTTATAAGAATAGAGTAACAAAATGAGTATGTTGTAACGATGCAATAACAAAAAGACAGCGTGAGGTAACATTTGATTATGTAAGACTAAAACCACAGCAAAGCTATAAACTAGGATACTTTTTATAAATGGGTGAGCTGGTTATTAGACAATAGCAGAGGATAAAAAGTGCTTGAATATTGAATTATATTTTGTGAAATTGCAAAAGCTTTCGTAATGTCCTCTGTAGGATTTCCAAAAAGTGAAGATAATCTTGATGATAGTTTTTTAGGATCTCAAAAATAACTTTTTCAGCATCAACAGAGTTCAAACAATACCAAAAAAAATAGCTGAGTAGGGAGTCAAGTTGTTTCGTAAGAGCTAAACAAAACAAGTAGTAGACAATGCACTTTAGGTGATGGCTTGTCAGTAAACACAATAAATCTGTATTACTGGAACATTATCTTTATGTACCTGTCTAGGTTGACTTGTAACGGAAGAAATTAGGATATTCTCATAGTACCATGTTTTACAGCGGTTTCTTTCTTAAGCTTTATGAGAATTAACAACAATTTTTTTCGTGAAGAAAATTGCTCATTTAAAAGCTGATAGGTTTCAATTGAGTTTATTAAATCTATTTACGATAATAGTGCTAGTTTGAAACAAGTTTGGAGTTGTTCTCTCGTTATCACCAACTATAGTATCAAAGAAAAATTCGCCGACTTCTTCTTAGAGTACCAAGTAACTCTTATAATGCTCATAATAACATGTTATTGCAAAAAATTCTAAAGCAACTTAATTTACGATAACTTTTCTGAATCTTTTTCAATCAGGCAGAATGTTCTTTCAAAGTGAATACAAAATACAAAAAAAAACTATTTATTGTGAAGATCAACCAACACATGGTTGTTATTGGTAGTACTTATAGTCTGTTCATCCAGTAGAACACAAAAATACAATGGGTGGTAACTATTTATCACATGACACAACACAATATTGGAGTCCATAATTGTCACAGTTAAACTTGTCATTGTATATTAGCCCCTCCCATGTCACAGATAAACTTGACAATGTATAGTAGATAGTTCATGCCAATTATTTACTTGATAAAATGCAAAAAATGGCAAAAAACTCTCCACAGAAAAAATGTATGCTTTATTTGTTATCTGCATCTTTTGTAGTCTGTTTAAATCTGAGTCCAGGCTGGTTATCTTCTTCCTGTAGGTATTTGTAGACAACATTTTGTATGCAGGTTTTCTGTTCCAGGTTTCATTTAAACCATAAAAAGTTGTATTGAACTAGCCATATAAATGCTGTTAAGAATAACGAAAAAGGTTTCGTTGATGAAAAGACTTGCCTGAAATCCCTGATGAGAAAAATAACTTTACTGTATTCACAAAGCACAACAAATGTGTTGGAGGTAAACAGAAATTGTTTACAGTTTACATACACAACAGAATTGGATGTAGATATGATGAGCAATTCCTATTTTGAACTTGATCAAGTGCACAAACTTTTACTGCTGTAATACTATGACATCAAATAAATTTTTTTGTAGAGTGACTATTTTAGGATTGCTAAACTTGTCTTCTCTTTGTCAACTTGAAAATATGTTGTGTTTTCTTGCTATGTTTCATCAACTCGTTATTGTAAACTTTCAGTATGTCTTTGAAATAATTACAGAGCTGAAATATATCCTCAGCATTTAAATTCTAATTTTCTCAATCATCGATCAATAAACATAGTGTAGAATGATGCAAAAATATTAAGCGTCTGCTTAACAACTTTTGTTACAGTGTTTAATCAATTTTTCAAATGCGAGTTTACAACAAAAAGCAACATCTTTTTAATGATAATACGTAGAAAAAAACGGTATTACAATCTCCATTGCTCTGAATGTAGGTCATCCTGAAACAAACATTTGTTGGACAATTTTGTCACAAATTTTACTCAATTTTTCAAATGTAAGTTTACAATGAAGAGTTATCAGTAGTAATAAGGGAGAAAATCTTTGTCATGGAGTGTATGGATTAGAAGGTTCTCCTGGTTTTATACGTAAGGTATGCCCCTGTTTCTGAGTGAACCCGGTGAGGTGCCTTTTTGTGTGCACCAGTTGTTAGAATGTGTGGTAATAATTATGGTGTTGAATGTGTGTTTGGACTTTGGTTTGTATGTGTATTTGTTTGATGTTTTGTAGGTTCTCGTGGTGCATTGTTTTGGTGCCTGGTGCCTGAGGTGCTTTTTTGTGTGCACCAGCTGTTTTGTAATTAGTTGTGTTGGGTGAGGTGTTTTTTGTGTGGACCGGGGGTTTTAATTTTTTGTGTTGCGTTTAGTTGGGCAGGGGGTTTATATGGCGATGTTTTCTTCATACATATTCGTGGTGTTCATAGATACCTTATTTATTGTTAGGCTATTGAATAGGTCTATTATAATATTGAAAGAATATACAGAAGTATTTATCTCATAAAGATAAAATAGCTCATAAAGAACTGAGTAAAGAACGGGTAAAGCCTTTCAACTATTTGCTTGTCTTTTCTAGTTATTTTACCCGTAACTGCAAAGTGTAATGAGACAACTCCTTCATTACACTGAAAATTGTAACTTGATTTCCAATTGGGTTGTGACTGGGGTTATCCCCCTTATAGAGGCATTGATGTACATCCAAAAGGAAAATGCTAAAAGTTTCATATAGAGTACAATGCACAAATACGGAGTTGTGGTGTTTCAACTAAAATAAACATCTATTGTGATGCGACTGATTTAACTTGGCAAGCCATGGAGTTCACAAGGCTATGGCAAACTACATTTATAGAAGTTTTGGCTTTTGTCTTTCTCCCCTCGGTATGCGGTCATGAGATAGCCTAAGCGCGCACACACTAACGCATGTGTGCGCGGGGCTATGCCCCTCCCCATGCGCTCATATAAAATATATGAACGCAGCTGCGGTCAAGGACAGCATAGACCTTAGTCATAGAAAATAATTCAGTGCGGGCTGTAGGTGCACCCATGCGTAATTGAAGGTACGCAATAGCCGGTCACTAAAGCTTGACTTTGACCGCCGAAGATCGGTTTGTGACTTCTTGTCTTACTTTTGTTTTCTCCACCGGTCATATGGCGAGTATGCCTTCTCCCAAACGGGCAATTACCTCGAGCAAACAGCTCTATCAATCCCATATCCTGTAGTCAATTAATGATGTAATAATAAAAAACAATATTTCTTTGTTGTTAAAAATGATTATAGTTTAATTAAATTTAATAATAATAATTATTATTATTGATAAATAATTATAATAATAATTATAGTACATAATATATTTATGAAAAGTTGAATAATTATTATTACTCCAATTCACAACAACTTATAATAATGCTGATGATAACTATGGTGATAATTATAATAATAATGTTATTATTAATAATAAATATATGTTACAATTAATAAACTTTCATCATCAATATATTATAATAATAAGAAAGAAACAATGAATAATAATAACAATAAAATTATTATTATTTATTGTTTATTATTATAATAATAAATATATATTACACATGATGATGATGGATCATGATGATGTTAATAATAATAATAATCATAATGTATTATTATTAATAAATTAATATCATTCTTCTTAAATTTATTATAATTGTTATCATTATTATAATAATTATAATGATAACAACTTTTTTGTGAGTTAGTGATAAATAATAATATATTATATGTATTGTTATTAAATAATTATTATAATCCAATCATCTTATTATTATTAATAATATTATTTGACAGTTATTAGTATTATTATTAAAAATAATAATAACAATAAAATTATTATTATTGTTAATAATAATACTGATAACTGTCAAATAATATTATTAATAATAAGATGGTTGAGTTATAATAATTATTTAATAACAATATATATAATATTATTATTATCATTATTATTTATTACTAACTCACAAAAAGTTATTATCATTATAATTATTATAATAATTATAATAAATTTGAGAATGATATTTATTAATAATAATAATACATTATTATTATTAACATGATCATGATCCATCATCATCATGTGTAGTATATTATATATTATTATAATTATTATAATAAAATATTTATTATGTAAATGTGTTGTTAATTAGAATAATTTCACTTGTTATTGTTGTTGACGTTATTTATTATTACTGCAATCAAAACCAGAAGTGTTTTAGCTGGTAATTAAGTTAATTATTATTACTCGCCCACAGTGATGGTAGTGTTGTGGTTTTGAAGATATATGATCATTATTATTATTATTAATGATTGTTATTAATTTTTACTATTTACTAATTATTAAATATTTTCATTAATAATAAGAATAATAGTTATTGTTGTTGTTGTTGTCACTGTTATTACTATTATTATGACAGTAGCACAGTGAGCCATGTATGATATGTAACCAACTAGAGTGGTATTAGGAAATAGTTAAAAAAAAATTAGTGTAATATATTTTGAGGCAGGTGCAGGATTGTATGTTTAAGGCAAGATTACAAAAATGTACAACCATTATAATATATAACAGACAAAACAATAATGCAGCAGTAGAATCTACTGTTGCAAAGTTTCTACGGTAGAATCTGCGAAAGTCAACAGTTGATTAAGTGAATTGGAGTTAGTGAGTTCTTATATTGCAACGGTAGATTTATATATGTTTGCATTGCAACGCTTGTTCTACCGTTGCAAAGTTTCAATGGTAGAATCTACGAAGTTCAACGGTTGATTGAGTTTTTTGGTGTGAGTGAGTTCTTGTATCGCAACGGTAGATATATATATGTTTGCATTGCAATGCTTGTTCTACCGTTGCAAAGTTTCAACGATAGAATCTACGAAAGTCAACTGTTGATTAAGTGAATTGGAGCTAGTGAGTTCTTATATTGCAACGATAGATTTATAGTGTATATTTTTACATATATATTATTGTAAAAAACTTTTTTTTAATCATTTCATATTACCACTCCAGTTTGTTACCAATCATACATTGCTCACTGTGTCAGGATGATGATGTGTTTTAACAATATAAATAATTTTGATTATTATTATTGGTAGTTTACTAGTAATGTTTATAATTTTTACGTTTTCAATAATTGTTATACTAACAATAATTAATGAACGTAAAAGCAAAAATTTCAACAATAGTTATTGTTGACTACAATTACATATCATTGCTGTAATAACACTAAAATATAATCACAATAGTATAGTTTGAGGTTTCCTTTGAAAGTGTCAAATGCATGGCGACTGTACCAATCCAAATTGGCATTATTACAATTTGCATGACTTGATGGTTGAATGAAAAATATTATTTGGTGACGCAAATAATTATTTTTGGCATCATGTTTTTCTGAGAAAAACAAGCCCAGTCAACGTTGAAACTCTTGGACAGAGAGTTTAATGAGTCCAGAATTTGAATATAACATTAACTGGATACGACTGGACTTCATTCTTTTGCATGTGTTCATCTACAATACATTTTCACGCTACTAAATGCTTACTACGTTTCAACAAATACACATTTTTGAAAGATTTCAAGGTTGATGACGATGCTTGATTGATTAGGCCTGTGCGTGGGATTGTTGTTGTTGATCACTGTGGAACCCGTGTGATTAACTTTCTTGACAGCAGCAATCATAACACAGCAAGTTTTTCAGCTACTGCAGTTTCCATGGCCTCCACAGAAGTCTTAATTGCATCAAAACCAGCAAGACACAATTCTATTTCATATCTTTGTAATTCACGATGTTAATAATATTACCATTATCATTACTTAGTGACATCAGTACATGGTTTGATAAAATTTGATAATATTAATTATTATTAATTTGTTAATAACGAACAGAAACAATTTTGTTTATACTCCCTTAAAACGGCTATAAAGATGACCAATGTTAACACCCCATCGTTTAAGTGAAACAGTTAAGTCAATATATAATATACTGTTAAAAAGGGCTTTCAACACTGATTTTAATAGTGTTGTCAGTTTGGAGCATTGATGCTATTTTAAGGATTTGTTTGGCATTTTATATGGGGCTTAGCTGGGGTTGTACCCTCATTACACTTTTCAGCCAAAGCTAACCCCATAGGGCATAAACAGGTGAATTACAGTACATTCCATTGTCACCCTAGCAGTCAACAAAGAGTGACATTGTGATTATGATGAGACTGATTTATTAATAAATTAGCTCTCTGTCCCCTCTTAAGGCTATCATCAGCATATATGCTACAATTATTATGACATGACCTGCTTGGTTTCTTCAACAGTTTTAGATTTGATACTGAGTTTTGTAAACATTTTTACTCGCAGCAGAGACATGTTAAAGTTTTAAAAAAGAGAATACCTGAGATTACCAAGAAAAAACTGAACAAGCGATGTCCACTAACGTTTTTTTGTGAGTTTTCATATATGATATTTTGCGTTAGCAGAAAATCTCCTTCTCAAGTTATATGTTAGTAATTACTGGCTATTACAATTACAAGTTTTTATCAGTAAAGTTTATGTCGATACTGCTTTTGTTACAAATGGATGGCTGCCAGTTTTAGTCTAAAATTTTGCAATTAAAGTTTTTAATGCTAAACCCTAAAACCTAGGGAGAGTTTATAGTCAGTTTGCTAGTAAACATTGAAATGTAAGAACCCATTATAAAATTACATGTTCAGCAATAAATGTAGTCGTATTGGCAGCTTGTTAGATAAATTTTGTTGAATCATTGATGCTACTGTGAGATCCAATGATTATAGCAAACACCTACTCGCAGATAGCAGATGTTTAGGGATTGACAAGCGTGGCCCGACAGTTGGGTAGTGCTTCTGTCGCCTGTGTTTAACTTGTTTAATTTAATTTCTTCAAATTCAACCCTGACCATACGTACGTTCATACGTAGGCACTTGGACACATGAACTGCGATGACATATTGCAACTACAAAAGGTAACTCGTCGCATGACTGTCAATAACACTTGAACCGATTATACATGTAACATATGTAATGAAAACGAGATGTGTGGCAGTTCAAAATCTTGTGATGATCCGCCCATATGTGCAACTAAACCGCTTGAGAGAGTACACTCAGATGTATTTGGACATATAGAACCAAATTCACGCGACAGATACAAATACATCATCAACGTCTGTGATGTATGGTGGCTCAGAACGTTTTGTGTTTTGCATTTTAAAACGTCTGAACGCTTTCCAAACCGTATGAATGATTTTGAAATAGTCTGAACTTTTGGCAAAACTTCTGAACGCTTTGTGAAATCGTTCGTTGGCCTTGAAAATCCGAGCCGATTTGCTGGTTCGCTCTATTGATCATAGATCTACAGTCCATTTATGATTGATATTGTTTTTCCTAAACACCGAACAGTTGAATTTTCTTTAAATAAATGAATAATGTTTTTTATTTATTATATATTATGTGCTTTAAATTATTTTAAATAATAAATACAACCTAACTGTAAATGTAAAAATTCATTTTAGATATTATATTCAACAACATTTTTATACAGTTAATTAACTTGCTCTATGTCTTTTGATCGACGTCTATGTTGATGACGTTATATAGAGACTATAAATTAAATGATGACGATCGCTATTTTCCAACCATTTCAAAATAGTTTAGACTATTTTAAAACAGTTCAGACTATTTCAAAATGATTCATACGGTTTGTAAATAGTTCATACTCTTTCTAAAGCGCCCATACAAATTGTAATTTTCTAAATCATCTGTATCATTTCTAAACCGTCTGAATTATTTGCAAGACGGTTTGCAGATTTTACAATTGTTGGACCGGAAATACAGTTTTATAGTATTAATCCCGCAACTGCTGAGGCGGACAATTAATTTATTATAACCAGCAAGCCCGTTTTTAAACGTAGTTTCTTGGGCTATTTTACTACAATTACCCAATTATTTTCAATGTAAAAGACGCTTTACAAACCGTCTGGACTATTCAAATCCATTCATACGCTTTGAAAACGAAACCGTCTAACGTTATGAGCCACCATAGTGATGATTACATGGAAATGCTCTTTATTTACCCACTTCGTGCTAAAAGTGAAGTTACTACATCATTCAAAAAATTCATCGCATATGTAGCACCAATGGGCAACATTACCAAGCCACACAGTTATGATGTTGGAGAATATGTCAACAACGAAATGCAAGCTGTGCTTTATAACACAGGTACAAAACACTCCACAACAACTCCATACACTCCGTATCAAAATTTAAAATCTGAAAGAGCTTGGCGTAGTCTGCAGGACATGGCACTCTGCCTATTAGCTGATGCTCAACTCTCAAAATCTTACTGGCCGTTTGCTGTGAAGTACGCACAACATTTTCGTAGCCGCTCATTCCAACGCCGGTTTCACTTTAAGTTTTTCAGTATTTTTTTCATAATAATTATTATACAAATTATTTCATACTTTGATGGACTATTACAATGCCATTTCTTATGTTATAAAGCCAAAACATAAATTATTTACCGTTATGCGTACAATCAACATTATGGGTTCTTTCTTTCCCATAGCAGATCCATCAATGCTTTACCACCATGCCCAGTCAGCAGTACCGTAGGCCGGTGCAAATCTGGCGGAAGGTTTATTGTGAATTAGCCTTCTCTCTAGTGCTCGGTTACCTGACTTGGGCTGGTGGTGGTTGATTATTTGTTGCGCATGCATAGAGTAATTAAAAATTAGTTCACTACGTCGATCAAAGAGCCGACTACACTGCTATATTTTTTTTATTAAAGAGGCAGGTAGAGATAGTAAACAAAAATGTTACACAGGAAGAGCCACCCAGATCTTTTGGATTACATTTACCTATATGCCATCAATTTTTTCACCATTTCTGATAGACAAATTTCTTATAGGCAATATATTCTAATTCTCTCAATTACACCCTATAAAAGCACCATCACTCACCATAAAAGCCTCAAAAAGCATTTTGGTCTGCAAAAATTCTTGCAGCACAAACTTAGTTTTACGTGAAAAAGAGGCTCAATTTTGTATGTTAAAGTTAGCTGAATATACCGTTGATGACAAACCAACCTTTCACCTTTTCAAGTAACTAAATCGCAGATCAACAATCACCACTGCCAAGTCAGGTAACCGAGTACTAGAAAGAAGGTTTATTCATAATGAACCCTCTGCCAGATTTGCACTGGCCTACGGTATTACTGACTGAGAATAGACAGTGGTGATGTTAAAACAAATACTAATGTTGCCGTGATATAACGCAAAAAGTAATTTCTGCAGTAGGCCTGTGGATAGCACGAGGTGTGTTATACACTCATACTTGAATTTCCACTTTATATACTTCTATGCTTGAAGATTTTTTTTATATATTCCTGTGCCCGAAAAAGGATATTGTTCATGCTTTAATCAACACAACAGTTTGCTATTTTCTCGTAACTCGATATATTGATGTATTTAACTGCTTGTTGTTATGCAATTCTAATTGACTTGATCTTGACTGCATTTTGCTGTTGTAGTTATTATGTTCTGAACCAATAAAGTTTACATCAGTTATAAGAAAACTCTGTTCTGCTACAAACCAGACATACACAGCAATATATAAGACATTCTTATAAAGCCGCGTTTACACTAGGCGACTGCGACTCTATTGATTGTCGCAGTCGCATGTTGCCTTTACACAGCTGCAACACCCTAAACTTTTGAGTTTTGCGACTTCGGAGTTGCCCAACCATCTTAGCTAAAATAATTTATAGCATTTCTGCTTAGGCAGTTGGATTGATGAGTTGTGATTTAATTATTACCAGTTTCTACCAGGCCGTAGTTCTCTATGCGTCTTGTGGACTTTTTATTTACCCATAATATGAAAATTTAACTTATCTATAAATAATAATACTACTTACTGAAATTAACTAACAAATTGAAGGAAATTTAACGTTCTTTTTGTGTTTGCATCAAAAATAATAATGATAACTACTCCGAATGTGCATTATTTATTATTGTTGAACATACATAGTTTGATTCTTTTGATGAGAAAAATAATAAACACACACATCAACAATGCTGGTAATAATTAATTATTTAAAGCATCCCAGCATTGAACATTTTTTCGTCAATTTTGTGAATATTCAAGTCTTAAGCAGCAGATTGATGTATTGAACAACCCTCTCGGCCAAATCAGTGCTGATCTACAAGCCTGCAAAATACCTCTCTTCCAGAAATGCTCGCCAATTTTTACACTGCTTAAAATTGACGTCATCTTCGGGTATTTACTTCTTTGCAGCGCGGTATTTACTTCTTTGCTGCGCAGTATTTATTTGACCAATCAGATCCCGCATTTATTTTGATTATTATTTAATTTATTATTATTCTACCTACCTACATACTACTGTACTGTCTATTCTGGTATGAATACCATTTATTGTTCTCTTACTCACCAAAAGAAACACAATTTTTTTCGATCCTGTCGATGTAAAGATTATAAGATGAGATGATCCTTATGATTGTGATCACATTGGACAACCTGACAAATCCCGCGATTGTCTCTTGTTGCCATTTCACATATGAAAACTGCGTAATAAACAAGCGTTGATTTTGTTTACCATGCGTGTGCACTAATTGCGTCCATATTGCTAGAAACCAGTAATTCAAATTTTATGCGTGCAGCGTCCAAATTCAAGCCAGGTGAAAAATGGCGCGTAACAGTAAATACCACCATTAAATCTTAGAATCAACTTTTGATGGAGTGTCTTCATAAGGATTCTTTATTCCTGTTGCAATGGCTTTCAGTAGACCTAAGACTAAATGAATTGCCCAATCAGATTTCATTTTAAACGCAGACGATGCAACTTCATTTATAAGAATTTGCCATTATTTATTATAATTGACCATGCCCACAACGCGAAGATGACTTACACGTAATCAATGAAAGTTATAGTAAGCTAACTTTCAGCTGATTCGACGAGCATTTGAGGTCAATGGCTTTTTGGCAAGCTTGTAAATCAGGACTGAGTAGGCCTAGAGAGTTATTTAATACATCAATCTGTGCAGCACATAAATAATGATGACACCCAATTGTAAATTTTTTAACATTTAAAATATTGAAATTCATTATCTTTGAAACTTGTTAAATAAATATCAAAAAATAAGTACAAACAACATTATTATTGTAATAATAAATATTTGTTGCTAATAAGTTTAACACTCACTTCAGTCAATGTTATTAATTATTATTTTGGTTTCAGGTGATGAAGAGAATTGGCCTAATCAACGAGTCTATATGTCATCATGATGGTCTCTGTGCTCCACTTAATTCAGCTTTTACCACATTTGCCAGAAATATCTCTGTGACTATCACCAATCACTGTGCGACTTTAAACTAAAATAATTTATCCAGATATTTTATTGTTGTCGTACCAAAAAACAAGCAATAAATAATATTGAGCTTAAATTGTACTATAGTTCTTTTTTTATTACTTATAAATATACCAGTTGAAATTGCTGCTATATCACGGTTAATCGCTGACTGCTAGTCGCCACCACTCAACTATGTTCTATTGGTTGTTATGGTTTATAGGTCGAGTTTATTGTGAATGCGGTGTTGTCAGTGATAGCATCACTGACTGCTCCCGATTGTCAGTGGACTGCATTCGGCGTTGAATTAGGATAATGTGAACATCATTTCTGTGATGCATCAGTGATGATCAGTGACACTGGTCACTGACAGTCCCTGATGCATCACTGACAATGTGAACCAGGCTTTAGACTTGAATATTCAGAAACTCAACCAAAAAGTGATCGGTGCTGGCATGCTTTAATAATAACCTTACGATCTTATAACAATCATTGTTTACACTATATCCAGGCTAGAATAAACAAAATATTGGAGCCGCTGTATAGAGCAACTCAATTGGTTAAACTGTGTCACGTGGCTATGAAGACACTGCAACTTGACGCTCGAACCCAACACTGCTGGGTTGCTGCGTTTCAGCCTCCGACAACCCTGCATCTCCACCGGAAGCTGCGCCAGTCTCATGCGTCGAGACGCAAGCGGCAAACTTCAAAGGAGTCGTAGTCGCCTAGTGTAAACGCGGCTTAGGGGTTGTTGTTGATCTCTACATAGAAATGAGAAGCTGAATTTTTTACTCTTCGATTTTTTTTAAATAGTTCAAATATAGCAAGAAATTCGGTTTTTGAAGAACTATTAGGAACAACTCTTCTAAAACTGTGCTTAGCATAGTTTAGAAAGCCGTTAAAAGAAAAACCTAAATAATGTCTAGAATGTAAGTTCTATAATAAGATGGAGGAGTGTATAAATAAAAATGTAAAACCCAAAGTGATCGCTTATAATAGCAAGAAAAACTGAATGAGAAAACAGATCTAGATGGTGTGAGAAAACAATGATATAAAAGAAACAAAATAAATGAAGAGGGTCTATTATTGACATAACCGATTACTGAAATTTAATTGATAATGTATGACGTTACTAGCTCATAAATATATAGGCAGTTAATTGAACTGACTGGTGTAATACCACCAATTATTATTATTGATAAACAAATAATAAAAAATAATATTGTTACTTAATTAATACTAGCCATACAACTAATTAATTTTGGCTCAAAATAATAACTATAACAAATAATATTAACAACAATGCCTGGATAAGAATTGGTAGTCAGTTTTTCTCTATTTCATCAACAACAATAATTGGTAATAAATATAACTAAAGTTTCATTAGTAATTATTTTTTATTATAATAACACGTTGTTTTTATCAGTCAATAACCACTGTGATTTTCTTGTTTCACGCTCATTAATTATTTTTATTACAATTATTGACAGGGTGAAACATAATTATTATTACTGCGAAGCTACCGATAATAATTGAAGTTAGTTATATTGTTAAAACACTACACATTATCACATCAATTACTCATAATTATCAATAATACTGCTTTTTTATTGCCATATTTTTAATAATAATAAAAATATCAACACAGTCGCCATTGATTGTCATTCATTGTAGGCGTGTAATAATAATAATTAACTTAATTACTAACTAAAACGTCTGTGGTTTTGATTATTATACATGTACAAGTAGTAGTAGTAATAATAATAATAACAACAACAACAACAACAACAACAATAATAAACGTAAGAAGAAAGACTATGGTAATTACTATTATATGTATACATAATAATTATTATTATTGTTATAACATACAATAATAATAACAATAAAAATAATAATAATTAATACCTATATTATTATTATAAATATTGTATTCGCAATATTATATAATAATAATAATACAATTAATTAATAAGTGTTCCATAGATAGATAATAATGCAATAATAATTAATAATAACATTAAATTAATAGCAACAACTACTATTAATTATCATTATGCTTATTTATTTATTATGTGTAATAAACAGTAAATAAATCATTACAATAATATAATAATAATTAAAATAATTACTATACTATAATAATTTATTTATATATCATAATAATAATAATAATTATTAATTAATAATAAGAAGAATTATTATTATTATTTGTTACATAACAACAATTCATTAATTGTTATTATATATTAAACTATAATTATCTGTAGGAACAAACAAACTTAGTTGTTGTCATTACATTACTCAATGGCCACAGGATATGGGATTGATAGAGCTGTATGCTCGAGATAATTGCCCGTTTGGGAGAATGCATACTCGCCATAAGACTTGTTGAGAAAATAAAACCAAGACATGAAGTCACAGAACGACCTTCGGCGGTCAAAGTCAAGCTTTAGTGACTGTCAATTGCGTACCTACAAGAACAAATGGGAGCGCTTGCAGCCCGCACTGAATTATTTTCTATGACTTAGGTCTATGCTGTCCTTGACCGCAGCTGCGTCCATGTGTTTTTATATGCGCGCATGGGGAGGGTCATAGCACCTCGCACACATGCGTTAGTGTTTGCGCGCTTAGGCCATCTCATGCACGCATACCGAGGGGAGAAAGACAAAAGCCGAAGTTTTTTATCGCATTAGTGTAGCGATAAAAGATACTTATTAAATAAACACAATGTGGCCGGTGATTATATACAATCCTTGACGCAGTGTTGAATACAGTACATATGACACCAACAATAATTAAAACTGGTGATGGCACGATAAAGCCTTGGCTGCACACGCCAGTGATTCTCGCAATCAATGCACCACTCATGTGTAAATGCATTATCTGGTGTCTGTGTGGGGAAAGGATACAAAAGGATATCATTAATTAAATAACTATACTATTGGCCTACTATTAACATAAACGGCAAAGAAAATTAGATCTTGCATTCATTTAGAAAACTACTAATTTTTAATAAAAACAATTTAAACTTATCATAATACTTCAAATTACATTTGGTTTTATTGAGTATAACAATAGTGATAAATAATTAATAATAAAAAAAATTGTTCAAGCAATAATAATTCCAAAAAATAACCATGAATGAATGATTATAATAATAACATTCACTGCCACTACAATTATAGATAATTATAAAGAAAAAGTAAAAGATAATTTTATTGACATATATGTATGTAAATATTTATAATAGTGGTCATAACATCGACAGTCCGACGAATGATATATATAATAATAATTATTATAAGAAATGATTAAAAATATAAATTCTTCATTTTACAAGTAAATTTGATGCCCCTGTCTTTCAAATATTCTCAAATCATTTCAGAGTTATGTCATTATAAGATCTGTCTGACATTGTGGCAAGTATCAGGAAAAAACTTTGCATGAGTCTGCTTAAATTAATCATATTATGTGCTACGATTGATAGCCTTTTCCGGTTGGATGTAAAAAGTTCAAAGAGAGATAACTCTCAATTTTACAACCCCATTGAGATTAAATAAGGTCATTGACATTTCAGGATTGCCCAACTAGCAATTCACTCTCTCGTTTGCTTATATAATTATTTTCTGTTATAGAAGCAAAGAGAAAATGTTATTACTTTTCTTACATCAACTTATTATCTGCTGCATTATACTGTTGTATTGTTCTGTTGTGGTTTACTGTTGTAGTGTACTGCGGTTGTGTACTATTGTATTGTACTGTCACGTTAGTTAGTTGTACTGATAAATGTTATCAAATAGTCCATAGTTGCAATCCATTGATTTTGGAAGTGTTTAGCTTTATTCTTGTTAAGAATTGTATCGCTATAAGCACTACAGCACCATGTGAGGGTATTAAACATCATCACACCTGATGTAGGAGTTACATTCTCTTGCTGTAGTTTGCCACCGATGATAGGATTTGTTTTACCACCAAATATGCACTTTATTAGCTTTGCATGCTAAAGTTAAAACTAGTCTAGTTCAAGGCAGAAATAGAGAATATGGAATGTGGAGACGTTATTATATCCTAGCTTGAATAGGAAAAACTGGTGATAAGTTGACGAACTTGTGTTCAAGCAATGTTTTGTCATTTGATACAAGCAATTTATTATTAATGTACCTATGACATCACTTCCTGCTATAAACAACAGTCAGCAATAAGTGGCTCCTATGAATGACCATAAGTGTTCGGCTCTGGGGCTGTAAGTTTGCTATCAAATATTTGAAAGAAAAATTTTAAGATGGAAGTTGTGAGCTGGCTATGAATAACACCAAAAGTATGCTCTAAAACATAAACTGTGTTTGTGCTGCCCTAAAAGATCTTATTACCTTGGTAATATTTGACCCCACATATTACTTTTTGTTCTTGTTCGATGAACTCATCGCGAATACTCTAATGATTTCTGTTTCATATTATATTCCTATAATCTCTTATTCACTTTTTGTATGTTTATGCCCACGAGGATTGCCTAGTACAATATTTTGTTCTAGCATTGTATAGAATAGGTCGTTGCTTGGTGTTTTGTGTGCACATTTGATAGAAATAAATAAAATGGTTATACCAACTGAGTTGTATTTAAGTAAGCTTTCTTTTCCATCAATGGCTGGATAATAGCTGTACTAGTTTTATTACATGTTTCTTATTTGAATGAGAGTGTTTAGGTGATTCTATTTGTGTGGTTTATCTTACACAATCTGTAATCTTTCATCATCCATATAGTTGGAAAACTTTCATTGGTTGATCCATTCAAGTGATTACTTATAATGTTGTATCGCTCCATGACGTGACAGTGACGTGTGAACTACACCCTTTACATGCATATTATGTTGATTGGTACACGCTTTTCTCCTATTCATTGCATCATTTAGAAGCATTATTCATTCCTTAATTGCAGTAGTGGGAAACACTTCACTTTGTTCTTAAAGTTTGAAACAATTAGCAAGCGCTTCAGGTGTCATAAAGTTTCCCGTCGATATAAGAATTATTCAGTTCACTTTGCGTATTTTAAACTTCTATTAAAATTTCATCCAAGGCTATCGATATTCTTGTAATGATATTGTTACTGGAATCTAAAATAAATTTGCCGATATATCATTTGCACAAATTAAAATACATTTAAAAGTAGTCCAAAAAGTTTGATGGTACACCATTAATAGTTTTTGTCTCCAACAAAGTCACTCAATTAGCTCTTTTGCTGGGAATGTTATTTTAATTACTTCGTGTTTGGTTAACTACAGTTTTATACTTGTTCTACATATCTCTTCCTCTAGTGGGAAATGCAATGGGAAACTTCCCATTTGCATCTCTGATACGAAAGAAAAAGTTTCAACCAGTTTAGATGAGAATATGGCAGCAGTTTTGTTCATCCATTTTTTTAAGTTGTATTACAATGAATCGCTCTATTGGTAATTGTCCCTTTAGCTTGGTAAAACTGATGGGCAGCTCATTGCTGCTCCATTTTGTGCATTTATTTGTAGTGTGAACAAATTTACCCCAAAATAATTGAATGCCGGCATAAACTTCTATGGCACCATCTTTAAGAGAAATTCTAACAAATCGATGGGTAATAAATATGATTGCCCATTACTAAATGCATTGTTGACATTATAACGCAAATTTTGTGAAATTCGCATAATGATAATGTCTTTGAATACTCAAAGCATTTGATTGGCTGTTGGAGTTGAACAGAAAGAATGTGCCTGAGCTAGTTTTTGAAGAGTATGACAGTTTATTTGTGCAATAAAAAAATAATAATGAACCACCATGAAAATAAAAGGCTGAAGAGGGCGCTTTTTAAAGCTGTGTTTACACGAAATAATTTTGCCGATGAACCTTGTCGCAGAAAGTTACGGCAACATTTGGTGAAGGAGCCAGGGTTTTGCAGACTGAGGTGCAGTAATCCAGCAGGGTTGAGTTTGAGCGTCAAGTTGCAGTAATTTTATAGCCACGTGACACAGCTAAAATATTTGGTTGTTATATCTATAGCGCGCCCAATGTTAAGCTTATTCAAGCCTGGATATAATGTAAGCAAACATTGTTATGGTCAGAGCTTAAGATTATTATTAATTATTACTCCCATTGTTAATAGATCCGTGTTATTATTTTTATCAAATAACCAAAGCTTCACATACTATTTGGTAATAGTTAAACAATTTTTAGAGTAAGTATGATTATTTCGAATGCAAACACGAAAGAATGTCAGATTCTTTCAATGTATTGTTTAACTTTAACGATGATCATGAAATTTTGTAGATGGGTCAAAATTTCATATTTAGGCAAATGGAAAAGCTCTGAATACGCAGATAGTTACCTATTACCTATTACTTATTACTATTACCTGATAGAATATCATCAATAATTAAATCAAACCTCACCAAGCCAACTGCATGAGCAGGAATGCATCTAAATTATATTAGCTATGATGGTAGGACGACTCCAAAGTGGAAAACTCGAAAATTGCAATGAGCAACTGTTTGGAGGCAACTTTGAACAGGGTTTGTTGCCATCAAATAAGATGTAATTGCAGTCGCTCTCGAGTGAACAGAGCTTGAAATAGTTTGGTTGTAATACATTTTCTGCCGACTTTATAAGGAAGTGTAATTTACGTCAAACAGAAATAAACACTATCCTGGCCAATTATTGTAAAATTCTCTTCATCTTTTTACTTTGGGCAACAACAATTTAAGGTTTTGATTTTGTTATCAACAGCTGCTGAACAGCACAAATAACTGCCGCGTTGCTTGATGATTCAGGCTATGCATCAAGTCACAGTTGTTACATACTTTCACAGTTGCGCAGCAGGTGGAACTCATCAGTGAATCATCTGAGGCCCTCTCAAAAGTACCGACTTGGGCTGAAAGGGTAATGATTTTACTTTTAATCCATTTAGTTTAAAATAATGAGAAGTCTAAAGCTGATTAAATTTGTTCAAATAACAACCAAAGCTAGCCTCTTTCAATATTGACTTTTTTAGATTAATTTCACTTGGTGTGGTTGTTCAGGACAACCCCAGCCAAGTCTGAGCATTGCCAAAGTCTGGTAAAATCATTGATTGTTGGTCACTTTGAGGGAAAAAATGGCATGAATGTCATTTTATAATCCAGAGTAGGCTTTTCACTTTTACTCCCTTTATAGGGGAGTCTTTTCAACAAACAGTTGGTAGCCACATGACTCATTCATAGCTGTTACACCTGCCAGAGAAATGATAGCTTGTGTGGGAAGTAGTATATTCTGTGGATTTGTTGTGGATTCTGTGGATGTCTCGTGGATTCTGTCAACCATTAACTTTTCACAAATGCCAATATTTCTCAATGTATCTTCTAGACATCCAATTTATCTTTTGTTTATCAGTCGACTTCTCTGAGCTAGGATTTCTCTTAACCATGTCTTCAAATACGTTGTAACTGGCTAATCCAGCCCAGGTATACCAAAAAAATTTAAAATAGATATATCTTGACTACTCCAGACTATATGTACTTGTTGCAATAACTAGCTGAACATCAAAAGCTTCTGATTAACAAAATATTAGCTTGATACAATTAGAGTCTTAATATTAGGAAACGAGCAAACCAGGTTAGGGTTAATCCAATAACAATACGAAATGTACACTAAAACATCCAAATATACAAAAAGCATCAAAAGGGTAATTATATATGACTTATGTACAAAGGACACGAATCCACAAGTGTGAATCATCTGCTACATGGGTCTGCCAGCTATTTTGACACCATCTGGAGCCTCAACTGTTGAATTTTTTTGTACAGGTTTATTCAACTATGTTGTTGATGCATCTAAAACTATTTTTGATCTGATGACATCAATATGCAAAAAGTTTCAAGGCCGGCTGCCAAATTTAGGGTCCAGATCTGAGTCATTGTAGCTACCTAATGGTGGCTATACTGAGGTGATATCAGTTACTTTTTATATTTTAGCTGAATCAAATAAACTCGTACGGTTGGTTTGGACACATGATAGAAATTTCTAGATTGTGTGGGGTGTGCAGAGGTGACCCAGTTCACCACGGATGTAGCACTCAAAACAGATTCATTACAAGATTAAAACTGAAAATGAAAAAGAGACAAGCATGTCAAGTTTATATAATGAAGAGATTATAGTATACAGGACTATATTACCACTAAACACTACTAAACATCTCTGATGTTCTGCAAGTTTGGTCAATGTCGTGTAGTGCCTGAATACTGTTTGGTGTGTGATAAGATTTCAAATGGTATATTACGGCGTGGTGTGATATGTTAGTGTGAAGGGGTGTGATATGTTACAGTGTGATATGTTAGTGTGAAGGGGTGTGATATGGTGTGGTGTTTGGTTTTTCATCTGCTTTACTCTGTTTAGTATGTTTAGCATATACAAGTCATATTGTGTTATCAGTTGCTTTAACAAAAAAATTATCTTCCCTTTCTTTCTAAATTGGGTTTTTTATTTCACAGCCAGATTACGGTTTATCTGCACTGGATAATACTCTCATCAATGTCAGTGATAGTACATTAAGCAATTATTTTTCACCATCTTGAGCCATCATTGCAATTGGCTGCAATAATAACCGTTATTTAAACGTTGCAGTTTTGGTGATTTTTTTTAGTCAATGTTGACTGCTTTCTTCTTATAATTGTGGAAACATGCAGCTTGCTCAGACTGTAGGGGCAATGGTAAGGTTGGTGCTAGAATTTCTAACTCACCATACCACTGTGTATCTGTAGCAAGTTTCATTTCCCTGCCTGTCTTATTAGATTGAATGAGAACACTGGCTATTGTATGAGAACACTGGCTATTGTGTGAGAATGAGTGACTATTTCTTGCATCCTACAGGTGAATTTGGTGGTCGTCAGATGTGAGTTTGAAAGTTTTTTTCCCCGATTTTTGTTTAACTTGGCCAAGCATTTCGACCTAAAATTTTTTGAACAAAGTGACAGTCCCTCTCAGAGTTGTGTGGAGTTTGTATTATGCGTCATCCATTAAAAAACTCAAAAACTATTTTTATTTACGTTTATCAAAGTACGTAAAACTACTCGGTATATGTTTACTTTCATACGAATAAAATAATTTAGCGAGTTAAAGAGTTTAAGATTTAACCAAATCAATAGTGGATAATTTTGTTTAAACTTTAGTTGAAGCTTTTTTGTACAAACAAAATTGAAGCAAAAGGAAACATCTTGTAGGTTTTTAAAACAACAGAAATTGAATTTTTCTACAACGTATGTGCGAATGTCTGCAAGCAGATCATCTTTCAACTTCCAAAGCAGCTCAAAAGTTTGCTAAACCTTCTTATAAATATGAATTATGGTTCGGATAAAAAAGAGTTATTATCGATCTGTTACAGATCTACCTGCAGCAGGAGATAAAAATTTAATTGTAAAAAAATTAACAAGTCTGCTTTGTTCTTTCTATTGTCAAAAATTATCCATCAAATATATACTAATCAGCCCACACAACGTGATTAAAGTTTTTACTGTTGCACAACACGATGACAAATTTTGAAAGTGATGAAACTTGTGAATAATAAATACGATAATAAATTGAAATTATACAGCCAGGTGTCCTCATGTCTGTATAATAATGTAAACAAATAATGAAGAAAGTATACAATAAACCCGTTTCTCGTGCAATGTGAATCAGAATTTGGTTAGCAAAAAATCTGTTTGCAACCTCATAACAGTGTCACAACACAAACAAACTGTATCATCAAATACCAAGACAATGTAGCGTCATGGCGAGTCACAATTGAAATTATTGGTAAGTAGTGATGTAGTTACCACAAATATGTACATTTCAAGTGATTTCACTCAAGACTAGCTTCACATTTCTTCAGATAATTACCATAAAACCCTTTCACTTGTTTTACTAGTTTACTCCTGGACCAGTGCCAATTTGTGAATGCCCGAAGAACTGTTGATTTCAAGGTATTGCTGGTTATTTATCTTCTCGCGAAAACTATAAAATTTTGTTCTCAATGAGCAAAAGTAACCCATAAATATTGATAAAAATCCTTTTGATCTTTTACCACACTGTCTTTGTATTCCGTTAGTTTGTAGCAAGCAATTAGTTCTAGGTTGTACTGTTCGTATGTGTTTGCTATGTCTTATAGTGCTAGTACTTCAGATATATTATTAACTTATTTTTTATTTGCTTGGGTTTGACTTGCTCTACCATTAGGACAACAACATCCAGCAGTCTTGTCAGCTTCAAACATGTTTCAGTAGTATAGTATTCAATGCCAAAACCTGAAGTTGCACTAAAAAGAGACAGCAAGAACTTTTCATCTAGCATGACTCCACCCCTGAAACAGGAAATGTCAGAATTTTTATTTTATGCCCTTATTTGGCTAGGTAGAGTGTGCAACGAGAAGCTACAAAACTCGCTCAAGTTAACAATGCTGAAACTCAAACCTCCCATTAGACAAAATCTGCCCAATTTTGCAGTTCTTGTACTGGCCCAGACTCCATTGATGCAAGGTTTATTAATATGTACTGGTTACTCAGTGCAACAAAAATTACTTCTCGGGTGAATGATTAAATAAATGAAGTTATGGAGAAAGTCCCAGTGAAATGGTTTTAGTGGAATCAATTTGAATATTGATACAGTTACCAATTCTTACATCATCTCATACTCTGCACATACCGTTTGAACCAATGGGATCACAGACATAAACTACATGTAGGTGCAGCAGACAAATGACGTAACTTGTTTTAGTTTGTTTATGCTAATTCTGTGACATTTTGAATAAGTTTATTGATGAGATGAGTGTGTACATTCTTGTATTACAACATGTTTAGTAATTGCTGAATGATTGAGTAGAAATTGTTTTTGTCTCATCAAATATTTTATTTTCTTGTGTTAAATATGGCTGTGGCAGCAAAGAGATAACATAAACTTGATAGAGGCAGTTAATTGTTTGAGTATACTTTTATTGTAAAATACCAAAGTTTTGTCAGCAGTGGGGAACTACAACTTGCGATAGTAATGAAATATTTTAGCCCAGAACAGCGGGTACATGTTTGGTTACTCATTTGCAAAAAACCGTTGCTGGAAATATCGTTGATTGAATTTTTTTTACTTATATAATTTTTTTTTATTTTTCTCTTCGTTGAAGTAAATATTTCTGCTTTATAAATCTACCTAATAGATAGAAGGTTTATAATTCACAATACCAAACTTTCAAAATAGATATAATAAAAGGTTCAAAATAACGGTCTTTGAACATCTAGTTGTAGCTGGATCAACTTTTTTGTATTTACTTGATGCGGTTGCTAGTTGTGATGACTCTAAGTTAGTTTTTATTAAAACCATTATGAGATACTTCCAACTTTATCGCACAGTTGTACACAACCAAAGTAAGTTTATGTATCAGGTTATATGTTGATGCATCAATTGTTGGTAGCATCACTGTGAGAAGTTCAAAAGAAAACCATCCACAATACTAGGTTGTCAAATCAAACTTAACTGAAGTGAAGGAAAAAAAGATACTCAAGGTTTTTGGTGAATTAAATGTGGAGATTATGCAATTCCCCAGCCACCAAAATTTATTCATTCAATTTGGTATTTCTTTTATTTATCGTTTTATTTTGACAGGTAAACCAATTTAAAATTCAATATTATTGGCTAACAAGTGATGTAAACTTATCAGAATAAATTTGGATAGATCTAAAATCAAAAACCTGAATATATTCCTGCTGTAAGAGCATAAAAGGTTTTGTATATATATATATTATTATTGCAAGTTTTAAATTAGAGCAACTTTTTTGGTTGGGAAATTCGCGTTTGAATATTTCAAATTATAAAGCAATAAATATTTGTTTTCATGTGATTCACAATACATTTATTTTGTTATAGGAAAGTTATATCTAAGGAAAATCAGAAATGTTAATGACAAATGTATAGGTTTTTTTTGTATGAGTGGACTTGTTAGTACATCAAATTGAAGTGACGTACTTCGACATGTTGCGGAATTCTTCGTGTATAATCATCAAATCATACTTGCACCGTTGATATATAAAGCAATGAGTAGACTGTTTTTTCATTTTATATTCAAAATTTCTTCCGCCGTGTCTAGATCAATACTAACATGTCTCAGTCAAAGCGGTTGTACACTTGCATCGCCGGTGAGTAGGCTTTTCATAAAGTTTTAAATCTTTTAAACAGTTGTAAATACTTAGTTGAACGTTTCTTAAAAATTAGATGAGCTCAATGTTTAGCCTGTTAGCTCAGTCTCATCAGATGTTTTTTGAACAAATCTTTGATAATATTAATTTTTTTTCTTTAGGTTCACACAAAACTAAAGTGGTAGAGTGTTGTTTATACAAACAAGTGATGTACATAGAAAGCATTAATGCCGCAAATTCAGTCTGCTTAGAAAACATGAAATAACCTGTTTGTAGGTGCATAAATTTGAGAAAATAGGACTAAATTTGTCATTTATACATTTAATTGTTGACAAATTTTTACGCTGCTTTGTCTATGAAAACTTGCAAGGCATTGCATACAAATGAAGTGTGTACTTCCATACTGATATGTAAGTTATAGAAGTAAACTTCCTCGGCCGGAGAATTTATTTTCTCCTCCATCTGTTTAAAAATGCTTGTCATTATGTTCAAATTACGTAATGCTTCATGGATTTAGTTAAAATCAGCAACATGGCTGCATTAATAGCAAAGTGAAGAAGCATTTCAGAAACAAACATATATCTATATTGGAGAACCTGTTACTTAATCAAAGTCACTAACACTTATTGGTGAAAGAAAAACATTGATCTGGAGTTATACCTAAGAGAAATTTTTAATCGTTCTCAAATCTTGTGGTAATTGTTACAGTATAAAATTTTCCATTCCTAAAGCTTGTAAAAACTACAGAGCTGTTAATTATTATTTCAAATCTTACAATTTTATTATACAAAAAATCACTGACGGTCTACCTTCTCTATTCTACAGTTGACTCTGTTTGTATGTGTTTACAGTAATCGCTGCAGCAACTATCTCGGTACAAGGTATAACAGTGTCAACTTATTTGGATAGAAACTGCCACTCATTGAGCTCTGCAGTTATTAATACTGGACTTATATCTCAATGGCTGGTAAGTAGTAGTACTGCAGCATTATTACCAATGAATTAAGCGTGTAATACAAGGTTTCAAATAGTATTAATATATATAATCCTTGACAGCTTATAATCAACTTATGCATTGTAAACATTTCTTGAGGCACATATTAACTTAACATACCAGTATGGATTTTATGCTTTGCAGGTTGTATCGGTAAAAATTTTTTGGGATTGCGGTCTAGATTTTAATTCCACACACTGTGACACTGTGACACTGTGACAGTTCAACGTAGAATTAATGTAAAATGTTTATTGCATCAAAGATAAATCATAACTTGACTGAGCTATCTATATCATACATGGAGTTATCGTAACAAACCATCCCTTCTGACTATTCAGTAGCCAGTTTTCAAGCATGCATGGGTGAAGGGTGTTGGTTCCCCTAACTTATAGCTGATCAGGACAGCAAAATATTGTTTTAAAACAGTGTGGAAAAATTAAAAAATCAGATGAATGAACAATAGAGAAGAAAATGATGAGGCATATTAAGAGCGCTAGCTATTCAAGTTGGAAAATAAAAAGTTGCTATTTCTTTCAATAAAGAAATGTCTTTTGCAGAACGATCCTTTGCAGAGAGGTCTTTCCATTCTGTACAGAGGGACCAGACACCGAGTATCATGCGCAGAATTCTACAGTTTAACAACCAATCAGGTTTGTTACGCTACTTTTTAATATTAGAAAAACTATAATCAAATCAACTTGAAATGTAAAATGACGAATAACACATTTTATTGTTGTTTGGCAGGGTGCCAACCAATTGCATAACTTATCTAAGCAGTTTGCCAACTGCTTAGAGGAATTTTACCTGCTGGATACCGATGCAACCAGAACTAGTGTTACCAATAACAATGCCAGAATTATATTTGATATGGGTGGACTTGACGCTACTGTACCAGGCTCACACCCTGTGAGAATAGTACCATCTTCATCATCTTGTCAAGGTATGATGTATGAGAGATTAAAGTGATTGCATATACCAATATTTTATGTTGTAACAAAAGAACAATTTGAGTTCTACACTTTTGATGGGCCAATCAATTAGCAGATTTATATGATTACATAACAATATTTTCAGCAATGTATCTGTGATGTAGCTGCCTAAGTTAAATTGCTGCTGAATGTATATCAATCAGAATTTTCGCTAACACGTTTCTCTTTGCATTGTTTCGAATCAAGTCAATGACTTGCTTTACTAATTCTCCTTTCTGTAATATTATAGAAATAGGAATGACAAGAGCTATAAAAAAGATGGTAGAGGCATATTATTACTATAAATGTATAGAAGTAAAAGCGTGCTAGAAGTCCCACCTGTACATAACCAAGGATCACCTTTCATCTCACCTGACATCTGAACATTCAATTTTTGGAGTTATCAGCCCATAGCCCAGTGCATCAATATTATTCAATTCATGCTTTTTATTTCACTTATTATAATAATCAACTTATACAAAAACTGTTTATAAGCCCATACAGCTGATCCAATTGCATTACATCCTTCACCATGTCTACTTAGATAATTTTCATCATATAAGTATATTCGAACTGGGAGAAAGCAGTCAGTTAAGGCTGATGATCACAATGCAAGTTTTTTAGTGCTTTGCTCTGCCCTGTGACTTCATAAATAGACATTAATTCAGCAGTTGGGCAGTAGCAGTGGTACTTAAAAACCAGGAATTGGCATCTTGAGTTTATTATTGAAACATTTATCAATTTTGGTAGTTTGATGCATATTATGATTTTAATTGTTTATCAGCAGCTTTTAGTTGCTAGGCAACGGCAAAGCTTTGGATATGATACTAAGATCAGACCACATCCAACTGGATAGGCATAGGTTGTATTTGACTGGAATAGCATAGAGTGGTATGCTACAATCACTTTGCCGAAAATGGTTTCCTTTTAAAACTCTGGCCTTTTAATTGTTACTTTGTTGTTTTGAGTTTGTTTCTACAGCGGCATCAGTGGCACTGACAATTAAATATAATAAATATAATATTTGTTTATCTACAAAATATAATTCATACATAGTAATATCATCAGCTAGTTACTAACTTATTCTTAACTACAATAAAATTGAAGACAACAGATCGCTGTAACAATAGAATTGAATATACATGTATTTAGTAGTTTGTAAAAGTCAAAAACAGTGTGATTGTCTTTGGACAGCACAACTATTTAATTGATAAGGTTGCCTTCAACAGTCAAGTAAAAAATATACACTCACTACGAGGCGTTTGGCAAGCATTTGTTTTGAACAGTCACAAAATGCTTGTCGCATTAGCTATTGCGTTGAACACTAAAAAAAATTTAGATAATACAAAATTATTATATTGACAGTGCCAATGCAAAGGAAAATAGCATTATCGGTCAATGCGGTAAAATAATTTTAAATGTGATTAGCGTACAGCATTGTTGTAAACGACGTCAAATGATTACTGTACTTTGGTGACAAACAACAGTAGGGTTCAGATAGTGTCAATGTATGTAAATATTATGAATTCTTCTTAACTATGTATTAAGGTATTACAGAGGCTGATATTGTCTCACAAAAATTGATGCAACAATATCGTGTTCTGGTTACGCAGCCAAAATTTCACTGCTCACCGCTTCTAGTCCCCAGTTTTGTAGCGGGTAAATTTGTTGTTAGACAACCACTGGTAGGGAGATAAATCCTATGAGTTTACTCTATATCTTATATAGGGATCTATAGTCAGTATTTTAGTGCTCGTAAAAAATGATTATTTGGGTCAGTTATCATTGTTTATTGTGCCAGAAGAACTTAGTAAGCTATAAGAGACTTTGAAGCTCATGCCATTCCAGTATATTAGTGAAAGGAGAACTCTAAAGCAAAGAAAAAAAGATAAGA
The DNA here is from genome assembly GCA_945261195.1 of Cryptosula pallasiana. NCBI lineage: Eukaryota > Metazoa > Bryozoa > Gymnolaemata > Cheilostomatida > Cryptosulidae > Cryptosula > Cryptosula pallasiana. Next base: position 36,402,583 of record OX183136.1, read on the forward strand.
TTGGTGGATTTTTGGAAATCTTAATGGTATTATAGTAAAACGGCAAGCAAACTTCCGGTTGCATCAAATTAGCGCAGCCTGGTTTGCCCCTAATATCGGCCGAGTCCCCATTGTCTCACAGTTTGACAAAGAAAACAGGTTGCTGAATTAACATTTATGAAAAGAGAGATAGCTGAATTACCAGAAGTCTATGGTGATATGGGGCTTCCAGTGGCATTCAAAAGATCTGTCTGCTAATTTGGTTTCAGAAGATTATTTGCGGAACGCCAAGTAACTGAAAGTACCCTGAAGCCAAGGCCAACTGCTAAACAATGAATGTTTAGCAGGAAGTGATGTCATAGCGGTATTGATATGTAAATCACAGTAGCCTGACATGCAAAAGGGTTTTATCATATTATAAATAATCAAGCAGTTGGCAGTCAGTTTCTTATGCTAGTCTTGCTAAGACACATCTATGCCTTTTAGCAATATTTGACTTGTGTGTCAAAGTGGTTGCTTTCAGCTCCAGCATGTCACGGTGGTTAGTGCTTTATTGGTGGAAAGACAATTCCTATCAACAGTAATACATAACAACAAGAGAACACAATTCATAAGTTCTTATACGCCCAAGGTTCCACTAGTTAGTCTGAGTCAAGAGCTCACCTTGTGGTGAGCTGTGAGCAAAGTTTCTATTACACCCTGCAGGTCTCACCAATCATGCATTACCTCCCTGGTTATGTTCCTGTATAGCCGAATGGAAATGAAAGAAAATACGTTTAGGTATATCGAAAAGCAACGATGTCTAGCGCAAACAATAGAAATCGTTACATTCACAAGTTAGACCAACATTTTAATATGAACGGCCATTTGTACGATCAAACTAGCTAGGTCATCTACCAACAAAAACCTTGACCTTGCTTGTTACCCTAAGTGCCCTCAGCCTTAGTTCTAGTCATGTCTTGTGGGTCTGGGGAAATAAGTAAATTTTTTTTTTATTATTCAGGGAAAGTTTCACCCAGTTCCTGGTTTAGGGTAGATATGTGTCAACTCAGGGGAAAGTTATCCAGGCCAGGTTGGCTATCACAGCTTAACACACTCATTGGCACTGATTATGCCAACTATTATTTAAGCTTTTAGATCAGGAAAAAACCGTTGGACTGCTAAAAAGTGCACACCTGGATATTTTAAAAGTCATAAAGTGGGTACTCTACAGAGTAACGGACATGATAGCAGACAACTCCAAACTAGACATGTTATTCACTGCTCCAACTGGATAGTGTTAGAACTGCTCAGAGAGGTAAAGTTGGTTCACTACCCATGAGAACAAAGCTGGATCAAGGCAGGAAGTTAGGTATAGGGTATTTTCATGAAGAATTGGGTGGAGATTTACTAAAGAGTTTTGTGACGGTGTCACCCGGAATTTGGGTAAAAATTAGACTAAGCAAACATCCAATTGGCTAGAGTAGTCTATCGTACTATTGTAAACCATCACTTGGATTTTGGATAGAACAAATTGTTTTTGAGGATCTGTATCAGTTAAAACATGTCTGGATGCATTTCTTATTATCATACAATAATTATCTTACAAGATATGGATGCATAGTTGTGTTCAACAAGCTAAAGCAGTACTGATAATTAAAAGTTTAGATCTATTTCACACAAGTGTCTGCAGCAGTTAAATAATTTGAGAAAATAATTTTTGTACCTTAGAAAACTATGCAGAACCAAACTAAACGTTTGTGCCTGAAAAAAACTGTAAAAAAATGGTTCCCTCTAATAACACAAAATAGATTTTGGTAAACACTTCCAGTAGCATTTACACTACCAACTGCAGTGTCTGTGCATTAAATGACGGTGTGGTAATGTTGTAACCATCAGAAAGGACCAACTTTTGTTTAAAATTCAAATGTGTTAGTTATCAATCAAATTGGTATTCAGCTGTGAATCAGAGTTCCAACAATTTAAATGCATTCCCAAAATATTGATTGATTATTGTGTATGTTAATGAACAAAATGTAAATTTTTTAGATATTCAAGTGATTCAACATTTGTTGTGGAACTCAAAGAAAACGCGTTAGTCTCTAAAAATTTTGTTTAGATCTTTATCTGATATTAAATTCTACATATATTCTTAATCATCTGTATCCCACAGTGTAAAGTTTATGTTTTTTTGTAGTAGAAGAAATAAATAGCAATTGACTGTTTGAAGAGTTCTGTATTGTAATGTAAGTTGTTGGCATTAATAAGAAAATTAGGTTTCAAATAATAACAAACAATGGCATTATGGTATCTTGGTAACATTGAAACTTTGCCAGCTATACATTAAATTGTAGCAGTTTTTGCAATCTTGTTATAAATCATACACGGAGTTAATGAAAACAACTTCAACAGCTGCCACTTATTTTGAAATTGATGCTTTTTATGTCAAAACTTGTTTTTCTATGAACCTGTTTAGGAGGTTAGATTTTACCGCTGCCAGCTAACCGTACCAAACAGACTGTAATATGCAAAGGTGAAATTGAAATCAAAACAATTGGTGATGGTCAAATATTGATTTGTTCACCAATCACTCAACAAAACAAACAATTTTTCAACATGAGCTTGCTATTTGTCCAGTTTGCTGTCAAAATTTTTTGATGGTATAAGTGCAGAGTGCAAAAATTAATCTAGTTGCACAAACATTAAAAACTGGTCAGACCAAATCTAATCTAACACCCATTGTCATCTTTACTACGGCTACCTCCAAGAGCAGACTTTGGGGTGAGATATTTGTTTTTTTTAGCATGCTCTACTTGGTTGGATATAAGTATTAAGTAAAATGGTCCAACGTTTGATTGCATTATCCATTCTTGTATGAAGTAACATTAGTAAAACTACTTCTCAGCTGCTGGGAGAATAATTGAATTTACAACCAACATGGCTATAGACTGCTGCTCTTACAAAATTTTCTCTTATAAGACCTGTATTTAGGATTTCCTTGCGGCACAGCCAAACAAACCAAAACAAGCCGTGCTCTTTCACTAATTTTTTGTAAATAGTGAAAAAATATTTCAGCAATTATTTTTTACTAAACTCCCGGTTGCGGCATTTCAAGATAGGCAAACTTTAATAAGGGTAATTGGTTTTACTAATGCTTCGAGTTGATGAGGCTGATATTGGATACTCTACCAAAGTGTTAAAAGATCAAAAGGTAACTGTACAGCCTTAACACACTTCCATATCAGATGAAGCTCTAAATAACACTTGCATTGTTTCAATTCAATAGCACAGTTGGTTGGGATTACTAAGACTTTTTACTCTTTGTACCAATATTGCTTTGGACAACACTTTGCAAAATATTTCGACTACCGGTTGCTTACTGTCATTAAAAAAGGTACAATTTATTGTCGTTTATGGCTTTTCTGCTTCTCTGAATCTTTGTGGTTGCTAGGAAATGATTCAGCCCAATGAGTTATTTAGTTGGTTAACATAAATTTGGTTAGAAAAAACCACCAAAATAATAATAAGCATTTCATATTGTTGTGTACTGTGCAACTCTTGACAGATGGCAATGCTTATGTAAATATAAGTAGTAATATATGAGCAGATCTCCCTACCAAGTGTTTTTTTGTGGACTTGATCTTGGGGGTTATGCAATGGGTTACGACGTTGGATGGATTCGCCGAGTTATTATTGTATTTCATTTGAGGGGCACTTGAGTGGCATTTGAGTGGCATTTAAGGGGTATTTGAGTTTTGATTATTTTTTTACTTGATTTGAACTTATATGGCATATAGATTTTGAATGTATGGCACTCATACGACAACATTTTTGATGGAGTTGTAATTGCCACTGAATTGTTTTTGTATATGATATAACCATGTACAACTCTATAGTTATTGTTATAGTTTTATTATTACATAATAAGTATTACATTATTTGCTTACTGGAGAATGTAATAAAATACATATCATAATAAAGTGTAATAGGTTGAATATATAGCGTTAAAGTCTATAAAAACTTTTTAATTTGTAAAGTACTTGATGAGTTTGCAAGAAATATCATCACATTCAGGTTCAATCACGATGAGAAGATTTTCTTCAAGTTTAAGTTTACTATCTTCCAATATAGACCGAGAAAGTTTTGAAAAATCCTCCAAGTCATTATAAATAAAAACTCTATAAGTCGATGGTGTTGAATTTGTAATTGCTGCTGAATTGTTTTCGCATATGATGTATCTATCACACACACAATCAGTAGTTGTTTCGATTTCTTCATAATTGTATATAGTAGAACTTGTAGGGCTTGGGTGTTCCAAAATTAAATCGACTAAACCCAGAGCTTGTGGAAGAGATGGAATTGATGGTGATAAAGCTGGAACTAGTGACTCGTTTGTAATTTTTGTTGTCGTCGTCGTTGTCTGCGGAGTTGTGGTGATTGTTGAAGTTGTTCTTCAAATCGTAGGTAGTGATCCCTCATCGTATAAATGAATGTAATTTAAAGCTTCATCGGTTTGGCAAACAAAGTATTGTTGAGGCCACATATCATAAGTGTCACAGCTTCTACGTTGGTGAGAAAACTGCATGAAACATGTGAGTGTATGCATACGATATTTTAAGTTTTTTCCTAAAATATGAGTTACTGAATTAACCGCTTCCATATTAAGAATTCCCGAAAAACATCCGGACTCTGTATGAGATAAAGTGAATGGTTGAATATCTGTTGCAAGACAATAACTGCTTAGGATTGGGAATAATAGAAGATAGATTCGATATTTCATTTTTATTCAGAGAGAGAGACTTTTAACCTAGTTTATGCTTTCATCATCTAGAGTTAACTGTCTTGCATTTCGGTGGACTTTGGTTAATATGCTCCAACTAAAGTTCTATATATATAACTTTGGGATCGCATTTGTCTTTGTTATCTCCTTGACATGTGATGCTGAAGATAATCTTGTTTTGAATAGATTTCAAACTTTCAAAACTCAAAAATGACAAATTTACACCTTCAATACCATTGATGTTAGTGATGATAGTAGCTATTTTCGGCTTCTCGTTGGTCGAATGATTGCATTCCACACATGCAAAGTTGGTTGTCTCAAACTCTTCTGTTGGTGGACAAATCAAACGTGAGGTGTTGTATTCAAATACACATAATTCATCATTCCAAAATAGTTTTGTATTTTGAGTAAGACCTTCCGTATCATTTTTAACCCCTATTGCACATTCCTTCTGATTCAGAGTGTATTTTGTTGGCGTATTGCAGGTCAGGGTATCTGTAGAAGTTTTGCTTTTGCAGATCCAAGAAGCGTTTTGAGCGATAATAAAACTGCAATGTAAATAGTTGGAAGGATAGAGTCTCACACAGTTTGTTCCATTTTCATCTTTATATCGAATACTCTTTTCAAAAGGTGAAAAAAATAAGACATCATTTTTTTCCATAACTCCATTTATACATTCATCGATTTCGTCGACATAAAATACTTCGCTGACATTGAAACTGTCGAAACTCGAAAATGTTGAATTCACACTTTTGATTTTATTGATGTTAGTGATGTTAGCTGGATTTGATTCCTCATTTACACCCTCGATATCATTGATGGTAATGATGTTAGCTGGAATTTCGATATCATTGATGGTAGTGATGTTAGCTGGAATTGATTCCTTGGTATCTGTAGAATCTTTACTCTTACAGATCCAAGAAGCGTTTTGAGGGATGAAAAAACCGCAATATATATAGTCAGAAGGGTAGAGTCTCACAAAGTTTTCCCCATTTTCATCTTTATATCGTATAGTCCTTTCAAAAGGTGAAAAAACCAAGACATCGTTTTTTTCCATAGCTCCAGCTAGACATTTATCAATTTTGTTGCTATAAAACATTCCACTAGTTTTGAAACTGTCAAAAGTCGAAAGTGATGAATCTTTGATGTTAGTGATGTTAACTGGTTTTGGCTCCTTGTTGATCGAATGATCGGAATGAACGCATTGCACGCCTGCAAACTTGAATGTCTCAAACTGTTTTCTTATTGGACAGATCACACGCCTGCGGTTGTATTGAAATGCACATAAATTCCCATTTCGATATACTTTTGTATTTTGAGTAAGCCCTTCCGTATTATTTGTAATACCCATTTCACATTCCTCTTGATTCAAAACGTATTTTGTTGTAGTATTACAAGACACAGAATCTGTAGAAGTTGTGTCCTTGCAGATCCAAGAAGCGCTTTGAGGGATGAAAAAACCACAATATAATAAGTCAGGAGGGTAGAGTCGCACACAGTTTTTTCCATTTTCATCTTTATATCGTATAGTCCTTTCGAAAGGTGAAAAAACCAAGACATCATTTTTATCCATATACATTCATCAATTTCGTTGGTATAGAATACTCCACTAACATTGGGAAATGTTAGTGCCAGTAGCAAGATAAATACCCAGCTCATTTTTTAAAATGTTTTTGCTTTCAGTGTTGAAAATTGAATACTTTCTTTCTTGATGTTCTTTCTATTTATACGTAAGTGGCTGGTGGCTTGTTCAGCTCTCTCAGCTGATTTTGAAGATGTGAAACAATCTCATCAAAGTGGTTACCAAAATGTAAGTATGGTTCCAATCGAGATTGAGACAAAAGAACATGTGTTCCTGTCCAGCGAAATGAAGTCAAACCTCTTAAAATCGAAATATCTATCAAATCACCCAGTTCAGCATCTTTCAAACATTGCTTTATATCAATCAGTTCGATTGCTCTTTTGAGATCTTCAAAATCTATCAACTTGTCTTGCGGACAGCATACTTTTGGATCAAAGCTCCTAGAACAGTTTAAGCATTCGAGAGGATTTGCTCTTGAAATACAATTACCGCTCAAAAGCATGCTTTGTATTGATTTACGAACTAGATTGAATCCTAACACAAAATAAAATACTTCTTCGGTGATGAGTTGAACAAAAAGAGGATTCGAACGCTCTAAAGGAATGTGTTCAAAATGAGTCCTTATGAACTTAGAAACGAAATCAGCCAATGTAACAATTGACTTGAAACCTTGAGTTTTTCCACTCATGTTTCTTCTGTAGTTCAGAGATAAATGAAGCAACATTTTTTGTAGCAGTTCTTTTATGAGTCCTCAGATATATTTGTCGAATCAATAGGTATTATCGGGTTGACTGAGTCTTCTTTTTCATCAGGAGTATAAGCATATGGATATCCTTCCGCTATCGCAAGTAATTTATCCTTTAGACGTTGATAAGCCAGTTTGCTCTGACTAGTAGGTAATAGGTAGGGATTTAATCGTGCTCTCAAATTTGTTAACATAAAGGGAGACTTCAAATGATCAGAGGAAAGATCCAAAAAAGCATTAATCCATTCATCATGCACCAAAAAACCCATTTTAGCGTTTTTCAAAACTTGTCTTCTATCAATCCAGTCGATAGCATCACCCAATTCGTTTTTGGTAGGTGTAGCACCTTCAACCATTTCAGCATATCTTTTACAAGTGATACATTTGTCATCAACGTGTGAACAGTAACAGTTTAGTAGTGATAGATTGGTTGCTTGCTTGTAAAAACTTCCTCCTAGTACACAGTATACACATTCTTCCGTAAAATAAATCCTCAACATTTCATCAGAAACCTCAGCCAAAAAAGTCGTAGGTCCTATAGCATCGGAAGCTTCTTGGTGAGCAAAGTCTTCAACACGTAACATATTTGTTGTTATTCCGTTAAATTACAAAACGCAAATGATCCGTTTTCAAATTGAAATACCTATTTAATCATTCATTACTTTTTCTTTTTTTTGAGGTTAATTGTTATGCTAGCTCATGTAGATCTTCATAAATGCTTTAATTTCAACCTGACAACCATCGATTGGGCAAGGTTTTACTTCTGATGAGCATTCAGTAAGCGCATGGAAGTGAGATATGATTTGCGATTACTTTTTTTTCATGTGACTCAGACACACATTGAGCGAGTTTGCTTTGCTTAGTCTGATCTTTATCTTTTTTTAACGAATCAATTGATTTAGCATCATTTTTTAACAGTGTTGACAAATTCTCAACAGATGTAAAATCATTTTCAAAAGTATGTAAGGCTTCAATCATAAAACCTATTCGCTCAAAAGGTTTTCCATTTAACACTAAAACTTGTTCGATATCGTTTTGACTGTATCCTAGTTTTTTGCAAATAAGTTTCATTTCTTCGGTGTCATTGTTGCGCGTTATTTGTTTTACTTTTTCTCGGTATTTTTCAACCCGTCGCTTACACCTTTTGCCTTTTTCCGTTCGCATGTAAACATCCTCAACATACTGTTCACCTTTACTCCTGAGTAAAAAATAACAGTCTAGGAACCATCGACAGTGTTCCTCCCACGGTAGATCACTCTCTTCCCATTCTTTAAGTTCACCTGAGCAAAAGAAGCATTTTACACTATCTCCGAACTTAGTATAGTAGAAACCTGCATCGGAAAGGAGTTTCATGGAGACTTTACCCTTCCATTGTTTGAAACTGTCTTCTCTAGATGTTTCAGTAGCAAAACGTGGTGTACCAGCACGATCAATTGATATACCTAGAGGTAATACTTCTGCAGCTAAATCTCCTCTTCTAGTTTTTTGTTCTTCCATCGTATAACTTTTGACAATTGAGATGTTTTTCATTTCATCTGCAAGTAGTTTCCTAGGTCTATACACACGATTGTGAGTGTTAAATCCTCTAACAAATCGACAAAACGGAAAACTTTTAGCATGTTCTTTCATCGGATGTTCATCTTCATCCTTCCAGTTTAGTAATACCCCTGGGCAAAAAACACATCGAACAGCGTTGTCTTTTTCAAGGTTATAGAAACCAGCTCCAGCCATGTTTTCACCACAATGTTTACCTACTCGTCTCCAATTTGTAAGAAATGATTTTCTTCAATAACTTTCATCAAGCATTGAAGTCTCTCTTTCATAAAAAGAGAGTTCATTGCAAATGAACTTGAAAAAGTCCGTTGGGGAAAGTTGCGCAATAGTTTTTTGTAATTTTAATGACAAAAGACGACAGTGATTATCCGGATAAGTTGCGACGACATAAGTCATTGCAATGGTATCAGGAAAAGTTCGTTGTAAAAACAACGACGAAGTAACGAGTAAACTATCATCTATCCATTCGGTGCAGTCTTTAGTATTTTCAAAGCAATTCCGAGTTTTTCGCATTTATTTTTTTTCATTATAAATAGTGTTTGCTACATATCTGTTGTTTGTTACTCGACACATTATTTATATATAATATAAGTAGTAGCTTCAATTATTACTCAAGTTGAAGTTTTGTTGGAAAGTTCTTTCCCTTTGATCTAGTTCGTTGTTATTCTAAAAAAAAAATGATAATGCTTTATAGCAAAAAATAAAAAAAAGACCAAGGTTTCAATTTTTTTCAATATACTTGAATTGATTACTATTGTAATAGAATGTAAATACTTACATCAGAAATGAAGACTTGTCTTGCTTTGAATTAAAATGAATGATATTCCTAGTTGTTTGAACTTGAGCTGCTTTCTATAAAATTCGGATGAAGAAAGAGTAATTTTTTCATTTTGAAGTCCTGAAATAATAATAATAATAAAACATAATTAAAACTTACATACAACATTTTTTGATATCTTAAATAGTGAATAATCTTGTTTTTTTCAGAAAATGTCTTCACGTTTAAATTGATTACAATTAAAACAAAATATAAATACTTACGTCACAAATGAAGACTTGTTTTCTTTGAATTAGATGAATTATACACATAGTTGTTTGAACTTCAGCTATTTCCTATGTAATTCAAATTATGAAGAAGGAGTGCTGTAGTAGATGACGATGTAGTAGATCTTGTTCCTTCAGTTACTAACGATGAAGTGAATGCTTTCTGTATGAAAACAGTGCTTCTTATATAGCTTAAGTTGCACTGCTATGAATAAGCATTATTTTCACATGAATGGAAACCGTTGCTTTCGCGGGAATAACAAAATTATTTTCACGCGAATACAAACCAACGCTTTTGCGGGAATAAATATTTTATTTTCACGCAAATACAAACCAATGTTTTCGCGAGAATAAATAATTTATTTTCACACGAATGGAAACCGTTGCTTTCGCGGGAATAACAATTTTATTTTCACGCGTATACAAACCGTTGCTTTCGCGGGAATAAATAGTTTATTTTCACGCGAATGGAAACCGATGCTTTTGCGGGAATAAGTAATTTATTTTCACGCGAATACAACCCAATGTTTTCGTGGGAATAAATAATATATTTTCACGCGAATAGAAACCGTTGCTTTCGCGGGAATAAATATTTTATTTTCACGCGAATACAAACCAATGTTTTCGCGGGAATAAATAATTTATTTTCACGCGAATGGAAACCGTTGCTTTTGCGGGAATAACAATTTTATTTTCACGCGAATAAAAACGAATGCTTTAGCGGGAATAAATACTTTATTTTCACGCGAATGGAAACTGTTGCTTTCGCGGGAATAAGTAATTTATTTTCACGCGAATACAAACCAATGTTTTCGCGGGAATAAATAATTTATTTTCACGCGAATGGAAACCGTTGCTTTCGCGGGAATAAAAATTTTATTTTCCCACGAATACAAACCAATGCTTTCGCGGGAATAAATAGTTTATTTTCACGCGAATAGAAACCGTTGCTTTCGCGGGAATGAAAATTTTATTTTCACGCGGATAGAAACCAATGCTTTTGCGGGAATAAAACAATTATTTCCATAGGGATAAAACCGTTGCTTTCGCGGGAGTAAAAAAAAATAATTTTCACGCGAATAAAAACCAATGCTTTCGCGGGAATATCGCGTGAAAAACTGCTGAGTCATAGATATATTATAAAGAAGGTTTCACGAGATGGTTTTCATAGGGTTAATTATTACAGCTTTAGCTATTTAAGAACCAGTGTTTTCACACAGAAAGCATCCAGTTCTACAATAGCTAGCAAAGAAGCAACATCTACACACCAACTACTACATTTACTTGAAACTATAGAAAGATTTTCAGTCAATAAGGTGAGAATCACTAAATAATTCTTTAACATATATTGATAGAAAACTTCAACTACATTTGCTATAATACTTCAGAAAGTTAATTTTATGTTTTAATATTTTGTTCTTATTAATAAAAGATCAAATAGTTTCACCATAATGCATCAGAAAAATTATTTTGGTTTTGATTATGTGTTTATTTTATAAATATCTAGTTAGTTTATTCTTTTCAAATATTTTTCAAATTCCAGCCATCTGTTACATATTTTTTACTCTCTTTTCAGTTCTAACTTTTCACTGAACGCTCTGAATATGAATGAAGACCGTAATACCTCATTTCTCTCAACATTCGAACCATACTCTGATGATAAAAAAAATATCCCTCCTGATTCACATATAATAAGAAGGAAACTGAAAACAGTTCAACCAAAGCCATGGGATTCGGATAGAAATAAAACGATTGACTATGCTTGGACTTTGAAAGCACCATCTTTTTCTCATCTTTCCTGCTTGTCAAAAAATGCTGCTAGTTTGCTCAATTCTTGCGATACCAATGACAGAGTAATGATTGGAAGGTTTCAACCACTTCACTTAAATCAAACGCCATCACTTCTCGAGATAATCTCTATCGAAAGACCAGCTGAGGATGTATATAAAAACTTATGCATTATCCGCTACAATGTCGAAACATTTGGCAACAGACGACAAGTGAGGTCCATGGTGAGAAATGAGGATTACAACAAATTAGCTCCAACACAACCGGATGTTCCAAAACTGGTGGTTTTTATGGGATTCGATTCAGACAAGCATCCAATCTTTCACCCTATCAACTTCCCATCCAATATTTCCCTTGAGGAAGCTAAACAGCTAAGTAGATTAATAAAAAAAAAACACCTAGTCAGTTGATCAGTATGATTCGTATCGCAACACTCTCTCAATTTGCTGTTGGAAGTGTAACCAGTTTTGAATCTCCTCAAATATCAACTCAGTTAACATTACCTAATGGAGAAGTGGTGATGGATGCGCTACTGGTAAACTACAGATGTTTGCAATACGATGGTTTGATGATGGGAGTTCTATATATACCTGAAAAACATGCTAGCGACGTCAAACGAATTGGAACAGGAGTCATACTTGTAAGAAATCGTGAAGTTAGTAGATTTGGTTATCATCGACATAATATAATCACATTCAAAGCATTACAAGCGATAGAAACGGCTCAAAACCTATCCAACAAACTTGATGATTCCAACCAGATGAAGTACTTTACTACAGATGAGGTTGTTGAGAACAAGGTCTTAGTGCTTTCAATGGGAGCGGGAAACACATCTTCTACATCTTTGAGAAGACCAACACCCCCTGGTGAAAACTATATTCAAGAAGAGCAAGTCAGACAACACAACCCAGTGAGTGTTTTTTATTTAATGCAAACTAGCTGATATAAGTAATACTTCCAATTAGATAAAATTTATTTATAAAGCAATTATTTTTTGTTTTGCTTTAGATAAAAGAGAGAGAATCAAAAACACTTGATGAAAATTATGCTCAAGAAAAAACAAACCGAACAATATAACTTGGTGAGTTACTTCCCTTTACTATATAATGTTAATTAACCAATGTAAAAAGAACTATAATTCAAATTCATGTAATTATTTTACATTTTTGTGTAATCATCCTATACTAATACATAACTTTTTATTTTAGTTCATTATGGAATCAAAAGTACATAGAACAGAAGTCTTCCTTCCTAAGTTATAACATCAGTACAACAATGATGACATTGTAAAGAAAAAGACTATTATCCATTGATTGTCATTACAAGTTGTAGTGCTTTGTATTACTTAGTATTTACTAACTCTAGCTATATTATACAAGAATATTTTCCTACTTATTATGTAATAAATGTATATAATCATATATTGATTCAATGTAGTTATATCTCCTTGTTCTTCTCTCCTCTCTCTCAAAATATCAAATAAGTTCAAGTTATATAAAAAAATTATCAAAAATTGAATGTCATGCATTCAAAGTCTATATGCTATAAGTTCAAATTAAGTAGAAAAATAATCAAAACTCAAATGCCACTTAAATGCCACTCAAATGCCACTCAAACACCTCTCAAATAAAATACAATATAAACTCGGCGAATTCATTCAACGCCGTAACCCATTGCCTCAACCCCGAAATCTAATCCACAAAAAAACACTTGGTAGGGAGATCTGCTCATATATTACTACTAATATATATTAGACACAAACAGACAGCTTTGTTATTTCGAAACACAAGCCAGCCTATCACCAATCAGCTGTAAACGTAACAAAAGCAGATATAAAGGACTGACAGTGAAGTAGTTCATTGTATAAGATAACAGGAACAACAACAACAATATGCACCCATTAAAGTACCTCTGCATCATTTCTGGTGAGTAAATTTACTATTGGTAATGGAAAGAAACAAAGACAAAAAATAACAAAGGCGGTTCATTTGATCATTAGTATAATTATTTTACTAAAATTATTAGGATATACTTTAGAATTTGTATATCCAAATTGTTTCAATGTCTTTTGCAGGTAAATTTTACTGTTATTATTTTTCATGAGATGCACTTTGAGTTCGATTTTTATAAATGGCATAACTGCAATGTTTTTGCACCTGTAAAGTTTTTTAGATAACAGGTTGACCCTATTAGTGCTGTTTAGCATGCTAATGTGAAACTATAAACAAACATAAGCTTTTTACTCAAGTGAAATTGAAAAAAGTAAGAAGTGACTTTGTAGGAAAGTTGATTTTTCACCGCAATATAGAAATATCAATGATGTCGGGCAAGTTTAGTAATTTTTCTATATTTTTAAAGTTTTGAAAGTTGAGCTTTGTTTTCAGAGCACAAAATATTTCAGAAAAAAAGTTAAATCACGTTTGGTCTTATGCATTGTAAGAACAATATTTCTAAAAGACAGCATGGATATCCAAGCAACTACAATTTACAAGTTTTTCTGCTGTACTAGTGTGATGAGATATAAAACTTTTAAAAATCATAACAATCTAAAATAGACTATAAAGCACATTATATGGTTTTAAAATGTTTAGCTAGAATGTAACGCTGGTGATGACAAAAGTTGCTAAGTTGTTGCCAAGTTTCATCAGAAACAGGCTGCTGTTTGAGAATGTATGACATATTTTTCTTAAAATGAAAGAGACAAGCAAACAGATGAAAGTTTTGTAAACGTGGAACTACTCTGCTAAAAAGGTTTTGTACATTCTATAAAATGAGTGGCAGCTGCAGTGTGTTACCAATTGATTTTAACTATAATATGCTGAAAACCTATTATAATGTAATTATATTGTTATTCCCTTAGTATTGTTTGGAATTGTGCATTGTACTACCCACAACAGGCTGGTCAAATACTTCAGGAGAAGTCCTCTTGCAATTTATGAAGTACAAAAGATTTCTACATCTCTAACAGCTGATGGGTTGTAAGTTTCCATATTTAATTTAGCTAGGCATTTCTAGTGACTTTTTCAGCACATTTATAGCAATTTTTACCAATTTTTGATCTGCATAATGCAATAATTATTTCAAATTTTGTTTAGGTATACAAGTTAATAGTTTAATGAACTTTTGAAATATCATATATGCTTTCAAGTGGAGCTTAGAAGTTATCGAATTCTTTTAAAAATGTTGTTAACTGTTCTGGAGGTTTTTTCAATGGTAATTAAAGTTAACATACAAGATAGGGCAAACAAAATTCATTACAGACCTTTGTGGCACCAGTAAATGCATAAAGGTTTCATCATCAAATTTAAGAGAGCGTTTGGTCAAAGTCTAGTTCCATCTACTGGCCAGATAACGTCATGTAGCCAGATAAATCTAGGTGAAAATTGGAGAAGAATATATATCTTGATCAGTGTATGTAGGCAGCTTTCGGCTAATTGATGACACTTGTTTTATAATGACTAAGTGTTCGCATTGTCAGCTCACAAGAAGTCATTATGGTTGAGCCATGTCGGGACACGCTGGATATTTGAGAATGGCGACAAACATTCTTTGTTTCACCATCATAAATAAATGAAACTTTCAAGCGCAATGGATCACATTAAAGCAACCTCCTTTTCATATTATTATTCTTGCAGAAATACACATTGTTCTGTTCCCATATATTTTACTTGGGTTAACTTCTGTTGCAAAATTTGTTGGTTAATGAAGTTAACTTTTTTAACAGAGCGCAGATGAGCAGTTAGGGCTTCGAATGTTCATGGGAAAGTTTGGTTGTGGAAATTACAGAGACACTAACAACTTTTGCAAAAGCTTCTACAATAGCACATTCAAACAGGTATCTACATATAATTGCATGGAATTTGATCTTTGCTGTTTTCATTAGATAATACGGAACAATTGTAATCATTTACAAAAAAGAGATATGTTCTCATGTGCATTTATTGCGCACACAAGAGTCATATTATGCTGCTGCTTGGGTTTACTTATTTAGATAAATCACGAGGAACTGTTGCAGCAATGCTTTTTTTTTTTTTTTTTTAAATCAACTTTATTTTACTGATCAATGTACAGTTTGTAAGCAATATACAAGGTACCAATGGATCATGTTTGACATTACATGAAATAGCTATCAAAGCAAACACCCTATACCCATGCCCGCCGTTACCGGCTACTCTTCCGAAAAGGCAGAGGGGGATCTTTTACTAGCATGACTCCATAGTTATTATGGAGAGTGCAATCAAACTAGGGACCACGTTATTTTTATGCCCATATCCGACCAGGCAGAGCATAGGAAGCCAAATATCTTGCTCACAGATAACCGTGCTGGGAATCGAACCCCAGATCCAGGATTGAAGTGCAAGCACTTCAACCACTAGACCACACGTGCCACACGTGCTTAATTTTATATGATTTCTTTAGATTCTCGCACTGTTGGCAAGAACCTCACAGCCCTTTATAGAATGCCTCACAAGATATAGCATTCTGCATGCTGAGGATCGGCAAGCAGTCATTCATTACAGCGCAAAGTTCATTTGTGATTTGGGAGGAGCTAATTTGTACTGCAAACCTGGAGTTGTACCATTGGAGTTGAAGGCCACTGGACCTACCACTGGTAATGTGATCAATTAGTTACTCTCAAAATGAGACAAATTGAATGATTCAATCAATTGTGTAAGATCTACTGGTTTTAAATTGTTCATTTTGATTTTATCTTTTAACACTCACTCTTGTCTATTCAGATGGGGCCTTTGTGAGGTCTGAAGTTTGAAACTTACTGATTACAAAGCAAAAGAAATGTTAAAACCAGAAAAATTATAAGACTATAACTTAGTATGGACTGTTAAAATATCAGTGATTGAGATACAACATACTGGATACCAACTCAATGGTAGAAAAATTTGTTTTAAATTGATCATTTAACAACAAATCAAGGCTGATGTAGTTATTTC
Source organism: Cryptosula pallasiana (assembly GCA_945261195.1). Classification (NCBI taxonomy): domain Eukaryota; kingdom Metazoa; phylum Bryozoa; class Gymnolaemata; order Cheilostomatida; family Cryptosulidae; genus Cryptosula; species Cryptosula pallasiana. The sequence continues at coordinate 36,418,983 of OX183136.1, forward strand.
TTGGTGTAAACCAAATAATGATGTTGGTACTGGTCTTGATTGAAAGGGAATAATCCCATAAGTAATAAATGTTTCTAACCACCATTGTTTAATTAAAATATTTTACTAATCACTGTCACTTTCACTTCCAGCAGCAGTGACAACAAACTCATCTTTAGGATTGCATTTAAACTGTGTAACAATTCTTATGTCAGTTTTGCTTAAACTATTAAAATTTTGTGTCATGCTTTTGCAACATTTGAAGTTTTTTAGTAAAACTCTCACAGATAAATAAAAAACAAACTCGAACGTTTGTGTGATTCGTTCATATTCTCACCTGGTAGTACCATTAGGAACTATGAAGGCTTGTGCAACAGTGGAGTTTTCTTTTGGCAGCATTCCTAAAACTATTAGTATGCCTCTGCCTCAAGACGAATTATCAATAAAGGCGGCGGCAAAGAAAACTTTTATTGCAAACGGCCTTATTGACAAATTTGCGATGGGACTTTTTGAAGAACGTTTTTCGATAGCTGGTAGCGACAACTCTGGCGACAAGCCAAATACCGAGCTTTCATTGCTATTGGAAATTTTAATGTTGCCAAAATTGATAAAACTATGCATGCATAATAAAACAGGAAGCTGCAAATTATCCATCAGTAACTGCATGACATCATCAGCTTGTGTAGCTATATCACCAACGTTGATCAATTGTGGTTTATTACGCTGATGCTTATGGTACCATACAACTGAATTGAAACGAATAATTTTTCACTTCTGGTAATTAATGGTTACAGTAGTAAAAAATAATACATGAGAGTATTTCAGCAAAAGCATGGGCTTTTTATCATTACTACTAAACAATAATGATATCTATTACATATAATAATTATTATTATCCACATCATTTATTGATTGACAGCCAATGAGCTACTAAAATCTCTTGTCACCACAGCATTCTTTGCCAGCAAACCACTCTGTTATAAGTTCTTCACTTATATATTCCTACACAACATTAATAAAAAAACAGGCAGCATGCTGCTAGTTGCCTTCATTGCATTAAATAGCACCTTGACTGTAACTATCTCCATGGGCGTGGTTTAACCAAAGGTGATAACACTTTTAGTTGTGGAAGTACATGCCGCGGTCAGTTAATTATTAGTGATAACAAACCACAGAAATTTGGTGATAATTTATCACGAAGTGGAAACATAGTATAGTTCATGCTGGTCAAGTAAAGGAAATGAAGCTATTTAGGAAATAAAAAAATTGCATTATTTAGCACATAAAAGCGTTTTTATGCGTTGCAAAAACTTTGATCATGTATGTTTCTGTTTTTCAGTGGAACAAAATCTCATATAAGTATCATAAACTGTGTTTATATATTGTAGAAATGACAGTTGCTGCACCCTTGAGAGATTTAATAAAGGCTGAATGTTACTATAAGTGTTCGTTGAAGACAGCCAAGATAGCTGAGGAGCCATAATATACAAGATAAATCTAAGTTTGTGTATCACAGCCTCCCTCTTCCACTCAAGTCGTCAAGTATCTACATTTGATGTGTTGAGCTACTCAAGCTGCAAACTTTTCAATTAAAAATTTTTTAAGCTTTTTCACCCGTCTTCGATGATAAAATACTACAAACTATTGGCTGACTACAAGTTGTTTCATGTGCTAGAAAAAAAGATGGAAAAAGAAAATAATTCTAGGCACAATCATCAGGTCGGCTCTCAACTGTTATAACAGTAAATGGTATCATTAGAGCTATAAACAAACTGGGTTGCTGATAAGTCTGTTCGCTGAAATCAATGCCATGCTTACTAATTTTATTTAATCTTTGTAGTTGCATTATCAATATCAAATAGATCTTTTGATATGAACCACAATAATTGTGAATTTTATTTTAAAATACAATTCACGAGTGTATATATCTAGCAAACAAATCAATAGTTTAGTAATAAAGACTAATGAGTTGGCAGTTATCTCCTCTTGCAGTCAGACAACAACTCCAAGAAACATTCAACTACTAAATACTTGTACAACAGCAGCTATAGCTGTAGTGGTTTGTTTTTAACTACTTTTGCAATCTTTCTGTCATCCGACTTTTGCATATTCTGAGTATGACTTTGTTGGTGACGTATGTTTGATTGTAAAATAAATGGAAGCATAACTCCCATCAACAATAAGAGATGGTATCAAGAAAACCTAAAGCATAAGTGACTTGTGAGCACCCTGGGTTTGAAGTGGCACATTGTGTGTTTTGGCAAAACAAAGCTGAAACTTGGGTTTGAAAAGTTGCATTGAAAAGTTTTATTCATCACTAATAAGCACACAAGAGTACTATGTAATAGTATAGTAAAATATTACAGTTCAACGACGCAATACAACAGTATGTTACAAAGGTACAATAAAGCAATACAACAGTACATTACAAAGGTACAATAAAGCAATACAACTGCACATTACAAAGGTACAATAAAGCAATACAACAGTACATTACAAAGGTACAATAAAGCAATACAACAGTACATTACAAAGGTACAATAAAGCAATACAACAGTACATTACAAAGGTACAATAAAGCAATACAACAGTACATTACAAAGGTACAATAAAGCAATACAACAGTACATTACAATGGTACAATAAAGCAATACAACAGTAAATTACAAAGGTACAATAAAGCAATACAACAGTACATTACAAAGGTACAATAAAGCAATACAACAGTACATTACAAAGGTACAATAAAGCAATACAACAGTGCATTACAAAGGTACAATAAAGAAATACAACAGGTACGGTGCAGCACTAGAGTACAACATCTGCTACAGATGTAGAATCCAAGCGTGAAGTTTCAACATCTGTTAGATTAACAACATTCATTATGATAATTGAATATGTAAATCTGTAGGTGGCGCACAAAATTAAACATGAACTTTCCACCCTTTAATTACATGGACCAGGTTTTAGCAAAGCGTGCGCAAATTTTTTTCAATTGTTCTTTTTAAAAATTGTGAAAATTTTTCAGGATTTCAGTATCGGTAGATGCCATCCAAACATCTAGTCATTAATGAGTTCACTTGACTGATGTTTAAGGCTAGATTCTGCAAAGAGATTAAGAGTAATTGCAACTTGTTTGTCGAACTAAGTACAAGAAATAAAAAGTTTTTGCAACTCAATACATAGCGAATGAAACGGAACATTAGTTTAAAACATCATAATTGTTCAATGAGCTGTTATAGCTCACCAAACAAATCTTAACGGAGATAACTCTCAATTTCCAAAATAATCAAGAAAATAATAAAAATTGAACCGCAATAAGCTGGAATAGTTTGTGAAGCTGTCCTTCAATTTAGTAAATTCTGAACAGTTGCAATGATTTTGAATTATTTCCTAAGGATATAAAACCGGTTTATAAAAGTAGAAAAAATCAACTTGCTCGTTATAATTTATTTATTGTTTGGTTTCATTCGTAATCTATGAACAATATAAATGCTCGTTGATTACTTTTTTTAATCAATGGGCTACTTTTGGTTGATCCAAGAGTTCCGAACAGAATGATTATGTAGTGATTCAACTTGTTGCCGGTCTGGTTATTTTTGTTGCAATTTGTTTGGCGAACGGAGGTCGCGAATACTCTCAATGTCTCTTTTATTTATGACGAAAACTTCATTTCTAAAATACTAGGAAAAACTTGATATCCAATTTAACTCAGCAAGTATACAAGCATGCTGCAAATATTTATTTGTCTACCATTTAAAAAATTCATCTTGCATCATAAACCCACCGTTAATAGTGATGTAGGAGCAGATCTCTGTCATGGTGTCTAAGGACAAGAAGGTTCTCCTGGTTTTTTGTTGGCACCAGTTACCATGAAAACCTGAAAGGTACCTTTTTGTGTGCACCAGGTGTTATAACTTAATTTTTAATTTTTTTGTATGAACTAAGTATTTATTGTGCAAGGTTTGTTTATACTGTGATTTTTTTATGGTGCTTTAGATCATAGATCATAGGTCATATCTTTTTTATAAACACGGTATGCATGTTTGGTTTTTATACCGGGGTTTGTATTGTGTTTGATTGTTGGATTAACATTGTATAGTTATTGGTATAGTTTTATTACAGAGTATTGTATAACAATAAAGTGTTGTATTATTGTATAGCTTTGTTACATAAGAAAAAATATTGAAGGTTTGTATTGTGTTTTTTTATAGTTTAATTGTATAATAGGTGAAATACAATGGATAAAATGTAAATAATAATTATTGATAGGATGTATGTACTAGTTTGATATAAAATGTTTAAGAGCTTAATACGGCATTTGTAATGGTGAAAATAATTTCATAACGAATAATAAAAATAGTCCACTAGTTATAATCACCACTGAGTTCCCATCCGAACTCGATAAATTCCTCATGCAGTAAATCAGCAATATCTCTCTCTGCATCCAATTTTGGCCACTCCTTATTGTATTTTGTGTGACAACGATTTGGTTAACAATCATCGCTGCTGGATGTGGAGAGAAAGACAACATTGTGGTATCTGTTTGCATTGGCACTCCTTTCGTTTCCTTTGTAAATCATCACAACTGAAGCACATTTTCCAGCTTCTTTGATGCATCTGTTTGGTAAGAGATGCATTCTTATCTCTTTTTTTTCATTTTTTTCCAAGACGTAATGGATGGAAGTTGCAACAGATTCTTCTCCATTGAATTGATGAGGTATAAATCTTTCAACGACGTCAGTGTAAGGGAAAAATGCGCACGGTTTGAAAGTAGTGAGATATTTGATGTTGAAGCTGAATTTGAGTTAATCCTCGGTCATCATTCTCAATTGCTTGGCTTCAGCAGCAAATTTTCTCAAGTTTGATTTTTTGTGCTAGTGCGTTTGAGATCATAGCAAGTAGTATTTTCATTTATGGGATTTTGCATCTCACCCAACTAAACGAAGTGGCAAAGTAATGGATATTTTACAAGACTGAAGTTCTCAACTATTCTGCACGGACAAACTACTCCCTGACGTTCTCTCACATTCGTCTTACCATAGTAGATGAGAGTGAAGTAATCACCATATACACCAGTATTGCGATTGACAGCAACCACCTTCATGACAGTTGGAGCAACAAGATTTGTTAGCTTTTGAAAAGTTCCAATCTTTTTGCAATTTGCTTGCTTTCCATCCGTCTACAGTCTCAGCCATCTTTAGAGCTTTATTTGCATTGAAGAATGCTTCCTTATTGTCCTTCTCTGCACGGTTTTACTTTGTAAGCATAACCAATTTGGGGAGAGCTCCCTTTTTTGTTAGTGTTTCTCTTGCAACAGCATATTTTTTCTTAGGGGTTGTTTTGGTTGTTTTGACTTTTCTCTCTTTTGAAGTTATGCTAATATGGGATTCAGAAATTTCATCTTTAGTAATCTAAAAAATAAACAGCAAAGTTTGTCCTAATATAAATAGTAAAACAGTATGTTTAATTTTTTGAAAAAAAACCAATAAATAATTAAAACCAAGTTGTTTTTTCTCTGACAAAAAAAGTCAATTTTGTCATCGTCAAAGACTTTGTAGTCTTGAGAGCAAACCAACTAGGTTTTAGGAGCACACCATTTTTAGATATCGAACTTCTTAAGTACATTTAAAAATAAATGATTAAAACTTAGATGTTAACTATCTGACACTTTACAACGCAACCAGTTGATTTTTACCAACTGGTGTTAAATAATTATTTACTAATTTTTGCTTATTGCTGAGAGTCCTCCTAGTATTAGTAGTAGATCCTGCAATAGATCTTGCTTCTTCAAACGTTGTTGCTGTAGTGGATGATTCTGTGTAAAAACAGTGCTTCTTAAATAGTCAAAGTTGCACCGATTGACTCAAGCTTACGAGCAATGAGAATGCTCGCTCGAAAAATGCCTTATAACATACTTGACTAAAAAATTTTGTTTGCACAAAAATCCCTTTATAATATATAAAGATTTTCGCGGGAATGAAAAATTTTTCTTCAGTCGATACTCCCTTTATAACATATAAAGTTTTTGCGTGAGTGGAAAAATTTTGTTTAATTTCTCATATATTATAAAGCGCTTTTCACGGGTTTGAGCTCAGGTCAATTGGTGCAACTTTAGCTATTTAAGAGCCACTGTTTTTACAGCGAAAGCATCCACTCCAACAACAGTGGCTGAAGGAAGAACATCTACCACAACTGCTAGGAGGACTCTCTGCATTAAGGGAAGAAATAGTAAATAATTATTTAACTCTAGTTGAAATACTCAACTAGTTGCGCTACAAAGAAAGGAATCTTACTTTAGTCCTAGTGGTTTACTCTTAGTACCATGGTATTTAAACACAGATGCGCATATCTATTTATAAAATCAATAGATTGACAGATTTTATTTACTCAATAACAAAACAGAGCTTACAATAAATGGGTCCTTATCAATTACTGTTAAAGCGTAATATGTCTTTTTTTGTCAATTTTAAAGTTTAACAGTGTAGTTTTTTAATTGTAGCAGTGAGAATGGAGATGGAGGAAGATGTGGTGTAAAAATACAGGAGCATTGGGATTGGCTCGTAAAAATCACATTGCTATTAGACTTCCAGATGATGAATACATAGATGAAATGGAGATTGAACTTGAAAATGCTTGGGAAGAGAAGTCATCTGCTCCTCAAGTTTCACCATCTACTGAAAATACTAAAACTCTTAGTGATCAGTGAGTTTTTAAGTAATAAATGATCAAATTGGAGTACAGCTTTTTTGTTGCACTTTGTACAGAGTGCACGACTCCGAGCAGAATTATTATGAGTTATCATCTGATTTGTAGGCCAGACTCAGATTATCAAGTGATAATTGTAAAAGAGAGAGAGAGATGGAACTCAAGTCGATTGGAAATGGTTCGAAGAAGATTTTATCTGTTTCGAATACCGATGAACCAGTTAATCAAATAAGGATGAGTGGAAGATGGACTCAGGACTAGATGCCAGTGAAATAATTGAAGATGTGGTACCGATTGTGGAAGTTGCTGTTGAAGAAAATGAGAATGCTCCGAAGATGGAAAATGAAGATAACAATTAGGAGGAGGAGGAGGAGGAGGAGGAGGAGGAGGAGGAGGAGGAGGAGGAGGAGGAGGAGGAGGAGGAGGGGGAGGGGAAGGGGGAGAGGGAATAGAATACATACTTAGAAAAGCTTTTGAAGCTTTTGGAACATCGGTTTCAGATGCAAGAAGAATGGGAGATATGGAGCCTAGTCAAGAGTTACTCCCCACTACCAGTAAGTTGGTAGGAAATGCTGTCCATGGAAAAACAGTCACCTACAAGGAAAAACATACAAGTGTCAAGTACGTCGATGGCGCCAGAAAAGCTTCACCTGCATAAGAGGGAACAAACTCATTTCAATGGAGAAGGTAGCAGAGGATTTCTGCAAAATAATAAGTGCTAAACAAATGATACGCTCTAAATTTAATTAATGTCGATACAAAAACTACTACGTTCTTAAAGGTTATCTTGTTAATAATTATGTTAACTATTTCAGCTGACTACGAATGTTCCAGTGCACTTGGGTTTCTCAGTACCACAATACTCCAAGCTAAAAGTGTTGGAGTATTACTACGACTTTATGGACGAGTAAGTAACTCTTAGGTTTTCTCTATTAACCTAATAGTTCACTTAAACAGTAGATGTAACTGTAAATAATACAATCACTTTTTTTAATTATAGATACATCGACAGAAGCGATGTCCACACTACACCAGAGTTTATACAAACAAACGCTTTATTATACAATTCTATTTAGCAATGCAATAAAGATACTGTACAAGATCCACAAAACTTCTGCGTGTAATGCATCACAAGAGCTCCTTTTTTTAAGAGGCAAGGAGAAAATTTCACCCCCTTATTAGGGATGAGCCAATGACAGACAGTAATACAGAATATATACAAATGGCAATAGATAATGCAAAATACATAAATAAAACAATCCAATCAAACGGTGAACACATGGTAAAATAGCACTGGGCTGTTTTTCCCGCCCTTTTTAGGGTCTGGAAACTTTCCATTCCATATAAGGGCCTTTACTTCTTTGGTCTGTGTTCATAGGCTTCCCAGCTTTAATCTTTGACTTCGTGAGTTGGGCAACCAGTCCTCCAGGCCCCAGGCTATTTGGATGAGCCATTTTTCTCGGTTGAACCGGGGTAGCTGACCGGGGTAACCCGGAGTAGGTAATAAAGGGTTATGTACGTAGATACAGGGTCTGTGTTGCCGTTACCAAATTTCAGGGGAATTTGAGTAGATACAAGAAGGGGGAAGGCTCAGGGGTCTTTTTACACCTTTGTTACTGACAGGGCAAGGGGTGTAGGGGGTGTAGTGAGCAGACTTAGCTAACTATTACATGAATCTCTCACAGTATCACATGAAGGCACAACTCCCCACAGTATAGCACTGCATCACGTTCCAGTGCCACATCCAAGAATACTATTGGATGCTGTCCAATCTAATCCTTCCATTCAAAACAGTAAAGCAGCATGGTAGCTCAAGTACGTGATTTTAACCCACACTGAGTGTCAGAAGATAGGATCAAAGTCTTATAACAACCTAATTATAAGCATCTCATGTAATATATCGGTCAGATGGCACCTGATGCGATATCTGTTTTAGTGATTTACGTCAACATCCTACACTATTTCCTGATCATTACACAGCGTTGCTCAATTTATTCCAATACTAAAAAGGTGAACACTTTTGTCTAATAGTTACCTGCTGAAGGAAATGATAAAAATAATGGAGCAATCAATTTTTGTCAGTTGGTGTATTTATTGTTATTATGGCATTTTATGACATGTTAGTGAAGTTCATCGACAACAGCAGGTATTTGTTGATCGACTAAATTATTTAGGTCAAACAAACAATAAAATAAGCTTCACAATCATGCTTTGGCATCATGATTATGCAGTTTAAATGCTGAAATTCACTGAAAACATAATACTTCGTATTTCTAAAACTATTTTCTTTTGTACAATAAAAGCCAAAAATATTATAGTTGGCTTTGTATTTATTTTACATGTCGATCATTTCACCGGAAAGCGAACAAAGACTTGACTCAACGATTTGGAAATCTGCCACAATTAAACTTCTGTCATAAAATGATTTACATCTACGGTTCAGGATTCACTAAGAACACATTTATTTAATCATTTATGTTTGGGATTGAGTAAATGAGCAAACAATAATAGTATCACCTGGAGATAGTTTTCAGTATTTTTATATTATATTCAAAATATAAAACAACAGGCCTATTCAAGATCTCAATAAGTTATGATCAATGCGTGTAACCATTAATCCATCACTTTGTGTAGCAAATGATTAAAAACATTGCCTACATTTCTCAAAAGTTTTCAGTTCTTTTCTTCTCAAACCCCACTTATATCTCATGTTGCGACAAGCACTAGAGAGCACACCTCTACATGTTGCGTCAAGCACTAGAGAGCACACCTCTACATGTTGCGTCAAGCACTAGAGAGCACACCTCTACATCACTATGTTCCCATGCTGCGAATTCGTTCGGATCGGGCGTCCATTCGAGTTGGTTAGCATTCATTCGGGTTGGCATTCCAATCCGTTCCTATGATAATTCGAATTGAAATAAGTTGCGGGAGTTGTCCTTCCTTTACAGTGAGTAGCGAGCGCAATAATTACTTGATTGTAGTGAGTTGATAAACAACCGCGCTCGTATTACTAATTAGTAATATGAGTCAAATTTGTGGAATGTTCACAGCATAAACTAGTAAGTAGATGAATAATAACAAAATCAACAAATTGTAATAATTATAGATGATTATTAATAAATATAATGGTAGCTATAAAAAAGAAATGATAAATAATTAATAATAATAATAAATAAATTATTTCCAAATAATAAATAAATAACTTTTTGGCAAGTATAAAAATAATAATAATTTAGTTTGCCCATTTATTAAACAGAGCTATGATTCTGTTTCCCGAGCAAATAGTAAATAATTTGTAACTTACCTGTTGTTAAATTTGCTGAGGATTATTATTATATATATGAATGCTGCAGTTGGAAAATACGCAAAAACTGATTTACTGCCAAATCGCCAGTTCAATGCCTTTTTCTCAAAAGAGCAACCCGAACGAATTCGAATTCATCAACACGAACGATTCCCATGATCCTAATCAATGCTCAACCCGAATGAATTCGGTTTGAGGAACCGCAGTGAGCCAACACGAATGAATCCGAACCAACTCGTACGAGTCAGAATTCCCATGACCCGAATGGACGATTTATGAGTTCAACCCGAACGAATTCGCAGCATGGGAACATAGTGATTGTTGCGCCAAGCACTAGAGGGCACACCTCTACATGTTGCGTCAAGCACTAGAAACACACTTCTACATGTTGCGTTCAAGCACTAGAAGCACACCTTTACATGTTGTGCTAAGCACTAGAGAGCACACCTCTACATGTTGCGTTAAGCAATAGAGAGCACACCTCTAGATGTTGCATTCAAGCACTAGAGAGCACACCTCTACATGTTGGGTCAAACACTAGAGAGCACACCTCTACATGTTGCGTCAAGCACTAGAGAGCACACCTCTACATGTTGCGTCAAACACTAGAAGCACACCTCTACATGTTGTGTCAAGCACTAGAGAGCACACCTCTACCTGTTGCGTCAAACACTAGAAGCACACCTCTACATGTTGCGTCAAGCACTAGAACCACACTTCTACATGTTGCGTTCAAGCACTAGAGAGCACACCTCTACATGTTGCGTCAAACACTAGATGCACACCTCTACATGTTGTGTCAAGCACTAGAGAGCACACCTCTACCTGTTGCGTCAAACACTAGAGGGCACACCTCTACATGTTGAGTCAAGCAATAGAAGCACACTTCTACATGTTGCGTTCAAGCACTAGAAGCACACCTTTACATGTTGTGCTAAGCACTAGAGAGCACACCTCTACATGTTGCGTTAAGCAATAGAGAGCACACCTCTAGATGTTGCATTCAAGCACTAGAGAGCACACCTCTACATGTTGCGTCAAACACTAGAAGCACACCTCTACATGTTGTGTCAAGCACTAGAGAGCACACCTCTACCTGTTGCGTCAAACACTAGAAGCATACCTCTACATGTTGAGTCAAGCAATAGAAGCACAATTCTACATGTTGCGTTCAAGCACTAGAGAGCACACCTCTACATGTTGCATCAAACACTAAAGAGCACACCTCTACATGTTGCATCAAGCACTAGAAGCACACCTCTACATGTTGCGTCAAACACTAGAAGCACACCTCTACATGTTGCGTTCAAGCACTAAAGAGCACACCTCTACATGTTGCGTCAAACACTAGAAGCACACCTCTACATGTTGCGTCAAGCACTAGAAGCACACCCCTACATGTTGTGTCAAGCACTAGAGAGCACACCTCTACCTGTTGCGTCAAACACTAGAGAGCACACCTCTACATGTTGCATCAAACACTAGAGAGCACACCTCTACATGTTGCATCAAGCACTAGAAGCACACCTCTACCTGTTGCGTCAAGCACTAGAACCACACCTCTACATGTTGCGTCAAGCAATAGAAGCACACTTCTACATGTTGCGTTCAAGCACTAGAGAGCACACCTCTACATGTTGCGTCAAACACTAGAGAGCACACCTCTACATGTTGCATCAAGCACTAGAAGCACACCTCTACCTGTTGCGTCAAGCACTAGAAGCACACCTTTACATGTTGTGTCAAGCACTAGAGAGCACACCTCTACATGTTGTGTCAAGCACTAGAGAGCACACCTCTACCTGTTGCGTCAAACACTAGAAGCACACCTCTACATGTTGCGTCAAGCACTAGAACCACACTTCTACATGTTGCGTTCAAGCACTAGAGAGCACACCTCTACATGTTGCGTCAAACACTAGAAGCACACCTCTACATGTTGTGTCAAGCACTAGAGAGCACACCTCTACCTGTTGCGTCAAACACTAGAAGCACACCTCTACATGTTGAGTCAAGCAATAGAAGCACACTTCTACATGTTGCGTTCAAGCACTAGAGAGCACACCTCTACATGTTGCATCAAGCACTAGAAGCACACCTCTACCTGTTGCGTCAAGCACTAGAAGCACACCTCTACATGTTGCGTCAAGCACTAGAAGCACACCTCTACATGTTGCGTCAAGCAATAGAAGCACACTTCTACATGTTGCGTTCAAGCACTAGAGAGCACACCTCTACATGTTGCGTCAAACACTAGAGAGCACACCTCTACATGTTGCATCAAGCACTAGAAGCACACCTCTACCTGTTGCGTCAAGCACTAGAAGCACACCTCTACATGTTGCGTCAAGCAATAGAAGCACACTTCTACATGTTGCGTTCAAGCACTAGAGAGCACACCTCTACATGTTGCGTCAAACACTAGAGAGCACACCTCTACATGTTGCATCAAGCACTAGAAGCACACCTCTACCTATTGCGTCAAGCACTAGAAGCACACCTCTACATGTTGCGTCAAACACTAGAGAGCACACCTCTACATGTTGCGTCAAGCACTAGAGAGCACACCTCTACATGTTGCGTCAAGCACTAGAGAGCACACCTCTACATGTTGTGTCAAGAACTAGAGAGCACACCTCTACATGTTGCGTCAAGCACTAGAGAGCACACCTCTACATGTTGCGTCAAGCACTAGAGAGCACACCTCTACATGTTGTGTCAAGAACTAGAGAGCACACCTTTAGCACTGTTTCTTGTTTAAAAAACAGACTATTTTTTGCTCACAAAATATTTATTTATTAGATGTGCAATATTTAGCTGGAAGTGACATATTGATTGGTATTGTAGCAGATTCAAAATGAGTAAATGTTGAAAAAAAATATATATTTCACAGAGCCCTCTATTGTTACATTACATTACTCAGTTCTGTAAAACAATAATTCAACAATATTTATTTATTATCATTATTTATTTGTGGTAAACTAAGTTATCTGCATTAAGAAAGTTTGTTTGGTTATCTTTTATCTTATTAGGAGCCTACTGTTACAAAACTTTCATTTTGTTTATCGTGAACAGTTAACTAGTTTGGTGAAAACTCTCTAGAAAAAACCATTAAACTCATTGATATACACCAAAATAAGAGATTGTGTATGTTAAAAATAATTGGCCGTCAACAGGCCTATAATCTGGTGGCTGAAAACAAATGTCGAGTATTAAATTTGAACTTTGAGCACATCAAAAGCATCTGTTTCACTAACTGCACTTTTTATTCCTCAGGTGTAGATAATCATCTATGCAATAACAATTTTTTTCTTGCACCTTTTTGACCCAACTTGTGTTCTGGCTTTGACAAATATTTGGTTGTTTATGACTATTCTGCTTCACATGAACTCTTTTTGCTGCCAGGAAATGATTCAGCTTATTTGGTTGTTCAGTAAGTTTTCAGACGCCACTTAAACATCTGATGCTATGAGCAGCTAACTCTGATTGAAAAATGATTGATAGGTATGTAAATATATGTCAGTCACACACAGGCAGCGTTGTTATTTCAAAACACAAGCCAGCCTATTAGCAGTCAGCTGTAAACGTAACGTAACGTAACATAGCATCATGAAAGCATATATAAAGGACTGACAGTGAAGTAGTTCATTGTATAAGATAACAGGAACAACAACAATATGCATCCATTAAAGTACCTCTGCATCAGTTTTGGTAAGTTCTTTTGTCACTATAAAGTAACAAACAGTGATCAAAACCTGATATACATGTAACTTGTAGTCTAATACAAGCCCATTAATTTTTATTGTATGCAAGAACAACCTGTAGACTACGATACCTGACACAGTTTTATAAAAATTAAAATTTACCCAAAAAATTTGTTTTGTTTTTCAACCAGAGTGTGCTTGATGAATTGGTACAGAAAAATATTTAATAGTGGTGGTATGATAAACCATTCGCAAAAAAATAATATAATCAGCGAACAAATAATTGCAATAACAGATTCTTAGCAAAATTGTTGATTCCACCAAATTTTATTTGACAATTGTTGACCAACTTTTCATGTTTTAAGTGGAATAAACTTTTTGAATAACTGATCGTAAATGTTTGTTGATATAGCTCAAAGCTGTTGGAGCTGAGTCACGATTGATTTTATTGCTTTCAAACTTTCATTTGTTGCAAGGCTTTCCCTGAGCCAGACTGAGTTTCTTCTCTATCTATGTGAATTAAGTTTTAGTATTGATTTTCAAGATGATTCTTTGTTGTGTTAACTTTAGTCCAAGTGAGGAAACTCAAAAAACATGAAGTATGTCAATCAGTTTTGCGTGTAGATTAATCAAATTTGCCTTCAAAAACTAACTTTAAATGTATTGAAAATACTGAACTGTGGTAATTTTAATAAACTCATTAAATAATGCAGAAGCTTGATAATCTTTTGCAACTTTATGGATAGTTGAAAATTAATTTTATAGAATATTTGTCAAAGTCGTATGTAAATGTACAGGAAGACTGTTCCATTTCATATAAAACTACTTGTTACACAACAACACAGTTTAAGTGGAACACCTAATAAACTGCAGCGAAGGCTCTATTCTCACATGTTTTTAGTTTTGCTTGGAGTTGTCCAGAGCACAACATACAGCAGGATGGTCACATATTTTAAAAGAAATCCAGCAGCGGTTGACGATGTACAAAGGATAACATCCTCTATCACACGATGGATGGTAAGTTGTATCGTAAGCTCTTACTACCATTGATATTGGACTTTTCCAGCACATTTCAAAATAGCCCTTCTTGAAAACATAGAATTATGATAAAACAATATGATATTATTTATAATATTGTAAATCATATTAAACCAGTTTGAGCCTTGAGATATGCTAGTCGGTTCCTGTTAAACTTGTAATTAATGTTTAACAGAATAATACAACTTGCTTGGAGCAACTAAAACATATAAAAAAAACAATCCAAAAAAGCTTTTATAAGTCATGAATAGATATTTTGGTTTCCAAAAGACTGATTTCAGGCTTGAGTCGCTACATTATGTAAAAGGAGAAAGAAATATTTCAGTTGTAATTATTCTCAGCAAAACCAAATGTTTTCAAGTTCGAAGAGTCACAGTTATATTTGTGATTTAAATTTTTTAAATAAACTACTTAAATTTACGAGATAGCACATAACTATGATATTGTACCAACCACCTATGAGAGGTTACTTCGCTTGTTACTTTCTCAAGCCATTGGTAGTGAACTGCTCCTATTATACTACACTGATAATAAATACTATTTTCCTTTAACAGAGTGCTAGTAGCCAACTAGGACTACGATTGATCAGAGGGAATGTAAGCTGTAGAAATAACGTTGAATGTGGAAAAACTTGTGAGGCTTTTTACAATCGACCAGAGATGCAGGTAAATAGCCAAAGCTGTCATACTTGATCATATTTATTGACTGATACAAACTACTGTTTCTATTTGTGCTAGTAACTTTGATCACATCATTAATATCCTCATTTCTTAAGTAAAAGATCTAGTGCTATTACCCTTCAAATTCAATTATAATTATACCAGGGCAACCTATTCTTGCTCTGGTCTCCCCTTCCCACCTCCCCCTTTGCCAGCACTGCTCTACTTCTCAGCCTGTTCCTTACTCTAACCACCCACTGTTCTACCTCTGCCCACCATACCTTCTCCAACTTTCAATATCTCTCGCTTTTTGCTCAATTTGAAAGATGATACAAGAAGAGGACGTGCTACACGTTGCACTCACTACGAGCTAACTTACAAATCCATGTTATGAAAGAACGTTGCAACTGATAGTGCTGGAAGAAAATTGTGTGATCGACACTCCAATCACTGCTTCTTAGCAAAATTGAACTGTTTGTTATTCGTCTCCACCTACATTATTGAAAAATAGTTATCAATATTAAACCTAGAAATATCTCGGTGTGAAAGCGGAAGGCAAATTCAAACCTGTTCATTCGTTAGATCAATCCAATGGAAATTCTTTGCAACAATTTCTATCTCTCTCAGTGCAGTAAGTTAGGCATCCATTCAAGTGGAAAACACCAAGATGGACGGGCATACATATGCAAACGATGTTTTTTTTATGTTTACGCATATAGATTTTGTTTATTAAAACTGGAGTTTTTTGTTTAATAGGTCATCAGAAGTGTAAGCATAACAAGTAAAGCCTTGGGTCAATGACTTTAAGCTATTGATTATTAAAAATATGCAATTGATTGCCAACTTTTGTGATGTTTCTAGATTCCTGAACTGTTAGCAAGGACCTCACAGCCCTTCATGGAATGCCTCACGAGATATAGCATTCTTCATGCTGAGGATCGGCAAGCAGTCATTGATTCCAGCGCAAAGTTCATTTGTGATTTAGGAGGAGCTAACTTATACTGCAAACCTGGAGTTGTACCATTGGAGTTGAAGGTCAATGGACCAACCTGTACAGGTAATGCGATGTGACGTATTCTACTGTAAGACACTACACAAGTGGTTGATGTCATTTCAATAACTCAGCTAACATTGTTTTCAAGCGCTATCATCACTCACACATGACCTGTGTGTGTGGTCTTCACGCCTGGGTTTACAGTAGCCTAAATTTTAGGCCAACATTTGAGGCGTATGCGTATTTTGCTTGAATTATGCTGTGCATCTTTTTTATTGGAAGTTGCATGCCCCATTGTTATCTTGGCAACTTTTAAATGGATTTCATTGGACGATTGGTTTAGTGGGCGAGATTTTTTGTCCCGCACAAAAAACCCGCCCACTAAACCAATCGTCTAATGAAATACATTTAAAAGTTGCCAAGACAACAATGGGGCATGCAACTCTCAATAAAAAAAGGCACAGCACAATTCAAGCAAAATACGCATACGCCTCAAATGTTGGCCTAAAATTTAGGCTAGGTTCACAGGAAAACTGAGTTAAATGTGACAGCTGGTAAACTTATAGGCCTTGTGAAATGTATTACCAGAAAGAGTTTTTCAACGTTTTAACAAGAAAACAGTCAATTACTCAAAACTAACCAATGTCTTCTTCTCATACCTTGAAAACAGCCCACATTGAGTAATCTTCCGTATCATAGTGAATTTTTTCAATTTAGAGCCCAGATGTCAAAATTAAATAAAACTGTTCACCGTGTTTATTAAATGGTACCAAACACATAATATACTCTACTTGTATGTTGCAGAAACTGGATTTACAGCATCCATAAAATCTCTCATTGAGATTGAATGTTACTATAAGTGCTTGATTAAAGCTGCTAACAGAGCTGTGGACTGGTGATACACACCCACGCTCTCTGTGCACTAGCACCTCAGTCTTCATCATAGACACATGACCAAGCCACCAGAGTTTTTCCTCATTATTTTAACTTGATGTCTGGATATTTTGCTACTATGAAGCCAATTTCTGTAGACATAGAGAATACAGTACATGAACACAGGAAACAAATATTTTTAGGGTTTGGAGTTTATATTTTGTCCCCTGAACTGCTCATAGTCACGGTTTATTATTTCCGTATTTTTGTACGCGTTGGATGTCTATTGCACTTTAAGCTGTAGATGCATGTAGCTCAGAATGCAATTGCACAGTTTGTGACGTTGGCTCTGTCAGAAGGCATTTTGTGATTGGCTATTTCATTCTAACTGTATAAAGCTTGAAATCTCAATTTATCTAGTTTGATATCCTTCCTTCTCTCTACCGGCTACGTAGTGTTTCAATAGTTCAAATAGAAATATTAGCTCTTGGCTCAATGTCAGATCACAACTTTATGTTATTGCTTGAAATATTGCAAAATG
The DNA here is from genome assembly GCA_945261195.1 of Cryptosula pallasiana. Taxonomy (NCBI): domain Eukaryota; kingdom Metazoa; phylum Bryozoa; class Gymnolaemata; order Cheilostomatida; family Cryptosulidae; genus Cryptosula; species Cryptosula pallasiana. The sequence continues at coordinate 36,436,786 of OX183136.1, forward strand.
GGTCGGTCATTTCGTTTTGCAGATTCACACTTATCATTATTTATTGTTTTAAGACTCACTGATTGCTTCAATTCTGCTACTTCAGAAGCAGTGGCGTCACAGTTTGTTAAAAGGCCACTAACATGGTCCGAAATCAGAAAACATTGATTGTATATTAATTAATTAACTAGCAGCCAGCTCATATGCAATACATGTTAAAATATAACATATTTATCAAATGTTTTGGCCTAAAAGCAAACTCATTTGACTTTCAGCAGGCAAGGCTAAGAGAGCGCATTTTTGGTGGTAACAAAACTCCTACCAACTATAGAAAGTCTAGCAAGAGAACATAACTCTTAGTGTAGAGATTATCATTTCTAATATACAGCACCATGGTGTTCTATTTCTGAAACTAACAAAGTGTTGACCAAAAATGATTGAGCCCTTTTAAAATAAGACATCTGCAATTATAGTTTATAAAATTTCTTATGGTACTGTTGAGATTTCCAAGGTGGACTCAAGCTGTTTCAATGGTGTACTAAGCAGAAAGATTTACTAAACAGTGGAAAACGATCTATCATCAAAATTTATGATAAATATTTTCTTTTTTTGCGAATAGAAGGCTTTCCAAACATTTCGACATAGGCTCGACCTTGACTCGGCCTTCACTTGACCTTGACCCAACTTCCAGACAATCCACCAACTGACTACCAAATACAACAATGGCCACTGGCCAGACAGACTGGCGTAGGCTAAAATTCAATACTTTTATACAAGTTTAAATCACACCAAAATATAATGTACAGGTAGGGCATGAATCTCTACGAATATCAATTACTAGGTCGGTTTAAGATAGCGGAAGTAGACTTACGGGGCCATTTCCACAGGGCTTAAGGATATGTAGAGAAAAGGGGAGGGTGAACGAGGCGTTGTACAAGATGCGGAGTGACAGGGATGAATACAGGAAGTAGTGGTGAACTAAATAACTATGTGGTCATGAAAAATCATTGCAAATGCAGCAGTATAGTAAAACAATACAATAACCCATGCAATACAGCACTGCAGTATTGTGAAAGATTTTCGTAAGTCACCCACAAACAGGCAGTTGTGGAAAAGGGGATTTCCTCTAATTAATAGCAGTACGCAGGGCCATACATTAGATTGTGAGAAGTAATAGCCAATGGGAAGTCAAGATCACTAGCAGATGCATTAGGTGAGAATCAAGCCGTTGAGATATGCACCAGCTTATTCTTAAAGAAAAAATAAACAATGAGTCAAGCTGAAGGACTAGACACTCTTCAGAACATGGTTCAAACATTGTAGGAAATTATATCGCTATTGCTTTGATATTATTGTAAACCCTAGAGTGTAGGTAAACATAATTGTTGTGACTCTACAACCTATCTTGTTAGTCTGGTGCATTGCCATCTTGTTAACAGCAGCTAGAAATCGACAGCAGTTCCATCATGTCACTGTATTTCAGTGGCCATCATTGACAGCAGTATAAATAATGTTTTTACAGAGACTCTCTAGTGGTATTTGGTAAAATTTGGGCTCAAATCCTTTACAGTGCACCAGTACAGTAAAGAGTACAGTAATGCGGTACAACACTACAGTACAAATTACAATACAACAATACATTACTACAGTAAAATACAAAAGGAAACATTACAATACAGTACAATAGTACAATACAACAACAAAATTCAGCAATATCACATGCAACCAAAGCAGTATGACTGTCTAAGACAACAATACACTTCAACAACACGTCAATACAATACAACAAAACAGAAACACAATATGAAATAGCAAAACAACACAATACGACAAAACAACGACACAATACAACAAAAAACAGCACGACACAATACATTGAAGCAACAACATAGTACAACAAAACAACAACGCAATACAACAAAACCACAACGCAATAGAACAAAAATCAAAACAATACAACAAAACAATCACCCATTACAACAAAACCACAAAACAATACAACAAAACAACAACACAATACAACAAAACAACAACACAATAACACAAAACAACAACAACACAATAGAGCAAAACAACAACGCAATACAACAAAACAACAACACAATACAACAGAATAGAACAAAAAAATACAAAAGATAAAATATTATTGTGAGGAAAGCAATGGCATTTATTCTGAGACAACACAAACACATGTAAGTAGCGAGTGAAGTGTGACTATGGCCAAGTATTACATAATTGCTCTATGTTAAACTTTGAGTGTAATATTATACATAATTAACATACCAAACAACATTCTAAAGTATTTATTATGACTTTGCAAGTGACTAGGGGCACATACTAGTGTTGTTGATATTTATCTTGGGGTAGATAAGTTTTCCATCTTTTATTCAATTGCAAAATGCAAAGTGAGAAAGTAATTGGTTGGTTGAGTGGTTGGGTGGGTGAGTGGTTGGGTGGGTGGGTGAGTGGTTGGGTGAGTTGATGCGTGGGTGAGCGGTTGGGTGGGCAGTTCTAAAATCAATGTGCTTCTGAGTTAAGCTCAATCAAGAATAGGATGTGATTTTTAAAAGAAGTTAATGGAGGAGCTTGGTCATTACATAATGCAGTCAAGTGGGAATAACTCAAGGAAACAAGCAAATAATTGAAAGAATTAACCTTTATTTTATGATTTTCCATAGCTAGTCTCTGTGCTTGAGGATATATTCCTGTGTATACAGTCTGGCTGGCTCTATATTTCATCCAATTAAAGGTTAAGTTTGATGTGACAATCTGGTCAAGAGTTGCCCGCTCGATGAAGAACTACTGACTGCCAATGGAAGACAACTCATAAGTTGCAGCTGTTTTCAAGTTTAACAATCAGACCAAAACTTATCAAATTTGACTCATCAATATGTAACAAAAATAGTATGCAAGTTGCCATGAACATACCTAGCTAGTCAAAGATGAACTGTAAAACATCTTGGAGTTGTCTTATACTGGGCAGCATGACCAACATGCTATAATAACCAAAGAGCCTCTTTATAGATAACAACTAAGGAATTTTTGAAAAGATTTTGTGTAAGAATTTACACCAGAGTTAACAAACAATAAAGATGGAGTTTGTTCATCTATTATAGGTGAAAAATCCATAGCTAAAAGTTCTTCATCAATCATTCACCACATCGCACACTAAATTACAAAATTGAATGGAATAATTAATTATTCCAAGTAAATTATATATCAAAATGTAAATATTGTCCACAGCTATGAATAATGCAAAGTCAATAACCCCATAAAAATAAAATATTCACATTTCACAATAAAACAGGTGTCTAAGTGGTTTGGATGTCAATATTTCAAAACAAAAATATTTGTGTCTTTGTATGCAAATGACACTTTGGTATATTTTAATCATCAAGTCAGCGTTAAGCAGCAAATCAAAAGTTTACAAATGCAGGAAATATGCATATGCATGAATACTTGAACTTTTGGACTTTTAATTTTTTCCTGGTTTTTGCTTCAGGAAAAATAGTAAACCTCTAAAGCCAGGTATACAATCTTTTGTAATCTTCACCTTCAGTATAAGCCCCATTGAAACACAAAAACAATCAATGTTGATAATGTTAATAAGTTACTTGCTGGCACTCTTATGAAGATGACTTTCTGGCAACTCGAAAAATAACAACCAAAAATATATCACACAGCAAAAGCACATTGGTGGACCTAACAATCAGTTTGCGTACTTTTACAAATGATGGTTGAGTAAGAAGAACAGATACTTGTGCATTGAGTAGTTAATGAAAGCATTTAGCTCATGCTTGAAAACCTAATTATTAAACACTAATTAAGAGCTGGTATTCAAATACTGTGAGAGATTTGCATGATACAGTCAACCCCCCTCCCTTCCCCCCCCCCCCCAGACCCCCCTCCACCCACTTTCCTGTACACTAACCGGTCAGACATAACCCCTGACCCCTTCCCCTTCCTCCTCCATACAAATTCCCCCACGAAAACGGATACCGAGGACCCTGGCCCTGTATAGACCCTGTATAGCCACTATATAACATATATAACCTACCCGGGTTACTCCGGGTCTACCCCGGGTCAGCTACCCCGGGCCTGTATACAAAGAAGTTGATTCAGATAACCTGGGAACTATGGAACCAGATGCCCTAATCAGAAAGTGAATGAGAAGAGTACAATAACCAGGAGAGCAAGCTAAGTGATGGATGTCCTAATAAGGAGTGGAAAAGAACCAAGCTAAGGAAAAGAGCGGCAAAAGATGCCCAGCACAAATTGCCATGTGCTTGGTATTATTATTGGTTGGAATTGTATATGAATTTGTATTATGAATTATGATTGCTGTATTTTTCTTATTATGTTATATGATTGGTTCACCCTAATAAGGGGGATAACCTTCCTATGATTCTCCTATAAAAGGAGATCTTTTTGTGTAATTCTAGAGAAGTATTGAGGAGTTTGTTAAATACACTTGTACCTTGCTAAACAGATCATGAAATAAATATTATTGAAGTGAAACTCTGCCATTGTGTGTCTGGGTCTAGGACCCCGTGAAGATGATTAAAGTCAATTCGGAGTGACTCTGAAGCATATTGGAGAAGTTGGTTGAAGTGATCCCGTTGTGTCTGAGTAGATAGTGCAAAACTACTGCAATACAATGTCTAATAGTTAGTATCACCGAATAAAATCAGTTAGACTCTAACTTATTTTGAATTGATTAGACTTGAGAAAAAGAATGCCATTAGTTATCCGAAATGATGTAGCCAGTTCAATAAATGTTAGAATACAACAAATAACTTAATTGTAAAATAAATAAATCCTTGATATTTTCATCCGCAAATTTTATCTGCTCTTATGAAAATAGAAAAGCACTAGATGTTCATTACATTGCCAATATTGCTACTAAAATATTGCTTTAACGATTCACTTGGTATTTTAAGTTTGAAGCAAACCAGTGATAAAGATGCTAAAACAGACAATTTTTTGGGTGAATTAGTTTTCATTTCCTAGAACACTTTCGTTTTGTGAATTTTTGTAGGCATGTTTTTAATAAATTATGAATACTTCTTTCGAGTGTTTTGCGGTTAAAACAGCTTGGAGGAAAAGAATACTTCTGTACCCAAGTAACATCATTATTGCTAATACATTATGTTGTATTACTTATTTATCTGCTACTTGTTTGATTGGTTGTGCAACATAGACATTTATTACATAATGAAGTGATATACTTAGTTCTTTTGCAAATTCGAATGAATTTAAAGCAATTCTTTGCTTCAATTTTGTCCAAGTAGCAAATGTATTCAACAAAAATAAAACTAACGCAAGAAACTGCATCATGTAAAATATCAAGTTTAGAATATCAAACTATGGAGAATGTAAGACTTGGTAAAATTCTAGAAAGTTTTTTTCAACTAGTAAATAAAATTATTGCTGCGATGCTTTTTCGGTCAATTATAAAGTATCTAATAATCAAAACTGAATAACATACTTTAATATTACTATCTTCACTCAGAAACACAACTTTAGCCAGAGCTCGAAGGAGAAGACAACTCCATATAAATCAAATCACTTGTGTCCAATATATTACTCATTGAAAAGTCAGAGTGATCGTGAATAACTCTTTTATTCATATGAAGGTTATTCATACTACGGCGATAGAGCACATCTTGAGATCCAATAGTGCCAACTGTAGGCACAAAAAATTGATAACAAAATTCCCAAAAGCCAGCGTTAATAGTAACGGTTTCGCATCTAAATTGAAGCGACAGAGAGAAATCACTAAAAATGAGATTTGGTACAGTGATCAATCACTACTATTATGACTACTGCTACAAAAATTGGTTGAGGACATAACTTATGTTTTTGTACATTTTACAACCAAGTAATCATTGGCCACTTTTGAAAACCATAGACTGAGTATAAGTTTTGATGTTAGCTCTATCCTCACCAACTAACACTGACCGGCTTCCATGATGCTGAAGCTTTGCCAAAACAATATATAATAATAGGAAGTTGCATGAAGTTTAGAGGATAAACAAAAACAGAGTTCCCATCAACTAAGCCAACAACAACTGCGCACTTCTGCCCACTCTATGCTCCATAAAGTTTATCCACGTTTCCGCCAAAATTGTACACAGATGAATCGACTCCGCTGTTATTATTTTAGCACTACTAACCCCAGCAGACAATCATGTAGGATATAAAGGTCATTTCAAAATCAAAGCAAGTATTGAAACGTTAAAATTAATTTATCAACAAAATCAACGGAAAAACAAGCCAAGCCCAAGCATTGATTAGTTAGCAATAAAATTCTATCATCTCTAGCTAGGTATTGTGGGATAGGGTCAAAGTGCAAATATTAACCGAGTTACATTAGCCTCTAGTAATATGATGATTGGATAGCATCTGATGCCTGCAAAAGCACTTTAATACAATGCCCTACTGGAAGAAAAAAGTTCCTTCAAGCTAGTTCCAAATCTTCAATATAATTTTTTAGTTAATTATACATGCCAATGCTAAAAGAGACTTCCTTTAGATGAACGTTATAAGCCATGTGGCCAGTAGAGGTATCAGTCACCCTCTTGTAGTTGCCAAGTTCATCTAAATAGCCTAAACAGTAAAATAAGGATTTAGTGTACCCAAATTGTAGTAACAATCAAAGGCATCTGACAATTAAGTTTAGTGATTAAATTCAACAACCTGAAACCTTCTAAAGGCATTTTTATTACTTCAGTGTCTCTTCATATTTTTTAGCATCCACTGATAAATTTTTAGTTTGTTTCATACACAAACAAAAATCAGGACAAATACATAAAAAAGAAAGTATGTTATGTTTTTAATCCTGTTGAGATAGATGGTGTTTAGCAGAAACTTGTGCTAAGATGGCTATCTCAACAGTGGTGCTTAAATTTCTAGACTGTTTAAGAAAATCTAGAGACATAGAAACAAGTTGTATAACTATACAGTCTTGTTACAGTTTTCCAATTAATTTTTATACGTTTATATGGAAAGTATAAATAAAAGTTTGTGCTTTCTTCTGGTAATTTAAACAATTTTTTCAGTCTGCACAAGATACTTTGATCTGTTTGAAGAAGCTCAATTTTATTACTGTTTATAATAAATCTTTTTAAGCAAGCCACTGGCAAATGAATCAGTATTTTATCTATTTTTGACTTTCACATCAGCAATGTTTACACATCTCCATCAAAATGTGAATGAATGGATAATTGATGCAATTAAAATAACTACGTTTGATTGTGAATGATCTCCATGTAAATAGGTGTTACCCACAAAAATACTGCTCAGTGATTTGATAATTTGCGCCAATAGATAATGATTAGATTAAACAAACATTAATTTTGAAAATACAAGCCAACCTGTTACTAATAACTGTAAGGGTAGAGAAAGGTATATAAAGGATTGACTATGAGGTGGTGTATTGTATAAGATAACAGAAACAACAACAAAAACAACATGCATCCATTAAAGTACCTCTTCATCATTTCTGGTAAGTTCTTTCGCCATTACTACAGTATAGAAAGATAGCTTTAGCGAACAGATAAACTAGTTATTTTTAAGTGACAAGACTACTTTTTCTGTAATGATCATGGTGTACTCTAAAAGCTGTCAGCTGGTATCTAACCAAGAAATGAATAATATTTTTTCAATTCATGTATGTAGAACACAGTTTTTTTTTTATACAAGAGCTTATTGACCTGAAATGTTATAAACGTAGAATAAGATATATTCTAACTAGATTTGAGAATCAAGTTTTGCAACCCTTTAATCAACAAAAAATCATCTAAAGAAGTTTGTTTGTAAAGTCAATTTCAAAATCTTGTAAAGTAATGTATACACACAAAATTAAGTTGTCTATATCAATGTCTCATCAGTGACTACTTTCTTAGTTACCGATATTAAAGTTTTGACATAATTAAATAAGACTTTGTGTTTGTCTTTGAATCGATAAAATGTAGTAAACTTGTCAGGTGAAGTTTATAGTAAAACCAAAGTAGTAGTTATAAGTGCCAAATCTTTGGTGTAACCAATTGAATCAAACTTCACTCCTGATATTACGACTTTTGCATCTGTCAGTAGACTGCTAATCAAATCTTCAAAGGAATGCATTCAAATTGAATGTCATTGACCTTCTAAGTATAGATTGTGATGAATGTATTGAGTCGATTCATAAGGTTTTTGTTATTTTTTTACTCATTACATTAATTTTCATCGATTGCTAGTCTATTTGGCCAAAGTTTTGTTCTTATATAAGTGTTTGTTTCAAAATATTATTGCATTCAAGCAACATTTTTAATTAATAGCAGTGATGTTTTTAGGCAGGTTTAGAAATTTGAAAGCAAAGACTTTTCACTGACTTCAGAAAATTTTGAAGAAAGCAAAAATTGTTAAACGTAAAAACTTTTCAACCAGACTATTACAATATTTCTGCTTTCATAGCTTCAAGTAACTGTAATAGTATGAGATCCATAATTATTTTGTCCTTAGCCTGAACATTTTGTGAATAAGTAATAGTAAGTTTTATATTATGCAGTGTTTGAGAAAATATAGGCTGGAATGGAAAGTTTCGTTTGCAAAGAAATGTTCACTTGCTTAAATGAAAGACAAGTTGATCACACAGCACTACAACAACCCACAAAACACCTGATATGCGTACTAGATGACTTGGTGTTTAACTAACCAGAATTCTGATTCCGTTCTCATATGTTTCTAGCGTTGTTTGGAGTTGTACAGTGTACGACCCATAGCCAAATGGTCAGACACTTTAGGAGGAATTCTGCTGCAATCAACGAGATAAAAATAATTACAGAGTCTATCCGAAGATGGCTGGTGAGTTTGTGCTAATTTTTTAATAAAAATATTGCTTTCTTAAAATAACTGGTTAAGTTTTCAAGTTGTACAGTTCTGTGAATGACTGTCTTAGTTGTGAAATGATATTCAAGTGAAATATTTTGGGATAACTCTCCAAATCCATCAAATTTTAAATTGGTTCAAAAATCTTGTTGATTATTTGCAATTAAGTTTTTTGTTGTCGGATAAGTTTATTTGAAATTGGACTGAGTCAGTGCAAATTGGCTATATCAAATATATTTTGTTGTCATTTTCTCAAATAGAAGAAGACATTCCTAGGCCTGGCTGACCACTGATTAGATCCCCCTATAATTTTTAACTTATACAAAAATACAAAATAATTTAACTTTCAAACCAAAACTCATGTCCTCTTGGTCTGCAGCAATTATGTCTCTCCAGCTTGTAGTAATAATAACTCTCATATCCTGTTACAGAATGCACCAAATCAAATTGGACTTCGATTTATCAGAGGGATTGCCAGTTGTAGAAATGAGCGTGAACTCTGTAATACTTGTGAGACGTTTTACAACCAAACACTTATTCAGGTAGACAGCTAAAGCTCAAGTAGTTCAACTCATGTTCTGTTAGTTAGCTGATACAAGAGACTTACAAGATCTGTACTTATATAAGCTAGTTGTGTCTGCAATTCACCAGTAGCCCAATATAGGCAGTAAAAAGTTTAACAAGTTCACAAATACGTTTTTGTAGCCATCGCAACAATGTGTTTTAGTAAAGGATCGTTTCACACTGCCAAACAAAAAATGCAGTTACTACAAGAAAAGCCCAGAAATTCACAATTATCCATGTCTTTCTGTTTAATTATTTCAGATCCCTGAACTGTTGGCAAGGACCTCACAGCCCTTCATGGAATGCCTCACAAGATATAGTATTCTCTATATAGAGGATCGGTCAACCTTTGTCCATACTAGCGCAAAGTTCATTTGTGATTTAGGAGGAGCTAATTTATACTGCAAACCTGGAGTTGTACCGATGGAGTTGAAGGTCACTGGACGTACCTGCTCAGGTAATTTGATAAACCTGCTGAATTCCACAGGAAAACTTGGTTGATGCAAATTTATCAGTTAGCTGAATTATTGCATTTTTAAATGAAAAAGTTGAGGAAGTTTAAAATGCAAAGTATATAAAACACATTTTCTGTTTCAACGACTATCAGAAGATCGGTTAAAAAGCTGCACCATCTGGCTAACAGCTCTCAAACATTGTAGATTCCTCAACATCATGAAGCAAGTAGTTAATTGATTAATGAAAGCCAAAAATGTTTTTTATTTGAATGACAGTTTTTAAACGGCATTTTCGGAAAATTATTTTATTGGCATTTACTTTTGAGAAGTAGATATAAAGTAAATAAGGAACGTATAGTACAAAATAAAACAGTTAGATAATTTTATGGTTGCATTTCAACAATATTTCAATTTTGATGAATCAGTTTGAAATAACAAAATAGTCTCTGTTTGATAGTTTTTGTTTGATACACAATGGTACATACAACTACTACAATTTCATTACACACCTACATCCCCAGCGTAATCTAATTTTAAACTTTCCAACAATGGTGTGGTATGTATCACTAGTAACTTTTGTATTGAGTGAAGAGGTTCTTGACTGTAAGATGAGCGGAACTTGTAGATATGTGTATTTTGTATTTTTATTATGCAGATACTGGATTTACAGAAGCCATAAAACATCTAAATGTCATAGACTGCTACTACAGGTGTTTATTGAAAGCAGCTACAATAGCTGAGACTTCTTAACACACACCATACCCCACCCTCTATGCTAGTAAAGATCTCTGGCTACTTCAGATATAAAGTATGGCGATGTAAAATATCGTTATTACTCTAGAGGTCCATGGGTTATGAATTATTGACTAGGATAAATCTAAACATGAAAGTTTTTTATCAACTTCTAAAACAGTACGTACAGATTGCTCACTGAGATCTCATTTCATTCTCACAAGTAATATGTGTATCAGTTTATAGTCTATTCAGATTTTCAGTTTTAGTGAAAGAGATGGCATTTAATATTTATTGTATTACAACTAAAGCTATTGTATACTTGTATGTATTGTGGTTTAGGAAGTTAATTTATCTTCTTATTCTTTGTAATTTATTTTGTTCTCTACTTCTTAATAAAGAGAACTTCTAAAAATCAGCTTAATCTTTTACCTTGAACAGAAATGGCTGTTTTGTTTTGTTATCTATCATTTGGGTTTAGTGGTTTATTAAGCAAAAAATGGTGCCGTCTTTCTTTTCCTATTCCATTCATTGTGGATAAGGTGACCAGAGTTTAGTTTAAGCAGGCTTGCTGACTTCCATGAGTATTCATGGCATATGCTAGATTCATTCTTGACTTTAATTATAAGATTATCATTCTTCGCTACCTGCTTATAAAAAACAAATATTAGATTGAAGTAATACAAAAATCTTAGCCTCAATCAAGTCAGATCTTCAGACTCACTAACTTTCACTCTTCAACGCAATAAATGGCTTTTTGTTAAAATTACAAAGTCGATAAACTAGGCATGCGTAATCAAGTAGGAAGTCACTACTTATCCGTTACCGACAAGCATGGCAGTATAGTAACAACGCCAACAATGATTGTTTGTGGTTTGTTATAAAATTGTTTATGGTGCAATACAACTGAATTGAAATAAATTAACTTTTGCTGCTGATAATGAATTGTTATATCAATAAAAATAATAACTAATAGTATTTCAGCAAAAACTTGGAAAACGTGTTATTATTATTTAGATGAAAAAATTAATCCATTTTTTCTTATTTTTATTATCCCTATCATTAATTCAATGAAAATCAGTCGGCCACAACAATCATTTGCCATCACACAGCTTTTTCAGCCAGCAGAAAATTTTGTTATGAATATTTTATTTACTCACTCCTATACATTGTTTAAAAATGTGATACAGTAAATGAGGGATTATAATAATAAAAAAGTTGAAGCTAGCAACGCTAGTTGGCTGGTTCGCACTAAACAGCGTCTTGACCGCAACTGCTTTTTGGGCACCTCTTTGCCTGAAGTAATAAAGGCCAATGAAAATTTTGGTTATGGAAATGCATGCCGCTGTCGTTGTTGCTAATGATTAGAAAAAACAAACCACAAGATTTTGGCATTATTTTAATGTGATATGGAAACTTATTTTATGTAGGATTGTCCAACTTACACTACTGATATTTTGCGGCCAGTAATCAACGCTAGGGTAAACATATAGCTCACTTCATTGAAACAGTATAATGTTCCGACAAGGGTTTTGCTTCGATATCAAAAGTAAAGCAAGACAAACAACAACAAAAATCTTGGCCATAAAAACCCCAGATATTCACAGACATTGATTTAACAATATTGATAATTATCAAAAAATTATTTTTACTCAAACCGTTGCCCCATATTTACAGAAGTTCAACACAAAAAAAAACGCTGTATAGTATTTGTGGTATCTATACATATGTTGATATAAATGAATACTGATATGCCTACTAAAAGTATGCCGATATATAAAGTGTGACTTCTAGATTTCACAAAATAAAAAGTCTTTAATATTAGGCTGTTTGCTAAATCATCATTTATGTTTATTCTGTCAGAGTGGAGGAGTAGCTAATTGAAAACTGATGTATGCTCTGCTGTTTTAGATTCATAATTATTGTGAAATAAACCAGTGAAATCAGGGTAATCAGTTGTGCAATCAAGTTTAAAATTAAAAACTCATAAGTTTAATTGGTGAATCCAGTTTTTTGAGTTGTAGCAAAGTTTAGTGATGATTATTGTTTGCTGCCGACAGCAAAGAGTACATTCATAATGTGATTGGATTACAACTCATTCTATGAGAAGTATTTATTTGTTATTGTGGGACCAAGTCATTTGAGAGACTAAAGAATCAACAAAAAATGCAAGGCTACGTCTTTAAAAGTGCCTTCTGGAAAAAGTTAACTTTTTGGACTAAATCAGTTTGCATCTACATATTGTTTTGATTTTATTTTCTGGTAATCTGTAAACACTCTCTCATTTTAGGAAATGTTGCAACTTTTATAGCTTACCACAAATGTTTTATTGCTTGAGATAACCAAAAAGAGTTGCTTATTTCAACTTGATAATGTTCGCTTGAAATCTTCATCGTTATCTTAGCCATTATTCAGATACGCTTAAATTTAAATGCTGTAAAATTAACATTTTATCACACTTTTTCCTGATGCATTTTGTTTTTCTTCACCAGTTTTATCAACTTTTCATTATTATCGCACAAAATCTTGAAACTTAATGATAAAGGAAAGTTGATGATTTTTTTAATCTTACTCTGCAATGTCTGTCCTGTAGTTTCAACTGCTCTATTGTGTTTTCATCCACTATCAACATCAACCAGATACAAATTTGCAAACTGACATTATACATTTTTGTACCTCGTTGGAACTTGGATAGACAGCCATCACTTTTCAATTTTGTTCTTTTACAATAAATTGTGGTTCAATTTGTGTTGAAACCTAGTACTTGTTTAAGGCCAAAACATTCAAGTTACCCCTAAAATAAATACTTGTTAAACTTAAGCAGTAGATGGTAAGTTTATTTTACAAGCTTGCGTTAACCAATAATAAATTAGTGATAAACAGATTTACTATAAAGTACACAAATTTTGTTGATATTTGTTTTTTATGGAAAGCTTTACCTGAAAAGAATTTGAATGAAAGTTTGTTTTAACCTGGAAAAAATTTTCACTCAATAATATTTAGAACTACACATTGGGATTGTATTTACAAGTGAACACAATAGTATTCTATAGAATAGTAACAAGAAATCATTACATCAGATGTGAAATGTACAAGCGTAATTTGTTAGCGGAACCACTCAATCTACCAACTACACAACCACATACACCCTAACAAAGTGTGTTAAAAACACCCTCAATGTTAATAATCATAATTTTTTTTATCAATAAATACACTTTTGCGGAGACTTTATATATGAAAACAAACTTCAACAGTGGAAAGAGTACCCAAACCCTGTGACCACAACCTGCAACATTAACCATTAAGCCATCCAGCAAGGTCACAGCAGTGCATACATAGCCATTAATAAAACTCAGTATGCTTGGCCTACATACAAAAAATATCTTGGTGCGCTTGCTTCACGAAACGCTACTTGAATTTGTACAAGTTTTTTAAACCCTCTAGCCACTTGAAAACAGTTTCTCATTACTTGGACAAAATTTTTCTCAATCAAATAACTGTTCATTGAGAAAAATTGGCAGAAGCAGTTTTCAATTTAAATTCAGTGCCCTACCTCAAGCCACTGTAAGCAAGAAGCAGCATCAACTGACTCTTGGCCTGAAAGGGCATTTTAAGATCAAAATTTTGCCGCAAAAATTTATCTCGATTGGAATTGCGATTCATGAGTTAGAGCCAATAGCTGAATTTCAAATCGCGGAAAATTTTGTTTTTCTATTGACAAAAATTTGTGACAAAAGATGGCAAGAGTGCTTTAAGAAAATAATAAGAAAAAAAATAAACAATAAAACAATCAATGAGAATAGTATTTGAGATTCTCTAAAATACTAATGAGCATGCATGTATGTATTTACTGCAAAACACAATAGAAAAGTTTGTAGCTTATCTCAGAATTTATTAAGAATAGATTATTCAAGTATTAGAATTAATCATTCACACTAGTAGTCAAGGAGAACTTGAAATTTTTCCGATTTTGGATGGATCCATGAACTAAGAAAGCAAAAACACATAAATAATTTTTATAATTGATACAATAATTATAATTCCTTATAATACAGCCTGGTATTTTGTGTTGAAAAATTTTGTTGTTGTGAAACATAATTTAAGCCAAAATTAAAAGGTGATTTTTAGTTCAGTTTGCAGATGTACAATCAATTATATACCTCCTTCATGCATACACCTGAGTAAGTGCACTGAGATTTCAGGTAGTGTAATAATCTCAGACTAGAATCATTTGGTTTCAATCGCTAAAACAACGAACATTTAGCTTGGTTCTGACACATCAAACAACTTCTTGTAGCACTTCCACTCTAAAAATATGTAATTGCTTCCCTTTTTACGGAAACCAAAGTGCACATGCATTGATGCAGTGCACTAGACTTTGTTCCTTCAAAGTATACTCCAAAATCTTTTGGTAATTTTTGTAATTTGAGCTTATCTTCGGTGTAATCAATATGCAACTGTGCATGATTGTTGCAGGGTTAGTACAATATTTGTCAATATGTTACTATTTTCAAATAATACATGCAGTATCCAATTAAATGTAATAATAATAAATTGATGACAGGTGTGTGATATCACAACAGTTTTATCTCATAGCCCAAGGTTTGACTTTCTGTATCCATGTAACAGTATTCACGCATAACAATTATACACTGTGCACTCAGGCTAGTAACATAATGAATTCATTAGTCAGGCATTGTTTCAAAGACTTTAATAAAAGTTAACAGAACATGATTTGAAAGCAAAAAATTGTAAAGTTAGCGAGTTGCTTATCAGTTTTGCAAAAGTATACTTCCTGGTTTTGTGTTAATATAAATTAATGACCTAGGGTGATGCAAAACAGAATGAATATTAAATGAACAAAGAAAAACTTATCTTTCCCGATTATAATTAATAATAAAGTACTATGATATTCAATTTTAATTTTTGTGTGTAAATTAGCAAAACAACTACACCATTTTGAGAAAACTGTTTTATGTTGCGTTGGGTAACATCAAAATTCTGAAATTAGTTTTTGCTAAATTTACTATCGCTGGAACCCTAGCTAGCTTCATTTTGCTATTAGTCAAGATCGGTAATAAATCATGAATATACCAAAGATTATGAAAAGACTGCCAACGTTTTACGCCCAAACAACATTTTGATCAGCCAGTTGAAAGTATCTCGCTTTTATGATCAAAATAAAGTTTCGTGCACTCTCTCTCCCTCTCTATTGGCCTGACTTATAAATTTGAATGTTGGTAGTAATCTTGGATGGTTGTATTAGGTATACATTTTCTTAACCATGTCACACATCGCGTTATATTGTATAGTACTGCCCATCATGCGATCCATAATTATTTACACCATATTATACATAGAACTTGTAGGATATTGTATATAAAACTATCACTATATTGCACTAAACTATTGTACCATAATGTATGGAACTCTTAAGAAATATGAGCAAATGAACTGGGACTAAATTTTTATAGTAAGATAAAAACCTAAAATTCAATATCCTAGACTTTTAAATGCAGACCACCATCGCAGGTATCTTGTATTTAGACCTAATGTGTGTGTTTTTATAACAAATAGAGAAACAAAATGAGTAAGTTATAATGATGCAATGTTTGCGGTAACGAAAGACAGCGTGAGGTAACATTTGGTTATGTAAGACTAAAACCACAGCAAAGCTATAAACTAGGATACTTTTTATAAATGGGTGAGCTGGTTATCAAACAATAGCAGAGGATAAGAAGTGCATGAACATTAAATTACACTTTGTGAAACTACAAAAGCTTTCGTAATGTCCTCTGTAGGATATTCTACTTGTACCATTGGATTTCTAAAAAGTGAGGTCAATTTTGATGACAGTTTTTTAGGATCTCAAAAATAACTTTTTTTTGGCATCAAGGAGTTCAAACAATACAAGAAATAGCTGAGTAGGGAGTCAAGTTGTTTCGTAAGAGCAAAACAAAACAAGTATTAAATAATATACTGTAGGTGATGGCTTGTCAATAAACACAATATAACTGCATTACTGGAAAATATTTCTCATATACCTGTCTAGGTTGACTTGTAACAGAAGAAGTAATTAGATAGGTGACCTTTCAATATGATTGTCCAATTTTTATGGCCATCAAAGTAATGTTGAAGCACAAAGAAATTATTTCGGCTATGTTTCTGTCCGATTAACTATTTTTAGGTAGCTTGAGGGTTGAATCAGCTTTTATGATCAAAATATTTTTAAAGTTTTTGGATGAAGTGAATCACCCAAAAGAGAGAAAGCTTTTTTGTTGTTTCCTTGTTGCATAATGGTTCAAAACACTTTTACATGTTTCATAAACTGATGATTTACTGTGTGATGATAAAAAACAATGGGCTGTCCGCTATCAGTACATTCCTTGCTGATTGTACTGACAGATTTATACTTATTAAGCCAATTACCAAACTTTCTTGATCATCACTAGCACAAATACATTAATATGTCTGGCGTTACCATGTTTGATGCCATTAATTCTGTATTGAAATATATATTTCTGATTAATTGAGGCAAAGAGCTTCATTATAATTTTAAAGGCACCTCGTTATACAACTAAACAAATAATTGAATTAAACGATGAAACATCAACTGCACTTGATATCAAAAACCCAGAAGTTGAGTAAGTAATGACTGAATAACCTATAAACACCATCAGTGCTTACTCAGGTGGTGAATTTACCAATGAGTGAAACATAGAAATAACAAATTGATACATCATTGTAAGTGTTAGCAATTTTTGTCAGCATCATCATTGCAGATGACCTATTAAAATGTTTTTATCTGCTTTTGATTCTTGTTTACTCGCAAGTTTCAATTGGAAAATTATTTATATTAATAAGTCGCAATTTTTTTTAATTGCTAAACGTTTTACTTGATATGGTTTATAGCTACTTCTCTTTCCCTGTGGGATAATAATCTGAAATCTTGCAAAGCGATTTGACAATCTCTGCATACACATTCTTTAAAATACAGCTGTAAGATTTTAATATCTGTTCCAGAATGGCCGATACAGTTAAACTTCCCAGACTTTCTCTTTGTCGATGAGATAAAAAAAGTATTCGCGACCTCTGTTCGCCGAAAAAATTGCAATAAAAATAATTGGACTGGCAATAAATTTTATCAGTACAAACCATTTTGTTCAGAATTTCTAGGTCAAGAAACAAAGCTCACTGAATAAAAAAAGTAACCAAAGATCATTTATTTATATTGTTCGTAGCTCGCGAATGAAACTGAGCAATAAATAAATAATAACAAGCGAGTTGACTTTTTTCCTTTTCATAGACCGGTTTTATATCCTTGAAAAGTAATTCAAAATAATTGCAACCGTTCCAAATTTACTAAATTGAAGGGCAGCTTTACAAACTATTCCACTTCATAACGATTCGATTTTTATTATTTTCATGATCATTTTGAAAATTGGGAGTGTTGTCTTCTCTATGATTTGTTTGATAAACTATAACAGTTTATCGAATAATTATGATGTTCTAAACTAATTTTCCGTTCCCTTAGCGATGTATTGAATCATGAACACCTACCATTTTTGTACTTTGTGTGACGAACAGGTCGCGAATACTCTCAAGGATATTTTTTGCTAATAAAAGCATAACTCTATAATTAATAAAACCAAAAAACTTCTGATAGAGTATTTTTGCTAACTACTAGATATTAAAAAACTCTCTTTTTTGTAATAAAATTTAATAATCTTCTAATTTCAGAATAATTCTGACAGTAAATTTATGACGCAGACAGACTTTGTTGCTTTGTGTTCTTATTATAGGGTCAGTAGGAGAGACAGAATGTGTATCTAGCACAAGAACCATAGAGTATATATGCATCGACTTTCAATCTGTCAACAGAGCCTGGAGTGTCTCAGAAATTATAATCCATTAGCTTGTGAGTGAAATTTATAAACTTTGCTGAATATTTTGCTGTTTACAATACACAAATACTTTTCCTAAAGTTTTATTTTACATACACGACAGAATTGGAAGTAGATATGATGAGCAATTACTGTTTTAAAATTGAACAAGTGCACAAACCTTTACTTCCGTAATACTATGACATCAAATTAATTTTGTGTCAAGTGACTGTTTTAGAATTCCCAGAGTTGTCTTCTCTATGTCAACTTGCAAATATGTTGTGTTTTCTTGCTATGTGTTATCAACTTGTTATTGTAGAGTTTTAGTATGGCTCTGAAACAACTACAAGGCTGGAATACATCCTCAGCATTTCAATTCTAATTTTCTCAATGATTGATCAATAAATACTGTACAGAATAACGCTAAAATAATAAGTTTTTGCTATACAATTTTTGTTACTACATTTAACCAATTTTTCGAATGTGAGTTTATACTGAAAAGCAACATGTCTTTAATATTGATATGGAAAAAAACAATACAACAATCTCTATTGCTCTAACTGTACGTCATCATAAAACAAACTCTACTTAGACAATTTTATTACTAACTTTACTCAAATTTTCAAATGTAAGTTTACAATGGAGAGTTTTCCTCTCAATGACTTTTGTCTCAAACAGCTGGACAATTCATAAAGGTCTCCACTGTTTTGTTGGGTCATGTGATAAACAGTTAACACCCATTGTACTTTTGTGTTCCATCTGATGAGCAGACTATACGTACTACCAATAACAACCATGTATTGGTTGATCTTCACAATTAATAGCGCTTTTTTGTATTTTGTATTTACACTGAAAAAGCATTCTGACTGAGCAGAAGTAGTTCAAAAGAGTTACTGTAAATTAAATTGCTTTAGTATTTTTTTTTAAATAACAAGTATTTTGAGCAATGGTCTATATATGAGTTACTAAAGATTTTAAGAATGTTACCCAATGCAATATAAAACATTTTTTCACAGTTTTGTAGTTGTTTTGCTAAATTACGAGCAAGAATTAGAATTAAATATCGTAATGCCTAATTATTGGTTAAAATTGGCAAAAGTAAGTTTTTCTTTTGTTCATTTAATGTTTATTCTGTTTTGCATTGCCCTAAGCCTTTAATTTAACACAAAACCAGGAAGTATACTTTTTCAAAACAGATGAGCGACTTGCTAATTTGGCGAGTTTTTGCTTTCAAAGCATTCTGTTAACTTTTATCAAAATCTTCGGAACAGTACATGAATAATGAATTCATTATTTTGTTAGCCCGAGTGTATGGATTGTATAATTGCTATATATGATGGGCTCGAGTACTGTTACATCAATATAGAAAGCCAAACCTTAGGCTATGTGACAACAAAGCTGTTGTGATATCACACACCTGTCATCAATTTATTATTATTACCTTTAATTGGATACTCGACGACCCGTGTATTATATGAAAATAGTAACATATTGACAAATCTTGTACTGAAGCTGCAACAATCATGCACAGTGGCATATGGATTACATCGAAGATAAGCTCAAATTTCATAAATTATCAAAAGATTTTGTAGTGTGCTTTGAAGGAACTAAGTCTAGTGCACTGCATCAATGCATGTGCACTTTGGTTTCAGTAAAACGAGAAGCAATTAGATATTTTTAGAGTGGAAGTGCTACAAGAAGTTGTTTGATGTGTCAGAACTTCGCTAAATGTTCTTTGTTTTAGCGATTGAAACCAAATGATTCTAGTCTGAGATTATTACATTACCTGAAATCTCAATGCACTTGCTCAGGTGTATGCATGAAGGAAGTATATAACTGATTGTACATCTGCAAACTGAACTAAAACTTACCTTTTAATTTTCTCTTAAATTATGATGTTTTAGCCCTTTTTTGTTCTTCTAATAGAAACAGTTGTAATTATTGTATAAATTAAAAAATTATATGCATATACTTGCTTTCCTAATTTATTGGAATTCCAAAAAGGAGCTCAAGTTTGAATATTTTCAATACTTGCTTATGTTTAATCTGTTAATTAATTGAATAATTTATTGTTCTGCAGTAAATGCATACACGCATGCTTATTAGTATTTTAGAAAATCTCAAATATTGTTTCATTTTTTTTCTTGCTTTAAAATTTTTTTGCGATGTAAAATTTAGCTATTGGCCCAAACTCATGAACCGCAATTCCGATGAACATAATCTTTGCGCCAAAGTGTTGTCCTTGAAATGCCCTTTCAGGCAAAAAGTCATTTGATGTTACTTCTTGCTCACAGTGGCTCGAGGTAGGGTACCGAATATTAATTGAAAACAGCTTCTGCCAATTTGGCTCAGTGAACAGTTATTTGATTGGGAAAAATTTTGTCAACGTACTTTCTATGAGAAATTGTGTTCAAGTAGCTAAAGGGTTTTTATAAAAACAGTTGTAAAAATTCAAGCGGCGTTTCGCGAAGCGAGCACACTAAAATATTTGTTGTATGTAGGCCAAGCATACTGCGTTTTATTAATAGCTATGTGTGCACTGCTGCGACATTGCTGGATGGCCTAATGGTTAGTGTAGAGGATTGTGCTAGATCTGGGTACGATTCACAGCGTTGGATATTTTTTTCATATAAAATGTCTCCGCAAAAGTGTATTTATTGATAAAAACTATGATTATCAATATCGAGGGAGTTTTTAACACACTTTGTTAGGGTGAATGTGGTTGTGTAGGTGGTAGAGTGAGTGGTTCCGCTAACAAATTACACTTGTACATGTCACATCTGATGTAATGATTTTTTGTTACTGTCCTCTAAAATTATATTGTGTTTACTTGTAAATACAATCCCAATGTCTAGTTCTAAATGTTATTGAGCGAAATTTTTTTTCAGATTGAAACAAACTATCCTTCAAATTCATTTCGGGTGAAGATTTCCATAACAAATGAATGATATGCAAAATTTGTGTACCTTATAGTAAATCTGTTTATCACTTATTTATCATTGGTTAACGCAAACTTGTAAAATGAAACTTTCATCTACTGTTTATGTTTAACAAGTATTTATTTTAGGGGTAACTTGAATGTTTTGGCATCAAACTAGTACTAGGTTTCAGCACAAATTGAACCAAAATTTATTGTGAAAGAACATTATAGAAAAGTGATGGCTGTATATTCAAGTTCCATTGAGGTACAAAATTGTATAATGCCAGTTTGCAAATTTGTGTCTAGTTGATGTTGATAGTGGATAAAAACACAACAAAGTATAACTATGAGCAGTTGAAACTACAGAATAGACATTGCAGGGTCAGATTAAAAAAATTATCAACTTTCATTTATCACTAAAATTGAAGTTATGGTGCGGTAAGCGGGGAAAAATGTTAGTTTTAAAGCATTTAAATTTAAACATATCCAAATTATGTCTGAGATAACAATGAAGATTTCAAGCAAACATTATCAAGTTGAAATAAACAACTCTTCTCCGTTATCTCAAGAACCAAAACCTTTGGGGTAGACTATAAAAGCTGTATGGGAAAGTGTTAATGGATTACAAGAAAACAAAATCAAAACAATATGTAGATGCAAACTGATTTAGTCCAAAAAGTTAACTTTTTCCAGAAAGCATTTTTAAAGAGGTAGTCTTGCATTGTTTGTTGACTATCTAGTTTCTCAGATGACTTGATCCCACAATAACAAACAAATACCTCTCATAGAATGAGTTGTAACCCAATCACATTATGAATGTACTCTTTGCTGCCGGCAGCAAACAATAATCATCACTAAACTTTGCTACAACTCAAAAATCTGGATTCACCAATTAAACTTATGAGTTTTTAATTTTAAACTCGATTGCACAACTGATTACCCTGATTTCACTGGTTTATTTCACAATAATTAGAAATTTGAAACAGTAGAGCGTACATCAGTTTTCAATTAGCTATTAGTTCACTCTAACGTAATAAATGTAAACTATAATTTAGCAAACCGTTTAACATTGAAGATTTTTATTTTGGGGAATGTAGGAGTAAAACTTTATAACCGACATGTTAGTATTCATCTGTATCAACATATCTATGGATATCACAAATACCATATTGTGTTTTTGTATGAAACTTCTGTAAATGTGGTGCAATGGTTTATGTGGAATTAGTTTATTATTTATCAATATTTACTTTTGTTATCGAGACAAAAAGTTTTGCTATTTCAGTGAATTATTTGTTTATCCTAGCCTTGATTACTGGTCACAAAATATCAATTGTGTAGGTTTTATAATCTTGCGTATAATAAGTTTCCATATCACATTAAAGTAACGCCGAGTTCTTGTGCTTTGTAGTTTTCGATCATCAGCAACAAAGACATCGGCATGAATTTTATAACTGAAAGCTTCATTGGCTGTTATGACTTCAAGCAAAATTGGCTGCTGGCAGAAAGATTTGTGTGATGGCTGATGGTTGTTGTGGCAGACTGGTTTTCATTGAATTATGGATGGGGATACTAAGAATAAAAAATGAATTAATTTTTTCATCTCAATAAAAATAACATTGTATCCAAGTTTTTGCTGAGATACTATTAGGTATTATATTTATCAAATTGTACCAATTCATTATCAGCATCAAAAGTTAATTAGTTTTGATTCAGTAGTATTGCACCATAAACAATTGCATAACAAAACACAATCATTGTTGGCGTTATTACTATACAGCTTACTGCCATGCTTGTCGAAAACATATAATTAGCAACTTCCTACTTGGTTACGCATGCCTAGTTTATCAACTTTGGCAACATTGGAGTTACTGCAAGCAACAACTTATTGGGGCTTGACTCATCGCCAAAGAAGTCAATATTAACAAATTAATAATTTTAACAAAAAGTCATTGAATGCTTTAAAGAGTGCAAGTTAGTGAGTCTGAAGATCTGAGTTGATTGAGGATAATAGTTTTTGTATTACTTCAATCTAATATTCTTTTTATTTATAAATATGTTGCAAATATGATAATCTCGTAATTAAAATCAAGAATGAATCTAGCATATACCGTGAAGAGACATGGAAGTCAGCAAACCTGCTCAAACTAAACTCTGTTCATCTTATCCGCAATGAATGGAAAAGGACAAGGAAGAAGGCACCATTTTTTGCTTAATAAACTACTAAACCCTAGTGATAAATGAGAAAACAGTCATTTCTTTCAAGTTAAGAGCGCAAGTTGTTTTATATCAATGCTTTTTATTAAGAAGTAGAGAACAAAATAAATTACAAAGAATAAGAAGATAAATTAACTTTCTAACTAAACCACAATACATACAAGTATACAATAGCTTTAGTTGTAATACAATAAATATCTAATGTCATCTCTATTACTAAAACCAAAAATCTGAATAGACTATAAACTGATACACATATTGCTTGTGAGAATGAAATGAGATCTCAGTGAGCAATCTCCTTGCACAGGTTCGTAGGAGATGATAAAAATGTGAAGCTTAGAACTATCCCACTCAATAGCTTCTAATCTATCGATTTCTGGACTAACAATAATGTTCGATGTCTCCATAGTTTATATCTGAAGAAGCCAGAGATCTTTACTAGCATAGAGGGTGGGGTATGGTGTGTGTTAAAAAGCCTCGGCTATCGTAGCTGCTTTCAATAAACACTTGTAGTAGCAGTCTATAACATTTAGATGTTTTATGGCTTCTGTAAATCCAGGATCTACATAATATAAGTACAAAGTACACATATCTACAAGTTCGGCTCATCTTATAGTCAAGAATTTTTTCGGTAATTAAAAAAATTAAAAATGATTAACACTACATGTTGTTGACAAGTTCAAAAGTATATTACATTGGGGATATAAGTGTCTGATTAAATTGTAATGTTTCTGTGTACTATTGCTTATCAAACAAATATTACTTTGTTAGCCCAAACTAGTACATCTAGACGGAAATATTGTTGAAAGGCAACCATAAAATTATCAAACTGTTTTATGTTACACTTTATTATTTTTTTTATTTACTTTATATCTACTTCCCAACATTAAGTGCTAATAATAGCGTAATTTTCCAAAAAGGCCGTTTAAAAGTTTGTATACAAATAGAAGCATAATTTTAGTTTTCATTAACCACTTGCTTCATGATGTTGAGAAATCTACAATGTTTGAGAACTGTTAGCCATATGGTTCAGCTTTTTAACCGATCTTCTGATAGTCAATGAAGCAGGAGATATGTCTTATATGCTTCAAATTTTATGGCGACTGAATTTTTTTCTTATAAAAATGCAATAATTAGGTTAATTGTTTTTTATTTGAATCTAGTGAACTAGTGAATTTGAATCAATCAAGTTTTCCTGTGGAATTCAGCAGTTTTATCACATTACCTGTACAGGTTGGTCCAGGGACCTTCAACTCCATCGGTACAACCCCAGGTTTGCAGTATAAATTAGCTCCTCCTAAATCACAAATGAACTTTGCGCTAGCCTGGGCGAAGGTTGACCGATCCTCTATATAGAGAACACTATATCTTGTGAGGCATTCCATGAAGGGCTGTGAAAGCCTTGCCAACCGCTCAGGAATCTAGAATAAATAAAAGAAAAATCAAACTATAATTGTGAATTTTTGTGCTTTTCCTTTCGTAACAGCATCTTTTGTTTGGCAGTGTGACTAACACACATTGTCGCAATGGCTACAAAGAAAGCCTTTGTGAACATGTTAAACTTGTTACTAAGTCTACTGGTCTACTGGTTTATTGCAGACACAACTAGCTTATATAAACGTAGTTCTTGTATGTTTATTTAGCAATTGAAATATAAATGTTTTGTTCAATAAACATCTCTTGTATCAGCTAAGAAACAGAACATGAGTTGAACTACTGTACTTCAGCTTTAGCTGTCCACCTGAATCAGTGTTTGGTTGTAAAATGTTCCACAAGTATTACAGAGTTCACGCTCATTTCTACAACTGACGATCCCTCTGATTATTCGAAGTCCTTGTTGATCAGTCGCGTTCTGCAATAGAATATGAGAGTTACGGTTACTACAAGCTGGAGAGACATAATTGCTGCAGACCAAGAACACATGAGTTTTGGAGTTTTGGTTTGGAAGTTAAATTATTTTGTATTTTTGTACAAGTTGCAATTAGAGAGGGATCCAATCGGTGATAACTCAAGCCTAGGAAAGACTTCATCTATTTGAGAAAATGACAACAAAATATATTTGATATAAACAGCTTGCACTGACTCAGTCCAACTTCAAATAAACTTATCCGACAACAAAAACCTTAGTTGCAAATAGTCAACAAGATTTTCGAGCCAATTTAAAATTTGATTGATCTGGAAAGTTATCCTAGGATATTTCACTTGAATATCATCTCACAACTAAGACAGTCATTCAAAAAACTGTACAACTTGAAAACTTCACCAATTATTTCAAGAAAGCGATATTTGTATTAAAAAATCAACACAAACTCACCAGCCATCTTCCGATAGACCCTGTAATTATTTTTATCTCGTTGATTGCAGCAGAATTCCTCCTAAAGTGTCTGACCATTTGGGCATGGGTCGTACACTGTACAACTCCAAACAATGCTAGAAGCATATGAGAGCGGAATCAGAATTCTGGCTTGTTAAAAATCACATCATTTAGTACGCATATCAGGTGTTTTGTGAGTTGTTGTAGTGCTGTGTGATCAAATTGTCTTTCATTTAAGCAAGTGAACATTTAATTGCAAACAACACTTCCCACTCGACACTCCAGGCTAAGGACAAAATGGTTATGGACCTCATACTATTGCAGTCACTTGAAGTCATGAAAGCAGAAATATTGTAATAGTCTGGCTGAAAAGTGTTTATGTTTAATATTATTTTTTTTACAAAATTTTCTGAATTCAGTAAAAAATCTTTGCTTTCAAATTTTTACACTTACCAAAAAACAAAATTGATCAAAAGCATTACTTAAATGCAATAATCAATAATTTTTTGAAAAAAGAGTTGTGTAGGAACAAACCTTTGGCCAAATAGACTAGCAATTGATGAACATTGATGTGATGAGTAAAAATAACAAAAAACTTTATATAAATCAACTTAATGCATTCATCACAATCTAAACTTAGAAGGTCAATTTAAATGGATTCCTTTAAAAATTTGATTATCAGCTGACTGAAAGTTGCAAGTTGAAACTGAGTTAAAACTGATTCAATTAGTCAAAAGCCCACAGACTTAGCTATAGCGTTCACTAAACGATCTTGACCCATTTTGTCGATCCAAAAACGAACGCAAAGTTTTATTTAATTGTATCAAAATTTTTAATACTAATAATTAAAAAAAGGTCATTAATGGGGCATTTAATTTTGATTTTAATGCTTTAATTTTGTGTATATTTATGAAATGAAACTCTAAAATTGAGTTTGAAATACAAACCTGTTTAGATTTCTTAGTCAGTTTACAAAATGTATTTCTCAAATATAGTTAGAATTCATTTTACTCTACATTTAGAACATTTCTATTCAATAAACTCTTGTATCTAAAGAAACTGTGTTCCATGTACATTAATCGAGAAAAAAATACTCTTCATTTTTTCCTACATACCAGCTGACAGTTTCTGGAGTAAACCAGGATTATCACAGTGAAAAATACACACGTAACTTAAAACTAGGCTCGTAACTAAAAATAAATGATTGATCTGTTCGCTAAAGTCATATTTCTCTACTTTTTTATGACAAAAGAACTTACCAGAAACGATGCAAAGGTACTTTAATGGATGCATGTTGTTGCTGTTGTTGTTTCTGCTACCTTATACAACACACCACCTCATAGTCAATCCTTTATATACCTTTTCTCTACCCTTACAGTTATTAGTCACAGGTTGATTTGTATTTACAAAATTAATGTTTGTTTAATCTAATCATGTATTGGTGCAAATTATCAAATCACAGCAGTATTTCTGTGGATGACATCTATTTACATGGATATCATTCACAATCAAATGTATATAATTGCATCAATTGTCCATTCGTTCACATTTTGATGCATATGTGTTGACATTGCTGATTTAAAATTATACTGATTCATTTGCCAGTGGTTTGCTGGTTAAAAAGATTTGTCATAAACAGTAATTAAAATTGAGCTTCTTCAAACAGATCAAAGTATCTTAGCATATATTTAGGCTAAGCACTATCTATCTCAGCGAGCGTTTAAAGCGTAGCATACTTTTTCTTTACGTATTTGTCTTCACTTTTGTTGCTGCATGAAACAAAATTAAAAAATTTATCAGTGAAGTAATAAAAATGCCTTTGGAAGGTTTTAAGTTATTGAATTTAATCAATATCCTTAATTAATTGTCACACGCCTTTGATTGTTGTGGCGGTTTGGGAATATTAAACCATGGCCGTTCTGATGAGCTTAGCAACTGCAAGAGTGTGTCCGGTATTTCAACTCACCACATGGTTTATTTGTAAATGAAGTTTTTTCCACTACATAACCTAGCAAATATATTCACAATCGACTCAAAAACTTAGACTGAAGACCTGGAAATAGCTTGAAGGAACCTTTTTTCTTCCAGTAAGGCATTATTAAATTAATATCACACGTCAGATGCTATCCAATCATCATACTATCACTAGAGGCTATACACAAGATTGTGTAACTCGGTTAATATTTGCACTTTGACCCTATCCCATAATACCTAGCTAGAGGTGATAGAATTTTTATTGCTAACTAATCGATGCTTCTGCTTGGCTTGTTTTTTTTCCTCTGGTTTTGAATATAGATGAATTTTAACGTTTCAGTACTTGCTTTAATTTTGAAATGACCTTTACATCCTACATGTTTGTCTGCTGGGGTTAGCAGTGCTAAAGTAATAAAAGCTGAATAGGTTCATCTGCGTACAATTTTGACGGAAATGTGGATAAACCCTATAGAGCATAGAGTGGGCAGAAGTGGGCAGTAGTTGTTGACGTGGTTGATGGCAACTTTGTTTTTGTTTATCCTCTCAACTTCATGCAACTTTATTCTATTTTATACATTTTTGCAAAACTTCAGCATAATGAATTCCAATAAGTGTCAGTAGATCATGTTAGAGCTAACATAGAAACTTATACTCAGGTTACAGCTATTAGAAGTGGCCAAAAATTACTTGCATGTAAAATGTATAGAAACATGAAATTGTCTTTCCTAAAAATTATCAGCTCTGATTTTTTGGGAACTTTACTATAAAGCTTTCGCTTACAGTTTGCATTCATAATTTTTCAATGTAAAATTCACAAAGACCAAGTTATGTCTTTCCTAAAAATGTTTGTAATAGAAGGCTTAATAGTAAAGATTGATCATTCTACCGAAGCCTTTTCATTTTAAATATTTTCTCTCCTCTTCAATTCAGGTGAGCAATTTGTTTTGCTCATAGTTGCCATTTTTTGGATCTCACTATGTGCTCTATGGCCGAAGGTTGAACAACCTCCATATGAATGAAAGAACTATGCACAATCACTGACTTTTCACTGAGTACTACATTGGATACAATTGATTTGATCTACATGGAGTTATTTTCTCTTAAAGGCCCTGTCCCTAAGTGCATTTCTTACATTGTATTTTAATACCAGCTCTTTATTAGTGTTTAGTAATTAGGTTTTGATGCGTAAAATAAATGCTTTCTTTACTGTACTCAACGCATACGTACATGTTTTTCTTGCTCAACCACTCTCTTGCGTAAGGATGTAATCTCATTGGCGGTTCCGCAAATTCGTTTCTGCTTATGCAAAGGAAAAGATGAGTTTGTAATTATTTCAGGAAAAATCAGCATTAAGCTACACATCACTTGCTGAGTTTTTTAGTTGTTATTTTTAGCATTGCGAAAAGGTCATCTTCATAAGAGTGCCAGCAAGTAACTTATAAGTTGAAAGCAGCCCTACTACTTATAAGTATTTAATTCAGCATTGGTTACTTTTTGTGTTTCAATGGGGCTTATATTGAAGGTGAAGATTAAAACAAAATGTTTACATTAAATGGCTGATAAACAAAAAAGGATGATTTCTAGCTTTAGAGGTTTACTGTGTTCTTTACCAAAACAAGGAAAAACGAAAACATTAAAATTCAGTCCAAAAGTTCAAATTTCAAGTATAAACTTAAGCTTATTTCCTGCATTTATAAATTTTTGATTTGCTGCTTAATGTTGATTTGATGATTATAAGAAACCAAAGTGTTATTGCGTGCAAAAACACAAATATTTTTGTTTTGAAATATTGACATCCAAACCACTTAGACACCTGTTTTATTGTGAAATGTGAATATTTTATTTTTATGAGGTTATCAACTTTGTATTATTCATAGTTGTTGACAATAGAGAAAAACACGCAGACAGCGAAAGTTTTCAAACAGTGGGGAAACCCCAATTAATAACGGGGATTTCCAGAATTTGTCCATTGTTTTATATAAGCCCGCAATAATTATTTTTTGGATTCCCCAGTAATATATTTCTTGCACAGGTTGCGCCGTTTTTGCTCTAATGTTCACATTTCAGTTTATTATTTACTTAGAATAATCAATTATCCATTCATCTTGTAATCAGTTGTAAAATCTTGTGACTGAGTGATGAAAAACTTTTAGCCATGCATTTGTGGGCTATAATAGATGGTCAAACTTGTCCATTTTCCGGCAGGTTAGCTCTGGAATAAACTTTTACACAAAATTTTTTAAAAATTCCTTAGTTCTTATCCACAAAATGGCTCTTTGGCTATTATGGCATATTAGTCATGCTGATGAGTGTAAGACAACTCCAAGATGTTTTACAGTTCATCTTTGACTAGTTAGGTATGTTCATGGCAACTTGCATACTATCTGTCTAAGACATTGATGGGTAAAATTTGATACGTTTGGTCTGATTGTAAAACTTGACCACAGCTGCAACTTAAGAGTTGTCTTCCATTGACACTGAGTAGTGCCTCATTGAGCAGGCAACTCCAAACCAAGTTGTCTCAACAAAAACTAAACTTTAATTGAATGGAATGTAGAGTCAGCCCGACTATATACACAGGGATTGATTCTCAAGTATCGAGACCAGCTATAGTAAATCATCAACAAACGGTTAAACATTTTAACTATTTGCTTGTTTCCTTGAGTTTTCCCCCCTTAACTGCATTATGTAATGAGGCAGCTCTTCCATTAAATTTCTTTGAAAACCGGATCCTAAATTAATTCTAGATTCATCAACCCAATCACTCGCCCACCCGACCACTCACCCACCCAACCACTCACCAACCCAACTACTCACCCACCCAACCACTCACCCACCCAACCACTTACCCACCCAACCACCCACCCACTCACCTACCCACGCACCCACCCTTATCTCCAGCGAAAAATTGGTAGAAATTGCCACCAGTTTTACCTGGGCCCTTGGGAACACAACTCCTAAAAAGCAAATGAATAACAGTGCCTGAACCTGTATACCAAAGGAGAATCGCCACGAAAGTCCCAAACAAGCTGATTCATTAGGAAAATATAAAGGTTTTTAAATGGGCCTGCCTGCAATGAGCCAATCAGAGACTATTATTTCAACTGCACCTAAACTTTATAAGCAGAGGAAAACATATTATTATCGTTAGTAGGTTTTTAGCTGTGAAAAGTAGAAGAATTATCTGTACTTCATATTTTTGTATCATTTGAACATCTATAAAAGTATAAACTTTTGCTATATGCCAGTCTGTTTGGCCAGTGGCCATGGTTGTATTTTGGTAGACGGTTGGTGGATTGTCTGGAAATTGAGTCAAAATCGATTGAAGGCTGAGCCAAAGTTAAGCTTATGTTGAGTTGTTTGGAAAACTTTCTATCAGCAATAAAAGCGAGCATTTATTATTAGTTTTAATAATAAATCGTAATCTACTGTGTAGTGCAACGTTCTCCCTAATATACAATTGAAACAGCTTAGGATCAAGCTGGAATTCTCAACAGTATTATAAAATGTGTATTAAGCTATAGTTACAGATGTTTTACCTTCAAAGTTTTCAAATCATTTTTTTTTCAGTACTTTCTTAATTTAAGTTGTAGAACACCATTAGAAATCATAGTAGCTGAATTCAGAATTATGTTCTCTTGCTAGATTTTTCATAGTTGGTAGGAGTTGTGCTACCACCCAACTTGCGCTGTTGGCCTAGTCTGCTGTAATTAAAACTAGTCTGCTTTGAGGCGAAAACAAGAGCGTGTCGAGTTGATAAATATATTAGATCTTAACCCACATTGCATAGAAGTTGGCTGCTAATTACTGTCAGATAATGTAAGTGGCTTTTCAACAAACCAACAAAACCACTGCTCCAAAGCAGCAGAGTCAAGGCAAGCAGCGGGTTTTACAGCAAAAAAATGATAAGTAATGAGTTAGAAGTTGCAAAAAGAAATGACTGGTCCAGTTTCCAATGTTTTAAGCAATAACATGAAGCTGAGATCTGGCATTGAGCCAAGAGCTAGTATTTCATTTGAACTACTGAAGCATCAAGCAGTCAGTCGTTAGAAGGAAGCATATCGAACAAGAGAAATTGAGATTTCAAACTTTATACAGTTAAAATAAAATAGCCAGTAACAAAATGCCTTCTGACAGAGACAACGTCACAAACTGTGCAATTGCATTCTGAGCTACATGTATCTACAGCTTAAAGTGCAATAGACATCCAACGCATACAAAAATACGGAAGTAATAAACCATGACTATTAGCAGTTCAGGGGACAAAATATAAACTCCAAACCCTAAAAATACTTTTTTCGTGTGTTCATGTACTGTAAACTCTGTGTCTCCAGAAATTGGCTTTATAGTAGCAAAAATATCCAAACATCAGATTGAAACTTGAGGAAGAATTCTGATGGCTTAGTCATGTGTCTATGATGAAGACTGAGATGCTAGTGTACAGAGAGTGAGGGTGTGTATCACCAGCCCACAGCTCTGTTAGCCGCATTAATCAAACACTTATAGTAACATTCAATCTCAATGAGAGATTTTATGGATGCCGTAAATCCAGTTTCTGCAACATACAAGTAAAGTATAGATTATGTAATATCTTTGGTAACATTTAACAAACACTTTGAACAGTAATATTTAATTGCGATATCTAGGCTCTAAATTGAAAAAAAATACAGTGAGATGGAAAGGTTTACTCACTTTGGCCTAAACCTTTCCAGGTATGAGAAGAAGGCTTGGCTTGTATGAAAAATCAAAACTGTTAGTTTTGAGAAAGTGACAGATTTCTTGTTCAGACTTTAAAAAACCTCTTTTGGTTATATATTTTACAAAGCTTGTAAGTTTACCAGTTGCTTTTTTAAACTCAGTTTGCCTGTAAACCTAGATTTGAAGACCACACACACAGGTCATGCGTGAGTGAGTGATAAAAGTGTTTGAAAGATGATGTTAGCTGAGTATTGAATTGGTATCAACCAGTTTGCAGTGTCTCATAGTAGAATATGTCATGTCACATTACCTGTACAGGTTGGTCCATTGACCTTCAACTCCATCGGTACAACTCCAGGTTTGCAGTATAAATTAGCTCCTCCTAAATCACAAATAAACTTTGCGCTGTTACGAATGACTGCTTGCCGATCTTCAGAATAAAGAATGTTATATCTTGTGAGGCATTCCATAAAGCGCTGTGAGGTCCTTGCCAACAGTGCAGGAATCTAAAAACATCACAAAAGTTGGCAAT
The DNA here is from genome assembly GCA_945261195.1 of Cryptosula pallasiana. Classification (NCBI taxonomy): domain Eukaryota; kingdom Metazoa; phylum Bryozoa; class Gymnolaemata; order Cheilostomatida; family Cryptosulidae; genus Cryptosula; species Cryptosula pallasiana. Next base: position 36,469,922 of record OX183136.1, read on the forward strand.
CAATTGCATATTTTTAATAATCAATAACTTAAAGTCATTGACCCAGAGCTTTACTTGCTATGGTTACACTTTTGATGAGATGGAGAAGGTATGTTGGGGCAGAGGTAGAACAGTGGGTGGTTAGAACAAGGAACAGGCTGAGAAGTAGAGCAGTGCTGGCAAAGGGCGAGATGGAGAGAGGAGATCAGAGCAAGAATAGGTTGCCCTGGCATAATTATAATTGAACATGAAGGGTAATAGCACTAGAATTTTGTCTCAGGGAATGAAGATATGGATGATGTTATAAACTTTACTAGCACAAATAAAAGTAGTAGTTTGTACCAGTCAATAAATATGATCAAGTATGACAGCTTTGGCTACTTACCTGCATCTCTGGTAGATTGTAAAAAGCCTCGCAAGTTTTTCCACATTCAACGTTATTTCTACAGCTTACATTCCCTCTGATCAATTGTAGTCCCGCTTGGCTACTAGCACTCTGTTAAAGGAAAATAGTATTTGTTACCAGTGTAGTATAATAGGAGCAGTTCATTACCAATGGCTTGAGAAAGTAACAAGGGAAGTAACCTTGCATAGGTTGTTGGTACAAGACTATAGTTATGTTCTGTTTTATAAAATTATTTAGTGTATCAGAAAAAGGTAAATCACAAATATAATTGTAACTGTTTAAATTTGAAACAGATCTGGTTTTACTGAGAATGATTACAACTGAAATATTTTTTTCTTCTTTTACATAATATGGCAACTTAAGCCTGAAATCAATCTTTCAAAAACCACAATATCTAGTCATGACTTTCAAAAACTTTTTTTGATTGTATTTTTATATGTTGTAGTTGCTCCAAGCAAGTTATTATTCTGTTAAAAATAGCATAGCTCAAGGTTTAAACTGGTTTAATATGATTTGCAGTAAATAAACAGTATCTTTTTAGATTATCATGAATGCATGTTTTCAAGAGAGGCTATTTTTGAAATGAACCGAAAAGGTTCATACCAATAGTAGTAAAAGTTTACAATACTGCATACCAGCCATCTTGTGATAGACGATGATATCCTTTTTACATCGTCTACTGCCGCTGGATTTGTTCTAAAATATGTGACCATCCTGCTGTATGTTGTACTCTGGACAACTCCAAACAAAACTAGAAACATGTGAGAATAAAGCCTGCACTGCAGTTTATTAGGTGCTACATGCAAGTTGTAAGAACTTGTTTGTAACAAGTAGTTCCACACAAAATGGAACAGTTTTATTGTACATCTACAAAATATTTGTACAAACCATTTATGAAGGTAATTGAAAATTATCCACCAAATTTCAAAAGGTCAAGCATTTGCCTTATTCAATAAGTTTATTAAAATTTTCATAGCCCAGTGTTTTCAATATTTATTTAAAAGCCTACTACCTTAGTTTTTCAAGGTCAGTTTGGTTTATCTTCACACAAAACTGACATAACTCATGTTTTCTGAATTTCCTCACATGGACTAAAGTCAACACCACAAAAAGTTTTCTCTGAAAATCAAAACTGAAAACTTCGTTCACCGAAAGCCCAGCAATGAAAGAAAGTTTCAAAGCAAAAACAACAATTGTAATTCAGCTCCACAGCTTCTAACAACCAAAAAACATGAATGATTGTTGTTTGAAAAAATGTGTTTAGGTTATAACATGAAGAATTGTTCAAAATTTTAAAATTCTCAAATATCAAAAATATTTTTGAATCAACAACTTTGCTTAGAATTTATAACTTCCGTTATTTTTTGCTCATCACATTACTCTTTCTGAAAACGATTTATCTCACCACCACTATTAAATATCTCTTATATCAGGCAACCAAACACACTCTGGTTAGAAAATGAAACAGATTTTATGGAAAAATTTTAGTTTGTATAAAACTGTGTCAGGTATCATAGTCCACAGGTTGGTCTTGCATACAATAAAAATAAATCGATTGGTATTAAACTACAAGTTACATATATATCAGGTTTGATTACTGTTTGTTACTCTATAATGACAAAAGTACTCACCAGAACTGATGCAGAGGTACTTTAATGGATGCATATTGTTGTTGTTCCTGTTATCTTATACAATGAACTATCTCACTGTCAGTCCTTTATATACGCTCTCATTATGTTATGTTACGCTTACAGCTGATTGTTAATAGGCTGGCTTCTGTTTTGAAATAACAACGCTGCCTGTTTGTGTCTGACATATATTTACATACCTGTCAATCATCTTTCAATCAAAGATAGCTGTACATAATAGTATTGAAGGCTTAATCACCGTCTGAAGAATTGATCTCAAAACTACAAAACAACCAATTAGGCTGAATCATTTCCTAGCGGCAAAAGAAGTTCAAGTGTAGCAGAATAGTCATAAACGACTAATATTTGTCAAAACCGGAATAAAATTTTGGTGAGAGAGTTTTTTTTAGTTTAAAAAAGGTTGTATTGATACAAGAAAACAAACTGTTATTGCATTGATGGCCAGTTTTTACTCCTGATGAATATAAAAGAATAGTCGGTAAAAAACATGCTTTTGGTGCAGTCAAACTTGAATTTTAATCCTCCCCGGCCATTTTCAGCCACTCGTTAACATACAGTTTTTCAACATAAAAGAACCCTCATTTTGGCATTTTCCAACAAGTTTAACCTCTGCATTGAGTACTAAGGACAAATAAAAATCATGCTGAGTTTTCTAAAGAATTCTCACCAAATTAAACTGCTTGTCTGTGGCCTAAGCTATTCACGTTAAACAACTGTTTGTTTTTGCTATGAAAATGAAAGATTTTTAATAAAAGGCAGATAATAAAACAAAATATCACCAAAAGCAATTTGTCAGTTTAAACAACAGGGTTTACAACCAATAGATAATAATAATAAATAAAATGTGTTGGTCCGTTTTTTCAGAACTAGCTATAAACTGCTGTGAAATAGTAAAGAGCACGGCGATGGTTGTAATTATTGGTCATCGGCTACCTGGGTTGACACTGAAAGCTTTCACATTGCCACCATACCAATTAACTTGTCATTTTTAGCTAAATATTGGACAAACATATAATTTGTGAGCAGGAAATTACTTGTTTTCTTAAACAGGAAACAGTTCCTGTGGTGTGCTTTCTAGCGCTTGACTGCAAGGTAAGATATGAAAGAGTTTCATCAAGAACAAAAGACTGAAAGCTATGGACAAATTTATGCAATTTTTTTTAATAATTTTTTGCAAGTTATGTTGATCCAAACTTGTTGAGACCTCAAAAATACTTGAATATAGAGTAAAAGTAGTGAGCTTTAGTATCCAGATGATACTGTATTTTTTGCGCAACTACTCAATCCCAAACATAAAATGTAAATAAATATGTTCTTAACAAATGCTTAATCATATATATAAACAGTTTTATGACCAAAATTAATAATGGCAGGTTTCCAAATCATCGAGTTAAGTTTCTGTTTGCTTTCCGGTGAAATAATTGCCATGTAAAATAAATAACAAGTCAACCATAATATTTTATGTTTTCAGTGTACATAAGAGAATAGTTTTAGGTGAACAAAGTATTATGTTTTTAGTAAGTTTTGGCATTTAAACCACATAATCTTGATGCCAAGGTGATGACCACGAAGTTTTATTTTAATGTTGGTTTGACCTAAATAATTTACTAGATCATCAAATGCCTGTTATTGTCACTGAACTTCACTAACATGTCATTATCGCATTAAACACACCAACTCACAAAAAATGTTTGCTACATACTCCTGTTGTATAACTCATGTATGACCTTTTAGTACGTTTTTCTTCAGCAGGTAGCTAGTATTTGGCAAAAATGTACTCCTTTTCAGTATTGGAATATACTGAGCAATACTGTGTAATGATCGGGAAATAGCAGAGGATGTTGACGTAAATCAGTAAAACAGATGTCACATCAAATGCCATCTGACCGATATATTACTTGAGATGGTGTTTGTAATTAGGTTGCTATAAGACTTTGATCCTATCTGCTGGCACTCAAGGGTGTGCTAACATCAGGTGCTTAAGCTACTATGCTGCTGGAATGTATTGAATAGAAGGATTAGATTGTATTCAACAGTATTCTTGGATGTGGCACTGGAAAGTGATGAAGTGTTCTACTGTGAGAGTTGTGCCTCCATGTGATACTTTTGTCATTTTCACACTGAACGCCTCTTAATAAATAGTTTTCACTGGAGTTGTTTACAAGAAGATATATTACCTAATGATCATGGATATATGTGGAACTGCGCACCGCCATGTAATAATCTTCGTAATCAATCAGACTATCTTTTTACTGCAGCAAGCAATTGTCACAAGTTCCCGTTTGGAACAGAGTGTAATGGATGATTAATAAATAACTGCTAATAATAAATAGCAGCAGGTTACAAATAATAAATAACTCCCAACAATACATCCATAATAATTAATATTATTTATCCACCAATAATTAGTCAATTGTAGATTGAGCTACATAATTGAGTAATAACACAGTAACATGGTTGATGAATTATGGCAATTGTGACACCCTTCTGACGAATCAACAAATTGTCACATAGAAATTCATTAAACAGGGGAAAATAACTCTCAATAATTGTCTCGTGTTTACTGTAGTAGTTGATGCCTTCTTGCATACAGCCATTTGAGAAAACTGAGAGCAAACTTTCAATTACCTGATGGTTTGTCTGCCTCCTGTTGCACTCCCTCATACACACAGTCGCAGCAGTGAATAAGAGGGCCAGCCAAAACTGCCTTTACATAGCAGGCTAGCATATAAATGCTGGAGAATAGCTCGTTTAGTTTTGTGTTTTATCAAATGAAGTGACTTTGGATTCAAGTCTAGAGTTTTAGCATTTTTTTTGCAACCCGTAGCTGCAAATTTCAGATCTCAAAAAGGCCATAATATGAATAGACAAGGGTGAGTGTTGAAAGATCCAATCAAACTAAGCATTTGAAACCAGTAGATCTTTAACAATCGCTTAAATCATTCAATTTGTCTCATTTTGCGAGTAATTAATTCTTTACCTTTCCTGACCAGGTACGTCAAGTCGCCATCAACTCCATCGGTACAACTCCAGGTTTGCAGTATGAATCGGCTACTCCTAACTCACAAATAAGCTTTGCGCTGTAATCAATGACTACTTGCCGATCCTCAGCATGAACAATACATATCTTGTAAGGTACTCCATAAAGGGCTGTGAGGTCCTTGCCAACAGTTCAGACCTAATGACAGGCCTCATGTGGGACCAAGTTGGTCGTCTGCACTCTGTTAAAGGTTAATTCCAGTAAACCAACCTGTTTGAGAAGCAAGAAATTTGGCAAGAAAACTCAAACCAAGTAAGTAAAATATAGAACGAGACAAAGTGTACTTGAGCAATAGTAATAAATAGAAAGGAAGTGCGTTTCAGTGTACCACATTGGGAATTTTCGGTTCAAAAACCTCCATGCCCTGAAAAAATTGACACGGGAAAGCGCTTCCGAATGCAATTTTGACTTTCGTTCCTGGCATAATTTCTATGCATGAACGTTCAAAATCAAAAGTTTATTTTATCGGAATTATCTTCTTCTTTTTTTCTAGTGTCACAGTGAATAGTAAAAGACGCATCCTGGCGAGGTGACAAATTTTCGGTTATCTATTATAAAAAAATAAATAAATAAATAATCATTTTGATAATTATTACCAACTACTATGTGTTTTACTAATTACTATTTTTCATTTTTTAACAATTTTTATTATCAGTTGATGCTATTTGGCTATTAAACATTTGAATAATTGCTTTTTTTACGAACCAAAGTTGTAATAAAATATTTAAAAAACTATAACAACTTATAATAAATTAATGATGATATCATTTGAATAACAGTAATATTAATAATAATGATTGTCATGCCTTTTCGTTATATTGTGAGGGATGCCAGTACAATCTCATATTTCATTATTATTTTCTACTTAGTAAGAACAGTTCTCGCAATTACCGACTGAGCTTGTGTCTCATTGTTCTATTTCCTTTGTCTAAGAGTTAAGCTTTTATCTCCGAAATAACTCACTGTCTACATTTATGTCTACTCACTACACACTGTCTATGTCTATGCAAGGGTCTATTGTTTACATGTGCCTACGATACTATTTACTGCGTTCTACCTTGTACCAAATAATTATTTACTAGTTTATTATATTTTTCCACGTTTTTAATTAGTACGAAGTGGGTGTTGATGTAAGGGCAAGGCGTGGCTTGTACCAATATTTTACTCAGGCGTGGTTAGTAATGTGTACCCGCCTTCCCTGTATTTAAATTGATGTCAATGTAATAAAATTCAGAGTTAGCCTGACTCTCAGAAGAATCTCTCTCTCTTGAAGCAAGCACTACTAGGAGCAACAAAACTACAAGCGCTGACCTGGTCGACTGTTAGCAAGCACGAAGCTAAGTGGAAAGTGAGAACGGTTCGCCCTATCACTGTGTATACCCTCACCTGAGGCGAGGATTACAACGCAACGCTTAGTGCCCTAATAGTTCGACATATCAAATTCGGATTCGGGGAATCCAACCAGCTAGTCAACAATAATTGCAGGAAGTTATTGTCGATCTCGACTGAGTCCAGATTCGGCTACAAAACTTCAGCATAATTATTGTCAGAGCACAGTTCGAAACAAACTATAAACTAGACAAGTAATTCCTGAGGAATTAATGTCAGAGCACAGTTCGAAACAAACTATAAACTAGACAATAATTTACAATTATTGTCGGACCTTGTAAGGGTTCGGACACAGCAAATAATTACAGATAATTATTGCACGCACTCCTCACCAGATTCGGCCACACGCAAAACTGCACCAGTCAATGTACGCACTGTGAACAATAATAAGCACATTATTGAACACTGACTTGGGGTCGAACAAAGCATATCGGGAGAGTGTACAGGTGGCTACCACCCAGACACGAAATCCTGTACAATATTGTAATTATTTATTATAATTTTATTTTAATTCACCATCCTCAGTAAATGTGTCCAAAAATAACTTCAACATGCTTCAAGACTTACTATTATTATTATTATTGTTACTGTTACTGTTACTATTACTATTATTATTATTATTATTGTTATTATTGTTGTTAGAAATGAAACTTGAGGCCTCATCAATCTTGTCTTGTTATTGTAGTTAACGTAAAAGGGCTCATTTGCAAAAAATATTTATTATAGTAGAACTCTACACATTCGGATCAAGAACGTCATAAGGTGGGCAACCCCCTGAACAGTAAAACCACCGTTCAGCATAGAGTTCCAAAAAACAGGTTTTGTACTCGCCGAAAAACGAAAATTTCGCCCGTTTTGGCATGGACGTTCTCGATCCAAAAATGCCTATTGTGCATGAAACTTTTATTTCTTTTACGATGGATAAACAAAGAATGTTTGTAGCCATTTCCAAATACCCATCATGTCCCAGCATGAGTCCACCATACCATGATGCCTTTTTGTGAGCTGCCAATTCAAACCCTTATCAGTTATATAACAAGTGTCATCGATTTGCTGAAAGCTGTCTACATATACTAATCAAGGCATAACCTTTTCTCCTACTTTCACCTAATCTTATCTGGCTACATAACTTTATCTGGCATATAAATGGATGTGTACTAAGACCAAATGCTCTTCTAAGTTTGATGATGAAACGTTTATGCATATACATTGACTGGTGCCACAAAAGTCTGTGATGAGTTTTTTCAGCACTATTTGGAATGTTTAATTTCTTTTACTATTGAAATATCTCCAAGACAACTAACTAGTTCACTTCCCACAGGAATGTGAGTACTTTTGAGGTCAATTTGAAAGCCCAATTGCCATTTTCAAGATTTCTTAAAGCATCAACTTCTATAGGTAAAAAATACTTAAAAGAATGAAGACATTATGCAGATCCAAAATGGTAAAATTCACTATAAATGTACAGAAAAAGTCAGTCGGAGTAACTAGCTAACTTTAATATGAAAAGTCACAAGCATTCTGTTAGACATTTAGAACTTTTTTGTGCTTTATAAATTGCGAGAGGATTTCTCCTGAAGTACTTGACCACAGCCTGTTGTAGGTAGTACAATGCACAACTCCAAACAATACTAAGGGAATAACAATATAATTACATTATAATAGGTTTTGAGCATATTATAGTTAACATCAATTGGTAACATACAGAACCTGCAATGTATTTTATAGAATGTACAAAACCTTTTTAGCGGAGTAGTTCCACGTTTACAAAACTAGCATATGTTTGTTTGTCTCTTTCAAAGAGAAAAAACTGCATCTTACGTTCTCAAACTGTTCTTTAAGTCTGATGAAACTTGGCAGCTTTTGTCATCGCCAACATTGTATTATAGCTAAACTAAGGCTGGTACGATCCACAATTTTTTGAAAGGTTCGATCCGATCCGATTTCTAAACCAATGACCGATTTTCCGATCCGATCCAGACGATACTTTCGTGCAATTACGAAGTTGGAACTATTCTAATTCACTAGTTAGTGATGTGCCATCGAAAAAAATTATTTTGGTGCAATAAAGAAAATTGGAAGCATTGACAAAGTCAACTCCAAGAAGGGGTTAAGAGCACATTTGAGAGTGCAGGTAGAGCAATTAACAAATGAAAAAAACAAGAATGAACAACCCTTGTTGTTCTAGTTTTGAACTGAGTCACTTTTATTTAGAGTCACAACAATCATTTTGATGGCGTTTATTTTTGTTTGAAAGTAAATATGAGTATTGCTGTATATCCACTGCTACTTCTGAAAACACTGATTATTATTATAATTACTTGGTGATGTAAGAAATAATAATTAATATTTCTGCTAGTTATGCTTTTTCAGTATGCTCTCTGATTATTATTATTATTATTATTATTATTATTAATTATTTATTGCAGTGATTGACAATTTTTTTCAATAAACTTCATGTGAATTGGTTTTGCAAATAATGGTATTAATTACAGCATTGTGTTAATCATCATGATAATAATAATAATTCATCTCAACTTACTAGTATAAATATTATTATTATTATGATAATAATAATGATAACTAAAAAGTTATCAATCATTAATTAATAAATAATAATAATTATTATTTAATTGTTATTAGTTTTTTTTTAAATGATATTACTGATCAATGCTACAAAAATGATTGAGGCAAAAGCTGCATATATGCTGAAGTGGATCAGCCAAGTCATTCACCTGCTTAGTGAAAAATATTTTGTAATACTGTGTGCTGAAAACTCGTGTTGATTGATGTAGTGACCACGGGCAACTGGGGGATTTCCGGTTTGAAAAATGAGCAGACAATTTCAGTTGACTGACAACTGGCTTTTATTATCAAAGTAATGATATATAAATAAGGGTGTCGCACACCTTTGGCTATTTTCTCAACTCACCTGGCACTTCTTCTACTTCTTAACTAGCTACATATCTTCCCACAAACAAGAGGTTACAGCTCTATTCTTACTACAAAAACATACACGCGGTACAGCCGCTCGCAAAACCTTTGGCGGAAATGACGATTCGGCTCACTAATTGACATTGTCAGTGCGTCATTTATTTAACCTCTTTTTTTCAAATCTATTTGTGGAATCTATTCTGAATTGCAATTTTATAATTTATTTTTTATCTCTCCTCTTTGCTGATGGCAAAAATCAATAAGTCAAAATATTTTTTGGTCAAAATTGCCTGTAAACAACTTGAAAACAAACACGGTATTATAGTCTTTTTCTGTGTTTGCATAAGTTGCGGGGATTGCATGGGTTGTTATAAAGATAACCCTTAGCAATCGGTATATTTCATAGGTTCAAGCATCAACTGAAAAGTTGTCTACTCTTGTATGTTTTTATTATAGGCGGAGCCAGAAACACGGTGATCAACTGCTCTTGTTGAATGATCCGCTATTTGAACAGATGAAAGTTTGAATGGATGGAAAATACACTGCATGATGTAATAGACTAAATATAGGAAGTTTGAAGGGATAAAATAAAGACATGATGCAATAGGCTAGATATATGAAGTTTGAATGGATGGAATAACTACTACATGACATAATAGACTAGATATATGAAATTTATGTGGATAGAATATCTACATCATGTTGTTATAGAACAAATGTACGAATTTATATGAATGTAATGTAAGGGACTATCAATTAGTCAAAAAACAAGTCAGATGAGTACTCAATAACTACAAGTACTCTGTTCTGCAAGTTGGTTCATTACTGTAAGTACTGGTCACTACCTAATACGTCGGCTGGTTTATTGGTCTCACATTTAATTTGCTGATGTGCATACATTGCACCAGCATTCACTTCCTGTCAATATGAGTCATGTCACTCAGTTGCAGTTGTTTTTTGATTGCATTGAGCTCAATAGCCAGCTGTATTGTCAAATGCATTCTCAATTTTGTTACAATATATATGAGACTTGAACCAAGTATGTTTAAACCAAAGGTTCCTCTCAACAGGCTATTGATAAATTCTATACCATTTCCGTTGTTGATGTTTACCAATAGATGATACCGCCTATCGCAAGCCAACCACCTCTAAAACTGATGGATGTATCACCACAGCCAAAATGAGCAGACATTTATACAGCATGATTGGGTAGAAATATTTCACAAATATATGAATGCTATCATTGCATGAGATATGTTTATTTATGCAGTAGATCGTGTTTATTGTGGTGTAAGAAAGAGTCTGCAGGTCTTTCATCCACACAAACTAGTTTCACAAAAAAACAAACACCATTAAGGAAGCAGAAAACAACATGGTAAAAGTTACAATAGTAAAGGGTCAAATCAAAATAATAATACAAGTGTACAGCAAGGGAGGTTTTTGTTTTTGCATAAAATGACAACAACAGCAGAAACAGGTTTTTGTTTTAATAAAGTATAGGGTGAATACTCATAAAGCCTCTGATATACAAATATGGAGTAAAATATAGGTGCGTGCAGCCACACGAAAAAACTCAGAAATGTGACTGAAGTAACCAGAACTTGAGTTTGTGCATTGTTTCCTCAACTGTCTTTAGTGCAATCCAAACATTACTCACACATTCATGGAACCAAAAACTCGCAACAACAGTTCAGTAATTACCTTCAAGTTCCTTTGGGGCTTTTAAAAAATCTCTGATTTGTCAAAAGGAGGTGCTTTGCTCTAAAACCAGACAATAACAACAAAAGATACAAAGTTTGAAGATTGTGTGTAATGGGGTCCCGACAGTTTTTGGTGCAGGGCTAGTATTGAAGAAATCAGAAGCCCGCTTTCAACCAACAATACTATTAAAACGAAAGTCACTTCGTTTTAACAATTATGAAAGAATAAATTGTTTACTCACATCTGCTGATACGTTTGGGGTGTATAATAATGACGATGCGCCATCAACATAAATTGTAACACAAAAACGGCACTGTGGAACCAAACCACAGTAATCATTAAAGGGCGCGCTTTCATTAGTTTACGTTGGCAACCTCAATCAAACCCGAAATACGAAACTATGGTTCTACCAGTGAACCTATTTAATTTTTTCTTTCTACTGAATAAAGCAATTTTTTTTCTTCAAAAAAAACGCTTCTGAAGGCTTTATTATGGTGGCTCATAACGTTAGACGGTTTCGTCTTCAAGGCGTATGAACAGATTTGAAATAGTCCAGATGGTTTGCAAAGCGTATTTACACTGAAAATAATTGGGTAAATGCAGTAAAATAGCCCAAGAAGCTATGTTTGAAAATGGGCTTGTTGGTTATAATAAATAAATCGTCGGCCTCAGCAGTTGCTGGATTCATGCTATAAAACGGTATTTCTTGTCTAAAAATCGTAAATTCTGCAAAACGTTTAGTTGCCTTGCAAAGAATTCAGACGGTTTATAAATGGTTCAGATGATTTCAAAAATTACAAACCGTATGGACGCTTTAGAAAGAGTACGAATTATTTACAAGCTGTATGAAATGATCTGAACTGTTTTAAAAAAGTTTAAACTATTTTGAAATAGTTAAAAAAGTTTAAAAAGCACATAGCCTTCGAACCAGAAGTGATCACCATCATTTTATTTATAGCCTCTATGCAACTTCATCAACATAGACGTAGATCAAAAGACTAGAGCAAAATTAGTTAGCTGTATAAAATTGTTGTTGACTATAACCTCAAAATTTTATTTTTACATTCATAATTAGATTGTGTTTATTATTTAAAATGATTTAAAACAAATAATATTTATTATTCAAGAAAAAAATTTTCTTTAATTATTTAAAGAAAATTCAACTGTTCGGTATTTATTAAAAATATTATCAACCATAAATGAACTGTAGATCTATGACCAATAGAGTGATCCAGCAATCCGGCTAGGATTTTCAAAGCCCACGAATGATTTCACAAAGAGTTCAGAAGTCTTGCAAAAGTTCACAGTGAGCCTATCTCCATGACGAAAATTGTACCGATCTTTGTGATTATGTCGATCTTTCACGTCTATGGAAGGGCGAGCCTTCAAAAGATCGATTTATTGTCGGTCAAAAGCGGACCCTAGAATTGTCGCGATATTTGCTCAAAGGTCAATAAATCAGCAATCGATCGACTCTTCTCTGTACCAGGGAAGGACTTGCCCGATCTATAAAGCTCTATTCACGGAACGATAACATCGGCTCATGATAATAACTAAAATTATTTATTGACATATATCATTGAACTGAAGCTGTTAAGTGATAGAAATATTTATTAGCACAGTTTTCTGATAATATCTGCTAATGAATACAGCCAAATGGTGGAGGTAAAATAATAATAATTGTTATCTTTTTTTTATATTTCCTTTTAATTATTTTGTGTAGGTATCACAAACGGCTTGTTTGTTAGTATACTGGCAGGTCAAGGTTGAAATAATTATCAAGCCAAAAGTACATGAAATTTTCATGGCACATTTGAAACGTAGCATGGATGAATAGACCAATGTCGTAACTTTTCAAATTTCGACACATGTGATAGATCGTCCCTTTTGTGTCCGGTAATGGAGATAGGTTCATTATTTCAAATTTGTTCGAACGGTTTGGAAAGCGTTCAGGCGTTTTAAAATGCAAAACACAAAACGTTCTGAGCCACTATACTTGATTGATTCTTTGAGCTATCTCAACCTCATTTTTGTCATATTACTTGCTCAAATTTCATCACATCAGAATAACAGTCAAGCAAGTCGTGATTTCTAATAATAAGTTCAACAATCGCCTAAGCTACTTCTTGTTGAATCGCTAAAGTGAAACTACTCTGCTGGGACCAAAATATTCAAAAGCGAGTGAAAACTATGATTTAAGCCATGACTAATACTTTTTCCTATGCTTTTATTTATATATTTCAAACATTTTCTCTACCTACAAAAATGAAATTTTTTTCAAATAAAAACTCATAAGTAATCAATAATCCACACAGCACTTACTTTCACTTTACTACCAAAATGGTGAATAGGAAGTGGCAGCTTTGTCCGGATGCCAAAATGGAAATTTAGTCAAGGCTATTTAAAAGTTCTGATGGTAATGACCAATCTATGCATCGAAAACAGAACTTCTATAACGGATTATGGGTAACACCTGGCACAAGAAGCATAAATAAATTTAAATGAAGTTTACTCACCAATAAAAATGGTTCGAGTTCCTTCTAATGTCAGACAGGTCATAAAATCCATCATAAACAACTTCCTAATTCTTTTTTTCAAGTTGTTAACCGTAGTTAATTAATGTGGCTCCAGCAGTCTAAAACAAGCATAATTCCCATCACATATAGAATAAAGTGTTTAAAAAGTTCGATCACTACCACCCATTCAAAAGATTAATTTGGAACTCAATAATTAGTTTTCCTATGCAACTGCGAAATGAGAAGCATGCGTCATTTACCTCTCCCAGTTGTGATTTTTGTGCAGAATAACTGATGGCTTGGTTAGCTGATAGCATAGAACACCTGGTGGGTTATTTATCCTTTATGATATGTATTTGGCGTCACAGAACCCATCCTACCTACAATACAACAAACATGTGGCTGGATAAATTTTGGCAATTGGTCTAATGCCATATTTTAATGTCTGGTGCACAATCCTCATGCAGTCAAATATTGTCGAGTATTGTAGAACTCACAAAGAAATATGAATTCAAATAATCAACTACCATAGAAACTATTTACCAACTAGTAAAATCTTTAGAAAATGTTTCACCTAGGTAAATTGAACAAAGGAAAGTCTGATGCTCTTGAATCAACCAACCTCTGAAGAACAGCACCTTCATCATGATAACAATAAAAATAATAAACAAACTTGAAAGAAAAACAGCAGTAATTGTCATTTTCATTATATTTTTTACCATAACAATTCAAATTAAAGATATTTTTTAATTAACTTAATTATTATTATAATAATTAATTATGTACAGGAAGTTAGGGTGGAGTGGTAGCTGTCACCTGTACAGCGGCCCACGTTCAGTGAGTGTGTAGTAGGCAGAAATGCAATTGACTCGAGCTAGCTCCAAGTTCGACAGACTAGACTGTTTGAGTAAGATTTGCAGTGTCGCAAGCCCGTGAGCTATACACAGCAAGGAGTTATCACAACTACCTCACTTTCCACTGATTTCCCATTCGGCAGAATAGCTGTACAGGGTCAAACCAACAGGTTGAACAATCGTTCCAGTATCACACGCCCGTAGGTCGTATGCAGTGTAAGTCGCTTGGACTGACCACCTTCTACTGACTACTGTTCTTGCTGCTGGCCAACTTGTCCAAGTTGCTGCTATTTAATTAATTGCTGTGTGCATGTATTTGTCTTGTTTGCTTGCTTGTTACTCGTTCTTGTTACTTGTTACTAGTTGCTTGTACTTTATCAAGTGTTGCTTGTAGTTATTTCTTTGCTGTGCAGAGAGAATCATCAAAAGGTGAGAGTGCCAGGTTAATTCTGCTTTATTATTTGATTACATGCAATTTTATACACAAATGACAGACAAAAGATTTGGCAGCAGTATGCGTAGACAGAAGAATAGACCCCGCCTACTGGCCTGATTGGCCCATAGAACAAAGTAGGCAGGCACACATTGAAAAATAGACAGTCTTCTGTTACGGTTGACTAAGCGGCAGCAATGTTTGTGTTTATAAAAATAAGAGTGAATACAAATATAAATGTGAATAAGGGTAGATAGTAATAGATAGTAAAATAGATAGTAAATGTACGTAATAATGTTTGTATCAGGGTCGACTGTGTGTGGGTCGATCCATTTCCCCAACAATTATTCATTTATTATTATTATTGCATTCACCACCAATTGATATTGTGCAGGATTTCACTGTGGGGGTCTGAGTGGGTAGCTCGGCCTACCTGCACAACCTCCCGAACTGTGATGGCAATCTATGTCTATCGCATGTGCAATACAACCCGCCCACAGGTCGACTAGTATCCTTGGGAGTGGTGCATGACCATCCTAGTTTACTGTCTAGCTGTCGGTTGCGTTAGCTATTTTAGTGTGCAAGCCAGAGGCCGAACTTTGAAGGGCGAACTAGTCAGAGCTAGGTTCGGCCAGCAGAGGTTCAGGCTGATCTGCTTATGTATTACTGCTCGAGTAATAGAGCTTTGTCGTACGAGCATGTACTAGCGCAGTTGAAGTTATTATTGTTAGAGAACAAAGAAACTTCTGAGAGTGTGCAAGCTGACTATGACTTTATTATCAAATGACATTCATATTTATATACATGGTTACATAATCATAAAATGGGTAAACAAAAGAAGCCACACCTAGCACAAACAATTGGCTAGAGTTTACCAATAAAAGTACAGTAGGAGTGTCTTGGGTAAATGCATGACTAGCCAAATAATAATCTATAAGAAAATGTACATAGAGCTGCCGGCTCTAAAGCGTATGCATATGTACAGGAATTTGCGTCTGGGTGGTAGCAACCTGTACCCACTCCCGACGTGTTCTACTGCTGCCCAAGTCTACTCACGATAATCTGCTATTATTGTCTGGAGAGCATCTACTGGTTTATGCAA
Organism: Cryptosula pallasiana; assembly: GCA_945261195.1. NCBI lineage: Eukaryota > Metazoa > Bryozoa > Gymnolaemata > Cheilostomatida > Cryptosulidae > Cryptosula > Cryptosula pallasiana. The sequence goes on from OX183136.1 coordinate 36,485,925, forward strand.
TTATGGGTGCGGCCGAATCTGGCGTGTACGTTTGCTGGCAGTGGACAATAATTATTTAATAATTATTGGCTGCGTCCGAACATGGTCATGTCCGACAATAATTGTGCTGCAATTATCGTTTAGTTTATAGTTTGTTGCGAACTGTGACTGGTGACAATACTCGTGCCGAGTTATTGTCTAGTTTATAGTTTGTTTCGAACTGTGGCTGCAGGCAAATAATTATGCTGGAATTATTGCAGTCGAATCTGGACTCAGTCGAGATCGACAATAACTTCACTGTAATTATTGCTATCTAGCTTGTTGGATTCCCTGAATCCGAATTTGATAAGAGCCGAACTATTAGGGCACTAGGCGTTGTGTTGTAATCCTCACCACAGTGATAGGGCGAACCGTTCTCACTTTCCACCTTAGCTTCGTGCTTGCTAACAGTCGGTCGGGTCAGCGCTTGTAGTTTTGGTGCTCCTAGCTGTGCTTGCTTCAGAGAGAGAGAATCATCTGAGAGTCAGGCTAACTCTGATTTTTATTATCACAACACAGATATTTATACAGGGAAGGCGGGTACAAGTTACTTAACCACACCTAGTAAAAATATTGGTACAAGCCACGCCTTGCCCTTACATCAGCACCCAAATCGTAATAATTAAACACGTGGAAAAAATATAGTAAGTTGTAGTAAATAATTATTTGGTACAAGGTAGAACGCACTAAATGGTATCGTAGGCACATGTAAACAATAGAACCTTGCACAGACATAGACAGTGTGTAGCGAGTAGACATAAATGTAGACAGTGAGTTATTTCGGAGATAAAAGCTTAACTCGTAAACAAAGGAAATAGAACAATGAGATACAAGCTCAGTCGGTAATTGCGAGAGAGTGTCTTACTGAGTAGATAATAATAATAAAATAGGAGAAGGTACTGGCGTCCCTCTCACATAGAACTGAACAGGATGTAGACTAGGTAGACTAGGTAAGTGTTACATAGAACTGTCGATGACAACGTTAGCATAGAACTGTCACAATAGAAATGTCAACAAGATGGCGCCGTCCTTCACAATATTATTATTTAGCCATTATTGTACAGGAAAAATGGCGCAGCTTCCTGTGGCAACCTACAAACATAGCAACGAGTAGATAGAACTGTATACATGACTAAATCATTATAAACTTTCTTTGTGTAGCTCAGCTCATACCACTGAGGCTATGTCGCATACATGTTAAGGCACTCTTTGTTAGCCACCCTCTATCCCATATTGTAATAAGTCTAGCCCTATACAAAGGGAGTTATGTAACGTTTTTATATAAATAGAGCAGCTGGGCTCCACACTAATCAGTGTTACCTTGGATGCGCAGCTGACTCTTTGTTAGCAAAAAAAATAAAAGCCAGTTTACACTCTCTCAAGATTATCTTGAACTTCTATCAGACTACACACAAGACTAGACAGCTCTACCACTCCAAGAGACAACTGCTTTAACGACCTTTCGGTCCAAAAGCCTTAAGTTGCCTAAGGAGTGGCAGACAGACAGAGCCTACCTGGCAGGCATTGCCTATCCAGCCTACTTTAGCAGGCATGCTAAAGCATAGGCAGTGAAACAGACGGCCTGACCAGTAGTGCTGACTACGGGAGTAGACAACTCTGACTTCCTAGGGAAGTGCAGGTGTGCTACCGAGGTAACTGGGCGCGTTACCAGAAAATCCTGCACACTGGTGGCAGCAGTGGGATCTGCGAATCCCCTGGAAAAGAACCCCTAGGACAAAGACAGAGTAGGACGACTACCATGACTAGCAGACGAGCCATGAGTGTGGACAGAGACCCTGCCACAAGGATCATTGGACAGTTGGCCAACATCATGGAAAAGATAACAGACGCTCCCCCACGAGCGACCCCTTTCAAAGCCCCGACATACGATGGTACTGGAGACATCCAGTATTTCCTCCAGAGGTTTCAGGAGGTGTCGGAAGCCAATGATTGGGCGCCGGCCACAGCCATCATTTACTTGAGGCAGTCACTACAGGGGAAGGCGCAGCAATGTGGACGTGGAGAAACGATCTGGGCAATAATGGATTCTCTAAAGGCTAGCTTCGGGCTAACTCGCCGAGAGGCCAGAGCCAGGCTATCAGGGTACCGAAAGGAACCCAGCCACACTCTTAGAGAACACGTCCTAGCCATTGAAGCGCTAGTAGAGGCCGCCCACGAGGACTCCCCTCGAGCCATGAGAAACGAGTATGCCTTGGAACATTTCCAGAACACGTTGGGAAACGCCTACCTACAAAGGCATCTCTTAGCTATACAGCCAACCTCCTTGGAGGCGGCAGTGAAGGCAGGTAACGAATACCTGCAGATCCAGCCGACATACACGGGCCCTAAGGTTCGAAATGTCGAGACAGAACAGAGAGAGGAGGAGTGCAGACAGGTAGAGGCCAAGAGGACGACCCCTGGGGTAGAAGCCCACCTGGAAACCTTAGCCAAGGCACTCAGCGAACTGACCAAGCAAGTGGCCACCCTCAAGACCACCCAGCCAGACAGTACACCCATCCGACCGCCCAAAAGGGTAGTCAAGTGTTGGAAGTGCCAGAGGCTAGGGCACACTCAGAGAGAGTGCCAAGAGGGTTCCTGGTTCAATCACCAGGGAAACGCCGCCAGCCCGCAGCAGTAGGGAAACCTACTGGCTGCAGAAGGGCACCCAGAAACAAACCGGCAGCAAGGTCTGAAAGACAGACCCAGGATGGGTGGCGAGAAATTAGGCGTCCAGCCTATCACCCGCCCATACCACAGCCAGTGTCGGTGCAGACACAAAACAGGTTTACCCACCTGTCTGCCCTGGACGACGACTCATCAGACGATGAGGAGATACGGCCACCACCTACCAAGACACACACCGGGAGAGAGAGACCGCGAAAGCAGTGGCGCAAAGAGGTGCAGACTCCTGTTCCATACAGGAGAGAGCCCCTAGTGCTGCCCGAACTGCCTACGGAGACTACTCCCCTGGCCTCGTGTGTGGAACAGATGGCGCGGCCCTACAAGTCCAGTTACTATCTACCAGGCAAGGTAGAAGGGAAGACAGTGACGTACCTGATAGATACTGGTTGTAACACCAATCTGCTTTCCAAGAGTGTGTACGACAAGCTACCAGACAGATGGAAAGCCACGCTGCAAGAGTATGACTCCCATGGTTTAATGGCAGATGGGACTAAACTCCCCTTCTACGGTCTACTCAGCATCTCAGGGCGAGTACGGTCTGTGGCGTACACCGAGACGTTCGTCGTCACCCAGATTAGCGAAGACGTGATCCTCGGGATGCCGTTCTTGGCCAATCAGAAGTGCCACATGGGTTTTGACCAGCCAGTGCTGGTCATGCAGGACAAGGAACTGGTATGCACTGACCGTTATGGCAGGGCACTAGTCTCCAAGGTCCAGGTACTTCGGAACACAGAGATTCCCCCACAGACAGAGGCTACTATTCCGTGCCATCTAGCCGCACAGAGCTACTGTCCACAGGGTGTAATCCAGAGTCTGCCAGGAGACCTACCCCTGGCTACAAGCATCAACTCTCCAGATGAGCAAGGACGAGTGCTGGTCCGATGCCTCAACCCTACCCCGAATGCGATATGCCTACCCGCTGGCAAGGTTATCGGGACATTCACGGGAGTAGAGGCCGATGAGGTACAGCAGACCACATCTGGGAGTCAGACTGACGCAGGGTCAGCGAGTTCAGCGGTGCCTGATCACCTGGTTGAACTGTACGAGCAGGCGTGCACAGGGTGCAGAGACGAGCGACAGAGGAAGCTGTTAAAGGGATTGCTCAAGAAGTACGAGGCCGTATTCAGCAGAAATAGCGGGGATATTGGCCGTACTGATCTTGTAGAGCACTCGATTCCCGTTGCTGAAGGCACTAGACCGGTTCGGTTGCCCCCACACAGGCTTGGGCCTGAAAAGGAGGCTGAGGCCGAGCGGCAAGTGAAAGACCTGCTGGAGAAGGGGTTGATTGAGCCCGCAGACGGCGCATGGAGCTCCCCTGTAGTACTGGTGCGCAAGAAAGATCAGACATGGCGGTTCTGCATTGACTACCGGAGGCTGAACGACGTCACCAGGCAGGACGCCTATCCTATACCCAGGATAGATGAGTCCCTCGACGCCCTGGCCGGCAGCAAGTTCTTTAGCACTCTGCACTTGACCAGTGGTTATTGGCAAGTCCCTCTAGATGCAGACGCCAAGGAGAAGTCGGCCTTCATCACCAGGAGTGGACTGTGGCGTTGGAAGGTGCTGCCCTTCGGGCTGACCTCAGCCCCCGCCACGTTTCAGCGTTTGATGGAACGTGTGCTGCAAGGGCTGCACTGGAAAACGCTGCTGCTCTATCTGGACGATGTGATAGTCATCGCCCCCGACTTTGAGACACACCTGCAACGGCTAGGAGAGGTGTTAAGTAGGCTGCAACAGGCCAACCTGAAGGTCAAGCCGTCCAAGTGCGAACTGCTGCAACAACGGGTCAAGTACCTGGGGCATGTAGTGAGTGCGGAGGGCGTAGCCACTGACCCTGAAAAGGTGCGGGCCGTAGCCGAATGGACACCCCCTAGAGACATCAAAGGACTGCAAGCCTTCCTCGGTACAGCAGGGTACTACAGGCAATATCTGCCTGGGTACGCCACTACTGCTAAGCCCCTGACTGTCCTAACCAGCAAGGACACCCCATGGAAATGGGAGAAGGAAGAGCAGGCTGCCTTTGAGCAACTCAAGCAGGGACTCGTCCAAGCACCAGTACTAGGCTACCCTGACCCAGCCAAAACCTATATCCTGGATACGGACGCCAGTGCCGTAGGAATAGGGGCAGTCCTGTCACAGGTACAGGACGGTCAGGAGAGGGTCATTGCTTACTACAGCAAAACCCTGGCACCCGCCGAGAGGAACTACTGCGTGACTCGACGCGAGCTTCTGGCTGTCGTTAAGGCAGTCAAGCACTTTAGGCCGTATCTTTATGGCCGAGAGTTCAAGCTCCGCACCGACCACGCATCCTTGAGGTGGCTATGCCGACGGAAGGAGCCGTCAAACCAGATAGCGAGGTGGCTGGAGATTCTCGCCGAGTTTGTGTACAAACTCGAGCACAGGGCTGGCAAACAGCATGGGAATGCAGATGGGTTAAGCAGGCGTGAGCCTTGTATGGACTGCCGACAGTGCAGTGCCATAGAGCAGCGCGACGGTGGGCCGACCCATGCTGAACTTGCCAGTGCCCCTGGATCAGAACTCCAGTTAGCGAGGCCTCCTATCTCGGAAGACGTGCTACCAGGACCGCAACAAGTCACACCGGCACCGCAAGAAAGCCAAGAAACTGAGGCCAACCCCTCAGGGCTGTGTGTAGTCACCAGCATGGAGTTGGTGGAACAACAACGTACAGGGCAGAATCCAGTTGCCCGGATGTACGAGGAAGTTAGAGGCGGCCGGCCGGTGACCAAGAGAGAGCTGGAAGAAGGCAGCAGAGAGCTGCGAGCTTTGTACAGTCGTAGGGAGGCTTTGGCAATACAGCCTGATGGCACCTTGACCATGCAGATAGCTCCCAAAGGCCGACCCCGGCAGTGTGTGGTCTGCCCGGCCTCGCGGCGCCGACAGATAATATGGGACACACATGGGTTAAGCCATGCTGGCATAAACCGTACCAAAGGCCGAATACAGCTCAACTGGTACTGGCCAGGGATGTCTGCAGAGGTGAGGCGGCTTGTCAAGTCCTGCGGGGTCTGCCAAGTAGCAAAGAAGGGGGGAATCCAGCCTACCCAGGAAAGGCAACGGTTGTTTGCCGGCAGACCTTTTCAGAAGGTAGCCGTAGACCTGGTGGGACCTCTCCCAGAGACCCGGCGAAAAAACAAATGGATCCTGGTGCTGTCGGACCACTTTACCCGGTGGCAAGACGCCATCGCCATCCCGGACGCCACAGCACCCACGGTCGCCACCACGCTAGATGAAAGGGTATTTTGTTACTGGGGCCTACCTGAAGAGCTCCACACCGACCAAGGGGCACAGTTCGAATCCAGATTGATGGCCGAACTGTGTGCCCTATGGAACGTACAGAAGACCCGTACCACTCCGTATCACCCACAAGGTAACGGAGTGGTGGAGAGGCAGAACCGGACGCTGGGGGACTCGCTGAGGACGCTCCTGCTAAGGCGTGGACAGGAGGAGTGGGACCTGCTGCTGCCCCAGGTAATGAGGGCCTTTCGCGGCACCCCACACTCCGCCACTGGAGAAACCCCCAACTACCTTATGTTGGGCAGGGAAGTAAGGCTACCCGACCAGCTGGACGGTAGGCCCGCACCCCTGGATAACCAGTTGGTAACAGAATACGCCCTGCAGATGCAAGAGGACCTCCAGGTGGCGCACGAACTGCTAAGAGAACAACAAGCCAAAATCCGGCAGGAGGATACCGAGGAGCCCCTACTGTTCGCCCCAGACGACCTGGTGGTCGTAGAAAACAAGCGGCGAGTGAAGGGCTGCAACCCTAAGCTCCAACCCAGCTTCGTGGGGCCGTATCGGATAGTAGAGGCATACCCGAATCATACATATCAGATAGAGAAGGACGGGCAGGTGACAACTCAGAACGAACGGCGGCTAAAAGAATACCGCCCGTGCCTTGAGCCGGCCGGAAGGGCACCTGCCAACAGGGAGGCCGCCCTTCGCCCTAACATGAAGGGGGCAGTTCGAAGAAGAGGGCGTCCACCCATGCCTGATATACGCCAGCCACCAGAGCCAGCCGTGCACCCACCGGAGCCAAGAAATATGCCTGAAAGAGGAGACATAGCCCAGCCAAACCTGCAAGCCCTGGAGCGCCAGCTAGGTCAATTGCCAGCACTACTGGAGCAGGCAACAAGACCAGCCGAACCTCAGAGGCCAGCAAACAGGGGCTGGGAGACAGTCCCAGAAGTACGGCCAAGACTGAGTAGACAGGAGCAATGGGAGAGGGACAGGGAGTGGCCAGCCTTGCCAGACACCAGCGAGCCTAGCCCACCACCCACTCCAGCTCCCATCGAACCACCACCAACTGAACCACCTGTTGAACCCATCGAAAGGGCCGAGGAGCAAGCCACTAGTGCAGAGCCAGCTTTAACAGGCAGGCCTAGGAGAACCACTAGACCACCCTCAAAGTTAGCCGATTATCAGTGCTACTCGATGGCCAACAACGAGTTCGATAATCAAGGTTGTTCTCAACAACAACCAGCCACAATGAATAAATATTCCCTACCCTCTGAACGCAGTAACACTCCAAAAGATTTAATACTGGAGTTAAAACAGTGTTCTGGAGACGAAGGCATACCAAATTCGCTGGCAGAGGCAAAAAATTATTGGAAACAAATGGCAAATCAAAACCGAGAAAGAAATAATTATAAACTTACCCCAGACGACAAAACATCATGTCGATCGGGAAAGCAGTTTGAGAGAGAAGACAACACCGCAGGTAGCTCTATTACTAGAGCCAGCGGCGAGCGCTCTATGATTGGTGAAGCGCCCCCGGGGTACGATCCACCGCACACAGAGACCGCTGTGAAAAAACAAGCAACAGTCACGTGGCCAAGTGACGTACCAGAAGGGAGCTCCAATCACGCAAGCGGTTGGACCACTGAGCGGCAACTTTCGCCCAAACGAGGCAAGTTGCTGCCAGTTGTAACTACACGTTTGCCTGAAGCACACACACTACCTTCTCTCTCCACCGAACAGTTGCTCATCATCGCAAACACAGCTTTAGAGAAAATGAAGGAGCAGCAAGAAAGCCAAGCAGAGCTCTCCATCACCGAGGATCCAGCAGCAGAAGAGCAAGTGATAGGTGAGCAATTTTTGATGGAGGTTGCCAGCGAGCTGGAAAAGCGGCAACCACTCTGTGTAAACAGAGTGCCTACTAAGGAGGAGATGCTGCGAAAGAGAGAAATGCAAACAGAGCCAGTGCGAATAAATAAAATATTTATTGCAGATGACAAGCACATGGAAACAACACCAAAGAAAGAAAAGTCGGAGGCCGAACTGCAGCTAAACGATGAGGCATTGGTGAAAACCGCCTGGCTATCAGCTCAGACGCTGACAACGCTAAATAACATCGTTACGCAAACAGACGACGGCCAGGACTTATGGAAATGCATGGAGTGTGGGTACACTAACGCTCGCAAGAGAGTTATGTACCACGCTCATCAGCATTACTCTTTCTATTTCTGTACCTGCGGCAAGAAGCCCAGCTCGAGGGATGCAGCTAGACGACATGTCACGAAGCAAAACAAGGCAGTGGCACATGGAGGAAGGGCTGCACCCCTCTTCGAAGTCGACGCAGACTCATATGCAGACTTCGCACGTTTTATGACGTGGCCAAACCCACCTCCATTTGGACGGCCGCAGCCAATACTAAAGAATGGCGCCACAGCCTCCATCCCTGTCAAGCGAAATAAAGACACAATGCAGCAACTGGGAGAGCCCCTACGGGCGAGTAGCCCTGACAAGCCAACCAAACACAGCACCAATAGCCAGAGCAAAGACAAGGCAGTGCCCAGGCCAACGCTGTCAGCACCCCCACGGAGATGGGAGGAAGCAGTTACAAGCAGAAAGAGCAGGCAGCATACCAGCCTGGACAGGTCGGAAGACCTAAGGAGCAAGGGGCACAGACAGGTGACATATCAGGAGCCCGATGCCAAGCGCCGAAAGGAGGTCTCCCCTCTAACCCTCAAGTCAACAATAACGTACACCAAAATCCCTAAAAGAACCTACCACCACCAACAACGTAGGCAAGAAGAGGAGCAAAGGCTAAAGAGAAAGAGGGCCGAACTGGACACGCTGACGACGGAGGCTTACAAGCTCCTACAGCGGACACAAGAGGTAAAGCGACAGATCAGAGAGATCGAGGGCGAACTAAAGCGAAATTAACGCTAGCCACTTACCTTGGCACTTACCTGTATATAGACGGTTTATGTATATCGGTTACCCGCTAGTAGTTCTATGCATACTTAGTTCTATCTAACCACATTACCTACTCTTATATTTTATATATTTTATTCTAGTAAACAAATCGATACATTTTTGCCTGTTGACAATATATATAGGCAGGCCACAGTCATCTTTCCCTGTATGTCTTGTATTGGTCCCCGACGTCGACCAATGGAGGGGGCTGTGTACAGGAAAAATGGCGCAGCTTCCTGTGGCAACCTACAAACATAGCAACGAGTAGATAGAACTGTATACATGACTAAATCATTATAAACTTTCTTTGTGTAGCTCAGCTCATACCACTGAGGCTATGTCGCATACATGTTAAGGCACTCTTTGTTAGCCACCCTCTATCCCATATTGTAATAAGTCTAGCCCTATACAAAGGGAGTTATGTAACGTTTTTATATAAATAGAGCAGCTGGGCTCCACACTAATCAGTGTTACCTTGGATGCGCAGCTGACTCTTTGTTTGCAAAAAAAATAAAAGCCAGTTTACACTCTCTCAAGATTATCTTGAACTTCTATCAGACTACACACAAGACTAGACAGCTCTACCACTCCAAGAGACAACTGCTTTAACGACCTTTCGGTCCAAAAGCCTTAAGTTGCCTAAGGAGTGGCAGACAGACAGAGCCTACCTGGCAGGCATTGCCTATCCAGCCTACTTTAGCAGGCATGCTAAAGCATAGGCAGTGAAACAGACGGCCTGACCAGTAGTGCTGACTACGGGAGTAGACAACTCTGACTTCCTAGGGAAGTGCAGGTGTGCTACCGAGGTAACTGGGCGCGTTACCAGAAAATCCTGCACATTATTATTACTTAATCAAGAATCATTGCTGTGAATTAATAATAAATAAGTTAAACAGTAAATAATAGCTATGCTGCTATAACTTAAATGATAATTGTTAATTAATAATAATTATTATAATAATAACTATTTATAACACTATCATTAATAATCATTATTATATTAATTAAATATAATAATTAATAATAGTAATAGAGCTATAATAATATTAAGTTATTATTTACATTATTATTGCATTCATTGATTGTTGTTATTGGTTAAAATAACAATAATAATAATAGTAGTAGTATACACCGACCATCATCATAATAATAATAATAATCGATGACAACAACAACAATAGATAATTAATAATAATAAATAATATTTATCAATTTCAAACAATGTTTTTGTCAGTGATGATGATTATTATCATGATGATGATGATGTTATTATTATTTGTTGCTCTTTGTATTTTCTTCTTTTCTTTGTTTTTTGTTGTACTATTTATTATTATATTTATTATTATATTATTATTATCAATAAATTATTATTATTAATAAATAATAATATATAATAATAATATACTAATATCAATAAATAATAATAAATTAATAAGATAATGAATAATAATAATTATTATAATAATAATAATAATTATAATAATCATGAACTACGACTACTACTACTATTATTATTATTATTATTATTATTATTTATAATAATAAATAAATTTAATAATAATTATTATAATAATCAAATTCAATCTGTTTATTATTTATTATCTACTACTTAGTAATGTTACTAATTTTTGACAGCAACTTTATGTTGTTTATGTTTTGGTAACTTTGAAACAATTCATGGACACTGAAAATAATGTTGCTATTATTATATATTATTATTACTATTAATTCTCTATCCTCTTCTTGTAGTAATTATTTTATAACTTCTGCTTCCAAATTACAAGCCATAGAGCCTAGATGGGATTATACCGAATGCTAAGGGTTATCTTTATAACAACCCATGCAATCCCCGCAACTTATGCAAACACAGAAAAAGACTATAATACCGTGTTTGTTTTCAAGTTGTTTACAGGCAATTTTGACCAAAAAATATTTTGACTTATTGATTTTTGCCATCAGCAAAGAGGAGAGATAAAAAATAAATTATAAAATTGCAATTCAGAATAGATTCCACAAATAGATTTGAAAAAAAGAGGTTAAATAAATGACGCACTGACAATGTCAATTAGTGAGCCGAATCGTCATTTCCGCCAAAGGTTTTGCGAGCGGCTGTACCGCGTGTATGTTTTTGTAGTAAGAATAGAGCTGTAACCTCTTGTTTGTGGGAAGATATGTAGCTAGTTAAGAAGTAGAAGAAGTGCCAGGTGAGTTGAGAAAATAGCCAAAGGTGTGCGACACCCTTATTTATATATCATTACTTTGATAATAAAAGCCAGTTGTCAGTCAACTGAAATTGTCTGCTCATTTTTCAAACCGGAAATCCCCCAGTTGCCCGTGGTAGTGACCCTGTAGGGAGAGATACGCTAATGAGGCTAATGCTTGGTCTCTAAGACCACAAACTGCGATAGATAAAGCTAGGGACTTTCTAACTTCATCGTCATTACCTAGAGCTACTGATCTACTTAATTTCTCTACCCTATGGTAATATTCTACCTCATCCTCACCACTCAACTGTTTAGCACTAACAAATTTGTTTGTTTTAATGTAGTTTGACTCCTCACGCTGATAAATACCTTGTAATGCTGTAATAGCACCATCAAAAGTAGCTGTGGCGGCACTATAGTCAAATCCTACTGAACTCAAGGCTTTCATGCCTTCGCTACCTATGGCATGAAGTAAGGCTAACAACGTTATTCTACCTCTAAATTTAGGTTGTGCATTACCCTCTACATTTTCAGTACCTAATTTTACTACCGTCATCTCAACACATATTCTGTACCTAGCTAACCAGTCAGAAAAACACGCAGACATGTCACCTTCGCTAGGGTCATGTTTCAATCTAGGAAATGAATTAAAATCAAAGCCTGATAAAGATGCCATGATTATGATAAGCACTTAACCACAATATATTACACAAATTATTTTTACCAATTTACTAACACACACTGTCCCCGAGAGCACTATACAATAACACCACACAACAATAACACTGTAAATAAACACTACACAATACAGTAACACCACTACTGACAACCCAAAATAATAATTTAATATTAATTAATAATTAAATATTAACTGACACTAATACAGTAACACCACGAGCACAATATTAATATAATATAATCACAGAACAACACAGTTAATCACACACACTCGTAATGGTTCACAGATAATTGACAATTCTGAGCACTCAACACGGTTTAGGTAAGCACTGCCTACGACGCCATGTAGAATTAGCACAGGGAACTTACCTAAAGCTAGTCACGATCAATAGAGAACGTCTTCAATCATCAACTCGCCTTATATACTCTGGGTCATCCGGGTACTAAGTCACGTGATCCTCTTAGCCAGTCCCTGATGGTTTCCGGCATACACTACAGAACTTAATCTATACAGATTATACAACACCCTGGACTTTGACCCTTCATTAGTCCAAATTTAGAGCAACTTTGTCATACAAAAAAAATATCACTGCTTGTAGCAGGATGTTTTGTTTAATTTCCCCAACGAATTATTGAGATATGAATTTTCAGTAAAAAGTTATGATTTATTTTCTAAACCCTAGTATTTCGGCGTAATGATATTTTATATAAAATTTTGACCGGAAACAGCTTTGTTTGTAACCCAAAAGCCGTTGCACGTGCGTTTTATACTGCGCAATGATTGGCGTATCTCTCTATACAGGGTCACTAGATTGATGATGCTCTTTTTCTGAAATACCGGTGTGGCCAGTATGAGAGGTGATGATTGCCATTGGTTGATTTCAAGTTCAGTGATTCCATTTAGTATCTTTCCATGTTGCAAATTCCAAAATTCAATTGAAGACTAAAAGTGTTGTTATCGTACACGCAGATTAGCAGTAAATGTAGGTGTAAATACCATGGACGTAGTATTTCTGGACTAAGGACTTTTTTGACCGGAAGAAACCCCCGTGCATTTGTCCGCCATGTTGTATGAGGGAGTTTTTGCAAGCACCAGTGATTGACGATGGTTAGATCATGATTTGCATTTGCCAAATGCAAATCATGATCTAGTTATGATTTGGATACCAAAACAATCGTATTAAATGCCCAGACAAGAGTTCTCACTAGTGAAAATATTTTTTTCATGGTGTTTGCCTAAAGGTCTATGCACACGAGCCGTTTTTTGTTCCAGTTCTGTTTCCATTGGCAGTAAATTGGGAATCGGCAAGCACGGTACCGCGCAGATATGGTGTAATTTAGCGGGCCGTTAGCATTTTGACATGTTGAATATTTTTCCCACTCCGCTCCCCGTTTTCATAGAATCCTTTGCTGTGATTGGTTAATTATTATCAAACAGCGAGTTGACTTATAACTTTTGTGGGATTGCTAAGCTACTGCAACTTGAAGTAAATATTTTTTATTTGACATTTATTTTCTAATTCTACTATGTCTTGGGCCAGTGATGAGGAGTGTACTGTACCAACCTCAATTTCTTGGCAAGAGCTCCTTATTGAGTGTGTGAAATGCAGGCCAGCATTGTTCGACAAGCATAACCGGGACTACAACGACACCAGGGGGGTGAAGAGGAACTTGTGGCTTGACGTGTCCAAGACTTTAATTGAGGCTGGTCATGTCCAGCTCAAAGATGTTGAAACATGTAAGTTTCCAATGCAGCTGTTTTAATTTTTATGCAATGTTACCACCTAAAAAAAGGTAATGGTGACCTCAGTGAATAAAATTATCATTTTTTATAGATATAAGTTAAAAAAATAACCATGGAATTTTCAAATAAATTAAAGTAATAATTTATTATTAAATATTATTATTATAATAATTATTGCTACTCACATTGGTAGTAGTTTTTGTTTTATTATTATTCATCAATTATTTTATCAATTCCTATTATGATTTATTATTATTATGATAGTTGCAGCAATATTAAATGATTATTATTTTAAATGGTTTTTATTAAAGGTAATCAGCCATTATTATCACAATTTATTATTTTTTTATTTGCATAATAATAAGCCATTAATAATAATAATAATAATAATAAAAACAACCTACTCTGGGGTTTTTCCTTTTAAAAAATTGTTAAAATTCTCAGAATGTAATTTTTTTTCATTTTTGCAGATTTTTGTTAACACCGTAGTAATAATATTTGTAGCAATAACAGTTATTACACAAAACTATTATTTACTTCTTGTCACTTATTTATATAATTATATTTGGTCAAAGGTGATACAATATAAAAATTTTCCTACAATTGCTTAATTATTATCACTTAATTATCCCCACCCTTTGATTGCCTTTTCCTTGTCATGATTGTTACCTAATTTTTTTTTACCACCGAAATAAACAAATAAGATTTTATTGTATACAACTATATTTTTCTGCATCTCACTTTTGAGCTCAAGCAATACTTTTTGATCTCATAAAAACAAGACATACATTCAAGTCTGTATTTTGATCATTGTGTATTTGAGTCATCTTTAAAAGACTACCACACTTGCCTTGATTATGCAACTTCAGCTAAAGTGGTAGTCAAAACACTGTAATAATATGCTCCGCCACAAAATTGCTTTACATGATCGTGTTAAGCTTTGAGTTCCATTACCAAGGTTATGTCTGTAACTATGTACAGTTTTGAAGATCTGACAGAAGGAACTATAAGATCTGTCTGTCATGTGTTGATATGTACGTAGTATTAGTAAATGTATGTAATTAATGATGTATGAGTACATAGGAATACATAGTAGGTGTATCATTGAACCATTTCAGTTACGTTATAAACAATTTTTTATATTTTGTACATGCAATCCAAGTGCAGTTTGTTTTTAATTGAACAATTAAAACATCATCTGATGATGTGACCATGTTTTTAAAGCTAAAACACTAGCTACATGTATTTTGCTTGTATTTATCTCAGCACCAGAGTCTTGTCAAGCAAAATGGGAGTCTATTCGGGACTCCTTCAAGAGGAATGTTGTTAAACGAGAGGCAGCGATGAGGTCTGGCGCCTCTGGAAAAAACCTTCCAACCAAATACGTTTACTATGACATCATGGAGTGGTTAAACCATGTCAACAAAAAGAGATCGTAAGTTTGTACTTTTATCAAATTGTGTTGTTGTTTGTGGTGGATTCAAAATACATTTTTGTAAATCTTAGATATCTAAAATTTGCACCTGAGCAAAGTTACTTAATACTCAAGAGAAACTGGTTTTAAACTCCTTCTATAAATCTGACTGTTTTATATTTATGCAATGATCTGATCTAAACCCATTTAATCAACTGAACTTTTTGTAAACCCATTTCATTTTACTAAAATGTTATGAAATTTTTAATTATGTTTATGTAGATCCACTACCAATCTGAGCAATGTTGTTGAAGCAGTATCTCTACCAAGTACTTCTGGAGAAGACACTGCCAGCACCAGCAGTGTTCGATTAGAAGCCTTACCAGACACCATCACCATGGAACCACCAATAGTTTCAAAGAGTTCAGCGAAAAAGAGAAGAAAGTTGATAGACGATAATGACGATTTGGAAAACGTTTTAATGGCACAAATGAAATCAACTGGTCACATGATTAGTAAAATACACGAGCAGTCAACTGAGAAGCCTCAACTTAGAGATGCTGATGAGCTGTTTGGTGAGCTGGTTGCATCATCTTTAAGAAAAATCCCCAACGGTTTGGCAAAGGAGCGATTAAAGATTGCTATCCAGCAGCAAATACTGGAAACAAAGTTTGCTAATGAAATTTCTCCATAACTTGGTGCGCAGACTATTATTAATTAGACAATCATCTAGTTTGTAACAATTTTAATTACAAATCAGTATATTTTTTAGCCCTTGATTTAACATTATAATCAGTTTATATTAAGTCTTTTGGAATCATCTAGTTTGTACCAATTTTAATTACAAATCAGTATATTTTTTAGCCCTTGATTTAACATTATAATCAGTTTATATTAACTCTTTTGGAATCATCTAGTTTGTACCAATTTTAATTACAAATCAGTATATTTTTTAGCCCTTGATTTAACATTATAATCAGTTTATATTAACTCTTTTGGAATCATCTAGTTTGTACCAATTTTAATTACAAATCAGTATATTTTTTAGCCCTTGATTTAACATTATAATCAGTTTATATTAACTCTTTTGGAATCATCTAGTTTGTACCAATTTTAATTACAAATCAGTATATTTTTTAGCCCTTGATTTAACATTATAATCAGTTTACTCCAAGTCAGTCACTTTATTATTTCGCTACAAATTAATTTCAATTTTTATAACCAATACTCATGTGCCATCAGATAGTACAACATTGTATATTTCAAATAAATTTCAACTGAAAAAATACAGTTTTCTAATTAATCTACAGCCTATTTAATCTACGGTTAACATAATCATACTGCCATGGCACAGCACCTTCGTTCACAAAATACTCAGTAAGTTGTTGTCTAGCAACAGATGCATCTACAGAGGCATTTTTGCTGCGTGTCGGGTATACTTGAGGTAGTTGAGCCATATCAGTCCTCCATTCACCAGTTGCACCAGATTCTAGTGTTCCATTTATGGCGTCAGTTGACCCAGGAGGTAGATAGGACTTATCTTCTTGAACGCAAAGATAGTTGTGGAGAACACAAGCAGCAGCAACCATTTTTTCGACATTCTCTGGCTTTCCAATTATTGGACCTTTGATGAACTGCCAGCGCTGAGTCAAGATTCCTGAAAGTGCACGAGCAAACAATAAAACAAACAAGTAATTTATGGATTTCAAAATATGCTACTTGTTGCATATTGGCCTCAATATCCACTGGAGGCTTTTCTTAGGTTTTCAATTTTTATATCGAGTTGTTTGTAGTTTGTAGTTAAAACTGAGGTTTAGAGAATGAACTTACTTTGGTGTATAAACATTGCATGTTATATGTTTACCACTAAGCAAAAATTGGTGAAAAGTTCCCCAGAATTAAAATATCATACAGGCAATTGATCGAAGTGAAAATCAATCATACCAAATGCATTCTCTATAACTCTTCTTGCTCTGGAAAGGCGATAATTGTATATCCTTTTATTGATGTGGTCCTTGGCATCTCTTCCAGGAAATGGTCGCATAAGAAATTTCTTCAATGGGAATGCTTCATCCCCAAGAAAGAAAAATGGCAGTTTCCTGCCATTTACTTCCTCACTGTCTGGAAATTTGAGCTGGCCTACCAAAAATCACTCAATTGCAACATGAAAGTTTTATATGTGAGTCCAAGGCATTACAATTAAAAAATACAAGAAAATTTTCCCAGGAACGAACACAGATGCACTCGGAATGACTGTTCTCTATGCGTTAACCCAATTTTAATTTTTTACTTGAAATTGGTTCTACAAACTGTCAAAATTATTTATAAAACATAATTTAGAAGTTTAATGGTCTATAAGTCACTAGTTGTAACTTTCTGGACACAACAACTATTTACATGCAGCCTAGAAAAAATGTCGATAATTTTCTCAAGTAAACATAAAACTCCTTTGTAGGTGTTCAAGCTTGTCAAGCTTGTCAACGTTTGTTCCAAACTTGAACATCTATGACAAATTGGCTCAAACTATTCCTTTTCTATAGTTTCTCCTATCTCTGGGGATAAAAATAGATGTTAAATAATCAATCATCAGGTGATTTGCAACACTGCAGGTTGTTTTTTATAAATAGCACATACCTGTGGTAATTTGATGGTTGAATTTGGAGCTTTCAAAAACACCGCCATCACTCTCACTTCCAAAGTGGCCCACATCGATCACAAGAAAACGATACCGACTGTCAGCAACGGCCATGAGATTCAGTGAATGAACTTTTTTATATGAGAAATACTCAGAACCTGCTCCTCGAGGCTTTTGAATAATAACATGTTTGCCATCGATGGCTCCCAAGCAATTGGGGAAGTTCCACAGGTCCAAGAATCTAGATAAAATGATAAACAGGTTCAATGACGTTTCTTTATCATACCTTCCATCAACTGTTGCTATTCCTACGACTAGTGAGCAATCGAAGATGTTGAAATTTAGTCAAATGAATTGATTGATTGAATTGATTCCTAACTTCCCAGTAATACAAAACATATTTATACATACATACAATTACAATGAAAAATAATCTACTGGGCAATCTTGTGAGAGAAGATAGAGAATTGCTGTAATGATTAAAACTAAGAGCTTGTAAGAGCAATATCCTATCACGTAGTGAAACTTGCTGCTTCTTCAACGATAAAGCTGCTGTTTGCTTGGATAAGCTAAAAATGATTGGCATGGATCAAACTAATAATGCAACTTTTCAACTAAATACAGGTACACCTATATGTGCAGAATGCAACATAATACGCATTGAAAGGGCAAGTTATGCTACACAGTAAACCACTAATCTGTTTTTCACATGATCACTGTATATCAGAAAGTATTATATTGTTTGTTATATTCATCTCTCATGTATTGACAACATGTAGCTCACAACTACCAAATTGATCCAGGTATCAAACATCTGCCTAGTTTACATATCATGTCTACTTGACATCATTAACACAAGGTCAATAAAAAGGGGAGAAAAATACGATCATTATTTTACTTAAAATGAAATGTTAGCCAAAAACCGATTACACCATCGACTTTCAAAGATCAATAATAATCATAAACATTTTCGCATGCTGGAGCAGGTCACTATGCACTGATAAAAGGCTTACAACTAATTGATAGAGCCTTCCATTGGAATTGCACCAAAACATGATGACACTGCATACCAACATAGCGTTGAAAATAAATATTGTTGATGGTTTAGATTCGATGTAATAACAAATGAGAAATATTTTTTTTAGAGTGAATTTATGACATTTCATTTCTATTTTAAAAATTCAAACTGTCGTATTACTATAAATATTATCACGCGACAATCAAATCAAAAAAATTTAATGAGTTACTAATATGAGGTTCAGATATGCCTTTTTGTCGCCTGTCTCTGTTTATTCACTCGTTGAACCTCCTCCTCTGAACCGTCTTTCAGATAACATTCCATTATAAAGCAACTAAGAATTTTACGATGCTATAAATAGAGTATATAATGTGACAGTAAGCACTTGAAAGACGAATAGACAAATAGTTTTTCGTATAAATCCGAAAAGGCATATTTTAATTGTTGGATGTGACAACAAAAATGGGGGTAGAATTTAAGTGTTAGCATGAACACTGCCGTTTAATGTTGTCAGGCAGTGTAAACACGGCAAAAGAAAAACTGATTAGGTGTGGAAAAATGTTGTTCTGTCTGCCAAATCTAAAATCTACCAGACATTTACGCATTATAGACACATAAATTTCCTGACACAATCAGTAACACAGCGACATCAATCTATCTAGATCAATACACACCCTTCAGAGATTTCTTTCCAGTCTTCTACAGTTTTGGGTTGTCGTAAGAATGTAGGTCCCATCTTGCTCCATATGGCTTCACAAACTTCTTGAACAATCATGGCTGCAGTTGATTGTCCACAACGCCAGTGCTTATGCATAGTTGAAAAGTCTGTGCCAGTAGCCAAATGGTTGAGTGTGAGAGCTAGTTTAAAGCTGGGAGTTATGGCTGGCCTCATCACCGTGTCTCTTTTTGTAATTGAGTCTTTAATCATGAGCAATATGTGATCAAAGGACTTGATATTCATCCGAAAGTACTCATGGTGCTTTTCGGTGTGCAATCTCATCTCTTGTACAAGGTGGTTGTGTACACCGAGCGAATCCCTGGAAAAATAAATTACAAGTGGGTTTTTGTTGGTACTGTATAATTTTCTGAAAAATAGTATTACTTTATAAAAATTGAAAAACAACTGTAAGGTCTATGGCCTGTCTATGGGTCCAAGAGGAAAATTTGCACATCCACAGATAGCTCAAAGACTAGAGAATTTTTTTATGACTTGTTAAAATAATAAAATAGCAGTTTTAGTTTTAAAACAGGAATCGCAAAGATCATGCTTCATTACGTTATTAATTACATACCAACTACAACTGACATGTAGTTATTAATAACTATTTATTCTACAGTGGTGTAATATACACTGGAATAAATAATTATAACTAATAACTTATTAAATAACATCATTACCCAATGTCTAAATATTATTATTGTTACCTCATCGTCATGCTTTAGATTGTTAATTGTCGGTATCATTGCCTATTAAATCTACTATTAGCAGCTGGTAGTATTCTCTTTAAAAAAAACTTGCTACCATGTCTATCAGTTATTATTATCATAATAATTTACTAACTGTTACTATGGTTATTTATAAACAGTACATTATTACAACAACATACCATACATACATATAAATAATACATATGTATATATAGATAATAATAGTAATATATTCCATTACATACATACAAATATTATTATACATATTAGACACTACAACGAGTGGAATTTTGTACCACGTGACCCTACGAAAACAATAGTATAACATTTCGTCGTACCCGGTTGTTCTAAACCCTTTTTATTTTTTTAATATCTCTGCAACCCAGGCCACTATCGCCAAAGTTTAAAATTCATCAGATAGCCAATCATTTCTTGCACATGATTCTTGTGAAACCTTCTCATACCCGTCTCAGTAGTAGTAACATGTGTTCAAACTTTGTATACTTCAACTAAAATCTGTCAGCACACAGAATGGTATGTTGAGAGTTTGTTAATTTTTATTCATGTGTATGCATGTTAGCTATCTAGTGGTGTATTATTTTGAATTATTGGTAAAACTTATTTGGTAAAAAGAATTATTTTCTGAAAAAGGGTAAAAAATATTTTTCAAAAATTCTACAGTAGTGTGAGATTACACCGACCGTAATACGCTGATAATGCGGGCGGAACTGAACATTGATATGGTTTTACGTTAATAAAAATTTATTTACTGGCTATCAACTGAGACTGAATTACTAAAGTAATTAATAATTAATTATTTGTCTAAATTTTTTAATTTCAGCGCTGAAAAGTTTAATTTTGCTATCAGTGTGACTTTGAAAAAAAATATACTTATTTTTGCAGTCTCTCAATAATAGTCATCAATGATATTGAAAATAAAACTGTTTTCACATTTCTAATAGTAACAGAAATAGTTAATAATAAAATATTAATTAACAACACATTATTATTTTATAAGAATTACTCATCAATTGAGAGTAATTATTATCCTTCTGGTTGTTGTGTAGTTAAATTAATTATTATTGAATATTATAGAAACATAATTGCAATTATTCTTATCATTGTTGTTGGTAGCAAATTACAATCGTCTTGATAATGGTTAATTAATTGTTTTGATGTACGCATATATATATATATATCATATATATACGCAAACAATGTATATATGCCCATATAATGTTTTCACTGGTAGATACGCCTGGTTGATCCGCCTACGGTCCCACCGCAAACAATGTGATTTTCAAGGCATTAAGCTTTTTTAAATTCATATTTAAGTATGTTGATCAAAAAAATTGAACTAATTATTTTTAGCGCCAATGAACGTATCAGCTTCTACTAGACAAGTTGCCACCAATTTCGAGTAAGAAAAAAAAATCTAAAAATTTTCACTGCACCATCTATCCATATATTATTGTTATTATTAAAAAAAGTACCTATAATAATATTTACAAAATATATATACAACATATAATAATAATGTACACTACTATCATTTATTAGTTATTTATTTGATTGCTACAGTTCAGTAGTTATTATTCGTTACCGATGATTGATTGATTATTAATTTAAAATATTTAACCAGTATTTATTATGATTATTATTTATCATCATTTAGCTAGTGCAAGTGGGCCGCATGCGTTGCGTGAGAATTAACCAATCTCTCCGGTTGATAGAATGCCAACGGTTTATTTGCGGTTTTGGCTCTGAGTAGGTTGATGTTTTTTTTTAATAAATCAGGAACTAAGGCTCACAGAACAAAAGTTCAAAGTTCATTAGATACAGAATACCAGACCGCTCAAAACTCACCTTCAACTGTCCTTTGAAAAGCAGCATGGTTCCGGTAGGTATTATTTGAAATGATCTCTCAAAATCGCAAATTTCCCAGCACTCAGAAACTTTTCACAATGTTTTGAGCCAACAAAGTTCTTTGCAATTTCACTATAAATCCGTTGGTGTATTTTTTATTTGTGTTTCATTATTTAATATAATATTTTGGAGTTTTTTGAAAAAGAATTTTTGCTGTAATTTTTCTGTTGACAAAATATAGGCCGAAAAACGTACACCACGTGACCATAAAACAATACGGGCGGTTTGTGCGCCCAGTGTTCTGCGTTTGGTGAATGTTTAATGCATGAGGCTATAATAAAACATCAAATAATTGTTACTTGCTATTTATAATATTTAGTATATTTTCAACGCATAATAACAACAATTGATAAAAATAACGAACAGTTTGGTTCTTGGTCGGTGTATAAAAATCCTATAACATAAATTAATTGTGGCAAATATGATTAACAAATATCATGTTGACACACTTTTCTCAATCATCAAAACTACAAAATTAATAATAATAATTTTATTATTATTATATATGATAATAACAACAGTTCCAGTAGAAACAATATATATTATTTAGCACTATAAAAAATGTCTTCATCTGTGATGGTTCTCTTCTTTTTCTTGTGGTCTCTGTAACATAATAAAGAAGTGTAATGATGAATAATATTATTGTGACAGATATTTTTTTAAAGTATTATTATTGCTACACAACAGCTAAACTAGGCCCGTATTTTTTTTTTATATATAGCTTCACGCTCGACTGATCCGCCTGCCGTGATTACTTAAGTGTTTGCGTGGAGTTATAAAAAAAATTGGTGCTGTAAGGTCTTTTTGAAATTAATTTTTATATGGTTTAAAATAATGCTACACTAAAAATTTTGGTAGCATTCTGGTCACAAGACACCATGGTACACTCTGGTGCTATTTTCAGAAGCTTAAAAAAATTTTCAAAAGTTTTTTTGCTTTGGCTACATCATTAATTAATGAATAATACTACTTATTATAATTTAATAGTTATTATTAATTATTAGAAAAGAAATCATCATCTTGATGAATAATAATATAATGAACGAGGCATAAATAATAAATACTTATTTATACACTCACTACTACCTACTACTACTACCACCACTACACTACTACCACTACCACTACTACTACTGACTGAGGACTTTTTTTATTTTAAATTAATTTCGTGATTATTCACCAATAAGCAACAATGAGGAGGAGTAATAATAATAATAGATCAATAATAATAACAATAGATAGCAACAAAAACAACAACAACAACAACCACTAGTAGCAGAAGTAGTTAGTTAGTACTACTACTACCTCAGTTGATTAATCGGATGAACCCAATATTCAATATCTCCTCCTCCTGTCCAATCGTTTTCTTTTCCTACGCCTTGCACGTACGACAGCTAATGCACACATCAAATTCATGTTGTGGCATAGCAAAACCGCCAATTCACGTTGGCTCATAGTTTAGAATAAAAAATAGCGGTGAATACTAGTTAATATTTCAACCGAAAATTAATAATAATAATAGCCATGTATGCTTCCCCGGAAATAGTGGCATACATAGCCCGCATTAAATAAATGGAAGCGATTTGATAGGCTTGTATGGGATCGGCCGTAATCTATGCAGGTACGTGTGAATAACCCATGATCGGCCGCTAGCAATCCGCTCCTTCGACGGAAACGGAACAAGGGTAAAAAAACGGCTCGTGTGCATAGACCTTAACAGTCAATGATGGTGCTGATAAATAATGAATAACAAATCAAATAATAAATAATAATAATCATCATATAATAATAATATATATAATATTATAGTAATAAATAATAATTGTAATGAATGATGATGATAAATTATTATTTTTGTTATTAAATTATTATTATAATTATTATAATTATTTATAATAATTAATTAATTGCTATAATAATTGATAAATATAATAATAATAATTATTATTATTATTTATTAAGATTATTGTTTAATTATTATTATAATAATAATTACAGCTAATAAATTTGATAATAATAATTGTTATACATAATAATACTGTTATTGAATATTGATGAATAATTATTATTTATATTTTCATGATGATTATACTAGTGATTATAAATATTATCATCTATTAATTAATATTATAATGATAATAATGAAAAAACGTGTTGTAGGAAGTAATACTGCTACTGCTAATATATTGCTACTACCACTACTATTACTACCACTTTTAGTAGTAGTTGGTAAATAGATCTTCTATAATTATTATTTAGTAGTGGTAGCAGTAGTATTTCTTATTTCTCTTTCTCAGGACAGAGAACGTATTGGAAGGTGGTTAAAGAACGGGGTTCATGAAAATAATAATTACAAGCGACACTACAAATTAATTAGTATTATTACAATAAATCAAAATGAGAGTATAATCAACAATGAATAAATGATACATTATTATAATATTTTGGAGCTCAGTTATCACTACTGCTGCTGTCACATTGATGATCATTATGATTGTTAATGATATTCTGATTCATCATTTGTAACAAACCACATTTATCATTATTAACAAATGTTAAAATAATTTTTTTATTTTACTAGAATTAGTTATTATTATTATTATTATTATCCTATTTGATTTTTGCATTTTTCTTACTACCACCTCCTGTTGATAATAATAATAACTTACAAAGACCAGTAATATGTTATATGATTACATTCCCTAGATATTACTTGGACTGCTTTAACAGCTAGATTTTTTTTTTAGAAATAGTTTTATAGCTAGACTTACTGGTGAAATCTTGAGTCAGTGCAAATCTGACAGTTGCCTCAATATTAGGCATCTATTAGTTCTTGATTCACCAGTCCAGCTAACAAATTTTCTAATTCAAAAGAAACATTAAGGAGACTGTAGATTACCATTGTTGTCATTAATGTGTAATTTTGATTTTCAAGGTAACATGGAAGCTAAAAGCTCTCACTTCTCTGTGTGTTACTCAATCTGTTTCAGGAAACAGATTAACAGACATTTGCTTGGCGCAATTCAACCGTTCAGTGAGCGACGAGTTACCACTGACCACATTTACCCACTACTGCCCATCACAACTGACTAGAGTTGTTGTCAGCAAATATTTTGACATAGGGTTGAAGTATTATTGCAGAGCGTATAACAGGTTGTGGATCGGTGGAGGGGCAGGAAGAGACAAAAGTAGACTGTCCAGATTGATCATTTTTAAACATCAGTGTTGAATTTGTTACATACTTGCTTCAGCTAAATGTGTGTTGAAAGTTTATATACGTTTTGTATAATTACATTTATATTACATTTCAGTCGACTTCGTTATTTTGCTAAGAAGTCCCTATCAAACAGTGGGCTTTCAATACTATAAAATATATGTTTTGTGTGAAGAATGCTACATTCTCTAGTCCAATTATTACCTCACTCTTTTTATCTCACATATGCTTTATACCAGGAATGATGTTGTCATTACATATGCAGTCAAAAAGTTTGCAACTGTTTTGATTGATAGATATTGACATGCTTAGGAAGCTAGTTATTTCATAATCATCATAGATTCAAAGTGTATCAACATCATCCTATGCACTATAAGCAGTTTCAGAGTTGTCAATTCATGTGTTATTCTCCAAGAACCCAATAAAAGAACAAATTAAAAGACCAAAAACTGATATCAACAAGTTGATAAATATATAAGGGGTGTGGCAACTTCCGTTTTTTTTCCCTCATACAACATGGCCGACAACTTACCATAAGGGTTTCGTTTGTACGTAGTTCGATTTTATATAAAATCCGATTTTGTTCGTGGTCCAGAAATACTACGTCCATGGTAAATACTAAAAAAAAACTTTCTTTAGAAGAGTTATTGGGGCGGCAATGCCGTCCTGCCGTCCCTAAAGTTACACCTTTGATCTTCCTACTAACTACATTCTTCTTCACTACTACTACTTACTTACTAACGATCGCGCGTGCACTATTTGATTTGACAGCATTGTAAACGCCACCAAGAGCAGACAACTTAAATCCAAACGCATTATAAATGCTCTATAAAATAGAAGTTATCCTATCCTTTCATAATATTGTTGTTGCAAATATTGCTTCACGAACATGTGGGAGAGTAGTAGATAGAAAGTGAAAACTGCATATTAAAATTTAATTTAAGTTTTATAATGAAAACAAAATAATTCATTTTAAATAATTAAGTTGCAAAATAATAATATTTAAATAATAACAACAGCATTAGCAATTTTTGGATGACAAAGTATCGTTTGTATTAAGCTTAGTGTATCGTTGGCCTGGATCGTCAGTGGTGGATCGGGATCGTCTCGTGGATCGCTGTATCGTACCAGCCTTAAGCTAAACATTTTTAAACCATATTGTGTAATACGCTTTATAGTATATTTTAGATTGTTATGACTTTTAAATGTTTTATATCTCATCACACTAGTGCAGCAGCAAAACTTGTAAGTTGTAGTTTCTTGGATATTCAAGCTGCCTTTTAGAAATATTGTTTTTACAATGCATAAGACCAAACTTGATTTAATTTTTTTCAGAAATATTTTGTGCTCTGAAAACAAAGCTCAACTTTCAAAACTGTAAAAATATAGGAAAATATCAAATTTGGGCAAAATTCACGTAAGTATTTGTATTGAGAGGGGAAATCAGCTTTTTCACAGAGTCATTTTTTAATTTTTCACCTGCATTTGCGTTAAACCTTTACAATGTTTGTTTCTGGATTTTACATCAGTGAGTAAAAAGCACTAATAGAGTCAACCTGCTATGTACAAAACTTTTCAAGTGCATAACTGTTATAGCATACACAACTAACCCATTTATAAAAATCGAACTCGAAGTGCATCTCATGAGAAAAGTTAAAAGTGTAAGTTTATTGTGAAAGGCAAAGAATCAGTTTGGACATCCAACTTCTTATGTGCAGCCTGATAATTTTAATAAAATAATTATATAAAAAATCACATAAACTGTTTTATATGTTATCTTTTAATCTTGTTTCTGTACTTTACCAATAATAAAAATACTCACTGGAACTGATGCAGAGGTACTTGATGGATACACATTGTCGTTGTTTCTGCTACCTGGTACAATTCACTACTACCTCACTGTCAATCCTTTATAGATGATTTTGTAATGTTTACAGCTGATTGGCAATAAATAGGCTGGCTTGTGTTTTGAAATAACAAAGCTGTCTGTTTGTGCCAGTAGTATAATTACATAAGAACTTTTCATCCGTCTAGAAATGGACAATACATAACATAACATACATAACATAACATACATAACAATATACATGACATTACATTACATAACAATACATAACAAAATGAAATGTGTTTCATTATTCTTGTAGGTTTTTTTAACCGAATTTATGTAAACTTACATAATAATTCAATTAGCTGAATCATTTCCCTAGTAACCACAAAGATCCAGAGAAGTAGAAAAGCTATAAACAATAATAAATTTTACATTTGTTAATGACAGTACGCAACCATTGGCAAACTATTTCACGAAGTGTTGTAAGAAGTAGTATTGTGTTGGAGATTTATACAATGCTTAGTTGATTTCCGCCCCCTTACCCTCCCCCCACCCCCACAACCCCCTACACCTCTTGCCCTGTTTGTAGAAAGAGTGTGAAGTGACTCCAGAGCCTTTCCCCCTGACAGTATTACACCAAATTCACTGTAATTTGGATACCGGCTACCCGGGACCTGTATCCACCCTGCATACCGTATATATAAGTATATAGGCCTACCCCGGGTTACCCCGGGTCTGTACCCCAACTCAGTAAAGAAAAATGGCTGCTATGGAAAGCTCGAGGCCCTAGGAGTCTAAAAAACCTAATCCCTATGGAGACCGGAGTCTTACAACTAGTAAAGACCAGAGACTAGGAAGCCAGCCTACCAAATAAGGAGTGGAAAAGTTCCATGGCCTAAAAAGAGCGGGAAAGCACCAGAGCTTTCTATCAAGTGCACACCTTTTTAATCGGATTGTCTTGTTTATATTACTGTATTATGTATGATGATTTGTTGTATAATTGTATTGATATCTGTGATTTGCTCACCCTAATGAGGGGATGAGAGTTCCTGGCCATATCCTATAAAAGGAATTGCTGAGCATTGAGAAGACAGAATTCTAGTGTATTTTTGTGTAACAACAAGTTATATTGCTAAATAGAATCAGTACAATAAATTATTTATTTGTGTAACTTCTGTGTGGTTAGTCTTGTGCGGTTACCCCGAACTAGCTGCTAAAGTCAGTGGAGTTGATGCCGTTGTGTCGGTAGTGAAAAAGTGGAAAACACTACAATTGGTGCAAGGAATAAAGTACAGTTACATTGACAGTAAACTGTACTACTAAAATGAAACAAAGCAATTGCAATAACTTTAGAACTCCCATTTGATATGGAAGTTTGTTAAGGCTGTACAGTTATCCTTTTATCCTTTAATTAATACTTAGGTAGAGTATTCAATATCAGCCTCATCAACTCGGAGCTTTAGATCCAAACCGTGTTAGTAAAACCAGTCATCTCATTAAATCTCGCCCATCCCATCCATCTTCTAAAAGAAACTTGGTAGTAAGTTTATTTTAGTATGTACAAAAAATTAGTAAAGGATTATGGTTTGTTTTGGTTTGTTTGGCTGTGCTGCAAGGGAATCATATATACAGGACTTATAAGAGAACACCTTGTAAGAGCAGCAGTCTATAGCCATGCTGGTAGTAAGTCAAATTGTTCTCTCAGTAGCTGAGAGGTACTGTAGTTTCACTGTTACTCCATACAAGATATGGATAATGCAATCAAACGTTAGACTATTTTACTTAATACTTATATCCAACCAAGTAGAGCATAGTAAACAAATATCTCACCCGAAAGTCTGCTCTTGGAAGTACCCGTAATAGAGATGAAAATGGGTGTTAGATTAGATTTGATATGATCAGTTTTTAATGTTGTGCAACTAGATTAATCTTTGCACTCGGCACCTATACCATGAAAACATTTTGACAGCAGGATATGCAAATAACTGACTGATAACTGATTGATGAAATCATTGTTTGACCATTGCCAACTTTTGACACTTTCTGGCACCTGCAGGGGTCAGATTGTCGTGGTAAACTTTTACCTCTTTAACAAGGTTTTAGATAAACAGGTTTTGAACTAATGCGGATCAAAAAAGATTTATGAGCAGCTAATCAAATTGTTTTCCCCCATTTTGTTTTCGTTTTTCAAAAAATTACATGCCAATTTTTAGAAGTTTATGCATTTCTGGCAAGGTTTCAAAATTACCAAGATTGAGTTCAGTAGTTTTGCATAATGCCATTGTTTGTTATTATGTGAAATCTATTCTTATTAATGCCAACAACTTACATTACAATACAAAACTCTTCAAACAATCACTCGCTATTTATCGGTTTTACCACAAAATGCATATGTCAAAAAGCATATGTATAAATTAATGTCGGATGAAGGTCTAAACAACATTTCTAGAGACAAAAGCGTTTTCTTTGCTTTCTACAAAGAATGGTGATTCACTGAAAAATCTAAGAAATTTACATTTTGTTCAATAACACACACAATGTTAAACCAAAATGTTGGCAATGCATTCAAATTGTTAGAATTCTGATTCACAGCTGAATACTGATTTGATTGATGACTAGCACAATTGATTTTTAAACAAAAACAATTGTCCTTTCTGAAGGTTGCAACATTGCCTCACTGCCATTTAGTAGCACTCAGCAATAGGTACTGTAAATGCTATCAGAAATATTTACCGAAAGCAGTTTAAATTTTGAAGAAATGATTGTTTACAGCGTTTTCATATATTTTTAAGTTGAAACTTTTGGTTCGGTGCTCTATTATTTTTACGGTTACGAAAAGTCTTTTCCCAAATTATTGGACCAATGCAAAAACAATTTGCAGAGTGAATGTCAGCTTTTAACATACAGAATTGCTATGGCTTATTTGGTCATAGAAATGTGCTTATATCTTATCAAATAGTTTTTGTATAATAATGAAAAATGCACCCAGATATGTTTTAACTGACACTTGTTCTCCCAAGCAATGTTTTTTTCTCCAAAATCCCAGGAATGGCTCACAATACAAATATAGACTCTAGAATCTCTATAACACCACCACTAAATTCTCTGGGGCAGCACCTGATTCTTCAGTTTCCCCAAACTTCCTGCGCGGATCAAGCTTCCTTCTCCTAAGTAATGAACTTACCTTATTTTTCAGACCTGTTTTAACAGTGTTCAGTTGAAGCAGTGAGTAACATGGTGAGTTTGGAGTTAATTGCTAATAGACTTTGTTACTTGATACAACATTTAGAATTTTCAGTTGTGTGCTTTTTTACAGTGCCGAAGATCGTTTCTGCATCAAAAAACTAAATGTTATGTGGCATAAACCTGTGAAATGTATTCCCCCAGTTTTCAAAAGCCAAACCAACTGTTTACTTCTCTGCTGAGTTGACATAGACCTAATTTAAAGTGGGATCTTGCTAAGGTTTTCCCTTAAATTTTAAAATAAATTATTGTTTTTACCAGTTTAGAGAAAGCCAAAGTTTTCACCCTCGCAACCTATCATCATACGCATACAAGACATGTCTAGAGCTAAGGTCAAGGACAGTGAGGGGAAGTAACAATTGGAAAAAATTCTTTGATAAGTGGTGACCTTGCAGGTTTGATCATACAAGTGATCATTTACATTAACAAATTTGACTAACCTGCGAGTGTATTAATTTCCATTGTTCGCGCTGTGCATAGTAACTTTCCTGTAAGCTAGATGTGCTTTTTTTATTACAGACTTTTTTATTATCGCTAGAATATATAGGAACGTAACCAAAGATCATTACGCATAAATTGTAATAGCGCTACTACCAGTAGCTTTAAACTAGTTAGATGCTAATAATCAATAACTTATGAATAATTTTTTCTCGCTTTTGTGTATTATTGTTAATAGAAGTCGTCCTTCCACCAAATAAACACTGTAGTTAGTCAAACATGTTGGAGTTGAAAGCAACCAGTTTGGCTCATAAGCAAAGTCTTGTGAAAGAAAATTGATTTATCTTAGCAAGGTAAGTAGCAAGGTAAGTAGCAAGGTAAGTAGCAAGGTAAGTAGCAAGGTAAGTAGCAAGGTAAGTAGCAAGGTAAGTAGCAAGGTAAGTAGCAAGTTAAGTAGCAAGTTAAGTAGCAAGGTAAGTAGCAAGTTGAGTAGCAAGGTAAGTAGCAAGGTAAGTAGCAAGGTAAGTAGCAAGGTAAGTAGCAAGTTAAGTAGCAAGGTAAGTAGCAAGGTAAGTAGCAAGTCAAGTAGAAAGTAAGTAGGAAGGTAAGTTGCAAGGTAAGTAGCAAGGTAAGTAGCAAGGTAAGTAGCAACGTAAGTAGCAACGTAAGTAGCAAGGTAAGTAGCAAGGTAAGTAATAAGGTAAGTAGCAAGGTAAGTAGCAAGGTAAGTAGCAAGGTAAGTAGCAAGGTAAGTAGCAAGGTAAGTAATAAGGTAAGTAGCAAGGTAAGTAGCAAGGTAAGTAGCAAGGTAAGTAGCAAGGTAAGTAATAAGGTAAGTAGCAAGGTAAGTAGCAAGGTAAGCATAAAACTGACTGCTAACTGAATGATTATTTACAATGTGATAAGACCTTTGTTGAATGTCAGGCTACTTTGATTTACATATCAATAAATCTATGACATCACTTCCTGCTAAACATTCATTGTTCAGCAGTTGGCCTTGACTCCAGGGTGCTTTTTTCTGCTTATTAATCTGAGGATGTGACTGGCACTCAACGAACAATCTACCAAAACCAACTTAGCCGACAAATCTTTTGGATGCAACAGAAAGACCCGTATTACCATGGACAAGTGGTAATTATTAAGAGCAATCTCCCTCAACTGCAAACATCAACTGAGCAACTTGTTTTTTGTTTAACAAAATGAATCGATTGGCCCAGTTTATTTTTCATGTTAGTTTCATATTTGAACATTAATGATGATGTTTTCTATGAACATCAACAGCTAGTGATATAGGACATTTTAAGCTATCATTGCAATGCCTTGTATCAGTATTATTTCATTTCTTGCAGTTTATCATGTTGCATTGTCGTTGTCTATCAACTGAAGATAAAAGATATTGATCACAAAAGTTATGGTGGTCCCGAGGTCCGGAAGGGCATCCAGACTAAAACTTCTGTCCTCTAAAGATTCCAACGCATGTTTTGTAATGGAGTTTCACAACATCCACAAGTACAAAATACCTGATAACATGGCTGCCCACTAGGTAACAGGTTGAACTAACACTTTTGAAAAGCAATAATCATCTGTTGCGTTATGTAGTTTTCAATTTTATTATAGATAAGAATAAGGTAGTATTTGGTAGATAATATTATTAAGTAGGAATTATATTTTGTAGATAAACAACTATTATATTTAATTGTCAGTACCATTGATGCAGCTGTAGAAACAAACTCAAAACAACAAAATGAAACGTAAAAGGAAGCGTTTTAAAAGAAAACCCTTTTCGGCAAAGTGATTGTAGCATACCGCTCTATGCTGCTCCAGTCAAATACAACCTATGCCTATCCAGTTGGATGTGGTCTGATCTTATTATCATATCCAAAGCTTTGCCATTGCCTAGCAACCCAAACCTCCATATGGACAATTATAATCATAATATGCCTCAAACTACCAAAATTGATGAATGCTTCAATAATAATGTAGTGGATTTTGGGGAGCTGCCAAAATGCCACCAACAAAACCTCTTGTCTCCAGAGGCTGTCTCTCAATCTCCTTCAACAGAGGAGTATCCCAACTCCACAACTCTAACAGAGCCCACTGCTCAAACTCACTACTCGGTGTTTCAGAGTAATAATCATTATATATTATTCCACAACAATCCAGTGTAGTATAATAGTGGCAAAGTATTTCGCTGCTTGGTGTAATCACAAACAGAATACTGATACAAGTACCATGCGTATAAGCAAAGCTCTGCCTTTTATAGGCAGAGGTACAGGAAATAAATAACCTAGTATGGGTATGGCAAATCACAAGTAACAGGAAGTAATTGCACGACTAAGTGAACAAGATATAAATATTAAAACATTAAGTTGGATAAGATAAGGTTAAATATACAAGGCGCCCAGAAGTGGAGGGTGGAGCTTCAAGAGTAATTATGCTGAGTCAGCTCAGGAAGTGGTGGTACAAATCATAGTTCAGGTTGCTGACTGCTACAGCCTGTGGTTCATGTCTTCCAATGATCTGGCGGTGGTTAGGCGGCAAACCACGGTTCCTGCATCTTTTAGTACTAGTTTGGTTCCTCAGGCTATAGCCATTCTTTCCTCCCCGACCCGGTATAGGACCGGTAAGGATACTGCAGGGCCGGTAGTGCCGGTATCTTTCCTTTCTACAAGGTTTCTGTCAGTGCCAGACTCAATTCAGGTGCCTGACACTCTACAGTTGTCAGGGGACCTTGCGCACACTTAGTGATCATGAAAATCCACTACAATAAACTCCAGGTGCCAATTTCTGGATTTTGAGTACCACTGCTACTGCCCAACTGTTGAATTAATGTATATTTATGAAGACACGGGGCAGAACAAAGCACTAAAAAACTTGCATTGTGATTACTAGCATACACTGACTGCTTTCTCCCAGTTTGAATATGCTTATATGATGAAAATTATGTAAGTTGACATGGTGAAGTAAGTAATGTGATTGGATCAGCTGTATGGGCTTATCAACAGTTTTTGTATAAGTTATTTCTTATAACAAGTGAAATAAAAAAGCAGGAACTGAATAATATCGATGCACTCAGCTAAGGACTGATAGCGCCAAATACGGAATGTTAAGATGTCAGGTGGGATGAAAGGTGGTCCTTGATTATGTACCCAGGGGACTTCTAGCACGCTTCTTCTGCTATACATTTATAGTAATAATATGTCTCCACCATGTTTTTTATAGCTCTTGTCATTCCTGTTTCTATAATATTACAGAAAAACTTAAGTAACGTGAATTAAGTCATCGATTGAAACAATGCAAAGAGAAATGCCTTAGAAAAAATTCTGATTGACACACATTCAGCAAAAAGTTGTTTAAGATTAAAAATTTAACCCAGGCAGCTACATCACAGGTAAATTGTTGCAAACCTTATTGAGTAATTATCGATATCTGCTAATTGATATGCAATAAAAAGTTTAAAACTCATTGTTCTTTTGTTACAACATAAAATATTGGTATATGCAATCACTTTAATCTCTCATACATCTTACCTTGACAAGACAATGAAGATGGTACTATTCTGACAGGGTGTGAGCCTGGTACAGTAGCGTCAAGTCCACCCATATCAAATATAATTCTGGCATTGTTATTGGTAACACTAGTTCTGGTCGCATTGGTATCCAGCAAGTAAAAATCCTCTAAGCAGTTGACAAACTTCTTAGATAATTTATACAATTGGTTGGCACCCTGCCAAACAACAATAAAATGTGTTATTCGTCATTTTTACGTTTCAAGTTGATTTGAATATAGTTTTTTTAATATTAAAAAGTAACATAACAAACCTGATTGGTTTTTAAACTGTAAAATTCTGCGCATGATACTCGGTGTCTGGTACCTCTGTACAGAATGGAAAGACCTCTCTGCAATGGATCGTTCTGCAAAAGACATTTCTTTATTGAAAGAAATAGCAACTTTTTATTTTCCAACTTGAATAGCTAGCGCTCTTAATATGCGTTATCATTCTCTTCTCTATTGTTTGTTCATCTGATTTTTTATTTTTTCCACACTGTGTTAAAACAATATTTTGCTCTCCTGATCAGCTATGAGTTAGGATAACCAACACCCTTCACCCATGTCCGCTTGAAAACTGGCTACTGGGTGTTAGAGAGAATAGTTTGTTAGGATAACTCCACATATGATATAGATAGCGCAGTCGAGTTATGATCTACTTTTAATGCAATAAACACTTTACATTAATTCTACTTTCAAGTTTTACTCATTAGATAATTAAAATCTGGACCCACAGTGTCAAAAATAGCTTTTAAAGCTAAAGCCTGCAAAGTATGAAACAAGTCGTACTGGTATGTTGAGCGAAAATAAAAAGTTGCTTAAACTGATGTGCCAAGAATTATATCGGTCATCGGTTAAACTTATTGGTAGTGGTACTACTTACCAGCCATTGAGATATAAGTCCACTATTTATAACTGCAGAGCTCAATGAGTGGCAGTTTTCCTCCAAATAGGTTAACACTGTTATACCTTGTATCGAGATGGTTGCTGCAGCCATTGCTATAAACACATACAAACACAGTCAACTGTAAATAGAGAAGGTAGACCTTGAATGATTTTTTTTGTAGAATGAAGCAGTAGGATTTAAAATAGCAATTAACAACTGTGTAGAAGTATCAGAAACTTTTATTTTTAGAAGTTCCAGAAATGGAGAAACTGAAACCTATATAATTACTGGAAAATTAGAGAACAACTAAAAATACTCTTAGATATGTATACAGATATATACTTAGATAAGTATATAAGTCTCAAACTGCTTTTCTTCAGCAAAAGAGTGTTCGTGATTTGATTAATTGAAAAAATTTCTATTAAAAATTACTTGTTTGTTTCTGAAATGTTTCATCAATTTGTTATTAGAGCAACCATGTGGCTGTATTTCATTTAAACTATGAAATATTATGTAAGTATAACAAATAACAGTTTGTGATGACATTCAACTTCAAACTGACAATAAAGAAAATACTTTCATCAATAAACTTTCATAAGTAACTGGTGTGTTAGTAAGAAAACATATAATTTACATGAATACAGTTTTGTATGCATTACCCAATGTGTTACAATAGTCATAGCAAAATAAAAAAGTGTCCAAAACTATGAAACGTGTTAAACGACAAGTTTAATTTAATTTTTTTGTGTAGATAACTAAATTAGTAGATTATTCCATGCTTGCCAAAGAGACTGAAGTTAATGCACAATTTTTTTCTGAATGTATATCACACTAGCTTTTGTAAACCAAGCTCTACCATATTTTTTTTATGTAAAATAAAGAAAAACATTTAAGACCAAAAAGTTTTTCTGGAAAAGCATGTCTTCAATCTAGTGTTAATGTAAGTCTAGCAAAATTTTTAACTAACTGTTTAAAATCATTTAAAAGATTTTAAACATTATAACGAGCTTACTCACCCCCAATACAAGTGTACAACCACTTTGACTGAGACATGTTAGTATCGATCTAGACACGCAGAAAGAAACTTTGAATGTAAAATGGCAAAACAGTCCGCTCATTGCTTTATATATCAACAGTTCAAGCATAATCTGACGATTATACACGAAAAATTCCGCAACTTGTCGATGTAGTCATTTAAGTTTGATATACTATCAGGTCTATTCATACACAAACAACGTATACATTTGTCATTAACATTTCTGATTTTCCTTAGATATAGCTTTTATCTAACATTTTAAATTCATTGTGAATCACATGTAAACAAGAGTCATTGCTTCATAATTTAAAATATTCTGAAAAAAATTTTCAAGCAAAAGACCACAGTAACCTACAACTTGCGATAAGAACATATAGTTGCAAAATTATTTTTTTCATGAGTGCCTTTATTGCAAGACTATAATTAGATTTTTGACCTTAGATTTATCTAAGTTTATTCTGATAAGTTTACATAACTTGTTCGCCAATAATTTTGAATTTTAAATTGGTTTACCTGCCAAGGTAAAATTGTCAAACAAAGGAAATACCAAACTCTGTTGGCATGAATAAATTTTAGTAGCTTGATGTGGTTAATTTGCATAATCCCAACAATTAATTTGCCAAAAATCCTGAGTACCCGTTTTTGCCACTACATTAGTTAAATCTGCTCTGACAACCTAGTATTGAGTATGGTTTTCTTTTGAACTTCTCACAGTGATGCTATCAACACTTCTTGTATCAATATGTAACATGATATATACTTTTAATTTGGTTGAGTGCAACGGTGAGATAAAGTCGGGAGTATTGCATAATGATTTAAATAAAACTTAACTAGGAGTTCTCACACCTAGCAACAAAATCAAATTATTACAAGAAAATTGATAAAATTACAACTTTTTATTTAGAGATCGCTATTGTAACTCTTTTAATATACTGGTATTAAAACTTTGATATTGTGAATTTTAATTTTTAAGTTTTGGTGACCTATATTCTTTTATAAAACCAAAAATATTTATTTTGACCTGGAAAAAAATGAATAAACTTTAGGTAAAAGCAAAATTCAACCGAGCATTTTTCTAGTACAACTTGTTCGACAAATGAGTAACCAAACGTGTACATGCTGTTCTGGGATAAAATATTTCATTACTATTGCAAGTTGTAGTTCCCCACTGCTGACAAAACTTTGGTATTTTACAATAAAAGTATACTCAAACAGTTAACTGCCTTTATCATGTTTACATTATCACTTTGCTGCCAAAGCCATATTTAACAAAAGCAAATAAAATATTTGATGAGACAAAAACAATTTCTACTCAATCATTCAGCAATTACTAAACTTCTTGCAATACGAAGTACTTTTTGAAGGCGTAGCTAGTGTAACGGTGGGTATGGGTATAGGGTGCTGCTCAAACAAGCCACCAGCTTATGAGACCTTTAGGGTTGCCCTCGAAGCACATCAAAAACAATGCATTACAAACCCATACCATTTATACAGTGATTCAAAATGTCACAAAATTAACATACACAAACTAAAACAAGTTACGTCATTCGTCTGCTGCACCTAGTTTATGTCGGTGATCCCATTGGTTCAAACAGTGTGTACAGAGTACGAGATGATGTAAGAATTGGTAACTGTATCAATATTCAAATTGATTATACTAAAATCATTTCACTGCTACTTTGTCCATAACTTCATTTATTTAATGATTCACCCAAGAAGTATTTTTTGTTGCACCGAGTAACCAGTACAGATCATTAAGCGACGTATCAATGAGGTGTTGGCAGTTAAAAAAGGTAAAAATGGATTTGTTTGGTCTGATGCCAGGTTTGATTTTGAGCATTGTTAACCTTCAGCACGCTTTTTTAGCTTCTCCGTTTATACTCTGCCAAGCCAAATATGAGCAGAATAATTTTTTTCTGGCATTTTTTGTATCGAGTGTGCATTCGTGTTAATGTAAAGTTTTTGTTGCTTCCTCGGTGCAACTACATATCTGGGTATGGAGTGGTACTTAGAGTTGACAAGATCTGCTGGATATTTTTGTCCCAATAGTAGAGAAAATAAAATTAAAGCCAATAAAAAATAAGTTAATAGTATCTTTGAAGTAATAGCACTATGAGACATACACAAACATCATAATCTAGGATCAACTGTTTGCTACAAACTAACGGAATACAAAAAAAGTGAGGTAAAAAATCAATATAATTTTTACCAATCTTTATGGGGTACTTTTGCTCATTGAGGACAAATTGTTATAGCTTTTGCGGGGAGATTAATAACCAGCAATACCTTGAAATCAACAGCCTTTCGGGCATTCGCAAATTGGCACCGGTCCAGGAGTAAGCTACTAAAACCAGTAAAAGGTTTTTATGGTAATTATCTGAAGAAAAGTGCAGCTAATCTTGAATGAAATAACTTGAAATTTACATATTTGTGGTAACTACATCACTCTTACCAATAATTTTAATAGTGGCTCGCCATGACGCTACATTGTCATGGTATTTGATGATACAGTTTCTTTGTCTTGTGAAACCGCTATGGAGGTTTGAAACCGACTTTTAATTGTCAAATTCTGATTCACTTTGCACGAGAAAGAGTTTTGTTGTATAAATTGTTTCACTGTTTGTTTAAATTATGACGTGGACATGGAGACACCTGGCTGTATAATTTAATTTTACTATCTCAGTTATTATTCAACCATCGAATCAGTTTTAAAATCTTCTTATTGTATTGTGCAACAATAAACCTTTTTATTCTGTTATGTGGGCTGATTAGGATATGTTTGATGGAGAAAATTCCACATTAGAAAGAAAAAAGTCTGCGAAGTTTTTTACGATCAACTCCTTATCTGTAGCTGCTGATACATCTGTAATAGATCGTTAATAAATATTTTTTACGTGAACCATAATTTATAACCATAAAAAGGTTCAGCAAACTTTTGAGTTGCTTTGGAGGTTGAAAACTTATTTCCTTGCAGACATTCACACCTACATTGTAGAAAAAACTTAACTTTTATTGTTAAAAATACCTACAAGAAGTTTTTTTATTTCTTCATTTTTGTTTATGAAAAAGCTTCCACCAAGATTCAAACAAAACTGTCAAATATTAATTTATTCGAGTTTTAAACTCTTTTAAATCTTCTTTCGAATATTTTTTTGCGTAGGAACGTAGAACAGTTTTTTATGGAAATATGTATATATGGAAATAGTTTTACGTGTTTTAACAGATTACTCAAAAGCAAACTCCCCGTGAATCTTGGAATGGCCATATCACACTGCACGTCACCACAACCAAATCTAACACTCAAACTCTCATCACACATAAAACAGTATTTAGGCTCTGCACAACGTTGAGAAAACTTGTAGAGCATCAGAGATGTTTAGGAGTGTGGATCTTACACTGTATACTATAATTTTTATATTATATAAACTTAATATTCTCGGTCTATTTTATCTTCAGCTTTAATGTTGTTGTAGGTCTGGTTTGATTGCATCTATTGATGCTACACCTGTGGTGTATTTTTGGTTACCTCTTAACACCTCATGCAGTCTAAAAATGTATATCATATGTCTAAACAAATCTTACTGGTGTATATGGCTCAGATAGAATATGCTATAGAACAGCGCTGACATCAGGATGCTCACTGTTGCCTACAATAACACTTTCCGACATGGAAGCAAAAATCCAAGTCAGATTAATCAGCAAATAGCTCGGTAGAAATAAGTGTTTGCTCCACTATCAAACAATGAGTACTGAGAAGCAGAAATAAACTGTGGTTAAAGCCATAAGAATTCAAATAAGCAGGAGCAATGATATGAAAACCACCAACTACTACAAAAGTTTACTGCCGATTGGATTACTAACAACAGAAGAGGCGAAATCCCTTCTTCTTTGACCAACTGGCACACCTTGCCTGTAGAAATCAGTGGCTGGCACCTCTAGCCAGTGGTGCAATCAGTGGCTGGCACCTCTAGCCAGTGATGCAATCAGTGGCGGGCATCTCTAGCCAGTGATGCAATCAGCTGACTCTCAGTTAACCAGCTAAATAGCACTATCAGTTGATACACTGCTACTAACCAGCTGGCACTCTGCCAGCAAGCGCATCCTACAATGCAATCAACATGATGTTCATTTCCAAGCAGTTTATTTGGGTCTTGGATGAAATAGAGGAGATAACTCCATGCACATAATTATTGTCAATTAACCTACATTTTTACTGTGTATTTCTGGTATTCAACAAAACGAATCTGCTTCCATATTGTACAGGATTTGAGTGTGTGAATGGTAGCTGACACCTGTACAGCCTCCCTTGAATGTAAGAATTACTTGTGAGCAGTTTATTAATGTATTTTTAGTATTCAACAAAACAAATCCATTTCCATATTGTCACAATAGTCTGTTTATTTATAATAGTACTATTGTGTGATATTATGGTATTTAATAATATATAAATTATTGTTGTTAATTAAAATTTTTGGTGAATTTTTCATGTCACAAAGATGTCATGTTTTTATAACAATACATACAATTATAGCTTGCTTAGAAAAATAAAAACTGTATGATAATATTGTTAACTTTGATAACTGCCTGATACTAAAATTACAATAAATAAACCATTAATAATAAATTTATAGGGATTGATATCCTTTCTTTCATCCAAGCACTGCTCCAAAATAAGCGCCACCCATGCATGCACATCAGCTGGTGGCAACACTTTGCAAAATCTGTTACAATGTACAAAGAACATTACCAACTGAGTGTAGCCACCATTTGGTTGCGACACCAACTCCAAGTTGACTCCAGATTTGGCTGTCAACATGGAAATTTGTTGCCTACTGATGACATCAGCTTAAATACAGTTGTATATACATCCACATCATAGTTGACAAGAGAGAAAGTATGAAAAAGTCGAGAGTTGAGGCTCCAGATGGTACCTTAGTATAGCAGCAGACCCTTAGAGCAGATGATTGGATACAACCCTTGAAAATCACGCTTATTGATTCATGTCCTTTGTACATCAGTCATATATAATTACCCTCTTGATGCTTCTTGTACATTAGGATGTTTTAGTGTACATTACGAATTGTTAATAGTTTAACCTTAATCTTGTGCGCTTGTTTTTCAGACTCTAACTGTATCAAGCTTTTATTTTGTTAGTCCGAAGCTTTTGATGTTGTGTTAGTTACTGCAACTAGTACATGCAGTTTGAAGTAAAAAATATAGTTCATAGTAAATTTTTATTGTATGCCTGGGCTGGATTAGCCAGTAACAACGTATTTGAAGACAAGGTTTAGAGTGATCCCAGCTTGGAGAAGTCAAATGCTAAACAGAGAGATAAATTGGATGGCTGGAAGATGAATTGAGAAATATTGGCATTTGTGGAAAGTTAATGGATGGCAGAATCCACCGCGTATCCACAAAATCCACTACTTCCCACACAAACTATCATTTTTCTGGCAGGTGTAACAGTTATGAATGAGCCATGTGACAACCAATCGTTTGTTGAAAAGACTTGGCTATAAATTGAGTAAAAGTGAAAAGCTCACTATGGACTATAAAATGACATTCATGCCATTTTTTGCCTCCGAGCAACCAATAGTGAAACAAGTCGACTAAACATTGGAATATAGCAAACTTGTTTGAAACTGACCTTAAAAATTATTGCAACTTAACTTCATCCAAAAATTTTTAATGTTTGAAGTGTTTAGCTTTGGTTGTTACCTGAATGAACGTAATCAGCATTCAATTTCTTATTATTGTAAAAAATCTAATGGATTAAAAGTTAATTGGTCACCCTTTCAGCTCGTGTTGGTATTTATGCTTGGCCTTTGACGATTCACCGATGAACATTGATTGCTGTGTAACTGTGAAAATATGTAACAACTGCGACTTTATGCAAAGTGTGAATGCAAGAATGTGGCAGTTATTTGCATTATTCAGCAGATGTTGATATCAAGTCAAAACCTTAAACTATTGATGTACAGAGTGAAGAGATGGAGAGAACTTTCCAATAATGCAACCGGTTTATGTTCATTTCTGTTTGATTGTGAGTTAAAGATAAGACCGAGATGCATCAAATAAATTCTGCATAAAATACATTAGAGCAACACCACTAAAGTAAAAGCACAACTTTTGGAAGTTTCTCTGGGTTATTAACAAAATATTTGTTCATCTAAATGTTTTTATAACCCAATACAATTAAACTGTCATACACTTAAAAGGCTGTCTCTGGTGCACTCTTTTTGTTCAATTTTTAAACCTTTTTATATACTTCTCAAATCCGACACCCAACCTAATGTTTTGGGTTTTCAAGGACATGATTGTTGTGTGACTTTCACAAACATTGTATTATAAAATAATTAAAGTGTGTTTTTCAAAATTTTTGTTAATGATTCATTTATTTATGGGCAATCGTGCTCCCTACCTATGTATTTGCTATGATTTATTTACAGATTTAGTAAAATTACTTTCACCGTTTGAACTGATTGTTTTCTTTGTTTCTTTCAAAGGGCCACAAAAAACTTATTTTAGTATGAAATCTTTTTGGAGTAAACTTGTTCAAACAACAACTAATTGCACAAAATGGACCTGCAATGAGCTGCCAATCAATTTCACCAAGCCGAAGGAACAATTTCCAACTCATTACAACGCTACCTAAAGAAGCAGATGAATCAAGCTGCTACCATATTTTCAACTGAAATGGTCGAGAATTTTTCTTTGGTTTCAGAGATGCAACTCATGAGTGCATTTTCTGTTGCGTTCTTATTGCATTTCCCACTCAACAGAGAGATTTGAAGCTCAAGGAGAACACTGTAGTTAACCAGACACGGAGTATTTAAAATCTACCCTTCCTCACCAAAAGAGACAAATGAGTGACCTTATTGGAGAGAAAACCCTTAAAGAGGGCCAACATATTAAACTTCCTGGTCTACCCTTTATCTGCAGCTCTCTTTGTGCTAATTATATATCAGCATATTTTTTTATATTCCAGAACCAATACTGTTACAGCAAAATTGTGAGCCTTGGAACAAATATCAATAGGCGTCTAGAAAAATACACCATCGACTGAATGATTTTTATATCCATGGGAAACTACATGACACAGCAAGCACTTGCTAGTTTTCTCCAGCTTTCAGCACAAAATAAAGTGTTTTCCGCCACTACAACTAAGGAGTGTATGTTGTTTCTAAATGAAGTGCACTACAACAGTACAATACAACAGTACACTACGGCAGTACAATACAACAGTATAATACAACAGTACACTACAACAGTACACTACAACAGTACACTACAACAGTGCACTACAACAGTACACTACAACAGTGCACTACAACAGTACACTACAACAGTACACTACAACAGTACACTACAACAATACACTACAGCAGTACACTACAACAGTACACTACAACAGTACACTACAACACTACACTACAACAGTACACTACAACAGTGCACTACAACAGTACACTACAACAGTACACTACAACAGTACACTACAACAATACACTACAACAGTACACTACAGCAGTACACTACAACAGTACGCTACAACAATACACTACAAAAGTACATTACAACAGTACACTATAAGAGATAATAAGTTGATATAAGAAAAGTAAACACATTTTCTCACTGCTTATATGAGAGAAGACAATTACATGTATATAAGCAAACAAGTGAGTAATTTTGG
The DNA here is from genome assembly GCA_945261195.1 of Cryptosula pallasiana. Classification (NCBI taxonomy): domain Eukaryota; kingdom Metazoa; phylum Bryozoa; class Gymnolaemata; order Cheilostomatida; family Cryptosulidae; genus Cryptosula; species Cryptosula pallasiana. The sequence goes on from OX183136.1 coordinate 36,529,781, forward strand.
GGTTGAACTGCTGGTTGGGCGATCCTGAAATGTCAATGACTTAAATTGACGTCAATTGAAAATCAAGTTCCAATTTTCAGTGTCACAAAGGAGTAGTCTCATTACACTTTGCAGTTGCTGGTCGAATAACCCGAGAAGACAAGGAAATAATTTAAATCATTAACCCTTTCTTTATGACTGGCTATAACTGGTCTCCATACTTGAGGATAGATTCCTGTGTATATAATCTGGCTGACTCTACATTCCATTCAATTAAAGCTAAAGTTTTGTTCTAACAACTTGGTTTGGAGTTACCTGCTCAATGAGGTACTACTGAGTGTCAATGGAAGACAACTCATAAGTTGCAGCCGTTGTCAAGTTTTACAATCAGACCAAACTTATCAAATTTTACTTGTTAATGTCTTACACAGACAGTATGCAGTTAGCCATGAACATATCTAACTGGTCAAAGGTGAACTTTAAAACATTTTGGAGTTGTCATATTCTCGGCAGTATGACAAACATGCTATCTGATTGGTTGAATAAAACAACCAACTAGCCCTTTTACAGGAAAAAACTAAAACAGTTTTTGAATAAATGTGTTGTAAATTTTTTTCAGAGTTAGCATAGACGAAAAATGGAGTTTGACAATATATTATAACAAACAAATGCATAGCTAAAAGTCCTTCATCACTCAGTCGAAAAATTGCACAATTAATTACAAAGTTGAATGGAATATTTGATTATTCTAAATAAATACTAAAACAAAATGTGAATACTGTCAACAGTGATGAATAATTCAAAGTTGCTAAGCTCATAAAAATAAAATGTTCACATTTTACAAAACAGGAAGTTGCCTAATTGGTTTGGATGTCAATATTTCAAAACAAAAATATTTGTGTCTTTGAATGCAACTGATACTTTGGTTTCTTTTAATCACCAAGTCAATGTTAAGCAGCGAATCAAAAGTTTACAAATGCAGGAAATGTGCTTGACTATATACATGCTAGTTTGAACTTTTGCAACAAATGTTAATGTGTCTGTTTGATTTTCCTGATATTGCTTCAGGAAAATTATTAATTATATAAAGAGGGAAAGCATGCTTTTTGTTTATCAGCCATTTCCAGTGTGCAGCTTTCAGAATCTTCATCTTATGTATGAGTTCATTATTATATCCAATCAGAACAAAGAAGATAAATAACGTTAGAATAACTGATTAAATGGTGTAGGGCTGTGCTTCACATGTAAGTTACTAGTCGGCAACTTTTATGAAATTGACTTTCTCACAATGCTAAAAATAACAACCAAAAGAATGTAGCATGTCAGAAATGCATTGATGGAACTGACTAGAGACTTTGTTCTTCCACAAAAGAATGGTTGAGTTATAAAAGCAGATAAATATGAGCTGTCCAGCGCTAAACAAAGTTTAGTTTACGTTTAAAACTTCCAATTATTAAACATAAACTCAAAGTTGCTATTACAATGCAATGGTTAATAATTGGAGTCAAAATCAAGCATTTAATTAGGGTTTAACTGTTTTGACTTGTTTTAATTTAAAAGAATAAATTACAACAGTTTATGCAATGAATAAACTGTTGTAATTTATTGTTGTTACAATTTAATTGTAGCAATAAGTTCTCTCCGCATAGTTATCTGCTGCAGCGAAAATAGAAAAGCACTGGAAGTCTGTAATATCACCTCTATTGCTAATAATATATTACTTTAACAACAAACTTGATCTTTTAAGTTTGAGGCAAACCAGTAATAAAAATGCCAAACCGGCAATTTTTTTGGGTGAAGTAGTTTTTATTTTCTGGAACATTTTTGTTTTGCTCTGTAGACATGTTTTTAATAAATATTAAGTATTTCTTTTTGAGTATTTTACAGCTAAAACAGGTCAGAGGAAAAGAGTATTTCTGTTAGCAAGTGAAATCAGTATTGCTGAAACATTACTGTTGAATTATTTATTTATCTGCGACTAGTTTAATTGGTTGAGCCACATAAAACATTTATTTTATAGTTGAGTGATACAATTTGTATTGTTTTAATTTTGAGTGAATTTAAATGAACTCTTTGCTTCATTTTGTCTAGCTAGCAAATATATTCAAAAAAAGTAAAACAAATGCAAGAAATTGTGTAAATTAAATTATCAAAATCGATTTTTAAAGTGCAATATCAAGTTATCAAAATTTTGTTAAATGCTACGAAAGTTTTCTTTAACTCCAAATTAAAATAATTTTTGCAATACTTTTTTGTTTAGATTATAAAATATCCAATAATTAAAACTGAATAATATGGTTCAATATTGTTAGCTTCACTGGAAAACACAACTTGAGCCAGAGCTCGAAGGAGAAGACAACTTATTATAAATCAAATTACTTGTGTCCAATGTAGTACTCATTAAAAAGCCAGAGTGATTGCGCATAACTCTTTTGTTCATGTCAAGGTAATTCATACTTCGGCAACAGAGCACGTACTGAGATCCAAAAATGTCAAATATGAGCAATATCTTTATAATAAAATTCCCAAAAAACCGGAGCTGACAATTTTTAGGAAAGACAATTTCATGTTTTTATACATTTTGCAAGCAAGTAATTTTTGGCCACTTCTGATAGCTGTAGCCTGAGTATAAGTTTCTGTGCTAGCTCTAACTTCATCTACTGACACTTATTGCAATTAATTATGCTGAAGTTTTGCCAAAATGTATAAAATAGAATAAAGTTGCATGAAGTTTAGAGGATAAACAACAACAAAGTTGCCATCAACCACGTCAACAACAACTGCCCACTTCTGCCCACTCTATGCTCTATAGAGTTTATCCACGTTTCCGTCAAAATTGTTCACAGATGTATCCACTAGCATTATTTTAGTACTGCTAACCCTAGCAGACAAACATGTAGGATGTAAAGGTCATTTCTAAACCAAAGCAATTATTAAAACACTAAAATTGGTTTATCAACAAAATCAGTGGAAAAACAAGCCAAGCCCAAGCATTGATTAGTTAGCAATAAAAATTCTGCTCTAGCTAGGTATTATGGGATAGGGTCAAAGTGCAAATATTAACCGAGTTACACACTCTTGTGTAACCTCTAGTGATAGTATGATGATTGGATAGAATTTGATGTGTGCGACAGCAATTTAATGCAACGCCCTACTGAGAGAAAAAATGTTCCTTCAAGCAGTTTCCGAATCTTCAGTGCAAGTTTTTGTGTCAATTATGAATGCCAATGCTAAGGTATATACTGGAAGAAACTTCCTTTAGGTGAAAGTCACAAAGTCATTTTTTTCAGTTGCTAAACTCATCAGATAGGCTGACTAGTAAAACAACCATTTTATGTTCTTCAATTGCAATGACAATCAAAGGCATGTGACAATTAAGCTTATATTTCAATTACAAAACAATATTTAAATCTTAAAGGCCAATTTTATAACTACGGTGTATTATCTACATGCCTTTTCCAATGTACACTAAATAATTTTATGTAAGAACTAAAGTTAAGACAAATACTCAAACAAACAAGTATGAGTGCTTTTAACACTTGCCAAGATAGACAGTGTTTAGCATAAACCTATTCTAAGATGGCCATCTCAAGAGGGATGTTTACACTTCTAGAAAAGTCCAAAAATCTAACATATGACTACATGGTATTATTATACACCATCAACTAATGGCATATCTACTATTACTGTTTATACGCGTGTAAGGCAAGTATTAGTAACATTTATGTGTTTTCTTCTGGTAATTTAAAACAACTTTTCCGTCTGTACAAGATACTTGATCTACGTGAAAAAGCTCATTTTAATGACTGTTTATAATGAATCTTTTTAAACAGCGAGCCACTGGAAAATGAATCAGTTTTTTATGTTATTTTTGTAGTTTCACATCAGCAATGTTTACACATCTCCATCAAAGTGTGAATGAATGAATAATTAATGCAATTAAATACATTTGACTGTGAATGATATCCATGTAAATGGGTGTCACTCACAAAAATACTGCTCAGTGATTTGATAATTTGCACCAATAGATAATGATTAGATTAAACAAACATTAATTTTGAAAATACAAACCAACCTGTTACTAATAACTGTAAGGGTACAGAAAAGGTATATAAAGGATGACAGTGAAGTCGTGTATTGTATAAGGTAACAGAAACAACAACAACATGCATCTATTAAAGTACATCTTCATTATTTCTGGTAAGTTCTTTTGCCATAAACAAGTAGAGAAACATAACTTTAGCTGACAGATCAATCAATTATTTTTAAGTTACGAGCCTAGTTTTCTCTGTAGTAATCTGGTGTACTCTAAAAGCTGTCAGCTAGTGTGTTACAAAGAAATGAGAAATAATTTTCTCAATTCATGAATCTACAACACAGTTTTTTTTTATACAAGAGCTTATTGAATTAAATACGTTTAAATGCAGAGTAAAAGATATATTAACTGTATTTGAGAAAAAAGTTTTTTTAAACCCTTTAATCAACTAAAAAAATCCAAACAATTTTTGAAGTTCCATTAAGTATAAAGTAACCAATTTACACAAAATTATATTAGCTGTACCGATATCTCATCAGTGACTACATTTTATTTATTGATGTTAAAAAAAAAATTTTCCAAGTAAGCAAAACTTTGTATAAATTGTTTTTGATTGAGAAAATGTAGCAAAATTATTTAGGGAAATTTATAGCAAAACCAAAGTTGTAAATCTTTGGGTTTTTGACCGATTAACTCAGTCTTAACTCATTGTATTACAATTTGTGAAGCATCCAGTCGAGTGCTAATCAAATCTTTAAAGAAATGCATTTAAATTGAATGTCATTGACCTTTTAAGTATTGATTGTGATGAATGTATTGTACCGATTCATGAGTTCTTTGTTATTTTTTACTCATCACATTAATTTTCATCAATTGCTGGTCTATTTGGCCAAAGTTTTGTTCCTACACAAGTGTTTGTTTCAAAATAATATTGCATTCAAGCAACATTTTTAATTAATAGCAGTGAAATTTTTAGGGAGGTTTAGAAATTCGAAAGCAAAGACTTTTCACTGACTTCAGAAAATTTTGAAGAAAGCAAAAATTGTTAAACGTAAAAACTTTTCAACCAGACTATTACAATATTTCTGCTTTCATGGCTTCAAGTAACTGTAATAGTATGAGGTCCATAACCATTTTGTCCTTAGCCTGGACATTTTGTAAATGAGTAATGGTAAGTTTTATACTATGCAGTGTTTAAACAAATAGTGTCAATTGGGAAGTGTTGTTGGCAATTAAATATTCACTTGCTTAAATGAAAGACAATTTGATCACACAGCACTACAACAACTCACAAAACACCTGATATGCGTACTAGTTGACTTGATGTTTAACTAACCAGAATTATGATTCCGTTCTCATATGTTTCTAGCATTGTTTGGAGCTGTACAGTGTACGACCCATGCCCAAATGGTCAGACACTTTAGGAGGAATTCTGCTGCAATTAACGAGATAAGAATAATTACAGGGTCTATCGGAAGATGGCTGGTGAGTTTGGGTTAATTTTTTAATACAAATATCGCTCTCTTGAAATAATTGGTGAAGTTTTCAAGTTGTATAGTTTTTTTAATGATTGTCTTAGTTGTGAAATGATATTCAATGGAAATATTTTGAGATAACTTTCCGAATCCATTAAATTTTAAATTAGATGTAAAATTTTGTTTACTATTTGCAACCAAGTTTTTTTGCTGTCAGATAAGTTTATTGGAAATTGGACTGAGTCAGTGCAAATTGGTTATATCAAATATATTTTGTTGTCATTTTCTCAAATAGATGAAATCTTTCCTAGGCTTGAGTTATCACTGATTGGATGACTCTCTAATTGCATCTTGTACAAAAACACAAAATAATTTAATTTTCAAACCAAAACTCATGTGATCTCGGTCTGCAACAATTATGCCTCTCAAGTTTTGAGTAACAGTAACTCTCATATTCTATTGCAGAACGCTACTGATCAAAGTGGACTTCGAATAATCAGAGGAAACGTCAATTGTAGAAATGAGCGTGAACTCTGTAATACTTGTGACACATTTTACGACCAAACACTTATTCAGGTAGACAGCTAAAGCTGAAGTAGTTCAATTCATGTTCTGTTCGTTAGTTGATACAAGATGCATTTATTGAACAAAACATTTATATTTCAATTACTAAATAAACATACAATAACTGCATTTATATGAGCTAGTTGTGTCTGCAATAGATCAGTAGACCAATATACGCAGTAACAAGTTTAACACGTTCACAAAGGTTTGCTTTGTAGCCATTGCAACAATGTGTTTTAGTAAAACAACTTTTTCACACTGCCAAACAAAAAATGCAGTTACGAAAGAAAAACACAAAAATTCACAATTATAGTTTGTTTTTTCTTTTAATTATTCTAGATTCCTGAGCGGTTGGCAAGGTTTTCACAGCCCTTCATGGAATGCCTCACAAGATATAGTATTCTCTATATAGAGGATCGGTCAAACTTTGCCCAGGCTAGCGCAAAGTTCATTTGTGATTTAGGAGGAGCTAATTTATACTGCAAACCTGGAGTTGTACCGATGGAGTTGAAGGTCACTGGACCAACCTGTACAGGTAATGTGATAAAACTGCTGAATTCCACAAGAAAACTTTGTAGATGCAAATTCACTAGTTTACTAGATTCAAATAAAAAACAATCAGCTCAATTGTTGCATTTTAATAGGAAAAAACTTGGGCGTTATAAAGCCCGAAGTATATCGAACAGATTACCCGTTTCAATGCCTATGAGAAGCTTAGTTAAAAACCTGCACCATCTGGCTAACAGCTCTCAAACATTGTAGATTTCTCAACATCATGAAGCAAGTAGTTAATGAAAACTAAAGATATGCTATTATTTGTAAACAAACTTTTAAACCACCTGTTTGGGAAATTACGCTACTTGCATTTATTTTTAGGAAATAAATATAACATACAACATAAAATAATTAAACAATTTATGGCCGCATTTTAACAACATTTTTGCTTAGATACATCTGTTCGAGCTAACAAAGTGTTAATCTTTGTTTGTTAGTTTTCATTTGATGGCTTTTCAACAACCAATGATGCACGTAACTGTTACAGTTTAATCATACATCTATATCTCTGCTTGACAATTTAATATGCTTTTAAACTTGCCAACAATGTTGTAGTATTTTTCATTTGTAAATTTTTATTGAGTAAAGAAATTTTTGACTATAATATGAGTGAAGTTTAGGCATATGTGTATTTTGTACTTATATTATGCAGAAACTGGATTTACAGAAGCCATAAAATATATAAAAGCTATAGATTGCTACTACAAGTGTTTATTGAAAGCAGCTACGATAGCCGAGGGTTAAAAACACACACCATACACCACCCTCTATACTATGTAGTAAAGATCTCTGGCTTCTTCAGATATACATGTAAACTATACAGATGTCTGGTATCATTATTACTCTAGAGGTCAATGGATTATCAATTATTGACTAGGATAGATCTAAACTTCACACTTTTATCAACTTCTAAAACAGTACATATAGATTGGTCACTGAGTTCTCACTTCATTCTCACAAGTAATGTGGATCGCTTTATGGTCTATTTGAATTTTTGGTTTTAGTGAAAGAGAAGACATTTAATATTTATTGTACTACAACTAAAGCTGTTGTATACTTGTATGTATTGTGGTTTAGGAAGTTAATTTATCTACTTATTCTTTGTAATTTATTTTTTCTCTACTTCTTAATAAAGAACTTCTAAAAACTAACTTAATCTTTTAACTTGTACAGAAATGGCTGTTTCGTTTTGTCATTTATCAGTAGCGTCTTTTAGTTAAAAATGGTGCCTTATTTTTTGTCGATTTCCATTCATTGTGGATAAGATATTCAATATTTTGTTCAGAAAGGTTTGTTAACTTCCATGCGTCTTCGTGGCTTATGTAAAATTTAATTTTAATTTTAGTTTTAAGATTTTTATTCTTTGCTACATGTTTATCAAAAGAAATTAGATTTAAGTAATATAAAAATGTTAACCTCAATCAACTCAAATCTTTAGACTCACTAACTTCTACTCTTCAACGCATTAGATAACTTTCTGCTAAAAATACCTTGTTATGATTAAAGATCAAATGAAGAGCTTATGATTGATTTTGTTTTTTTATCAAATAAATTTTCAAGACATAAATAAACACCTGTAAAATAATCTGGTTTTGAATATTTAACTACATTAACTTGACTTTAATAGGGATGTCCGTGGAAAAAGTCGATAAACATTTACATCAGAAATTACAATTTCTACGTTTTTTTATAACTTTGTATCTAACCAATAATTTCCTTCAATTTAAATATTTAGCTGGCCAGGAGCTATGTTTTTGTTTTTGTTATTTTATGCTGTGGAATGTATACAATATTTATTTTCCCTCAAACAACTCTCTAATATCATATTTCATGCAACTATTTTAATATTGAAAAACAGCTCAAACTTGAGAGAATATTTAGTATTTTAGAGAATCTAAAATATTATTGTTCTTGCTGTTTTTATTTTTATTCTTATTTTTTCGCGGCGAACATAACCGAACTGTAGCCACTTTTTCTTAAGAACCATAATAGATAGAGCTACAAAGTTTTTTGCCACACAATTGAGAGTCACCGGGACAGAAAGTAAGTTGGTTTATGGAGTTACAGAACCTTCCAGAACATCACAATTCAAGTGCAAAAAAAGCTGAATATTTGTTTTTCAAAGCATCAAAGTGACCAAAAAAATGCAGACCCGACTGACGAAAAAACACCAAATTTTGAAAGATGGTGCTTTCTGCTAACCTTCTGATTCGACATGATGAAACGACGTTAAAAAATTGTTTGGAAGCGGCCATCTTGGATTTTGATGAAAATCACATTTTTCAGCATAAAACAACTTCCTGTTAAAGAACCATCAGTCCGATTGAGCTGAAACTTGCTGCAAAGGTGTGAAGGAGTGTATCGATGCACCATTTTGAACTTCAAAGCAATCGCACATAATTGTTGCAAGTTTTTCCATTTTCAAATTTGACAATCTCAACAAAAACAGCATTATTCAATGATTTCCAAGACCAGGACGGAACTAATCAGCGACAAGTGAAATAATAAGCAACATAGCCCCATGCTTGAACTTTCAAAATATTGAAACTCCAAGTTTTTCGCAATACCGCCAACACAGCTATTCCATTTTCAAAAGAGGGCTTCAAATTTGAAAAATGACTATAACTCGAGGACCGTTACTCCGAATTACATAATTTTTGCATGGTTGCGGTCGCATTGTAATTTTCTTTCTGACAACCATCTTTCAACTTTCTGATCTTTGGGGAAAGAGTCAAAGCCTACACTGGATTCAATGTGTGTCACAAATGATTGTTATTTACTGTTTTCACCGCGGAAAAAATTTTCTCTTTAAAGACTTTGACAGAAATAGTATTCAGGTAACAAATTGAACAATTCTGAAAAAGAATTAAAAAAATTTGATAAGTATTTAGCGATGTCCGTACACCAAAATATTTTTTTGCATGTAGGCCATACCGCCTTCTTCTTATCTTAAGCAATTTATGAACCATATTCAACATTGCTAAGTGGCCCAACAATTAACACTGTGACCTGCTGTTGACAGGGTTCGGGTTCGATCCCCAGGTGGAGAATTTTTTTCCGCCGCAAAAATAAATATTGTCAGAAGGGAGGAGCCAAGTCAGCATGAGTATATGAAGTAACAGGAGTGCATGTTGTATTGGCAGTTGTGAAGCATGTCCTTGTGTGGCCCCAGCACAGAAAGAGCATTTAGGCACTTGAAAAGCTGCTTTTTTGCAAAAAGTAAAGCTATCGCAAAACAGTTGTCAATATGTACTAAATTAGATTGTGCTTCAACAACATGTCTTTATAGCTCAATGGCTAAGGTTGTCGCCTGCTGTTTGAGGGGTCCAGGTACAGTTCCCAGTGGTGGAAATATTTTTCATTGAAAAGTCACATTCAAATAAAGCGTAATGATTAACTCTATTTGGGTGATTTGCAATGTGCTTTGTCAAAGAAAATGTGGTGGTGTAGGTTGCAGAGTGTGCTGCTCCACTGGCCAAGTACAGAGTTCAAGTACCGCCTGACATAACATTCCTTTTTTACAATTCTCTAAAATACTCTTGTTTTCGCTCGCAAACACAAATCAATATCTAGTTTATACTATTTTTCTATGAACTGATAGATACCAGTTAAGCACACAAAAAGGCTCTGAATATGCAGATAGAATCTCTCTCTTGGAAACAATTAATCTGTTTTAGCAAAAAGGTTTTTTGGTATTTTTCGCACAAAACTACAAAAAATATATAAAAGGAACTCCATGCAAGTTTGTGAAACTTTAATGTTTTTCATAGAGAACTTAGTTATAGGACTTGGTTATAGGACTTGGTTATAGGACTTGGTCATAGGACTTGGTTATAGGACTTGGTTATAGGATTTGGTTATAGGACTTGATTATAGGACTTGGTTATAGGACTTGGTTATAGTACTTGGTTATAGGACTTGGTTATAGGACTTGGTTATAGGACTTGATTGTAGGACTTGGTTATAGTACTTGGTTATAGGACTTGGTTATAGGACTTGGTTACAGGACTTGATTATAGGACTTGGTTATAGGACTTGGTTATAGTACTTGGTTATAGGACTTGGTTATAGGACTTGGTTATAGGACTTGATTGTAGGACTTGGTTATAGTACTTGGTTATAGGACTTGGTTATAGGACTTGGTTACAGGACTTGATTATAGGACTTGGTTATAGGACTTGGTTATAGGACTTGATTATAGGACTTGGTTATAGGACCTGGTTATAGTACTTGGTGATTTAGAAACATAAATGCTAACTTGGACAAAGTTAACTGCTATTGCTATGTACAAACTTGATATGGAGATTTGGTTTTTAATCTCTTCATTGTGGATAATGGAAGTTTTCAACAATTGCTTATTTTCCCAAGTATTTAAACAAACACTGGTTACATCTGGCTATAGTTCTCTTCACTAAAACTTACACTGGTTACATCTGGTTACATCTGATAACGTTAATAGGTCTAGGCTTTTGCTTCGATAAAAAAAGGTAAAAAAAAAATAAAAAAAAAATGTTTTGGTGAGAAAAACACCGAATATTCACAGACTTGGATTCAAAAATATTGAAAAACAATAAAAATTGTTTCCACTTTAACCGTTGCTCCACATTAACAGGAGTTTAATACAAAAATCATTATATAACACTTGTGATATCTATACAGATGTTGATACAGATGAATATTGACGAGCCTACTAAAAACATGTGAATATACGGTTTTACACCTGCATTCCTCATATTAATGTTTTCCCACAATTAGACCGTTTAGTTTGCTGAATTATCTTTTATATTTATTACGTCAGAGTAAAAGTGTGGCTAATTGAAAACTGATGTGTGCTCTGCAGTTTCAAATTTCTAATTATTGTGAAATAAACCAGTGAAATCAGGGTAATCGGTTGTGCAATCGAGTTTAAAATTAAAAACTCATAAGTTTAATTGGTGAATCCAGATTTTTGAGTTGTAAGCAAAGTTTAGCGATGATTATTGTTTGCTGCCGGCAGCAAAGAGTACATTCATAATGTGATTGGGTTACAACTCATTCTATGAGAAGTATTTGTTTGTTATTGTGGGAGCAAGTCATCTGAGAAACTAAAGAGTCAACAAACAATGCAATCTAGAAGAAGATAACTTTTTAGACGAAGTAATTTTGGCATCGACATGTTTTAGGTTTTTTTATGTTATCTTCTGATAACCCACAAGCATTCTCACATTTCAGAAAATGTTGTAATTTCTAGAATTTATCTCAAAAGTTTTATTGCTTAAAAATACAACAAAAAAGGGATGTTAGGGTTAATTTACATTTTTTGTCTTAAAAATATTCATTAACTTATTAGACATAATTTAAATCTAAATGCCTTAAAACTAACAGTTTATCCCATTCTACTCAGTTATAATCCTATTTTACTTTCACAAATTTTACCTATTTTTACTTATTACCACAAGAGTTCTTCTGACCTCGTAATTCTAAGTTTCTTTAGAATTTTGCGAAAAAAATCACACATTCTTATTCAATAATTTTTATATTAAACATGCAATCATTTATGGCAAAACCCAAAGATAAAATTGGAGTTTTTCTCAAAATTTGTTTAGAATATAACATTAAAGAAAGCAACCATTAGAGAACAAGCAAACACTAAAAAATAAACATTTACACAGGTGTTAAAAAATAATTTAAAATTTTTTTGAGAATATAACGAAACTAATGAATTACGAAAGCGAGTTGGACTATTTTTATCATTGATGTGTTTATATTTTTTACATTATTATCGTGGAGTGAGATACCATTGTGCTGGAGAACAAAAAATGTTGTAAAACACCATAACTCTCATTCATGATCAGTAATTAATTTCTAGTTCATTTTGCTGGTGTTCACATTTAATTATAAACCACCTTCATACACCTGAACAATTGCACTGAGATTTCGTGTGATGTAATAGGCTACTCACAGACAAAAACCATTTGGTTTCAATCGCTAAAACAAAGATCATTTAGCGAAGTTCTGACACATCAAACAACTTCTAGTAGCACTTCCACTCTAAAAATATCTAATTGCTTCTCGTTTTACTGAAACCCAAAGTGCACATGCAGTGATGCAGTGCACTAGACTTAGTTCCTTCAAAGCACACCACAAAATCTTTTGATAATTTATGTAACTTGAGCTTATCTTCGATGTAATCCATATGCCACTGTGCATGATTGTTGCAGCGTTAGTACAAGATTTGTGAATATGTTACTATTTTCATATAATACACACGAGTATCCAATTAAAGATAATAATAATAAATTGATGACATGTGTGTGATATCACAACAGCTTTGTTGCCACATAGCCTAAGGTTTGGCTTTCTATATTCATGTAACAGCACTCGAGCCCATCATATATAGCAATTATATAAACCATACACTCAGGCTAACAAAATATTGAATTCATTATTCATGTACTGTTCCAAAGATTTTGATAAAAGTTAACAGAATGCTTGAAAGCAAAAACTCGCAAAATTTATCAAGTCGCTTGTCTGTTTTGAAAAAGCATACTTCCTGGTTTTGTGTGGAATGCAAAACAAAACATAAATGAAAAATGGAGAAACATTATCATCACGAATAATAATTAATTACAACGTATTATAATATTTTGAATTTTGTCTCCTTTTTTGCAGTAAAATAATTAAAAAGTTTTGAAAAGTTTTCTATGCCGTTTCAGAAAAATTCAAAGATAGAAATTAATTTTAGCTTAAATATTATCACTGGAACCTAACTTCATTTTACTAGTAGTCAGTATCGGTGATAAATCTGTATTATAACAAAGTTTAACGAAAAAGCATGCCAACATTTTAAATCTAAACAATATTTTGATTAGCTCGTTGTAATCATCACATTTTTAAGGTCAAAATTATGTTTAATGCGCTCTCTCTCCCAAATAATTAGGCCAAAGTTTTGTTTTGTTTTTTTTTGTTTTTCAGCTGTGCCTTGTGGGCAACCCTAAAGACGGGTCTCATAAGCACATGTATGAAGTTAAAAATAACATGTAAACCTGCCTGGTTTTATTAAGTGTATGTCTTTTTAAGCACCTCACACATTGTGCGGCTGTATATTTTATATACTACTTGTCATGTTATGTATAATGTTTTGTACCATGCTGTACATAGCACTTGTTGATATTGTACATAAGGCTCACATTGTATTATACTTAACTGTAATTGCGCAATAATGCAATAAGAGCTTGTTAAATATGAACAAAAGAATTGAGATTAAAATTATTTGTATAACACTGTAAAAACTTCAAAAGCTAACCTCCATCGGTGGCTTCTGGTTTCCATACTTAATGTATGTTTTTTGTGAGAATTAGAAAAAAAAATGATGAATAAGTTACAGTAGTTTAAAGCAGCAGTAAGTAAAAGACTATAGATGTACCTGCGCGAGGTAACATTTGATGTAAGAATCAAAATACAATAAAGCGAGAGATTAAAGTACATTCTAAAGTGGGTGAGCTAGTTATTAAAAGTTAACAGAAGATAAAAAGTGTCATAATGTTAGAGTAAACCTTTTAAAACTGTAAAGTTTTTCACAAAATTGTCTGTAGCAATTAAACGTGAACCGTTGAATCTGAAAAGTGAGGACAGTTTGTATGCTAAGATTTTTTGTATCCCAAGGAAAACTTTTTCAGCTTGAAGCAAGTTTATACAGTACAAGAAATAGCTGAGTAGGGAGTCAATTTGTTTTGTAATAGCTAAACAAAACAAGTATTAGATAATGACTGTAGGTGATGGCTTGTCAATAAACACAATAAAACTGTATTACTGGAACATATTTTTTATGCACCTGTCTAGGTTGACTTGTAACAGAAGAAGTAATTATATAGGTGACCTTTCAATATGATTGTCTAATTTTTATGCCCATCAAAGTGATGTTGAAGCACAAAGAAGTTACTTCGGCTATGAGTCTGTCCGATCATGTATTTTTAGGTACCTTGAGGGCTGAATCAGCCTTTATGATCAAAATATTTTTAAAGTTTCTGGATTAAATGAATCACCAACGAAACAAAGGACCAACCAAAATGGACACTTTGACCTTCTTTATCTTTTGTTAGAAAAAACTTCCTTGGTGTTTATTTGTTGCATAATAGTTCAAAATAGTTGTACATGTTGCATAAACTGTTGGTTTACTGTTTAATGATAAAAAACAATGGGCTCTTCTTTAATAGTACATTCCTGTCTGATTCTCATTGATAGATGCATGAATAATGATTTAGTCGAGTAACAAAATTTTTCAGATCATTTTGAGCGCAAATTCATTTGGTTGAAGTTATTCTGTTTGATGGTTTTAATTGCTAACTAAAATGTATCTTTCTGAATATTTAAAGCAGAGAAGCGGCATGCTAACCTTAAACATAATTTTAGAGGTTCCTCGTTATGCAATAAATTTAATTCAGTTTTTGAATGAAGTGAATCATCCAAAAAAACAAAGAAACTAACCAAAAGGTCAACTTGGCTTTCTCTACCTTTTGGTAGAAAAAGCTTTTTGTTGTTTTCTTGTTGCATAATGGTTCAAAACACTTTTACATGTTGCATGAACTGATGATTTACTGTGTGATGATAAAAAACAATGGGCTGTCCTCTATCAATACATTCCTTGCTGATTGTACGGACAGATTCATACTGATTAAGTCAATTACCAAACTTTCTTGATCATCATGAGCACGAATACATTGATCTGTCTGAAGTTACCATGTTTGTGCTATTAATTTTGTATTGAAATATATATTTCTGATTAATTGAGGCAAAGAGCTTCGTTATAATTTTAAAGGCACCTCGTTATACAACTAAACAAATAATTAAATTAAACGATGAAACATCAACTGCACGTCATATCAAAAACCCAGAAGTTGAGAAACTAATGACTAAATAAGCTATAAACACCATCAGTGCTTACTCAGGTGCTGAATTTACCAGTGAGTTAAACATAGAAGTAACAAATTGAGACATCAATTATTTGTTAGCTACTTGTGTCAGCATCATCATTGAATGAAAGCTATTAAAATATTTTCACGTAGTGTAAGTTTCTCTGTTTTTCCAGGAACTTTCAGTTTTAAAGTATTTTTACTGAGCATATTTAGATGTTGTAAAATCTTGTTATTAAGTATCTCGCTGTGAAATAAATGTTATTCAAATAATCTCGCATATCGCAAAACATTTCGAAAATCTTTCCGTAGCCATTACTTGAAATACAGCTTTAAAATTTCTAGTAACAGCATCACAATGGGCGATACAGTTAAACTTCCCAGATTTTCACTCTTCCGGTGAGATAATAGTAAACTGTGCTAATATAATGAAGCTTGGTAATCAATAAAGCCAAAAAAAATTCAAAATGATCATTTCAGCTTATTATTACATATTTAGTGATTCTTGTTTTTTTTGTAAAAACTTCACAACATTCCAATTTGAACTGAACTTTTCGCAATAAGCATGCAAGGCAGACAGAATTTCTTGTTTTATATTTTTAATGCAGCATTAGCAGGAGAGACAGAATGTGTATCCCACACTAGGATCACAGACTATTCAAGAACCGACCCTCAATCTGTCAAGAGAGCCTGGAGAATGTCAAAAACTACTACCAGTTGGTTTGTGAGTGAAATCTATAAATTTTTATAAATATTGTATTTTTCTCAAGACCTAAATACTGTTTACAAATGATTATATATCATGGCTTCTTGTATTGTTTATTTATTGGTAATTTAAAAACCTTGTAAAAAAAAACTCCTACTAAAAAATTAGCAGAAATAATCATACAGACCCCATTGAGATAAAAAAATATAATATTGATAAATAATGGTGGTTCTAAACAGTTCTCAAAGTTTTAGTTAGTCTTTCCTAGTTATGTTATTTGTTATGTTATTAGTAATTATATGATACTTCTAATAGATTATTTGCCCTGGATAAAATTTTCTTTTTAAAGTTTTCTAAGCTTTTATAATGGTTTGCTTGCAAGTGAAAAGTTTCTCATATGTTAGCTGTCAAGTCTCAACGGAATTAACCAAGTTTTTGATTATCATGCCAATTCAAAACAAGACTGGAGTTGTTCTCTCATTATTATCAATTGCCATAACAATGCAATGAACACTGATATGGACATAAAATTTTGAGCTACATCTATGGAATGCTCAATGCTCGTAAAAACTTGATTCAGCCGAGGAATGTAAAAGCGATATGTTTTAGAATATACTTTTGAAAGCATTTAGCTGGGTCGGAATTTTCCTTTAAAAGTAGATGAAAATTAAAAAAACAATTAAGAGTAGTAAAGATCAATCAATACAATCAATACTTTTATCGGTAGCATTTATAGTATGCTCATCAAGTAGAACACGAGCGTGCCATCGCTGCTATTTATTTGTTATGTAACACATAAAAATAGTGGAGACCTTTATGAATTATCCAGCTGATTGAAACAAAAGTCCGTGAGAGGAAAACTCTTCATTGTAAACTTACATTTTAAAAATTAAGTAAATTGTGTCACAAACACAAAAAAAAATCACCCGTTACAAGACGAGGGCCTAGCAGACTGACAAACTTGGTATTTAGCAAATGTGATGTCTATAAAAACTCGAGTACTGAACATTCGACTTTATTAGATATTTATTTGTGTGTAAGAACATCAGCATTTAAAGTAAGGCTAGTCTAAACAGTGTAACCAGGAATGAGATTGAGGGACCTCCTTATAATATATATTCTTTGTTGTACATTTTGTCAATAAAACCTACAAATGTTTCTGTAGAGAGATGAAATTTTCTGATTGTCAGGCCCTACATATTGGATTGGAAAAAAGTATCTTAATGGCCAAAGACAATGGGATGAATACTAAATGTACCAATGATAACTCGGTTGTGTGATTGATGACTCCTTCGTATGATGTCCCAGGAAATAACAGCGTCTATGGAAAGAAAACCTGTCGAGTACGCCAACAGTTACCTATCATGAGATTACTTTTCAAATGCTGGCGACTGTTGCTATGAGAAAAATATACGACAGAAAAATAGAGGGTTGAATGAATCATGACTGATGAGTAGAGACACCAATAAACACACCACTACTGACAAAAAAAGATAGAGAGCATGTTTCAAGGCTGGAAAAGGCATACTGGAAAACCTCATCTCACCATTTTCTAACAAAAGAAACTGATTGCTCTTGAACGGACAATTAAATTGGAGTTTGAACCTGAGTCTAGCAAACTAGCTCTGTTTGGTGATTTTGCCCCTGGATTTTGATATACGAACTTGACTTGATCAATGTTTTTTTTCATAGCAGGGTTTCACTCTATAAAGAATGTTACTACTAGCGTAGAGATTCAGTTTAGGACCAATATCGCTGAGGGGATGTCTTTGGTTGTCGACATTATAAAATATGGGGTAATGGAAATGGGCAGCATTCTTCAATTGGCTATTGCTTCTGACATAATGATATAAATAGCTTGCTTTAAACCTCTCTTCTGCCTCGAAGAAAATCTGTATGTATCAATAACGTCACACTCTACATTGCTAGCAACTTCTGGAGCTCTTTTCTGGATACATAGCTCCTTTTTTAGCAAAGAGGTTGATGAGTATCGATGAAAAAGTCCTACCAAGTGGGTTACCGAGTATAACCGTTCTTTACTCTTCAAAGCCATTCCCGGCCGGAATTGCGTAGAATGGTTCGAAAACGTTGTAGAGTCTTTGGATGTATATCAAACCATGAAAATTATAATTTTTTCTCTCTAAACTTTACTGTCAGCATGACCCTTTGACCATCAAATGGTATCTGTTGATCATCGTCACCCGCTACAATTACTTGAATGAGATCAGTGTTCATGAACGCAGTTAGGCTTTTTGAACTTTTAATAAAATATGGTTCTTTCAACTGACAACTAACTTTCTTTCACAAACAGGTCACCACAATACTTTGCAACATCATCACCCAAGCACATCAATACAACTTAATAGAAAACATCATTTGGTTAACTCCGACTAGATGTTAACTCTTTGAGTTGTCAAACAACCAAGAAAACTGCAGTAACTACAGCAATAATTATTTGTTCTCTAACACCAGTTACAACAATACACTTTCAAAGCGTGAATTTGTACCTGAAAAGAACTAGTCATAGAACAAATTTAGTATTCCATGTAACTGTTTTAAGCAATCTACTACCAGCTAGATGAATACTCTAAGAGACAGGAAAGTTGAGTATTTTGGTTTGGCTCATACCTCGTGAAGATATATGAATTTGATGCAAAGAAGTTCAGAGAATTTCCTAAGTCAGAACTTAACATAAATTGGGAGAACTTGACTCATTGAATATAACTAGATGACTGCCAAATATAGTTATGTCGCTGCTTGGGCATTAAATGCTTTTCTAGCTAAATATGACTGAAATATCCAAACTCTGTTAACAACAATAAGTTTTAATTTATTCACCTGGTAAAGTAACAGCCATGATTTGTTGTGTGAATAAATTAAAATGTCAATGAAAACCAGACTAGGTTGCTTTTGTGGTCATGGCAAAATCTGTTCACATGAATAAATTGACAAGTTCTCAACAAAAGTATTGTTTTAATTTGATAAAAATTTCACATCAGGGAATACTCATAGCTCATCCATGTAGGTGTAACATTGAGCTCGTTCATGCCAAATACATGACAAGGTTCCATGATACTTCTAAACAAAAATGGAGTTCACTTTGGTTCAGTTATGTTTGATAAAAGACATGCCAATTGTGTTGCTTGATTGAAAGATAGTTATTGACGAAAAATAGTAATCAATATATATATACCTAATTAGTAATAGAATAAAAAATAATTATTTATGCAGCTGTCTTCAAAGCAAGGAGTGTTGTTAGAGTTTCATTAGAATGTAAAAGATTTTGTATTGCACCGAAATTTATTATTTTACCGAACAAGTATATTCATAAAATTTTGACAATTTAAAATTTCTGAAAGTGCTAGCCCTCTGAGATGAGCACATGTAACTGATTTTTGTTATTTATTTTTAATTTAAAACATATTTAAATGCATAAAGAAACAAAAGATAATCTTCATATTTGATGCACTTTGCAAGACAGTTCATTGTAGGCGTAAAATACTGAAGTTACAGGTAAAACATGAGAACTTAGTGTTATGGTTTTACGAACATGCAAATATAAAACCCAAAACATAAGTTTTAAAAGCTTTACTTTTCTCAGCAAGTCTGTCAACATCAGATTTTTGTTCATCTAAACATTTTTTGGAAAGTTTCTTCGGTGCTATGTCATAACGTATTCTGTTGGACAGTAGGTGTATTCACGAGCCAATCGATCCGTACAACAAATTCAACAAATAATACTTTTCGCAATTCATTTAATACGAATGGGCCAGTAGCTACAATTTTAGTGGATCGCAAAATACCCTCACCACTGGCAAAAAAGTGTTATTTTGCGAGGCATACTCATAGGTCGCGTACACTACTGATCCCTAACATAAAATTAATCATATAAGCAAGTGGTTGACGTTTGTTTCAAAGCAATTCATTCTGAGTAATATCAATTATTATTTTTTCATTATTTATTATATATGTTGTTCATTAGTATTTATTATTATGATTTTCATGTACACTAATAACGCCTTGAAAATAGATTGATCACAATAATAAAGATAAACAAGACAAACAATAAAGATAAATGTTATAGTTTATCAAGAATGAATTGCTTTAAAATAAACGTTGTCAACTGGTCAAGTGTAAAGCTGTTTATTATTTCACTCGCTACCACTATCTGCTACTTCCTGATGCATTATGTTAATAGTACCAATGAGGAATCAACGACACAATATCCATCGCTGGTGAATTGCTTACACATGTGAAAATAATTATGCTCTCTACAATGCACATTGGAATTTTATATCTTCACGTTTGATCCGGATCAATGAATATCATTTTTTATTATTTTACAATAAAATTTAAACGCCTGCATCAATGCGTTTGCCGCCCAGCGATGTGGATTCCAAATATAAATAACAGCATATTTTTATCAATCCAGCCCGCGAATACACCTAGCATCAGTTTTCCGTTACTCATTTTTTTCAGCAAGAGTCAAAGACATGGATGAAGTATAACAAAATTGCCAACTGCGCCCTCATAATAAAACTTAACATATCGCTGCTTATGGGAATCACCATGACCAGTGACCCCTACAAGGTCACCACCCGTGGTGGTAAAAGTTTATGCAGTATCCGGTAAGCATATAGTAATTCCTCAAAACAGCATTGAATCGTCTTCTCGTTCGAAAAGACAACTACTGAAATAAAACTTGGGAAATGTGACTTTTTTCCAATACGTGTATGAACCACGGCCCTTTGTAATAGCGTGTATCATGACTCCATTGTGTAAGTCACAATTACAGTTTATGTACGGTACGGAGTTGACATTAAAATTTGGACAGAGCTGGTAATCCTGTTACACTTCATTAATGGTCAAAACTAAAGGTTGGAAAACAGGAAGTTGTTTTAGAGATAACTGATAACTGCTCATGAGAACAAACATATGCTATGATGTGGAAAGGAGATGGGTAGATTTGACGTAAAACTGCTTTTGAGTGTCTACAAGGTTGCATGTTAGGTTTTTATCAACTTATCACATCATTTTTCCTAAAATGAAGCACCTTATAGTAGTCATACTATGCATTTTGTGTTTGATCTTTTCAATTGACGGAAAAGTCGTCAGCGGGCAAAAGCTAGAGCTTTCAGTGGTTGAAGAGAAGCTGAAGCTAATTAGAAAACTGCTGGATGTGGAATGTCCAGCTTTCTATAAAAGAGAAATTGATACGGACCCTTTAGTTTCGATTAATCTTGAAATCGCCAAAAAAACTTATGACACTTTGGTGCAGCAGCTTTTGAAATGTCGTGAAAAGAAAGTGAAAGTTTCATCAACAGCTGTGCCAACGACTCCACCACCCACCCCTGAGGAATGTTTGATAGCAATAAACCTGACAGATTCCTGGCGGTTGGACCACAGCGGTAGTGACATCAAGCCTGGAGGTACATACTCTGAGGGTGGTTATGCCTGCGACTTCCAGAAAGATATGCAGTATCGATGGTTCAGATTCGCTGGAGCTGCAGGTATAACTAAAATATTGAATGTTTGTTCAATAATTTTTTGTCTATTTACTACCATAGATTAGCTGATTTTTGTTTAAGGCTTCATTTTGGCATCAGCAAAAAACAACTTTCAAATTTATATGGTATTGTTACTCGTCAAACAATTGACCGCTTCACAGCATATTTTGTTTTCAACGCTTTTCATGTCTGCTCACGTAAGTAAAAATCAACAACTTTTACTGTTGTTATAAGAACAAAGATTTTTTGTTCGAAGTTAGTTAAGCGGTATAAAGATGTTAGATTATATATTTTGTGCTAAACAAAAGTTGAATCTGAAAGTCAGTCTCATAATAAAGTTGTTTTGCCCTTCCGTTATTTTGCTCGGTGAATGCATGGCACAATAACTATTAATTCTTGCAAACCACAGCTGTACGCACAAGTCATCCTTGTCACCCATAAATCATTCTACAGGACGCATGATGTTAAATCACTGTCCACCAAGAAATAGCTGCGGAGCTTACCATCCGTATTGGACTGATCATGGGGCCCCTAAGGAAGTTGGAAGAAAGTGGATAATTTCGGCTTATGGAGTTAACAGCATAGATGACTGTAAGTGGGACAAAAGGAAAATGGAGGTGATGAGGTGTTCCTACGACACTGACAATGATTTGATTTACAAATACAAAAGTTTTGCATATCCAATCTGTAGGGATGCATTCTGTGGGATGATGTAACAATCTTAAATAAAGTTGTTGCACCATGTTTACTTTTTGATTCTTGATTTTGATGTGGCCGCCTTGCAATTGGCTATCAATTGTTCTATTAACCAATAATCACATGTAAAGTCTTTGAAGAGATGATTTTCCATAGAGCTGGTGTAAAAATAATCTCTACTAATTTGTCTGAGCAGACAATTCCTAGTTAGTAATAGTTCAATAAAATAACTTACAGTAAGAACGTTAGAATAGAAAAATGATTAAAAGTCTTTGTCTCTAGATCAGTGTGGTCATTTTACAATCAACTGTGACAGGTTAGTGAAACACTCGCGCAAAGTTTTATGTAGCCATGAATGCATTGGCTAGTAAGTAAAACAGGCGTCGGACTGGCTAGCAGTGGATATATTTAGACTCTCGAGACCTGACGATCTTGGCGTATATGAATAATTTGGTGTAGATGGCTTATGACAACTGCAAAGGTTCTGTTTTACCAAAAATAGTTTGCTAAACCATACACCAATTAACTTATATATAAACTGACTGTGTTAGTTCTGCACCGGATTTAACCATATAGATAGCACTAAAATTTGTTATGATTGGAAAGAGTTTAAATGGCCGTGTCACCGGATTCTTACTATTTTCAATCGTATGATAAGGTAAGCTGATTAATCTCATCGGATGTTATCTCCCGTTGCCTAGCAGAAGTTTTTTGCAATGTTTAAATAACTTGGTTTATAAATCAGTCTTTAATTTTTTTGCAATCTTGTCGCCGCTCATGATTCCCTGTTGCCAGGGCAGTTGAAGCTCTTCCAATTTTCTCCTATCTCTAGCTATAAGTTCTGACTAAGATGATAAAAATCACATAGAGACCGGTTTTGATTTAAAAAATGGTTGTATAACGTAACAAAAGAGGTTATTTTTATCGGTAATCTACCACGGCAATCTAAAAAATACATTTTTTTGCCTCAAACTTTGGCAGCGCAAAATTATTTCTAACATCCTAAGACAAATTAATTAGCTTGCCCAAGCGTTACTACTCGATTATACACTTCTGTAAATAAAATTTATGGGCTTGGAACTGCTCTACGTCATGTTCAGATAAAATTTAAGACCTTAAGACTAACGCCTGACTATCATCATTATATGACTCATAATATATATGCCAATGTACGTTTGTTTACTTCACTATTGTTCGCTACCGGCGCCAGAGGGAAGTTAGGCTTATTTCTTTCCATTGCGTCATGATTATGCAGTGAAACACTAAATGCACCATCATTTTGTTATGACTGTGATAAATTGTCATTATTATTCAAGTTAATCCGCAGTTTATATTGCTAACTTTCAAAGTAATTAAAATTCACCTATCGTTATGAAGCTGTGAATTCTACGAAAGACAACTCATTTCAGTGAACTCATTAATTTTTACTCCGGGTGTTCTCAAAAAAAGCAATACCCAACCCCATATCCTGTTAAATGATTCCTTGAAATCAATCATCTATTGTGAGAGATGACAGCTCTGCATCGTGAGACATGTGCGAATGATGCACGCGTATCATAACTCTACAATTTTGTACCGAATAAATTCTGTTGCATAACCATATGTGAGAAATGATAGAGAAATTGCAAAAGAATGCTCTCCTTTTTGCTGTTGATTCAAATATTGGTAAAAGATAGCAAGGAATACAAAGCCTTGAGTCAGGTTCGTCTAACTTTTATCCATACATTGAGGGCTTGCTAAGAACTTAGATAACAATGTTTCATTTTTTCGTTTTTAACCGTGGCCTCACCTTTTTTGGTGATTCTTTCATTGACCATAAAGATATTGTTGTCCAAGTTATACAACAAATGGCGTGCCAAATTTTGACAGTAGCTTAAGCAAGACCTTGCGAAATTTGACCAAACATGCATCAATTGAAGTATTTAGTGCCAATTTTATGTCATAAATAATTATTTTCTTTGTAAGCCGTTCATTGAATTGGTATCCAATACACCTCAGTTAGACCTAGTAATACTGCAATAGTAGTTACAATCGATTTTAGATTCTGGGAAATTCATGATCTGTGTGTGAATTGATGTGTGACAAATAAATGCAGTGGATTACTGAAAGCGCGTTCACTTGTTCGATTTCACTTGGTGAAGTGGTCATATCAGTTTTTACAGCAATAATGTTCTGCAAATCTTCTCTGATTTTAGTCTGTCGTAAGTATAAATCGTACTCTAACTATGTTGTCATGTTTTTTTTCACATTAAATGATGATGAGACCATGTGCTCAATTTATATCATTGTCAATACAGTCAATTTTTTTAAAAACAAAAGTCGTTTTACATCTGTTGCACAACAACATAAATGCTTTGTTTAAAGTTTAGGACAGTTTTTTTTGGTGTTGGAACTTGAAAAAAAATGTTGGAAAAAATTAGTTTAATATCATTTCAAACTATTTGGTTTATGTCTCAAAAAATAAATAGGACATTTTAAGAACTTTTGTAGTGTTGTAAGCTCGAAAATCAAAAACTTAAAAGCTAATGGAAAGCTGTATTCAATATTGTTCTCTTCAACCTTGAGTTCAATCATTCACCATTAAAGGTATGAGAATGATCATCCTCTGTTACCAGCTACGAGCTACTACAATCTTATGTTCGGAGCAATATGGAAGTTTTCATTTACTGTTATATATATGGACAATTTCATCAAACCAACCTAACAGTATTATACGTTTATTCTATGCAACATAAAAGCAGTGGCTTTCAGAAAATTTTGAAGATTTACGACTATAAATTTTAACGGCCAGAGCACAGGAAAGATCGTGGCAAACTAATCAAAAATATCAATGTTCTGCGTTAAGAAAACTCATGCAACAAGTAGTCGGCTTCAGCGGTTAATTGTGAAGTTTTGTAAGACAAAAATATTCATCGGAGCAATTCACTGGGAAACTTTCTTAAAACTGAAAAACTTTTTATTGACTCGATTATTTCCTCATTAGAAACAGCAAAAAGGTTCTCAACGCTCTCCGATCCCATTAATACATTTTACGAAGTCAATATAGTTATATCTCAATGTATTTAATACCGGCTGCGGTTTAGTCTTTGTAGTCTTGATTGTTGTCAAGTGATAGTTTCAAACCTATTCTTTTGTGAAATCTAAAAATAGTTTCTAACAGCGATATCATGCATAATAATTATGAACATTTTTTATTTGCATTAATTACTCATTCAAACTAATGCTTAAATGCTTTTATTCAATTTATAATAACTAAATTTTATTTATTAAGACATTGCTATTTTTGGTACAAATAAAATATTTATCTATTGTTTTTTTTTGTTTAATCAAGCAACTTGCTGTTTTTAATTACTAAAACGTATGGTATAACTAATAATTTTGAATTTTAGCAGCAGCGTTTGCCTGTTTAATCATTTCATAAAGAATTGGTTAAGCAATTCAAATTGAAGGGGTTCTAGCCTAGAAGTTTCTCTTTAGCACTACAACCGGAATTAGTCTAGTAGATCATCTAACTTATCATTAGAAATCACGATTTGCCTGACTACATCCTGATTTTAGACATTTTAAGCAGCAAATGTGGCAAAAACAATATTGCTGAGAAAGCTCAAAGGATCAGTTTATAATTTGAACTTTTTTTCTTAAATCGATTTAAGTTTATATTGCTCAAGCATTATGTGGTAGAGTCATAGTTTGTACGCCGGGTTTGATTAAGTTTGCCAGTGTGAAAATACTGAGGGTGAGCCCTTGTTGTAGCACGCTTCTACAATGCCGATGCACTGAGATGGTTTATGTGGGCGGTACATCACCAGTACAATACACCGATACTTATCTACTGCTCATGAATAGTTAGTTGAGGATTTCAGAAATCAATATGACAATAAATAACAGTCTTATGACCCTCGCTAGTTGTACCAAGCATGTGGTGTCATGTGATATGTGACTAATAAATAACAACTGTTTATTTGGGCTTTATTTTCCGACTTTCAGAGCAATTGATTAGTATTATTATTATTTTTCTTAGTTTTATTATTATAAACAATTAATAATTAACTGACATTTTTTGAGTAAAATTTGTAATTCTTGATAATCACAGCTTGTATCAAACATGTTTATGAATGTAAGTGATTCAACATTAAAATAAGATAAATAGGGTTTTAATTCCTGATGACATCACACAAATTAAATAATAAATAATAAATGACTGCTGACTGTAAAATGGTTCGATAATCCAGTTGGGAGACAACTCCTACTGGATTCCTCTACGCCGTTCTATATAGGGACCTATCATAATAAAGTTAGTGCTTGTAAGAAAAATGAATAATAGGGTTAACATACAGCAGTTAAAGTGTAAAAAATGCTAACAGAGCTAAAAGAGACACTGAAGGTCAAGGCCATACCAATATATTAGTAAGAGGAGAACTCTAAAGTAAAGAAGGTTAAAATGAGTTAGCTTTCGCTACTGTTATCGTAGCATCGTAGCAACCATACTTCTAGTATCATCAAATCACCACCCTGTGGCGTATGGAGTGCCGTTTGTAAAAAAATTCCAAAATTTGTTTCAATTTCCCACATTCATTATTGACTTTATGGTGTTCATTTTGCACTATGTGCTTCATTATACACTTTAGTATATTCATTCCGCTTTATAGTACATTCAAAATGCACTCTAGCATATTCATTATACTCTTTAGTACATTCATTATACATTCTAGCATATTCATTCCGCTTTTTTGTATATTCAAAACACATTCTAGCACGTTCATTCTGCCCTTTAGTACATTCAATATACACTCTAGTACATTCATTCTATTATTTAGTACCTTCAAAATATTTTATTTTATCATATTCATTCTAGATGATAGAGCATGCAAAGTCTTGGATTTGCTTGCTCTTGAAGATATTACATTCATTCTGAACGATCGTACCTTCAAAACAAACTATCGTACCTTCATTATGCACGAGCACAGTGTTCAAATAGTAATGCGAAAACACACTCAGAATCGCTTTACACCATATATATAATATTTTTACAAACGGCGCTCATGATTATCATTGTGCGCCGTTTGTAAAATAATTGCTACCAAATCTACAAAACCGTTTAGTGCGGCTGCGCATTCGACCAATGAAATTGCTTTACACAAAAATGTTTACAGTGAATCCATTTTTATTATAGACAAAACTGTCTGGCGCCTTTTTCATACCAATAATTGACATATAAATAATGATAATAATAATGGCAAGTTTTTCTAAAAGCTCCGTGTTCTTATGTATATTTTAAAGGTAATTATTGAGCAGCAATAGAAGTTTTGATGTGACTTCATGGCTAAACATCATTATATGACCGGTGTGCGTGTTTTTTCATCACAATAATGATCATTTGATAATAATTAATAATTATAATAATAATAAATATTATAATAATAATAATAATAATAAATATTTAATAATAATTGATAATAAATAATAATAATAAATATTATTATTAATTTTAATTATATAATATTATAATTATTTATTGCTGTTGCCATTTTTCTTATATATATTATTTATTATTATAAGAAAAATGGCAACAGCAATAAATAATTATAATAATAATTATTATTATTATTAATAGTAGTAAGTAGTAAGTAATGAGTAAATTATTTATTGTTATTACTACTACTACTTTAACTACTATTATAATATATAATTAATATGTGATATATTTTATATATTATTGTTTGTATATAATATTGAAATGAACCTGCTATGCAGAGAGGGGAAACAACTCTTCAATGGACTGCAACCAAGGGCAGACAACTCTCTACTTTTGTAGAGCAGGATAAGCCTATCCACTGATAGCGCTCTGGCTGCCACAGGGGGGAAGACAACTTCCTACAGGACAGGAGAAAACTCTTAAATGGTCTGCAACCAAGGGCAGACAACTCCTATGTAGGTGTACAATCCCAACCTCAACACTAGTGGCTACGCTTGTGCAGCTACCAACTAGTCTGTGCCTAGCGGCTGAGCTTGTTCAGCTACCTACTAGGACTTGCGACACGGCTGAGCTTGTTCAGCTACCTATGTCTAGCCTCAGTGCCTAGCGGCTGAGCTTGTTCAGCTACCTACTAGGTCTTGCGACACGGCTGAGCTTGTTCAGCTACCTATGTCTAGCCTCAGTGCCTAGCGGCTGAGCTTATTCAGCTACCTACTAGGACTTGCGACACGGCTGAGCTTGTTCAGCTACCTATGTCTAGCCTCAGTGCCTAGCGGCTGAGCTTATTCAGCTACCTACTAGGACTTGCCACGCAATCGCACAATAGACACGGCTGAGCTTATGCAGCTACCTATGTCTAGCCTCAGTGCCTAGCGGCTGAGCTTATTCAGCTACCTACTAGGACTTGCCACGCAATCACGCAATAGACACGGCTGAGCTTATTCAGCTACCTATGTCTAGCCTCGGTGCCTAGCGGCTGAGCTTATTCAGCTACCTACTAGGACTTGCGACACGGCTGAGCTTGTTCAGCTACCTATGTCTATTCTCAGTTCCCAGCGGCTGAGCTTATTCAGCTACCTACTAGGTCTGATACCGTCAATTCCAGTTTCAATCGTGTAGTATTCACTATGTGGAGGAACTGCTCCACATATACTACTGAGCGCACCACTGAAAGTCAATACTATCACTAGTATAGACTAGCCAACGCAATATACTACTAGAATAATTTAATAATTAAATAATTAATATTGATTACATAAATAATTATTCACTAGCTAATAACTGCTCAAGGTGAATAATAGTCTACTACTATCCAACAGATCGTCTGCCGGTAATGCGTTGATAGCGTCAGTCAAGCGTGAAGAGAATGAGTTAGTAATAATGACAAGTTGAGCTCCGGTGACTAACTGATTTATTACAACATAGCTGCGAGCTTTTATGCTCAAAAAACGGGCGTCCTACTGACGACAAAAATAATCTGTGCAAAAAAACAACTGCTGTGAAATACGGCCATCTGATTGGTCATTGACTGAACAGCAAAAATTTTATGACCAGAACAAAATATTAAATCAATTATTTTGGACATACCACATAGTAGGAAAATTATAATATATACATCATGTTGACAGGCATAAAAATGTGTACAGTTCTATATAGTTAAATAATTTTTTGCATGACAACAACATTTTTATTTATAATAAAAAACAATGAAAACGATTCTCATCTAAAAGAAATCTACCACAAATGTCAATTGATTGTTTGATATGGCTTATCCCTGTAAGTTAGTACATTGTTAGTAGGTGGTAAGTTTTATTCTCCATTTGCTGAGCATCTCGTTTTGTTAAAATATCATTCAGGTATCTCGTAATTTGTAGCAGAAGTTATTTGGGCTGGTCAGTTCCTTCGTAGTAGCTAGCCATTGTTCACATTCCTTTGTCAAAAAGTTAAGCGACGGTCACTGCTTGCTGATTGGTTAGTTTCAACTACTCTTCAATCGCCGGTAGTCATCAATTATCATAAATGAATCTGCGATTAAACTTAAGAGTTGCCTTCCCTTGGGCAGAATGTTTGCAAACCCAGCTATTACGGTAGACAGAGGGTGGGCATCTGTAATTTGCTGTCCCACCAATTTACTCTTAGTAGTTTCCTGTTTCGGAGTTTTGACTAGGTTTACTTCATCACCCCCTCCTATAATGACATTCTGTCCCAGAATGCTTTGTTCCATGGTGCTCTGTTCAGACAGACATATTGCACTAGGGTGAGTTTGTGCTGGTTGAAAGGTTACTCTGGCCACATTGACATCATAATCTCGGAGGTGGATTGGGGTCTTGCGCTCTCGCTGGCTCCGCCTTGCTGGGGCCTCGGTGGTAGGTTGAGTGGCCTGCTGTTGAGAAGCATTCTCCGGTGTGATAGGCAAAGTAGGAGCTGGCAGTTCTGTTGCTGCTGGGGGTAAAATCACAGATGGTGTTGGAGTTGCCTCTATCATCGTGTCAGGCTGTTCCGGGGATACTGGTAGTATTGCAGGCTCCACTGGTCTGTCCAGAGCGGGTGGCTGATCAGCCACTTGGTGGTCAGTTGGTATCTCCACCCAAGTCCATTCGTCCTCCTCTGGGTACCACCCCAGAGGCGACTCTCTGGGAGGTTCCGACACCTCAGGTTGCATTAATGTCCTGTCTGGTTCCGGCTGATTACTGGAGACCACATCCCTCCTAGCGACGTGCCGTTTCATCCGTCCCTCATGCTGGACGGTTCTTCGTCCCATACGTTCTACCTCATAAGTTTGGTAGGGTAAGGTTTTCACAACCTCGTATGGCCCTACATACTTTGGGCGCAACTTTGTGCCTCTTCCCTTGTTCTGAAAGAATGATCTCAGCCATACTGTCTCCCCAACTTGAAATTTCGTTGGCTCTCCTTCCACTGGAGTTCTTATGTCAGATTTCTGCAACTTGAGAACTGCCTCTCCGGCTTCTCTTATTCTGACTTGCAACTCGTGAGCATATGTCTCAGGAGTCATATTTTCTTCATTGGCTGGACTGACTAAGGCGGCTGGCAGCCTGGTCTCTCGTCCCAGCATCAGATAGTTTGGGGTCTCAGTTGTGCTCTGATGTGGAGTAGCTCGCAAGGTCCGCATTATTTGTGGTAGCACCTCATCCCATTCACATGTACCCTTCTCCAAGAGTAAGGCACGGAGGGAATTTCCGAGGGTTTTGTTGAGCCTTTCCACCACTGAATTACCCTGTGGGTGGTAGGGAGTGGTGCGAGTCTTTTTGCACCCCCAGAGCGCACAGCATTCCTGGAAGAGTTGACTTTCAAACTGCCGTCCTTGGTCACTGTGTATCACTTCTGGTACACCGAAGTAGCAGAACAAGCGTTCATCAAGAACCTTGGCTACAACGCTGGCAGTTCCGTCTGGAATGGGTATGGCGTCATACCATCTAGTGAAATGGTCAGCGACCACCAGTATCTGGGTGTTCCCTTGTCTGGTCTGAGGTAGTGGTCCACAGAGATCTATGGCGACAATTTGCCACGGTCGACCAGCGTAAAGGTGGTTGTGAGGGTGAAAATGACGATGAGGAATCACTTTACTCTGTTGGCAATGTTGACAGGTCCTGACTCGACGCCGTACATCTCCTGTCAATCCTGGCCAGTATCCTTCACGCTGTACTTGCCGCGTCGTTTTGTCAATGCCAAAGTGAGCCTGCTGATGTATGCTATCAATCAGGGCTTGTCGGTCCACATGTGGAATAACCGGGACTTGTCTTGGCCATTTATGTCGTTGCTGGCGGAGATACAGCACTCCCTCTAGGATAAGTAATTGCTCTCGCCGCTCGGCCAGTGTCTTGCATTCAGTGCCAAGTACATCGACTCTAGGTGGTGCACCACCCGCTACCCAACGCTGTATGGGCCCAATCTGTGGGTCAGCTTGCTGCCGCGCAGAAAGGGTATCTGTAGCTGAGAGAGGTGTCTCCGATCTGGAAGCATTTTTCAACACTCGGACCTGCAGTGTGCGGTTGGGGAGTCTAGCAACTGAATCTACTGGAGAGCTTGTACAAGCGGGACTGGCTTGTAGCTGAGGCCACTGAGTTGCTGACAGCTGAACTGTCGATGGCGCACTAGGTATCTTCCAGGCTGCAGGTGGAGCGAGTGGAACCAGAGCAGCGGTTACTTGCTGATCATTTGGCTCGTCCCCTCTCATCTTATGGCATTGCTTACAGGCAATACAGTTTTGCCTACTGAGTCCATCCACATTGTTGTGTACACGCCCTTTCCGGTGCTGTATGTCGAACTGAAAAGCACTGAGTGTCTCTAGCCAGCGTGCCAGTTGACCAGTAGGTGCAGGGTTTCGGATCATCCAAACCAAAGAGGCATGATCTGTCCTGACAGTAAACCGTCTTCCATACAAATGTGGCCGGAAGTGTTTGACGGCTTTAACAATAGCCAGCAACTCTTTTCGTGTCACACAGTAATTCTCCTCTTCTTTACTGTGCATCTTGGAGTAGTAAGCCACTACTCTTTCCTGTCCTCCTTGCTCTTGTGATAGGACCGCTCCGATGCCTACTTGGCTCGCATCGGTGTCAAGTATGAACGACTGTTCATAACAGGGCTAGGCTAAGATAGGTGCCTGTACTAGGCGTTGTTTCAGTGTCTCGAAGGCCTGAGTACACTCGCTTGTCCAATTGAATGGGTTCTTGGCAGAGCTAATCTGCGTTAGTGGCCTGGCGATTTCTGAATAGTTGGAAATAAACCTTCTATAGTAACCGCAGGTGCCTAGAAACGCTCTCACATCCGTTTTGTGACGCGGTGTTGGCCATTCTTTCACAGCTGATACCTTCTGTGGGTCGGTCTCTACCCCTTGTGCAGACACAATGTGTCCCAGGTAATTTACACGCTGGGTAAATAGGTTACATTTGCTCGGTTTCAGCTTGAGCCCTGCTGCTTGTAATCTGGTGAAGACTTCAGCTAATCTCGTCATGTGCTCCTCCGGTGTCTTGGAGAACACAATTATGTCATCTAGGTAGACAAGTAGAGTCTGCCAATGCAACCCACGCAAAACGTTCTCCATCAACCGCTCAAATGTTGAAGGTGCACACGTTAGCCCAAATGGTAACACTTGCCATTCCCACAGGCCTGTCCGTGTGGCGAATGCCGACTTTTCTTTGGAGTACTTGTCCAACTCCACCTGCCAGTAACCAGAGGTCAAGTCCAGTGTAGAGAACCACTGACTACCTCCCAAGGCATCCAAGGATTCATCAATCCTGGGCAGTGGGTATGCGTCCTGTATAGTGACTTCGTTTAACTTTCGATAGTCCACGCAGAACCGCCAACTGCCGTCTTTCTTTTGTACCAATACTACTGGCGAACTCCAGGCTCCATGTCCTTCCTTGATCAGTCCGTGTTCGTGTAGCTCGCGAACCTGCCTCTCAATCTCGGCCTGTTGAGTGGGTCCCTGTCTGTAAGGTCGTTGCTTACGGGGTTGAGCTCCAGGCTGGAGATTTATGGAGTGTTTGGTGGCAGTTGTGCGACCCAAGTCGAACTTGTGCTGACTGAATGTGGACCGATGTTGTTGTAGCAATGTCCAGGCAGCCTGCTGGTTCTCTGGTGGTAGTCGAGCACACCATTCTTTCATGTGCTGCTCATAGGTTTTCACTGGCTTCTGATCTGGTGCTGGGGTAGACTCAACTTGCTGAGTGGCCGCACAGACAGCCATGATTTTGCCAGCAGGTACTACTATCTCCTCATCTGTTGTGTTAGCTACACGGAGGGGAACCTGCTGGTTCTGAGGGCAAGCTATCACTCGGGCGACCATAACGCCTGTGACTTCGTGCTTGTCTTCAACTACTGCTGTGGCCCTGTGCCACGGTTGGTTGATCCGTCCAGGTACAATCACTTCACTTTGTCCTGGGATGCGTACACTGTGTATTGTTTGTACATTGCTCTTGATCGTTTGCCCTTCTTCGTCACAACATTGTATTCGTGTCTCTCCACAAGACAACATACAATGCTGAAAATCCAACTGACATCTATTCTTTTCGAAGAAGTCTAAGCCCAATAATATGTGTTGTGTAACATCGGCGACTATAGCTGACTGATTGATGGTGAGAGCTCCTACTCGCATTGTGAGTTGTGTAGTGCCATGGAATTCCACAGGGGCCCCGTTGGCTAGTATGCCATGGCCGTGGGCAGGTTCCAAGGGTGTACAACTATGCTCTGGTAGACGGGCAAACACTTGATAGGGTATAAGTGACCTAGTGCAGCCGCTGTCTAGCATCAGTAGGTGTCGTTGCTCTCCAATCCTAGCAGTGATGAAATACGCCGTATGTTGCTTTACAGTTTGTATCTTCAACTTGTAATCAACGGGGGTGGAGCTTATTCCCGTTGACTTGATCCGTTTCCCGCCTGGTAAGTCTTGCACTCACGTTTGTAGTGCCCGAGCTGTCCACACCCATAGCACTGTACTTCCTGTCTGGGTCGTGCAGGGGTCCGTCTGGCCACTGTCTCGCGTGGGGTCCTCGGACCAGATACTTGACTCAACTGCTGCTGCAGCATTTGCTGGGAGGCAGCTAGTTGTTGCAAAAGATTTGCCTGAGCTTTCATTTGCTCTTCCTGAGCCTTAAACTGTTGTCTCAGCATGACTAATTCTGCAGACTCTACTGCCTTGACTGCAACAGGTTTAGGTACTGTCTCCTCAAACTGTCGGATTACTTCAATCACAGCTTCAAGGTCATCGCGGGGACGTTGTTGTAGCTCCCAGCTGACAGGCTTGAGGTGGGGAGGCAATGACTGTAGCAACTCCTTTACAATTCGTTGCTCAACCTGTGCGTGTGACAACTCCGGGAGCGCTTGTGGAATCAGCTTACGCAAGTAGTCTGTAAACTGAAAGATATCTTCTCCCTCTTTCCAACGCAGCTGACGTAGCAGGTGATTGGCTTGTGTCTCTGATAATTGATGTCGAGCTCTTAGGCGTTGGGTGATAGCCTCCTCGGTAAGACAGCCGTCTAAACCGATCTTTGCTCGTCCTGTCAGCACATTTTTGAAATAAATGTCACGCTCCTCTTGGTGCCACTGATTGAGTATGGCCACCCTGTCAAAATCTCTCAAGAAGTCATCCAGATCTTCTTGGCCACTGTAGGTGGGGGGAGGCAACTGCCTGCTCACAGTGCGTCCTCTGGTTAGCAAAGCTTGTGTAGCATCAATGAGTGCGTCCATTTTCTCATCTGTGTCCCTCTCCATGGTTCTGGGATTCGCTTGATATTGCTATCAAAATATCCCACCGCTGCCACCACTGAAATGAACCTGCTATGCAGAGAGGGGAAACAACTCTTCAATGGACTGCAACCAAGGGCAGACAACTCTCTACTTTTGTAGAGCAGGATAAGCCTATCCACTGATAGCGCTCTGGCTGCCACAGGGGGGAAGACAACTTCCTACAGGACAGGAGAAAACTCTTAAATGGTCTGCAACCAAGGGCAGACAACTCCTATGTAGGTGTACAATCCCAACCTCAACACTAGTGGCTACGCTTGTGCAGCTACCAACTAGTCTGTGCCTAGCGGCTGAGCTTGTTCAGCTACCTACTAGGACTTGCGACACGGCTGAGCTTGTTCAGCTACCTATGTCTAGCCTCAGTGCCTAGCGGCTGAGCTTGTTCAGCTACCTACTAGGTCTTGCGACACGGCTGAGCTTGTTCAGCTACCTATGTCTAGCCTCAGTGCCTAGCGGCTGAGCTTATTCAGCTACCTACTAGGACTTGCGACACGGCTGAGCTTGTTCAGCTACCTATGTCTAGCCTCAGTGCCTAGCGGCTGAGCTTATTCAGCTACCTACTAGGACTTGCCACGCAATCGCACAATAGACACGGCTGAGCTTATGCAGCTACCTATGTCTAGCCTCAGTGCCTAGCGGCTGAGCTTATTCAGCTACCTACTAGGACTTGCCACGCAATCACGCAATAGACACGGCTGAGCTTATTCAGCTACCTATGTCTAGCCTCGGTGCCTAGCGGCTGAGCTTATTCAGCTACCTACTAGGACTTGCGACACGGCTGAGCTTGTTCAGCTACCTATGTCTATTCTCAGTTCCCAGCGGCTGAGCTTATTCAGCTACCTACTAGATCTGATACCGTCAATTCCAGTTTCAATCGTGTAGTATTCACTATGTGGAGGAACTGCTCCACATATACTACTGAGCGCACCACTGAAAGTCAATACTATCACTAGTATAGACTAGCCAACGCAATATACTACTAGAATAATTTAATAATTAAATAATTAATATTGATTACATAAATAATTATTCACTAGCTAATAACTGCTCAAGGTGAATAATAGTCTACTACTATCCAACAGATCGTCTGCCGGTAATGCGTTGATAGCGTCAGTCAAGCGTGAAGAGAATGAGTTAGTAATAATGACAAGTTGAGCTCCGGTGACTAACTGATTTATTACAACATAGCTGCGAGCTTTTATGCTCAAAAAACGGGCGTCCTATTGACGACAAAAATAATCTGTGCAAAAAAACAACTGCTGTGAAATACGGCCATCTGATTGGTCATTGACTGAACAGCAAAAATTTTATGACCAGAACAAAATATTAAATCAATTATTTTGGACATACCACATAGTAGGAAAATTATAATATATACATCATGTTGACAGGCATAAAAATGTGTACAGTTCTATATAGTTAAATAATTTTTTGCATGACAACAACATTTTTATTTATAATAAAAAACAATGAAAACGATTCTCATCTAAAAGAAATCTACCACAAATGTCAATTGATTGTTTGATATGGCTTATCCCTGTAAGTTAGTACATTGTTAGTAGGTGGTAAGTTTTATTCTCCATTTGCTGAGCATCTCGTTTTGTTAAAATATCATTCAGGTATCTCGTAATTTGTAGCAGAAGTTATTTGGGCTGGTCAGTTCCTTCGTAGTAGCTAGCCATTGTTCACATTCCTTTGTCAAAAAGTTAAGCGACGGTCACTGCTTGCTGATTGGTTAGTTTCAACTACTCTTCAATCGCCGGTAGTCATCAATTATCATAAATGAATCTGCGATTAAACTTAAGAGTTGCCTTCCCTTGGGCAGAATGTTTGCAAACCCAGCTATTACGGTAGACAGAGGGTGGGCATCTGTAATTTGCTGTCCCACCAATTTACTCTTAGTAGTTTCCTGTTTCGGAGTTTTGACTAGGTTTACTTCAATATATAATAGTATATATAATATATTATATCACATTATTATAATTTTATTATTTATTATTATAATAATAATTATAATAATATATTATTATAACAAACAATAATGATAATTATAATAATGCAGCTACTAGACACTAAAAATATAAGTTATACTCATAATTTAATAATAATTAATTAATAATAGTAATGATGAGTAAATCATCATCTCCTGTGTGTGTTTGTTATTATTAATAATATAATTGGTTGCTTGGTTTGTTTAGTGGCTAACAACACACACATACATACGCTGACAGTGTGACATCACATGAGATGATGGCTGCCCGATGGCTGTTTCACATCAACCTGTAAAGGTTTTCTTTTTTGCAGTGTTAACAATTTTCAGTTTTTATCGAATGTGTTTGCTTGGTGGTATGATGTAAGCTGCTGTCAAATTGTTCTATTTATAATTCAATCAGCCGGTGTCTGTAAATTCAAACTTTTAACCATTATCAAAGCTGCTGATAGCTGACAACCTTAAGGTCTACAGTAAATTGCAAAGTAGTATTTTTTTTATCAAGAAATTGCAAGCAACACACCAAAAAACAAATCACGAAAGTTGAGAGCAACATTGTATGACATACCCGTCAATCAGTCAATCGTTCTATTAATATCTTAATATGTAAAACAACACGCAGTGTAATCAGGTAAAACATTGTAGATCTCTATAAATCAATGCAACTAATAGTATATATTTAATATTACACATATGGATTGTCCAGTACTGAGTAGTAAGGCGAGATGTTATTATTGATAAATATAAATTGCCCTAACAATAATTAATAATGATAATGAGTTGAATATTACTATATCAAGTATCATATTTATTATTTATTTGAATGATATCTACAGTAGTTCGGTTGTTACAACAGTATTATTATAATCACAATGTAGCTAGAACAGGTGTAATTTTTAAATAGTTCTAATCTTTTTGCAGGGTTTACTATCAACAAGAACAATTAATAACGATTCCGCCATGATTCGAAACTGACGTTTCGAAAATGAACTGTTCGAAACTCTTAAACCTAAACCCCCCAACCCCAAATCCCAACCCCCGTCCCTAAAGAGTTTCGAAGTGTCCATTTTCGAAACATCAGTTTCGAATGGTCCGTACCCCATTAATAACAGTGTGTAAAAAATAGTTTTTTTATTCGTTTTTTATGAGAGCTGAATGAATGATGCTGCTCTGCAAACACGAAAGTGAGGAGAAACAACTGTCCCTTGAGAAAACAAGCATGAAGTTGCATAACAAGCAGGAACATGACAATGATGTTCATGTATGATTGATTGATTCCTATAATTGATAATTAACACAAAATTGGATTCGTAGGTTACCAATAGTTAGAAGATAACAAATAATGTAAATGTGATTATAATTATTAATTATAGGTAATAATTGTTATAATGAGTAATAATAATAATAATAATAGGAATAATATTCAATTAATAATGTATAAATAATAATGTAGCAAGAGTGAGTAGTTTCACAAAGGGCTCTGGTTCGTCATCACTCATAACAATATCACATTTGCTGCTCAATAAACAGTAAGAGCTGGAATAATTTGCTATCCAAAAAGGAGGAGTCAGTGCACAACTAATTCTTTCTTTCAAGTTGATTTAAAATAATGGTTTGAGACTTTTTTTCTCAATCATGAAACCAAAATAATGGTGTATGGTGACATAGTTTAAAAATACTTGCAACACACATCAATTTCACATAACTTGAATCATTAGCAGCGGCTATATGTGAAATGTAATTTCATCAAATCAAGTCTCGCAGCGCAATTGCCTGATTGACAAGCTAAAGCTTTGAACAACCATTCATCTGAAAGCGCAGAATGCTTCCTAGCTCTCTGTGAATTTTAAATCAAACTTTTAAATTTTAATCAAAGTCATAAAGTTAAAATATAGTGCCAAAATATAGTGCTTTTATTTTTCATTTGAAATTTTAAATATCAAATAACTTAGAAATATTAATAATAGCTGAAAGTTAATCATGGAAATGTAATCTTGAAATAGTTTAAATAGTAATAACATAGATACTCCCAAAAATATATATATTTTTGCGGTACCAATGAAATCTATCAATTTTTTTCATGATGAGCATACTACTTATTTGACATTATTGATACTTCGCTTTAGGGTAGCCTAATACAAGTTTTTTTTTATTCAGTCATCTGTTTATAAAAACGAAAAATAATAAATAGTAGGTAAAATAAAAAACAGAGCGGATTGGTTCCTTTTTTTTTCAAATCATGCATTTCTGATTCACATTAGCAGCATCACACTAACAACAATAACCGGTTTCAAAGTGTAAATAATGCACTTTCCATAATATTAGTTACCAGTATCTGTGAAAGTATACCACTTATTTTATTACCATTTCATTTATGCAGCAAAACCAAGTGGCACTTCAGTATTTCGGATGTCTGCCATATATAGGATAATTTAAGCGACTGTGCACCCTGTATACAACTACAAAAGGTCACATAAGCTCTCTGGTCTGAAAGAGAACATTTTTGAAGTATAGGGCATGTTATCTTTAATAAACGTCTTATTTAATTA
Organism: Cryptosula pallasiana; assembly: GCA_945261195.1. Taxonomy (NCBI): domain Eukaryota; kingdom Metazoa; phylum Bryozoa; class Gymnolaemata; order Cheilostomatida; family Cryptosulidae; genus Cryptosula; species Cryptosula pallasiana. The sequence goes on from OX183136.1 coordinate 36,569,468, forward strand.
CTGTTGAAAGAAGTTGAGCATGACTTGCATTTTTGTAAATTTTTCAAATTATTTAGGGCGTGAGTGTTAACTAAAAGTTTATTTAGGTCTATAAAAGTTTAACTGAAGTGTTCAAATCAAAGATTTTCACTTTCACAACTGGTCAAAAGCGGGATGGGGAGTTTATATTTGCAGTTTTCTTTCAGTGGGGCATTAGATGGGCAAACAGTACTAATTTGCTAAAGGTTTGATTGGACAGAACTAAAGAACATAGAGCCCGGTCTGATCATAAATATTCATGTCTCTTAGAATGTCTTCTTTGAATAAGGTAATATAAGAACTGGTCTTCTCCTTTGTGATGCTATTGCGATATCTTGCAAGATGAATGCATCTAAACATCGTTTTGTCTGACCTTAAGGGTTTGTGGAAAGTAACACAGAGACTAAGCTCCTTGTATTAAAATTATTCCTACTAACCTAGCAGTTTCCATCAATCCTCGCCACACAAAACAGTGCAAAACTTATCATCAAAAAATCCAAGACTACCTAAATGAGGTGGCTACACAGGCCGATATTTTGCATTGGAAGGCCTAGCAATGGGCGCCCGATGGGCGTGTCCACTTTGGCACATCGTGGGGCCTGTTCGTGAGCATAACCATCATGTTGATCTATGCCCGATGCCGAAGAAACATCGGTGTTCTCTGATTGGTTGAAACAAAATATTTTCCCAAGCTCATCAAGTTTAACCATTTATAACGCATTTCCGTTAGAATTTCTGTCAAGTAGCATCCACTGCAGAATTCGATGGATTTATTATGTTATAATAAAGTTTGAACAGTGAATTAATTCTACATGGCAACATAGAACGGTGGTAATTGATAATTTCAACATTACTGAGTATAAATAGAATCATTAAAATTAACAGCAAATACAGCAATGAAATAAAATTCATTATTACATCACTTATTATAAATAATGAATAATCGCAATATATGGAAGATTTAATAAAAAACAGAGCCAGAAGAGATATTGAAAGCAATGTTTTCATGGTGAACAAAAAACAGCCATACACCATAGTGAAATTGTTCTTTAATTATTGTTATTATTGTGATGATTATTATATCATGGAAACAAATAATTCGCTATCGGAAGTGAAACAGGCAAAAACCCGCACTTTGTGCCGTATGATAGTCTAGTTCACTCGCAACTCACCGATGTGCTCGAGTACATCGTCACGCTACTTCGGCCTGTGTAACCACCTGCACATAGCCATGAAGCATCGTATAGGCACATCGGCACCAAAACATCGGGGCAGTGTAGCCACTCCTTAACGCTGCTCCACACACAACGATTTTGTCATGGAAAACGAAAAACGGCTCCATTTTGCCCTATACCAACCGTTTTCCTCTTTATTTGTGATTGCTGAGTATAAAGCATGTTTGATTTTAGCCGGTCTCACAAAAAGTTATTTACCCCTGACGCTGATCGGTCAGTGTGGATGGCTGGCTTGAATTTTTCCGTACATAAGCTTTTTCCAGCAATGATTGCTCATGGGTGCACTATAAAATGTGATGGGTACCGTCTTGTGCGCAACCGTTGTGTGTGAAGTGAAGCGACCAACCACCAACCTACCCCTCATTGTTCTTCATTTGTCGTCATTCCTGTCTGTTTGTCTGTCTTTAAATATAGTAAACTTACTTGAAAATTGTCCGTGACAGCATTAGAAGATTACTTAGTGCATACTACATGTATATACCATCCTCATTGACGAGTGATTCCCAAGTCTGTCACATGCGGCCATGTAAATGCAGTAGATAAGACCAAGTTGAAACAAACTTCAATTGTTTAAAGAGTTTTTCGGGGTTTTGGTATACTCAGTTAACAAAACGTTTTAAGGCGCGTTTATGCCTCAGCGATTCCGGGGCCGATCGCCGTTTTGCCGAAAAAGTGGACGAGTGTGACGAAATTTGATGGCTCAGGGGCCAAAAAATCGGCTCATTTGAATTTTCTCGGCGCGGATACTTTTCCGTTGTCTCGTCGTGAACTGACCAATCACCGATCAGCTTGTAATTTGCTGGAGATGTCAATTTATTAAACATAGTGCAGCCACGAATGTAACATATGCAGGACTGCAATTATTAAAAAAGAAAATAATACCAAAACTTATTCATTGTTGCTGGTAATTGTCCTAAACTTTGACAAACTGTTACATATTTGTTATTAATTTATGATTGTTAAATAATAATAATTAATTTATTTATTATAATGAATTTATTTGAAATGAATTAAATAATTATTTTTTATTATAATTATTATTATAACAGTTAATAATTTGTTTATTTATAAGCTTATTATTGGTTGATCATTATTATCATCATTGTTATTATTAGATCTAATTAAATAAGTAATTGTACCTAACCAATGATAAAATGATATTATTTATATTAATAATAATAGTTAGTTCTCCATCATCATCCATTTTCTGCTTTTATTATTATCTACTCTTCTAGTTATCTATCTGATGATAAAAAATTAAAACAGCAACAAGCAAATAATATTATAGTAGCAGTAGAGTAGCTGTTGTTATAATAATAACAATATATATATTGGTTTTCCCATTGTAAGAAAACCGGCTGACAACCGTAAATGGCCACTGAATCGCGTAGCCATAAAGGCGCATATCCATTTCGGCCGAGGAGCTCCGCCCTGTAATTTTCGGGCCTATACTCTAGGAGAGGCATAAACGCACCTTTACGCTTCTTTGGATTGTCTTCACCCCGATTTTCCTTAGCCTCACTCTACTATTCGCCGTTTCTATGTTTCTACTCTATACAAAAATTAACTAATAATAATAATATTAGGAGATGGTGATAGTGTAGTATAGTGATTGTAATAATGGTGATAAAGTTTTATTTTTTTGCTATGATTGATCAGAGCAGTTATGCAGCAAACATGTGTGCGAAAATTTTTAGGAAAGGAAGATTAATATCGTAAAAAAACGATAGTTAATTGATTTGTTCTTGAATTTACCCAAACAATCTATGGGCGGTAATATTTTGTCACAAACTATTAGTGCCATGTGCATTTTCATTATAATGTTTTGCTTGTAATAAATGACCTTGCGCTGGTGCAACTCCAGCAGAAGGCCCTTGTGTTGTTATGAGGAAGCTTTCCATTAGTGCTTGGTTATTTGTTGCAGCACTTGAAAACCTTCAATCTAATATGTAAGTGTAAATCCATTTCGCGATGTGAGACTAAAACTCCTGCACTGCCAAAGCAATCTAAAAATTACATGTTCAAATTCATCATTACATTCTCTAGGTTATAACATTTCAATTTTAATTTTACTTGAAGATATTTTCGATAAAAACTTTATTTTTATCGGTTTCCTCAAGTGGTACCCCGCCATATTTCTTGCCTTTGGTGTCATCTTCGGTTAATTTTGTATATGTTCCACTTTACTATAGCCTTTTGATTGGCCAAGGCTGTGATCAGCAAATCAAGTATAGTTATTTGTGCGTCTAAAGCTACGTTCACACTATACTATTCTCGGCCATGCGATTATGGGAAGGAATCGGGAGTTGCTCTCCCGATTATTTACAAGAGTTCACGCATGCGATTTTTGTGCCCGATATTGCATGGCCTTGACATGTTGTCAAGACACCGCATTTCATTGATAACTACAGAACATCATTTTATTATTAATAATAATATAATATAGCTTATATTACCAGATATTTCAATAAATTATACCATTTCTTCACTCATCAATAATAAGAAATGAATTACAAATAATCGTAATAATAAATAATGGGAAGTATACTCAATTAATTATAATGAATAATAAATAAATGAGAACTTTTTTCAATGCAATTATTATAATCATGGCGCTGGTAGTTGTTTTCTATTTATATTGATAATAGTTAGTATACCCACCTTAATATTCTACTTGTAAACAAGACTTGCAATTGATCAGGGAATTATTAAAAAATATTCTAAAATTGGTTAAATAATAATTATTAAGCAGCTGCAAGTTTTTTGAAAAGTATTCAATTGAAAAGCTGTGATGTGGATGTTGATTGGCTAAACAGGCCGATAATCGTACAGAGAATCATCACTGCCCGATGAAAAAAAATCGGCCACCGATTGTGAAATCTTGAAGATTTCACTGTTCACACTTGCGAGCCGGTTTTTGGCTCCGCCCACTCGGCCGAGAATTGCATAGTGTGAACGTAGCTTAAGAGTATCGTTTTGCTACAATCTGCTGTGTTTTATCAAATGTTTATAATGCTTTTCACATTGCAGCATTATCTCATTGCTGATGCCAGTCTAATACCGCTGTTTACCTACTTGCCTTGATGACTGCCACTAATATTGAAGTAACATCAATTATGTAATAATACTAAACAACCTTCTGTCTTAGTATTATTAGTACATAATTTAATCATGTGCCTGATTGTAATAACAATAATCAATAGTTGTTATTTAGTATGATAAATAACAAAAATACTAGATGTCTTTATTAATATTCTTACTAATTATATTATCATTTCTAATAATTATTACTGTCGTTAAATGTTGTAGGAATGAAGTATGTGGGTTGGTTTCCTTCTCTTTTTTGTTCGAGTCATTTTTTTTTAAAAATCCTTCGATTCTGCAAATTAATAACATGTTTTACATTTTTTATTAATGTTAGTATTGTTATATGTTTTCATCTTTGTTTAACCATATCTCTCAAATTACTACAGTAATTTCTCATTTCAAATGCTTCATAGAGAATAAACTGAGATGAAACTACTAAGTGGTAGATATGGGAGGGGTAACTCTTGAAAAAAATTGGTCCAAAAAGGATTAAAAACTATTCAGAACTTTGAGCGTGTTTTTTTTTCATCATTTTCCCATTTGCGCTTATTATCACAGTCACTTCCTTATATCAATTAAACTATTTTAAAGAGCTGGAAAAAAGTAACCAAGCACTAATGGAAGACTTGATCCTAAATATTAGGGCCTTCTGCTGGATTTGCACCAGCGCAAGGTCACTGATTGCCAGCACAGCAGTATTATGAAAATAGACACGATACACAAATTTTGCCAATGGGGTTGTACTGGGGCTATCCCCCTTATAGGGCGCTGATGCACATCGAACCAGAAGAATCTACACAAATACGGAGTTGAGATGTTTCAACTAGAATAAACAGGCTATTGTAAGCAGGGACCATTCTAGAGGGGGGGTTGCATGTGTCGCACAACCACCCTTTGCACTAAGCAAAAAAAATTTTAGGGGGCTCTCTGCAGAGCCCCTCTAAAATAGATCCAAAAAAGATTTTTTTTATAGTTATTCTTAGTTTATACAGCTCATAGAGTAGGAATTAGGTGCCCCTGTAAGTTTCTCCAGCCCCCCCCCCCCCCCCCCCCCATTGAAGAGACTGGTCAGTCTGTGAACCACTTTGATTGTTATCAACACAATGATAATTCAATCATTTTATTAGAATATAAAATGATAATAATATTATTATTATATGTATTGCTGTACTGTGATTCTGTAAGTTTTAGTTCATCATTATTATTATGTTATATGCTTGGAAAGAAATTATTTTTCACAAACAATAGATTTTTTTTTACATGTTTACCTACTTTATTAACTGCGTTGTTGTGGTTCTTGCTCTCATTTCTTGGCTTAATTATGTGGGGCAAGGCTATTTTTTATTAGATGATAATTGTTAATTATTTTTAATTAAGATGAGAATGTATATTATAATACTTAATCATTACATTTATTTAAAAATGAAACCAATTCTTTTTACAAACAATAGATTTTGTTTATATGTTCACTTACTTTCTTAATTAAGTTGTGGTGATTTTTGCTCAAATAACTTCTTAGCTTATGTAAGACAAGACGTAGCCATTTAATTATTAATTTTACTCATTCGTATGTATGGGATGGCCAAAATGTTTGACAGGGCACTATTGAAAACATTTTTATGTTTTGTTAGGTAAAATATGAGTACTTATTACTGTTTAGTTAATAAAACTGTCTCAGTATTTTCTTCCAGTTTTCATAACTCACCGAAAACTTTTTGTAGTCACGGCTCATAGAAGATTAAATCAATTTTGATTGGACCATAATTCTGGCTGTTACATATATGAGTACGACTGAGAAAAGTATTAATAATTATGCAGTAGTGCGTAGAAAATAAAAATAATTAAATAAATATTTATTACAGTGTGACATGACGATTGTGTTTTCAAAAATTTTTCCAACCTTTTGTTTTAAAACGCATGAAACATTTTGTAGTCCACTAGTAGTCCTTTCTCATCTTTTCCAACTATACTCTTCAGGGTTGGCACGATTTAAACCCTCTTTAAAATCCTGTTTTTTTTTGGTTTTCATGGTTTTTTTTTCATGAAAAGTGATATTAAATTAGGATGTAATGAAAGTTTGATGGATTTGGGGTACATTGTACACTTTTGACCTAACAAACAAGACAGTATAATATTCATGTGGATGGTGTAGGTATATTGCAATAAAAAAATTACACAGCCCAGACACTGCCCTTTAATTGGTTGGACATGTCTATGACATTATAGGATTACTGTAGATGTAACGAAAGTTTGATGCATTCAGGGTACACCGTACACTGTAGTTAGAAGCCTCACTCAGGCCAGGGAGAGAGTTAAACAGTAAGATCTAATCTTACATCATCAAAGACATGCAGATAATAATAATATAACATAATAACTATTGTTGTAATTTTGTTTTAATAGACATCGATGTAAATTTCTGTGAAGTCTAAGTAAAAAAGTTAATTGTGATGCCTTTTTCATTACATGATCGTATTATTTGGTGTTTCTGCCGCATAATGCAGTTAAAGCCGAAGTAGTGGAGCATTTATTTACGTGAAAATCATAAAAACCGGTTTAAACTGTTAAAACCCGGTTTATTGGTTTTTTTCAATTAATATTGATAAGTAAATATGATTATTGTTTTTAATTAATAGCAGACAGTAAAAAATTACTATGTAAGTAGTATGTAGAATGAAAATAGTAAAAATTGAAGTTTAATACTGAATAAAAGAATACAGCACAAAAACAAATGACAATTAATTACAAAATTACTATAATAATAATTAGTAGGAATATTTTTTTTTTTATTATTGCGCTGATTATAGATTCCTTCTAATAATAGTAAATACTATTAGTCAACAAAAATTGATACTATTGATGATTTCAATTATTTATTATGAATTAGTCAGTGAATAAAAATTAAATTGAATTTATTGTGGCAGTATTGGGCAAATAGCACTGTTTAAAACATATTTTATTATCATTTTCCAAAATATTTTTCTGGCATTTTTGATTGATTAAATTTACCTGTCAGAGCGTAAGTACAGCAGTTCATACAGCTTGACCCAATAAATCGATAGTAGTTTGATTGGTAATCAATGAAAGGTGCTATTACATGTTAGGTTAACATTAGTATGTGTTATTGTTATTTGCCATCGCATTGTTATTATATGCTATGCTATTCGATTTAGATTGCAATTGCATACTCAATTTGATTTACTCTAATCATCTTCTCCTGAATCATCATTGTACATTACTCAACTTTGCTATATTATAGATGTGGATATAGAGTGCTGGCTACCCTGTGGATCTCTTTTTGTCAAGAAAGATTGAATACTCGAGAAATCCTATGCAACAAGAGTTATTCTTCCCGTGAAATGAGTTGCTCTTTCCGTGAAGTTGAATATGCAGTGCTCCACCATGTGGTCTACTGAGGAAATACACAAAGACGAAGGAAGACACTTCAGATAGAAGAGACAGTTGTGATGAATTTGACCCTGAACCATCTATGTACTAAACGTGATGACCATGTTCTAGTGGATAAGCATAGTATAATATCTTTGAATGTTTTTGTTAGAAAGGAAATCACTCTGTGTACTGATGTAAACAATAAGTGACTTTTTACCACCGCAAGAAATGATTGGTATTGATAATTTAAACTATTGCTATTGCATATTAAAGAATTTCATATATCTCATGGTATGCCTCACTGACGGGAATGTTTTATAAGTCACAGCTGTCAGCAATATTTTTATTGGATACAACCCACTGTCCCGCAACAACCAACTACATTACAACACTTTATGCTTCATTTTCACCTCATACTCTTCATTTGATCTGCAGACATGACATTTTTGTAGCGCCTTTTATTTTTTTATCTTTACAATGGAATATATATATAAAAAACTATATGATTTTGTGTCACATCTAAGTAATATCAGCTGCAAAAACCACCAATTGAAATATGGTGTTCGTCTTGTAGTTGTGCAGATCTTTACTTCTCAATTTCTTATTGCATATGTTCATTATATCTGTCAGAATACTAAATTTATATAGTAATTACTTTACATGCACTAATTCCGATGTGAAATTTATTGGAAATTGTGGCAAATCATCTTAAAAAACTATCTGTACTTTTTATTATGAAATTAAATCATTATATTTTCAAGTCATATCACCTGTGTTTATCGTTTTTTAGTGTGTGTGTGTGTGTGGGAAAGCTACTACAGTTAAGGAAAGTAATTAAGCAATTGGAAATGAAATGGTGTATATGCATGTCACTTTAAACCATCGGCACTCTTCCATTAGAACAAGATAGAACAAGAAAAGAAACGTATTTTTTAGAGGTTTAAAAAGATGCATATGTCATTGAAAATATACCAATATAAGTTTTCATTTCAGTATTAGTATAGTGATAATCAGTGCATTGAGCATAATGCTGAACCCAAATTTTTTTTTCCATAATTTATTTTCGTGTGACTCTTAAACATCCGAGTGAAGTAGGAGTGTACAAAGCTGTAATGGCCTGTTTACAATGCCATCGCATGCAACCCTCATTTCTGTGGTGACTGCCTAGTGAAGGCATAAATAAGTTGTAATAGTTTAATTCTTATACGGTACGGTGAGGTAATTGCGAAATAATATTGAATGTGAGCTACAGAAATGTCAACAGTGATCATTTATTTCAACCTACTTTTATATGGGATTTTGAACTTTAGGCACTTCGTCACTATTAATGCAGAGAGGATGAAAATAATGGCTTTTGTGTGCTTGTTTTTGTTCACAGTGCTTGTTTTGAAAAATGATTTGAAACAAATATTTGGATATCAAATGCAAATATTTGGTTTGACAGTTTTACTGTTTTGATTTGCCTGAAGTTCTCGCGTCCCTGATTTGATTTGGTCCATTTTTAAAACGATTTGAGTCAAAATTTTTTGATTTGCCCCCATCTCTGAGTAGGGTGAAAGTTGTGTAGAACACTTGGCTGAGTACAGAAGAGTTGAGGATAGGCAGATCTGAGTATAGGATAGTAGATAACTAGCTAGATAGAAGACCAGTACCCACAGCCGTAGTCTGTCTGTCTTGTCAAGACAGGCTACCACAGCCACCACTCTAGTTGTCACTAGTTAGACAACCACTTTTCTACATGTATTTCCTATCATCATGACATTCATCATAAAGAATAAAATTACTTATTGAAAGAATGATTGACGCCTTTAGTGATAACGGGCAGTCAAAGGCAGTGCTGTAATTTATAAATGAAAAGGCAAAAATGGAATGTGATGCGCTGCAGCATTGCCAAGAGATTCAGTGTCAGTACATACATATGCAATTAATCCACACACAACCAATGCTGCAAATCCCATGTTTGACTGATTTGAGCATAGCCCTAGATTTAAATAAATGAAGATTTTGTTGCGGGGTTTGTAAAATACATTAAGGCTACGAAATTGAATTCAGTTTGGGGAATACAACTCCAATTTACAGCTAGGGAGATAACTTCAGCTAAATTAGGATACTTTCTCAGACGGAGAATAGGAGGAGTTTGATAGTGGGCGCCACTAACTCCATCCGTTTTGGAGTCTGAGCACAGACTAGGTTGATGTAGAGGTGTATGTAAATGGCAGTAGGGTGAGGTTAAGATGTTTACTTGCACCAGAGATTGTTTGCAGCTGCAGTCTAATAATGGGAATAGATAGTATACGCAAACTAGATGGTGTGACAGTTAGTTCATCCAACAGTGTTCAGTTTGGCTGTTCACAGAGGTCGGTAGTTGCAGTAGGCACAGAGGAGCCATAAGATAGCAACATGTGTGTTGAAGATTCTGATTTCATAGCGAACTTTGATGGTACTAAATGGACAGTTCAATGGAAATGGAGAGCTGGAGAACCGGTTTTGAGATATCAGTGTGGAGAGTATAGTATAAGAAATTGATGTCATCAGAAATATGACATGGAAATTAAGCAACGGATTAGTGACAGATGGCTAGAACCACATGATGAGAAGCTACATGGGGAGGTAAGTGCGGTGTTTCCAGTTATGGCTGTTTTACAAACAAACAACGCCAGAAAGATTAGGCCTGTTATTAGTGATGGATACGGGTACTCGTTCGCCTCGAACCACGGGTTGTCCCCTCTCGAATCCGGGGCGAATCCGAATCGAATCCAACATGTTTGAATCCTAACGAATCCATAAATTGTTCGGCCTTTCATCGCCTATTACAGCAAGACGCTGTCCCCGGCGGAAAGAAATTACTGTGTGACTAGGAAGGCGCTATTGGCAGTGATCAAGGCCGTAAAACACTTCAGGCCCTACCTGTACGGACGAGAATTTACCTTACATACCGACCACGCCTCCCTACGCTGGCTATGCAGGAGGAAAGAGCCTTCCAACCAAATAGCCAGGTGTCTAGAAACACTAGCGGAATTCCGTTACAAGTTAGAGCACAGAGCTGGAATCCGACACGGCAATGCCGACGGACTTAGCCGGAGAGGACCCTGTGTGGACTGCCGACAATGCAGCACCATTGAGCAACGGGACGGGGGACCCTCACACGCAGAGTTAGCCCGGCCAGAAGAGCCAGAACACACCCCCCAAGAGCAGGTCAACCTCACGGTGACCCGTCCGGAACCCAGTATGACCACACTCGCTCAGGAGCAGAGAGAAGGGACAGGACCTGTGGCAAGAATCTACGCTGAAGCCAGACAACCAGGTCTCCTTACAGAGCAGGAGATAGCAGAAGGGGGACCAGAACTGCGGACCCTTTGCGAACGGAAGGGAGCCATGCAGATACGTCCAGACGGAGTACTGACGATGTTGCTCCACCACCCCTCCAGACCCAAACAGTGCATCGTCCGCCCCACCAACCGGAGGACCCAGGTCATCTGGGACACACACAGACTGGCGCACGCAGGCGTGAACCGTACTCGACAGAGGATTCTGCTCGATTGGTACTGGCCAGGTATTTCTATACTAGTGAGAAGACTGATTCGAGAATGTGAGGTCTGTCAGGTAGCTAAAAGCGGTCGAAGGACGGAAAACCCCCACCGACAGCAAATGTACGCAGGTCGGCCGTTCCAGAAACTCGCCGTGGATCTGGTGGGACCCCTTCCCCTGACAAAAAGAAAAAACAGATGGGCGCTAGTGCTGACGGATCACTTTACCAGATGGCAGGATGCCATCGCGCTGCCAGATGCAACCGCACCCACAGTGGCCACCGCTTTGGACGAACGGGTCTTCGCATACTGGGGGCTCCCAGAACAACTTCACACTGACCAAGGTGCCCAGTTCGAATCAATCCTGTTGGAAGAACTGTGTAGCCTATGGGGAATAAGAAAGACCAGGACAACCCCCTACAACCCTCAGGGAAACGGAGTCGTCGAGCGAAAGAATCGCACCCTGGGAGACGCGCTACGCGCGCTGATCTTATCAAAGGGACAAGACGAGTGGGATGGGTTGCTGCCCCAAATCATGAGAGCATGCCGAGGAACGCCACACTCCGCGACAGGAGAGACCCCGAACATGTTGACACTCGGTCGGAAGGTACGTCTCCCCGACCAGTTAACCGGGACCCCCCCCCCCTCGCTGGACCCGCAGAACATAGCTGAATATACCGCAGAGGTCCAGGAGAACCTGCAGAGAGCCCATCAGTACCTCCGGGAGCGACAGCAAGAGGTACGCCAACAGGAGAGTGACGAGCAACCAGTATTTCAGGAGGGAGAACTGGTGGTCCTCGAAAACAAAAAGAGGGTCAAGGGGCCAACCCCAAGTTGCAACCACGATTCGTTGGCCCGCATAGAATCACAGAAGTCTTCCCCAATCATACGTATAAAATCGAGAGGAACGGACAATGGTCCATTCAAAATGGCCAGAGACTGCGCCAATACCGCACCTGCCAGGAGCCAGTGGGCAGGGCCCCACCATGTAAGGAACCTGCACTACGGCCTAACATGAAGGGAGCCAGAAGGGGGAGGCCACCAAAAACCCACCATCAGAACCAAGACCTTACGGAGCCGATTCCACCATTGCCCCTGCCATTGCCACTACCGACACCACCTAGACCAGAGGAAAGGGTAGAAGAGTATCTTCCCCCCCCCCTGACACCCCCCAGGGAGAAAGAGAGAGTAGAGCGACAAACTACACCAATACCCCTCCCCGAGGTGCAGACACACGTCGAGGAAAGAGAGGCAGAGAGAACCCCGAAACAATTCCAGGAGGGAGAGGGGAACCCCCCAACCATAGAGACAGACCCAACAAGACAACCAAGCGGTTCACTTAATGAAGCAGAGTGGCCGGCCCTAGCTAGCCGACCAGGACAACCATTTCCTCTAAGTCGGCCACAGAGAGAGAGGAATATGCCAAAGAGACTAGAGGATTACTATTGCTACAAAATGGCAGAACAAGGCGTCAGAGAGAGTACCAGCGCCCTAGGGACAGCAGAAGCCCCAACCCATGCCAACCCCTCCGAAAAAACAGCAGAGAAAGAAGAAAATTCGGAAAGAAACGGCTGGATAAAAGTAAAAAGACGAAAAACCAAAATAAAACAGAGAACTAGGAGTCATTCCCCCGCCAAAAGCGAAAAGACAACTCCCACACAAGAAAATACTCGCCCATGTGACAACAACGGCGCCACCCACATACGTCGCAACAACACTACCACGTGGGAGAATGAAAACGAGAGCAAGGGCGGCAAAGATGATAAAGAAAGAGGGAGAGCTCGAAAACAATCAGTTACTAAACTACCACGAGCTAGCTCACTACATCACAACGACCTCACACTTCTCACTCAACTGCTTCAAACAATGGCTCGGACTGTCGGAAAAGAACCAGAATTAGCTGACAAGATCGACATCACAACACTAGCAGCAAGTGACAAACTCCCTCGTGTATCCATACAATCTCTAACGAATGCACTGGACTACAGATGAAGCAACTGTCGGTAAGAATACCCCATAAGGAGGCTCCAACACTAGTAAGGATACAGAACATCTCCATTGCAACCAGCGCTGCTACAAAGATGAGAGAAATATTTCTCACAGGAGATACACTACGCGCAATCAAAGCAGCAGCAGAAAAAGTCGTAGAAGGGGACCAGTGGAGATGCAACCTGTGCGAATTCCGACACGTAAGAAAAAGGGTCATCTATCACATTAGGCAACACTTTACCTTTTTCTATTGTGCTTGTGGTAAACGCAGCCCATCTAAAGATGCCATCATGAAGCATATAAGAAGTCAAGACGGAGCCACCGCACATGGCGGAGCCAACAAGTCCCTCTACGAGGTCGACAAAGAAACCTATGCAGAATTTTGCCAATACCTTGGCTGGAAGAATCTGCCAACCTTCGGCACACCAACTCCTATCCAGGAGAACCGATCGCCGGCGGCCGAAAGGGTACCCATACAGAGGAGATTAGGAGAGCAGAAGGAGTCGACTCCCCCACGAAAGAAAAGAAGGATGACTCCAGAACAAACAAGTAACCCACCAAGAGAGAAAAAACCAAACAGGGAAAGAGGGACGAGTCCTGCACATACCAACACCTACTGGAGGACCGCACTAGAAGAAGAAAGCGAAAGAGAGAGGATAAGACGAAGGCGGGAACGCCCGAGTCAACTCGAGCAATACGAGAAGGACGTCAGCCGGTTAACAAGAGAAGCATACGAGTTACTGGGCAAGGCCGAAGACATCAAGGCAAAGATGCGTCGAGAATGTCAAGACTTGTAAACATTCACACGTCGTTGCCATCATATTATTGACGCAGTGTCGTCAATGAGACGGAGTACGTGAAGGATAGCAACTAAGTGTACAAACAATACCAATCCTACCATTTACTCTAACATTTACTCCAGCATTATTTCTACCATTTGTTCTAGCATATATTGTTCTATGTACAAACAGTAGGCGTGCACATTACTACAGTCACGCCTACATCAGTTCTATGTAGAGGTAACACACCTACTTTTCAGCGTACTAGCCAACCATTATTAAGGGACGGCCTTTTTCCTTTGTTTGTCAATCATGTGTGCTCATTCCATTATGTAACACCTTGTATATATACCTGTGTAATGCTAACAATAAAGCAGAGTTAATCACCTACTCTCATGAGCTCTATTGTTCTCACAATAATTTCAACCTGCGCAACTATTCATACAAGTGCCTCTTATAATTCATTATAAATGCATCACAGTGAATGAATAGACAATCATACAAAAGGCTGACTAAGCAGCAATTAGTCAACCCAGCACATGCACTGCAGCAATCAGTAACTGTCGACCTGAAGCAGCTGTTCAAACACTCGACCCTGTCATCACAAGTACGACTGACAGTTCGGCCCACTCAGCGATGACCATTCGTCATTGACTGGTGGAATCCGCCGAACCCTCTGTCAGCGGCGGCTTATAGACAGCTGGGCAAGTAGACAATCTGTCGGAGGGCGTACAGGTGGCCAAGCATTGGCACACGTACTGAATTCCTGTACAATATTATATATATAGTTACAGTAGTTAGGTAGTGCAGAACTCATGCGAGCGTAGCGTATATAAGACAAAAGGATTTATATGTAAATTTTTTAATTTTTGAAATATTTCTGCGTGGCTAATTTTTTAATAACTTGGGACCAGAAAATGCTGAAAACAAAATTTAAAAAGTTATGAAATGGACACACTAAACCGCACAGGTTTAGCCAATAATTGCATGGTCATCATAGCTGTGGACGTCAAAAATAACGGGTGGAAAGTACTTCAGAAATTTGCAATTTCCTATTGCGCCACGGGCCACTAAGACTGCAGTATATTGTACAGGAATTTGGGGGGTAGTGGTAGCTGTCACCTGTACAGCAGCCCACTTCCAGTGAGTGTGTAGTAGCAGTATTGCAATTGCTTCTAGCTAGCCCCAAGGTCGGCAGGCTACTCTGTTTGAACACGATTTGCAGTGGTGTAAGTCCGTAGACTGTACACAGTGAGGAGTTGTCTTAACTACCTTACTTTCCACTGAGTTCCTGCTCGGGCAGAATAGCTGCACTGGGTCGAACCAACAGGTTGAAAAATCGTTCCAGTATCACACTCCCGAAGGTAGTGTGCAGTGTAAGTCCCTTGGACTGACCACTTTATACTGACTATTGTCCTTGCTGTTGGTCGACTTGTCCAAGTTGCCACTAATTAATTATTTGCTAAGTGCTTATGCTTGTCTTGTTTGCTTGCTTGTTTGTTCTTGTGCTTGCATCTAGTTACTTGTTCTTTATGTCTTTGCTGTGCAGAGAGAATCATGAAGAAGTGAGAGTGCCAGGTTAACTCTGATTTATTGTTGCACTTACACAAACATATATACACAATAGGCGGGTACAAATTGGCAGCAATAAATTGTGGCACAAAAGAACAGGCTCCGCCTTCTGGCCTGATTGGCCCATAACATAAAGAGGCAGGCAAAACGTTAACAATAAGGCTGTCTTTAGTTAAGCTTGACTGCACAGCAGCACATGGTTGGCAATACAAGATAAAATAATGAATAGGCAAAGTATACAATGTTAATTAAGAGTGAGTATATGGAATAGAATTCGGGAGTATGATACTGGATAATAGAGTTCGGTACTAGATTGTTTATACTGTCCAGGTCGACTGGAGTGTGCTGGCTACATTTCCCAACAATATGTCATTCAGATTCTCCGTTATTTTACCGACCCTGTGGTATACTATTTATCATGGAGCAATCACGTGATGTAGTCAAAACAATTTATTTACTGGAGAGTCACATTCAAATAATTAAAAAAAATTATATAACGTACCATTAGCTAATTAGCGTGACGGATGGTCATGCGTCACTGATTTTGCATCACCGCAACAATACCATTGTCATCAATGCTTAATTACGGGGACCACAAACCATTGTTTTTTTTAAGCAAAAGTACTTTTTCTCAACTACTTTTCTGAGACAACCACTGGTGTGACACAAATAATTTTTGCACCATTGGATGGACAACATATTTTTGTAAATGCTGATGCTCTGAGTCTATTTGAGAAAAAATTGTCAAAATAAAAATTGCACTTGTGCTAGCTACAGTAGTAGCATAAATAAACAAGAAATAAATAAAAATAATTTACTCGTTACTTACTACTATTAATAATTATTATTATTTATTGCTGTCATCATTTTTTTTAAGATAATTATAATAAATACTACTATTATTATTATATTATAATTAACAAATAATAAATAAATATATTATTATATATAATAATAATAGACATAATATATATATACTTAGTATCTAGCTCCTCGATTTTTTCTAGTTGAGCACCGTGTTACTTGCTTCAGTCTTCACTGGTTTTTTCATCTCTCGGGCAACTATATTAAATATATATATATATTAATTATTATTATTACTAATAAATAAATAATAATAATAATTAATTAATTATTTATTTGATGGTTTCTAAACTATTTATTTAGTCTATGCCCCTGTGCACACCGACGTTGTGCCCCACCAGCCATGCCCTTACTTATATATAATAATTATAGAATAACAATATTTATTATTATTATTATCATCATTATGATGATTATCAATTATTATTATTAATAATAATTAATTATTATTTTTATTTATTATTATTAATCATTATTTATATTTATTAATTATTATTATCAAATTATTATCATGAAATCACATCAAAACTTCTATTGCTCCTCAATAATTATTGATTACCTTAAAAATATACATAATAACACCGAGTTTTTAGAAAAATTTGTCATCATTATTATTTATATGTCAATTATTGGTATGAAAAACGCGCGAGACAGTTGTCTATAATAAAAATGGATTCACTGTAAACATTTTTTGTGTAAAGCAATTTCATTGGTCGAATGCACAGCCGCACTAAACGGTTTTGTAGATTTGGTAGCAATTACTTTACAAACGGCGCACAATGATAATCATGAGCGCCGTTTGTAAAAATATTATATATATGGTGTAAAGCGATTCTGAGTGTGTTTTCGCATTACTATTTGAACACTGTGCTCGTGCATAATGAAGGTACGATAGTTTGTTTTGAAGGTACGATCGTTCAGAATGAATGTAATATCTTCAAGAGCAAGCAAATCCAAGACTTTGCATGCTCTATCATCTGGAATGAATATGATAAAATAAAATATTTTGAAGGTACTAAAGAATAGAATGAATGTACTAGAGTGTATATTGAATGTACTAAAGGGCAGAATGAACGTGCTAGAATGTGTTTTGAATATACAAAAAAGCGGAATGAATATGCTAGAATGTATAATGAATGTACTAAAGAGTATAATGAATATGCTAGAGTGCATTTTGAATGTACTATAAAGCGGAATGAATATACTAAAGTGTATAATGAAGCACATAGTGCAAAATGAACACCATAAAGTCAATAATGAATGTGGGAAATTGAAACAAATTTTGGAATTTTTTTACAAACGGCACTCCATAGTGGCGGGGGCGTAAAAATCACCCAGTCTCAATTGATATAAAATTATTATGCCAACAACAATGCTGCTCATGAACACAACTGGCTTCTTTAGCCCTCTAAACAACCAAATTTAGAACTCAAATTTATGCCAAAAGATTTTTTTGTTGCACCTTAAAAACTGTTACTGGCTGAGTTAAGTTGGGCTATTGTTAACCCTTACTGGACGGTTTGTGTTTAGAGAAAGCAACAGTCAGATTTAAAACATTGCGCTTGCTATCCCTATGAACGGCAAGGTTTTGGGAAGATGACCGAGCAAACAAAAGGATATGCTGGGAATGAAAGAATAATCATTAGTAGTCGTGTGTTTTCTGTTTGTTTCCTGCAATGTGTAGTATCTATTAACATTGCTGTTGTTCAAATTTTAGTTTTGACATCTGCAGCCATTGAATGCGTACAAAGTAGAAATGTACTACGCCACTTTACAAAGAATGTAGATTCTTTGTCATGCGCTTTCAATATATCCTCTCTGATAGACTTGTGGTTTGTAAGTATTTTAAATTGCATTTGTTTACTTCGGAGCTAAATATCGTATATTGTATTAGAGTACGCTTTCACCTGGTGAGCTTACCTGTTTGTAGCAATCTTGAACTAAAAAGTATAGTAATGTTCATTCAAACTTGAGAAAACCATAAAAATTGTCAATAGTACCATTTGCCATTAAAGGAGTAGCGAAAACCAACGGTCAAAAGGTCACACAAAACACATTTGTTGTGATTCAACCTACTGTTAATTAAACATTGTTAATAAAAATTGCTTGAGTGAATAATAGTATGAATGATGACAATGCGTTAGTACACAAATTTTAGTCTTTGAATCACAACATTGGTTTCCAAGGCAACTAGCGCAAAACTTTTACATCATGAATTGGCACTCCGCATGAATTACGTCAGCATCTAACAGTTCATTAATCATACTGTGGTAATCTATTGTATCTATGCATCCATTTATTCTATTTATAATTTTCTTGATGTAATTTTTGTAGAGGCAACCATCTCAAGAAGGAATGAAGATTCTAGTGCGTCAGATGAGAATCATGTCTTGCCTTGAGTTTCTCGAACTGACTAAAGAAGAGGTAGCTGAATGTAGTACAAACTAGTTCTCCTTCTTTGCCCACTGAACTCTCTAGTTGACTCATATGCATGTTTATTTACTGAAACAGGGAGCAAGGGTGCTGGCTGAACTATCCTACAAGTTTCTAGGCTGTTTGGATCGATATTCTCTCCTGAATGCTGCGGACAGATCAACCATCTTGTCACAAAATGCTGCCATCATATGTGCCATGGGTGGTTATTCAACATATTGTGAGCCGTCTTCCACTCCATCTCTAGTCCAACGAGGACCCACTTGTTTAGGTAAATCCATTAAGTGATTAACTATTTGAGTCAGTAAAAACTCACTCTTAGCTGTAGTAGCTAAGATGTGGCATTTACCAATCATTGGAATAATTTTACAGGAAAAGAAAACTCCAAAACTTTCTAGCTCCATTCGGTTATGAAAGATTTGCAATATTTTTTTCTGTAAATGCAGTACAGTTATTTTTAATAGAGTTAAATCAAAAGCTTTGGCTGGAGCAAATCAACAGCTTTCAATTTAGCTCAATTTAACATTGTTTTAGCAAGTTTATTGAGCACTTTATTTGGAAATATGCTACACCTGCAGGGATTAGATGAGGATTTTTTTTGAGCTCGCGTCAAATTATATCCTGTTCTCTGTCACTACCAAGACTCAAATTAATCTAAACAATATAAAATGATAACATTCAACTTTTTTTCCTTGAGGTACTTTGTTTTGGACTTTTTTGCTGCTAGTGATAAACGTATTAATTCAAAAATCTCCTTCATAAAGTCAAATCTGTGAAAAAGTTTGAAAGAATAAAAATAGATACAATCATTTTTGGTCCGATTTTAAACATGTTGTATGACTGTTTGGATTTTTAGTGCTTTAACTTTACTTTTTGAATAACCTACTAAAAGTTATCAAATGGAATTAATCATTGTCTCTTTCATTAAAAAAACATTTAAAAGTTTCATAAAACTAACCCAGTTTTACAGATAACCCCACAAATGTCTGTAGCCACCATTGTTGTTCTTCTTCCAGTTTGATTAAGAGTATTCCTGGCTTATGCTTGCCAAACAAAATGCAATAAAAATAACCAGATCGGCAATAAGTTTAATCAATAAATAACCGTTTTGTTTGGAACTCGTTGGTCAACAAAAAGTAGCTCACGAAATCAAAAAAATAATCATCGATTGATGTTGTGCGTATGCCGCAAATGAAACTGAACAATTAATAAACCATAACAAGTGAGTCTGATTTGTTCATTTTTATAAACTGGCCCTGCTGCCCTAAAAAAATATGAATTAATTACCATTACTGAAAATATGCTAAACACAAAGGGCGACTTTACAGATTATTGTTGTTTATAACGATTCCATTCTTGTTTTTCTTGATTATTTAAAAATTGGGAGTTGTCTTCTTTATGACTTTCTCGGTAATTTATTAGGAAACTGCGAGGCTATAAACTATAGGTGTTCGTGTTAAATTATGACATCCTATAATTTTTATCCTTCGTTCGATAAACACCTCGGGAATACTCTTATTGTTTCTTAGAGAAAATTGTGTTCACAAAAATAATTTCACGTTACAATTTTGTTTTCTTGTCGTTTGTAGAGACAGGATTTAGCGAATCAATAAAGGCACTCGTTAAATTAAACAATCTTTACAAATGTGTCCTACCAGCTTAGGGAGGTAGAAGGAATGGCGGTGACAGAATACTCAAATGCCAGTATGTAGCAATGAGAGCTTACAAATTGAGAATATATTCTATTATTAGAAGCATATATTTTTTTGCTAATTTCTGTAAGCTAGAGATTTTTTTCAATTACGGATAAAATATGTAATTGCATTTCAAAGCTGTTCACTTAACTGGTTTAGAAAACAAAATGATTCTAAACTCCATTGGGTAAACGAGCATTTACTTTTATAAACTATTTTCTATATCCTAATAATTTCCGAGCCATTTTAAGAAGACTTCTGCTATATATTGCATGCTTCTATTGCTGTAATATTCTGAATTTCACAAGTAACAAAAATCAATTCAATAATATATTATTTGTTTAATGTAATTTAGCCTAATGTTGCAATCATTATATTTACAAATATATTGGTTTTACAAAACTTACATTTCATTTATTTTGTGCTTAGAATTGGACTTGCAAAAAAATACTGAGTTATCTCAAGCAAGAGCAAATCAAAGATTGAATTAAAAATTTGAGTACTTTAAAATTTGCCGAAGATGAAAAATTGGAGCAAAAGATTTGTTGCAAAATGAATAATTATCACGCAAGTTCAATAGGTAGTGGATCCAAGTCAAATATAGTCAAAGTGGCCAATAGTCAGAAATTATCAACAACTACATCATATCACGTAGGGCTTTGCTACTAGTTGAGAAAGTGCTCAAGTTTTACGTCTGCAATGAAGAGTTGTCTACTTTATAAGGTTAGGCAACTCCTTATTTCTAATGTTTACAATCATAAACATGATCGTAGTAGTAATGGGTGACGTTTTTTCCAAGCAGTTCATTAGGTCTTGGATGAAATAGAAGAAATAACTCCAGATATATAATTATTGTAAATTACTTTATGTTATTATTATGTATTTTTATTATTAAACAAAACAAATCTTATTCATGTTGTCATAATGGTCAGTTTGTTTTATAACAATATTATTATTGTTATAAACAATAAAAATATGATTATTATTATGATTTTTATTACATGATTATTAATTATTATTGTTAATTAATTGTTGCGGTGAAATTGCCATGTGACACCGATGTCATAATTTCTGTAGCAATACATATCATTATAGTACGTGTGGCCAAATAAAAGTGATATGACAATACTGTAATGGATTTTGGGGACCTGCTAATCCACTAACTGAACACTGTCACCAGACATTCGATTCGATTGCCTCTCTCTTAGAGGCAAATATTAGGTCAGTATAACACCAAAGCTGAAGTGAAGGAGTAATCTCAACCCCACAGCCAGTAAAGAGCCCTCGGCTCAGACGGATTACTCAGAACTCAGGGGGAACTCAGTAAAATGCATTAAATATTTTCCAAGGAATATGGGTAAGTATAAGATCCAATACAGTACTGATTGTTCATGGCAGAAGCTCTGCTTTTTATAGACAAAGCACTTGAAGTTAAACAGTGAAACAACCAATGGTGCACAAGTGGAACATGATATGGCAAATAAGCATGCGTATATAAATACTAGTGAATGAAATAACATATATAGGGGTAAATATAGCTGGGGCCCAGAAGTGGTGGGCAAAGTCATAGGCTCATTGACCAATTCTAGGCATTCATACTTCCTGTTGTTGGTGTATCAATCTTTCCAGGCTTGGTTCCTTAGCTTTCTTGAATTTATGGCTAGGTATCTTGCAGGTCTGGGCTTCTGACTTCTCTAAGGTTACTTCCAGGTCTGTGGCTATAATAGTTAACTTCCTGAGGACCCGATATGGTTCCCACAGGGTTGGTAATGACTCATACAGAGTCGGTAATGGCTCATACAGGGTCGATCCTGGACCGATGCAGGGTCGGTATCCTACCGACGGAGGGTCGGTCATTCAGGCATAGATTGAAACTGGTGTTTTGGCCATCCACTTGCTATATGAGTGATGCCAGAACAGTTGGTAGACATCTGCGCACATGTGGGTGCCATAAAAATTCCCCAAAATACTGCTGCATCTGCTTTGATAACTACCTAATACCAAAAATACAATAAATAAACCTCTGATGATAAATAAATATGGAGTTGTTTCCTCTTTTTTATTAAAAATCAAAATAAGTGGCTTTGAAATAAACGTCTTGATAATATAATGCTATAGCCTTGGGGCTTTAAGTTAGCCGAAGAGGTTTAGTTCTCTCTGTATACAAAGATCAAGGGTATCCGGCAGCACCTTCACTAAAGTTAGAGCAATAATTGCTGCCATAAGTGCTTCAACAATATTACACTATAAGCTTCAGTATTAAGTAATCAGCTGATATGAAAACAAGAGATTAAGAAATGGAAGCTGTAAGGAAAAAATTAGTTTTTATTTTCAGCTTTTTGTTCCACTTAGGTCACCACTAGCTTTCGTTGTATGCTTCATAGTTGTCTACTCGTTGGAGCATAACTCTATTGATAGTTCACTTCATTGTAAACTTAATGGTAGCTTACGAAATAACTCTTTTATTTTATTGCAATTTAACTGATTTAGATAAATAGATTGTACCTGACCTTTTTGTTTTTGGTGGTGGGTTAAAGGTCAATTAATGGTTAAGATTTTCACAACATCAGACACACTTCAGCATTTGTAGGTTGTTTATATGAGAGGTGGAGTTGTCCTTTCTTTTAGTTGAGGTATAGTTTTACTTTGTATGTGTTATGAAATTTCAAATTTTATTTCGTAATCGATCAATATAAGTAAAGGTGGATAACATTTTTTGCAAACGCGTTCTAACTTTTCTATTTTGAATAATACTATTATTGCCGAGCTTCAATTTATTGAGAATAAGAATATTTTTTACTTACTTTTAGTTGTTTACATTTCAGTTGCTACTATATGTCTGCCAGACAATAAAAAAGTTATTTTTAGTCAAATATTCATTTTACTTCTGAGCAGGCTCGAGCAATTATGATGCACTGAAAAATTATTCTATTCTATAATTTTGTATGTTTGTTGTCACTTCAAAGTTACTTGTAAAAAGAATTTTGAATAAGACTTATTAAGTTTAGGTCATCCATTTACCTACTTGTGATACCATAGAATTGTTGAATAGATGTATGAATAAAAGTAGATGTAAATGAAAGAGTAATAGTCCCTGTTTACAAATTATGATCTAACTGTGGTGGATTTTAGCAGCACCCATGCCTAGTGCACTTATGCTATTCCAGGAGTGACTCTGACTGAGGTAACCAGTCAGACAGACCTCCCAAAGCGCTGGTGGGGGACAGCAGCACTTCACAAGAAGGAGCAGATACTATTTTGGCCCTGCAGCTTTCCATACCGGCCCTGCAGTGACCTTCACTGACCCAGGGGTGACCTTTACTGACCCAGGGGTGACCTTTACTGACCCAGGGGTGACCTTTAACGACCATGCAGTAACATACCTAGCCGGTAACAAAATGGCCACCATAACTGATGTTACAAAAGCAGCCTTAGTCACTTCCAGAGGGCTAATCCAGGACCTATCTACCTCTATATATCACCTACCATAGACCTGAGGCTGCCAAAGCCTGAGAACTGTATTTATAGTCTTATCTTTGCCACTAGGCATTCAGTCTCTTTAATATTGTGCGCCATTGTATGCATTGCTTACGTCTATTGGTTGTTTTTACTTCCTGTCATGTTTATTGGTTGAACATATGATGATGTAAAGCACTTCCTGGCACCAGCCTATAAAAGGCTGGTTCAATGATACTCTGTGCTACTTATCATTTACTGCTACTGCTGGTAGCTTCTCTAGCCAATTGCCTCTCTAGAGCATGGACATGTGGACAATAAATATGTTTATTACTTAAACTCTACCTAGTTTGTCTGAGTCGTTGGCTCACTAGTTGTGTAGTTCTGAGCGACTTCTCTGT
Organism: Cryptosula pallasiana; assembly: GCA_945261195.1. Taxonomy (NCBI): domain Eukaryota; kingdom Metazoa; phylum Bryozoa; class Gymnolaemata; order Cheilostomatida; family Cryptosulidae; genus Cryptosula; species Cryptosula pallasiana. The sequence goes on from OX183136.1 coordinate 36,593,913, forward strand.
TGCACCTGCAGGTCTGACCGACCCTGCGTTACCTCTTGCAGAGCGGTTTTGTTTGGCTGTGGGCAGCTGTTCATTAGTAGACTGCAGTGGCTACCCTACCGGCACAACCCACTACATAACAACTAATAAAATGTACACTGTCATATTTATTAAAGTGTAATATCAGAGTTTGATCCTTTGATTATACCAACACAATGACCATTAGTTACATGCCAAACATCAAAAAGAAAAAAATATTAAAACTCTTCCACTTCATTTGCATGAGAATGTTTTTAACATAAACTCTTCAATAATTAAATATAAAACAAATGTTTCCAAAACAAAAGAGCTTACAAAGCAGCATGTACCTCTACTTCATGAATAATCAAAAAATTTACAGTAAATATTTGTATTTGGACTATTTGACTTCTGATGATTGGTAGACATTTAATTAATCTATAATATTGGTTTACTCTTCCATCATGGTATCCACAGAGATTACTTCTACTTCCTGTATTGTAGAATATATCTGTTACATCTCCAGCTACTGTTATGTGGGCATGCCTTAGGCCTGTATTGCAAGCATATCCTGAAATAAAAAATAAATTGAAAGTTTTAAGCTATATTTTACTCACAAAACTTGATACCAATTTTTTTTAAAATAATTATAATGCATTTAACTGAAACCCACATTTTAGAACTTAAAACTTAAAACTTCAGTTTTCAGTAAAAATCAAGGTATTTAATTGATATAAACAGGTGCCCCAGGTCATGCTAGGTTCCGAGTTAATGGAAAATAAGAATATCTACAAGTATTTTTTTTTAATTTGTCTACTTGATGAGCACAAACAGTTACAAGTTGTCACACGCATACCCACATGTTATTACCAACCAAAACTGACCTCTGTTAAGTATCCTGACAGCCCAGATACTAAATGTATCTTGTAGATCTACCCTCCACCATGGGTTGGCTTCAAATCCAGTATGAGCTAGAGATGAAATATTAGTAGGTATGTATATACCATCCACAGCCTTGTCTGCCGTAGTAGTACTGTCATGCCTACTGATCATTTCTGCTGGTTTTCCTGTAAATATACTTTCCACAATTTAGCAATAGCAGCACCTAATCTAGTGTTTACAATGTATGAAATAATTCTAATTCCTCCTAGTAAAGAGCGACAGGGTTGTATATGCACAATAAGTTCTCTTCAACAATCTGAAAAGACATGGAGGCAAGCTAACCTTGTGCTACCAGAGGATCAACATCAGGTAAATATGCCTCCATTGTAGAATTGTCTCCCCCTGGAGACAGGAAGTCACTCACAGATACATCTATAGCACTGCACTGTTTAGTAGTTTGGTTGTACACAAAGGCTTGGCAAGTAACCAAACTAGTACAAGCTATAGCGCATTGTGATTGGCTGTAATCTTCATGTATGGAGGTAACAGCAGTGTTAGACAGTATGTTGTACTGTTTCTGGTATGTGATGGAACATTCTGGTCTAACACCAACAATGAAAGTGACCAGACTTGACATAAAAACTGTAAATAAAAAAAAAACAATTCGATCGCTTGCACTATCCGATCATTAAACAAGCTTTAAAGGATGAATAAAATTTTTACGTTGTAGCAAAGATAGCTTTCATGTAGCTCTAAAATTAATTCATGCTAGTATTCTTTGTTAGAAAAACTAGTTAGAATACCCAGGAAGCAACCAAAACCTTACTTATCCGACACATGGAAATTCCTCTCCTTTTTGGTTGCACAGTGTGCCAAACATAAAAGTCAAAGAGTATCAGCCAGCAACTTATATATATCAGCAGATTGTTAATTATTAAAGTGGCTAGATAACACTAAATGACACTCTATTGCCTCAAAGCATCCTCACAAACCCTTTCGCAAACCGCGTTTTTTTTATTAGACACGTTTATAGTGTCAATACGATCAATAATAGAAGTATCTTTATTGCTGACTGAAATGTTACATAAGTGAAGTGTTACATAAGTGAAGTGTTACATAAGTGAAGTGTTACATAAGTGAAGTGTTACATAAGTGAAGTGTTACATAAGTGAAGTGTTACATAAGTGAAGTGTTACATAAGTGAAGTGTTACATAAGTGAAGTGTTACATAAGTGAAGTGTTACATAAGTGAAGTGTTACATAAGTGAAGTGTTACATAAGTGAAGTGTTACATAAGTGAAGTGTTACATAAGTGAAGTGTTACATAAGTGAAGTGTTACATAAGTGAAGTGTTACATAAGTGAAGTGTTACATAAGTGAAGTGTTACATAAGTGAAGTGTTACATAAGTGAAGTGTTACATAAGTGAAGTGTTACATAAGTGAAGTGTTACATAAGTGAAGTGTTACATAAGTGAAGTGTTACATAAGTGAAGTGTTACATAAGTGAAGTGTTACATAAGTGAAGTGACAAATGGCTTTAGAGATGCCAAGACAGTCATTTGTACAACTGTACATCTTTTGAAAATATCTAGAGTGAACTGATGCATACTTTATGGTGTATGCTCTCAATATTGAATAGCAATCAGTTTGTCATAGAAATGTTTGATTAGCTAATTGCATGGCGCTATTGAAATCATTTAAAACAGAGAATATTTGATATGATTTGTGTTTGGCAGGCTCCAACAAATCCTCAAAAAGCCGACAATCCACCTGTTATAGAGGAGAGCAGAGTTATAATTTTTGTGCTCATCACTTTTATCTTCATTCAGTTTTGTTCATTCATGTTCAAGTAGAAGTTTATAAAATCTTTATTGACGTGATAAAAAAGTAGTTTGATGCTGGCTGTATATTTTTTGATAAAAATAAATCTTCATAAAAATTAGGCGTGTTTTCGACATTAGCGTATTTAACTCTCGTCAAAGGCACCACATGGTGAAATTTTTTGGAAAAAAGTGCATAATAAAAAATAAAAAAAGCATTTCGTAAACCTAAAAAAAACACTCATTACCAGTGACAGGCTACCAGCAATAAAAAGTGAAGTTGCAGGCAACAGAGTGACTTTGATCTACCAACAATTCTAATAGAGGAAAACAAACTAAATAAAATATTTTAGCAAAATCTTCATAATAAAAACAACAATGATGAGCCTTAATGATGACCACAATGATATTGATGATGACAGTGACAACAGCTGTGACGATGACTGAGGTGGCAGCGACAATGACGACTGCAGAGATGATGAAATTGACGACAATCATAGTGGTGATAATACTTACAAAAATAGTATTAATTTGAAATTTGTTAGCAAAAGCTGAAAGCTGCAAATAACGACATTTTCATTTGTTGGGGCTCACTTTCAGACCATCTATAATGTTTTACTGCAAAAACCAAATCTGCCTGGTGGCTGCATTCTCAATACATTTACAATAAAATCATTTTTATCAAAAGCATTTTTTTTTTATTACCGCCATCCAAATCCAAAGGCAGTTGTTTTTACAGACTTTACTAACCTACTATTTAGCAAATTTACGAAACACCTTCGCATACAAAATGGTTATGCGACTCAGAATTGAAACTTTCCCTTCACCAATAGATTTACTGCCAAAAGCAGCTTTATAAAAACGAAATTTCCCATCACTAAAGCTATATCCGGCTTTAGCAAAAATCATATGCCTGCTGCTGTCCACAAAACCAAAACTTCTTCAGCTAGTTTACACAGGAAACTTAAAAAGCGATATAAAAAGCTGTTTAAAAAGCAAAATTTAAAAGGCCAGCTACACGATAATTTATGTCACTGAATTGTGGTTAATCTACAATGACAATATCATATTAGGAAATAGCCAGGAAAACATCTGATTTTCTAAGGATTAACTTGTCAACATTTCATGCTGTGCTTCGCACGATACATAGTGAATAACTAGTTATGATTGGCTACTTTAGTAAAGCAATGTCTCTAAGTTTGGGAGAACTTCATTCTTCAAACCCCATGAATTAGCTGGTTGCTGTTTGTAAGCAGAATTAACTTACCGATGAGGTCATACTATTTATCTTTGAGCATTTATAATTAGATTATATTTCAGTAATAACAACTTTTGTTTTAAGTTGGCTTGGTAGCAATGAATTGTCTTTAAATAATTATTTTTTGTATCATGACAAAAAATAATTAATTTCAGCAGGAGTCAACTCAGAGTAGGTTTGAAAATGACTGCAAGTAGTAATATATGAGCAGATCTCCCTACCAAGTGTTTTTTTTTGTGGGATCATAATCTGGGGTGATGCAATGGGTTACGGCGTTGAATGAATTCGCCGAGTTTATATTGTATTTTATTTGAGGGGTACTTGAGTGGCATTTGAGTGGCATTTGAGTTTTGATTATTTTTTTACTTAATTTGAACTTATATGGTATATAGATTTTGAATGTATGGCATTCAAGTTTTGATAATTTTTTACATAATTATATACATTTATTACATAATAAGCAGGGGTAAATCTTCCCATATAATATAGCTAGAGTCAGTAAAGACTAAGTAATACAAAGCACCAGGTCTTGTAATGATAATCAATGCAAAGTCTTTTCCTTTACATCGCATCTTAAAAAATCCTCAAATGAGGTGTGGTAACACGTCTGACATCATACCAAAGAACACTTTTATTTTTCGGTTTTCCCTTTCTACCCAAATATACAACGTTAAACGGAGGGGGGTAATTATCACAGCTGAAGTTTTTAGCTATTTCAACTGGACAAAAAAGTATTTTGGGTTCGAGTTCATTTATATCTGAAGGATCATGGTAGCAAACTTGAGAATATCTACACTTCTCCTTACTTGATGGATGTACCACACCAGTCACTCGTATAATGCTTGGGATAGGAAGATCTTCAAATGTTTTGCAAACCGGAACTTTTGGTGAGTCAATCACTTGAGAACCTTTAGACTTTTCTATGAATCAATATATGATTATATACATTTTATTGTATAATAAGTAGGGAAAATCTCTCCATATAATATAGTTAGAGTCACTAAATAGTAAGTAATACAAAACAGTACAACTTGTAATGTCAATCAGGTAAATAGTAAGTAATACAAAACAGTACAACTTGTAGTGTCAATCAATACACAGGCTTTCTTTATACATTCATGATCCGCTTGAGACTACCTGTTGTCAGCATTTGATATTGAGTTTACATACCATCAACACCAAGCTGTTCATCAAAATCTTGTAATTCGTTTTCTAGGAATTCCTTAAGAACTTCATCCTCATTATTCGTTTTTGTTAGCACCTCATTGGAATTTGTTTGTGTGCAATATTGCTCCCAATCACTAGCGTTGGTTGAAGAAATGAAGACAACATTGTGGTATGGAATAGGATTTCCATTCTTACTCTGTTTTTTTCCTTTGTAAATCATCACACCAGGTGCACATCTTTTAGCTTCCTCGTTGTATCTGATCGGTAGTAAAAGCGTTCTCGTCTCTCTTTTTCCATTCTTTTCAGCGACATAGCGAATGCAATTTACAATGGATTCTTCTCCATTGAATCGGAAAGGAATGAATCTTTCTACAACTTCGATGTAAGCAAAAATGGAACAATCTTTGAAATTGCTGAGATACTCGATGTCGTAAGCGAGTTTGAGTTCTTCTTCACTCATTTTTCTCAGTTTTTCAGCTTCAGCAGTAGCTTCCATTGTGGTTAAGCATTTTGTGCTGATACGTTTGACATTGTAGTAAGTAGTCTCTGGTTTTTTTGAGTTTTCCATCTCACCCAAGTACAAAATGTTGAAAGGTAATGGGTAGTTATCAACATTGAAGCTTTCAACTACTCTACTTGGGCAAACAACTTTCTGAAAATTCGCTCCAGTTGAATTATCAAGATAAGTGAGAATGTAGTAATTTCCGTATGCACCAGTACTCTATTCAATAGAAACGATTTGCAAAACTGATGGAACAGGAAGTGATGCTAGTGTAAGAAACCCTCCAATCTTTTTCAAATCACATGCCTTCCATTTTTGGAGAGATTTGGCCATCTTGAGAGCTCTGTCAGCATCAGTGAGCAATTCTTTTTGTTCCATATTGTTTGATGTTGTGGGTAAAACCAGTTTTGGAAGAGCTCGTCTCTTTATTGTTGCTTCTTTTGTGACAGAGTTAGAGTTTTTTCTTTTGGAGGGTGTTTTGAATGTTTTTTGTTTGTTTTCGACTGGCTTTAAATCCGTGTAAGAAGCAGAAAAATCCTCCATAGTATTCTAAAAAAAGAAATAATATATAATTCAGCTTTTCATGTGGAACTAAAAGATTATTTAGTTCATACTTTACATTATAGCTAAACTAATTTTGATCTTTGCTAGGTAGGGAATAATAATTTTTTTAAATTTTACCTTTTATAAAGAGATAGCTCCTAGTAGTTGCAATGGAAGGTGTAGTAGATGTTGCTTCTCCGCTCACTGTTGTAGAACTGGATGCTTTCTGTGTGAAAACAGTGGCTCTTAAATAGCTAAAGTTGCACTGGTTGAACTCTATGAATACCAACCTTCTTTATAATATAACTATGAATCAGAATTTTGTCCACGCGAAAACCAATGTTTATTTTCACGCGAATAGAAACTGTTGCTTTCGCGGGAATACAAATTTTATTTTCACGCGGATACAATCCAATGCTTTCGCGGGAATAAATAATTTATTTTCACGCGAATAGAAACTGATGCTTTCGCGGGAATACAGATTTTATTTTCACGCGGATACAATCCGATGCTTTCGCGGGAATAAATACTTTATTTTCACGCGAATGGAAACCGTTGCTTCCGCGGGAATAAATGATTTATTTTCACGCGAATAGAAACTGTTGCTTTCGCGGGAATATAAATTGTATTTTCACGCGGATACAAACCAATGTTTTCGCGGGAATAAATAATTTATTTTCATGCGAATAGAACAGTTGCTTTCGCGGGAATAAATAATTTATTTTCATGTGAATAGAAACTGTTGCTTTCGCGGGAATACAAATTTTATTTTCACGCGGATACAAACCAATGCTTTCGCGGGAATAAATACTTTATTTTCACGCGAATGGAAACCGTTGCTTTCGCGGGAATAAATGATTTATTTTCACGCGAATAGAAACTGTTGCTTTCGCGGGAATACAAATTTTATTTTCACGCGGATACAAACCAATGCTTTCGTGGGAATAAATACTTTATTTTCACGCGAAGGGAAACCGTTGCTTTCGCGGGAATAAATAATTTATTTTCACGCGAATAGAAACTGTTGCTTTCGCGGGAATAAAAATTTTATTTTCACGCGAATACAAACCAATGCTTTCGCGTGGAAATAAATTATTTATTCCCGCGAAAGCAACGGTTTCCATTCGCGTGAAAATAAAGTATTTATTCCCGCGAAAGCATTGGTTTGTATCCGCGTGAAAATAAAATTTGTATTCCCGCGAAAGCAACAGTTTCTATTCGCGTGAAAAGAAATTATTTATTCCCGCTGCAACGGTTTCCCTTCGCGTGAAAATAAAGTATTTATTCCCGCGAAAGCATTGGTTTGTATCCGCGTGAAAATACAATTTGTGTTCCCGCGAAAGCAACAGTTTCTATTCGCGTGAAAATAAATCATTTATTCCCGCGAAAGCAACGGTTTCCATTCGCGTGAAAATAAAGTATTTATTCCCGCGAAAGCATTGGATTGTATCCGCGTGAAAATAAAATCTGTATTCCCGCGAAAAGCATCAGTTTCTATTCGCGTGAAAATAAATTATTTATTCCCGCGAAAACATTGGTTTTCGCATGGACAAAATTCTGATTCATAGTTATATTATAAAGAAGGTTGGTATTCATAGAGTTCAACCAGTGCAACTTTACCTATTTAAGAGCCACTGTTTTCACACAGAAAGCATCCAGTTCTACAACAGTGATCGGAGGAGCAACATCTACTACTACATCCACTGACTATTAAAAGTTTTTCTGTGTGAATTTGAAAATTTTCATTGAACTTAAGACTTAATTATCTGACTTAATTATCTCACTTAATTTTTTGTCTACTTAAAAAGTAATGCTTTCACACAATAAATCACTCGTTCTAACAACAGTAACTGAAGCCTCAACATCTACTATATAATATACCAACTGACTACTAGGAGTTTTATTCACAAGGTAAAATTTATTAGCTGAGACATTTAACTTACCTTTTTATGTGCTATTGTCACTTCTATTAAAAAGTAATGATTTTATTGTTAATATAGTGCTATGGAAACAGAAGAGGATGATACTGATGTAGACATACATAAGGAATGGGAATGGCTCATGAAAAATCAAAATGATATCAGTTTTTCAAACGCTGATAATGAATACATGAATGATGAATGCAATGCTGAATATGAAAATGAAATGGAGATGGAACTTAAAAATGCTTTTCAAGACAAACCTTCGACTTTTCAAGTTTCAGCAACTACTGAAAATACAATAGCCTTTGATAAGCAGTAATTTTTTAAAATCATAAATTAATAACGTTAGTAGAGTAATTTTTTTTGCTGTTTTTTTTTATAGTCATCTCTTGAATCAGCAAAAATAATACGTTATCTCTTTATTGTAGACAGGACTCAGAATATCAGAGAATTAATGTAAAAGAGGGAGTTGGGAATTCATGTCATAGTACACAGTAAGTTTTTAAAAACCTAACTAATAATAATGTTTGAGCCTTTTTTCCTAATTCCATTTTAAAAATTAATTGATAATGGTGTTTAAGTCAATTTTTCTTTTGTTACATTTCATACAAAATGTATGTGAATGTTTTATAGAACAACTATTATGTGTTAACATTTCTATTGTAGACAAAGTTTAAATTATCGGGAGGAGAATGTAGAAGAAAAAAACCCTGAAATTTCCCCTAATTGGAAATGGTTAGAAGAAAATCTCATTTGTTTTCGTTTACCCGATGAAACAATCAATCAAATAGGATTTGGTGCTGAGCCTTCACCACCAAAGACTAGCATAATAGCTCAAGATATAGAGCCGGTTGTGGAGGAGATAGTTGAAGAAAATGAGAATGATCCAATGATAGAAAATGAAGAAGAAGAAGAAGAAGAAGAAGAAGAGGAAGAGGAAGAGGAAGAGGAAGAGGAAGAGGAAGAGGAAGAGGAAGAGGAAGAGGAAGAGGAAGAGGAAGAGGAAGAGGAAGAGGAAGAGGAAGAGGAAGAGGAAGAGGAAGAGGAAGAGGAAGAGGAAGAGGAAGAGGAAGAGGAAGAGGAAGAGGAAGAGGAAGAGGAAGAGGAAGAGGAAGAGGAAGAGGAAGAGGAAGAGGAAGAGGAAGAGGAAGAGGAAGAGGAAGAGGAAGAGGAAGAAGAGGAAGAAGAGGAAGAAGAGGAAGAAGCACAAGAGGAAGAACAAGAAGAAGAAGAGGAAGAACAAGAAGAGGAAGAACAAGAAGAAGAAGAGGAAGAAGAAGAGGAAGAACAAGAAGAAGAACAAGAAGAAGAAGAGGAAGAACAAGAAGAAGAAGAAATGGAAGATTTAAATTTTGAAAGACCTACCCGAGCATCAACCCTAGGTATTGTTGATGATAGCACAGCTCCAACTTTTCAAGATGAAGAATGGGATGATTTGATAGCTAGATATTGGGGAGCTATGAAAACGAAACATAGAGCTGGAAAAGTCATAGAACTTTTAAATGTACGACTTTGGGATGGGATTCCAAGAGACCAAGCTGATACCTACCAAAATGACTATCATGATTCAAGAGTGTTAGAATTGCTAAAAAAAGTTTGGAGACAATTGAGCTCGAGAGCAAAAGTCAACTGTAGCGTAAGTTGTATACTAGAAAATAAAAATGATGGTGAACTCCGATACTTTCACTCATCATCAAACAATGCTACTGTATATCCAAAAGCTAAACTGATTGAAACTGAAGGAGATCTTGATGACTTCTTTGTTGATGTTATGGAGACTGATCATCGTACAAATAGCTTGAGACGGAGACCAAATACGACTTGGAGATTGATGTTAATCACAAACATTTCGTTTTATTTCTACAAACTACTCGGAATGGGAAAAGTTGGATCACCACCAGAGCATTTACCCTCTCACCTCATTAACAACAGACACATACGAACCATGTTAAAAAACACAAAAGGAAAACGAATTACCGACAATCTTTGTTTTTTAGATGTCTAGCATTACACAAAGAACTACAAAAAAACGGTGGAATTGCAAAAGATCCGATAATTAAGGAGGTGAAGGAGTACCAACAACAATATCATAGTTTCATCTATGGTGATAGTGGTAAAAGGTGTGATGGGAAAGGAGTGACAGAAACTGATTTATTGCTTTTGGAGCGAGCATTTCAACTGAAGATAACAGTGTTTTCTTTAAATGATGATATGACTTCAACAGTTATTTGGAATTCAAACTCCAGTTATAAGGAGAATCTATATTTGGATCTTTATATCAATCACTTCAGTCTTATTACAAACTTGGAAGGATATGTCAAAGCCTACAGATGTCCAACCTGTTCTACTTGTTATGACAGATTGGGGAATCTGAAAAGACACAGATGTTCAATCTCAGAGGCAACAACTATGCAGTTTTCTGGAGGGCAATACAGTCCTACTGCTACAATATTCGACAAACTGAAGGTTCAATTCGGGATAGATATCGGGTCAGATGATTCCTTGAGATATTATCCATTTTTTGCAACATTCGACATAGAGTGTTTGTTACCTAATTGCGAAAAAGATCGAGATACAGACACAACCATTTACACGAATGAGCATAAACTTTTAAGTATTTCAATTTGTTCAAACGTACCAGGCTTCAACAACCCGTGTTGTATTGTCAATAAAGGGGATGATGATGAATGCGTTGGAAGGTTCATTGAATACTTGGATGATATTAGTGAAGAATCATATAGCCGATTGGAAAAACAATTTTCGCGAATCATAAAACAGATAGAAGGTGAATTACAACGACTGGAAGAAGCTGAAGAAAAGTTTCGTAGTGATTTTGAAAAAAATCGTTTCAGACGTAGAACAGGAGCTGAAAAAGTTCTGGATGATTTGTACAGCTATATGAAAAAACTCCCTATTCTAGGTTTCAATTCACAGACTTATGATGTCAATGTGATGAAAGGAAAACTGCTTCAAAAATTGAAAGATGTCTCCGACACAGATTTTGATTTTGTTATAAAAAAAGGAACCAAGATGCCTGTTATCGGAATAGGATCTTTTTTGTTTTTAGATTGTACAAACTTCATCGCTCCTGGATATAGCTATGAAATGTATCTCAAAGCATACAAATGTGAAGCCGGAAAAGGATTTTTTCCTTATGAATGGATGAAAGACTTGGAACAACTTAATCAAGAACATCTACCACCAAGAGAAGCTTTTTACAGTTCTTTAAAACAAAAGAATATCAGTGAAGAAGAGTACATAATTTGTCAAGAAGCATGGAAAAATAACGACATGAAGACAATGAGGGATTTTTTAAAATGGTACAACAACTTGGATGTAAAACCATTTGTTCAAGCGTTGGAAAGACAAAGATCGATCTACAGAGAGCATGGGATTGATATGTTAAAAGATGGTATATCTTTACCAGGATTAGCGATTCGATGGATGTTTAACAAAGCTCCTCAACCACCCCCTCCATACCTCTCTACATACTTGAATTTTGATGAACTTGGTAACTCGTTTCGTCAGACTCTCCCAATTTGTCTGCTTGACAACTGCAATGCAGAACTTTATCCTCTAATAAAGAAAAACATAGTTGGTGGGCCAAGTCTAGTGATGCATAGATATCACGAAAAAGGTATAACTAAAATTAGAGAACATTGGTTGGGAAAAGAAACAAAGGTTTGTGATAGAATCTATGAAGTTGATGCAAATGCGCTCTATTTATGGTGTATGATGCAATCAATGCCTACTGGCTATCCTCGAAGAAGAAAAATCGAAAACTCCTTTGTCGCTGAACCAGTAAAATTTAGCAAGATAGCTCATAGCTGGTTACAGTTCCAAATGTTCTCAAAAAAAATCAATATCAGACATCAGCTCAATGGAGGAGAAGTTACTCTCGGACAGCGAGGATTACCAGTTGATGGATTCTGTGTTGAAAATCGTCATGTCTTTCAATTCCACGGATGTTTTTGGCATGGACACGACTGCTCTTATAACAACGCTAAAGAGCAAGAGCTTCAAGCTAGTGGAAGAAAATCAAAAGCAAATCTGTTTAAAACTACGATGGAAAATGAAGAATATCTTCGAGTAGTAGGTTACACTGTAATCTCGATTTGGGAGTGTGACTGGATGAAGCGTGTAAAAACTCATACAAATTTACAAAAATTTGTCAACACGTTTTACAATTCTTTCTACCCTAAAATACTTGAAAAAAAGCTGAATCAAGAAGAAGTGTTGGAGAGAGTTCAATCAGAAGAATTCTTCGGATTTGTTGAATGTCACATCGAAGTTCCTGAGGAAGAGGAAGAAAAGTTCTCCGAAATGCCTCCGATTTTTAAAAATACGATGTTAACCAGAGAACACTTGAGCGATGAAATGAAAGTCTTTGCTGAAGCCGAAGGGTTTTTAAAGACTCCTCAACGCTCATTAGTTGGAAGTATGTACGGAGATAAGATATTGCTAATGAGTCCTTTGTTGAAATGGTACTTGAAACAAGGATTGAAAGTCACCAAAGTTTATCAGCTAATAGAATATATTCCTAGAAAAGCTTTTGAAGCTTTTGGAACATCGGTTTCAGACGCTAGGAGAATGGGAGATGCAGACCCTAGTCAAGAATTACTCGCTACTACTAGCAAGTTGGTAGGAAATGCTGCTTATGGAAAAACAATCACTGATAAAGAAAAACACACCACCATCAAGTTCATCGAAGGTGCCAGAAAAGCTTCATTTCGTATCAGAGGAAACAAATTTATCTCCATGGAAGAGATAGCAGATGATTTTTATGAAATCGTAACCTGTAAACAGCTAGTAAGTTTTAAAACAATTATTTTGCAATTCAAAATTTATATTCCACAAGTTTACTTTGCTAATCAGTATCACCATCATTTCAGCTAACTATGAATGTTCCAGTACACTTGGGTTTCTCCGTGCTACAGTATGCTAAACTGAGAATGCTACAGTTTTACTACGACTTTATGGATAAGTAAGTAAAACCTAATTCCCTACTATTATCATGTATAAGTAAGTAAAACTTCCAAATAATTGAAGCAATCTTTTTATTTATAGATTTATTGACAGAAGTGATTTTCAATATGTTGAAATGGATACAGATAGCGCATACATGGCGTTGAGCGGAACATTAGAAACACTGGTAAAACCAAGTATGAAAAAAGAGTTTTACAATGAATATGGTGATTGGTTTCCACGACCATACTGTGACAAACATAGAGATGAATTTTTAAGAATCAAAACAATGGGTTTAGAATGGAGCATGCAAGAATGTTGTGAAAAAGTACTAAAACATGGAAAAAGAACACCTGGATTGTTTAAAGAGGAATTTACCGGAGATGGAATTGTTGCTCTTAACTCTAAATCCTATTATTGCTGGGGAGAAAAAGGAAACAAGTTTAGCTCAAAAGGTTTGAACAAACGAATTAATCAATTGAACAAAGACAGTTATCTAAATGTATTGAACACAAAAAAGTCGTTTATGGGTAAAAATCGAGGATTTGTAGTAAAGGATAAAAAAATGTTGACATACAAGCAAATAAAGCGAGGACTCACATATTTTTATGCTAAAAGACGAGTGTGTTCTGATGGAGTATCTACCGAACCTACTTTGGCTTAAATAAAAACCTTCATAATAGTCTTCTTTTTAGAATAGTTACTATAACTATATATATATATATATAATACAAAAAATCATTCATCGTATATATATATATAGACTTGATCTCAAAATGCTGATGTCATGTAGTCTCAAGTGAATAAATGAAGGTTATAGTACTTTGTACTACATAAAATCTACAGTAAATTTTAATAGTAATAATGTTTTCTATTACAATTATTTCCCAAATACTGTAAATTTTAACCATATAGAAGCTAATTTGAGGATTTTTTAAGATGCAATATAAAGAAAAAGACTTTGCATTGATTATCATTACAAGACCTGGTGCTTTGTATTACTTAGTCTTTACTGACCCTAGCTATATTATACAAGGATATTTTCCTGCTTATTATGTAATAAATGTATTTATTCAAGCTAGACATAACTCCTCTCTCCTCTCTCTCAAAATACTATATGAGTCCGAGTTATGTAAAAAATTATCATAACCTAAATGCCATACATTCAAAATTTAGATGCCATATAAGTTCAAATTAAGTAAAAAAATAATCAAAACTCAAATGCCACTTAAATGCCACTCAAATGCCACTCAAGTACCCCTCAAATAAAATACAATATAAACTCGGCGAATTCATTCAACGCCGTAACCCATTGCATCACCCCAGATTATGACCCCACAAAAAAACACTTGGTAGGGAGATCTGCTCATATATTACTACTACTGCATATGTCATCTTATTGGATAGAAAATAATTAAAGAGGTGACAACTCTTCATAAATAAAATTAAATTTGCAGAACAAGCACTAACCCCTACCTAAGCATACGGTGTTTTTGTTTTTTCCATAAAGAGCTAAATTAGATAAAATTCCATACGGAAGAAACAAAAACTTAATAACAAAATTAAAAACAAAAATGTTTTGTGTACTTAACTACAAAAACACTACTACCAAAAGCATTACAAAGTTGAGCTCATTTTGGTAGTTCTGACGAGTTTAGGAAGAAAACTTGGTTTTCCCTTATTTACTTTTACATCCTCTCTTTCTGATCTTGAAGAAAGGGTTTTGCCTAAAAAAATGTGAATGCATTTTTTATTAGTTCAGCTTGGCACACATCAATCATATTTTTTACAAGCACCAACAATCTTATGTCTGCCAACTTTTTTGAAAAAGGAATAAAGCTATTTTGAGATTAATTTTGAGTGGATTTTACATTAACATTGGATTTCATTACGCTGCAGTAAAATTTCACTAAAATGAAATTGCAATCAGTGAAAAGTCAATGAATGGAAGCAATTGTTAATCATTGTTGTTTCACAGCTATAAATTTTTGTCTCTGCTTGCGAAATACTTTTAGCATTGATTATTTTCTAAAAACCTTTGATCTTCATGGCATTTAGAGCAACGTCATAAAGTGGAAACCTGAAGGCTTTCACTTGGCACTAATGCATGGGCACATCCAGCCACATTTAGTGTCATTAAATATTTTATGATGTTTAATAGAGAGGAATTAGCGAAATGGCTTTGTTGTTTAATGAAGTTATATATTTGACTCTTGGTGCAAATATTTAGATTTAACCCTTTCCTTTTTTTTTCAATATAAGAGTGTGAGTTTATTGTTTGTTTCGCTCTTCAAATTAATCATATTGCAGAGGTCTACCGAGCTGCACGGACACAACAATTGAACTGCCACTGTTCAATCCAACTAGCTCGAGCTCGAAGCAGTACCTGCTTTCTGTCAGAGAGAGATCCTACCAAATGAGTGGCTGTGGTCACTGAGCTGAGTAATTGGCCTACCTCCTCCCTTGACAAGCAATGGCTAAGACAAACCAGCAATAGTTTTGGTTGTGTAAAGATATACCATTACCTTTAACACAAAATAAATACAAAACAAGTATTTTCTTTAGCGAGCTCCAGGCCACAAATTTTCCAAGCTGCTTGGTCTTTTATACAAATCGTAAATGTCTATGGTGCAAATAGTAGCGAATCATAACCAAAAATTATTTATAACCAGACAATAATAGTCAATAAATTTGTTTGTGTACATCTTCACATGACGGCTGCCAGTGAGAACGCAGCCTTTAAAGCGCTTGGTTTGGCTTTCCAAGCATTTTTATTAGCCTGTACCGCTCCCTAGTACACTCCGTCACATCAGGTTGCATATGCGTTCCTTATCTGGTGTCTTTGCTCCTTTACTAAGTGATTCTTCTTACTAGCATTACATTAATCACTACTAAAGGTGGTAGTACCACCAAGTGATTTGGGACACGATTAACTCGGGGACTCCATATGAAAGTCCTCCTTAGTTCCAATAATGGTCCCACACTATCACTTTTAATGCATAATAATCAATTGCCAGTTATGAAAGAGTTAAGCATAGCTGAACTATCTATCCATTTAATAATTTTTAGTTGTAGTGCCACGAGCTGAGATTAAACAAAGTTTCATTGGTTTACCACCCCACCGATTAAATGAGCTTAAAAGGACAACTGCAGTCTTTTAAGAAGTTAAACTTAAATTTGACAGCACTTTTGATTGGTATAGAAAAGCATTTTTCATATTGCAATTGTTGAGTCTGCTTTTAATTTCATGCTTGATGGGCTATGTACAAAGTATCATGTTTCACCAATCAAAAACTCAGCCCGGCTGAGTTTTTGATTGGTGAAACATGATACTTTGTACATTTTATAAAAGGTGAATGATTGTTGTATTGGACTGCATGAAACTTCCTTTCAGCTGCCTTGTAACTGGACAGTTGTTTTATATAACTTTCAAAACTCCTACATTAAGTTTCTTTGTGGAGCTCATTAAGTATTGTGGGACGGTCTTAGAGAGCTTTGAAAAGTGGATTTTGATATCAGCAAGTATTGGTTTTCTTGCTCAAACGAGACAATAGAGAACTTGCAATAAATACTTATATTGTTCTATTTCTGTTAGGAAGCATGCTTGATGATAACCACCATCAGGGGGACCTTAGTGTGCACTGGTAATGTACGGTAAAATCCATCGCAATACTATACAGACATGTTTACCTATATGTGTATATGCATATATCAATAGAACTGTAGATTGTTATAATTGCCTAAATGAGTTATATTTACCGGTGCAAATAATTTTCACGTGAAGACTAAAAATTGGTCTCATCACCAATGAGGTCTAACATACAAGTGGCTGTGTTTAGTTTTTGTTAAATAAATCTTCTAGCTGTTTAACGTAGAATGACTAATAGGGTGCTTTTTATGGCTGCAGCATTAGGAAAGTTCATTTTATTTGTTTAATTAGCTGTTTTTTTTTGCTGTTTGTTATAGAAATTGGTGTGTAATCTGGTACGAAAGTTGTATGCTCCACTTTTTGAATATTTTAATTTTACTCTGTACTTTTTATTGCTATCATTCAGGGTCCATAATGTTTACTGAGGTCGGTCGACTTCCTTTTTTTGTTATGGAGTGATGAGATATAGTTCCTATATATGGTTCTGTAAGGATAATGTATGCCGTTGTTTTATTGTTGCGTGTCATTAGAGAAAAACGCGCAGCCTAAAAAAGTTTTCAAACCGTGGGGAAACCCCTGTTAATTACGGGAATTTCCAGAATTTGTCCATTGTTTTATATAAGCCCGCAATAATTATTTTTTGGGATTCCCCAGTAATAAACTTTTTGCACAGGTTGCGCGTTTTTTCTACTGTTGCTTAATTATTGTTGTGTTGTAGAGGAGAAGACTATAGCCAGTTCGGGATAATTACACGCATTACAACAAGTTATCTTTGATAAAAGCATTATCAAAACAACAACAAATTCTCACCACAAAAGAGTGACAAACAACAAATATCACAAATAAGCTAGGTGGCCATAGGTGAGAGTCACATGTTTATTGCTCCCTCTCCAGGTATGCCTAACTGGTGAAATGGTTAATGCGCCTGGCTGCTGGGGTAGTCGGTGTGCTGTAGAATTTTGAGTTTAAACCCCCAGTTAAATATTAGGTGGTTTTTCTGCAGTTTTAGAAAACGCTCATGGCTGATTAATCATGAAAACTGTCTGAGCAACAAACAAAACATTTAAAGTATAGCATGTACCTCTACCTCATACAGATTAAGAAAATCTACAACAATGAATTGTATCTGTACTATTTGTCCTCTGATGATTGGTTGACATCTAATTAATGTATAATATCTATTTAATATTCCATCATAGTATCCACAGATATTACTTTCATTTCCTGTATTGTAGAATATGTCTGTTACATTTCCAGCTACTGTTATATAGGCGTTTCTTGCTCTGTCATAGTTCTCTGACTCTGTAAATAGTAATTTTCTAACTTATAAGTTAAACAAAATAGCATAATAATTCTATAACCGCGTGCTTCGATGTATAGTTTTGAGTATACTTACCTAACAAAGTACACTTGGTTAGTAATATCTAGTACAAATGTAATTTCGATTAAATAATGATGGTCCACAAAAATATTTTAGTTATCATGAAGATAATTAACCCAGCTTTGATACAATATACATCAAACACAAAGAAAAACCCACGAAAAAAATGATACATTTTCCATTTCAATTTAAATCGTCCAACTTATTACAATGAAACTTGCATAACTCAACATTGTATAATCCAATAGTTTGATCAATTCAATGTAGCAATCTCAGCCCCAATTATCAGCGGTTGAAGATGGCTTTATACAATTCAAAATAGCTATCTCTTATTGAATGTAAGAAGTTGCAGTACTTTCATACCAAAATACACTGATGACTGGTTTGGTTACAAACACATTGGATGGTGCTTGATTTGAAACTTACAGTTTCACATTGCACTCGTGTGGAATCACTCAAGGTGTGGTTTAAGTCCCTGAATAACGAACTTATGTTTTTAAACCTTCCGAGCTTGAACTAGTTCATGTCTGACTCACTGTTTTAGTAATTGAAGCGATGTCAGTCCTTTACAGCAAACTTTTATGGCTTTATACAATTTGATTTGATCATATTGTAAAGGATGGCAGAATATTCTCTACAGCCAGTGGTAAATCTTCTATTCTACTTATAGAATGCTTACCAAGTTGACACTCTTACATACCCATATCTATTGTAGATAATCATTACAATAACAGGTTTGGCTTTTTGCTGCTCATCATGTATGTTTTCATTGTGTTTGCTCAGTTCCCAGCTGTGTATAATACCCATATTTTAGATCAATAAAATAAGGGTGATACCAACCATCCAGCCAGCCAGACAGAGAGTGGCAAGTCAGAATCAATTAAATTCGGCCCCTCGTTACAACAGATCAAAAGAAAACTCACCTCTGTTCAGTATTCTCACAGCCCAGATACAAAATGTCTCCTGTAGATCTACCCTCCACCAAGGATTAATTTGTTTATCTGAGTGAGTTAATGACAGATCTTCATTACCAATAGGTGGCAGGTATACACCATCTACAGCTTTGCTAGCATCAGTCGTACTTCTAAAAATGCTTATCATTTCCGCTGGTTTTCCTACAAATACAGTTTTAATTTGACAAGACAAAAACCTGAGTTTTCATGCATGTATCTACCAGTTTAAGTGGTTGAAATGCATGAAATTATTCTGGAGGACAGAATTTCATATAAATAAAAAAATTCACAAAAAAAGGCAATGCGTGTATCCTCTTTTGAGTTGTGAAGAGGAAAGTCACAAACATGGTGGATTCTTTACCCTGTAACAAAAATACCACCCAGAAGTTACTTGGTGATTAGAATAAAAAATCTTTGCCAAGCGAGGCTTATAAAAAATTTTCAAGCAACGAATTGATCATGAAATAAAATGGCAAAAAATTGCTATTAAAATTAAAATGGTATTCAGGCTAGCTTGGGGCCCTCTAGATTGGCTAACTTGTATTGTGAGGAGCTTCAATCCCAACTAGGGTGTACAATGGGGACTGTGCTAATCTTATGGGCTGAAAGGAGTTGTAAGGAGAGCCATAATAAGTAAAAGATTGACCCCCGAGTTGGGGTGCAATGAATATAAATGCAAGTAAATTAAGGCAAACTCTGCAATAATGGAAAATGGCTGGATTGGCTAACAGCCACTTAGGTTGAAAAAAGGTGTTGTGTATCCACAGGGATTTTCTACAGAAAGCCAGAAGGAGTAAAGGGGTAACCAAACTGCTCCCGAGTTGATGAGGGATTACATTTCACTCAAGAGTAATGAAGCCACAAGAAAAAAGTATTTTTAGGAGGTTGAGGTGTCATAAAACACATTATTGTCATTCTGATGCTATAGCATGCTAAAGTGGAGAAGTGGCAAAGCTAAAAGCCAAAGCTGCAAAAGCTATTTATGCTTTATGCACTGTGGGAGTAGGTATTGGACAATTGCTGATACCGCTCATTAGGTAGCATTGTCACGTGATGTTAAGAGTATTCGCCATGTGTTCGTCTAATAAAGGACCAAAAAATAGAAGGTATTAGTAAATCAATACGTCTAGTGTGGAACAAAACATTAGTTTAAAACATCTTAATTATTCAATGAATTGTTTACCACTCCAATCTCCACACCAGTGCGCTAAAGTTCCCCCGACAGCTATCGGAAAGCTGCTGCGACAGTTGAAAGCCTTACTGTGCCGGTAGTACAGTATGCAGGGCCAGTATTGACCCATGCAGGGCCGGTATGGACCCCTTACCGACCCGATATGGTGACACAGGGCCGGTCTAAGATGACCGCCATGGTAGAGGACCTGCAAAAGTATCTAGGATCCTACTCTGGAGCTAGAACAGGAAGTACCATTCCTCGGAATGACGAATACCATAACCACAATCTAGCTGTAGCCCTGGTGCCCTGCAGATACCTGTGATTGGACAATAGGAGATAGGACTCAGCCCTTAGCCACTTGGCACCAATTACCTTTAATCCCTATGCATTGTATGATTCATCAACTATTTATATCTGTACTGCGATTGGTCTAATTACTTCCCGTGCCTTTACTTTTATATATTATTATGCCAATCACTTCCTACCAGCTTACCTATGAAAGGCCTGGAGTCTTATGTGTTCACTGCATTCATTCACTCATGTCTTGCCAATCACCCTAGTGGATAGCCATCCTAGGGCTTTGGTGTTGAGGAATAAAGCCATTATTCAAACCACACTCTCTGTGTAGTTTGTTTGAGCTGTGGGCTCTGTGTATGACAGATGATCCAATCATAACTGCTAATTGTCTAGTAAGCAGTGCATACATACAATTCACTCCACTATTAACACATCATCTCTTGTCACTTTTCTATCTCTTTCTACACCTTTGGCACATAAACTTTCTCATATCGTGATTTTTTTAGTATTAGATGAGCACATCAATCCGTCCCCAATGTTTTTGCACTTCAATTTAAAGTTACCTTCCAGAGCTGACTTCTAATGTACACCCCCTGTTAACATGTAGTTTTTTATGCATCTTGTATAGATTTTTGGTTAATGTAATTCTGTTAATTTTTTAATCGAAGTAATATTTTGGATGTTTTCACGGGTGATCTTTTTTGTTTGACAGTTATTAGATTTATAGCCGAGTTTTATATTGCTGCTTTGATTGCTTGCAAACATATGTCTACCCTGAATGTTTGTATATATGTTTGAATATAATTGTAATGTATTTGTAATAGTAGGAACATAAAATGGAAAAAATAAAGAAGCAATCGAAAAAATTATTTCTTAAGATATATTCATACAAAATAACTAAAAGCTAATGAAAAATGAACTTGTACAAAGCTAATAACTTTAATGCTATGAAATTTTACATCCAATAAAATTTTGTTATGCTTTGGTAGGTTCTTTTGTCACTCCGTCAGAGCATACTCACCTTTTAGCGTAAAAATATGTGAGTCATCGCTTTATTTGTCTTTAAGTTGGCAGCATTCCGCCTTTCATTACAAAACCACAATTGTTTCCTTTAAACCACTTTCCTAGCCTCAACACGTTCTGGTAACTGTGTTTGTTTAAATAGTTATTTTTCTCGTTTAAATCTTTCGAGCTAATTTTTTTCTTTTCACCCCAGCAGTAGTAGGAGTTAAAAGTTGTGTCCGATAATTCCATCTCCTGTGAATTTTTCTTTGAACAACCCGGTGTTCAAATAGCATTTTTCAGCACTTTGTTGCAGCAACCATGAACCGTCTATTCTATAACCATCGTTTTAACTCTCAAAGACTCATCCCTATGCCTCCGATTGCAGTACGGATGTGGAAACCAATTGGCGTCATCGGCGTAAAGCTCCCTTTTCATGTCTGCTTTCATCAACGTTTCTAGCGATCCGTTTAAAGCCATGTAGGCGCTAGCTGGATTCATTTCTATGTACTAGAATTCACTTCTATCGATATATCTATAATCTCTTAGTCATTCCACATCGAGCAATGCTCGTTGCGGAGTTATCTGTCCAATTCATCTTTCACGAGCAATGCTCGCGATTTTATTCGTCCGGTTTTCGGAACGTTTTGCAAGCGTTTAAACCCACATAGATAATTTTTATACCATCGTGTACAGCAGACGATTGCGTATTTTCTGGTATTTGTTAGAAGTCTGTACGACGTTCTAAACGGAAACAGTTCCAAATATCCTTAACCCCTCACTTCCTGTTTTAAATTTCGGATTTTTTTTGATAATGATGGGCAAATGTTTTTTGGAAAGGAGCAAGCACATTGTTTTCTTCTTCTGATTTAGTTAGTTTATTAATATCTTAGCTTGTTTGAGCTCTCTGATCATGGAATTGAAGGTTAGTAAGCTAGTAATTAATTATTTAGATACGGCGTTGATAATAAATAATTAATTTTAATTTTTTTTTATTATTTTTGTAAAGTTGTTGACTGATGTTGTTCTTTACATCAAAATGTAGCTCTAAATGTTTCTAGTTCATTCGTGCACCAATGAGGGTTTTATTTTTGCCTGTAATGAAAACAATAATTATTTTCAGAAAATAAATTTTCCGAAATTTTCGGCCATTTGTGCCACAAGTGTCCAATTGTTGTTGCAGTGTTCTAACACTTTTATTGCATATTTTTGCTTCAAGTTTGGCTAGTCATATCAAAATTTTGTCTTCTTTTCAGCTGTGCTATCAGTTTCACGTTTACTGTGTTATTTTTTTTGTAACTGGTTGACCTGTTGAGTTCATTACTAAAAAATGGTCTCCGAACTAAAAAAATAATAAAAATAGTTTAGACTAATGGAATCAATATGATATTGTAAAGGACCGGCGCCATCTTGCATCTATGACAGTAACAATCTAACTTACCTTATACTACATTGTACCATTCTATGCTTACGTTCTAGAGACATTCATTCTATGCATACTTATTATTATTTTACTTAACATGCAAACTTATATGCATGCCATGTGCAATCAGTCAACCATGTATCCTAGTACCACCCTTTGTGTGTGATTCGCACACGCTGGCCAATCATTTGTGCCAGGTGTGGCCTCTTTTGTCTATCACTTGTCTATCACTTTTATTATGTAACAGTGTACATAAATATGGATGTTTTGTATCAATAAATGAGAGTCAGCTTGCACACTCTCAGAAGTTTCTTTGTTCTAACAAATAACTTCACTGCGCACCATTACTCGAGTAGTAATATACAGGCAGATCAGTCTGGACCTCTGCTGGCCGAACTTAGCTTTGTCTAACTTCGCCTTCAATGTTCGACCTCTGCACAGCACTGAAACAAGACAGCCGAACCTCTGCTGGCCGAACCTAGTTTGACTAGTTCGCCCTTCAAAGTTCGAACTTGCTACACACACAGATAACAGCTAACGCAATCGGCAGCTCACTAGTAACTGAGATGGTTAGTCACCATTCCTCAGCCTACTAAGTCGACCTGTGGAAGGATTGTATTGCTAGAGCATTAGACACAGTTGCCATTACAGTTCGGGAGGTTGTGCAGGTAGGCCGAGCTACCACCTCACACCCCCACAGTGAAATCCTGCACAATATTAATTCTCCTAAGAGAAAAGAAAATGCTAATTCATATGAGCATAAAGTTGTTACCGTATCATATATAGGCGAATTTTAATAAAATTTTGAAAATTGAACGTTTTTTGCAAAAAGCGGGTGAATGCCTGAGGTAATTTATTGGTCGAAGCGGTTGAAGTTCAAAGAGTTTTAAATAAAAAAGCATAAGTAAGCGCATTATTTACGTTTGTGCCGACTGTTTATTTTAACTATTAAGTTAGTAGAGGAAAAGTATGGGTTACTTACATGTCCATAAAGTCATAGGAAAACAGCAACATTCTCAGCTTGGCGTGTTGTAGTGTGCAGGATTTCACTGTAGGTCTGTTTGGTAGCTTCGGCCTACCTGCACAGCTTTGCCCGAACTGTGTGATAGCTAACAGCGATACAACCCGCCCACAGATCGACAGACTTTCTTAGCAATAGTGATCGACCATTACAGGCTGCTGCCGAACTGCCGGTTGCGTAAGCTGCTACTGAGCGCAAGCCAGTGGCCCAAACTTTGAAGGTCGAATCAGCCTTGGCTAGATTCGGCCAGCAGAGGTTCAGTATACTGCTTTAGTAATTACTAGTCGTAGTAATGTGCTTTGTTTGTACGTGCATGCACTTAGCGCAAGTGAAGTTTATTGTTTGTTAAGACAAAAGAACTTCTGAGAGTGTGCAAGCTGACTCTGATTTACTATTCACATGACATGGGTATTTATGCTGACAGTTATGTAATATAAAATGTGTAAACAAGACAAGACAAAGAAAGTGTTGTAAGCCACGCCTGACAATAAGACTAGACAAATAGGAAAAAGATATGGGCTGGCTTTACAGCTATGGCTGAATGCACGCACATGGTGCTAATATACAATTGTGTGTAAAATAGAATTGATGCGATAGAAACAGAAATAAACATAGAGTGAATAGTCTTAGAGTGTGAACATAGAACGAATAAGTAGTGTTAATGTCAAGCGCCGTCCACTACAGTAGTATGGAGAAACCCAAGTGCACAGGTCATTCATGCTCAGCTGAAAAAAATAGTAAAATGATTAATGGGATAAAGTTCAAAAAGTAATTGCTTATTATATTGATTTTAGTTAGGTTTTAGAACATACCGTTTTTGGAGCTTATGATTTCGTAGAAATCCACCGATATCTCATCCATAAAAATGAACTTGTTTCCTCTGATGCGAAATAAAGCTTCTCTGGCACCATTGATGTACTTGACCTTTGCATGTCTTCTTTGTCCGTGAT
Source organism: Cryptosula pallasiana (assembly GCA_945261195.1). Taxonomy (NCBI): domain Eukaryota; kingdom Metazoa; phylum Bryozoa; class Gymnolaemata; order Cheilostomatida; family Cryptosulidae; genus Cryptosula; species Cryptosula pallasiana. The sequence continues at coordinate 36,618,820 of OX183136.1, forward strand.
TGTTTTTCCATAAGCAGCGTTTCCTACCAATTTACTGGTAGTGGCGAGCAACTCTTGACTAGAATCCGTATCTCCTACTCTACTAGCGTCTGAAACTGATGTTCCAAAAGCCTCAAAAGCCTTTCTAGAGACATATTGTATCAGTTGATAAGCTTTGGTGATTTTGTATCCCTGTTTCAAGTACCACTTTAGCAATAGACTCATTAGCAATATTTTTTTTTCAAACATACTTCTGACTAGTGAGCGTTAGGGGTTTTTTTCCGGAATCCTCCGGACTCGGCAAAATATATCATATCTTCGCTCAAGTGCTCTCTGCTCAACATGGTGTTTTTAAAAAATGGAGATATTTTTGAAAAAGTTTTCTTCCAGTCCCTTTGGGACTTATATGTCGCATTCGATGCATCCACAGAAATCTTCTGATCGAGATGTCCGCCACTTTTTCTCGTTTCAGTTTCTTCTCAATTTGTTTGGGACAAAAAGACTCATAAAATGTGTCAACAAATTTTCATAGATTCAAGGTTTTACACGAGTCAACCAATCGCACTCCCAAATTGAGATTACTTTGTAGCCAGGGTTCAGAGATACTTTTCATTTTTCAGCGTCTCTTTATTCAGTCATGTTGTTGGTTTTTGTCCAGTAGGGTGAAACTCCTGATGTATAGTGTTGAAACATCCGTGAAACTGAAAGACAATTAGGTTTTAACGCAAAAGTCATTAACGGGGAGATTCAGCTGTCCAAGAAACTCTTCTCCATTGAGTGGATGTCTGATTTTAATTCTTTTTGTGAAAATTTAATACTGTAACCACCTGTGCGCCAATGTCCTAAATTTCAATGAGTTGATGACAAAGGGACTTGAAACTTTTTTTTTCAAGGATATCCGGTTGGTATCGACGGCATCATGCATCGTTGGTGGAGAGCATTAGAGCCAATTACCTAGTTTCTGCCGCAAAATTTCGTTTCTTTACCAAGCCAATGCTCTCTAATTCTCGTCGCTCCCTTTTTGTGGTATCTTTGCATCACCAGGCTGGGTCCTCCAACAATGTTTTCTTTTATCAAAGATTACAGATCTGCATTGCATTTGTCAATCAGGCAGTTTGGGAGAATCGGTCGAAAAGATTCGGCGAGTTCTCAGAAAATCCAAATTGGAAGACGCCCGCGGAGATGACGGTTGGGCAGTTTTGTTAAACATCCAGCGAATTGCCAAGCCAGGTAAAGATATACTGTTTTTCAGCCTGTCGATCCCATGTTCCCTGTAGATAGCTCTTTATTTTTAGAAAGCTTGTACAAATGGGGTTATGCCCATGCTGTTGTACCACTTTAAAAAATTTCTCATGGTGCTCATGTTTTCATTTTTCCATGCTTTTTTACAAATTGCATATCTCCTTCGCTGGCCTACTTTTCTGTTTAAACAAGCTGTAAAAAGCTTGTCTCCGCAGTAAATGTTTCTTTGCTGCAGTTCATTCAAGTCTTCAAAATCTTTTCGCAGCTTTTTACTTTTTGAGATACATTTCATAACTGTATCCGGGTCCAATAAAGTTTGTGCAATCCAAAAACCAAAAAAAGATCTTATACCAATCACGGGTATCTTGCTTCCTTTTTCGACAGCAAAAGTTTCTTCATTAAGTTGTCGTAGTCCTGCGAATTGAATTCTAGAATAGAGACCTTCTCCATATACTTTTCCAATTCATTCAGGATTTTAGAGACCCTAGTTTTTGTTTTAATTGTTCTTTGTTGGAGAGGCGATTGGTCGAGGTAATTTTGTTCGGTTTTTTCCAAGTGATGTATCTCATTTTTTACTAAATCGATAATCCATGAAGATTTTTTCCTCACTCTAGCGTACACTTCTTGGGTGATTTTTCTAATTGTTGAATAAACTTTTTATCTCATTTTCTATCGCCGCCATTGTTGATAGTGCATTGAGGTATCTCAAAGCTGGGTACCTTTGAACAAACGTAAATGCTCAAGAGTTGATGTTCGCTGGTGTAAAATGCAGTGGCTGTATCTCTATTATTCTCACATTCGGTTTGCAAACACTTGTTATCATATATGGCAAAATATGGATTATATTTCAAAGGGTTGTCCGCGCCGGTGATTATTCCAAATTGTTCCTTTAGCTTGTCGAAAACTGTGGCGGTGGGTTTGTATTTGCCTCCGGGAAACTCTATGGTCGTTACGTTCGAGGTTGAGCATCTGTGTCTTTTCAGGTTGTTGAATCTGTCGAAATAAGCAGAGCACGTATGACATGTGTAGGCTCTGGCATATCATTCCAAGTTTGTGATGAGACTAAAATAATTGCCTTGCAGATCGAGATACAATTTATTTTCGTGTTTTGAACTTGAACACCAAATCACCATAGAGGTTTTGTTTTCGTGCAGTGTGAATACCGTTATATTTATATCAAATTAATTTTCTAAAACTCGCAAATCCTTTTTATGTTCCATTCCATCCAAAGCCGCCCTCTTTGAGATGTCTATGGCTGTTTTCTTTCTGTAGACTTGGATAGTGTTCAGAAAGACTTCGTACAACTTTTACTTTGGGTCCATCTGATAGAGTATTTTTATCTGTTTCAGGCATCATTTGCATTGTTAAGCATCTGAAGAAACACAAATTATCATTGTATGGTACACCATGAACGTTACATATCATGGTACGAATGTGCCAATTGAGGTAAACATGAGAATGAATTGCTTTCAAAGCATCAGACTTTGTTTTCTCTCCAACTTTTCCATTCTGATCAATTTATAAAAACAAAGCGCAATGTTTGTGATCAACATCAGTCTCCAAGCTGTATTTGGTCTTCGTCTCAAGCTATTAGTGTGCTGGTCAGTCTCCATGGCGCCAATAAAAAAACCGTCAAGTTCCTCTTCGGTATTAATCAATTGAGCTCTTGGATATATGGTGGCATTGCTAGATGAGGAATGAAAATAGCAGAGTTTACCACCGTTCTTGTTCTCCAGGATACAACCGATGCTGCAGTTTACTTTTGCCCTCGTACTCATTTGTCTCCAAGCTTTTTTCAAAAACTCCAAATTCCCGTTGCGTGATAGTCATTTTCAAAGGTGTCAGCTTTATCTCTCAGAATTTCATCCCAAAGTCTCACGTTTAACACGTCTATGACTTTATCTGGTTTGTGTTTGGTTTTCATGGTTCCCCGACATCTGGCTATCAGCTCATCCCATTCTTCATCTTCAAAATTTGGAAGTTCCTATCATCAGCAATACCTAGGGTTGATATTCGACTAGGTATTTTGTCTCTTGACTCATCCAGTTCTTGTTTTTTGTCTCCTTCGTCATCTTTTACTTCAATCCTCACTGAGTCAGCCTTTTCATTGTCCACCGAGGGAGCGTCCTCATTTTCTTCAACCACAAATTCCACATCGGATCGATTTTGTTGACTATTCCATCAGCATCCTCTCTTAAGCCTTCCACACACATCCCTATCTGGATAACTGGTTCGTTCGGTATTTGAAAACAAATTAAGTCTTCTTCCAACCATTTCCAATTGATTTGAGTTCCATCTCTCTCTTCCACTTCCATGATTTGAGTTGTGCCGACAAAAAAAAGAATGACGTGTAATAAATTTGCTCTGAGTCGCTCGCTCTGTGTAGAGTCCAAAAAAATTGCACTTTGATATGATTATTTATTATTTAAAATAAAAAACTCGCCGATTACTACAAGCTTTAATATTTTCAGCGGGTGGTAAAACTTTAGGAGCGAGAACATTCTCTTCACAACCATTTTTAAGTTCAAACTCCATTTCATCATTGTATTCAGCATCCGCAATTTTGATTCCAACGCGATTTCTTACAAGCCAATCCCAATGTGCTTGTATTCCTTTATCACTTCACTCTCCATCTCCATTCTCCTTCCTGAAATTACCCATAAATAATTGTGTGTGTACCTGCAAATAGAAAATTACTATTAAATTGAAAAATAAATCAAACTAAAAGCATTTAGCAATGATGACTAATCAACTATGTATAATAATAATAATAATAATAATAATAATAATAATAATAATAATAATAATAATAATAATAATAATAATAATAATAATAATAATAATAATAATAATAATAATAATAATAATAATAATAATAATAATAATAATAATAATAATAATAATAATAACAACCGGGTTGTTGTGTCTCTGACAAAAAAGGCAATTGTGTTAACGCCAAAGACTCCGAAGTCTTGAAAACAAATCAGTTAGGTTCTAGGAGCACACCTTCTCCACAGAGCGGACTACCCTAGTGCAATTAATAATAAATAATTAGAACCCGGTCTTTGTCCCTCTGACAAAAAGTCAGTTTTGTCAACGCCTAAGACTGCAGTCTTAAGAGCAAACAGGCTAGGTTCTAGTAGTACACCTTCTCCACAGTGCAAACTACTAAGTAAAATTATTAATAAATAATTAAAACCCGGTTGTTGTATCTCTGACAAAAATCCCTTTGGTGAACGCCAAAGACTTTGCAGTCTTGAGAGCAAACCACCTATGTTCTAGGAGTACACCGTCTCCACAGCACCAACTACTTAAGTACATCTTAAATAATAAATAATTAGAAGCCAACCATTGTGTCTCTGACAAAAATATCAATTTTGACAACACCAAAGACTCTGCAGTCTTAAGAGTACAACTTCTCGACCGCGTGAACTACGTAAGTAAAACTAATAATAGATAATTAGAACTCATTCGTTGCCTCTCTGACAAAAATGTCAATTTTGCCGATGCTAAAGACTCTGTGGTTTTGAGAGCAAACCGGCTGGGTTTTTAGGAGTACACCCTTTCCACAGCACAACTAGTTGAGTTCTTCAACAAGTGTTAAATAATTATTCATTGATTCTCACTTTATTGCTGATACTCCAAGTAGTTGCTGTAGATGTTGTTCCTTCAGTGGCTGTTGCTGGAGTGGATGTTTTCTCTGTAAAAACAGTGCCTCTTAAATAGTCGAAGTTGCACCAATTGACCAATCCTTACAGCCAATGAGAATGTCCGCGCAAAACCCTTTTTTAATATATAAGACATTTACAGAACAAATTCTTTTAGCGAATTTTTTTATTTCTTGTAAAGCGTTTTTCGCTAGGAAAAAAATTTTTTCTTGCAAAATTTCTTACATAACATAAAGCGTTTTTCACTCGAGGGTTCTCATTGGCTGTAAGGACAGGTCAGTCAGCGCAACTTTAGCTATTTAAGAGTCACTGTTTTTACCCAGAAAACATCCATTCCAGCAACAGTGACTGAAGGAACAACATCTACTATAACTACTAGGACTATCAGCAATAAGGTAACAATTTGTAACTAAGTATTTAACACTAGTTGAAGAACTCAACTAGTTGTGCTTTGGAGATTCGATTCCAGGGAGAATCTGTAGCACCATGCGTCTGATACGTCTTGAAAAAAAGTTGAAAGAGAGATATAAGGCTTCTCATACCAAACAGATATGTCGAAGATGCTAAAAAATGTGCTCCTGGTGTGATGATTTACAAAGGAAAGAAAAAGGATTCCAATGGAAATACATATCACAATATAATCTTCTTCTCCGCGTTGAGTAGTACTGAATGGGGGCAAAATCGCAGTCAAGTACAAAGCGATATAGAGTCATTGAAATCGATTTCAGACCAGCATATTGCCAATTTCATGAATGACGAGTTTGCAGAGTTTGGAAAGGTTATCACCGTTGATGATACCTATTCCAATTAGAGTATTTTTAGTGTTTGTTGCCAAAGTTTATTCATTATTACAAACACTTTATTAAGTTCTTACATTTTTTTTCATATCTAGTACTAACATCTTATCAAAACTTGGACTTCATAAAAATTATTATGTAAATTTTACCTATCATATACAAATAAATTATCCTTAAGAGAACTTGCAACGGAGCAATACAGATGCATAAAAAGCCGACATGTTAACAGGGGCGTAAATTAGAGGTCAGCTCCAGAGGGTAACTCTAAATTGAATTGCAAAAAAAACATAGGGGATGGATTGATGTGCTCATAAAATACTAAAAAAAATCGGGATAGGAAAAATTTCATGTGCCAAAGGTGTAAAAATAGATGGAAAAGTGACAAGAGATGATGTGTTAACAATGGTGTGAATTGTATGTATGCACTGCTTACTAAACAATGGGGTCCCGGCAGATTATTGTGCGGAGCTATTATTAAAGACACCGGAAGCCCGCTTTTCACCAACAAATATTATTAAAACGAAAGTCATTTCAGTTTAACGATTACTAAAGAAACATTTTTTTATTCACGGCAGCTAATAAATGTGGAGTAAATAATACTGAAAATGCGCCGTCAATTTAGATCGTAACAGTACATCGGCACTTTGGTAGCCAACCACCGTACTTCTTCGAGGGTGCGCTTTCATATGTCTACGTTGGCAAACTAAATTAGACCCGAAATATGAAAATATGGTTCTACCCGGAACATGACATTTAATCATTTTTTTTAACTGAATAAACCAAAATATTTTTAAAAAAGAACTTCCAAAGGCTTTATTAATTTGTTGAGCTTTCTCAACAGCACAATTTTTGTCATGTTATTTGCTCTAATTTCCTCACATCACAATAATAGTCAAGCAAGTCATGATTTCTAATGATAAGTTCGACGATCGACTGAGCTACTTCCGGTTGCATCGCTAAAGTGAAACTACTCTGCCGGGACCCTATTAGCAGTTATGATCATTGTAGCAGTAGCGATAACAGTGGATAACAATCAGTTACGCTTGAGTGACTAACAACAATAGTGCAGATGTCTTCATTCATTTACACTACTAAGCGACACTATTAGTGACTTTCCATGATGCGCGAACAGCGCCACGGGTTTTCTTTTCCCCTCTTGGAAATGGGTATATCGCTACTGCAGTCGTGATGATGTGGCGCTATTGAAAGTTGCTACTAAGTAGCGACTTCTAATAGCACCAGACCAGTGAAGCGTTATGGAAAAAGAGAATGCCGTAGCGTTACTGGTTTGCACATGCATGAATTGAATTTCCAGCATCACTACGGTCAAAATAATTAAATAATTTAGACAGAAATTTAAGTGTTAGATGAAACAAACACAAGAAAAGCATTTAAAACTAGTTGTTGGTTGAAACAATTTTCCTTGATGCAGCTTCACTCATTGACTCATTACCTCAAAGACGCCGTGGACTCGCTAAGTAGGGTTCATGACCTTTGGGCATACTGTATTGCTGGCTCATGGAAAAGCGTGATGGTTTATCGCTACTCAAACCAATGAGCCGTGACGCTACGGCATGGCGCTATGAAGTTGTGATCATGGAAAGCTAGTAAATGAATGCTGTCGCCAGTGAACAGCTCTGATAACACCCAAAAAAAACCAGGAAGAGTGATATGCTCATATTATACTACTGATAATTTTGTATATTTGACTTAACTGTGGTGCAGCTTGGAGAATTTAGCATAGAACTGAAAGCTCTCACCTACTGTGGGAATAAGCGATGTATTTTCTCAAAATTAACAACTGCATCCATCTTATATAATTTATATGCATTGTCTAAATTGTCTGGGTTGATGACTTTACTATAGTTTTAGGATGATTGGCTGCCAAGGCAGCTCAGTTCTCACTGTTAGCTATCACCGGGAGAAGCTCTGGAAAGCAGTGTTAGTTGGAATAGTAAGTGATGGAAACCAAGTTGTGCCAAGGAGCCTTGACATTATCCATAACCGTATTGTTTATGAGCTATAAGAATGTGTTAGGTTCGACTATATATCTCAGCACTCATTAAGAGTATTCGCGACCTCTGTTTGCCGAACAAATTGCAATAAAAATAATCAGACCGGCAATAAATTTAATTAATAAATATTCATTTTGTTCGGAACTCGTGGGTCAACAGAAATCAGCTCACTGAACAAAAACAATAATCAACGAGTATTCATTTATATTTTCCATAGATCGCGAATGAAACTGAATATTAAATGAATAACAACAAGCGAGTTAATTTTTTTAATTTTCATAGACCGGTTTTATATCCTTAAAAAATAATTCAAAATAATTACAAGCGTTCAAAATTTACTAAATTGAACTGCAGCTTTAAAAACCATCCCAGTATACAGCAGTTCAAATTTTATCATATTCTTGAGTATTTAAAAAATTGGGAGTTATCTTCTTTATGATTTTTTCGGTAAATTATAAAATTTCATTGAACATTTAAGTTGTTCTAAACTGATGTTCCATTGCATATGCGATGTATTGAATTACTAGCACCTATTATTTTTTGTATTTTGTTCGAAGGACAGGTGAATACTCTTATTATTCACTCTAACTTTTACCCATTTCTACAGCATCTACTTGGATGGAAGTCTACAGTTGCTCACTAGTTATAAAAATATGTTCTTTTCTCATCTAAAGAGCTATCCGGTGAAGGCAACACTCTAAGTTTCTTTAAATCATGAATGATTAATCTCGGTACCACGTTCATGGTGACTCGGAGTTGTCTTCAATTTTATTTTTGGGGCCATTTTTACAAAACTTTACATCAGCTTAATAAATACTGTATCTTTTCATCAAACTTGAATATTGTTCAAACTTAGCCATCTGTAACAGGAGAACCTTCTTGTCCTTAGACTCCATGACCGAGATCTGCTCCTACATTACTACTTTTGCCATCTGCAACAATCTTTAAATTTTGTAGTCAAACTCAGCAGACTCTAACGAAATATCTAAAACATCCGGAGCTGCAATAATTAACATGGTATTTTGATCAACAGGTTATAAAGGATTTTGGTAAGTATAGTTTACCTTGTGCTACCAAAGAATCAACATACGGTAAGTATGCCTCCATTGTAGAATCATCTCCCCCTGTAGACAGGAAGTCACTCACAGATACATCTATAGCACTGCAGTGTTTAGTAGTTTGGTTGTACACAAATGCTTGACAAGTAACCAAACTAGTACAAGATGTAGCGCAATTAGACAGAGTTCCTGGATAGCCCTGATGTATGGACATAACAGGAGTGTCCGACAATATGTTGTACTGTTTCTTGTATGTAATGAAACATTCTGCTCTGACAGCAATGAGGAGAAGAGCCCCAACCATCACAAAAATAACACCACCTGTAATAGAAACAACGAATAATTTTAGTAAAGATAAAGGAAACAAAGAAAATCATTGCGATGAAATAAATAAACTTGTGAAACTAACGAAGAATTAAAAATGATATTAAAATACGTAACCTACCAAACAAGGTCATAGCTCTATGGATGTAGTTCTGTAACTCTATAGATGTTGTTATGTAACTCTATAGATGTAGTTCTGTAACTCTATGGATGTAGTTCTGTAGCTCTATAGATGTAGTTCTGCAGCTCTATGGATGTAGTTCTGTTTATGACTGAAGCTGCACTGTTGTCTATCAATATGTTATCACCTTCAAGTGTAGAATTAACTAATTTGCTTGCACTTATTTATGAAATATTGGAAGCAAACTGTCACATAAATAATGCAGAGTGTAAATTTATTGAATTTTTTTTTATTTTAAGAAGATGTATATAGATGTCTATGGGACTTTTGTTATTTTTATTTGCTTAAGACTTTTTATACAAACACATCTACCTTAAGCATCACAGTTGTTTCTGCCATCTATGTTAATGGTGGTGAGATGTGATGAAATATTCTGGTCTGGAGTTGGTTGGGAGAATGACTAGACGTGGTAGCAAAACTGCTACCAGTAATGTATATAACAGATTAACATTTTGATTGTAGAAATCACAAGAAGAGTCAGATGTTCTAGAAGAGATGCTTCTGTTGCTAAAACAATAGATATAAACAGGTATGTGCAATAAATTTTAGATACTGTGCTCTGCTCCTACAAAAAGAGCACAATCAATTATTTCAAAAACGTGTAAAATTATTTGGTGATGATTCTTGTAAGCATAACAATTGATTAAAATGTATTGTAAAGGTTTTCGGTGTATTTTGTCTTGTACAATGCGTTCACCGAACACTGCTAGAGAGAGGTTGACCGTGTATAAGGGTCCAACAGCTTAGTAAGCCTGTTTTATCTACCACACACAGAGACACGCAGTAACAACTGTAACAGCAGTACCGGGTCAAGAGCGCTACTGGGTAGTAGCTATGGCTCCTGTCTTTGACTACTCGTGTAAACACTACACACTGAGTTCCTTCGAACACCGGGGAACAAACGAGTAAGCCGGCAACCTGCTAAATTTAATACGCGGAGGTAAAGTTATAAACACTTTATTGCTTGTAAGACACAAAAACTTGCAGGAGCAGTCTCCTTCACAAGTGCACAAACAGATCTGCCCGCTGGGCGAAGTCACTCCATTTATAGAGAATCATTCAGTTAAAATTGCAGTTGAAATACAGGCATGCGATTGAATAAAAAACAAGCTGGCACCATATAATACAAATGCCATACAAAGGCTGGCACGATATGGACTGGCTAACCGCCAACATTCAAACAAACAGGTACATGACTAACGAAAAATTAGGTAAGCTATCAATAACAAAAGTTCATGAGGAGTACAGTCGACCTTGGATCAGCTACTAGGAGTACAGGACATTGGCTCATTTTCTTCCGCAGCTCCCCTGCTGCAACTCAGCGCTATCAACAAGACAAGCATGGGCAGCTAGCGCTTCCCAGAATGCACTGCCTGTGTACAACACATAAGTGCTTACTGCACTCACTAGCTATATCTGTTTACTATGGTAAATGGAATGTAACGGCCACACCATGAAATTTTGGCAAAAATTATTGGTTGGTTCAATTTGTAGCTTCATAAATTTGGTAGATGAAAAGTTCTATGATTTAGAAAATGTATTAAATAAATAAGCATATTGCGTAATAAATAGCTCTTTCACACCAAGCAAAGTCAATTTTTCTGTATTGATTTTTATAAATGATAAAAACCAGTAACCAGACAACGACATACCTGTTACCAGATGAGATTTCGGTTTGATTTCAACTTTGTCTCTATAATGAAGCACAAAATGCTGCCTTTCTTTGTAAATGGGCAATCTGTTGCTTTGGTTTTATATCAAAGCCTCCAATTGGTTTAATGAGCTTCTGGTAATTTTTTTTGTTATTTTTTCTTAAAAGCAAATAGCAGCTTCAAGCTACAAATATCGACATTGGTTTTAGACTTCTGCAAATATGGTGGGAATAGTGAAACTTTCAAAGTTGATACCATTTTTTGAAAAACGACAAAGCTTCTGGGAGTTAAAAGTTAATTCAAAGTTAAAGTTGTCTGCTCTTGTATCAAAAGTTGCTTAATTCATGACGTCTAAATAAATGCAGACCATAGACATAGTATCTCTACTATGTATTTCTACTAATACTTATATGAAACAGGCAAACAAGAATATTACTTCAACAGTCTATTCATGTCTATTAACTATGAGACATCATGACCTTGAAGCGGCTTCTAGAACAAAAAGTTATACTAAAAAAGAGTTCCAACTTTAGTTCACAGTTCTTCATACGATAAACTGTTTTTAACCATACAATGCACTGAAATAGGAGTGTCTTGCAGAATATATCTAATATAGTAATGTGTAATGTTAGTTGGTCACTTTCGGGCATTCATCACGTTGCATTGTGGGTCTAGAAAATGGCTATTGTGTCATAGTTCTCTAGTACACTGTTGCATGTCATTATCTTTTTGACAAGCCATATGCCATTATAAAAAGTTTTCTTTTATGGAAAATACTGATCATTACCAAATGGCTTCCATCTGCGTGAATCAGCAACGTTTAAAAAACAGAATTTTTGGAAATGTTCTCACTGAAGTCGACCGAAATTATCAATGATAAGTTTTTGCTTCTATTCAAAGAAAATATTGTGGCTAATTGTTCTAACTGCTGTTTTATTCTACTTCTTTTATGGAGAGCTTTACAATAAACTGGCCACTTTGTCACAAAAAAGTCCCATTTTAAACGGAGCCAAAAATACCTTACATCATAACATTTGGGTATGTAGAGTGTAAGTTTAGGGTCAACAAGCTTCTAGAACATTCCGATTCACAACAAGCCAAGCGTGGTGAAGAATTTTATTTATCTTTTGATGTCTATTGATCAAAGAATATTTGAAGTCAATGTAAAAAAGGCCATTTTATACTTTAAGATGAAACACCAGTTTTTAGTTTAAAACAGCTTCCCGTTTGAAAAGCGAACTTTAAAGGCAAGTTTACAGTTTCTTTTCTTGACCAACTGTGTCAGGTTTTCATTTGAGTAAACGCATATTTGGAGCATATTTAAAACACTAGTTTGACTGAAGGGAATGCATTTTTTGTAGAGGTAAGGGTTTGCAAGTTTAATTGGCTCGAGATCATCAAACGAAACTACACAAATGGAAATTTCATTTGCTTTGAGCAAAATCTGCGAAAGTTCAATGTATTTTGCAAATTGAACTAAATTTTGTGAGTTTTGAAAATTTCAAGCAAGCTTGAGTTTGTTGTTATGACCTGTCCATTGCCCTACACAATATTGTGATGTATTTGTGTGTCCCCCCCCCCCCCCCTTACCCATTATACACCCCTTCTCTCCCACCAAAGTCCCCCCTTACCCTCTGAACCTTAATCTCCCACTTATCCCCTTCGCCCAATCTCATAGCCACATATTCACTGCAGGTGGAGTCATTGTGTGAGCTGCGGTCACTCTTACTGATCGGTGGACATTGTCTCTCATTGCTAAGCCGTGACCTTTGCTGATGTTGCATGATTCAGCGGCAATGACACCATAGTCTTGTCTCCATCCTTAACCCATGCCGTCGACACATTCCTGCACATCCGTATATCGGCAAATGTGTCATTCAAAACCTTTGCAATTTTGATTGTGATTGTCTAAAGTTATCACAGCATAGCAAATTATGCACACTTGACTGAGTACAATCAAATTATTATTTTTAACTATTAATGATAAAAAATACCAAACAAGTTATGATCTTGTAATGGTTTTCCTCGTGTATGGAGCTGAACCGTTACTGGCACTTACAAGGAGGGCTATAGTGTCCGGCTTTGCTTCAACTGTAATGGTAGCGTAGCAGTAGAGTGGCAAAGCTTTGGTGGTTTATCTTGCGTTAGATATAACCGGATGCTGCTATAGAGCAGGCACAACTGTGTTCAGGCAACCGGCCTCACAGATATCACAGAGTTGAAGGTAACAATGGTTTATTACTACCCACAAGAAACAACAATGTCTAATTGCAACGCACAAAAGTGAATGGTTGACACAAAGTATAGATAAAGAACGGTGGTAACTGACGGCAAGGGTCGAGTGAATACTCAACATATAACTGGTCAGAACATTTCACTTGCTACACACTAGTTACTTCTGAGTCCTCTACTGCTCGATGTCTCTCTACTATCTGAGGGTCTCTCTAAGAACTGAACTCTCTGGGCGGAATGCAGGAGTATTTATAGGAAACAAGTAATCAGCTGATAACATACGCATACAATTGGTTGGAAATGATACCCCCAGCGAGGCATAAAAAGCAATCATAAGCTGGCACACTAATGCTTCATGTACATATAGCGATCGATCGTGCTAGTGATTTTGCTTAGCGATTGGGGAAGTCCCTCCCCCAAATTGCGCAATTTTTCACTAATGCCAATTCTTCAGCGATTCCGGTCAAGCTCGCTGTTATAAAGCATAGCCTTCAGTTTATTGCAGGATCGTTGATAGATCGGAGCGCTGAACATAACAAGACCATATTGGAAACAAGGGTAACGTTTTCTTACGTTGTGATTGGCTGATCAAAGAATCCGCTAGCGATTTTTTGATCTCGATCAAAACTTGACGATAACCTCAAAGTAGTAATATATGAGCAGATCTCCCTACCAAGTGTTTTTTTGTGGATTAGACCTTGGAGTTTAGGCAATGGGTTACGACGTTGGATGAATTCGCCGAGTTTATATTGTATTTCATTTGAGGGGTACTTGAGTGGCATTTGAGTGGCATTTAAGTGGCATTTGAGTTTTGATTCTTTTTTTACTTAATTTGAACTCATATGGCAGCTAGATTTTGAATGTATGGCATTTAAGTTTTGATAATTGTTTTACATAACTCGAGCTCATATGGTATCTTGAGAGAGAGGGGAGAGGAGAGAGGAGAGATGGGAGATGAGAGAGGAGAGAGAGAGAGAGAGGAGAGAGATTTTTTAGTTTTCTATACATTCATGTATATATGGTTAATTATGTACATATTTATGGTTATATTTATATCTACATAGAGAGAGGGGAGATATATCTACATTGAATAAATATATTGATCAAAAATGAAACATTATATGATTATATACCTGATTACATAATAAGTAGGGAAAATCTTCCTATATAATATAGCTAGAGTCAGTTAATACTAAGTAACACAAAGCACTACAACTTGTAATGACAATCAATGCATTCATACATACATACATATGGTATCTTGAGAGAGAGAGAGAGGAGTGAGAGATCTTTTAGTTTTCTATACATTAATGTATATATGGTCAATTATGTACATATTTATGGGTATATTTATATCTACATAGAGAGAGAGGAGCGAGGAGATATATCTAAATTGAATAAATACATTGATTAAAAATGAATCATTGTATGATTATATACATTTATTACATAATAAGTACAGAGCACTACAACTTGTAATGACAATCATGAATCAATATGTGATTATATACATTTATTACATAATAAGTAGGAAAATATTCTTGTATAATATAGCTAGAGTTAGTAAATACTAAGTAGTACAGAGCACTACAACTTGTAATGACAATCAATATATAGTATTTTTCTTTACAATGTAGTCATACAGAGCACTACAACTTGTAATGACAATCAATGCATAGTCTTTGGAGAGAGGGGAGAGGAGAGATGAGAGAGGAGAGAAGAGAGAGGAGAGAGAGGAGAGAGATTTTTTAGTTTTTTATACATTTATGTATATATGGATAATTATGTACATATTTATGGATATATTTACATTTACATTGAATAATATACATTTATTACATAATAAGTATATTAAATGCTATAAAATATGTTGGAAAATCACCAAATTAGACCTCTAGATGGTTAAAATCTACAGTATTTGGGAAATAACTGCAAGAGAGGAGAGAGGAGTATTTGCTAGAGGAGAGAGTATGTTGAGAGAGAGAGGAGAGATAAAAAGAGGAGAGAGGAGAGAGGAGATATATCTACATTGAATAAATACAGTGATTAAAAATGAAACAATATGTGAATATATACATTTATTTTGTAATAAGTAGGGAAAATCTCATACAATATAGCTAGAGTCAGTAAATATTAAATAATACAAACTTAGGAAGGAAGACTTCTGTTCTATGTACTTTTGATTCCATAATGAACTAAAATAAAAAGTTATGTATTAGTATAGAATGGTTAAACAGAAATTTAAAACAACTACAAACTCTTACTAAATAGTACTTTTTTATTAATTATTACCTTATCATCAAAAATTGACTGTTAATCGGATGTTTTTGTAGCTTGTCGTGTCTTACGTTGTTGAGTCCTTACCCTTCTAGCTTGTCTTTGAGCGGACTGTCGCTGCATGTTTCTTCTTTTTAGAGCAAGTTCTTTACGAGCACACTCGATAGAAATTGGTGTGTTTACCTGTTCTAGTTGATATTGTTGTTGTTGTAATACATAATGTAATCTCTGAATGTCTGATGTAACATCATTCCCTAAGAGCTTTAATGTTAGAAAAGATTCAGTTCGAAAACTATTTAGCTGCTCTATCAAGTCTTTCTGTATGAATTTACAATTGTTTGAGATAATTCGCACTCTCTCTTCAATTTTTTTATTGCATATGTTTTGTAGAAGTATCAAGTCCTCTTGAGTCAAAGATTTAGGCTGAGTTTCTGATTCTGTGTTGTTAACTATTTCCATTTTTTGTCATTGAATCTGAAAAAAAACAAAAAAACAGATGATTAATTTTGTTCAGTTGTTTTAGTATAATAAATAATATATGAGTAAAAACTGTAATTTATTAAGTTTTTACCTTGATGCTCTTCTAATAGCTGTAGTAGATGTTGCTTCTCTGATAGCCGTTGTAGAACTGGATGCTTTCTGTGTGAAAACTATGGCTCTTATATAGCTAAAGTTGTACTGATTAAACCCTATGAACACCATCTCGTGTCAATCTCTATGAATCAACATTTGTTCACGCGAAGGAAAGTCAATGCTTTCGCGGGAATAAATAAATAATTTTCACGCGAATGCAAACCAATGCTTTCGCGGGAATAAATAAGCTATTTTCACGCGAATGGAAACCGTTGCTTTCGCGGGAATAAATAATTTATTTTCACGCGAATAGAAACCAATGCTTTCGCGGGAATAAATAATTTATTTTCACGCGAATAGAAACCAATTCCTTCGCGGGAATAAATAATTTATTTTCACACGAATAGAAACCAATGCTTTCGCGGGAATAAATGATTTTATTTCCCGCGGATGAAAGTCAATGTTGTCGCGGGAATAAATACTTTATTTTCACGCGAATAGAAACCAATGCTTTTGCGGGAATAAATGATTTTATTTCCCGCGGATGAAAGTCAATGTTGTCGCGGGAATAAATACTTTATTTTCACGCGAATACAAACCGTTGCTTTCGCGGGAATAAATACTTTATTTTCACGCGAATGGAAACCGTTGCTTTCGCGGGAGTAATTGGTTTCTATTCGCGTGAAAATAAAATATTTATTCCCGCGAAAGCATTGGTTTCTATTCGCGTGAAAATAAATTATTTATTCCCGCGAAAGCAACGGTTTGTATTCGCGTGAAAATAAAGTATTTATTCCCGCGAAAGCAACGGTTTGTATTCGCGTGAAAATAAAGTATTTATTCCCGCGACAACATTGACTTTCATCCGCGGGAAATAAAATCATTTATTCCCGCGAAAGCATTGGTTTCTATTCGCGTGAAAATAAATTATTTATTCCCGCGAAAGCAACGGTTTCCATTCGCGGGAAATTAAATCATTTATTCCCGCGAAGGCAACAGTTTGCATTCGTGTGAAAATAAAGTACTTATTCCCGCGAAAGAATTGGTTTCTATTCGTGTGAAAATAAATTATTTATTCCCGCGAAAGCATTGGTTTCTATTCGCGTGAAAATAAAATATTTATTCCCGCGAAAGCAACGGTTTCCATTCGCGTGAAAATTATTTATTTATTCCCGCGAAAGCATTGGTTTGTATTCGCGTGAAAATAATTCATTTATTCCCGCAAAAGCATTGGTTTCTATTTGCGTGAAAATAAAATATTTATTCCCGCGAAAGCAACGGTTTCCATTCGCGTGAAAATTATTTAGTTATTCCCGCGAAAGCATTGGTTTGTATTCGCGTGAAAATAATTCATTTATTCCCGCGAAACAATTGACTTTCCTTCGCGTGAACAAATGTTGATTCATAGAGATTGACACGAGATGGTGTTCATAGGGTTTAATCAGTACAACTTTAGCTATATAAGAGCCATCGTTTTCACACAGAAAGCATCCAGTTCTACAGCGACTAACAGAGGAGCAACATCTACTACAGCTATTAGGAGAGCAACAAGGTAAGAAGCACTAAAATAATTATTTGTTTTTAATTAATTGAAACATCTAGGTTTTTGAATCTTAGTTTTTAAAAACAATCTTTTAATAAAACAATAATTTCAGTATATTTACATCATTAAACTAAGCTCTTTTACTTTTTGCAGGTATGATGACATCACACTCCAAAGCACTTCCTAAGCTCCATATTGAACCAACCACAGCTACCAACAACACTAACGCTATTTCCACTACAATCATCATTTCCACCACCAACGACATTCACATTGATGATAGAAGATCCAATCCTAACACCTTTAATGATACATCTTCTCGCTCAAACACCAATGCTCATGCTGATATAGCAATGAACCATCATGTAGTTTCAGCTGACTCTCCTTTGAGTCCCACACCGGACTACACATATCTGCATGAGAACAGTGAAGTCAAACGAACGGAGGATATCAAAAAACCGACAGTGACATTATCTCAAGCTTCAATTTCCTTTTTATTCAGCAACAGCAAGAATAATACCGTAAACAAACTTAGAGAGTTTGAATTGCTCGAGATGGGTGGAATAATGACAGGAGCTATGCAGAAAGGAATGTTGGAAATCGGAAATTTTGTGAGTTTGTTGGATTTACCAATTCCTACGATATTGGAGGTTTTCGATGTTAATTACGTTGAAGATTATGGTATATTGGACTATGAATATGTTTTAAAAAACAATCATCGAATTCGAGTCAAGTCACTGATTGACAAAGAACTTACGGTGGAGCTACAGGAACTTGATCCCGGCTCTTCACAAATCCTAGTGTACATGGGAAAGCTAGAAGAAAATCAACCCGATCTACGTATTGTAGGAGATAATCATCATCAAGGGCTAAAACAACGAGTTATAGCCAAAATCTTGAGAAAAAAATCATTGAAACAGTTGCAAGCATACTTTGATATCATCACTTTCGATAATATTCCTGTCAACACTCTTCTGACATTCACTAGACTTTCAGTTTGGAAAAATTTGAAGTCGAAGCAGCGAAAACGAAAACAAGATACATCGCCTTTACGTATCACTCACACTGTCACTTACAGATACATGATGAATGACGGATCTTTGATGACTGGGAAGATTGTTGTCCCTCCTGAGAACGTTTTGAAGATCAAAAATCATGAATGTGGTATGATCCACTATAAAAGTACGATGACAACTGAAAGCGGCACAAAGAAACACATTCTCACGATTCTGAGTGTTGAAGAAGCTTTGATGCTTCTATCTACTTCAAGTGAAAAAGAAGGAATAGCTTTCAGACTTTCTCTATTTGATGATGCTGAGCTGATGAAAAGTTATGATGATGATGTTGCTGCTGATGATGCTGCTGATGATGATGATGATGATGACGATGATAACATTGATGCTTATACTGATGAAAAAGATGATAATATGACGGATGATGACTCTGAGAACAAAAAATTTGAGGAAAAAGATGAAGTTGTCGACAATGATAGTGAGAAAAGCAATGAAGATGACAATCACATTTCAAGCGAAGCTAGCAGGATTTCAATATCGGAAATTTAATTAAGGTATGTTAATCTTCACTAGTAATAAGTAACTACTAATAGCCATATTTTTCACCATAGTATAATGTAGTTGTTATATCGACATCTATGTATGCTTTTAGATAGAATACGTGTACAAGTGAATGACCGTCGACTCGCCAAAATCTATCAGCAACAACTCATGAACATTAAATTACATATTATTTGTATTGTGCAATAATTTGTATATATTTAGTGTAATAAAGTATTTTATTCATATTTAACATTAGTAATTTAGCCAATTTGTAAAACTTTCGGGGTTACAACTCTAAAATGTTACAAAATTTCAATGTTCCGACACAAAAATAAATATTTAAAGTTATCGTCTCATTTTTCAAAAATGTTAAGACAACTCCCATTTATAATTTCTAAACTTCGTTTTTGAAAAAATATGTAAAAGTTGTCGGCACATTGTGTCAAAATGGTAAGACAACTCCGCTTTTTACACAAAAAATTGTGAAAAATGTTTTATAATTTGTTTGAGAAACCAAAACAGTAGAAGACTTTTTACAACCACAAGCATTATACTTTAGGTTTTACAGTTTTGTGAATTGGGTGTTGATAGTTTGTCACGATATGACATAATAATTAAGTAATTATAGTCTTTTTCATAACAATGCTATAGATTCAGTAATACAGATGTGAAATTTACTGTTTCATCACTTGAATGCAGTATGAAGGTAGTTGATGTAATATTTATTTTGTAATATTATGCAAAGTAATACAGTAAGAATGAAGCGTATGGAGTTCTCAACCACAAAACAAATAAAAATAATGCATTAGGTAAACTAATGACAGAACAATTTTACATGAAGTGTATACATATGAATAAAGTATTCATAAAAACACAGACTATTGTCTGTATATATAATATATATAGAGAGTATTTATAAAAAAACATCCTATTAACTATATATTTTGTGGTAAGAAATTATAAAATAGGATAGTTGCATAAAGTCTATGGTAAACTAATGACAGAACATTTTTTACATGAAATGTATACATATGAATAAAGTATTCATAAAAACACAGACTATTGTCTGTATATATAATATATATATATAGAGAGTATTTATAAAAAAACATCCTATTCACTATATATTTTGTGGTAAGAAATTATAAAATAGGGTAGTTGCATAAGACCTATTCCAGAGCCATGATAATATTAAAAAATATAGTGAAATAAAAATTTTAAAACTCACCTAAGAGTGCAGTTAGTACAAGAACTTCTTCTTGAGAAAAGTCTGAGTTTTTCTGCATTTTTTGTCTAATAGACGCTAATTTCAATTTAACACAATCATTAAAACCCTTTTTTTTCAGTCCATCTTTTATATTCAAAATTAATTTAAGTGAAGTTAAATCAATTTTCTTATCATCAATCTTTTGGTGAATGAAATAAAAGAATATTTTCCCAAATACCAAAGTTTTGTAAATATAAAGTGAAAATCTCTATATACATATATTGTTTTTAAAATAATATCGAAAACTATATATTTCAATGATTATTTTTTAAAAAATAAAAAAATTTAAAAGGAAGGTGTAGGATAAAATCCTCACTCAAAATATTATTGAAAATTGAATGGAATAAAAGAATATAAAGTGAAAATCTCTATATATATTTATTGTTTTAAAAAAATATCGAAAACTATATATTATAATGATTATTTTTTTAAAAAGTTGAAAAACAAAAAAACTTTGTAATAAAACCCTGTTTTAAAACATAAAAAATTAAAAAGGATGCTGTAGGATAAAACCTTCGCTCAAAAAATTAATGAAAATTGAATGGAATTAAAGAATATTTTACCAAATACTGCATTTTTCTTGTAAATATATTGAAAATTGAATGGAATAAAAGAATATTTTACCAAAATACCGCATTTTTCTTGTAAATATATAGTAAACATTTCTAAAATATTGTTGGTGAAATTTACTGGAAAATGGTTTCAAGTGTGTCAAAGACTAAATATGATGTTTTCATTGAAATGTTTATTTTCAAAAGATCCATATAATAACATTGAATCAATTAGTTAAATTTAACAGTCAAATTCTTTTTTTATCAAGTAGGCTTAATGTTTCTATTGTGATTAATTCTCAAATATTGTAAACTTGAACTATCTAGAGGAGTAATTTGTCGATTTTGATGTGTTTTTTTCTTTTAAAAAATTATCATGTAATACCACATACTTCAGTTCTAATTCGTTTTGAACAATTTCATGGGAGACAAAGAATAAAAAAAGTTACATTGATTTAGTTTTTAGAATTAAAGTTGCTATCAAAAATGGTTTGTTCTTGAATGAGTAAATCCATAACCTCCTCATCATCATGACAGAAGTTTTCTGATGATTGCATTTTGAAAAACAATTTTTTTTCTTTTAAAAAAAAAATTACGTAATACCGCATACTTCAGTTCTAATTCGTTTTTAGAATTGAAGTCACCATCGAAAATGGTTTGTTCTTGAATGGGTAAATCCATAGCCTCCTCCTCATCATGACAGAAGCTTTCTGATGATTGCATTTTGAAAAACAAATTACATTGATTTAGTTTTCAGAATTGAAATTGCCATCGAAAATGGTTTGTTCTTGAATGGGAAAATCCATAGCCTTCTCATCATCATGTCTAAGTTTTCTACCCCAATATCTCCAACCTCTCAGAGATAGAGATTGCTCTGTTTAAAAAAATAATGGAAATTGTATATATAAATGATTGTTTTTGAAAAAAATTCAAAAGGAAAATGCAGGATAAAACCCTCACTCAAGAAACTAATTTTGTATGATAGGTTGCTTACCTAATAATAAGAAAATAATGAATAACTTATATTTAAGCAATTATTGAAAAAATTAATGAAAATTGAATAGAATAAAGGAAATATTTTACCAAATAGCCGGTTCTTTTGTAAAGATATACAAACAGATAAAGCTTAACCATTTAAAGGATGATTTCTTTTTTGCAAAAAAATAATGAAGATTTAATGAAATGAAAAAATATTTTACCAAATACCTTGTTTTTTTGTAAATTTGTACAATTAGATGAAATTTAACCATTTATAGGATGATTTGTTTTTGTAAAAAATTAATGAAAATTGAATAAAATGAAAAAATATTTCACCAAAATACCTCTTTTTTGTAGATGTAACCAAATAGATGAATATCTAACTTTATCCATTTTTTCCATTTGGGATCATGTTTTGAAGGTTTTCAAGATAGTTTTAGTAAAAGCTTATGCATTGATTGTCATTACAAGTTGTAGTGTTTGGTATTACTTAATATTTACTGACTCTAGTTATATTATATGAAATTTTCCCTACTTATTACACAATAAATGTATATATTCACATATTGTTTCATTTTTAATCACTGTATTTATTCAATGTAGATATATCTCCTCTCTCTCAAGATATCATATGAGTCAAATTACAAAAAATTATCAAAACTTAAATGCCATACATTCAAAATCTAGATGTTCTATGAGTTAAAGTTATGTATATAATTATGTAAAAACTTATCAAAACTTGAATGCCATACATTCAAAATCTATAAGTTCAAATTAAGTAAAAAAATAATCAAAACTCAAATGCTACTTAAATGCCACTCAAATGCCACTCAAGTACCCCTCAAATGAAATACAATATAAACTCGGCGAATTCACCCAACGTCGTAACTCATTGCATAACCCCCAAGAACTAATCCACAAAAAAACACTTGGTAGGGAGATCTGCTCATATATTACTACTCCTCAAATAAAATGCTTGAGATTGCTTAGCGATTTTGTAGGAAACAGAAGTTGCAAAATCACGCAATCGCTAAGGAAATCGCTTAGTAATCGCTATATGTACACGGGGTTTAACACTAAATAACAAGCTGTAAATAGAGACATGTTAGTCAGAGCACTAGTGGCTGGGAAATTCTTCCTTAGGCTTGGCTTGGGTGAGCAGCAGGTCGGCTGTACTCTTGCGTGTAGCCAAGCGTAGTCATATAGTGAGTATTCTTTTTGTAGAAGAGATATAATAATAGCACCTGCTGAAGATAAGAGAGCTACACTGTGCAAATCTATTACAATATTTTGTTTGCTATCACCTTCGAATCACAAAATAACTCAAGACATGTTTTATGTTTTACTGCTTTGACTTTGCACGAAACACAACGCATACAGTTTTCATCCGTGAATCATTGGCTTCATTACCAATGTAAAAACTGTTTTTCTATTTTGTAGCTGCTATGAATGCCCGAAAATTTCTTGTCAGCACCAAGTAGGTCAGAGTTTTCTATTAATTTCCAAGTGTGTAGCAACAATCTAACTCTTTAGCAAAGTATGCTTTTGGTGAATGTGTCAAGTCTAACAAATGTTGCAGCCCCAAAGGGCTGTCTAGTCTTTGTGCTGTAATTATGTAATCTAATACAAAACATGGCAGAACAATAATGTGGGAGTTATAGTTTCTATATTTATCCTGGGATAATGCATGCTTTACATTATTAATTGGTTCAAAGCCTGTAGTTTTTGTGTATAGGCATAGAATCAATATAATTTTAAGACATTCTCATGGTGTAAACCTCTCAGTGGTGATGTTGGTGTGAATTGTAAATGAGACATCACTCTCCCTGATGATCGACCATCCTTATATCATATGATTTCGTGTCTGGTTACACCAGGGTGGTGTTGTAGCAACTGAGAGCTGATATATATAATCAACTGGAACATTACAGAAAGGATGTCTCTGTTTGGTACGTATTATTGTTGAACTCGTCCATTAGTCTGATGAATTTTTGTAGCGCCCATATCTTTTATAGTTTTAGCAAAATGTTTTGATAAATTTTGAGTAAGGGGATTGCTGGTCGGGCTTTTGTGATGACCTTTTTAAAACTGTTAATGTTATGAATAAGTCACAATAGTTTGTGTTGGCTGCTAAATACTGTTTGCTGCAGTAGCATGTTACTTTTTTTCTTTGTTTTGTTTTAAGCGGCTTTCGAACGCTTTGTACCGTAGTAATTCTTTACTAGAAGGTCATTAATATCAATACTTAGAAGCGTTGATCAATCTTATACTGTTTTTATTGTTTTTTTTAGTGTTTTTAACAGTCCTAGTGATTCCTGTCACAATTGCTAGACTAGAATGTTCCATCACATACCAGAAACAGTACAACATACTGTCTAACACTGCTGTTACCTCCATACATGAAGATTACAGCCAATCACAATGCGCTATCGCTTGCACCAGTTTGGTTACTTGTCAAGCATTTGTGTACAACCAAACTACTAAACAGTGCAGTGCTATAAGTGTATCTGTTAGTGACTTCCTGTCTACAGGAGGAGACAATTCTACAATGGAGGCATACTTACCTTACGTTGATCCTCTGGTAGCACAAGGTAGCTATTGGACTGTTATTGTGCATTGCTAAACTTACTGAATATGTTGTGCCAAGGGAAATTACCACCAAAAACCTTTTTGTCACCACCAATATCACAAGGTGGTGTCGGCGTGGGTACACTGCGAGAAACTTCAAAATTACCAAACATTAAATGACCCTGGGTTGCTCAACAATGTCTAAATTAGTTCTATAGCTGATAAGTATAACAGGGAATTTCCTGATCATAATTATCAGTAGTGTACATTCTGGAAATTAAAGGGAACTTTTCCAGATAACTATTGAATAGAGCGAGAAAAAGTTATGTCTAAAATGACTGCGATCAACTGCTCCCTGGGTGGATTATAGAGTTACCTAGGACTCTATATTTGTCAAAAACGAAAAATCAAGTTTGGTTACCATTGAATTGAGAGATTTATTATGACGGATATCCACAAGTTTTGCTTCTGAGAGAGTCTCTTCTACACGCTGATATATTCACCGAGATTACAGGTGGATATAAAAAGTCTAAACTTCTAGTTTGCTAGCTCCACTGATTTTTTTGTATGCATTCCAAATTCTATGTTCTTTTACCATGGTACATATACAAGTTGTTTGCAAGTTGTTTTAGTCGAAAACTACGAAAAAGCTGACCAACTGTGTAATGTCGGGTCGCAACTGTATTTTTAGGAAAACCAGCAGAGTTGATTAGCGTACGCTTTAGTGAAACACCAGCAGGTGACGCTGTAGATGGTGTATACCTACCACCCGATGGAAATGAGTTTTTATCAATGGCTCATTCAAAGGAAGCGACCAACCCGTGGTGGAGGGTCGATCTGGAAGATATTTTTTGTATCTGGGCTGTCAGAATACTAAACAGAGGTTGGCTGTTGTTACCATAACGTTGAATTGCTGTATTTGTGTTTGAGGTTCTATGAAGGTGTTGGCATTGCCATCAAAAGAAAACAATAAATACAAAACATTAGGTTTACTCTTACTTTTCCAGTTTGGTTGATGACTGTTATTTTACAGGTAAATTTGAGTATGAGAGAGCAAGAAACGCCTACATAACGGTAGCTGGAGATGTAACAGATATATTCTACAATACAGGAAGTAGAAGTAATATCTGTGGATACTACGATGGAATATTAAACAGATATTATACATTAATTAGATGTCAGCCAATCATCAGAGGACAAATTGTACAGATACAGTTTATCACTTTTGACTCTTTACATCTGTATGAGGTAGAGGTACATGCTGTATTGTGAAATATCGGTTGGTAGATTTAATTCAGTGGAGTAAGCTCTCCATTTAATATAGATTATCTCCGTAGCTGACCTATAATTGACACAAGTCAGTGCGATGTCTCTAATAGTATAAGCACTTGGTATAGTACAGAATATATCAATATTTTATGTTTCGGTTGTTATTGTAATTGGTTTTAAAATCAATAATGGAATAATGGTTGGTTCGAAAGTTCAATTTCTGTTGTTTACCATATCATGATACTTAATGTAGGCAAGCTTTTAACTTTTTCATGTAATAATGTTTAAAACGTTATATTTCCCTGACTGAATGTGCTATAATTTCGTTGTCTCTATTAACCACTAATAAAAAGGTGAACAATTTCTCTCATGGTCAACAGTATCATGCTCCCTCATGGGATTCAATTTGTAATATTTTCCTGCTTTCATACCTGCAGGTAAAATAAAGAACAATTGATAGCCGTTCGGGTTACAGTAAGTTCTGTGGCTTTAAACTTTTTTTATTTATGTTCTTTCTACTTTCAGTTACTGTATTTGGTTCAATAACAACGTCATTTTCTTAGATCTATATTTCAAATTAACAATACAACGCCCCATTGACGGAGTACAGCATTAGGATATAAGGAGATGGACAGACAGTGAGATGAACTGGTGAACAGTGGTCAATGTATTGAGGGGTAGAGAACGTTGTTGCAGACCATGGTTCTAACAGCTAGTAGAATATAATGAGAAGACAAACCAGAATACTGCTATCATTGTGGAAACAACTCTTTATACGTTAACAATACACTTCACAACTTAAAATCATTTTATATTAATCTGATGTTTACATAATGTAATTCACAAGAAATCAAAATTAAACAGATAGCATCACAATGTAACCTGAACGTATCATTATCCATTTGCTATACAAAATCACTTTAGATTGGTGAACCTAACAAAAAACATAGTCTGTTTAACTTGGTTAGCGCAGTTGTGCTACATGACTTTTGTGAGTAGTTTCAGCTGTTTTACCATTGTTGATCAAATATGCATAAACATATTGTTCCAGCAATTGTTGGTAGGAAGTTGTCTAATCTTACCTTTGTTAAAAACATTGGTGTGATAACTCCGTATCAGGTAGAAGCCACTATAGTGTTTGTAGCAAATCCCTGGAAATGATAAACATCTATCATAATATTAGTGTGGTAGCAAGCAATGCTGTTGATGGTGTATATCTGCCACCTGTTGGTAATGGACTTGCTTCACTGGCTCTTTCAGGTAGACAAACCAGCCCGTGGTGGAGGGTAGATCCACGAGATACATTTGGTATCTGGGCTGTTAGAATACTTAACACGGGTTAAATTTTGTTTGCAAAAAATTAAATTAGAAAGCTCTGTTAATTGCATTATCCTGCATCTAGCTGGTATTGTTTGCCAGACAAAAACAGTATATACAGTTTACTATGTTAAACCATAATACAGTTGCTCAGTTCGTTTGATGACTGTTTTTTACAATTAAAATTGGTTATGAAAGAGCAAGAAATGTCTACGTTTAGTAGCTGAAAATATAACAGGTATATTCTACAATACAGGAAGTGAAAGTAGTCTCACTGCATTCTATAATAGAATATTAAATTGATACTATAAATCAATGGACAAATAGTATATAGTTTATCACTTTCGACTATTTAAACCTGTATGGGGAGAGGTACACGCTGTATTGTGATATTTTAGACATTTTTACTTAGTCATCGCATCCTTGAAAGAAAAAAAAACAATGGTCCATCTCATAGTCCAGTAGATGTATGACAGCTATTGAGTTTGTATTTCTCTTTCACGAGAGTTCCATCAAGATGGCGTTTTCATTTGCCAAAAATTTGTTCCAATCAGCATAGTTGCTGAACAGTGAAGAGTATTTGTCTTATTTGAATGCTCCTGGCTAGCTTGAGTGTGAAAATGCACCACGTTTTTACATTTTTACACCTGCAGGTAAAAGAAACCTCATTGTGTAGTTTTTCACTTGAAAATGAGTGTTGTATGTTATGTTTTCTTGTAGCTTTATTTTACACATTTATGTTATTTCCACTTTGAATTATGGTATTTAACTTTACAAATGCATCTATTTCCACAAGTTTGAATAAGCTACTTTACTGGAGGATTGAAGCATAGGGTATCAGGAGAAAGACAAATGAATGAGATAAACTGGTAGAGAGTGGGCAAGGAGAGTAAGAATTTTGTTTGGTAGAAATGATGGTAATAATGTGAAGTATTTTGCCACATTCACGGACACAAGTAGCATGTGACACAGCAGTAACACCAACACAATCCCCTTCCAACAGCAAAAGCTAAACCAATAGCTTGCTCCAATCAGTTCTCCTCGAACTTCACTACCTCACTACCTCTACTCTCCCAGACCCACAGCTTCCAGATGTTACAGAGCCTGCCACTGAGATTCCCCTCAGTAAATCTCCTGCTCTTCCTCAACTACTTCTCCTAGCAACAGCCAACAGGCTAGACAGATTCCACAGAGTTTGATTGATAATGTATTTTGTTATCTCCAATATACAGGTAAGTAATCCTACTGAGTCTTGAACTTTCTCTGCCTAGCCGTACAAGTTTACCCGGCTTATATAAGACTTCCCTAGGATGCTATGCCACCAAATAAAGGCCTAGCCAATCACATATAATAATAACAAACAATACACCAATAAATAAGATATTATATGTTTGCAAACAACACAGAATTGTATTTAAATAGAGATACAGGTAGAGGTACAGGTAGAGGTACAGGTACAGGTACAGGTATATGTACAGGTACAGGTAGAGGTACAGGTACAGGTACAGGTATATGTACAGGTACAGGTAGAGGTACAGGTACAGGTACAGGTACAGGTACAGGTACAGGTACATGTACAGGCACAGGTACAGGTATAGGTACAGGTAGAGGTACAGGTACAGGTACAGGTACAGGTACAGGTATATGTACAGGAAGAGGTAGAGGTACAGGTACAGGTACAGGTACAGGTACAGGTACAGGCACAGGTACAGGTATAGGTACAGGTGCAGGTACAGGTACAGGTAGAGGTACAGGTAGAGATACAGGTACAGGCACAGGTAGAGGTAGGGGTACAGGTACAGGTGCAGGTAGAGGTAGAGGTAGAAATAGAGGTGCAGGTAGAGGTGAAAGCAGTGAACCGGCAGGAAAAGTCTAAAATATTGATTGTTAAAAGACGGCATAAGGCACCAAAATTACTGTCAGTACTAAAAAAAAGCAAAAAGCATTGATGTTTATGTATCACTGAGTCATAGGATAACATGAAATAAAGTTTTGTACAGAAGCAAAAATAATATATTAGCAAGTGTTGCCGCAGATATCAGGCAGTTTCAATTATTGATGTTTTTGGTCTGTAGTCCCAGGGTAGTTTGAATTGTAGAAATTTATCATTAAATTGGGATATATTTGCTGTGCGTTGTTTAATGGTCGTAATCTAATTTCCTTTGGGTATACGATTTCAGGAGAATGTTCAGGTTTTGTGTCTGCTCTATACCAGTACAGTTTTACAAGAAAATTATACTGTATTTTTAGAGATATTTTCTGCTAGTGACTTAGCGTTGAATAACATTATTTTCCAACTTTTAAAGGAGTAAGGTCAAGCAGTTTTGATTGCGGCACACCAGCTATGTACCTAACTGGTACGCAATTTTTTTACACACAGTGGTTGTGGTAAGCATTGGGCATGTTTGCCTTAAAATAATACATGTAGATCGATAGACAGCTGCTCATAGATTCTGGCTACTGCCAATAGGCACGTTGTTTGTTTAACTTTGTCACATGTTGTATTGTTTCATATTAACAGATATAATTATTGGCTCTTTCACTACGTCAGGTTATATTACTAGACTATGTGATAATCAAAGCAACTGTTTCTGTGATGAAGCCTACAAAATTCTAAGTTTGCATTGATATTTTGCTCTGGCCCTCCGTTATACAATATTGCAATGGTTGTACTGATTGAGCATACTACTTAGATACTTAGATATTGGCTTGTGTATCTGATTTGTGGGCTCTCATCAGCTGTCAAGCTTGATCTCAACTTCTCCTAAAAGTATTTGGTGATACTCCATCCCAGGGGTCATCTGTGTAAAGAAGTAGAAAGTTAGCCAGATCGTGGAAAACGGCTGACAAACTTTTTAGCTCGCTTTTGGCATATGGAAGTTTGTTTGATGGTGGTTATGTTAGGCCTAGTCATAGCTAGGCTATGATTTTAATGTACTTCAATTGCTCTATTTTAGTTCTCTTTTGCTGACTAAGACACCATACTTCTTTTGATGGAGGAGACTACAACAAATCATTTTGTGTTTGATAAACTAACAACTAAATAACCAAAATAGTAAAAAGCTTCAATTATTAAATTATCTCCACCTGTTTTGCTGAAAACCTGTATATATTGTAGTGATTCATACAATTATATTGTATTAGCATCAAGTAATGTATTGTGGGGCCTTTTACAAGGTTTTTTTATATCAAGGGTCTTTCTCAATATGCACTTTGCACGAAGCACAACGCATACAGTTTTCATCCGTGTAGCATTGGCTCCATTCACAATGTAAAAACTGTTTTCTATTTGGTAGTTGTTATGAATGCCCAAACATTTCTTGTCAGAACCTAGTAGGCCAAAATGTTCTATTAGTTTCCAAGTGTGTAGCAACAAACTAACTCTTTAGCAAAGTATGCTTTCGTTGAATGTGTCGAGTCTAACAAATGCTGCAGTCCCAAAGGGCTGTCTAGTTTTTGTGCTGTAATTCTGTAATTTAATACAAAACATGACAGAACAATAGCACGAGTTATAGTCTCTATGTGCTTACAATTTGTCCTGGGATAATACATGCTTTACATTATTCATTGGTTCAAAGCCGTAGTTTTTTTGTGTGGGCTTACAATCAATATAATTTCAAGACATTCTCATGGTGTAAACCTCTCAGTGGTGATGTTGGTGTTAATTGTAAATGAGACATCACTCTCCCTGATGATCGACCATCCTTATATCATATGACTTCGTGTCTGGTTACACCAGGGTGGTGTTGTAGCAATGGAGAGCTGATCTATATAATCAGCTGGAACATTACAATAAGGATGTCTCTGTTTGGTACGTATTATTGTTGAACTCGTCCATTAGTATGATGAGTTTTTGTAGCGCCTGTAGCTTTTATAGTTTCAGCAACAAGTTTTGGTAAATTTTAAGTAAGATGACTGCAGGTCGAGCTTTTCTAATGATTTTTTTGGAACTGTTACTGTTATGAATAAGTCACAATAGTTTGTATTGGCTGCTAAATATCTTTTGCTGTAGTAGCATGTTATTGTTTTTGATTGAGTTGTTTTTACATGTAAAATTAAGCGGTTTTGAAACGTTTTGCACAGTAATAATTCCACCGAGATTGGCTCGGCTCTTTACTAAAAAGACATTATTAGCAATACTTTGAAGCGTTGATCAATCTTATACTGTTTTTATTGTTTTTGTAGTGTTTTTAACAGTCCTAGTTATTCCTGTTACAATTGTTAGACCAGAATGTTCCATCACATACCAAAAACAGTACAACATACTGTCTAACACTGCTGTTACCTCCATACATGAAGATTACAGCCGATCACAATGTGCTATAGCTTGTACTAGTTTGGTTACTTGTCAAGCATTTGTGTACAACCAAACTACTAAACAGTGCAGTGCTATAGATGTATCTGTGAGTGACTTCCTGTCTACAGGGGGAGGCAATTCTACGATGGATGCATACTTACCCTATGTTGATCCTCTGGTAGCACAAGGTAACTATTGGTCTATTATCGTGTATTGCTAAACTTACTGAATATGTTGTGCCAAGTGAAACGGCCACCAAAAACCTTTTTGTCACCACCAATATCATAAGGTGGTGTCGGGGTCGGTACACTGTGAGGAAATTTCAAATTATCGTACATTAAATGACCCTTGGTTATTCAACAATATCTAAATTAGTTCTATAGCTGATAAGTACAACAGGGAATTTCCTGGTCACAATTACCAGTAGTGTACATTCTGGAAATTAAAGGGACCTTTTCCGGGAAACTATTGA
The DNA here is from genome assembly GCA_945261195.1 of Cryptosula pallasiana. Taxonomy (NCBI): domain Eukaryota; kingdom Metazoa; phylum Bryozoa; class Gymnolaemata; order Cheilostomatida; family Cryptosulidae; genus Cryptosula; species Cryptosula pallasiana. Next base: position 36,650,636 of record OX183136.1, read on the forward strand.
ATAGAGAGAAAAATCGGGGAAAAAGTATTCGGTCTAAAATGATCGTGAGCCACTGCTCCCTGGGTTGATTATAGAGTTACCTAGGACTCTATATTTGTCAAAAACAAAAAATCAAGTTGGTTACCATTGAATTGAGAGATTTATTATGACGGTTATCCACAAGTTTTGCTTCTGAGAGAATCTCTTCCTCACGCTGATATATTCACCGAGATTGCATGTGGATATAAAAAGTCTAAACTTCTAGTTTGCAAGCTTCACTGATTTTTATGTATGCATTCCAAACTCTATCAGTTCTTGTACCATGGCACATATACAAGTTGTTTGCAAGTTGCTTTAGTAGAAAACTGCGAAAAAGCTGACCAACGGCGTAATGTCGGGTCACAACTGTATTTTTAGGAAAACCAGCAGAGTTGATCAGCGGATACACAAGCGACACACCAGCAGGTGACGCTGTAGATGGTGTTTATCTACCACCCAATGAAAATGAGTTCTTATCAATGGCTCATTCAAACGTAGCAACCAATCCATGGTGGAGGGTAGATCTGCAAGATACATTTTGTATCTGGGCCATCAGGATACTAAACAGAGGTTGGCTGTTGTTTCCACACGTTGAATTGTTATATTTGTGTTTGTGGTTCCATGAAGGTGTTGGCAGGGCCGTCGAAACAAAAAACAATAAATACAATACATTAGGTTTACTCGTATTTATATTTTTCCAGTTTGGTTGATGACTGTATTGTACAGGTAAACTTGAGTATGAGAGAGCAAGAAATGCGTACATAACAGCAGCTGGAGATGTAACAGACATATTCTACAATACAGGAAGTAGAAGTAATCTCTGTGGATACCATGATGGAATATTAAACAGATATTATACATTAATTAGATGTCAACCAATCATCAGAGGTCAAATAGTACAGATGCAGTTTATCACTTTTGATTATTTAAACCTGTATGAGGTAGAGGTACATGGTGTATTGTGAAATATCGGTTGGTAGATTTAATTCAGCGGATCAAGCTTTCCATTTAATATAGATTATCTCCGTAGCTGACCTATAATTGACACAAGTCAGTGCAATGTCTCTAATAGTACAAGCACTTGGCATAGTACAGAATACATCAATATTTTATGCTTCGGTTGTTATTGTAGTTTGTTTTAAAATCAATAATGGAATGGCACAAACTTCATCAACCAACCAATGAGCAATTAGGTTGGTTCGCTGATGCGCAAAAGTTCAATTTCTGTTGTTTATCATATCACGGTACTTAATGTAGACAAGCTTTTAACTTCTTCATGTAATAATGTTCAAAACGTTACATTTCCCTGACTGAATGTGCTACAATTTCGTTGTTTCTATTAATCATTAATAATGAGGTAAACAATTTCTCTCATGGTCAACAGTATTCTGCTCCCTCATGGGTTTTCAATTTGTAATGTTTTCCCGATTTGTAATACTTTTCCACTTTCATACCTGCAGGTAAAATAAAGAACAATTGATAGCCGTTCAGGTTACAGTAAGTTCTGTGGTTTTAAGCTGTTGTTTATTTATGTTCTTTTTACTTTCAATTACTGTATTTACTTCAATAAAACGTCATTTTCTTAGATCTATATTTCAAATTACAATACAACGCCCCATCAAAGGAGGACAGCATTAGGATATAAGGAGATGGACAGACAGTGAGATGAACTGGTGAACAGTGGTCAATGTATTGACTGGCAGAGAACGTTGTTGCAGACTATGGTTCTAACAGCTAGTAGAATATAATGAGAAGACAAACCAGAATACTGCTATCGTTGTGGAGACAACTCTTCATACGTTAACAATACACTTCACATCATAAAATCATTTTATATTAATCTGATGTTTACATGATGTAATTTACAAGAAATCAAAATTAAACAGATAGCATCACAATGTAACCTGAACTTATTATTATCCATTTGCTATACGAAACCACTTTAGATTTGTGAACCTAACAAAAAACATAGTCAATTTAACTTGGTTAGCGCAATTGTGCTACATGACTTTTGTGTGTAGTGTCAGCTGTTTTACCATTGTTGATCAAATATACAAAAACGTATTGTTCCAGCATTTACTGGTTGGAAGTTGTCTAATCTTACCTTTGCTAAGAACATTGGTGTGATAACTCCATATCAAGTAAAAGCCACTATAGTGTTTGTAGCAAATCCCTGGAAATGATAAACATCTATCAAAGTAGTGTGGTAGCAAACAAAGCTGTTGATGGTGTATATCTGCCACCTGTTAGTAATGAACATGCATCAATGGCTCATTCAGGTAGACAAACCAACCCATGGTGGAGGGTAGACCTACAAGATACATTTTGTATCTGGGCTGTTAGAATACTTAACAGGGCCGAGTTATTCTATCTTATTAATGTTTAAGCTTCTAACATAAATTTACTAGTAAGCAGTTCTTGCTGGTTCAACTCTAAATGTTTTATTTAACAATGAGCTTGCGTTGATCAGCTAGCAACTTTGACTCAAGTATTGGATGGTGGAAGAAGCTGTATATTGTGGGAAATTTGTATTATATTAAGACAAACGATACAAGCAATACATTGCTCTGGCTATGCATTGTTTGCTCTGGTTACACATTGTTTGCTGTGGTTACACATTGTTTGTTGCGGTTGTTCATGACTAGTTCTGATCATAAGAAGTTTGTTCCGATTATAACTAGTTTGCCCTGGTTAAAATGTGTCTGCTCTATATAAAATCTATTGGCTTTAAGTAAACATTGCTTGTTGTACTGTTAAAGCAAAATGACTATTGTCCAGCTGTGATTGATTTAGTATTTCAACTATTTTATAACAGGCAGTGATAACAAAATTTTGCTAAATAGTGTGCTAATTTCAAACTCTCCTTTGCAGATACACGCCATACAAATGCAAAACCTTTGAGTTAGTATTGACCTCCCGGCGTGTCTCCAAAATCAAGGCTCAACACTCTCTAACCATCCCCCCCTCCCCCTCCCCTCCCACCCCATTGTCTAGATTACTGCTTTATTACATTTGCTTATACTCCAAGAAATAATTAGGAAACATTTAAACAAAAAAGATTTGTATATCTGTTTAATAAAGGATGCTCAAGGAGCATCTTGAGAAAACATCGGGCTTGAAAATAACTTATGATGGTCTAACTTCTAAATGCAGAGAAATCGCTTACAGCTGAATACTTATAAATTTTTCCAATTGAGACAATTTTTGACCATTCGGTGTTTTTTTCAAGGAGTGCTTATGTGTAAAGGGAAAAAAACTTTATTGCAGCTAGTTGTTGCATTGAGAATAGGATCTAAAACTATTATTTTTATTACCTTTTGAGTGAGCTAGAAGCTTTCATTTTCCATGATTTGGTGCTTGGAAATTGTCAGACTTATTTGGTACGCCAATCAATGCCTTAACACAAAAATAAATATTCCTATCAGCACTGAACATACTCACTTTGCTAAGAAGTTTTATGCAAAATTTTATACTGTAAAAAAAATCTCACTTTTTTATGCAGATATCCTATCTACTATTGAATTTTAATTCAGCAACTGAGCTGTCCTTCTTTCACCCCAAAAAATTCGTAAAGAAGTATTTGATGATTCACTTGACTTTTTGCCACGGTGAAACCTGTTACTATTACATACATCCAAGTTATAGTTCATCTGTCAGTCCTATTTGGTTTTGCCACATCAATCAAACCAGAATGTTTTGTCAAGTTCCAGAAACGGTACAACATACTGTCTACTACTTCTCTAACATCCATACTTCCTGGTTATCCGGGAAATCTGCCATTCCGTGCTGCTGCTTGCATTAGTTCGCATGCATGTCAAGCATTTGTGTACAACCAAATTACTAAACCATGCAATACTATAGATGTTTCTGTTAGTGACTTCCTGTCTACAGGGGGAGATGATTCTAAGATGAAAGCATAATTACCTCAAGTTGATCCTCTTGTTGCGCAGGGTCAGTTCAAATGATACTAGCGGTCATAAAAATTACTGATATAGATATGCTTTATCTTGATTTGTCTTAGGATCATGTGGGTTTGTCACTCAGGCTAAAGCCAGGACTACATGAACCCAAATCCTACGAGTTACACTTTGTGCCGTTTTAATGCACTAACAGCTAGGTGGTACACCAACCCAAATTCCATGTGTTGAGCTAACTTGTGTTGGAGATTTATATTATCCCAGCTGAGGCGAGGCGTGCATCACTTGCTAAGCCATAGACTACCTCAGCCAATCACAAACAATATTGCACTAGCACTGCATAAAGCATCACACAGAACTCAAGCATGTTTGAAATACGCATAATGAGTTTACAATATGTGTTGAGCTTTTTTTGCAATCTTGTGCATATTGCGAGAAGATTGAGTTTGTGTAACACCTCTCCAGCCCCTGCAGCCCCTTTGGCCCCCTCCAACCCCTCCAGCCCTTTTGGCCCTTCCAGCCCCTTCAGCCCCTTTAGCCCCTTCAGCCCCTTTAGCCCCTCCAGCCCCTCCAGCCCCTTCAGCCCCTCCAGCCCCGTCAGCCTCCTCAGCCCCTCCAGCCCCTCCAGCCCTTTCAGCCCCTCCAGCCCCTTCAGCCCCTTTAGCCCCTCCAGCCCCTCCAGCCCCTCCAGCCCCTCCAGCCCTTTCAGCCTCTTCAGCCCCTTCAGCCCCAGCCCCTCCAGCCCCGTCAGCCTCCTCAGCCCCTCCAGCCCCTCCAGCCCTTTCAGCCCCTCCAGCCCCTTCAGCCCCTTTAGCCCCTCCAGCCCCTCCAGCCCCTCCAGCCCCTCCAGCCCCTCCAGCCCTTTCAGCCTCTTCAGCCCCTCCAGCTCCTCCAGCCCCTCCAGCCCTTTCAGCCTCTTCAGCCCCTCCAGCTCCTCCAGCCCCTCCAGGTCCTTCAGCCCATTTAGCCCCTTCAGCCCCTTCAGTTGTTTATTGTGATTCCTTTACTCTTAGCTAACAAACTGCACCTACATACGCTGTATAAACAATATCATAACTACGATATCATTTCCATGCAGATTCAAACAAGCAGGCTTTGTATCACTACGTGTAATCGCGTATAGCAGAGATGGAATCTCTGCCTTTTACTTTATCAAAAGTACCCCAACAATAGTGTTTTTTTCAAAATGCAACATCAAAACAAAACTGTAAGAGGATATCACAACATAACGCATACTGAAGTCAAATTAGCCGTTCGGTTGTCACTTTCATTTATTTTTCAAATCTGCAAATACCAGTGCGAAACTAGGAGAGGTAGGTTTCCAGCATCTTTCAAAAGGCTAAATGAAGCAGATGCTTTATTTAAAGATACTTTACGGACATGCCTAAATAATAGCATATGGTCTGCTGTCTTCTTGCCATGTCAACAATTAGTGCAAAGCATTGATTTTCAAGTTTAGCTATGATTGATTACAGACTCCGGCAATGCGTTATGAGGTAGCAACGGAAATCACCAGTAAATTTTAACAGATGCTGTATCCTTTGAAATCGGATATCGGGCAGTTGCCGCAAAGTTTTTTATGTTTATGTTGTTTGTACTTTCATAGAAAAATAATGTTTAAAGAGGTCAGTGTATATTTGCATGTTTTAGCGACTTTCCTTTATCCATAAATTCATTTCTATGCAATATTCAGTTCCAAGTGGTTCTATATATTTAACTAACGAGTCTAACAACAAGTTTCATTCAGTGTAACAATATATTGTTCGTTCAATAACCTATGTTATAATTAAACTAATACAGATCGTTTGTTCATTTCTTTATGGATTTGCATAGAGTTAAGTTAATCAATGTAAGATCATTCAAAACTTGAGGAGTTTAGTTATGGCTCTCTTTGGTATGTAATTATTATGTTTCACTTAAAAATGTTTTGATTAATGATGCCATGCGTATTTTCGAATTTTTTAAATAAATTTCACTAAAAAAATTTGCTAACCATTATTCATATTTATGTAACACAAGAGAGTATATACAATTTTACATGAAGATTAGGTTTACTGAGACTACTCACTAGTAATAAAATCTCAAAAACGACTGGCATTTTAATAGTTTTTATTTTAATTGCAAACCCCAATTAAATTTAATTGGTAGCTCATTATTTATAGTTACCAGCAAAGTGTTGTCCAGTTAAATATAGTAGATAATGAAATATTATTATATTGTAAAAGATAATACTTGTTTGTTGTCACAGTTATGATGAGTCCATAAAGGTTTGTAAAGAGTAGTTTAAATGAACAACTTTACTCTTGTTGACTTCGACCTTTTTTACTGAACTCAAAATTGCTTTTTGTGAGACAGTTAATGGCTCAGTTACAATAAGTGAATAGAAAAACAAAATGGTTCAACTTAGAGAGAGCTTGAAATATTTATGCGAGCAAATACACTCGATTTAGGGTGCTTTCGGATACCCTACGCATAGGGCACTCGCTGAAAACTCGTTGATGGCTCAACGATGACTGTCGTTTAACGGAAGTTGTTTGTGCTTAAACCACAGACTTTTTTATTTCTATCTACGTCTATGAAAACTGTATAGCTAAAGCGAGCCCACTTTAATTTCTTTACAAACAGAAAATAATTACGATGACGTTATTGTCAGATGTTTTTTTTATATACGTTATAATGGTTTGTCACGACTTAAAACGGGAAGAAACATTGATTAATAAGTTGACTTGTTAAAAATGTTGGTTAGGTGGAGACAAGCCTGTGCCCTCAACGACGCTACCTACCTCACATATCACTTCCATTGTTGAGCCCAAATTGCCGCCATGTTATTTTTGCCCTCAATGATGGGGTTTCCGAATGGTATCCTTTAATCCCATCGTTAAGCCCTACGCGTAGGGTATCCGAAAGCACTCGATTTAAACGACTCAAGCGACCACATTGCTTTTGTTACTTGTCTACTAACCTGCACGCTGATGAAATCTTTAAATTTTAATTAGAATCATTTTCTTATATCTATTGTAGTTTTTATGTCAAGTCTGATCACTCTCATTGTTGGTGTTAGACCAGAATGCTCCATCACATACCAGAAACAGTACAACATACTGTCTAACACTGCTGTTACCTCCATACATCAAGGCTATCCAAGAACTCTGTCTAGTTGTGCTACAGCTTGTACTAGTTTGGTTACTTGCCAAGCATTTGTGTACAACCAAACTACTAAACAGTGTAGTGCTATAGATGTATCTGTGAGTGACTTCCTGTATACAGGGGGAGACAATTCTACAATGGAGGCATACTTACCATTTGTGGATCCTCTGATAGCGCAAGGTAACTAGAGGATTGTTGTTTGGATGTTGTTAAATCTATTAAATATGTTGTACCAGGGTAAGCAACTCTACTGAGCCAGAGTAGACAACTTTACTGTGTCAGGGTAGGCAACTCTGCCGTGTCTGGGGAGACAACTCTATTGCACCAGGGTAGACAACTCTACTGTGCCAGAGTAGACAACTCTACTGTGCTCAGGGTAGACAACTCTACTGTACTCAGGTTAGATAACTCTACTGTGCTCAGGGTAGACAACTCTACTGTGCCAGAGTAGACAACTCTACTGTGCCAGAGTAGACAACTCTATTGTGCCAGGGTGGACAACTAAAGAACAATTACTACAGCTGGTAAGTGCAACAGAAAACTCCCATAACCTAATCACCATTAGTTTCAACTCTGGAAATTGAGAGGTTCTCCCACAGAAAGTTTTGAAAAGAGCTAGTAATCAAAGAAAGAAGAAAGATTTGTCTCAAAAGGAGGGTAACTCCAATCATCATGGTGCACTACTTGCTGCTCGAATTGAAGCTTATATGTTTACAATGAGCTCAGCATTGTGTGGAAAAGTAAAGGGTTAGTTGATTAGCAGAAAGAAGATAGCGTTACTAGGTTATAGAGAGAGGAGTTCCATGTTAAGGCATTTTCACTAGGCTTTAGTTTGTTATACGTTTTTCTTCTTCACATTTTGATATGTTCACTGAGATTGTCAATCAGTTCAACAAATATATGTTTCAAGGTTGCTATCCTCACTGATCCACAAATAAATGTTCCAATGACCATTGATTTAGGTAGCTTGCTTTACTGTGAGAGAAGACAACTGACAAGATGAGCAATGGAGTAACTGACCCAATTCTAAGCCCACTAGAAATTGACCAACATTTATCTTGAGATTTATTTTTACTTATAAACTGTATCACAATGGAAAGTGGGGCATTGAACAAATGCTTTGAATTAATTTGATGTAAAAAATACCAATGCTGGAAATCAGTTGATGTCCACCACAAAAGACATTCAATACGCTAACAAGAGTTTTGAATTTTTATCAATTTTTTATGGCTCAACCTAAAATGAATGGTATGCAAAGAGAGGAAAAATTACAAAAAGCTGCGAGTTACGTATTTTTTCTGCTTGATTACAGTAAAAGAATTACATGGACAAAAATTGTGTAGAAACACAAAAATTGGTTGATAGATTGAAATCCCAAACGGAGCAACAATCAATCATAAATCTATTTGTAGGAAAACCAGCAGAAATGATCAGCCTTCATCAAAGTAGTATGGAAGCAAGTAAAGCTGTTGATGGTGTATATCTGCCACCTGTTAGTAATGAACTTGCATCAATGGCTCATTCGGGTAGACAAACCAACCCGTGGTGGAGGGTAGACCTACAAGATACATTTTGTATCTGGGCTGTTAGAATACTTAACAGGGGTCAGTTATTTGGCATGAATTCTCCAAGTTCAACAGTTTCTTCAGAACGTCTGCGAATTATTTGGCTGATTTATAATGTTAATGATCTAGAACTTTTCGTTGACGGTTGGTAGTTCTGGTAGTTTATGACTGTTTGGAAAATATCAGATTTTTTTATACTCTATAAATGATCGAAAAACTACAGTAATTTTATATTTCAGCTAAAGGGACTGCTGACCAGCGATCAAGAAATGCCTACATAACGGTAGCTGGAGATGTAACAGATATATTCTACAATACAGGAAGTGAACGTAATATCTGTGGATACTACGATGGAATATTAAATAGGTATTATACATTAATTAGATGTCAGCCAATCATCAGAGGACAAATTGTACAGATACAGTTTATCACTATCGATTATTTAAATCTCTATGAGGTAGAGGTACATGCGGTGATGTAAACTTTTTTGTTAAATGGTTTCATGTTGACTTAGTTTGTGATAAGTTTTGTACTATTTATAACTAGAAATCATTATGACAAAATCTCATCAAGCGAGTGTCAAAAACACTTTTACTTTACTCTGTCAAAGCATTTTTACAAACTAATGGCGATTTATCAAGCAAACAATAACCGATATATGTGTACTGAGTTCTTCCAGTGTGTTCGAGTTTTTTAAATGTACTGTGTGAATTCTGTCTCATCAATTACAGTATGACGTCGTTTTATACTTACACAAAAAGTGCGTTTGGATAGATTTTTGATAATGAGTAGGATTTAAATTTTATTTATTTTGTGATAAATTGTTTGTTTTGGTTGAATATGGTTCGCTCTAGTGTATTTATTTTCTTGTTAGCGCATTAAATTGTTTGATGTTACAATTAGGTCTTTTGATGTAATTTTTCAAACTCTTCCTACCATATACCTATTATTTTATAGAACCTAAAATACATTTGGTTTTTCTTACATGGTTATTACTTCTTGCCAACAATAGAAAATAGGTAGAGATGCAAAGTTTTTTGCATAATAACTTACAAGTATAGCTAATAACCTGGTTTGAAAAAATGAAAGTCCAGATGCTCTGAATGCACTGCACTGCACTGAGTGTGAAAAGAGATTTGAAACGAGGTTTTTAACCAATAAAGTACATATATAAAGTGGGAACCAAGCAATGAAAATCCACAAGTTATTGTGTGATAAAAAAGTTTTTCTATCTGATTTATGTCTATTGGTAAAAATAATTTCTTCATGTCAATTCAGAAGCGGAGTGTTGTTTTTTAATTTTGTTAGCTAAAAACAGCTTTCCATTTGAAAAGCAATGAGTCGATTCACCAAGAATTTGTGACTCGGATGTAACACACTGTATGAACACATAGGCTAGGATTGTGAAACAATAGCAACAGGGAATTTAAACTTTTTCCTATTAATCTTATAGAATTTACCGAAAGAGCCATTTTTCAATACTTTCCTGTTCAAGACTCATCTGTGAATAAGTCAAAAACTATGTGGTGTTGTCCATCAACTAACCAATTTTGGCTACAAAGCAATTGCGATAAATTTGTATAAATTTTTCCATTTTCAACTTTCCCAAACGATCATCAAAGAAAATCTTTTTTGTTTATTTTTTCTTGAAGCAGAATGGCACCACTCAGGAACAAAAAGACTTTAGTCAAGTTTGAGCTTTAAAGTTTTATATTTTATTGATAACACAAGCATTTTGTTATTACAAGCTGATATATTACTAACAGCTATTGATACTAACAGTCGGTGTGGTTTGGTTGTCTGGGGGTAAAGTTAAGAGGGTGAAGGTTTGATAACAACATGAGTTATTTCTGTCTTGTTCAGTCAATTATTTGCCAATACATGTTTTTCAATAAACAAACTTAATCTTGGTAGAACTCCCTTATTCAGATTTGCTGGCTACGGCCTCATTTCCGGAAAGAAATCTTTTTTTAGCTTCCCTCTTTTTTCGAGAAAACTAACATCGCAACTCCTAGTTATCGCTTTTATTGCTGATTTTAACTAGCTTCAAATTGTATGTTACCACTTACTAGAAGAATGACCCAGAGTTGCCCAGTTACATACAGATAATAATGAAGAAATACTATATTGTGTGCAGACAATAGTTGTTGGTGGTCACAGTAATAACGGGTTACCATACGTTCGTAAAAGAATCTGCTAAAATAAATTCATTTTTAAGCTAGCTGAACTCAATTATTATAACTGTACTAAGTAACACAACAATTAAATTGCTGAATTTCATTAAAAGACCCCAAGCAATCAAGTGAAGAGATTTGGAGACACTGCAAGTGCTCCTGCCAACAAATACACCCACTTTTAAAAATTGAAACAGCCACCACAACTTAATTATTTGTCTGATATATTGCCCGGTCCTTAAATTTTCAGCCAAAAATCAAAGTTATGGTTAGTTAGAACTATTTCAAACTACTTATTGTAGAATTTGTGACAGCTCTGGTCACGGTCATTACCACTATTAAATCAGAATGTTCCGTCACGTACTAAAAACAGTACAACATATTGTCTGACACTCCTGTTACGTCCATACATCAGGGCTATCCAAGAACTCTGTCTAATTGTGCTATATCTTGTACTAGTTTCGTTACTTGTCAAGCATTTGTGTACAAACACACTACTAAACAATGCAATGACATAGACGTATCTGTGAGTGACTTCCTGTCTGCAGCGGGAGACAACTCTACAATGGAGGCATACTTACCTTATGTTGATCCTTTGGTAGCACAGGGTGAGAGTTCAGAAGGCAGGATGAACAAGACGAAGCATTATTTTTTTTGTACAATGATTGTTCAATTGGCTGGCTTAATGTCTCGGCTTTTGATGCCTTTTCCATGGCTATCTTGTATAGTGACTGCAGTCTAGCCTGTTGCATCAATATAATGATGCTGGCCCACTCTAATTTTGGACCCGTCCCCCCCCCCCCCCCCTCTCCCATAGTTTGTTTTGTTTTCCACTCTGCTCTATTACTCACTTTTTGCTTTGCTTTCTTCCTCCTTTTCCAATATTGTTCCACTCAATCATCTACAACTATTACATCTACCCCTCCTCCTCTTCTCCCCCTCTCTCTTCCCTCTCTCTCTCCCTCTCTCTCCCCTTCTCTCTTCCCCTTCTCTCTTCCCCTCTCCCTCCCCATCTCTCGCCCCTTCTCTCTCCCCCTCTCTCTCTCCCTCTCTCTCCCCCTCTCCCCCTCTCCCTCCCCATCTCTCACACCTTCTCTCTCCCCCTCTCTCCCCTCTCTCTCTCCTCCTCTCGCTCACCCTCTCTCTCACCCTCTCTCTCCCCCTTTCTCTCCATTTCTCTCCCCTTCTCTCTCCCCCTCTCTCTCTCCCTCTCTCTCCCCCCCCCCCCCTCTCTCTCTCCCCCCCCCCCCTCTCCCCCTTCCTCCCTCTCCCCCTCTCTCCCTTTCTCCCTCTCCCCCCTCTCTCCCTCTCTCCCTCTCTACCTCTCTCCCTCACTTCCTCTCTCCCTCTCTGCCTCTCTGCCTCTCTGCCTCTCTCCCTCTCTCCCTCTCTCCCTCTCTCCCTCTCTCCCTCTCTCCCCCTCTCCCTCTCTCCCTCTCTCCCTCTCTCCCTCTCTCCCTCTCTCCCTCTCTCCCTCTCTCCCTCTCTCCCTCTCTTCTCCCTCTCTCCCTCTCTCCCTCTCTCCCTCCCTCCCCCTCTCTCTCTCTATCCCTCCCTCGCTCTCTCCCTTTCTCTCTCTCTCCCTCTCTCACTCCCTCTCTCTCTCCCCCCTCTTTTTCCCACCCCCTTTTCTCCCGTCTTTCTTCTCCCCTTTCCTTCCCTCTCTCTCTTCCCTCCTCTCACCCTTTCCCTCTCTCCTCTTCTCCTTCTTATCTCCTCTCCCTCCCTCTCTCTCCCAGACAGGCCGACAGGCAAACAAGTGCTTTTCACACTTATAGATATATGAAAAAAATTTTGGCTAAACACTAAATCAAATTGTAATGAGTAAATTGATCAATTCTTAAAACTTTAAATTGATGGCTTAATCATTTGATATAAACAATTGAAACCAGCCAGCCATTTTCTACGGTTTTAAGGAAAACCTGCTCAGTTGATCAACACATTTGCTATCAGCACAGCAGCCGGCAAGGTAGTTATTGGTATTTACATATCCACCAGTGGCACTGAATCTATTGCTCATTCTGGTGTTAAAAAACCAGCAAGTGGTGGAGGGTAAATCTGCAAGATACATTTTGTATCTGGATTGTTAGATTGCTTAACAGGGGTTAGTTATTTGGCATAAACTCTCCAAGTTCAACAGTTTCTTCAGAACTTCTGCGTATTATTTGGCTGACTTATAATGTTAATGATTTAGAACTTTTGTTGACAGTTGGTAGTTCTGGTAGTTTATGACTGTTTGGAACATATCAGATTTTTTTATACTCTATAAATGATCTAAAAACTACAGTAATTTTATACTTCAGCTAAAGGGACTGGGGACCAGTGAGCAAGAAACGCCTACATAACAGTAGCTGAAGATGTAACAGATATATTCTACAATACAGGAAGTGAAAGTAATCTCCGTGGATACTATGATGGAATATTAAATAGATATTATATATTAGTTAGATGTCAACCAATCATCAGAGGACAAATTGTACAGATACAGTTTATCACTTTTGACTATTTAAACCTGTATGAGGTAGAGGTACATGCTGTAATGTAAACACTTTTGTACAGGAATAGTAACACCAAACTGATTACTTCTGAGGAATAAATACCAAAGGATGAGAACCAAGTGGCTTTTTTAGATCGGGATTGTGTTGTATCATGGTTTAGATAGGGATTGTGTTGTATCATGGTTATTGTCCATGTCTTAAGCAGCTCAAAAATAATCAAATATTTGCCATTTTGGTTTTTACAAAATGGTGTTGTAAAAATGCTAGTTTATCAAGAAAACCCAAGATATTACAGCTATATGTTTTTACATATTTATGTTATGAGCAATTCTTACACACCTGTGTCTCCCCGGAGCTATACCAGTGCTAGTGGTATGCTCACCGTGGTGGTCAGATGAGAAAATCTGGTGTGTGGCCTGGCCTTTACTCCTCTGTTTTGTAATACAGGTAGAAACGGATTAAATAGTCGTATCTGTGTGTTGGCAAGCTTTAAGACAAAACACACAACAAATACGCCTTCCATTGAATATTTAATCATTGATACTGATGACAGACAAACAACAATCGATTCTTAAAAAGGTGACGCGTTAGCCTAGTTTAATCATTTCAGGTACAGAGAGCCTGAGAGACAGAAATAAGGTTATAACTCTTGCGTAGTAGATTGTTAACCTAATACAACAACTGATTGAGCAAAAAAACTGTAGGCATGGCAGTGATGAGAACTTTTTTGACATGTAAGTATCTCATATTTTTATAAATTTCACAAGCTACAGCACATATTTGATTTCTCTTGTTTTTTTTTCAAAATACATGCAGTTATAAACTATCAGAAACTTGGTGTAAAATCTAATATTTTCTACCCTCATAGGCGATAAACAAAGACTTGAGTGACCAGTAATACTAAAAAATTCCATCTCTATTTCTGAACTAATAGAAAAAGCTTTTTGCTAGTGTTGTCTTTGTGTGTGACCAGTTTCACAATAAAATGATCAGTTATAGGTGAGAAAGATTGGATATTAAATCTTTAAGAACTGCATCTGCTTTAACTTGTTATAAGTTAAAGCAATACTGTAACGTTATTGTTGCTTTTGCTACATCTACACATGTGTCAGGTTCAGTTAATGAGTTTGTATAATATCATTTGTATTGTATTGTGTATTCATCAGCTAGTATCACGGCTACAAAGCACTCCGATTCTCTCCTTAATAATGCTAAACTAATTACAAAAAATATACCATTAATTGCCGGAGAATTTTTAAAGGATGTTCTAGGCAATTAAGATGACTAAGTAATTTTTTATAAACTCAATTTTTTTCAAGTGACTGGACTGTGTGGTATAAGTTGACTTATAAACTACATTATAATTATATTTACAATTTTAAAAATCGTTTTAGCCACGTAATAAAACTACTGGACCATAATATAAAACTTCATATGTCTGTGCATAAACTCATCTGTGTTGTTGGTTTTAATGGATTGAAATATTAGGGCACGAGTAAATTGTTTGTAACCATAGTAACATTGATTTACAAAAAATAAACAGTATGAACATTACAATTATTGACCCAAACAGAAGATGCAAACAAAATTATCAATGTTATTACATAAATGATAAATAATAGATGTCGTTATATATTCAATTATTGACATAGCTTCTAAGATTACGATACCACCTTTTTCGTACGAAAAGAAATTATTTTTCTGTAAGTTAATATCAGAAATGACTCAGCACAATAGCATTGGTACAAAATAAGGTCTAGAATTCTAGTGCGCTGCTTTTGCTCAAAATTTAGTATGGCATAGACTATAGAGGAGGGCAGTTGTTACAGCTGGTTGCGGTAGACTATAGAGAAGGGCAGTTGTTACAGTTGGTTGCAGTAGACTATAGAGGAGGGCAGTTGTTACAGTTGGTTGCAGTAGACTATAGAGGAGGGCAGTTGTTACAGCCGGTTGCAGTAGACTATAGAGGAGGGCAGTTGTTACAGTTGGTTGCAGTAAACTATAGAGGAGGGCAGTTGTTACAGTTGGTTGCAGTAGACTATAGAGGAGGGCAGTTGTTACAGCTGGTTGCAGTAGACTATAGAGGAGGCAGTTGTTACAGTTGGTTGCAGTAGACTATAGAGGAGGGCAGTTGTTACAGTTGGTTGCAGTAGACTATAGAGGGCAGTTGTTACAGTTGGTTGCAGTAGACTATAGAGGAGGGCAGTTGTTACAGCTGGTTGCAGTAGACTATAGAGGAGGCAGTTGTTACAGCTGGTTGCAGTAGACTATAGAGAAGGGCAGTTGTTACAGTTGGTTGCAGTAGACTATAGAGGAGGCAGTTGTTACAGCTGGTTGCAGTAGACTATAGAGAAGGCAGTTGTTACAGTTGGTTGCAGTAGACTATAGAGGAGGGCAGTTGTTACAGTTGGTTGCAGTAGACTATAAAGGAGGGCAGTTGTTACAGCTGGTTGCAGTAGACTATAGAGAAGGGCAGTTGTTACAGTTGGTTGCAGTAGACTATAGAGGAGGGCAGTTGTTACAGCTGGTTGCAGTAGACTATAGAGGAGGGCAGTTGTTACAGTTGGTTGCAGTAGACTATAGAGGAGGGCAGTTGTTACAGTTGGTTGCAGTAGACTATAGAGGAGGGCAGTTGTTACAGTTGGTTGCAGTAGACTATAGAGGAGGGCAGTTGTTACAGCTGGTTGCAGTAGACTATAGAGAAGGGCAGTTGTTACAGCTGGTTGCAGTAGACTATAGAGGAGGGCAGTTGTTACAGTTGGTTGCAGTAGGCTATAGAGAAGGGCAGTTGTTACAGCTGGTTGCAGTAGACTATAGAGAAGGGCAGTTGTTACAGTTGGTTGCAGTAGACTATAGAGGAGGGCAGTTGTTACAGCTGGTTGCAGTAGACTATAGAGGAGGGCAGTTGTTACAGTTGGTTGCAGTAGACTATAGAGGAGGGCAGTTGTTACAGCTGGTTGCAGTAGACTATAGAGGAGGGCAGTTGTTACAGTTGGTTGCAGTAGACTATAGAGGAGGGCAGTTGTTACAGCTGGTTGCAGTAGACTATAGAGAAGGGCAGTTGTTACAGTTGGTTGCAGTAGACTATAGAGAAGGGCAGTTGTTACAGCTGGTTGCAGTAGACTATAGAGGAGGGCAGTCATTACAGCCGGTTGCAGTAGACTATAGAGAAGGGCAGTTGTTACAGTTGGTTGCAGTAGACTATAGAGAAGGGCAGTTGTTACAGCTGGTTGCAGTAGACTATAGAGGAGGGCAGTTGTTACAGTTGGTTGCAGTAGACTATAGAGAAGGGCAGTTGTTACAGTTGGTTGCAGTAGACTATAGAGGAGGGCAGTCGTTACAGTTGGTTGCAGTAGACTATAGAGAAGGGCAGTTGTTACAGTTGGTTGCAGTAGACTATAGAGAAGGGCAGTTGTTACAGCTGGTTGCAGTAGACTATAGAGGAGGGCAGTCATTACAGCCGGTTGCAGTAGACTATAGAGGAGGGCAGTTGTTACAGTTGGTTGCAGTAGACTATAGAGGAGGGCAGTTGTTACAGTTGGTTGCAGTAGACTATAGAGGAGGGCAGTTGTTACAGCTGGTTGCAGTAGACTATAGAGGAGGGCAGTTGTTACAGCTGGTTGCAGTAGACTATAGAGAAGGGCAGTTGTTACAGCTGGTTGCAGTAGACTATAGAGGGCAGTTGTTACAGCTGGTTGCAGTAGACTATAGAGGAGGGCAGTCATTACAGCCGGTTGCAGTAGACTATAGAGGAGGGCAGTTGTTACAGTTGGTTGCAGTAGACTATAGAGGAGGGCAGTTGTTACAGCCGGTTGCAGTAGACTATAGAGAAGGGCAGTTGTTACAGTTGGTTGCAGTAGACTATAGAGGAGGGCAGTTGTTACAGTTGGTTGCAGTAGACTATAGAGGAGGGCAGTTGTTACAGTTGGTTGCAGTAGACTATAGAGGAGGGCAGTTGTTACAGTTGGTTGCAGTAGACTATAGAGGAGGGCAGTTGTTACAGTTGGTTGCAGTAGACTATAGAGGAGGGCAGTTGTTACAGCTGGTTGCAGTAGACTATAGAGAAGGGCAGTTGTTACAGCTGGTTGCAGTAGACTATAGAGGAGGGCAGTTGTTACAGCTGGTTGCAGTAGACTATAGAGGAGGGCAGTTGTTACAGTTGGTTGCAGTAGACTATAGAGGAGGGCAGTTGTTACAGCTGGTTGCAGTAGACTATAGAGGAGGGCAGTTGTTACAGCTGGTTGCAGTAGACTATAGAGGAGGGCAGTCATTACAGTTGGTTGCAGTAGACTATAGAGGAGGCAGTTGTTACAGCTGGTTGCAGTAGACTATAGAGGAGGCAGTTGTTACAGCTGGTTGCAGTAGACTATAGAGGAGGGCAGTCATTACAGTTGGTTGCAGTAGACTATAGAGAAGGGCAGTTGTTACAGTTGGTTGCAGTAGACTATAGAGAAGGGCAGTTGTTACAGTTGGTTGCAGTAGACTATAGAGAAGGGCAGTTGTTACAGTTGGTTGCAGTAGACTATAGAGGAGGGCAGTTGTTACAGCTGGTTGCAGTAGACTATAGAGGAGGGCAGTTGTTACAGCTGGTTGCAGTAGACTATAGAGGAGGGCAGTCATTACAGTTGGTTGCAGTAGACTATAGAGGAGGGCAGTTGTTACAGCCGGTTGCAGTAGACTATAGAGAAGGGCAGTTGTTACAGTTGGTTGCAGTAGACTATAGAGGAGGGCAGTTGTTACAGCTGGTTGCAGTAGACTATAGAGGAGGGCAGTTGTTACAGTTGGTTGCAGTAGACTATAGAGAAGGGCAGTTGTTACAGTTGGTTGCAGTAGACTATAGAGAAGGGCAGTTGTTACAGCTGGTTGCAGTAGACTATAGAGGAGGGCAGTTGTTACAGCTGGTTGCAGTAGACTATAGAGGAGGGCAGTTGTTACAGCTGGTTGCAGTAGACTATAGAGGAGGGCAGTTGTTACAGTTGGTTGCAGTAGACTATAGAGGAGGGCAGTTGTTACAGCTGGTTGCAGTAGACTATAGAGGAGGGCAGTTGTTACAGCTGGTTGCAGTAGACTATAGAGGAGGGCAGTTGTTACAGCTGGTTGCAGTAGACTATAGAGGAGGGCAGTTGTTACAGTTGGTTGCAGTAGACTATAGAGGAGGGCAGTTGTTACAGTTGGTTGCAGTAGACTATAGAGGAGGGCAGTTGTTACAGTTGGTTGCAGTAGACTATAGAGGAGGGCAGTTGTTACAGCTGGTTGCAGTAGACTATAGAGAAGGGCAGTTGTTACAGCTGGTTGCAGTAGACTATAGAGGAGGGCAGTTGTTACAGTTGGTTGCAGTAGACTATAGAGGAGGGCAGTTGTTACAGCTGGTTGCAGTAGACTATAGAGGAGGGCAGTTGTTACAGCTGGTTGCAGTAGACTATAGAGGAGGGCAGTTGTTACAGCTGGTTGCAGTAGACTATAGAGGAGGGCAGTTGTTACAGCTGGTTGCAGTAGACTATAGAGAAGGGCAGTTGTTACAGTTGGTTGCGGTAGACTATAGAGGAGGCAGTTGTTACAGCTGGTTGCAGTAGACTATAGAGGAGGGCAGTTGTTACAGCTGGTTGCAGTAGACTATAGAGGAGGGCAGTCACTACAGTTGGTTGCAGTAGACTATAGAGGAGGGCAGTTGTTACAGTTGGTTGCAGTAGACTATAGAGGAGGGCAGTTGTTACAGTTGGTTGCAGTAGACTATAGAGGAGGGCAGTTGTTACAGCTGGTTGCAGTAGACTATAGAGGAGGGCAGTTGTTACAGTTGGTTGCAGTAGACTATAGAGGAGGGCAGTTGTTACAGCTGGTTGCAGTAGACTATAGAGGAGGGCAGTTGTTACAGCTGGTTGCAGTAGACTATAGAGGAGGGCAGTTGTTACAGCTAGTTGCAGTAGACTATAGAGGAGGGCAGTTGTTACAGTTGGTTGCAGTAGACTATAGAGGAGGGCAGTTGTTACAGTTGGTTGCAGTAGACTATAGAGGAGGCAGTTGTTACAGCTGGTTGCAGTAGACTATAGAGGAGGGCAGTCATTACAGTTGGTTGCAGTAGGCTATAGAGAAGGGCAGTTGTTACAGTTGGTTGCAGTAGACTATAGAGGAGGGCAGTTGTTACAGTTGGTTGCAGTAGACTATAGAGGAGGGCAGTTGTTACAGTTGGTTGCAGTAGACTATAGAGGAGGGCAGTTGTTACAGCTGGTTGCAGTAGACTATAGAGGAGGGCAGTTGTTACAGCTGGTTGCAGTAGACTATAGAGGAGGGCAGTTGTTACAGTTGGTTGCAGTAGACTATAGAGAAGGGCAGTTGTTACAGCTGGTTGCAGTAGACTATAGAGAAGGGCAGTTGTTACAGTTGGTTGCAGTAGACTATAGAGGAGGGCAGTTGTTACAGTTGGTTGCAGTAGACTATAGAGGAGGGCAGTCATTACAGCCGGTTGCAGTAGACTATAGAGGAGGGCAGTTGTTACAGTTGGTTGCAGTAGACTATAGAGGAGGGCAGTTGTTACAGCTGGTTGCAGTAGACTATAGAGGAGGGCAGTTGTTACAGCTGGTTGCAGTAGACTATAGAGGAGGGCAGTTGTTACAGTTGGTTGCAGTAGACTATAGAGGAGGCAGTTGTTACAGCTGGTTGCAGTAGACTATAGAGAAGGCAGTTGTTACAGCTGGTTGCAGTAGACTATAGAGAAGGGCAGTTGTTACAGTTGGTTGCAGGTGTTAATTGGTGTAGTATTGGACATCGTTTCCCAGGCTCAGAGGAAAGTATAAAGGGGATGTAGAGAGATATTCCAAAGAAAGCATTACAATGTGTCACCATAGAATTATAATTTGTTGTAGCAATCTCTGTGACAGTTCTTGTCACTCTCACTGTTGGTGTTAGACCAGAATGTTCCATCACATACCAGAAACAGTACAACATACTGTCTAACACTGCTGTTACCTCCATACATGAAGATTACAGCCAATCACAATGCGCTTTAGCTTGTACTAGTTTGGTTACTTGCCAAGCGTTTGTGTACAACCAAACTACTAAACACTGCAGTGCTATAGATGTATCTGTGAGTGGCTTCCTGTCTACAGGGGGAGATGATTCTACAATGGAGGCATATTTACCTTATGTTGATCCTCTGGTTTCCCAAGGTGGGGGTTTTGATTGATTATGATCAAAGACAGAGTAGTTTTTCTACTCATGTGACTTGTTTGTGCTTTTATTTTTTTTTACAGTTGTGACATGTAACATATACACATTCTAGCTTTTCCCAATATGGCTATGGAGAATTAGAGTTTGGTCAGTCAGGAATATATTTTATGTTAGTAGTACTAAGATGTGTATCAAATGTTAGTTTCATAAAGTAGTAAAATGGCAGCTTTGCTATCTACTGGAGAAAAGAAAACAATCATCTAACATTTTCCGTTTACAGCAATTCCAGCTGAGAGTACCAGCTCATATATAACAGATCAAGCTACAGCAGTCAGAGCAGAAGTCGGAATGTTCTTCACTACAACAGCCGTTACTAAAGATTATAATGAATTCGTGTAAAACTCTTATTGAATGAAGTTACAGTTAGCTTAAACCCAATGAAATCGTAAACAATCAAATAAACTTCAAACAATATAGTTGTGAGATGTTTTGAGAACTGTTAGTTATATATTTGAGTTATGTAAGGAGAGAGCAATGTGTTTTTGTTCTGTATTTTTATCAGAAAATGCGATATTTGGGCTTTTTTACAGAGAGCCGAAGTTACTTTTTGCTTTTTTTGATGTTGTTGTCAAGAAGAATATTGCTAATAAATGCTTTAACATGATCTGAGACTAAAATAATGTACTTGAAGCATACATCATGGATACTGTAAAAAACTTAATGGTATATCCAAGTAAAGGTGGGAGGGGCAATTATTGATATGCAAACCTCCCAGTTGAGGGCAGATTGAAAAAGATAAAACGATATGCTTAAAATACATGAGTTAGGACAACGATGGTTGAAACAAACTAATGAAATATGTCATTTGCTATTACAGGGTCTCAACTATCTTTGCTTTAACTCATGTGTTTCAATCAATTAACAGCTTGGGTACATCGAATAAGTACTCTTGGCAACAGCTGTCAATGCTTGCCTAGAGAAACATGTATATATGTATACAACATCATGGAAAGTTATACAAAGATTTATACATGTATGTAGATACATATATACAGAGAAACAGGTACTTACAGGCAAGTAGGTGCTCAAAATCAGAGACGCCGAAGTACAGTGACACATGGATGCATAGATACATAGATACAAATACATTTAGAAGCATAGACAAACAGTAACATATAATATTAACACAAGTGAAAATAACAATTATTACTTCTACAGTGGCTCTTGGCAAGGTAAAGAAGAAAACATTCATGTAGTTCATTAAACTTGTTATTATTACTGAATATCAAAAAGTCAACTCAATGTACTTCATACTTTTAAACTGAATGCATGCTGTCGGATTACTATGTCAACTCTAGTAAAACTAGCAGTGATTGATAATTGTGTAAATCATTTTAAATCATTTTCTTATTATCAGTAGTTGTTACTTAGTTTTTTTAATGACCGCAACAGCTTATATAGTTTTATGGTGCTATGTAACATATCAAAAAGTAAGGGCAGAATTTGTCAATGAATATTTCTCGTTTTATTGTATTGCAAGCAATTGGTTGATTTGACCAAATGAGTATTACTCAACAGATTTAGCTGGTATTTGTAAACTAGTGAAAATCGCCCAGTCTTAAACATGGCTGTAACTTAATGATCATGAGTGTTCTACAATCCACTTATGGTTACACGCCCTATTTTACAGTGCTTTCGAAATACTATTCTATTCCGTTACCTAAAAGTGCGCATATGAAAGCTTGTCATGTAACTTCTTTTGTGTGCCTGAGTTGTAGACGCAGTGAGGTCATTAAAAGTTTAATAAAAAGTTTAAATTATTGATCCTAGCCTTGAATAAGAGTTAAAGCTGTTAAGCAAGAGGAGCTGACCTGGGGCTTGGTAGTAGATTATAAACAGTAACAAAGGTTTGCAAGGTCAAAATAGATCTTCGATAAAGTAACACAGTCAAGAAAGTTGAGCCATTTGGTGAGCATATTTGTGACTAGCAGAGTCGATCTCTAATTTTCATGACAAAGCTCTCCAGATTACAACGTCGTGTTGAGACATAAATAAAGCGACTGTGAGAGGATGACCTTGACCTGATACGAGACGCATAAAAAGGAGACCACAAGGCAGGCGTAGTATGCACATGAAGCCAGCAAACCATGCCACACCAAATGCAAGATATCTGTACATATCAGGTAACAACTAGTATATTGATTACAGGAAAACCAAACCCTTGTGACACTGTCCACAAATGTCTGCAAAGAAAATTACTTGAATCAATTATTTATCAGCTTTTTGGCTTTGCATTGTATAGTTGATAATACAAATGTTTGTATATTGAAGAAAATATGTTTACAGAGCAATGAAATGACTGCAAGCAAGTGGAGCCTCACGTAAAGAATAATTTGCTTAATTTAGTTCTTGTATTATTTATTTTCTTAGCAAACATAACTTATTGTTAACAAAAATGGCGGCTCAACTCTGGCATTACATCTCCACCCAGCTGTTAGTATAAGGCATGGTGAGGATACAAAAGGACTTTTGCATCAAGTACATGTGTACATCAGCCAAATGTTTCCCCAACCACTATGACCCATAACTCCTTTTTTATGGACATTTTGAGGGATTTTGATAAGTCCCTTAGCCTGAGATACAATTTACTGAGGTGGGAGGTACTGCGCTAGTAGAGTGAGCAGTCTAGTCAACTCCTTCGAGTAGTACGAAACAGTTATTGTAACTGGAGGCTTTCTCTGTTGATTCTAAATGCTCAGTTACCAGTACTATATCTACTTTGAGTCTTCTGTAACTCTGATCTCCACTAGAGTCTTTCCTAACTCCTTTTTACTTCAGAATCCCTGCTGACTCTGTCCTCTTCAGAGTCTCTGCTGACTCTGTGCACTTCGGAGTTGCCGCTGACTGTTCTTTCACACTCAGCCCCTTCAAACCCCTAACAACATAAGAATTGCCATTGTCAAAACAAATAAATCAGATTTTTTTACGGTGTCTATATATACTAATATAATAAATAATATATACTAATATCAATTATACATACAGCGCATGTTCTCCATTCAAAAGTAAAAAATAGACTGAAGGCAAAAAATGTTTATTACAAAATATAAAATCTGTATGTAATTCAAATCGTCTAATCATTTCTGAAGTCTAATAAGTTTTCATTTTTTATTTTTTAAAATCCAATGTCTAAACCAAGTTTAAAAATTTAAAGGAGGAAGACAATTCTAGCCTTGATTTTTTTATCAATGTAGATTACCTTTCCAGGGGACTGCAATGTAGCCGTGTTACCAGAGAGATTGTCTCTTTACAGAGAGGGTAAATGAGGGCTCTTGGGAATAACCTGAGGGCTGGGGGTGGGAGGGGCTGGGTTGCAAAAGTGGGGAGGGGGGGGGTGCCAAGGCTTACAACTTTGTATGTCAATCAACTATGTAGGGTTTGCAAAAAGCGCTACAGGGTGGGGAGGAGTTATTTTAGGTAAGAATAGTGATCAGATAAGGAGAGTGTGTGGGAGAGAGGAGGGGGTGAGTGTATGGGAGAGAGGAGGGGGTGAGGACAGGAAAAAATAAAGTCGTGAATCACACAAGGGAACAAGGGTGGATGCAAGGGAATACCGAAAAGTTAATATTGTCTAGCAAAGCATTCTACCACAATATATAACAACAGCTCCTAAGCGCAACTATTAATGAAATCTTGGAGTTATCAGCTTTTCACAATATGAGTAGAACTCAGAGTGATGTTTTCTGAATTTTTAGCAAACTATAAAACTTACATTATCAAACTATCTATCAATTTGTTTCAATTAAATTTTTACTTTTTGTTACCAATTTAGCGAAAGAAATTTTGCAACTATGAATACATATTTGTCTATTGCAAGGTGCCATAACTTTTTCTTTGCATATAACTGGTGGGTAATGTTATTTTCATGTTTATACCACATGGAAGGCAGGCTTGAGTATCTCCCAGTAGTACATTGCTGTATAAGTCAGTATTGTAAGGATTTGATTTGTTATTTGACGTTTTATTGATTCAGTAATATCTTGCTAGATCAATCCTTTGATTGATAGGGTGCTGGCTATAAATTAGTTAAACCTTCAACATTACCCAAAAGTTAATACCTATTTGCACTATTTTGTGATGCTGAGCACTTTACTTGCCTAAATTGACCTAAAACTTGTGAGACATTGCATAATAATAATTATGATCTTGTCGAATCCATTATTTCACAGCAATAAAGAGCCATGTAATAAAACAATTTAAAAGTGCAGAGAAAGCTTGTTGTGGCTATACACCAGTTTCAACCTTCAATGCCCAGAAAGCCCATTGTCATAGTTATTGACATACTCATCAGTAAAAATTGTTTTTTCATAATAATTATTGACTTTGGGATGTTGGCGAGTTGTGCTTGCTGTTGTTTTTTAACAGATGATAGTTTTAATAAAAACTTGAGTTTATATGTTTCAAAGTTGCATATATAAACACTATCAGTTAATTTTTACGCAACAAGCAAAAATAATACATTTATGTAAATTTTTTTTCAAAATGTCACACCTATTAGTCATTTATTGCTGTTGGTTATTGAATGTTTAATAGCATTAATGAGCAATTCAACATCTTTTTTTAATAATTCATCATTATTTCGGTAAAAATTGATACATTGTTTGAGCAAAATGCGGCAAAATTCTATTGCTGAAATCAGCACCAAGAACAAATGGTCAAGCACCTTACATGTCTATTGAGCCACCTCAAAACATGAAATTATTATCTAAGATTAGCTCAAATGCTAAATTTGTCTGACAAGTAAAATAAAATATCACATCTTTTTGACTAAATTTCATTTCGATTTTAATTTTGTTCCTTTTTTAACATTTGAGCAGCGTTTACATCCTCTATTGGCTTTCGAAACTAAAAAACAAATCTGAATTACTTACTTTACATTTACACAATCACTCTATCCATCTCCTCAAACTTGGTGATGATGGCTTGAAGCTACCAGTATAATATGACCATTCAACATGACAGGTATGGGAGCCAGATGTTAACTTTGGAGTTGTCTACACTTGTGTTCTTCACCGCATAGAAAAGACAACTGCTTATCTGGAAACCACCCGTAGTTGGCGAGTTCCTGTCACGTGCTTGCAAGAGAAATCGTATCCTTTAAACTTTCCCGCACTAATTATTTTCCTTTAAGTAAATCGTACTTTTGTAGATAATTGTGTGTTAAAAGCCGGTCATTAAACTTTTTTCCCTGAAGCCGGATATGTGACTATGCCCTTGACCTGTGTCACATGATCATTGATCAGTTGGTTTGTCATTTGCAAGTTAGTTAGCTCACTGGTTCAGACCGACAGTTTACAAAAATAATAATTTCTCATCATGGCACTCAGCGACCAAGATGTTCAGAAGCAGGTAAGTAGATAGAATTTTTGCCTTCAATGTTAACTAGAAAATTTGATTAATATGGTGATTAGAAAGAAAGTTTTGAATTTTTTTTCTTCAGGTGACAACAATTAATAATAAATATATAAATTAAATAATAATAATTATTATTATTGTTGTAATAATTATTATTACTATTATTATTATTAAACTATTATTATAATAGTTTAATAATAATAAATAATAATAACAACAATTATTATTTTATAATTAATAATAATAATTATTATTGTTATTATTTATTTTAGTTAATTATTAATTAAATAATAGTAGTTGTTAGTTGATGATAATTATTAATTTTAGTATTACTTACTTACTATATATATATATATGTATATATATATGATTATTAATTAATTAAACTACAGGATAAATTGTTTTTTACTATATTATTATAATTGTAATATTATTTATTATAATTATATTTAATATTATTATTTTTATTTGTTTATTTATTATTTTTTTCTGTGGTTTTATTAATAATAATAATGACTATAATAATAATGTAACTAATAATAACCCCTGAAGATTTGTCTTCTTTGATTTAGTAATTGCTGCCACCACTACCCTATTTTTGATTATTTATTATTGTTGTCGATTATTGTGGTGCATTACTTCATTTGTTTTGTACTATGATATACGCACTACATAAATGGTTGAATAATAATGTAATGATAATAATAAACTTTTTAGGATTTTAATAAACTTTTGACACACAACTTTCTTCTATGTTGATACATAAAAAATCATCATCATTTGAAAGAAAAATGTTTGTGCGTTGTAATACGTGAACCAGTTGATTAGTTGCGTGATGTTGTTTATGTGTAGCAGGAAGTATTTACCTATGACATAGGCACTGGAATTGTAGTATATGCTACACCAAATTTATATCTTTGTTTTAGATCAAGCACATGATTGCTTTTATAGACCAAGAGGCCAGCGAGAAAGTTGAAGAAATTGAAGCCAAGGTTTGGAGTTGTTTGTTATTATTTCTTGATAGTCAAGTCAAATTGCAGAATGTATTAATCAAATAGAACCAAATTGCTTTTTAAAAAGATTAATATGGTGGCTAACAACATTATTCTTTAAATAGTACAAACTACTTGCAAAGCGTCTTTTCATATCGAAAATAATTATGAGGATGCAGTAACCAGGAACTGTATCACAGAGCAAGCTTATTGCTGTTAATACAAAAATATCGGCTTTGTTATTGACCGAAATTCACGCAAGAAAACTACATTTCTTGTCCAACAACTCTGCAAGGTTTTAAACTGTATAATTGTTTTGCAAAGATTCCCGACAGTGTTGTTTTTTAAATGATTTATGTGGTTAAGAAAAATACAAGCCATAAGTTAATTACAAACCGTTTTTTTTAATTTGAAATAGTCTGAACTATTTTAAAATTATCTGAACTATTTAAAAAGGTTCGTAAGGAGTACGGTTTTGAACCACACACGGTGGCCCTAATTTTCTTTATAAAATCTATGTTAAGTATCTAACATGGATGTGAAGATCAAACAGACATAGGCTAAATTATTTAACCATATAATCAGTTGTCGTATTTGGTCTCAAAAATAACTTTCTGAAAATACAAAAAATTGTGATCATGTTACTACTAATGATAAATTTGTGCGATAAAAACAATTGTTTGTTTATTTAGTTGAAGTTTTTTTAATTGGTGTTTAGTAAAAACTACTAGCTGGAGGCAAGCCAAAAATTTAGTATTTTTAAATCTCACCAGAAAATTGGAAAAATGTTTGACACAGTTTGCACATATTTGGACAGTTTTTTTATGTTGTTCAGTTTGAAATTGTTAAGATGCTTTAAATTTTAAAATGCAAAATAAAAGCTGCTCTGAGCCAACATAGGTTAGGATTTGGTGTTTGTTGGTAAAACAGCAGTTTGATGCTGTATGGCATGTTTTTACTACCCAGAGGCATTCAATAACTTTAGGAAACAGTTATATGGGTGTGACAGCTGTTGGCTTCACTTTGTTGTCTTTTCTTAACAACACTGCTCAACGCATTCGCATTAAAAATTTTATTTTTATTAAACATGTCAATCTTTTAAAATGGATCTAAGTACTAAAATTTATCGCAATTAAATATTATTTCCTTGAAATGTCAGCAATTCAGTTACAAAACACAAGCATTAAAAACTTTCCTCCATAAGTACATTTTTCTGCTAACGTTTTGCGATGTGTGTTAATACATTCTCAAAATGTTTGACAGCTATTGCTGTTACCTTTCATTTAGTTGATTTGGTGCAACAACTCAAATATTTATTAATGAACAGCTGCTATGATTGTTGTTAAACTCTTGTTATTGCGGGTTGATAGCGATAACTTTTTCTTATCAAATTTTGAAATATGAAGATTAATTTTGATAAGCTATATATATGCTCTGAGCTAACAGACAAAAATTAGATGTTAGATGGATTGTGCAAAGTTTTTTTTATTTTCGAAATGAATTATCAAAGTTTGAATCGCTTTCATTTTACATCGTCTCATATCTATTCTTGTCAAATATCATACAAGTAGTTCAGATTGAATTGTTGTTATGAACACGAATATCAACATTGGAAACGTAATATTTGCAACAAGCTTTATTTTTTCAAACAATTGTAGAAGTACGATTCGCTAATTTATGAACAATTTATAAATCTTAAAAACTTTGTTCATTAAATTTAGTGTTTAGTAATGAATCATCAAATGAAATCCAGCATGCAAATAGTCGCAGTTTAATTTATGTTACAGAAATCCTTGTTTGAACATCAATAGCTCTTCAAAGTCTGGTGTTCGTTACGGTATCAGTTTGTTGCATCTTTTTGTTTTTCGAGGCTATGTTTGTTATTATTGGGAGAAAAATAAAAGACATTAGTGGATTACGTTTATAGCCTCAGGTAACTGAATCATGGGCACAAACTGAGAAAAATCATTAAAACACTAACATCGACTTTGTTATGTATGATTGGGGGTGACTAGAAACCGAAATCTGTGTTTTCTCCAATAACTCTTGTTGGGGAGTTGTCTCCCCAATTTGTTGCTTTTGGAGTTATGCTCCCTTTGCTCACATTCATTCAATGCTTTTACCTATAGGCAGAAGAAGAGTTCAACATAGAGAAAGGCAGATTGGTTCAGCAGCAGAGAGTCAAAATCATGGAGTATTATGAAAGGAAAGAGAAGCAGGTGGAGCTAGCCAAAAAAATGTAAGTTTGTCTACTTTTTTGACGAATAATTTAGAAAAAAATATCAGTTTTCGTTAATTGTTCATTGTTTTTGTTGACAGCCAAAATTCTAACATGCTCAACGCCTCAAGATTGAAGGTGCTGAAGGCAAGAGAGGATCACATATCTGTAAGTTATTACTTTGTGTGACCGAATACTGACATATTTATTTTGTGCGCTCTATGTAAATAGGGTAGACAACTTTGAATTGGTTTATTTTAATGAAATTTGTCTGTCTTTACAGGTACTGCTTGATCTGGCCAAGGAGAGGATGGCTACAGTGACAAAGGACCAAACGAGATACAAGTCTATCTTAGAGGGACTCACTGCCCAGTGCTTGTGTCAGCTTAATGAGCCCCAGCTGGTCATCAAGTGTAGGAAAGCTGATGAAAATTTAGTAAAGGTACGGTTCGTGTCCTTCTTCACCCGTGTTCCACTTATTTTGCGCTATTTATCTCATTATTTCAGACTAAATGTAGAGGAGATAATTCCATTGTGTATTTTGTAGGAAGTCTTGCCATCAGCAGTTGCTTCCTACAAGAAACTCACTGGCAAATCTGTGGATGTTTCTTTTGATAGCGACAACTTTCTATCCAATGACTTGTGAGTACTGGAGATGTCACTAGTGCATTACAAATTTGAGCTCTTCATTCACCACTTGCCAATTTTTGTTTCAGTTCGTTTCAAAACACGTTCGATTTTTATAACAGTTGATGTTGTGGGGTATCCACTAGAAACTTACTCTACGTATTATAATCTTAGATAATTTTATTCCTGTTTTGGTGTTTATCTCTCTTTTTGTGCAAGTTTTAATAAGAGTTCAGTTGACACCGTTTTCAGTGGAGTCTGCGCACGTAAGAGTACCTACGTCAGAAGTCGGAAGCATTTTTGTCACCAAGTGACTAAACATGTGGAGTTGTTTCTTTAAAACCAGACAACTCGATCAAAATAATTATCAAAGCCATAATTATAACATAGGCTGTTTCCAGTAAAAATATTAACCAGGGCTGTGAAGCCTTCTAGGGCTGTGAAGCCTTCTAGGGCTGTAAAGGTATAATTTAATTCCCTGAAAGACTTTTTGGTATCAGCATTTTGAGATAAATAATTTAACTTGAGATTAAATTATATATCAATCTGTTTATTGACAAGTATTACTTCATTTCAATGAAACGAAATCATATTCTTCCATTAACGACGCAATCACCGCTAACACTGCCAATCGATGAAGTGGGAGAATGCAAATTTGATAAAATTTTCTTCGCTTCCGACCAACAAAATGTAGCGCTGAAGACTTGAAAAAATGCAAGCAAGATCTATTTCTAGGAGCAAACGGCATCGTAGACAGACCTTCACAATTTCCATTGTTTTCAATATCTGTCATCCAATCGTCTTACCTCTGGTTCCTATAGTCTGTGATATATTTTGTAGAACCGGGGGTGTAGAAATGTCTACCCCTAATGGTAAGATTAGAGTATCTAACACTCTGGAGAAACGCCTGCAGTCTATTAGTGAGCAGGTGAGAGCTTGTTACAGTATTTACTGGCTTCCGTAGAAAGCATCGACTTGGAAGCTTGATTATTTTGAGTTATAATACGTCAAATGGCGTCTATAAAAAAAAAACAGGTTTTGTTACAACTTATACCAATTGTGAGTGGTTCCAAATGAAACCTTAGCTTTCTTGTCAGTTGACTGGTTTTTCGCTCTCATGTCGCGTTAAAACAGTTTTGCATTGAAAACAATTTGGAATATTTCAATAGATGGAAGCTTTCTGTGTGGTCTCTACCCTACAACTGATTTGCATTCTAATGTTTAAGGCATTTGGTTATATTTTACCTGAATAATGTTACCCCGATCATCATCATTATTTGACTTTCTGACAAATATTTTAAATGGTTTTCTTTTCACATAAGTTTCCTGCAATACTTCAGTTTAATGACCCTTGAAACTATTGTTTTTATCTGATTTATGAAATGGTTGGTGCCTTTCTGTAGTCCAAAGTATTGCCTATATTACTGACATCATTTATCCATTTTTTGGCCAAAAATAATCTTTTATATAATTTACTTTAATCGGGATCATTCAGCCCTAATTTATGAAGTAATAGTTTGTGTCATTCCATATTGACATCAGATAACTGCTGCTGTATTGCGTTCATGCTAGCATGAGTCTGGCACGCCTACCTCTCTTAATGACTCATGTTAGACATGCTCACTTAACCCTAGTACAGGCTGAGTGTGTTACAAGTTTGAACTAGCACTTGATCTATACTTCTGTACATTCTGTTCTCAATGGTTCATTACCCATTCATCTGTATGGTTTATGTGTTGGAACCACTTTTCTGGATTTTTGGCACACGCTGTTTTTAGATATGGACAGAGGTTGGCAGTAGTAATATATGAGCAGATCTCCCTACCAAGTGTTTTTTTGTGGATTAGACCTTGGGGTTGAGACAATGGGTTACGGCGTTGGATGAATTCGCCGAGTTTATATTGTATTTTACTTGAGGGGTACTTGAGTGGCATTTGAATGGCATTTAAGTGGCATTTGAGTTTTGATTAGTTTTTTACTTAATTTGAACTTATATGGCATATAGATTTTGAATGTATGGCATTCAAGTTTTGATAACTTTTTTACATAACTCGAACTCATATGGTATCTTGAGAGAGAGGGGAGAGGAGAGAGGAGAGAGGAGAGAGGAGAGATGGGAGATGAGAGAGGAGAGAGAGAGAGGAGAGAGATTTTTTAGTTTTCTATACATTCATGTATATATGGTTAGTTATGTACATATTTATGGCTATATTTATATCTACATAGAGAGAGGAGATATATCTACATTGAACAAATATATTGATCAAAAATGAAAATTATATGATTATATACCTGATTACATAATAAGTAGGGAAAATCTTCTGGAGAGAGGGGAGAGGAGAGATGAGAGAGGAGAGAAGAGAGAGGAGAGAGAGGAGAGATTTTTTTTAGTTTTTTATACATTTATGTATATATGGATAATTATGTACATATTTATGGATATATTTACATTTACATCATTGAATAATATACATTTATTACATAATAAGTATATTAAATGCTATAAAATATGTTGGAAAATTACCAAATTAGACCTCTAGATAGTTAAAATCTACAGTATTTGGGAAATAACTGCAAGAGAGGAGAGAGGAGTATTTGGTAGAGGAGAGAGTATGTTGAGAGAGAGGAGAGATAAAAAGAGGAGAGAGGAGAGAGGAGATATATCTACATTGAATAAATACAGTGATTAAAAATGAAACAATATGTGAATATATACATTTATTGTGTAATAAGTAGCGAAAATCTCATACAATATAGCTAGAGTCAGTAAATATTAAATAATACAAACTTAGGAAGGAAGACTTCTGTTCTATGTACTTTTGATTCCATAATGAACTAAAATAAAAAGTTATGTATTAGTATAGAATGGTTAAACAGAAATTTAAAACAACTACAAACTCTTACTAAATAGTACTTTTTTATTAATTATTACCTTATCATCAAAAATTGACTGTTAATCGGATGTTTTTGTAGCTTTTCGTGTCTTACGTTGTTGAGTCCTTACCCTTCTAGCTTGTCTTTGAGCGGACTGTCGCTGCATGTTTCTTCTTTTTAGAGCAAGTTCTTTACGAGCACACTCGATAGAAATTGGTGTGTTTACCTGTTGTAGTTGATATTGTCGTTGTTGTAATACATAATGTAATCTCTGAATGTCTGACGTAACATCATTCCCTAAGAGCTTTAATGTTAGAAAAGATTCAGTTCGAAAACTATTTAGCTGCTCTATCAAGTCTTTCTGTATGAATTTACAATTGTTTGAGATAATTCGCACTCTCTCTTCAATTTTCTTATTGCATATGTTTTGTAGAAGTATCAAGTCCTCTTGAGTCAAAGATTTAGGCTGAGTTTCTGATTCTGTGTTGTTAACTATTTCCATTTTTTGTCATTGAATCTGAAAAAAAACAAAAAAAACAGATGATTAATTTTGTTCAGTTGTTTTAGTATAATAAATAATATATGAGTAAAAACTGTAATTTATTAAGTTTTTACCTTGATGCTCTTCTAATAGCTGTAGTAGATGTTGCTTCTCTGATAGCTGTTGTAGAACTGGATGCTTTCTGTGTGAAAACTATGACTCTTATATAGCTAAAGTTGTACTGATTAAACCCTATGAACACCATCTCGTGTCAATCTCTATGAATCAACATTTGTTCACGCGAAGGAAAGTCAATGCTTTCGCGGGAATAAATAAATAATTTTCACGCGAACACAAACCAATGCTTTCGCGGGAATAAATAAGCTATTTTCACGCGAATGGAAACCGTTGCTTTCGCGGGAATAAATAATTTATTTTCACGCGAATAGAAACCAATGCTTTCGCGGGAATAAAGAATTTATTTTCACGCGAATAGAAACCAATTCTTTCGCGGGAATAAATAATTTATTTTCACACGAATAGAAACCAATGCTTTCGCGGGAATAAATAAACTATTTTCACGCGAATGGAAACCGTTGCTTTCGCGGGAATAAATAATTTATTTTCACGCGAATAGAAACCAATGCTTTCGCGGGAATAAATGATTTTATTTCCCGCGGATGAAAGTCAATGTTGTCGCGGGAATAAATACTTTATTTTCACGCGAATGGAAACCGTTGCTTTCGCGTGAAAATAAAATATTTATTCCCGCGAAAGCAACGGTTTGTATTCGCGTGAAAATAAAGTATTTATTCCCGCGAAAGCAACGGTTTCCATTCGCGTGAAAATAAAGTATTTATTCCCGCGACAACATTGACTTTCATCCGCGGGAAATAAAATCCTTTATTCCCGCGAAAGCATTGGTTTCTATTCGCGTGAAAATAAAATATTTATTCCCGCGAAAGCAACGGTTTCCATTCGCGGGAAATTAAATCATTTATTCCCGCGAAGGCAACAGTTTGCATTCGTGTGAAAATAAAGTACTTATTCCCGCGAAAGAATTGGTTTCTATTCGTGTGAAAATAAATTATTTATTCCCGCGAAAGCATTGGTTTCTATTCGCGTGAAAATAAAATATTTATTCCCGCGAAAGCAACGGTTTCCATTCGCGTGAAAATTATTTATTTATTCCCGCGAAAGCATTGGTTTGTATTCGCGTGAAAATAATTCATTTATTCCCGCGAAAGCATTGGTTTCTATTCGCGTGAAAATAAAATATTTATTCCCGCGAAAGCAACGGTTTCCATTCGCGTGAAAATTATTTAGTTATTCCCGCGAAAGCATTGGTTTGTATTCGCGTGAAAATAATTCATTTATTCCCGCGAAACAATTGACTTTCCTTCGCGTGAACAAATGTTGATTTATAGAGATTGACACGAGATGGTGTTCATAGGGTTTAATCAGTACAACTTTAGCTATATAAGAGCCATCGTTTTCACACAGAAAGCATCCAGTTCTACAGCGACTAACAGAGGAGCAACATCTACTACAGCTATTAGGAGAGCAACAAGGTAAGAAGCACTAAAATAATTATTTGTTTTTAATTAATTGAAACATCTAGGTTTTTGAATCTTAGTTTTTAAAAACAATCTTTTAATAAAACAATAGTTTCAGTATATTTACATCATTAAACTAAGTTCTTTTACTTTTTGCAGGTATGATGACATCACACTCCAAAGCACTTCCTAAGCTCCATATTGAACCAATCACAGCTACCAACAACACTAACGCTATTTCCACTACAACCATCATTTCCACCACCAACGGCATTCACATTGATGATAGAAGATCCAATCCTAACACCTTTAATGATACATCTTCTCGCTCAAACACCAATGCTCATGCTGATATAGCAATGAACCATCATGTAGTTTCAGCTGACTCTCCTTTGAGTCCCACACCGGACTACACATATCTGCATGAGAACAGTGAAGTCAAACGAACGGAGGATATCAAAAAACCGACAGTGACATTATCTCAAGCTTCAATTTCCTTTTTATTCAGCAACAGCAAGAATAATACCGTAAACAAACTTAGAGAGTTTGAATTGCTCGAGATGGGTGGAATAATGACAGGAGCTATGCAGAAAGGAATGTTGGAAATCGGAAATTTTGTGAGTTTGTTGGATTTACCAATTCCTACGATATTGGAGGTTTTCGATGTTAATTACGTTGAAGATTATGGTATATTGGACTATGAATATGTTTTAAAAAACAATCATCGAATTCGAGTCAAGTCACTGATTGACAAAGAACTTACGGTGGAGCTACAGGAACTTGATCCCGGCTCTTCACAAATCCTAGTGTACATGGGAAAGCTAGAAGAAAATCAACCCGATCTACGTATTGTAGGAGATAATCATCGTCATCAAGGGCTAAAACAACGAGTTATAGCCAAAATCTTGAGAAAAAAATCATTGAAACAGTTGCAAGCATACTTTGATATCATCACTTTCGATAATATTCCTGTCAACACTCTTCTGACATTCACTAGACTTTCAGTTTGGAAAAATTTGAAGTCGAAGCAGCGAAAACGAAAACAAGATACATCGCCTTTACGTATCACTCACACTGTCACTTACAGATACATGATGAATGACGGATCTTTGATGACTGGGAAGATTGTTGTCCCTCCTGAGAACGTTTTGAAGATCAAAAATCATGAATGTGGTATGATCCACTATAAAAGTACGATGACAACTGAAAGCGGCACAAAGAAACACATTCTCACGATTCTGAGTGTTGAAGAAGCTTTGATGCTTCTATCTACTTCAAGTGAAAAAGAAGGAATAGCTTTCAGACTTTCTCTATTTGATGATGCTGAGCTGATGAAAAGTTATGATGATGATGTTGCTGCTGATGATGCTGCTGATGATGATGATGATGATGATGACGATGATAACATCGATGCTTATACCGATGAAGAAGATGATAATATGACGGATGATGACTCTAAGAACAAAAAATTTGAGGAAAAAGATGAAGTTGTCGACAATGATAGTGAGAAAAGCAATGAAGATGATGACAATCACATTTCAAGCGAAGCTAGCAGGATTTCAATATCGGAAATTTAATTAAGGTATGTTAATCTTCACTAGTAATAAGTAACTACTAATAGACGTATTTTTTACCATAGTATAATGTAGTTGTTATAACGACATCTATGTATGCTTTTAGATAGAATACGTGTACAAGTGAATGACCGTCGACTCGCCAAAATCTATCAGCAACAACTCATGAACATTAAATTACATATTATTTGTGTTGTGCAATAATTTGTATATATTTAGTGTAATAAAGTATTTTATTCATATTTAACATTAGTTATTTAGCCAATTTGTAAAACTTTCGGGGCTACAACTCTAAAATGTTACAAAAATTTCAATGTTCCGACACAAAAATAAATATTTCAAGTTATCGTCTCATTTTTCAAAAATGTTAAGACAACTCCCATTTATAATTTCTAAACTTCGTTTTTGAAAAAATATGTAAAAGTTGTCGGCACATTGTGTCAAAATGATAAGACAACTCCGCTTTTGCACAAAAAAAATTGTGAAAAATGTTTTATAATTTGTTTGAGAAACCAAAACAGTAGAAGACTTTTTACAACCGCAAGCATTATACTTTAGGTTTTACAGTTTTGTGAATTGGGTGTTGATAGTTTGTCACGATATGACATAATAATTAAGTAATTATAGTCTTTTTCATAACAATGCTATAGATTCAGTAATACAGATGTGAAATTTACTGTTTCATCACTTGAATGCAGTATGAAGGTAGTTGATGTAATATTTATTTTGTAATATTATGCAAAGTAATACAGTAAGAATGAAGCATATGGAGTTCTCAACCACAAAACAAATAAAAATAATGCATTAGGGTAAACTAATGACAGAACAATTTTACATGAAGTGTATACATGTGAATAAAGTATTCATAAAAACACAGACTATTGTCTGTATATATAATATATATAGAGAGTATTTATAAAAAACAGCCTATTAAC
Organism: Cryptosula pallasiana; assembly: GCA_945261195.1. Classification (NCBI taxonomy): domain Eukaryota; kingdom Metazoa; phylum Bryozoa; class Gymnolaemata; order Cheilostomatida; family Cryptosulidae; genus Cryptosula; species Cryptosula pallasiana. The sequence continues at coordinate 36,687,791 of OX183136.1, forward strand.
TATATATTTTGTGGTAAGAAATTGTAAAATAGGATAGTTGCATAAAGTCTATGGTAAACTAATGACAGAACATTTTTTACATGAAATGTATTCATAAAAACACAGACTATTGTCTGTATATATAATATATATATAGAGAGAGTATTTATAAAAAAAAAACATCCTATTCACTATATATTTTGTGGTAAGAAATTATAAAATAGGGTAGTTGCATAAGACCTATTCCAGAGCCATGATAATATTAAAAAATATAGTGAAATAAAAATTTTAAAACTCACCTAAGAGTGCAGTTAGTACAAGAACTTCTTCTTGAGAAAAGTCTGAGTTTTTCTGCATTTTTCGTCTAATAGACGCTAATTTCAATTTAACACAATCATTAAAACCCTTTTTTTTCAGTCCATCTTTTATATTCAAAATTAATTTAAGTGAAGTTAAATCAATTTTCTTATCATCAATCTTTTGGCTTTCTTTTAAATCTACTTGGGTTTGAGGTTTAACTGTTATAGTATTAGATTCTAAAACACTGGTTTTTGGACTGCACTGTGAACTAGCAACAGAAATTAAGTCATTATTACTTTCTTCAGTTTCTGAAAGATCAGAATCTGAAGATATAAGTGCTTTCATTTTTTTACACTGGTTTTTAATCAAAAGTTTTCGATCTTCAGCAGCAGGTTTTTTAGCTATCGCCAACCATTTACTCCCTAATTCAAAATCTAGAACAATGTTTTCAGAAAAATAACCTTCTATTGGATAGAGATACACTAACGCAAATTTTTTCGGAAAGTAATATCCATAAGTAATTCAGAATATTTTCTATTAATAAATAAAACAAAATTATTGTAACTAGCAATATCAACAATAAAAAACATTTTAGTTTTTAAAATACAACTATGTTGCTGAAGATCTCTCAAAGTTGTATGCGATTTTCCACATAAACAATAATAAATAAACAAGTGAGCACAAAAATGTCTTGAAAGAACTCGGCCAGGCTCATGCAATCCCCCTAATTTAAACTTCTTACCACAAAATATACAAGAGACGTTGTTTTTGTTTCCTTTCAGTGCTTCACTCAACATCTTTGTGCCATATGCGATCAACAGCAATGAGAGCACTGAAAGGAAATACCTAGGGCTTTTGTTATCAATATCTACAAACAAAATAAACAAATTCTCATCATATATAGATAACTTTCTTAAGCATGGTATATGTATATATATATATAAAGATAATGCATGTCACTTACACTTAAAACACTCTCTATCTTCTTTTATATTTCCGTCTAGAAGACTTAATTCTTTATATTCCCTTAATTCAGGATTCTCTGCTTGAACTAAAATAGAAAATACGAATGTAGTTATGCTATTTTTTTGAAAAAATTCGAAAATTTTTTTATAAATTGAATGAGTATATAGTAAGTAATATTTTCGTCATACTTACATTCAAATGTGTTCCGTTCATAGTACAGGAAGTTTTCGTTCTTCCCAACACATTGCTTACTTCCTATGAATCGTGAAGATGCTTTTTCTACAAAAAAATAACATAGTAAATGTAAAGTCATTATTATTGTACCTACAGACAAATTTACATTTTTCATAAAACAGAAAAACTTACTCATAGCAATATGCGTGCTAGCTTTGCTCTTTTCCGTCTTCTCTTCATCTTCAAAACACTCCTCCAACCACCTTAGTGTTTCATCATCGGTAGAACTTAATAAAACAATAAATCAAGATTGTAATTATTTAAAAACTCTATATAATACAGTTGAATATTGAATAATAAAGTTTCAATAATATACTTACATAGTACTGAAATCTATTTCGTCTATATTTAGTTCTAATGCAACATTTGAGGATGTAGACCTACAAGTAATATATATATATATATACATTTGTATAAATTTATAAATGTAACTGCAACAAAATTGTAAAAGATAGTATAAATAACTTACTCATTTGTTGTAGGGATATTGCTAGCCATTGTTGTTTTGCAGAGTAATACTTAAAATGAAGTATAAATGAAAACTGATACTGTTTAAAAAAAATAGTTTCTCTTATATACAAAACATTGAAGTCATTTATCAAGATTAATTTGTAGACTGATTTTCTGATTATTACTATGATAAATGATATTGTTTTTTAAAAAAGTGGAAGACGATTAGGAAGTTGGTTAAAAAAAATAGGAAGATAGAGATTAAATAGTTTAATAAGCTTAACCACCACAAACACTCCTGTAAACTGTCTTTCCATCTAGCTAAAATTTTTGAATGTAGAGCGTTGGATAAACAAATTTTACAACCTCTTTTAAATATAACTAGCTAGGATGAAACTTACATTTCATTTGAATGACACCTCACATCCTTCAAACATATTTTTATAGCAACAATTTTCATATAGACACATCAACAGCAAAACAATGATGCGGTGTAGTTCCATCTTTATATCATCAGACAGTAAATTAATATGTGAGAGCTTCAATTATAGTTTACACCATTAAGTATGAGTTCGGAATGTAATAAAATACTTTACAGGTACTGATAGCATTTAATAACTAGTACAATTGCAGTTTATTGATATACTCTACTATAACACACACTACCACAAACAATCATATAGACACATCATCAGCAAAACAATGATGTAGTGTAGCTCCATCTTTATATCATCAGACAGTAAATTAAAATGTGAGAGCTCCAATTATAGTTTACAACATTAAGTATGAGTTAGGAATGTAATAAACACTTTAAAGATATCTGATAGCATTTAAATATGTATATGTAACATATAACTCTTGATTTATTAGACAAAACAGCTTCCTAAAAATAGAAAATATACTATGTATGTTGATACATTATTATTTCACACAAAAAACAATGAGATATTTTAAAAAAAGTAACAGTCTAACTAATAAAACAAGTGGATAAAGTCATGCTTTGCTCATGTTTTTTAGATGATAGCGGAGATAGCTAGGATTAAAAGTAAAACCACAAATCCGTTTTGGTGGAAGGCTGTATCTATATTAACTAATATGTAATGAAACAATAAAAAACAGGAGATAGATGCAATCAAGTTCTCTTCCTTTTTAGGTTGAATTCGACCTATAATTCCATCATCTATGGATGTTTGTTGTTTTTGTTTTAAATAGAAATAGCATGATAATAAATAGTGCTTAGGTGTAACTAATGACTTTTCTCGAGCGACACACTTGATATTAAAAAGATCAAAACATATAGGATTAAGCGAGATGATGATTAATGTCTTTTCTGGAATGAGTTTATTAGTAAAATGACACTTGCGGGACACTTGCGCTATATTATAATTAATTACTTTTTAAAAATGAACTGGTAACATTACGTCGACTGAAATAATACCTAAAACGTCTCGCATAAATTTTGATCTGACTGAAAATGGACTGAAAACCTTCAAGGTGCGTAAAAATTATCGTAACTCGCTATAGCGGATATCCTAAGAAATATTTATTTTCTCGTTGGTAACTTGACGTAAAATATTTTGTAACGGATGTCACATGATCTCAATCGCTTTTTTTCAACTTAAACACTTAGTTACTCGTAAACATTTGATACTCGCTTGATTTCTTTGATAACAGTAATATCCCAATTGTGTTTATCGTAAATATTTCAAAAACGGATATTGCGCGTTTCAGTTGGTTTTTCCTACTAAATCGCTTAGTTACTCGTAAACATTTGAAAATTGTTTGATTTTTTCGCTGATAAAACATGTTGCAAGTATCTTTTACCAAATATTACCGTGATTTTCAATCAGTTTTCCTTACTAGATTACTTAATTACTCACCAACGTCCATAATTGTTTTTATTAATCATTGTTGCAAAGCAATGCTGTATTTAAATAATATTACTACGTTTCCAACCAATTTCCTTACTGAATTACTTAATTACTCGCCAGTATTTCATAATTTCTTTCACTAATAATTACAAATAATATTGTAAATAAATAATTTACCAGGAATATTTATGCTCAAGTCTCCTCTCTCTCCTCTAAACACTCTCTCTAGATATATACAAACACAGTTATTTTTATTGTACCTTGCACAAAAACACCCCCTAAAACTTGTTTTTAGGCTGAGTCTTATGGGTTATTTTAGGAGGAGTATCAGTCCTGGGAGTAGATACTAAATTGACACAAATTTTTTTCATATGAATTTAAAACTTAACTAATGTAGTTTTTTTACCAAACATCAGTACATCAAAAACATTATTGTAAAGGTATATTATATAGGAAGATTTTCCATACTTATTATGTAATAAATGTATATAATCATATAATGATTAATTTTTGATCAATATATTTATTCAATGTAGATATATCTCTTCTCTCCTCTCTCCTCTCTTTCTTCCTCTCTCCTCTCTCTCCTCTCTCTCTTTCTTTATCTCAAGATACCATATGTATGTATACATTGATTATCATTACAAGTTGTAGTGCTTTGTATTACTTAGTATTTACTGACTCTAGCTATATTATATAGGATGATTTTCCCTACTTATTATGTAATCAATGTATATAATCATAAAATGTTTCATTTTTGATCAATATAGTTATTCAATGTAGATAAAACTCCTCTCTCCTTTCTCTCTCCTCTCTCCTCTCTGTCTTCTCTCTCCTCTCTCTCAAGATGCCATATGAGTTCAAATTATGTGAAAAAAGTATCAAAACTTAAATGCCATACATTCAAAATCTAGATGCCATATGAGTTCAAATCAAGTAAAAAAATAATCAAAACTCAAATGCCACTTAAATACCATTCAAACGCCACTCAAGTACCCCTCAAGTAAAATACAATATAAACTCGGCGAATTCATCCAACGTCGTAACCCATTGCCTCAACCCCAAGGCCAGAACCACAAAAAAACACTTGGTAGGGAGATCTGCTCATATATTACTACTGTTGGCATATCAGCGAAAAATTTTCCACATGGACTTTGCAATAATTATGGACTCCGTGCTCTCGTTTTCTTTCAATTTCATAAATTACATTCAACAGTGAATTTTTTTCAAGCAATAAATGCCATTTCTTTGTTATCACAAAATTGCAAAATAAAAGTCAATTGTTTCAACTTTCACTACTTCTGTTTACAAAAGTTGCTCAAGCATAATTTATTGTGTTTGTTTTCCAGATGATTCCGGAACTGCGAGAGTCTCTGTTCGGCAAGAATCCCAACAGGAAGTTTGATGACTAATCTCAACAAAGGCAGCATTTTGTACTCGGCAGCATCTTTAGAGGCGGCAGATGTTGCAGCTCTGTGTGTAGGATAAATGTTACGTTCCCTTGTACTCCTCACTCCACAGTTGATAGGGAATATTTTATCTGATGTTGGCAGATCAATATTATATAACTTGCAGGAAATAGTTGTTACTATTTTATGGTTTATTTTATTTAAATATATTATTACTAATAAAGTCTATTTGAGGAATAGCGTTCTTCTTTTAATTAATTATATTTTTGAGTGTTTAATGTAGTTATATGTCCAGAGTTCCTTCATGGACAAAACTTGTATTGGTTTGAAAACTAGAGGCTTTTAAAAAATAATTAAAGTGTTGAATATCAACAGGATTTGTTGTGACAAAGCTGACATTTGCAAACTGTAGTTTAGGTGTGCGAAGTTTCTTTGTCAAAAGTTGGCTGTCAGCTTTTTTGACTCGATGAGCAAACACTGCACTTGATGGAAATGTTGCTTGTTGCTAGTTTTTTAATCTTATCTAATGGTATAGTTCGTTCCAGTAGCAAAATATATTCGGTCTAACGTCGGTGCATGAGAAAGTTGTTTTTAAGCTAGTCATGTGATCAGAGGAAGTGCTTTGTGACTGTGTCCGTCTTTATGTATCAGTGTTACAACCTAAATGGGCTGGCACACTTTCCATTTGCTACCTATCTCTTAATCCGTGTTAATCTGTGTTACTGTCGCTTAATCCATGTAGAATGTCATAAAGGTCACCGTGGGACGTTCTCAGTGGTGTAACGCAAGTATGTGTGGGCTGATGTCATCCATGTGAGTTTATTTACTTTTTTTCACAGCTGGAAATCCTGCTTAGACTAAATTGCTGATAGAAAACCAAACAATAATTTTCTTCAGAAAAGTTCTGTCAAAATCTCATCACTATTTAGGTTAGGTTCTGTGTCAAAAAAACTGGCTATCATTTACGCTTATGTCTACGCTCCTTGTTTTCATTTAAATCCATAAATGGGTCATTAGGTTAATCCACCAGCCAATCAGCACCAATCGTAGTATATATAGCGTCAGCGCACCTCTTTTCTTTGTAGCTCTTGTGTTGGCTTCCATCTGGTTCAGATTCTGTTGGGTGTCTCTTAAATTCTGCAAACATGGTATGTTTATGTGTGGCAGCTTGCTGCTTTTGTGTTGACTAAACGTATATTTAACTGATATATGTTTGCAAACTGGTTGTATTGTGTTTAAAGGATGATCAAAATTATATTTTGATGCGTCATAAAACTAACCGAGTCTATTACAAACTCTCTTATGAAGTTTTTCATTTAATGCTTTGCTGAATTTTCTAATGATACTGTTTCGGTTTTTCTTCTACTATCTGTAACTCTGGTTGGCACATATTTGCAACCAATTCCCAAGCGTTGAATATAATGTAGCTTTTGATTCTTTAGAATAAACAGTCAGTTGATGGGAAGGCTGAAGGCCGTCCCGTTACAATGAGTAATGTGGTATTAGCTATCACTGTTTCATTTCTTGTAATTGTCGTCATTACTGGTGGATTCATCAGCTACAGCCTCTCACAGCGAGTCAAGCTTCTTGAATCTGAGGTACGAATTAACGACTTCATTTGTTTTCGACTTTTTTCAAGGTTTTTCAGAGAAATTTACAAAAATATTTTAACAATGGTTAAATGCTTATAGAAAATGTGTAACGTGTTGTAATCAATTTATATTTTCATAGATTTTAACGATATTTATTGTAACTGTTTACAGTATTTCGTATCAACTACATGCTCATAAAAACAATTTTTTTGTCTTTAGTTGAGTTCTGTCAACTCTGAGGAGGTGAGGAACAAGAGGCAAACCGCAAGTCGTAAGTTTTTTACTAATATATTGAATGCTTTTACTTCTTTTTTTAATTTCCAACAAACTTTTATTGTCTTTTGTGAATGTATTTCAGTATACAATAGTTACTGGCAACTGCCCAGCAAAGGTTCTCAAAAAAAACTACTTACGCTAAATTTTCACTATTCAAATTTCACCAAGTTTAATTTTGGATGTTGTTTAGGGGGCTCCTGCTTTGTGTGCCCAACTGGTCCACCTGGGCCTCGAGGACTTCCGGGCTATGATGGTAAAAATGGAAGGAGAGGACCTGCAGGAATGCATGGCCCTCGTGGTCCAAAAGGTGCAGATGGAGACTGCAACTGCAAAGACAGCGGCGGCGATGTCTACACAACCAGGTCCGACTATCACAAAGGCAACACACCCAAGGTAAGACTCCTCAAGCTTTTATTTTATGCTTATCAACTTACTGATTGGAAAGGCAGAGTTTTGGCAAGTCTTAAAATTTTAATAATAATAATTAATTTCTAATGAAAAAATTATTTTGACATGGCATGTGTTTAATTCATGAACAAACTTTATTATTTCCACAGACCACAACTGGCTATAGAACCACACAGGATGCTGATGGGTATGGTAGCACCACAGATGGTTATGGAACTGATGCTATTTCTCCTTACACTGACAATCACATTGCCAGCAAACCAAGTGAGTGTTTTAGAATTTTTGTTTTTGCTGCTACTTGCCAATGGAATGGTAAATAAATCTTATTTCTTCACCTTGTTTTAAGGCAAAATTTTTTAGATTTTACATTGGTTTTTATCACATTTTTTATAAATCTCAAAAATTAATTAACAGCGCATTAAGGGATTAATGAGCACAACATCCAAAATTTTGTAATCCAATTAATAAGAAAATGGTCACTTTATTTAATATTTAATTATCGTTTTACCTCTATCATTTTTCATCTATTTATCACACGGTTTGTTTACTTTTTCTCTTTCAGCCACGAAGAAGCGGCAGCTGTATACCGTAAGTAAACAATCACAATATAATATTGTATTATCGGTATTTTAACTTCATACAACTGTACCTGTAATGCAGTCTTAATTTACTGGAGTTATCTTCTCACAACATAAGATGATAATTTCTAAAAGAATCATTTAGTGTTGCAAGTGAGCGTAACACCAGCCTTTATTGTGAAACAGTGCTCACATAAAGCTATACATACACAGCATTTTCGGTTGTTGGATTGATTTTTTTTATAAATAAACGTTTCGCATTCTTTCGCTACTTTTTTAGACTCCCTATGCAACCACAGTTGATCCAGGATATGCAACTCAAACTGATGGATATGCTACAGAGACAGATGGATACGCTACAGAGACAGATGGATATGCTACAGAGACAGATGGATATGCTACAGAGACAGAGGGTTATACAACTACACACGCGCCACGCTACACCACGCCCCACAGACGAAGGGGTAAAAATAGAAAAGGTAGTTCTCGTCGCCGTTATAAATAACTATTTATTTTGAAAATCGCCACCAATAGACCTGGTTCAGTATTTTTGATGTCAGTGATATTGTTATTTACATGTTTACTAACTTTGTCTATTTTAATAACTTCTGTATCGGGTTGTTTTAGTTGGTGTACTTACACTGTCTGTGTTTTTGCATGTCTATGTGATTCTTTGTCTAGAATTAAGAAGCGTGTACATTGGCTGTTTTGACTGTGATTTTTTCGATTCCATTTGCTTGACACGCAGTGTAAATAGGCAAATACCATAAAATGTTCAGTGTCAGTGATTGTCGGAGCTCTGTGACAACGCCTGTTATCTTGTTGCCGGAGCCAATCAAAATCATCACGACGATAATGGCTAACACCCATTGGCTGATGCCCAACCTAATGATTACAGTATGGCAACGAGTGTACATTTTGAGTTGCAAACTTTCGTAATGCTGTATACAGTCCGTGTCGATAAAATAACAGGCAAAAGGCCCAGTGTAAACGCACCTTTAGCTGTTTTGTCAATTTATATTTGTCTGTCTGTCTTTTTGTTTGTTATTTGTTTTGCTTGCATGTTGTTCGGTTTTAATGGATAATAGCATCAGGATGATTTAAAAGCAGTTTACAATAAAATATAGTGCTTCTAATCTTAGCGAACCCAGTATTTTTATTTGTTTTCGTATATCTAATGACCAATTGCAAAAGAAATACAGAAAATAAATGAAATGAAGTTTTCTGAAACTCATATTTTTTTACAAGATCAAAAAAGCTTGAATTTAAAACTTTGGTGAAAAAACCTGAAATGGAACTACTGTAGTAGATTTCCTTCTCCTACTACTGAGACAATGACATCCCCTCCAACTAGACACTAACTGCTGCTTTGGGGTCCTCGACCCAGATAAATCTCGCAGGGTAATCAATTTAGTAACATAATATAGGTATGGCACCAAAGTCCACTAGCTTCTGCCTTCTCTCATATGCACAACAGCTTCTTTTATAGGAGAAGACAAGAAAACTCACCCTCTTTTCAGGGTTGAGCCAATAACATACAACAACACAAAATATGCACAAATAAAAAGAGATAATACAAGTCACAACAACAAGGCAAGCCAATGAGCGAAGTGAGCACATGGCAGAGTATCTCTGGGCTCCTTTCCCACTCTTTCTGTGGTGGTGGAAGTCTTCCACTCCTTATAAGGCATCCACACTTCCCAATCTCTGCTCGGATCATTTGCATTACTCCGGTCTCCATAAGGCGAAGGGTTTCCAGCTCCTGAGGTCCCAGGCTATCTTTAGCAGCCATCTATATTGGCTAGCTCGGGGTAGGTCGTCTATGGAGTATATACTCTATACTGGCCCGGTGTGACCCGGTATAGCTGGTATCCTTAAATCCAGGAAAATACATTTATATGATAAAGGGAAAGGCTCCGGGTCCGTTCAAACCTTCTGTTGCTGATATGGTAGAGGGAGTAGGGGGATTTAGGCCGGGAGAGGGTGGGAAAAGGGGCTTATTTTGTCTAAGTATCATGAAAATCTTCCACATTTCAACTGGATGTCCCCAATAGGACCATTGGCTAAAGGAGTCATTGATTCTATTGGCTGAAAATATAAATAAACTGTAAACTCTTTTTCGGTTTTGAGGTATGACGCCCCAAACAAAAGATATTAAACTACGTGCAAGGGTTATTACTTTCAAGATCATTTATGACACTTATTTTAAAGATGACAAAGAGGTTAATTCATACAAACTACTGTCTTTGGCATTGATGTTATTGTCATGACATTGTAAACAGTTTTGAAGTCTATGGTCATTGTACCATAGAAAATACTTGTTTCCATTTTCTAGAAATGCACATATTATTACCAATTTTAAATCAATTTAAACCCTTTGGGTATTTTTTAATTTCTGCTTTGAAATTATCAAGTTTTCTATGTTTCTGCATGTGTTTTAAAGCAGATAAACAAAGGTGCTGGTTCAAAGTAGTTAGAAAATCTGAAAAACATCTATATATAAACTCAATCTGGCGATGAATTGTTTCCAGTATATTAACCTATTAAAAAAGACATTCGCCATCCCCATAGAGTCTTCTTCAGCTGTTAAAAAATATCAAGAAATGACATAAAATATTTTTGCATCTGGGATGTCAAAGTACTAGTGGATGGTAGATGGCAAGGGTAGTAAAAAATCAGCTTTCCGCTTTGTTACCATTTAATTGATTTACGAACAATTGATACTTGCATCAAAATATTCTACAAAGCAGCAATCTTCTCTGTTCAAAAAGTCGATCACTTACAGGTATCTCACTCCACAAACATCCAATCAGAATGAAGCACTGAAGCATAATTAGCAAATTTTCATCTTATCATCCCATAAAATATGATTTTATCTACTGATAAAGAAGCCATTTGCCAGCTTTACTGCATGAATAACCCAGTATCTTAAATGAAAACATCAATTACTCTCATCGTAGCAAACAATTGTAGGATCTTATGCTATGCTTTACATTCCATTGATCATATCAGCCAAGCAGTAGTAAACTGAAAATAACACAACCTGCAGTGGATGAACATGGCTATAGACAATCCAACCCTACATTGGGGTGACTATGTCGTAATAAGTGCATACTTTATATTTGTTATCGGCGTGGGAATATGGGTGAGTGAAAAATAAAAAAGCTTTTCAATTTTTCAAAGTGACATTTGTTTAATTCTTTTGGTAAACTTTTTAACTAAAATAATTGTTCTGCTCATACAATAATCTAAACGCTGTCAATAAATCTATTACATTTGTTGAAAATAGCAACAAAGTATTTATATTATTTTTTTTATTATTTCTATTATTTATATTATTTTTGTCTACTTCTGCAGACGTCCACGAGAAACAGAGGCAGTGTAAAGGGATATTTTCTGGCTGGCCAAAACCAGCACTGGATTCCGGTAAGTCAAAATGTTCTGAAAGTCAAAGTGGCCGATTCAGCATTCTTGTATATAAATAAAACCAGTCCAAAGGCATACCATGCAACATGTCGTCGTTATATCCTCTTTTGAACATGTCAGCTATGCCCACCATAATTGCTTTTCTCAATTTATAATAATTATTGTAATCTTACCCCTTCCCTACTCAAAGCTATTGAGCTTGTGGTCTTAGATTTCAACAACAGACTTTCTAGTGAGTTCTAGAACCATTACATTAGTTAAAGTAGCTACCCGAGGTGTGATCTAGCTACCTAGATCAACGAATGACCCTTTTGCCTGCTCGGGAATTGTCATGCCTTGAACTATCAGCGGCTTTTGGTAGTTCAAGGTATGACAACTCCTGAGCAGGCAAAAAGGTCATTCGTTGATCATCTACTTGCTACCCCTATTGTTAGCATTTTCTCTGTATACGAACTCCATTCTGTCATGGGCTAGTAATTGTAAGTACTTTTTTAACTGCTTTATCATGTTGTTTTGTTTGGTTAGCATACATAAGAAACATATAGATATCTGTTGACATATTACATAGACATGTAAAAAACTTGGTAGAGGAGCAGAGAAAAAAAAATCAAGTCTATGACAGAGTTGTTATTTTTAATTTAAACATAACTTTTGTAATCACTAAACTAACTTTTAGTCTCTAATAAATGTCTTTTGCAGGTTGGAGCATCGATATTTGCGAGCAATATTGGCAGTCAGCATTTTTTAGGTTTGGCAGGTGGAGGTGCTGCCACAGGGTTGAGCGTAGCTTATTATGAGCTGCATGTGAGTATTTGACTGTTTTCACTCCGTGTTCGCACCATGCAAAGAAATCAGCTGGGAAATTGCAAAATACTCTTGTCAACTTGATAAGTGATGTCAGTTGATAAAATTTATATTATTGTAGGCTGTGATTATTGTGATGATAATGGGCTGGGTGTTTGTTCCCGTCTACTTAGCGAGCGGAACTAATACTATGCCAGAATATCTAAGGCTACGATTTGGAGGAAGACGAATCCGTGTTTTTTTATCTGGGTTTTCTCTGTTGGCCTACATTTTCACCAAAATCTCAGTAAGTATTTACAACTTTCACATGTTCTTGTGAGTTTCTGGTTAGCTTATTGTTAAAAGCCACTGATTGCTTATTTTACCTGTTTAATCTTCAATTAATCTTGAATGGAGAAACATTTTAGCCAACGGATATAAAGTCAATATTGAAATCGCTTTTTATTTTCGAACGGAACTTGGAATTTACACAAAACTTCAGACCTGTTACATATGATAAGAAAATTAAAAATTAATGAAATAGCTTCACAAATATTTGACATTTGGTTGTTGATTTTATTCAGCAAAATTTATTTAAGAAATATGATTTATTGTTAAATTACTAAAAGAATACTGGTACATGAAACATTGAAGTTGACTGAAAAAAATAACTAATAACTACTAACCACATAATTTTGTGAAAATAGCTCATTCAGAAGTAAAGCACTGTATGAATAAGCATTGTTAGGAAAAAAATTTTTGACTCAATTTTTGAATTATTGTATGCAAATAGACATGGAGAGTATGTGCCCTAATTATGCTGATTTATAGATAGACATCTATGCAGGCTCAGTATTCATCGAGCAAGCTACAAAGATTAACACCTATGTAGCTATAGTACTGATTGTGGCCATAGCAGCTTTATTCACTATAACCGGTGAGTATTTTCTCGCGATAAAATTAAATAATTTTTTAAACTCCTGTGATGTAAGAAAAATATAAAATTGGAGATTTAAAGTAAAAGTAAGCTGTACTTCCATTTATTTTGTTTCAGGCGGTCTGACGGCTGTAATCTGGACGGATTTTGTACAAACTATAATTATGGTTGCTGGAGCTGTTCTTCTTTGCATTTTAAGTTAGTAGTACACAGTAGTATACAGTAGTATACAGTAGTATACAGTAGTATACAGTAGTATACAGTATTATACAGTAGTACACAGTAGTATACAGTAGTATACAGTAATGGAAGGTATTACTACAGAGTAGTACACTGTAGGTATCAGTAGTAAATAATGGGACATAGTGTATACATTAGTACACAGTAGTATATAGCAGCACATAGTGGTATGCAGTAGTAAGTAGTAGCACACTGTAGTATGCAGTAGTAAGTAGTAGCACACTGTAGTATGCAGTAGTATGTAGTAGCACACTGTAGTATGCAGTAGTATGTAGTAGAACACTGTAGTATGCAGTAGTATGTAGTAGAACACTGTAGTATGCAGTAGTATGTAGTAGAACACTGTAGTATGCAGTAGTATGCAGTAGAACACCGTAGTATGCAGTAGTATGTAGTAGAACACTGTAGTATGCAATAGTATGTAGTAGAACACTGTAGTATGCAATAGTATGTAGTAGTACACTGTAGTATGCAGTAGTATGTAGTAGAACACTGTAGTATGCAGTAGTATGTAGTAGAACACTATTAGTATGCAGTAGTATGTAGTAGAACACTGTAGTATGCAGTAGTATGTAGTAGAACACTGTAGTATGCAGTAGTATACAGTAGTATGCAGTAGTATGTAGTAGAACACTGTAGTATGCAGTAGTATGTAGTAGCACACTGTAGTATGCAGTAGTAAGTAGTAGCACACTGTAGTATGCAGTAGTAAGTAGTAGCACACTGTAGTATGCAGTAGTATGTAGTAGCACACTGTAGTATGCAGTAGTATGTAGTAGAACACTGTAGTATGCAGTAGTATGTAGTAGAACACTGTAGTATGCAGTAGTATGTAGTAGAACACTGTAGTATGCAGTAGTATGCAGTAGAACACTGTAGTATGCAGTAGTATGTAGTAGAACACTGTAGTATGCAGTAGTATACAGTAGTATGCAGTAGTATGTAGTAGAACACTGTAGTATGCAGTAGTATGTAGTAGAACACTGTAGTATGCAGTAGTATGTAGTAGAACACTGTAGTATGCAATAGTATGTAGTAGAACACGTTATTATGTCTACCGGAACCTTTCGGAGTTTTATCAGTGAGAAAGTTCAGTCAATCAGTTAAGATTGCCCAACTTACAAATTCTTTGTTAAATTATTTATCAAGGCTTCATACAAATAGGAGGTTACTCAGAGCTGATCTACAGATACCACGGAGGTATCCCAGAATCCTTGATACTCTCTAACACATCCTGTCACATGCCTCTGGATGATGCATTTCACATATTTAGAGATCCGTTGAGTCCAGACCTACCTTGGCCTGGAGCTCTCACTGGAGCAATTCTGAAGTCCTTTTGGTACTGGTGTGCTGATCAGGTCTGGTCATGATTCACTAGATTAATTATTATTAGTATTCATTCCTTTTATTATTAAAATTATGTTTTCTGTAATTTTGTTTTACATAGTTTTTAGTTACAATACTAATTAAGAGTTTGCTGCATGCTTCAGGTTATTGTACAACGAGCCCTTGCAGCTAAAAATATAACTCATGCTAAAGCAGGTACGGTTTTGGCTGCCGTGCTGAAACTTCTTCCTCTTTTCCTGCTGGTGATGCCCGGAATGGTAGCCAGAGTTCTCTACCCTGGTTAGTCGTACAGACATAAAAATCACGTCTGTGTTTCACAGTAGTGGCCAGTAGTAAAACACAAATTGCTTTGGAATACTTTACTTTATTGCAGAGACTGTTGGCTGTGCTGATGCAGAGAGCTGTACAAGAGTATGTGGTTCTACAGCAGGATGTAGTAACATAGCGTACTCGGCTTTAGTCCTAAATCTTATGCCTGCAGGTAAAAGTTTCCTCATTTATCGATAAAATTGTAAACTATTTTTTTTTAATTATTGAAAATTTATTTTTGTCTGTATTAAATACTTTTAGCTTTGTTAAAAAATATGTCAAAGGTGATGTCACTTTTTTTACAAAGATTAGTTCACCCACCTTCTAAAGTATCAGATTGTATGAGTGTTTAACTGAATAATTGATACTTGAAAAAAATAACAAAAAACGCTACAGACTGTTTTGTTTTCAAGTTGTAATTATCAGCTATTCTCTCAACTGTTATTGCAAATTCATTAGTCACCAGAATTTTCATTAGTTAATTACAAAAAAAACCGCTCACAAGTTTGATGTATCAAGTTATCATCAAGTTTTCGCGCAATGTCAACAGCCAGCTCTAGACCAGATTAATACTAACTAATTTAACACAAAACTTATCTGTAGGAATCAGGGGACTTATGCTGGCTGTAATGTTGGCTGCATTGATGTCTTCTCTAACTTCAGTCTTCAACTCAAGCAGTACAATATTTACTCTAGACATCTGGATCATGTTTCGTAAAAAAGCTACCAGTCATGAGCTAATGGTAGTCGGCAGGTAATTTTGCTCATGGTTGACATGTCAACTAATGCTTAGTTCTCAATAATAGTTGATAGATAGGCAGCCTTGTATGAACATTAGGAAAAACGCGCAGTCTGAGAAAGTTTTCAAACAGTGAGGAATACCCAATTAATTACCGGGGTTTCCAGATTTTGTCCATTGTTTCATATAATCCCGTAATAATTGTTTTTTGGTTTCCCCGGTAATAAAATTTTTGCACAGGTTGCACGTTTTTCACTAATGTAAAAATTTTATTGCAATGATTGGTTAAATAATAATAATAATTTGCATGAGCTGAAAGGCTAAGTTTATTGTTCATAGTGATGTTTTGCTGCAGATAGCACTAAAGAAAATAGAATCTACAACTGACTTTGGTCTGTCTGTTACAGAGTATTTGTTATACTGTTAGTTGGGTTGAGTGTCTTCTGGGTTCCATTGCTCAAAGGTAGCCATGGATCTGAAATCTTTACATACACCGTACAAGTCGGGTCTTTCTTTCAGCCACCCATCATTGCAGCATTTACGCTAGCTTTGTTCACTTCTAGAGTCAATGAAAAGGTTTGTAAAAGTATTTTTCTGCAATATATCAGTTGATTATATGATATATGTGTCAATTGTTGAAGAATACCCTTGCGTTGCCTTGCAGGGTGCTTTTTGGAGTATGGTTGTTGGAGGGGTAATTGGAGTTGTCCGGTTTGCTCTAGAGTACGGTTTCGAGAAACCAACTTGTGAAGATGGAGTTGACAGTCGGCCATCTTTTATCAAAGACATCCATTTCCTCTACTATGCGGTGATGGTCTACGTTCTTTGTCTGATTATAGCAGTTGTCATATCTCTGCTCTCCGCTCCAATCCACCCCAAACATGTGAGTAGTAGTTGTAGTAGTAATAAAACCAATCTACTAACCTTCATAGAACAAATTAAACCCATGTTACTATAGTAAATACTGTTATTTTTTTAACGGCTTTAGAGACACTAAGGTGACAGATGATAGGAATAATCCTAATAAAAATCGTATCAGCTCTTTTATCCAACAGAAAGAGATTTGCGTTGGAAAAGAATTGTGCTCTTATGTCAAAAAAGAAGACAATTTTTTTCTGATCTACCCTTGTGTTATTGTTTAATGCTGTATGTAAATCACTTCCTGTTTAGGGTAACAACTACAAAAAAAATTATGGAATTTCTGGAATATCGCTTTTTCCATACTCTATTTTAATTATTATATTCATTTCACATCTTTTGCTTTAGTTTATACGGATTATCAAATGTGTGGAAAGTCAGCTACTGCAATTTCAAGTGTCACAAAACTTTATATTTGGTAGCATTCTAACCTTTTAGGCAAACTAAGTTTTTTCATCAAACTTGACAACATTAAACGTAAATTCAAACAGGAGAAAAAATTGGCTCAATAGGGTGATAGATAATTAAAACCAAAAATTTTAATAATTATAAAATAAAGTCTGTTTATTTTACAGTTGCATAGATTGACATTCTGGAACAGATTTGACAAAGAAGAGAGAGAGGACCTGCCGGCAGGAGACAGTCCCGAAGGAGCTGATGACCTTGAAAATGTAGTAGAAATAGAGGAAGAAAAAATTGAGAAAGAACCTGCAGGTGAAAATATAAGTTTGAATAGACTCCAAGCCTAAATGACTTTTTCAATTTGACATTTACAAGTAACTTTTAAAAAAAAATTCAAAAAAACAAAGCATCACTCAACTATAAATGAAATTTTTTAAACATAATAATAAAATATTTTCGATGAAAACATCAAAAACGGTCTTTATTGTTTAAGATTAAATTATCAACTTACAGTTTTCGCAAGATTTTAAAATCAAGAAAAGCTGATTTGAAATATCCTTGTTCGTTATTTTTTAGAGGCAAGTAAAGCACCAGTCCCCTGGTATAAATTAATAGTTCTATGGATATGTGGAATCGACCATAGAGTGATTAACGATAGATTGAGTAGAAATGTACAGAAAATGACAAAAAATCCCCATGAACTACTGGAAGAAAATTCTACTAATAAAACTTTGGTAAACACATTTGCCATCCTAATCACAAGTGTGGCAATATTTGTTATGGTGTTTTATAAATAAGGTTAACACAAGTTTTGTAATAGTATTACTGTCAGAGTAGTTGCAGCCTGCAATTGACTCCTTGATAAATGAGTCTCGGTACAGAGCTTAAAAGTTTGCTCACGCACTTTTGTAAGTTTTTCAACCTTCGTCTGCTTTGATTGCAAACAACATTTGCTGTTGCTCACTTTTTGTTTTCTTCATATACCTTAAACCAGTATTTTCGTACTCGTCAAACTGTAGATTATTTTGGTGAATAACATGATTAGTAGAAATTTTTACGTATTTTTCCGTATAATTTTTTTGTTGCAATAAGTTGACCTTGTGTAAAAAAACAGCACACCATTAATATACTATTATAAGATAACTAATTATATTTTTATCGTCATATCTAACTAACAAGACAATACATTTACTGATTCTGGCTATACTGCTATTGATGAATGCAATCACTTATTAGGGCTAGGAATTAGTATTTTACCAACTGTCACAGAAACGCTATCACCTTTTTGGCAACCTTCCAAGTATTTCCACTTCTGGCGCACAAGTTCTCTTTTTTTCTGTTTCAAAAAGTTAGAGATTAAACCATCCTATTAAAATTGAAAAATATCCAACTGTTGGAGAGCACAGTTATATTTTATGAAAAATTTGTTAAATTTTGTTGCTGCAACCTATCTAATACAACTGTCAGATGATTTTATGGGGTACAACTCCAAGTATAATTAAGATTTCAAATTTGTAGCATAGTTGTGTTATCCTGCATGGATTGTTTAGTAGTGCTGCTGGCGGTCAGTCCCTGATGCTTCTTTTTGGTTAAAAGATGGTGAAATCTTTTCATATTCTGCATTACTATGCGCTAGTCCAAGAAGTGGTCGTTGCAGCACGCTGCTATTCTTGATACGAGTGTTCTACAAAACGCCAAACTCTTTTTCAATTTTCACAAAAAAAATTTGTTATTTTTTTAAAACCTATTTTGTGTGTTTAAATCACTTATCAGCTTTTACCAAAATATTTTTTATGTATAAATCTCTTTATAACATTCTAAATATTTTTTCAATGAGGTTTTAATTATTTCTATAAAAAACTTAATTAAAAGACTCTACATCAAGTTCTTTTCTTTTTCATGTATTGCTGTGATACGTCGAGGTATAAACTGAATATATGCATCAGCTAAAATGCTTTTGATATAAAATACTTTCAAAATCACAAAGTATTTTCAAAAATGAAAACAAATTGACTTTGAAAATTTGAGTCAGTTTGAATCAAACTGTTGACCAAAAGAAACCACAGTTTTTGTTTATTCTTTAAACATTACAAGTGCGCAGTGAGGTTTAATAGCCTAAAATCAGTAAAAAAAAAAACATCAATTTTTAAACTGAAAATGAAGAAATTTTAAACTCAATGCATTGTGAGTGATTACCTCAAAATAAGAATTCTCAGTGTATGCAGAGAATTCTTCTTGGAAGTTGGTCGCTGAAAAATTGAGTGTATAGCGCTGATTATATGTAGATGGCAGCATTGCACTGTTAAGTTGTGACTCGTCACTAGCTATTACTCTGCTGGAGTGAGCCACAACACCATGTAATGTATTAATTGATTGGGCCCTCGGTTTCTACAAAACAGTTTTAGACATAGAATCAAAATTATGACCCAGTAGTGCTTGTACAAGCATTTTCAACATTCATACTTTGTAAACAGTAAAGACTAATAATCAATTCAAAACTCAAAATGACTTTAGAGCTAAAAGAATGTTTTAGTGTATCCGCTTTGCAAAGTACGACTAAAAAAAAACTTTAAAGTTTTGGTGAGATTCGTTCTTTAGCCACCTAAGCACCATTTCTGATGAAATCGAGACCGACAAAATTTTTTTCATCAACGTAACTGTTGATAATGAGGATTTAACTGAAAATTTTCTGAAGGTGTACCCGGCGCCATAGACTCCATACCATAGACTCGGTGCCATAGACTGAGCCTTTGGAAAGGGAGATTATCGAGCATGTCGGGTGGAACGTTTTGGTATAAGAATTTTGCCAATTGGAATTGTGGTTTTTTGATTACGGTCATATTTTGGTTTTGAAGCGTATTTTTAAAAAATGGAAAAACTATGTTTTCATTCACAAAGTAAACTTGGTAGGTCAGTTTTTCAGAAGACAACGTGAATGGCTGCACAACAATTATTTCGATTTGCTTCTGCCTTGGTTCATTTCACTCTTGGAAAGATTGAAAAGGGTAGTTCTTGGTGAATTTTTGAAAATGGGAAAACTTAAAACAATTGTATACGACTGCACTGAAGTCCAGCTTGTTGTATTAATACGCCCTTGAACACCTACGTTGCGAGTTTTACCACAATCGATCAACCAGTTCTGAAACGGGAAGTTACTTTACGATAAAAAAATTGATTTTTTAATCTAAAACTAAAATGGCCGTCGTTGCCTGATTTCATACATTTTTTACCATTAGATACAAAATAAATAGATACAACACATTTTTGCACAAAATTTTGTTCATTTTTGACAATCGGCTCCTACAATTTTAGATCATTTTAAATGTATAAAACTGGTTTAGAGCCTGTTTTTACGTTATAGTTACTGTGATCCAGCATGGTGTAGAAGTTTATACTTTCAATAATATACATTTTTCATACTTAAATTTTAAAATGCAAATAACTTTTGTGGCTACATCTGTAATGGTTTAAAAAAAAGGGTCCTGATCGTCAGATTTGTATCAACTGTATTGATAAATTGTTTGTTTCATTGTCAGTCAGGTATAAACTTTTCTTTAACTGCAGTGGAAAAATAAACAGCATATAACTAACTGCTATTCAAATCCAATGCCTTACGGTGTAATAGCTGGGCCTGGCAGAAATGCTCAGCAGTGACAATGGTGTCGCCATAAGGCACTGAATCGGAGCCCAATCAAGCGTGTGCCATTTTTTTCCTCAATTATAAAAATTTCGATACCTGACTAAACATGAAAACCTGCGAAGCAACAAAAACATCACATCACAAAAATCACATGAATAAATTTGTTTCAAATTTTTTTCTACCATAATGAAAGCTGATTTGAAAACAAGTATTTTCACATATTATTAATTGAATGTAAATCATACAAAATTTTAATTTTATTACAAGTTTTGACTGGCAGAGAGGGAGCAAACAGCAACCTAAGCATTCAGCAGTTTATCTAGGTTGAGCAATCGGCTGGCTTCCTACTTTTACACGTAGCTGCTGGGATCTTCTTGTTTTGGCTGTTGGATGCAGAAGGTCTTGGTGTTGTAGAGACGCATAGCTTCTGCTATTGTCAGGTGCTTTTTCCAACCTTTAAAAATATACTGAATAGTTTATTTTGACAAAAAAAAGTGTTATTGCAGATAATGAACTTGTGCAGCTATCACAAACAGTTGATCATTTGCTTAGAGTTCTGTAAAAGTGTGGTAGATTTTGTGAATACCAGTTGTAAACTGGGTGTTTATTAATCAAACTTCCACATCAGTGTGCTGGGATTCTACCGACAGCCATTGTTAAGATGCTGTATTGGTAAAATGTCTTACTATGCTGGTGGCACAGCATGCAGGGTCGGTATTGACCCCTGTACAAGATGGCCGCCATAGTTGAGGATTCTTAATACTACCCAGGAACCTACTCTAGTACAGGAACCGGAAGTACCCTTCCTCGGAATGGCAGATATGATGACCACAAGCTCGATATAGCCTTGGAGCCCTGCAGAGATTATGATTGGATAATGGAGACAGGACTCCGCCCTTTAGCCACTTTGCACCATTTACCTTTAACCCTTATTCATTGCATGATTTGTTCACTATTTATTTATTTGTTCTAATATTTTCATTTACTTCCTGTGCATTTACTCTTATATATATTATGCAAATAATTTCCTGTCAGCCTGTTTATAAAAGGGCTGATTCTGTTTATACTCATTGCATTCATTCATTGTATCTTGCCAATCACCCTAGTGAATAGCCACCCTAGGACTTTGGTTTCTGATGAATAAAGCCATTATTCAAACAGCACTCTGTGTAGTTTGTCTGAGCAGAGGGCACTGTGCTTGCCAACTGATCGGGCAGTAACTATTGTAGTTGTCACTGTCAAACCGGCACAGTGTCATCTCTTGAGAGAGGTAGAATAATCAAGATTAGTGAAATTTTGTGATAACCAGACCGAAATCCATTACAGTATTTTGTCACAAAAAGATTGTAAAATCAAACAAATTTGCAATTTTTTTATAGAGTATTTAAAAAAGTATTATCAAAAAATCATGGAGATGAAAGTGATTTTACCACTTTGTAACCACAGCAATCGAGTTTTTTTTAAAGTTTGAGATAAACATTACTTGTCTTAAGTTTTTAATGAACATTTTATTGATTTTCCAAAACCAGAAAATTAAAGTCATAACTTGAAAATTTACTGCAGTCAAAGTGATGTAGGGATTCTAATGTTGTTGGTAGAAAAAAAAGAAAAATTGTTTCAATGGTAAACAGTTGCCAGTGTTTCAAGTTTTATATTTTATTAATAGCAAAGTTTTTAGTATAACTTTAAACTTTCAATGCGGCTTATATGTTTTTTAAACAATTTTGTATTTTAGTAATTTTGCTTTATCCGAAAGACAAAAAAGAAAGAAACAACTTTTACCTACCTTACTTTCGGAATGACATAACTAACTTTTGATGGTTCATCTTCCCAAAGTTCACCATGGTCAGAAGATTTGAAAAACTCTCCTTCTAGCTCCTTAGTAAAATAATAGGAAAATTGAGTCAAGCTGGAATTGTATCTCATCTTTGTTACAGTCAAGTTTAATTGCTAATGTGTCAAATGGAAGTTAGAATATTTCATTTTCAAAATTTTCACCTCAAGTAAAACTCTATAGTTGTTTTGCACACCTTTTTTTAACCAACCATGAAAAACAACTTTTTGCTGTTATTGTTTTGTTGAGAACGAGATTATTAGTGACAACATTTACCGATTTACTTAACTGGTTATAAAAAGATTAGATTTAGTAAAAAGCTCTAAAAACCAATATTGAATAACTATAACTCAAAGTTGATTGGTTAAATTTGGGTTGAAATTTAAAATTGTGAAATTTAAAAAGTTAAAAAGAGTAGCTTGTATCGTATTTTATATGAAAGAAACGCGGAGTCATTTGAATATAAAAACTCATAGATAGTCTAGCTATAAAACACCAGACAACTTAAACCTCTACGACAGAAGCCCTCCTTTTCTCAACTTCTACTACTGCTGCAAGTTCTTCTGCTTGCTTGTCTAGTTGTTTGGATTTTTCCTTCAGTTCTATAGTGAGAGCTTTCACCTCAAAAAGAAAAACGTAAAGCCTTGAAACTGCAACAAAACAAAACCCAAAAATACAAAGTAATCCAAAGATTATTAGTCCTTCCTCCGAAGTTCTTTCTGCTTAAGTGCACTAGTGTCTGTCCGGCATGCCTGCCTGTTCGCCCAGCCGCCTTCCCGGCCGCTCTCCCGCCAGTTGATATCTTTGGGTGATTCATCTTGCTTTCAACTCCGGAGCCACCTTTTGTCAAGCCTCTCCATTACTTTCTTACTTTCACACAAAGAGCTTTCAGGGGTGTACTTGCACCATCTTGCACTATGCCTTACCAAACCCTCCACAATACTGCCACATTCATTTAACAAAGCCACTTTATATTTCAATATTCGATACACTATTGTGACACTTACCATTGTGTCTCGTTTTGAATGTTTGCTTTTGCGAGCTTTTTCTTTTGCGAGGTACTTTTTCGACAGTCTGTCATCTTCTTCCATGTAGTCTTTGAGAAGCTTGTAAGCTGTCTTTCTTCTTAATTTGAATATGTCTATCGGCTCAACTTTACTAAACCAGACAGAGCAGCAATCGCAGAAAGAATAGTTCGTTATAAATCATATGCAATGAGTATTTGATAGGTATTGAAAAATACTACAAGGAATTACATAGCCACTCACTCGGTAGCTCCTGATGCCAGTTGGTATCGTGTTAGCCCCTTCAATAAATAAAAAATACAACAAATAATTTTCTAAGTAAAAATAAACAGTATGTTGTTGATTGATAAAAGATGTAAAAAGATAAGCTAACTTCATCCACTCCCCCTCAAATTATTTAGCTGGGACGGCGGGGACTTCGAAGATGGGCAGATTCTATAATAATAGGCGGAGATTATAATGGTAGGCAGTGTTTACAATGGTGGGCAAGGTTTGTAATGGAGGGCAGGGTTAAAGAGAGAGCGTCTCACTCCCCCTCCCCCCATAGAGCCATCCGGGCTGAAGATAGTGACTTACGTATTGAAAAGCCAAGCCAATAACTAATGCTTTGGTAGTTAGTTCCAAATCATATTCAAACCCAAGCAAGACAACATCATGTTCAAAAAGCATGTATCCCATCGTTTGTTTTCCTTGCAATTCCACAAGCTACAATAGTTACAGATTATGAGCTAACACCTAGCATTTCCACATACTTGAGTTAAAAAAGTGTGTGTAAACATTTGGTAAAAACCGTATTTATTTTTAGACATATTTTCACCGTGTAGGATGACGATTTTTCACAGAGAAATACATTTCGTCGATTTAGATATACTGGTTTGAGATCGCCATCGTAGATGACATTATCCTTGACACAACCAATCGGCAGTCCGCCACCCATATATAGGTCGATTTGCTGTTAAGTATATCACACATTGTAAGCATAGAGAACTCTGGCTTCTAACGTGAATATTAAACATGCACTGAGATGGATGAATCATATTTTTCAAACGTGTTTTGAAATTGTAAACCACAAAGCTTATAAGACATGGTACAGTAAATTGCAAGAAAGTATACGTACTTACTAACTAAAAATCCAAAAGATTTTTTTATTTAGTAGAGTCAACAACTTTATTTGTATAAAAATTGAATATATTATTAAATGAATATTTTTTAGGGAATTGGAAAGAATGTAAACATGAATGAGCGCCGACATGAATGAATGCAGCTGTCCTGGATTGAATGTAGAGGGAAGTCGACAGACTTGGAATGAATGCTGGCTATGTGATAAAAAAGAAATTTTGAACGTTCATTCCCAAAAGTGTCTACACTCGTTTCCGGCGATATATAAAGTATCAATTTGACTTTTATTTCAGGAGTTGTCTACTTTACCAAAAAGATTTTATTTTCATATCCCCGGAACGAACATTGAAACGGTAATTTAAAGGCTGACAGAAATGAATGTCAATTTTCCGGAAATAAAAAAATCCAATCTTTCTCCTCTTTACTGTAGTCGTCATTCATTCCAGGAGTGTCTGCTCTCATTCCTGTCTACAGTCATTCCATTATTTTTTATTTATTTTCATATCAGGTTTGCAGAGACACCAGATGCATTAGTAGTTAATCTTTAGTGGTAAGTAGTTAGTAGCTAGTAACTAGTAGTTAGTAGCAAGTAGTTAGTAGCAAGTAGTTAGTAGCTAGTAGTTAGTAGCCAGTAGTGCTTTGACTTGTTCAACTTACGCTACCAGGACTAAAGGCTCCATAGATTTTAAACCTAGTGATGCCCCAAATGTCCTTGACATGACTGTCAGCCGTAGGGGAAGGAGATGCTATCACAAATATAGTTTTGAGAGAATTTAGATCCCTTACTCGAAAATATTTTCCTGATTTTTTATCTGTCCCTGCAAATAAAGCAAGCATCATTGAATATTTAAGTGGAGCGTACAGCTTTGCAGGGACTTTTCATTATCAGTCATACCAAAATTTAACCATTATCGGATCAATAACTACTACAAGATTTGATTAAGCTCAAAAAGAATAGGAGTTTTACAAAGAAACTGAAATAATGGTCAATATAAAACATAATAATGTGCACAAAGAAAACGGCACATATAGATTTTGGGTTTCACTCACTGCTTCATCACCAACAGATTTCAAAATACCGTAGGGACTGATAGGGCTGCCATTACCGCCCACTAATGAACAGCTGTCCACAGCGCTCAGCTCATGGCACAGCCAAACAACACCTCTCTCCAAGAGAGGTAAAGCAGGGTCGGTCAGACCTGCAGGGTACAGCGGAAAAGTTGCTCACAACTTCACAACTAGTGAGCCCACGGCTCAGACAAACTAGGTAGAGCTTAAGTAATAAACATATTTATTGTCAACATATCCATGCTCTAGTGAGGCAATCGCCTAGAGAAGTTCGCAGCAGTAGCAATAGTAGATTAGTGGCATAGAACATACAAAGAAGCAGCCTTTTATAGGCTGGTAGCAGGAAGTTGATTGCATCACCGTGTGTTATCCAATGAACATTACAGGAAGTAAAATGAACCAATCAACATAACATACATAAAAAATGAGTACAACAACGCACAAGATTAAACATGCAAGGTGCCTCGTGGCAAGGAATACAATTATAAAAAATGTTCTTAGTCTTTAGCAGCCTCAGGTCCCCGACAGGTAAGATGTAAAGGTAGCTAGGTCCTGGATCTGTACTTCTGAAGCAACTTCTGCTATTTCCGGAACGCTAACTGCAGCGATCATCTTGTTGCCGACCTGTTAGTGCACTGCAGGGCCGGTGAAAGTCACTCCAGGGTTGGTAAAAGTCGCTGCAGGGTTGGTAAAAGTCGCTGCAGGGCCGGTATGGAAGACTGCAGCGCTGATATCATATCTACAGGGCCGGCAGGGTTTCTCCTTTTTCTTCTATAATGATGGCACTCTGTACCATCACTTTAAGAGGTCTGTCTGACTGAACCCCTCCGTCAGAGACAACTCTATGATAAGATATGTGAGCATGGCGAGTGTGTTGCTAAAATCCACCACAATACAGTCTTACCTATACCACTGAGTTCTATGTCCTCAATGTGATGCAAGTCTCTCAGTGCTTTTTTAAATCTATCTTTTGGAGAGGGGTCAGATGTTGAGTTAGCCATGACTCAAAGAATCGCTCGTTGAACTAGTAATATTTTGTAATACATCATCACATGATGTACTTTCCATTGTTTACATTAGTGAATGTAACAACTGCTGCTACAACTATGCCTACTTGGCAGTAATGAATGCTGCAGTACATTGTCTTCAGCCGCAAATAAAATTCCAAGAAACTTAGCTTTACTTAATCAGATTTAGTAGCAATATTGTTTGAATCTGAGCTGAGCGTTGTATATTGTTACCGATGCCATTATTATCAAAACCAAATTAAATACTTAGCGACTCAAATAGACTTTTCTCTCAGATATCAGTTTTGTTTCGCAGTTGGTACCCACCATACGGTTACGCCAGCATGTATGTCAACCAGCAATTACACTTGTAGTGTAGTTTTTATTTGTATTATCACTACTATTTCTATTGTCGCTAATGCTTCTGCTGCTGCAACAGCTATCTCTGCTACTGCTGCTGCTACTCCTGCTACTGCTACTGCTACTACTGCTGCTACTACTACTACTGCTACTGTTACTACTACTGCTGTGACTACTGTTGCCACTGCTGCTGCTACTACTACTACTACAGCTATCTCTACTACTAATGCTACTGCTACTACTAATACTGCTACTACTACTGATACTGCTGCTGCTGCTACTGATACTGGTGCTGCTACTACTACAGCTACTACTGCTGCTATTGGATCTACTGCTTTACTGCTGCTACTGCTGCTGCTATTACGACTACTGCCCTACTACTGCTACTATTACTGTTCATTCTATCACTAATATTCTGCTGCCCACCCTCAGCAAGTTGAAGGTACTGCTTGACGAGAAAGGTCTGCTGGAAGTATTCAAACACATAACTGATATTTGCAAACTGGCATACAATTTCGGCTGTTTTTATTTCAGAGATAACTTGCAGGTAAAAAGAATGTTTCAACTAAAAGTTTATAATATCATTTTCCTCATTTCAACCATAATATGAATTGTGCTAAATATCTAAATTGGCTTTTTGTCACAAACAGAAAACGACTGCTAAGGCTTGAAACAGACCAATACCAGATAAGGCCACACCATTTCGAATATGAGAACTTTTTTGGTCAGCATTTCGCGTATGATAAACTTTAAAAAAAATTGAGTGATGAATAATAATCACAAAAAGTTGTCAGATTACATGTTTCATCTGGTTTCCTGCACTTTCAGCTCTACAATAGAACAATCGAAACTTCAGTTTACCAAACAAAAATTAAAACTTTGTAATCGCGCGTTTACATTCATCGTATTTTTAAGAATTGGTAAAATTACAAAAAATTATAAAAAGAATATGACAACCTTACCAATTGTGACAGGAACAACTCGTCTTATTGGATAATGGCAGCAGCTGCCATACAGACCATATATACAGATCGAAGAAGTGATTATAGCTAGAATTATTCCAAAAACTGGTACAGTTTTTACCAAGCCCATGACCCTAGAATCTATTCCACTAGATCCCTAAAACAAACACGTACAACATATTATTCATTTTTTAAATTTCCACCGTCAGTTATCAGACTTGGTTGAATTCCATAGGTTTGAAATTAATAAATATAGGACTGAATCAAAATCACTGCCAAAATTTTTTATCGCTTTTCAGCTTTTTCTGTCTTTTAAAGAAGATTTGAAAGAGCATAAACAGTAAGGAATGTCGACAGCAATGAATGTTGACAGCAATGAATGTCGACAGCAATGAATGTCGACAGCAATGAATGTCGACAGCAATGAATGTCGACAGCAATGAATGTCGACAGCAATGAATGTCGACAGCAATGAATGCAGGCATTGCTGGAATGAACATGACGCTTCTTAAAATGAACATTGGCAGACCTGAAATGAATGTCGACTATGCTATAAAACAAAATATTCGGACGTTCATTCTTAGATGTTTCAACATTCACTTTTACTTCAACAAAAACAATAATCGTTTTATTCCTAAAGCGAACATCGCAATGGTAGTCTATATGCTGCCAGGAATGAATGACAACGCCTCTGAGAATATGAACTTTGTAATTTTTTCTCTATAGCATAGTCGATGTTCATTCCATGAGGTGTCTAGGCTCATTCCAGCAATGTCTACGTTCATTCCTATTGACATTCAATTCTTTCTACACTCTATTCAAAACAGCCTTTTAGACCTCTCATTTTTTACAGTTTCATAATTTAAGTTGCGAATAATATCTTTTCCATGAAATTACAAAAAAGGTTGGTCGAAGGCACACATGCTTTAGAACATTCAGTTGACAGTTTATTCTTCCATAAAGCTGCTGAATTAAAAAACCGGTTTCACAAAATCTCTTTACATTTACCCCATAATTTGGTAAAAGCTAAATACTGATAGCAAACAGTTGGAAGATTGGGATTTTGACTAAATTGGTGCTGCAAAAAGTTGAAAGAAATTGACAGAAGAAGATTTTCATTTTTAGATTTATTTTTGATGTTGATACACTAGCATACTGCTAGATTAAATAAATGATGTTCTGAAAGCTGAACCTCTTGAAATTGTTTGATTAAAGAACAAAGTTCAATAGCTTTGACATCATCAAACCTGTTTGTAGGTTTAAATTTTCAATCAAAAAATATTTTAGCAGATTTTGCATTTCTTTTATCTGATAGTAAAATAAAAAGTAAAATACTGCACAAAATAATGTCAATAAAGAACTAAAAAAGTTTTATCGAGTGTCAATGGGATTCAAAGTTTTAAAAAAAGAAATTTTTATTACCAAAAGCTGTTTGCAATGACGGAGGTTTTGGCTCCAAACTTTTTTCATATTTCCTACAATCAAGTTTAACTGACAGGTTTTAGTTGGCAACCAAATAACAAAATTTATTTACTTCGCTAGCAATCTTAATAATTATTTAAGCAAAAATCAGCGTTAAACTTGATTGGTTTTAAATCTATTCCTGGAAGAGTCTTCTTCTTTCAAGGCAAGTTGCTGGTTGACTTTTTCACCTCCAGAAGTTGAACCTCCACGGTGCATTAGATTTATTTTGAATAAAATTAAAAAAATTATTGGGTATTGGCTGACAGCAGATGCTACTTACTACAATAACTATGACTCTAGCAGAATAGCCAATGACTGACAGCGACAGCAGGGCACCAAAGGTCATCAACAATATATACAGTCCACTCTGCAAGCAGTAAGTTGATACAATTGGTGATTGCAGTGGTCACATGATGGTAATAAAATCTTGCTTATGTGCTTGACATCCCAATAACAGTGTTAAAAATAAAACTAACTGATAAAATTGATATTTTGTCTTATAAATGCCTACAAAATCAGTCATTGAAAATCACGATGATAATATTGAGTTTTTTTTGTATAAAGTACATTAATCACTAATATGATTGCAAATAGTTAAATATTAAACTCTTGTTTCTGGAGACTATATTTCATATACTGAATTTATTGAATAGTTTTAATGTCTTGTAACGATGGTTTAACGATTTTATGCACTCAATTAACGATAAAAATATAAAATTAAACTAATTCATACTCACAAATTTGTGAATCTCAGCCTCTTTCTTTTGCAGCTTGATTGAAATTTTATAAACACCAACCAAGATAGTACCTAAAACTATACGATGAAAAGCCTGTAATATAGTATTGTAGTATCTTTTGCTAAGTGGCTCCAGCTCAAACCAGGATCTACCCCAGCCCGGCCCGGTGTAACTCTACAATACCACTTACAGGACCTATCAATTGACTGTCAATAATTGGCTGCAATACTCGGACATTTCATAGCTATTAAATTTATTGTTGATAAATGCAATCTTTTGTAATGGTAAGACATCAACAGAGTAATTAACAGAAAAATTTTAATGTAAAAAACTATAATTCGCTCTCTCCTGGCTCTTGCCCTCTGCTATACCGCTGGTCCTTCAATAGCAAAATATTAAGTGAAGCAGCCCTGCCTCTGAGCACTTTATGTATTTTCCCAATTGGATTTTTATATGGTGTCTTATCATATCTTCTTATCATGTCCTGTTAGAGTGTGTCACTGAAAGCTGACATTTTGTCATACTAATTATTGTACACCGGGTCGGGCGGGCATAAACTTTTATTTACTCAATCTAGTGGCTTAGTCAATAAACCGTGTGTAAGGTATTTAATCTGTCACTTATGCCAACCGTTAGAAGCTGACGCTGCAAAACAATACAAGTCTACCAGACCTTGAGAATTGTATAGATTGAGATGCTTATTGCTTTCAGATTCTGTCTGAATATTATATATTTTTGGTACTTAATTTATCAAGTTTCTTAACTAAAATTTTTGATTAAAAATATTTCTGAAGTGACTTTGAAAGTCAGATTGAGTTTAGCATAATCAACAGTTATTAGAACGGAACTAATTAGTGCTTGCACAAAAAAATAAGAAGTACTGTAACAAAAAAGCACCTCAACAATTATATACGTAGTATGTAATGACTTAAAATACTATGGAACATTTTGCAGGCCTAATGTTCAAAACAGCTCGGACTACTGGTCATTTCATGTTATAATAATAATAAGAATTTTTACGCATTTTCTTGTATCAAAGCAGAATAAATTGTTAGCAGAGATACACATACGCACAATTTAACATACCTGCTAAAAAGAAGTTATAGAACAAGAGTGTACCAACGGCCACTTTGTTTCCAGCTGCACCCAAATACACGGCAAAGAATAGTACAGCATACATGTAGTAAATGATACCTGTCACTCCCAGCACCATACCTGTGCAACGAGTTTTATAATTCCTTACTTATGCGCACCTATTAAAAAACAACAGCACTACTATTCTCAATCACCCCCCGAGTTGACAATTTCCTCAATCTCAGGGACTCACCCCGACTTTGAGGGCCTCTGACCCCAAGTTTCTAGACACTCGGTGACTTCAACCCTAAACATTCCACCACAGAGTCTAACAACCTGGATAGTAAAATCCTAAACTCAAGCACACTACCAGTAGTTCCAAGTATAAAAGTACATTATTCTCTCAAGTTTTTCTTAGCAATATAATAGCTGCACAGAAAAAGTCCACAGAATGAATGCAAACATCTAACAACACACAGCCTTATGTACCATAAGCCGGGAAGTTTTATATTTTTATTAATGATGAACCACTCAAAATTCATGACACGGATGGTTACCTGTTATAATGTACATATCATACAACATTAAGAGGCAAGGTTCAATCACATCAGCTACACATGGCATAGGCTCCTCCTAGCCGGTCTTCATGTCATCAGCAAGGGAAGTGTAATCTCCAAGTATAGGGTGGTTGCTTCTTCAGAATGAGCTCCAATGCCTTTGCTTACCTCCCCCTCGATTCCTAAAAGCGGCTACGGCAATTTTTTTCCACTCAACACCTCTAGGGAGTTACATTTATTGAGTTGATTGCTACCCAGTGCCAGTGTAACCACATTACATACATGTATGCATCCCCCGAGTAGCTACCCAGTGCCAGCGTAACCACATTACATACATGTATGCATCCCCCGAGTAGCAAGCCAGTGCCAGTGTAACCACATTACATACACGTACGCATGCCCCGAGTAGCTACCCAGTGCCAGCGTAACCACATTACATACACGTATGCATCCCCGGGTAGCTACCCAGTGCCAGTGTAATCACATTACATACATGTATGCATACCCGAGTAGCTATCCGGGGCCGGCATAGAAATTATACAGGTCTGATATCGTCACCCTTTCTTGAGTAAGTTTGACCCCCAAATTTGATCAACACACATAGATATGTCAACTGTTTTCTGCTACCAGACTGGGGAGCTTAGGGTAAAAGTGCCTATTATGCTCAGACTCCCACTGTAAGCTTGGGGTAGATATAGAGATAGCGGGTGAAAGTTGACTATGTCTAGAGTATTGTCCTAATGAAATGCGCTTATGTTTTTTTAGTGTAAAGGTTATCTGGTTATGTTGAGGAGAGGGCGTAAAGGGCTCAGCAGTTTTTGTACGACCCTGAGTCACCCAAAAGTACCGTTTAATTTTTGGCACATTTTTTTGGGGTTGTGACATCAACAGGAGTGCGAAAAGGCGTTTGAATATTGATGAGCTGTACTGCATGGTGAGAGACTAAAGGCAGATGTGGTTTTTCCTCCAGTTTTATCCACAGTTTGATGTCTTAAAATCGTGATGTTCATATCAATTTTTCCTGTCAGAATGCTAACTAAATTTGATTAAACTTGGTCTAGTACTGTATATTACTCAACTTACTGTTTAGGCATCTATATTATAGCATTGTTTTATGATGACGAAGGTGTTTGTACAACAAAGAATGAGCTCATAAAATCTTTAATGTTATCGCAAAAATTGAATATGCTACTAAAACACTTCATACGTACCAATGCGTTTGAAAGCATTGAATGTCCATGGTTTGCCAGTGGACTCAATAGAAAGTTGAGCTTGTCTCACAGTTTTTGTAGAAACAGGAGGAGTTTTTAGATCCATAATTGTTAATAACAGATTATCGAATTAGTATTTGCTAGTTGGCTACTATTTTTATTCTAGGCCTTGCGATTGTTAGTAGCAATGATAATACAACCCTTTATCTTTCATTGTTAAGAAATTTTCATAGCGAGTCATTATGAGCCAATTATTACACTTTGAAAAAATGAAACTGAGCATTGCAGTGCATTTTATTGTATATGCCTGTGTAGAGATTTGGATAAATGTGCTGAAAACAAAATAGCCAAAGAGCTGATGAAACTTTATTTACACAGTGGTATTTTTACAGGCTTTCCTGTCACAACCTTCGTCGGTTTTCTTCTGCAGAATTTATACCTACAACAGAAAAACATAATATCAACATTACCATAAATACCTCAATGTGCGTACAACTTTAATTAATAAACGAAGCTTGTTTGTGCTAAAGATTAATTAACCGGGAGCTTAGCTGAGGTTAACTACATGTATATCAATGACTCTTACAAAGAGTAAACAATTACATTACAAATAGAGGAAAAGTTCACTGAAATAATCTACACCATGTACTTGAACAAGCCTAGTTAGTTAGCTTTTCAGACAATTACGCACATATTGAAGATTAATCAGACCAACTTTTGACTCAACTTGATATAAAAACAGGGCCTTATAAGCAGCTGTCTATACTCAGCTCTGCACAGAAACTGTCTGCTTCTCTGAAGAGGTTAGACTAACTTAACTAGAGCTAACTAAAAAGGTAACTAGAGCTAACTAAAGGTAACTAGAGCTAACTAAAGGTAACTAGAGCTAACTAGAGCTAACTAGAGCTAACTAGAGCTAACTAGAGCTAACTAGAGCTAACTAGAGCTAACTAAAGGTAACTAGAGCTAACTAGAGCTAACTAGAGCTAACTAGAGGTAACTAAAGGTAACTAGAGCTAACTAAAGGTAACTAGAGCTAACTAAAGGTAACTAGAGCTAACTAAAGGTAACGAGCTCGTAGCCACTATACTGCTGGAAAGGACCAATCAAAACGTTCAATGCCGAGTCTGCGAAAGAGAAATGAGGCCAGAACGTGAGAGAGGTCATGTGGTACAACTTGACCAAATTATCAGAGATTACCTGTCTCGTCCCACATAAAAGCTCTCGTATACGTAAGATTTTGTATGCCAATTTCAATATTGATGGATGTTTGTCTTTTATACATGAAGCCGCTTTTTTGTGCTGGAGGCAATTTTATTGTCATAAGCCTAGAAAGTTTGTCTCAATTTAATTATTTTTCACCGAGAATGCTCACACTCAACGCAGTGAAAATAATACCAAGGTTATGTATTTGTTTTTTTATTGAAAACAAACATATAATAGTAATTTTAGTTGCCATAATTATTGCTTGATCATTTGATTTTAATATTACACTGGTAATCAATAATCATAATTGTCTCTATACTCAACCATAATTATGAGTGAAAAATGCAATCCCTTTGAAAACGGGTTTTCAGCCATAAAATTGGCTCACTCGTAAGATTTTTCCGAACTACTTTGTGCACTTTTATCTCAACGTAGTAGATTGATCACTGGGTGTGTAACTCAAGTTCGTGTACTCGTAGGGCAGGAGTATTTTTTGTAAACTGGGTCATTGGAAACACGATACCTTGCTCAAAGATTACCGTGCTGGGAATCAAGCCCAAAACCCTCGGTTGCAGTACAAACACTCTATCCACGAGTAGGCTCATGGTTTTAAAACAATAGAATTCGACATACTTACTGTTGGTTGTCATCGGCAATAACAATTCTGTCCAAATACCACTGGTCAGTGCCAGATCCAAATAAGCCCAGAAAACCTCCATACTGTGTGTAGGTAACAGTGACTGACTTCAAGTCACCAAATGGTTCATAATCAACAATAATAATCTTAGCATCGGGCCCTAACGTATCGCCATCACTAAAAAACAGTAACATCAAAGAATATAAAAGTATGGTTAAAAAAACTTTAGTTCTGAATTTTTTCATGGATTACGTAGCAATTGTCTTGGTAACTCAGCAGCGATATGGCATTATAGCACATACCCTTGGAATGGTGCTTCCATGGTAGACTTGGTTCCTTCTATCTTTAATTTGATGCTCCCCTTAATATCCTGTGGACCAGTGGATGACGAAACACTCACCTCGTATGCAGATCCACAAAATTGTTCTCCTTTTGGAGCTCTCGCAGTTGTGAACCCTTTCAACATACGACATAAATGTTGTACATTACTTGCGTTAGCTTCAAGTGAAGTGGGACAACTACAATAGTGAAAGTGTGAGAAGCAGGGCACCTTTAGTGAGCAAGTAGAAAGTTCCCCTAGCTGCATACTCTATCGAATGGTAGCCCAATTCTGAGCATCCGTGCTCTCCGCAGGTAGCACATTTGCCTTTCTGGTAATCATCCTGCGATGCAATAGAAAATTTGATAGACTCTGTCAAACAAAACTTCATGAGAACACAAAAACAGCGTCTAAACTACAAGTCATTAAAGCATTCCAGTTTCAACTACGCAATGAAAATGATTGGACAGTTTAATCTATTCCTTGAGTTTTCACATTTAAACGGGAACATAACAAGTTAAAACTATAAATAGACCAAGGCAGGCAAGCGAAGAAATGTGAAGTGAGAACTTTAATAATTAATGTTTAAAAGCGACTAGCATGCAATTTTAGCGAATCACATTTTTGATCGCCAAAGATCCGAATTTTAACGCTTGGGATAAGAGCGAAAACTTCTATAAAGACAAGCATTGGAAAAAACTAATCAAGTCGTGTTACTAGGAAAAAAGCGTAAAATCAGAGATCAACTGTAACATACTTTTAAAACAAAAAAACCTACAATTTCTTTAAAATAACGAGTTATAAACATTTATTTCAATTAATAATTTATTTCTATAGCTGTGATTTGCTTTTGAAGGTTGAAATTTGGATTCAGATTGCGGAAAGAACGGCAAGCATAATCGTACAGTTGATAGCTGATCTTACCCAGCTAGCACAGGGATGGGATAGGAATGTACAAGCCTTCGCAGTGATGGATTCCATGTAATAGTAGTGCGAGCGGCTGTGGCTACAGGAAGCAGTACTACTTACGTCTATAAATATAATTGTACACACTATCATCTATAACAACTAGCTATATGCCTACAACCTTAATAGCTTCCCCATCATTCAGCACCATCTTTCTCAAATCTCAGGCTACCTGGTATAATATTTCACAACCCTTTCTCTCAGGAGTTGGCGACAATGTTACTAAAATTTATTTTGAGTGATAAGTGAAATTTTAAAAAATTAAAGCAATCAAATCATCAAATCATAGGATAGTTAGGGTAGCAGCTCAGCCAATCAGAGTGAGTGTAGACATTTAGCTCACCAAAGAGCCACAAGGGTAGGCAACTAGTCCACAATGGTTGCCGTTAGCGATAGACTCAATGTACAATTGATGAGATCGGCTGTGACTGCAAGCCGCTGCGTTGGTAGCCGCTGTATAATTACATTAGATCAATATACGTCTGCCTATCAATCGTTTTTTTAAACTATTATTTATCATCTTTAACTATTATGGTGGCTCAAAACTTCTGCAGTTTGCCTTCTAAACTATATGAACATTTCAAAACATGTCTATATTTACAAAGCATCTGTTACATAGCTCAATCCGAAAACATTTTTCATAATCTTTGATCATGGAAATTCAAAGCAAGTAAATAATTTCCGTTATTTCTATTTGTTTTACATATGATTTACCAGACCTATTTATATCTTTTGAATTTTTTATTCAAATTTTGAGAATACAACCAATAATTTGCATTCCATGGGTCAGAAATCAGTTTATTCTAAGGATTTTGATGTCCATAATGGTTGTTTTACATATAATTTATAAGGAAAACAAAGCTGACTATTTTGCTTCAAATTCATGTTCTATTCAAACCATTCAGATTATTTCAAAGTTTTGTATTCAACTTTATGATAGCTTTTACTATTCCAAAGTATTCAAATGGTTTGGAATTCCCAAAAGTGCTTAAACTGATTCAAAATTGAAGAGCTCAAACGCTTTGTAAGCAAAGGCGCCCATGCTAGAAGCAATTATAAACAGCTAATGATAGACTGCTCACTTTCTGTTACAAATCTACAGAACCAGGCTCAAGTACAATATTGCCAAATACCAAATATCAGCGCATATATAAATACAAAAAAGTTATCCAGACTTAAAAATAAAATCTTTGCTGGTAATTTTTTTTCACCATCTGCAGAACTAAAATACTTGAGTAACTACATGATGTATGAGTAACTACATGAGGTATGAGGATACCTTTAAAGTTGAGCCCGAGCACATCCTTAAAAATTGTACTAAACACCTCTGGACAACCTGGCTGGGTTTTACCACCATTTGGATAGAAATCAACATGGCCGCTAGCTGCGAACATTCCAGCTCCAGCGCTCCACACAGGTTTACCATTGCTGTGTATCACATCTACAAACTTGGCGTCGCTTGGGTTCAGTCGCACTTTCTCATCTCTTCCCTCATAGAATGGCCCTGCTGGATCCATCCCTGCAATGATAAAGATGACATTTTGTATAGAACACCTAAAAAAAATATCAACGTAAAAATAAACAGGGAGCACTACTCCCAAAAATTTCCCCCTTTCAAGTTTTCACGGTAGAAAAAAGTCAAACCACAGTTTGAAGATTGCTACCTTTGCAATCTAATTTCTTCCTGTTACCAATGTAGGTTTTGCAAATTGTTAACATGGTCGGGGAAAAAACATAAACACGGTCGTCTGTATATGAGTTTTATAGTTTCACTAAAATGTGATTTTCATCCTAATACATACCAGATATTCGACCAATGAGACCTTTGAAACTATCTCCTACATATCCAGATATGTGAGCACCGAGTGAGTGTCCAATCAGATGTAGTCTAGACAGTTCCATTCCTTTAGCTTGAAGCAGCTGTATAAGTAACTCGACCTGCTTAGCCACAAGTCTTGTATTAGCCACAGCCTTCGGGTAATCTGGTGCGGCGGCCCCCAGGCCCCACCCGACAATGATTACGTTCATTGGTCCCTAGAAACAATTTAGAATTTGTAAATAACACCTTTTGATAACAAATTACTTTAGTACAGATCATTACTAGTTCGTTAAGAAAAATTATGAAAAACAATCTAATTAATCTGAATATATTTGGGTTTTATTAAAAATAATGCTTCTAATGCAATCCACCAAATTTAGTTGATAGTAGACTTTACTTAGCCTGTGAACTACCGTAGTTAGCAGAGCATCCTTCATCTCATGGACCCACAACTCCCTCTCATCTTGTGTGAAGCCGTGGATAACAAACTTGGTTGGATAAAGTGGATTAAAATCCGTCTTGGCCAAGGACACCCCCTTGTCTTTGTAGTCCAACTGTTGACCTATATAGACCAATAATAATATACAACAGGTAAACATTTTGCATCAATTTTAAATAACTAAAAATACAAACATGAAATTGTAAGTTGATTAGGAAGAAAATTTTTTTTACACATTTCTTAGAATATACCAAAAACATTGCTCAAAAGCTTTAGTGCCTAATATCGGTAAGTAATTGTCCTAATTCAAGAGTTCGACCAATAGGAGTTGACTAAATGATACAAACCGACTTTGGTGTCGCTAGGTGTATAAAGAAGAAAGACAGTTCCTACTCTTTGTGGAGGGTTTGGTAGCACACCACCAGTGTTGTCAAATGGTGGATAAGTATCAAAACAACCGACATACTTGTAACAGATGCTAGAGTTCTTGCCAACCGGAGGCTGAGTTATCGTTCTAGAACTTTTAATGGTTGTTGGCAGCGTCGGATTAATGATTATTTTAGTTTGCTGTGCAGCAACCAACAGAACTAAAATAACAGAGACAGAGGAGAGCTCAATAAATGTATGAGAATATGCATTGTATATGACTGGGAAATGACCGCATTTTTATTTATGTGGAGATACTAGCCTTGATGGTCTATTTCGAAATTGCTTAAAAGATAAAATAAAACTATTTAAAAGGCTAAAATTTTTAACTCACAAAACTGAAAAAATTGAAAAGAACAAAGAAACTAGATAAAGAGCAGATACTGCAAAAAAAAAATGAAGCACATATGTCTTTCAAAAGATGGCTTCCGTGTAAAAGTTGCATTTTGTGGCAACGAGAAGTAGTTACTAGTGCACTGTGCAAGTGCAAGGAATGCACATTAACGAGAAAATAACCAAAAATTTTACCCAATTACATAATCTACTCACCTGAACACGCCGCAATTACAACAAACCCTGTCAATCTCAACATTTCCGATGGTCAACAATCGACTAACAGACCTTCTCTGATGAAAACGGCAGCTCAGCTGACAATTGAGCACCTTGTTAACGTCAGCTAAATGTCGTACCTTGATAGTACCAGCGACTCGGACATCAAAGGGGACGTATACAAGGCCTCCGTTACACCAATATTTCCGCCAGTAAAATGTATTGTGAGAAAGAACATAATGTGGTATATATAGAACATTACCTGATTCCATATCAGCAGTGAAACTGCTATCTATATGATAATATGACGTAACTGTATCATTGATACACATTACAGTTACAGTGAAACCTACATGCATCAATGTTGAAGGGACAAGAAATTATATTGAATTATGAATAGTATTTAATTACGCAAACTTACTTCAGCAGATTTTGATGCAGATCAATATTTAGTAGATGCAATCAAGAGTTCCATAAATTGTTTTCTACCAGTTCTCAATCATTCATTAAAACTGCATCTTAATCACAACAGATTACCGAATTTCCCTTGTCCGATGTTAATGATGTCCCATCTCCATTTTCTTATACCGAAAACAGCAGAAAATTAATATTATGTAGACAGACGTATTTCTTCTTCATTTTTCTTTAACACATTTGCGAGCGCTTCACGGATTACAGCAGTGTGTCAGGTTTTTGCTGATTAACACGTTACTTTTGCCTCGGAAGGTCTGAAAACCTAATGAGTTAGTTATTCATAAATTTTTATGCCACGAGTGCTTCTATACAAGTTAAATAAAAAAGTTGCGACTTTTGAACTAAGCATCATCCGAGGCATTTGTAACCAGACCAGCATAAGCGTATGTTAGTATGGAAACTGCAAGCTTCTGCATTAAATTAGATACAGCTATATTAAATTGCGCAAAGCAATTTTTAATGGTGATAGTTGGAACTTTGACTGTTACATTGAATTAACCAAATTATTGAATTATATCAGGTAGAATTATGCAAGTTTTACTGTATATTGAAACTAAATATGTAGTAACCATAAAAAGTGCAAATGGAACCAAAAAGTAATGAGATGGGGTGAAAAAGTTGCAAATAGTTGCTTTTAAATGAAAAGCAAAAGCATAGAATGAAAAAACATTTTCTACAACACAATTGTCACATTCGTAGAACATATCTAAACAGAGAAAATAAAGAAATGTTAACGCACATGTAATTAAAATATGGTCTGCCCTTACACCAAAATTTTATGCATATTAAGTTAATTTGAAATTTAATAAAAGACAAATGAAAAAATTGGTGAAAAAATTTTATGCAAAAAACAGAGAGATCAAACTTTTAGAGTTGGTGTCCTTTATCACAGTTAAAAGTTAAAACCACACACAACACAGAAAAGGTAATTATGAGCAATATGGTTGAAAAATCTTATCCGAAAGTACACACAATAAGGCCAAATCAATTGTTAGCTTATGTAAAATGTTGACTTTTCAGGCCTAAGATACTGTCTAAAATGAAGAAAAATAGGAAAAACACCGCAATAAAAATAATATGGTAGCGAAATTATGCAGCTAGAGATTTTTTCCAATCAGAACCATAGATGTGGTAATAAACACAAAAAATAAAAGTTCCTCTTTGTAAAACAGTTCCTTTAGTTGGATTCTTCTGGCTTTCAGCAAACACTTCGTTTCATATCCCACCATTATCAGAGCTAGAAAGTCGGGAAGCACCAAACCGAAATCTCTGACAACCTGCAATAGATGTATAAATATCAGTTGATGCGACGCTTTCAAAAAGATTAAGAAATATGTCCCAGTCTACATTTTTTCTCAAGGTTGCAAACTAAAAAGTGAAACAGCTCCACTGTTTATAATTTTATTGGAAAAATCCGATAACCAATATCGATTAAAATTATCGCACGGCAATGTTAAAAATTAGTAAAATGGGATGTTGATCGTTCATCTAGCCAGTAAAATTGTCCGTAAAAATTGTAATAATAATAAAACTACAAAAACTAATTTTTTACAAGTTAAGGTGCTGTTTTAGCTTCCACCCAATCGCCAAATGTAGACTTAGATTACAAGACGACTATAACAAGTGGAATACTATGTTTTATGGTCCCTTGAAATGGTTCAGGCAATTGAAACTAACATTTGAAACGACTATAAAACTGACAGCAAGGAAAACGCAACTGATTAAAAGTAGAACAAGCACCTGATGTTTGCTGCCATAACTGTATATAATATTCTCTATAAACTGGTCTACTCCACCGATGATGATATGTGAGAGGTTGATAGAAAATATAGTGAGTATGTGGAACGTCTGCAACTTCTTAGACCTCCTTATTAGATACAATGTCACAGCTGAAATAAGCAAATACAACCTTTTCTATGACAACTTATTCTCTCCTACATACAAGAATAACATTGTCCTACACAAGGAAAAGTTAGGCTCTATCATACACACACAACCGACCTTACAAATAAAAAGCTGTATTAAATGCTATATAAAAATAGAAATAATAAATTTATGTTTTACTTACAGGAAAATTAACACCAAATCCTACATACAGAAACAATAGTTTTTACTTTAGTGACATGAACGACATTATCCTACAATCAAAACTGATATGTTCTGGGTTGAATGTGCAATAATAGTGATTTATTCAACATGCAAAAATAACAACATGAAAACAATAAGCACAATCTGTGAGACGGTTAAGCACGACACACAATTTGGTCTTACAACATTTTGAGTGGATCAAAAAATCAATTCTGGAAATTAAAATTATTTTTTCCAATTCTTTAAACACATGCATTTAAATACAAACTTCTTTCCAAAAAACTGATTATATAAAAAAGTTTTTTGTACTGTTTAATAAACAAAATTACCTAAAACAATAATAATAATCATCTACAACTTAAGCATTGAAAATAAAAATTTGAAAACAAAACGAAGTGAAACTTTTGATAAGTTACACACAAAAAGTGAGATTTTGCATTTAGCCAAAAGAAGACTGACCTGAGGCTATAATCTCAGAGATGGTAAAGTAGAGCTGGTGGTACCATTGCTCATAAAACCTTTCATTGTAATAGTTGAGATAGTTCCACCAACTGTAGTAGTGAGGGAAAACTGTGGAGGCGAACAGAAACACCATTGTATACCTGTAACAGGTGAAACCATATTAGTGAATACAACTCATTGAGCGGCAGAAGACAAGTTGGAATCTTTAACAGCTCTGTGAAAAGCTGTAATCTGATCGGAAAAATTGCCACCACTATTAACTTTAGCTTCAACTAAACTACAAAAAATACTATAAAACTATTTCAGTTTTTAACAATTTTTAAAAACAGACTTGGCGCATTGTTTCTGTTAATCACAGGGATGATAATTGGTAATAACAAAAATGAAG
The DNA here is from genome assembly GCA_945261195.1 of Cryptosula pallasiana. Taxonomy (NCBI): domain Eukaryota; kingdom Metazoa; phylum Bryozoa; class Gymnolaemata; order Cheilostomatida; family Cryptosulidae; genus Cryptosula; species Cryptosula pallasiana. The sequence continues at coordinate 36,730,786 of OX183136.1, forward strand.
TAATAAAAATCAATTATCATAAATAATTCAGGTTTCAAGTGCAACCAGGTTTTTACTCTCACCATAAATATAAAATGCATTTATCACAAAAAATAAAGGTTTGGTTTGGGGGTGGTCTGAGATCAAAAAGCTAGCACAACCATCAGATTCTCTAATGTCCTTTGTGTGCCCACCACAAATTGTAAGTCAACCCCTCCATCACAAGCGATGCGGCAGCTTGTTTTGTACACCAGTGTTTGAGAGCTGGCCGAAAAACATTCTTATTTGTTAGGGTCATATCATGACGTCCTTAAAACCTAGGTACTATTAAAATTTCTGTTTTTAGCCAATGAGCATTTAGCTACTGGGCCGCGATTGGTTACATTTTTGAAGGACAGTGTAATAATGCTACTACTACTAGTATTACTAACCAGATAATCTAATCAAACCATTATTGTAGATTGAGTTAGATGAACTGTATCAAAGTATTAGGGCTTTATTTACTACTTGCAATCCTTCAACCATATCTATGAGTAACGAATAGTTAATTATTCTCAATTACACAACACTCGACAAGGCGTCTCTGAAGTTCAACCAATCACGCCCCAGTAGCTAAATGCTCATTGGCTAATAACAGAAATTTTAGTAGTACTCAGGTTTCAAGGACGTCACTATGTCACCCTAAGAAATAAGAATGTTTTTCAACCAGCTCTCAAATGCTGTTGTACAAAACAAGCTGCCACATGGCTTGTGATGGAGGGATTGACTTAAAATTTGTGGTGGGTACACAAAAGACATTGGAGAATCTGATGGTTGTGTTAGCTTTTCAATGTCAGACCATCTCCAAACCAAACTTTTAACGGAAAAGTTTTGTAATGCCCGTACCAGGAGTTGCCCTTCCTTAACTTACAAAACAAAATATTAGGAAAAAAAGACTCTTGAAACAAATATAAATTCGTGCAGCATTCTGGTTGCAACTAAAACTCAATGTAATCAATTTTTACGGAATCAACCTGATGCAGGTAAGTTTATACAAGTAATCAATACCAAGGACGGCTAATATGGGACATACAGCACGCACCTTACATCTTTTTCAATGACACAAGTGAGCAAGTGCTTGAAGCATTCATAGGCAGTAATTAGTCCGACTATTATGAGACACCACATCTTGTAGGCATTCAAGGTGGCATTGAAGTACCAGTGCTTGTAATTGGTCATACTTTGTGCCTCATAGGAGCCTTCAATGATGGGGATGAAATAGATTCATTGCAACCAAATAATACAATTTGTTACAGAAAGTTATTTGAAATCATCAAAATATTGATGTTTCTTCCCATTACTCCGAGCTGATGTAATGGTAACTAAGTTGATAGTTATTTTGTTAGTGATCCGCAAGTTCAATCAGGTACATTCGTATATAGATTACAAACATAACATAGTTTATTTAAACAAGGATTGCTTGAAAATTGATTGGAATACATCGTTATACCAAAAAATCTACCTCTGAAGATGGTGTCAAAGCAGGAACATGAACAGGAAGTCTCGTCTACAGGTGGTTTGGCAGGCCAGACTAAGTACCCAAATACACCTGAAATACGGCACAGAAACAGATAAACAAATATTCCAAATGGCCATAAGATTATTGGATATATGACAGTTTAGCATGTTATAAAACCTGTTATAAGGCGCACAGTGATTGTATTCTTACATTTTATTAGCAAGTCAAGTTATATAATCCCACTCTTTTATCAATTATGAAATCCAACGATGTAACAACAAAACTCGCAGTTGTGAAATATGAGCGATGTCAAAGAACTTTAAATTAAACACGACTTATAAAAATGGACAAAAATTAGCAAAATGAAGAAATTTAAGACGAAATACATAAAAATAAAATAGAACATGGTAGTAGTGACACATTTTTTAATTTGAAATGGCAAAATTGGTTTTAATAAAAGCCATCCAATACCAACATAGCTTCTCACACCATGAAATTCTAACCCTAGCATATAAGTTTCACATTGTGAGGGCAGAAATCCTTCAGGATTTTACGCACTTAATTTCATCACTCAAAGGAGCAAGTTTGAGCTTTTTTGGGAGTAATCCTATTTTATAGGACAACATCTAGAAAAAATTCAATTGAGGATTTAGAAAATCTTTACTTCACACAAGACAACAAAAACAAAGATGAGCCCACTCACCAACATGGAGGTACGGAATCAAACACAACAGAAATATCCCAAACATTATTTTGAGGAACTTAGTCCATAGCTGATTGTCGATCGACTTTTCATGGATAGAGTTGAGATTGCGCTCCACAAACAGCTGCATACTAACAAGTTACTCTCTGCAAACGTATCAAAAATCTCACAAGGATGCTTAATGAAATGGGTGATGAGCTGCAAGCGTTGATGACAAATATTGAAACTGTAGACTGACTGATTTGGACTTCAAAAATCAAAACTGAAATTTTTTACTGCTCACGAGTTGCGATGAAGAAGCCCTCTGTAACAGACAAGATTTTAAATGGGTCAGGTACCATTATGGTCTAAAATAAAAGATTAAAAAAACTAAATTGTGAGATGTATTTAGGAGGCTGTTTAGTCAAAAGAATAGGGCAACAACATAGCAAATAGTAGGCAAAGCATAAAAACAATGCTAAACAATCACCAATTACAATAAAGGGAAGCTGTTCAAATAATCCTAGTAAACAAAGAAGTACGCTATGGCTATTGTGTCCATACAAAAGTCAATAGCTAGCGTTAAATGCAACAAAAAGAACACAGTGCTATTAGATTCATTCATGTTTACTTTTAGAGATATTTCATTAAAACTGTCAACAGGAAAGCTTAGCAGCAAAACATAAGGGTATTGTAATTTACAATGGCCCTTACAAGGACGTAGGTATATTTTGGTAGCATTGTTTGTTTTAAACCTTCCCATCCAAAGATGTACGTAGTATGTTAGCGCATAATTGAACACCAAATATAGTAGTGTATGATTTGAGATTCGTCAAAACAGAAAGGAATTGTATGATTTAATGAACTCAAAAAAGTGAGTGGAGACCCATCAGCTATTACAAGACATGTTGTGATCGATGGTGTAACATTTTGGCCTGGTTTACACAAGTACAACACAATGCACTAAAAAATCGGCTACGACAGCCATTGTTTTGTATTAATATTGCAAACTTCGGAGTCGTTAAGTTTTCAAGTGGAATGGAGCCTATTTTGATGTAGCCGTATATGTAAAGCAAGATAACTTATACAGGGATTTTGGTGTTCGCAAGCATGCAGAGTGCACACTTCTTTTCTTAACTATACTACTGTGAATGGGACCCTAGACTTTTGACAGTACTGCAAACGCCTTTGTCATTTAATTTGATGATTGCTTATGTAAACTAACCCACAAAGTATGAAAAAAACATGTCCATCAATTCACATCAGAAATAGGACACAAAACAATCCTTTTGAATGTCACAACTTTCGTTTATTCCAGTAAAAGTATACATTATTGAAAGAGGATATACCAGTCAAAGGCTCTGTTAATCACTACTCCAAGACTTGTCCTAATAACTACAAACAAAACTGACACTAACTAGTCATCTGCCTGTAAGTGATGTCATTTTCAACATCACAAGAATTAATTGTTTCCGGTAGCAAATGGTTTTATTACCGGCTTATTTGGCACACATTTTTGATTTGAATTTTCATCTTTTGTTAGTCCCGCCTCCATTGGAAAATATACTTGACATGTGTTTATGAGTGTAGCAGACTTACTAACCAGCTTCCGAACTATTTACCAACCAGTTCACCATCAGTTATTCAGTAGTTTCATTTTTTAGGTGTGAAGCAAATAATGCATTTTTGCAGAAAACAAAAATTAAATGCAACAATATAACTATTCGAAATTTGATCCCTCCAAGCCAAATACGAAGATACGATATCATCATGATAATGATGATTGAAGAGATCGTATCCTTGCTACACCAACAAAAGTGTCTACATGTATATAAAACCTAAAATTCAGAAGCAAAAACCTATTATTTTTCTAAAACGAGAGGTGCAGACGAAATTTTTAAAATTTCAAACAAAACATCCATTTTTAGCAGCCACAAAAACATCAATCATAATCTAATAATAATAGCCTAAAAAACAGAAGGTAAGATTAAAATTAATATTCAATTATTATTACCATTTTTAAATAATAACCTATTAAACAACCACATTAAAATCATATGCGAATCACAAATAAAAGTTGAAGCTAATAATAAATAATACTAGCAGTATAAGCATGGTAGATTAAATAGATTTATACAAATTAATATTACTAAACATTGTTACTATTATCAAATTATGGATAGCAATAATAATAATAATAACACTAATAATATCACCAGCTTAAAAGACCCACAGACTAACTACTAGTAAAATATGAATACATATATTATAGTTATTATTAAGTATGTAATAAAAAATGGATGAAGAGTATTATCACATTTAATGATATGATTACTACTTTATTCAGGTTTGTCAACTATCCTATAGAGAAAACATTTGTCTCTCATTCCCAGAAGTGTCGACATTCATTCCTAGCAAGCTATTAAACAATGCTTCAACCCTCAGTCTAGGAAGATAAAAATTTCACATTTTTATCACAGTAAACAACTTCGGGATTGAATGTTGATACTTTTGAAAATGAACATCAAATTTTCATTTTTATAACAAAGTCAACATTCATTCCAGGTGTCTATGTTCATCCCGGGTCTGTCTACATTCATTCGTGTCAATGTTTCGTGCTATCTACATTGGTTACAACTGCCTTCAGAATATGTTGTTTGTTTGTTTGTTTTATTTCAACACAAAAAGTATAATGATGGAAAAAGGTTCGCAGCAGAGGAAATGTTGGGGCCCAAGGCCCAATAGCACTGCAGCTAGTCGAGGCGCCAGGCCCGGTACTTTGGCAGTCAGCAGTCGTCTTTACATCATGTTGGGTAGATGACGCCTCAGAGCCTGCCTGAAGCGATTGTCTCCTCTAACAGATCGACTCTTACTTGGCAGCCCATTCCACATAGAAGCACACCGGTAACTCACTCTGCGATGTCCTGCAGCAGTGGTTGATTTTGGTAGAAGTAGGTTAAGTTGGGAAGCACGAGTCAAGTAATTGTGATGCAAGTGAGATTGGGTAGAGTAGAACGTTTTGTGAGCAAGTATTAGTAGTTTGTATTTGTATATGGAATGAACAGGTAAAATCGACGAGTTTTGGAAAAGAGGTAGTGTGTGAGTAGTAATTGGAAAGAACTTGGACGAGAATGAACATTGACAGGAATGAATGCAGACACAGATGGAATGAATGCAAACCCCCTCCAGGATTGAACATTGACAGACCTGGAATGAATGTCAACTATGCTGTAGAGGAAAAAATTTTCACATTCATAAATAGCGACATATAAACTACTGTTTCGATGTCAATTCCAGGAAAATAAAAAGTTCTTGATTGTATCAATGTAGACAACTCATGGGACAATTGTAGATATGATATTTTATATGTCACTGGGAACAAAAATTGATAGTTCAAAGAATGGAAGTCAAAAGTTACTTATTTATAGCATAGTCGACATTCGTTTCAGGTCTATCGACAATCCTTCCAAGTCTGTCAACAATCATTCCAGGTGTCTACAATCATTTACCTATGTCTGCATTCATTTCTGTTGATGCTCATTTCTTTCTATGTTCGTTTCAATACCCTTTATTTACGATCATAAACTATTACTGAAATTAATCATAATGTATAATTAATACTAAGTTAATTTACTGCATCATCCTCTCAACTCAACTTGTCGCCAATAGCAAATAACTACAGCTTGATGAAAGCTATTGTAAGGTTATTACTATCATCACAATACACTGTGACTATTAATAACTATTGTAAAATAATTTGAAAAAAATTATTTTTCATGATAATTAATAGTTATAATAATTAAAACTGAAAAAAAAATTTTCATCACATATTCATAACAAACAAATGATAATAAATAATTATAATAACTGTTATTTATTATTATGAAAATTATTATTATAACAACAATCATAATAATAACAATAATTATAATAACAAATAATATTATTATTATATCTATCATAATTATTGATTCATCAATTCATCATTTATGACAAATTGATGAATTAATGATAATTATTGTTATCAATAATAACAAATAATGCTACTACTAGCAACTACTAGTACTATTTGTGAAAATGAAGCTAAAGATGGCAGCAGCAAAAATTTGAAAGGGCCGACCAATCTACACAAACCTCATTGATCTTCGGCACTCAAATTGAACAACTTGAAAATATAAAATAAGAAAGTTTTAAATCAGAACAAGTGATTCCTTAGTACTAATTAATCATTATTCCATCCATACCTAATCAAAACATAAAGGATGATGATGGTCTACAGAAAACAAAAAGTCCTGTGATATGTAAAGGTACTCTGAAAACTGGAACAGACTTTTTAACTAGTTAAAAGGAACAGACGGTCAAAGCTGAGCGGATTGACTGTGAAATATGCCGTCGTTAGTGTCATGACAATTGCCAAGGGCTCCAACATGAGGAAGTCACCCTAATCCACAAACTCGACAACCCAAGGAGTGAAATGGTTCTGCACTGATTGTGCTCCTAGTCTCAACAATAAGTCGGAGGACATCAACCTACAAAAGCTTACCGATCTTAAACATATGATAACAACTCTAGAAAACAAAGTAGACTCATATCAGAACCAGACTACCGAGGAAATCAAAAAGTTGGAGAGGTCGTGTGCAAAGATAGCCAGTCCTAGTGAACTATCCAAAGGTGTGAAAACTATACACAAACTCACATCAAACACCCAAGACCTGCTCTCCAAAGACATTGATATAAGAGATTCCGAAAAAAAAATAATGCTATAGTATATGGCCTCCCAGAACAAAAAACTGCAATGAATGACATTACAGAACTTATGAGAAAAAAACGTTTCAAAAGCTTTGATGCCCCTATACGACTTGGAACCAAAGGTGACAAGGCCAGACCAATCAAGCTGCAATTTGCAAACGAAACGTCCAAGTAGAATTTATCAAACGATTTAATTCGAAACTGAAAAATGAGAATATATTTTGTAAACTAGATGTGAATGCCAAGGCCCGTGACCATGAATATCAACGACGTATGAAGATCAAGTCGCTAAAAGCGCCAGATTTGCACAAAAGCTCAGAATAAGAAATATGTGAATAAAACAGAAAAACTAAACAGAGAAGGAATGGGGAAGGTTGAAGCCGGTGGAACCAACTCAAAAGAACACTTCAGTTTACGACTGTTTTAAACCAACACAAGATCAGCCAAAGGCAAATCATCGATATAAAATCTATGACCAAGGGATTTGACATCATCTGTCTGACTGAAACTCACCTAAATGGGACAATCGAATTGCAGTCAATCATCGACACATCTGAAATGGTTTTTTCCTGAAAGTTCGAACAAGCTGAGGAGGGGTCCTCATGCAGTCAAAAATACTCACCAGGTAACTGAGCTCGATATCAACACAGCACATAAAGAAACAGTTATTGTAGAAATACCCCTTTGGCAGATCATCTGTTGCTATTACAGACCCCACGTATCTACCACAAACATAGATAATACTCGTAATATTTTAGCGTCCATTCACAGCATACACCCCAACATCATAATTATGGGTGACATGAATCTCTCTGGTATCAACCGAGAAACTCAGCAGGACCAGAACCATGACCCACAGAAACACCGTCACCAGCAGTTCTTCGATGTCCTAGCTGGAAATAACTTGACTGAAATGATAACTTAACCTACTCATATTCATGGCAACATTTATTAGACTTGATTTGCACTAATAACCCGGCCTTGTTAAAATTTACTGAAGTAATAACACCTGATCTGAGTGACCACTCTGCGATCATCGCAGAGATCAATCCCAGCATATAGTCTCAATCCACCAAAACTCAAAACTAAGGAGATTGGAGTCTATCGCAAAGCCGATGTCGGTTTTTTTGGGGATCACATGGAAGCAATAGAATCAGAACTCTTAAACATGGACAATGCAGATACCATGTGGACCAAATTTGAGTCGCCCTTCAGGGCTGCAATGATCTGGTCGTACCAACAAGAACAGTGCGCCTACACCCACGAGATGAACCTGCATGGTTCACCATACAAGCTCAAAAACTCATAAATAAAAAACAAAAAAACATTAAGTAAATATCAAAGTACCAGAGACCCATTCTTTCTCAACAAATATAAATAAGAGAGAAAAATGAACAAAAACACTCTCCGTACCATCAAACGGAACTGTTTCGCTGAAAATGTGTGCAATCTTCTAAGCAAAAATAATAGCAACCCTTCCTACCAGTGTATAGGCAATAAAAAGAAAGAAAAGCACCGCGGAACATCCGTTAAACTTCCAGATGGAGAAATCCCAAGTGAGAACCTGAAATGTGCAAATGACCTAAAACTCCTATTTCAACAAACAATTCTGTGCTGGTGAAAGTGTGACTACCGCTACTGCTAGGTAATGAGCCATTCAAGGAAGGAGGATAGCATAGACAAGCTGATCCAGAACCTTGAAAAACAACAGGTCTCCATGGCCAGACAGAATAAAAAAAATGTGAACTACTAATCCACCCAGCTTCTACAACTAGGTGCCGGAAGCATATCCACCAAACCTCATTAAACTCGGGCAAGCTACCCGCTGCATGAAAACCTGGCATTGTAACCCCCATTCATAAGAAGGGCTCAAAAGAAGAAGCGTGTAACTACAGACCAATCTCCCTTACTAGTATACCGTGTAAGATGATGAAACGCATAGTCTGTCACTACCTCAATAAAGTATTCAGCACGGTGCCGCATAACAGACAACGCGGATTTAGGAGAGGCCTCTCTTGTGAGACACAGTTATGTACAACTTACTATGAGCTAAAAAAAGCTACAGAGCACTCATATATACACACAGTTTTTAACTTTGAGAGGGCTTTTGAAAAAGTTGCACACAGACTGTTCATGAACAAAATAAGACAACTCCCAGATACTGATCCCTATCTTGTGAACTGGATACAAGACTTTTTTACTGACAGATCCGAGAGAGTTGCAGTACATAATACTAAGTGATCGCAGTTACCTGTTACATGCGGTGTGTCCCAATAATCTGTGCTGGGCCCTACATTATTTATGTTTTACATTAACGATCTACTTGACTCCATCACTTGCAACATTAGTCTTTATGCTGATGATAAACTGACCTATGCTGCTACTGACAGTGACCAGAACCAGAAGGCTTTCGGAGCTACATAAACTCTCTGTACAATTTGTCAGTTACAAACAAGATGCCATTCAACTAGACAAAATGTGAAGCTATTGTATTTGGCAACAACACTAGAAACCAACCGTCATATTCAAGTGGGGGCCACCGACTACAGTGCGTTCAAGAGACCAAGTATCTTGGTGTGATAATACAGGCAAACCTGAAGTTCAACAAACACATATCCAAGAAAATCGCAAGCGTGAACAAAACCCCAGGCTGCATGAAATACGCAATGTACAATGCACCTGAACCTGCCAAATTACTTGCTTCCAACAGTTTCTGCTGACCAATCCTTGAAAACGCTGATTTGCTGTGGGACCCAGTCGACGCAACCACTTCCAATGATATTGAGCTTGTCCAGAAAAAAGCTGTGAGATCTATCAAAAATATCACAGGGCGTCAAGGTGTCACCCAGGGACACACAGGTCTCGGAATACAGACACTAAAAGAATGGAGAAAGAACCACAGGGTTTCATTGCTAATGAAAATTCTCTCGGAAGAAGACAGAAACATAACTCTATCCAAGGCATATGATGAAATAGTAAACTGTAGACGATGAGGACAAGGGCAGCTGAAAGAGAAGAGCCTACCTCGATCTATGCCTTTTCCCAATTGTTCTACAACAACTTTCTGCCAAGGAGCATCTGTGACCTGAAGATAGAGTCATGGCATACACAAAACTAAAATATGGCTACGTGCCTGATCCCTGCCTAATCACTATTTTTTAACTTAATGCCTAACCAACTGAGGCACTCGGCTTTTGTACCTTATGGTAACTCACCAGTGTACTAAGTTTTTCGAGGTAAGATTCGAGGTAAAGTTACATTAAGAAGTAGTAGCAATATTATTATTAACTATTATTACTATTAATTAATTAGCGTGTACGGAACTCATGCGACAGTAGCATTTATTAAGACAAAGCGTCTATATATAATTTCGCTCAGCAAGTTTTTTTCTTCTCTTTTAAATATGCCCACATGACTGATTCTTCAATAACTTGGGGCCAGAAGCTGCTAAAAAAATTTAAAAAGGTGTAGAGGAAAAATTATTCCGCTCAGGTTTAGTCAATCATCGCACTGCCTACACAGCACGTGCCCCTGGAGATTTTCGCAAGCATCTTTGCCAACGGTCCACTATCAATTATACTAAGTACTATGATGTAATTGATAGTAGGCTGTTGGCAGAACATGCTTGCGAAAATCCCCAGGGGCCTGTGCTACATAGCTGTAGATTCAAAAAAATTTGGTTTGACAATGTATAGTAAATTGGTAATTTCCTCTATTTCTGTGGGCCCTCAAGGTTTCAGTATATGTTATTTAAATTCTCTGTTATCTCACTGACCCAGTGGTACACATTATTTACGATAGAGCAATCACATTATGTAAACAAAAAAGTAACTATACAGGAGAGCCACTTTTTTTTTTTTTTTTTTTTTTTTTAAATATTTATTGTGGTATCAATATCATGTCGACGCATGTTTTACATAATGTACCACACAGTAACATTTACAAAATACAAACAGAAAAAGCATATTGCTACGTATAATAATATTGACTGCTACTACAGCTATAGTTAGAAAGGTTTGAGCGTACATATATATCTTTTGCTTTTGGGTAAATAAAGCTTCCTAAGAAGTGATTATCTAAAAAACAAGTAATATTAATATTGAGTATTGAAAGCAGTAGCAAGAGTATGAGAAAAGTGAGAAGAATTTGGTTATTATAAACTATTTGCACGACATATCTAGAGTTGGTAGTTGATTGCATAGGCCTACGTAGAATTAATGGAACATTGAGAGTGAGTTGCTAGAATGAAATAAAACATAACAAAAATAAAAAATAAAAAGAAGTGACATGTTAGACTTGGCTGTGTGTATATGGGTCTGGCTGGTATTAAGTCAAATTAAGAAGATAGTCTCTTAAGTTCGTCCTGAAAGAGGATGGTGTGAGTCTGCGTAATGTGAGTGGTAGTGAGTTAAAGGTGTTTGCGAGATGGCGATTAAGCTTATTGTAGTTAGAGGAGCTGGGTAGCTTATATATATTTCTCGTGTTGTATTTATTGCCCTTGTCAGGAAAGAGTTGTCTTAGATAAGGTGGAGATTGATTGTTGAGTATCTTTAGTGCAAGAATACTAGTGAGGTACTGGGAAAGCAGGGGTAAGGGAAGAATACCAGTGGTTGTGGTAGTGTGTTTTGTGGATAGGGTATGGCCATGTTCTTGTATATTTGATTGTTTGCAGATGAGCCTGAGGGATTTCTTTTGAATCGTGTAGAGAGCATTGGTGCAGCTCAAGGGGCTGAGCGGATGGTAAAGATGAAGGCCGTAGATTAGGTGTGAATGTATGAAGTTGTAATAAAAGAGTCTGGCTGTATGGAAATTGAGTAGATGCCTGATGTTGTAAAACAGCCTTAGATTGGCAGCTGTTCTTCCAGAAATGTATTTGATGTGATCACTCCAGTTTAGATTGTCATTGATTGTGAATCCAAGTAATTTTGTGGATGATCTTCTTTGTAGTTCCTGTCCGTCTATACTTATGTTGAGAGGTATCGACGGTGAAGTGGTGGCTAGATAGTGTGACTTAGTTATATTCAATACCATTTTGTTGGTGTGACACCAGTTTTCTATTGCGAGTAGATCTTGGGCTATCTGTGAGTTAAGTGTGTGGTGGTCACGACGGCTTAGATAGAATGTAGTATCATCAGCATAGGCATGTACTTTGGAGTGGAGTGGAAGGGTAAGTAGGTCATTGATAAAGATTTGAAAGAGAGTAGGAGCAAGTATAGAGCCCTGAGGGACACCTGAGGTCACAGGAAGGGATTCAGAGGTTTTGCTTCTAATCTTTACAGATTGAGTGCGTTTGCTCAGATATGAGGTTAGCAGTTTGAGGAAGTTTTTTGTTATGCCAATGTTTTGTAGTTTGTTGATCAGGAGTTTATGGTTAACCATATCGAAAGCTTTTTTGAAGTCAAGAAACAGGAGTACGATAGGTTGTCGGAGATTTTTTGCATCTATCCATTCAGAGTGGAGTAAGTGCATGGTCGTCTGGCAAGAGTGATTGCTTCTAAAACCAGATTGAGAGCTGCTGACAATGTTGTTGGCACGAAGATGATTGGTCAGAGATTTAAGCATATGCTTTTCTAGGATTTTTGAGAGGACTGGGAGAACAGAAATTGGGCGATAGTTGGATAGGTTGTTTTTATCCCCACCTTTGTGGAGGGGTGTTACCAATGCCTCTTTCCATTGAGCTGGAAAAGTGTTTTCCGCAATGGCTCGGTTCATAATATCTGTGAGTGGGTGTAGAATGAAAGGAAGGGTGAGACGCAGGATTCGAACTGATAATTTATCACTGCCAGTGGCTTTGTTGATTTTAATGTCTTTGAATAACAGGATAACTTCGTCAGTCGATAATGTGGGAATCGAAGTGAGCTCTGGATAGATAGAAGAGTTTATTTCCGGGGGATTTGGCATGATGTTGGTACTTGTATTGCTGTTGTCAAGATCATGCTTTAACAGAGATGAGCTCGCAATGTTGATGAAGTGTTTGTTCATGCAATCAACAATATTGTCTGTGGATGAGTGAACAGTGGAATCAGGAGAAGTGTTGGTTGCATGTTTATTACGCAGGAGCATCCATAGTTTGCTCGTTTGCTTCCCTTCAGATTCTTGGATAAGGGTGGATACGTGAGCCTTTTTCTTTGTTTTTATCAGAGTGGTCACGTAGTTCCGTTGTTTTTTGTATTCCTCCCAGCGTTTTGATCGCTTCAGAAAGTCGCGTCTATTGATGTTGGATCTAACCTCGCTGTCAAGCCAGGGAGGAAGAGTGATGGATTTAACATATCGTGTTTTAGCTATTATGTGTTTCGAGATGATGGTCTGAAGTTTGGCATTGAACATTTCCAGCATCAATTCTACTGAGTTAGTAAGGTAGATATCGTTCCAGTGTACAAGATTTAATTCTGCTTGGAATGAATCCGCTGAAAAGTGGCGCCAGTCGTATGTTGTTATTTTGTGGCGTGATTTAAGAACGGAGTTTTGGTATCCCAGTTTGCGGGTTATGTGGGTCATGCAGTGGTCACTAATACCAATATCGCTCACTGTTGGTTTACAGTAGTTGCTGGGTTTTGAAACGTAGATATGGTCTATGATGGTTTGACTTGTCTGACGGATGCGTGTGGGTTGTGTGATCAGTTGGAGAAGGCCTAGTGGCTGAATAATGTTGGTCCATTTGTTATTTGGAGAGCTAAGGTCTATATTGAAGTCACCTGTGATGGCTAGATCGTCAGAAATATTTTGGATTTTGGTTATAAAGTTTGTGAACTGGTCAAGCCAGGAGGAGGGTGAGTTCGGAGACCTGTAGATAACAGATGTAAGGAACGGTTTGGCAGATAACTGGTGGATTTTGATAGTTTGTGTTTCAGGGAGGTATAAATCTAGGTCAGAAAGAACTGAGTAGGCAAGAGAAGTGTGAATATAAGTGAGTACACCTCCACCTAGTCTACCAGGTCTGTCTCTTCTTACAATATTAAAGTTGGGTATTGACAAAATGTCTGAGTTAACTACTGGTGTTAAAAAAGTTTCACTAATATGTAAAATTTTAATACCGAAACTAGCAATGTAAAATTTGAGCTGGTCAATCTTGTTAATAATACCTCTAATATTCAGATGGGCTATTTGGATACCAAAATTCTTATCCATGATTCGTATTGTTAGTAGCGTAAGGTCGTTCGATTCTAAACATCATGTTACTGGATGTAAGGCCACTCTTTACAGCAGCGGTTAACGCATCATTGCCTTGAAAAGTTACTTTGAATGTACGGAGCTTTTGTTTGTTTTTATAGAGTCGTACTGTTGTTGAGCCTGTGTATGCTGATTCTACGGCTTGCTGGATTATTTCATCGGAGATATCGAGTGGTACACCTCTCATCATGCCTATAGATAAGTTGTTATCTGGTTTGATAGTTGCTCTAGCAGTGGAGCCTCCAAAAGATTCAGTATTCCACTCAGCGACTACTTTCTTTGCTTCATCAGCGCTGGATAGCTGTATTACGTATTTAGGGTTTTCAGAGTGGAATTTGTATCTATTGATACTGTCAATCATTAAAGGGCCATGATTGTCACTAAGTGTGTGTCTGATAGTGTCATGGTTGAGTAATCGGAAGTCCTCAGCATGTGTGCCGCAAAGTACAATGCATTTATCAGGTTCAAACTTGCAGCCTTTGTTTGCTGTGATTGGATTGGGACGTGAATTTTCAGTTGCTGACTTGGCATAGTGATGTACATTTTGAGTTGTTGATGCAACTTTGTTGGCTGAATTAGGTATATATCTGGATTTTGCAGCATCGCTATACGACTGTTTGAGTGCTTGCTCAATCTCTGATACACGCTCTGAGAGGTTAGTCAGGTTGACATCAATTGTGCTAGTATAGTTATTGTTGCTGTGTAAAGTGTCAACCTTGCTTTCAAGATTATCTAAGCGTGTTGTTAGTTCTTGGATGATCCCGGTTAATGTCATGCAGTTGACACATTTATTGCTATCTGCTTTGTTGTGATTGTGAGAGGGGGTGGAGCAAGCATTTATAAGGTCAGTGTCAGTTAAAGAGTTGGTGGAAATGCTTAGTGAAGTAGATTTGAGGCGAGATTCATTTTGCGGCTCAGCTACAATGTACTTGGCTTTGGTGATTCCTGCTGATTGCATAAACTTCTCGGCAGTTCGTTCAGTGTTGAAGCCTTTGTACACTGCACCACTATATCCTACCACTTGCTGTTCAGCTAGTGCCCAGCTGTCAAAAATTCCTAGCCGTCTGCCCTTGCTAACAGCATATAGCTTGAAGCGGTCATTGCCCTCAGGCATACCCTAAGTGTTAGGATTATTATACACTATATCAGTATAATGAGGTTATTTTAACGACCAAAAAGAACATAAAATACACAAGATAAGCAAAATTAGTGAAAACAAAATTACATTAGCAATAAAAAGGTTCCGCCATTACAGGAACCGGAAACCGGAAAGCCACTTGCAAATGAATAAAAAAAACTTTACATGTTTCACCATCATCAGCTAGCTTCTGCCGCCTTATTGCATACGCATCGTCTCGCTTTACTGATTTCGCTTCACTATAACAACGTCATTGTCAATAATGCTGACAGTCACACTGGGACTTCAAAACATCTGTTTTTTTAAGCAAAAGTACTTTTAACTATTTTTTAATGAGGCATGCATTGGTCTGACACAAATAATTTTTGCACCAATGGATGGACCACAAATTGGTCTAAAAGCTGATGCTCTACTATAATTATTTGAAAAAAACTATTCATTTAAAAATTACACTACTACTGTGCTAGCTAATTATTATCAATTAATTTAATAATAATAAATATATTGTGCAGGATTTCACTGTGGGGGTGTGAGGTGGTAGCTCGGCCTACCTGCACAACCTCCCGAACTGTAATGGCAACTGTGTCTAGTGTGCTAGCGATACAACCCTTCCACAGGTCGACTTAGTATACTAGAGAATGGTGGTCGACCATCTCAGTAACTAGTGAGCTGCCGGTTGCGTTAGCTGTTGTCTGTGTATGCAATGTGTTCGAACTTTGAAGGGCGAACTAGTTGAACTAGGTTCGGCCAGCAGAGGTTCGGCTGTCTTTCTGTAGTGCTGTGCAGAGGTCGAACATTGAAGGCGAAGTTAGGCAAAGCTAAGTTCGGCCAGCAGAGGTTCAGACTGATCTGCCTGTATATTACTACTCGAGTAATGGTGCGCAGTGAAGTTATTTGTATGTACAAAGAAACTTCTGAGAGTGTGCAAGCTGACTCTGATTTATTGATACAAAACATCCATATTTATGTACACTGTTACATAACAAAGTGATAGACAAGTGTTTAGACAAAAGAGGCCACACCTGGCACAAATGATTGGCCAGCGTGTGCGAATAGAATATAAGAGGTTGTACTAAAGTGATTGCATGACTGAATCCACATGGGTAACATATAAGTTTGCATGGTTAAAATAATAATGATAAATGCACATAGAGCTATCGGCTCTAAAGTGTATACAATAAAAATAAGAATGTAGTTAATGAGTGTCACATAGGATTGCTCGATCGATAGAAGGTAGACTGAGTGAATGTTTACATAGAACTGTTCCGATAGAACTTACTAATAGAATGTTTTAAGATGGCGCCGATCCTCTACACACTCCGCCCCATTGGCGACTGTGGCCAATTAAACGATGGCGGCGGCATCGGTACGGTACTGTCTCTACTCTCTGTAGGGTTGGCTCATCTGCCTCTTAATCTCCTGGGCCCTTTCCAATAACTTGAACGCATCTGTGGTCACTGCATGCAATTCCCGATCGAGGGCCTCCATCCTGTGTCGATGTTCACGTCGACGTCTCTGTCTCTCGGCTTCCGCCGAACGCTCCCTCTCTGCACGCCAGCTGTAGCGTGGTTGTGGTTCCTCTTGTCTGGGGGATACTGATCTCTTAGGAGGGGTTGTCCTCCTTCTCTTCCGTGGTGGCGACAACTCTGGTTGTTGTCCCAGCCTCTTCTTCACTGGTATCTTCTCCATCTTTTCTAAGCTGGGAGTCGGTATACCGAACGGTGGGGGCTGCTTCCATCCCATGGCTTCACAGAAGACGTCGTATCTGGCAGCGTCGACCTCATAAAGAGGTTTATGCTTTCCACCGTGCTCTGGTGTTCCTCCCTGCACTCTGATATGCTTTAATATAGCATCTCTCGAAGAGCTCTTCTTCCCACAGGTACAGTAGAAAAACGTGAGGTGTTGGCGTACGTGGTAAGCCACCCTTTTCTTGACGTGTTGATAGTTACATCTTCTGCATTTCCATTCGTCACTATCTCCAACCTGTATCGACATTTCTTTAATTTCTTTCATTGTCTCTCCTGACAACCATATCTCCCTCATCACATGTGTAGGTTTGGCTGTCGGTAGTTCATTTTCTACAACATCAACACGTCTTATGTTGATGGTCGGTGTAGCACTATGTTTTAACAACATATCTTCTTTTCGTGGCACAGTTACTAGCCGCATTTGCCGATCTAATGCTGTAGTTAGAGATTGGATGGTCACATTCGGTAGGTTCTCACCTGTTGTCGACGTGATGTCAACCTTCTCCTTGGTGTGTTGGGATGTTCGAGCCATGGTAGTTGATGGAATGTCCGGTTGGTCTACTCTTCTTCTGTTGGGTAGCGAACTCGTTCTCTGTTGGATGGCAACTGAGCGTTGGCGGCTCCTGCACCTATCTATATTCTGATTGGTGGTGGCTACCACGTGTTCTCTCAGCGTCATCCCCCACGTGGTATTGTTTTGATGACGTGGGGTGGCGGGTATTCGTTCGCAGTAGCTGGGAGTTATGCTACCCTGTTTCATATTTTTTTTTGCGACGAGTTTACTGGTTTGGGGAGTTGTTTCCCTTTTCTCGCTTTTTCTCCCTCGTCTCTCTTCATGACAACTCGTCCCACTTTCTCCTATCTTTCTCTTGTTTATTCTTCGTTTCACTTCTATCCAACCGATTTCGGCCGGGTTTTCTGGTACTTCTTTCTCCAGGAGAGTAGTTGATGGTGGCAGTGATGTGACCTCCCTGCTTCCTGCTCCAGTAGGTGGGGTATGGGGTATGTGGGGCCCCCCCCTTGCTGTATAGCAGTGGTAGTCGTTCAATCTGGTTGGCTTTTGCCTCTCTCTTTGTGGTCGACTCAAGGGTGAGGCGGGCAGCCGGCTGGGTTGTAGGGGCGGCCAGTCTTCGTCACTGAGGGCTGGGGGCCTCGGTGGACTGGGTGCCCTTTGGATGACCTCTGGTGGGGGCGTGTCTTCTTCTTCTACACTTCTTCTTTCCTCTACTTTTGTCTTGCTATGTCCTAGCACCTCAGGCCTTCTGGTTGGACTGTGGCGCACTGCAGGTGAAGGCGGGGGTGACAACTCCCGAGTGTGGGGTGTCCCCTCTCCCAGAGGAAGGTTTCCAGGTTCCTGGAGATGCGGTGGGCTAGGGAACTCCCCGGCCAGCGGTGGCCTTTCTGGTGGGGGTGACGGCAATGGCAATGGTAATGTTTCTGGTACGGGCAGTGGTAGGGGTAATAACTCTAAGTTCTCAGCGGGGGCTGGGCGTGCCTTGGGGGGTCGTCCTCTTCTGGCCCCTTTCATATTGGGTTGGAGGGCGGGTTCCCGACAAGGGGGTGCTCGGCCGACCGGTTCTTGACACGTCCTATAGTGGCGCAGTCGCATTCCATTCTGAATGGACCACTGCCCATTTCTCTCCACTTTATAGGTGTGGTTTGGGAAGGCCTCTAGCACCTGGTAGGGTCCGACGAAGCGTGGCTGCAGCTTCGGGTTGCTTCCCTTCACTCTCCGTTTGTTTTCTAACACGACGAGTTCCCCCTTCTGAAACACGGCGGGCTCCTCATCGTCCTGACTCCTAATCTCTTGCTGCTGGCGTCTTAGGTATTCATGTGCCGTCTGGAGATTTTCCTGCACTTCCGCTGTGTGTTCCGAGACGTTGCGAGGGTCCAAGGAAGGGGGCGTGCCTGTTAGTTGGTCAGGAAGGCGTACCTCCCGTCCCATTACTAACATGTTGGGCGTTTCCCCGGTTGCTGAGTGGGGGGTGCTGCGACAGGCCCGCATGATTTGCGGCAGCAGACTGTCCCACTCGTCCTGGCCTTTCGTCAATATCAACGTCCGGAGTGCATCTCCTAGCGTCCGGTTTTGACGCTCCACCATCCCGTTCCCTTGCGGGTGATAGGGGGTGGTCCTTGTCTTTTTGATGCCCCACAGGCTACACAGCTCTTCTAACAGCACGGACTCAAACTGAGCCCCTTGGTCGGAGTGTAGCTGCTCGGGCAGGCCCCAGTAAGCAAACACTCGTTCGTCCAGTGCGACGGCGACCGTAGGTGCTGTGGCATCAGGCAGAGCTATCGCATCCTGCCAACGGGTGAAGTGGTCGGTGAGGACCAACGCCCAGCGGTTCTTCCTTTTTGTCAAGGGCAGGGGGCCGACCAGGTCGACCGCCAGCTTCTGAAAAGGTCGTCCCGCGTACATCCTTTGTCGGTGAGGGTTCTCTGCCTTCTTCCCATTCTTGGCGACTTGGCATACCTCACAGTCCTTGATTAGTCTCCTGACCAGGGGGATATGCCCGGCCAGTACCAATCCATCAGGATGCGCTGTCTTGTCCGATGAATCCCTGCATGGATCATCCTGTGTGTCTCCCAGACGACCTGTGTCCTCCTACTTGGTGGGCAGACTACACATTGCTTTGATCTGGAAGGGTGGTGCAACGTGATGATGAGCACCCCGTCAGGGCGGATCTTCATCGCCTCCTTCCGATCATACAGTGTCTTCAGCTCGACACTTCCTTCGGCCAATTCTCTCTCTGTGACGCTGCCCGGTCGTCTCAGCTCGGCATAAATCCGGCCTACCGCATCCTGCCTATCCCTTTGCTCCTGAGCTAAGGTTTGGGTGGAGTGTACCGGGTTTGTCACAGTGAGGTTGACCCGCTCCTCCTTCTCTCTCGTCTCTGCAGACTCCCTCTTCATCATGTCTCCCGGCCGTCTCGGCTCGGCGCAAGTCCGGCCTACCGCATCCCGTCCCTTCGGCTGAGCCGAATCCTGGGGGGAATGTACCGGGTTCAATGTGTCGAGGTCGTCCCTAGCCTCTTGCTGCAGCTCTACATGGGAAGGTCCCCCATCTCTTTGCTCGATGGAGCCGCACTGCCTACAGTCCGCGCAGGGTCCCTGTCGGCTGAGCCCATCAGCATTACCATGGTGAGTTCCAGCTCTGTGCTCGAGCTTATATCGGAATTCAGCCAAGATTTCCAGCCACCGCGCTATCTGGTTCGATGGTTCCTTCCGTCTGCACAGCCAGCGGAGGGATGCGTGGTCCGTCCGGAGCTTGAACTCCCGCCCATAGAGGTAGGGACGGAAATGTTTCACTGCCTTAACGACAGCGACCAGCTCCTTCCGTGTGACGCAATAGTTCCGCTCCGCTGGTGCCAGCGTCTTGCTGAAGTATGCAATGACGCGTTCCTTCCCTTCTTGTACTTGGGAGAGCACAGCACCGACTCCTACCGCACTGGCGTCAGTGTCCAGTATATACGGTAAGTTGGGGTCGGGGTACCCGAGTACTGGGGCTTGGATGAGCCTGGCTTTGAGCTGGTCGAAGGCTGTCTGCTCTGCTTGCCCCCACTTCCAGGGTGTCTCCTTGCCTGTCATCACGGTGAGTGGTTTAGCGATCGTGGCGTAGTCGGGGAGGTACTGACGATAGTACCCGGCGGTTCCTAGGAACGCCTGTAGCCCCTTTACGTCCGTTGGTGCTTCCCATCTCCTGACGGCCTCCACCTTCCCTGGGTCGGTGGCCACTCCCTTTGCACTTACTACATGTCCGAGGTACTTGACCTCTTCTTGTAGCAGCTCGCATTTGGAGGGTTTCACCTTCAGGTTTGCCTGGTGGAGTCGTCCTAGCACTTCTCCTAGCCTTTGTAAGTGCGTCTGGAAGTCGGGTGCGATGATGATCACATCATCCAGGTACAAGAGCAGTGTCTTCCAGTGAAGACCTTTGAGGACTTTTTCCATGAGCCGCTGGAAGGTGGCAGGGGCTGACGTCAGCCCGAAGGGTAACACTTTCCACTTCCACAATCCGCTTCTGGTGGTGAAGGCCGACTTGTCCCTGGCGTCCGGGTCTAGGGGTACCTGCCAGTATCCACTAGTGAGGTCCAGCGTAGTAAAATATTTACTACCGGCCAAGGCGTCCAGGGACTCGTCGATTCTGGGGATGGGGTAGGCGTCTTGTTTGGTTATGTCATTCAGCCTCCGGTAGTCCACACAGAACCTCCACGTGTCGTCTTTCTTCCTCACTAGCACCACAGGGGAGCTCCATGCTCCGTCGGCCGGCTCGATTAGGTCCTTCTCCAAGAGGTCCTTAATCTGGCGTTCCGCCTCTGCTTCCTTCTCTGGCCCCAGGCGGTGTGGTGGGCACCGGATGGGTCGGGCCCCTTCTACTGTGGGGATCGAATGCTCCGCCAGTGTTGTCCGGCCCAGGTCTCCGCTATGGCTACTAAATACCGTCTGGTATTCGATCAGCAGCTCCTTTACTTGCTGCTCCTGCCATGGGTCCTGGCACCCTCTCTTTGCTTGCTGGAAGAGGTCGTGTAGATGGGGGGGTAACTCTCTTCCTCCCGTCTTGCTCCTCTGTTGTCCGTCTGGTTTTGTCAGCTCCTGGACGCTGCCCTCTTCCACTCCCGTAAAGGTGCCAATCACCTCCCCTGCGGGTAGTCTTAGGGTGTCCTGCGTCGGGTTCAGGCATCTAACCAGCACGTGTCCTTGAGCGTCTGGCCTGTTAACGCTGGTGGCGATGGGTATCCCACCCTGTATGCTTTCGATCACTCCCTGGGGAAGTGTGTCCCTGGAGCTCAGGTGACATTGAATAGTCACCTCTGTCTGTGGGGGGAGCTGGGTGTCCTGTCGGACCTGTACCTTGGACACGAGATTTCTCCCGTGACGGTCGGTACAGGCCAGCTCCTTTCCTTGTATCACCAGCACTGGACGGTCAAACCCTATCTGACATCCTTGGCTTGTCAGGAAGGGCATCCCTAGGATAACGTCCTCGTTGATCTGACTTACTACAAAAGTCTCCTCAAACTTGACATGACGTATCCTCCCCTTCAGCGCGAGCAAGCCGTAGAATGGGAGTCTAGTGCCGTCGGCCATGATCCCATGGGAATCGTAGTGCTGTAACTTGCGTTGTATGTGGCTCGGTAACCGGTCAAAGACTCGCTTGGCCAACAGGTTAGTGTTGCAGCCCGTGTCTATGAGGTGTGTTACCGCCTCTCCTTCTACCCTTCCTGGTAGATAGTAGCTCGAGCGATATGGTCGCTCGATCTGGTTGCTCTGGAGGGTCACAGGTCTCGGAATGAAATCTTCCTTCTCCAGTGGGGGCGTTTGGGTCTGCCTGTCCTTCCTCCTGGGCCTTGGTTCCTGCTGCTCTGGAGTCCCGTCGCCGTCCGTTTCTTCCGCCACTGAGCTGTCGAGTGCCGACAGGCTGGCAAAACGGTTGTGTAGGGCGATAGGGGGACTAGTCAGGAGGTCCAGGGGAGGAGTTGCTCGACGCACTGTTGCCGGTCCACTGGAGGGCGCCTGTGCCCTTCCCTTCTGAGGTGTCGTTGCCCGTGTGCAGCCAGCGGGTCTCCCTACTGCTGCGGGCGGTAGTCGTTTCCCTGGCGGCTAGGCCAAGGGACGGTCCTACACGCCTTCCGGGTATGGCCTATCTGTTGGCATCCCCAACATCTCTTCGGTGGCTCAGGCTTCTTCTCCGTCTTTAGGCTGGCAATCTCTTTGCTCAACCCCTCCACGGTCTTGAGCAGCTGTGCCAAGGGGTCCTGTACCTCTTGGTGTCGAGCCATCTCTCTTTGTGGGGTCATCTCCTCTTCCAGGGGGTCGGCCTCTACTGTTCTGACGTGAGGTCCTCCCAATGGTTGATGAGGCACCTGCAGGAACTCATTTCCTGCTAAGATCGCTTCTTCTAGGTTCTGAGGGCGTACTGCCAACAAGTGGCGTTGCAGGTACGTGTGCCCTAGAGTGCTGTGGAACGTCTGCATTATCAGTTCGTCCCTATTCTGTCGTGGCAGGGTGCTGTGGGCTGCCGTAACGAGGTGCTCGACCGTGAGGGCATGGTCTCTGAGGCTTTCTCTGGGGTTTCGTCGGTAGCTTAGCAACTTCGCTTGGGCTTCCGAACGAGTCATACCAAAGGTCGCCCGTAGTGTCCGTGCCACTTCCTCAGTGGTCTTTCCTCGACCGCACTGTTCGGCCTTGCCTGTCAAGGCTTGGCGTAGGTGGATCACTGCTTCTTCTGCCGGCCAATGGTTTGCTCTGGTCACCTCCTGAAACCGTTGCAGAAAGTAGTCCACATCCCCTGTACCATCGTACTGTGGTACTCTGAACTTGTCTCTAGAAGTGGCTACTGTCATGCGGTCTAGGATATCGGTGAGCGTCCCCATCATCTGCAGGCTGGAAGGATCCCTGTCAGTACTCAGTGCTCTTCTCCTGGTCGCCATTCTTCCTCTGGGAGGTGTTGCTTGTGGGTGTCTGTCAATCCCACTGCTGCCACCAATGTGCAGGATTTCACTGTGGGGGTGTGAGGTGGTA
Organism: Cryptosula pallasiana; assembly: GCA_945261195.1. Classification (NCBI taxonomy): domain Eukaryota; kingdom Metazoa; phylum Bryozoa; class Gymnolaemata; order Cheilostomatida; family Cryptosulidae; genus Cryptosula; species Cryptosula pallasiana. The sequence goes on from OX183136.1 coordinate 36,754,266, forward strand.
GCTCGGCCTACCTGCACAACCTCCCGAACTGTAATGGCAACTGTGTCTAGTGTGCTAGCGATACAACCCTTCCACAGGTCGACTTAGTATACTAGAGAATGGTGGTCGACCATCTCAGTAACTAGTGAGCTGCCGGTTGCGTTAGCTGTTGTCTGTGTATGCAATGTGTTCGAACTTTGAAGGGCGAACTAGTTGAACTAGGTTCGGCCAGCAGAGGTTCGGCTGTCTTTCTGTAGTGCTGTGCAGAGGTCGAACATTGAAGGCGAAGTTAGGCAAAGCTAAGTTCGGCCAGCAGAGGTTCAGACTGATCTGCCTGTATATTACTACTCGAGTAATGGTGCGCAGTGAAGTTATTTGTATGTACAAAGAAACTTCTGAGAGTGTGCAAGCTGACTCTGATTTATTGATACAAAACATCCATATTTATGTACACTGTTACATAACAAAGTGATAGACAAGTGTTTAGACAAAAGAGGCCACACCTGGCACAAATGATTGGCCAGCGTGTGCGAATAGAATATAAGAGGTTGTACTAAAGTGATTGCATGACTGAATCCACATGGGTAACATATAAGTTTGCATGGTTAAAATAATAATGATAAATGCACATAGAGCTATCGGCTCTAAAGTGTATACAATAAAAATAAGAATGTAGTTAATGAGTGTCACATAGGATTGCTCGATCGATAGAAGGTAGACTGAGTGAATGTTTACATAGAACTGTTCCGATAGAACTTACTAATAGAATGTTTTAAGATGGCGCCGATCCTCTACAATATATAATAATGATTATTATTCAATTTATTATTATTTATGATAACTAACTATTATTATTATATTATTATTACTTATCATAATAAATAACTAACTACAAATAATATAATATATTTTGAGTTATTACTATTATTATTATTAACTAACGAACTGTTACATAATAATATAATAATAAATAAATATGTATTATTATTAGTATCACTATTATTATATATTGAATAATCATCATTCATTCACAACCATTTATTATTAATAATTAATTATTATAATAATAATTAATTATTATAATAATTATAATAATAATATAACTAAAAAAAATATATTTTATTTTTTAGTCATGACCCCTGACATTTATTTACATGTAGCAAAGTCAATTGTTATTATAGTGTTGGACTTTGCGTCGTAGGCAGCAGAGGATGGAAAGAGGGAGCTAGCTTTCACACACGATGATGTGCTGTGGCAGAAATGCAACATCTTATTATTATTGTGCATATAAGAAGACCCAACTAAAACTGACCTTCTAGGTCATTGAAATATATTTCAATGTTCTAGGTTATCTTAGCCGGTGTTTTTGTTTTATATCCGGCGGGAGACAATGAAAGCCATTTATCAAGTCATGAATGGTTACCAGATCATTGGTTACATTTTTAGCCAGGGTGGCTTAAACTCCGCCTACCATTGTAAACCCCGCCCTGGCTAGCTACGCTTCAGCCTATAGTTAGAAGTTGTTGCTGAAAGAGAGGACAACTGCAAAATTAAAAAGCCAAAATAATGAACTAGTCTATTATTATGTACAGTAAGTAGATAGTTAGAAGAATGCACCGATTGTCAAAATGTTGCGTACGTACACATTGAATAGCAAAAATGTGTTGAAAACAACTTTGTAAAAATGAGCACTGAAGATAAACGCTTTTTTTGTACAAACATTTTAAATCTAACAACAAACCATAGGATTCCCCAAAGCGTAATATATCCCGGTATCTGTTTATCCATTGACGACTCATTCAGTGCGTATGGTCGAATTTACCTGTATGGGCAAAGTCACTCTGGTAACGCTGTTTACATTTGAGTGTAACCCTAAAAATCTTCTTCCAAATGAGAGAATAACAACGGAGTAAAAATGTGTTCAGGCGGCACTTTGAGCCAATGGACTAAGTGCACCATAATGGCCCACTCACAAAAACAAACAAACTGTTACAATCTAAAATCACATATCCTTGGAAATATCATTAGGCTCTGGTAAAGATTATACCTTCAACAATAAGTTCAGCAGATAGGTGCCAGTGTAAAAAGCAGAGCAATTAAAAAACCGAGATTGCTGTTTATTTCATTTTCATAAAATAATCCTTACAACAAACAGGGTACAGATGTGAAGTCACTCACGAAGTAGTATATATAATAAGCACCCAAAAAGAAGTCCATGGTTCACCAACACCAAAAATTCTCCAAAAAACGCCAACTAGTTCATATCAATGTTAATAATGTTAATAATGAATAGTTGGTAAGAGAAACGACAGCTGGTGCAGTAAACTTATGTCTGCATTCTAGCGGCATCTAGTCTCTCATTGACATTGTCCCAATTGATAACGTCCCATATGGCCTTGACATAGTTAGCTCTGACATTCTTATACTGCAGGTAATACGCATGCTCCCACACATCTATTCCAAGCAACGGAATCAGTCCTACAGCAATAAATTTGTATATGTAGCCTATAGAGGGCGAGGAGTGTGAATTGTGCAGCAAACTCTATCCAATAGAGCTATTAACTGTGGAAAACTTCTTTCAACAAAAAAATAAATGGATCGTTAGAAAAACTAATAAAATATCTTTTTGGATACGCATTTCGCTCAGCATTTTTTTAAAATTGTTATTTCTATGGAAGTAGAGTTGAAAAGACTTGGAAAACATTTTTTTGTTAAAGAAATTTAAATTCATAAGAACAATGATAATACTAAAAGTAATAAAAAAGAAACAATTAAAACAACAATAACAGGAAATAATATTACAAAAAGCAGAAAAATGTTGATGTTACAACTAAGTCAATAACTACTGAAGCATATAAAATATCCACTTGCATCAGGAAACAGAGAGTAATATATGTTGCGTAGATTTTAGAAAACGAGAAAATATGTACACTGCATCACAGCAGTAGATAAATTCTGTAGGTGAAAACCGATGAACAAAAGCAGATAAGAGAACTATCAAACGGAGTGGAGAATGTCACAATGTAGCGTGAGTACAGGCGGATGAACAAGCAATAATAGATCTCAACTGATTTTCAAATGTCAGAATGGCGACAACCTGGCGAGAGACAAAGATGGCTGCTCCACAAGAGTGTCGACCAGACAGTCGATTAGCTGTTGCACCCAATATTATTTTGAAAATAATAAAAATTTTTGAAGTTATTATTTTTATCATTGCCATTGGACATCAAATGACTTATCTACACAACCAAAAGAGGACAACTACCAAATTGAGCTGCTCTCCTTCCTACATAATGATGATTTGATTTGTGACCATATATATTATTACAATGATTAACTTACATACATGGCAATATTCTTATACAATGGTGCACATTAATATTTTCATGAAGCATCTATAAATATTTTAACCGAGTGGAGATCTTTGCTTACATCTCTGGTTTCACAGCGTTACCATCATAGAAATAGAGCTTATGCTTGCTGTATGTAATGTGTATAAGAAAACATAGTTTTTTTGATATGGTGCTAGAGAGCATGAGTTGTCCTTCACGGTCACGTTCAACAGACAAAGATTATAGCCAAACAAGCCAATGACGGCGTGCAAACACTGTTGACATCAGGATAAGCTATCAAGGTAGTTAACAATCACTCCACTGTTTAGTGACAGCACAATGAGATGCAACAAATATAAATATTACAATATAATCATCGACTATTTTAGGTTTCAGAAACCGGACAGAAATATTGGAGCAATGGCAATCTTATGTAGCGAGTTACCATTGATAGACAGAGGGTCTTGGTTGGCACATGTGGTCATCCTGAGGCGGCCATGTCTGGGGTTCCATCCGAGCCACCCCCAACCTGAGCCTTGTATAGCCACAGTCTTTGCACTCAGCAGCTCCTTAAACTTGTCAAAACTGCCGAAATCTCTCTCAATCATCTCACTGATATCACCTGCAACCGATGTCAGAAATATAGCCTTCTTTCAACACAGGCAACAGATGTCAGAAACATAACTTTATGTCCGCACATGCAACCAAACCATATTGTGAGTAACTTTTTCTAAGAAATCCTGCTTCAGATGCAACAACAAACTTGTATCCAGTCAATATTTCAAAACAAATAATAAAACAAATGTGGTGCGTTTTGGCAAGTGTAGCATTTGCATTGGTAGAAAAATTGTGGTCACAACTTTTCTAGCGTGTAACATATAACTAAAAATTTGTGATTTAAGATTAAAAGTCGCAGCAAATTTTCGTAATAATAACAAATCTTTCGCACAAACCAAAACATGACGTATTGTCACATTTTAAAGCAGAAACTTGGTATCCTCCCTGCATTAATACTACCAGTAAGACCTCACTCAATCGCACTGTTGTTTGTCATAACAATGTTTACTGATATGGGTACATGATGATTAAAACAAATAGTAACAAGTGAGGGTAAACATGAAGATCAATATAAAAATAAATGGTGAGCCCACTTGATACTGTAAATAATCAAAACAACTGATCGCCATTGTAATAATTTTACAAACGACACATTCATGATTAATGAGTTCAATTATTTCTTGATTAGAATATGATGATACTGCGCTGCATAAAAAACAACTAAAAAAGTAACCATTGGCATTAAAAACTTTGCCTTTTCAGAGAGAACTGCTATCCATTTTCGATTGCTTTTAGATAAAATAGACTGTTTAGTAAACAGACAACAATAACCTCAACAAGGCAACAATAACCTCAAAAAGGCAACATAACATTCGGCCAATACATCACCAAATATTGTGGCTTACTGGTCACATATGAACTATATGGTGGCTAATTATGTTGGATGCTTTTGTTATCAAAGAAGTATGAACGATTTTAAAATAGTCTAAACGGTTTGTAAAGCGTGTTTTACATTGAAAATAATTGGATAAATGCATTAAATAGCCTTATGAACTGTATTTCAAAACAGCCCAAGTACTTACAACAAATAGAATTCGGCTTAGTCAGTTTAGGAATTTCATACAATAACACCGTATTTCCTGAGTAACAGCTGCAAAATTTTACAAACCGTAGTTTTGCAAACATGCAAAGCGTATTGAGTAATTTAACAAAGTGTTCAGACGTTCTCCCAAACTTTTCACAATTTCAAAAGTATTCAAACAGTTTAAAAAGTATTCAGAGGTTTTAAAAGCAAAACACAAAGCATTTTGATCCAACATACAACAAACACTTCTCTTAAAATTACAAAATGACGACCAGGCAATTTTTGCCGCTTTTTAAATGTTATCGCTGCTCTCAAGGAAACTATGCATGTCTAATTTTGTAGTGTTGTCTCCGGCCAGCAGTGTCTCAATTGGTATAGACGAAATGTGACATTGCCTATAGCATGCCATGCTTGAACAATGGCAACAAGAAAAAAAATAATGTTAGAACCAAAGGGGTGTGGACAAATTACTGGAGTGAAAACATCTACACTACACACAGATTGAAAACAAACAAAGTATCTATTACTCTGTGGACAACCTTATGATACCTTTTGGCACACCTCCGCCACAAGGGGACAAGTTTGTCCAAAATATTGTGTGGTTAATGTGTCCTCCACCATTGAACTTCATGGCTGGCTCCAAAGATATAGCTGTAGAAATGTCTTCTGCAACAGACAAAGCGATGATACTATTACTCCCACAAAAAATATCAGCAACCAGAAATATAATTCAATTCAAGTTTGCTAACTGTTTGTATACTATTGTATAGTACCCTCAGCTAAGGCTTGTGTAAGCTTTTCTTCTGTAGCATTGAGGTTGTCAACGTAGGTCTGATGATGCTTTTTGTGATGCAGTGTCATTATTTCTTCTGAAATGACAGGGGAGAGGGCGCCATAGGCATATGGCAGCTCAGGGAGAGTGTGTTTTCCTCTTACCAGCGAGGAGCTAGAATAATGCAACAGATAACTTGAAAATTATTTATTGATTAAAAAAACACCAGCAATTTTGTGAATTTCTCTATAGTTAGAACAATAGTTATTTTTACTTAGAGAAATTAATAAATGCTCATACCACAGTCATCAGCCAAGTTTGAAGTATATCATGGAGATTTTGAAAAATTGTTTCAGCTATTTTTTTAATAAACAGAAACCATCATTGAAGAATATTTATCATGTAATAGTATCAATAACAAATAATAATTACAGTAAATCTCTGATTGTAACTACTGTTTGTACCTAACAACAGATTAAAGATTTTAACAACAAAACAGAAAAACACCAGAACAACAAAAATAGTTCTTTTTAATTTAATGACTATGTACTAATAATAATAATAATAATAATACTAACTACTATTCATTCAAACTGTTTTATCAATTATTAAAATAACTAGCAATAAATTGATGAGGAATTTATTAATATTAATTATTATTTACAATAAACTAAACTTGATAACAACAACAGTTACTACTATTATTATTAAGTAGTTGGTTGGTTACGTTCTGTTACAAAAAAACTGAAGAACAATTTTTTTTTAGTAAAAAATATTAGTAGTAGTAGTTTGTTGATTTTGTTATGATAAGCTAAGGTGTTTTCCCACTAGACCGCACAAGGAGTGAGCAAATGCCTGGGAACACATCATTAAGAATCGGTTGAATAATCAATTGACGTTAGTATTGAGTTAGTCTGATCTCAGGCAAAAAGAGTGTAAAGATTGATCGATGTTTATATGTGGGGTATAGGTGTCTGCTCTTTGTCCAGTAAATTGTCCGCTGTCAAACCTATGACGGAACGGAGGCTCTATTCCTTCTTCTATGCATTTTAAATACATCTGAAATGTGTCCACTTTTCTCCTACTCTCAAGGGACTCAATTTGGGTGTCATTACGAATTTGTGCAAAACTTACTTGGCTTTTGACATGAAAATATAGCGCAATGTTTTGTTTCGAACTTTCTCGATCTGCTTAATGGTTGTTGAGTAATGGGGCTCCACACCTGTGCTGCATACTTTAAGTGGGTCTTACCAGAGAGAAATACCCTCAATTTGGTTCAGTGGTTTTCCCACTGAGACCCTTAACGGGGGAAGAGGCGAGGGAACTCAACAGATAAAACCAGCAATAGGAAAATTTATAGTGATTTTCTCTTGATCCCAATTTTTTCAATTTGCAAATGTTACCATGTGTTAGTTTACTAGTCTCCACAATTTTCCTTTTTTCACATTTCCACCACGCTACATCTTTCTCCAATCCTCCCCCTCTCCCTTTCCTCTTTTTCTTTCTCCTGTTTTCTTGTCTTCTAGTAAGTTCCACTGTAGTTGGTGATTTTTCTTTGTATTTCAAAAAAACTCTAACAAAAAAAGCCCGGTACAAAGCCCATTAAAACATTCACCATAATCCTTGCTTTTTCAGCCAGTCACTCTACTGATTCACATAGCTCTCTTATTGTTCAAGGAAAAAATGAATTATAATACATAGAGCTCTTTATAGCGGGTAAATATAATGCGAGATCTTGTCTAGTGGTATATGAGGGACCAGTTTGTTCAATTCCCGAGGGAGTTGTCTCTGATTCATCGACTTTCATAAAAGTTTTTGCCTGCTATGCTTTCGACGTTTCTGTAAGGAATCAATGTTGGTGTCCTCTTGAAGCTTTGTAAAACTAACGTTTCCTATGATATTGAAAATAAATCTTGATGCTATATTTTGTATTTCTTCAAGCCTCTTCATTTCCTGTATTAGGACAGGGTCCCACATCTGGCATTCATATTGAAGGCCAGATCGAATAAGTGTATAGTAAGCTACAATATATGTTTTAGTATCTGCTGCTTCAAGTTGTCTAAGCAGCACAGCCAATGTTCCCAGTGCTTGGCTCAAAATATTGTCAATGTTCCCAAACACAACGTTATGGGTGAGCTCCACCAATTAGGAAATAAGTTACGGGAGGAGCGCGTTCCCCTATGGACAGTAGTGAACATTTAATAGTATTAAAAGACAGTTGCCAGTGTTTCGGGGATGTAGTGGCACCCCAACGGCGTCCTAGTAATGATTTGACGAGGAGACACAACCCCAATGGTCAATGGGGCATCGGCTTTCCCCATTGCGATATTAGGAATCCCCATACTTTTGCCCGGTATTCTATCGTTGGTCGAGTAGCACGTTCGCTAGCTACTTTTGATAACTTCTTTGTCTGGAAAAAATTTGGTCTACTAAAAATTTGACACACATTCGACCTTCAGGTTGTTGAGAAGAAAGTGTCATTGAGGGTGGAGTTCATAGTCGCTCAAAAGCTCACTTACTTTTGATTAAAACTTCGGTTAACAATAAAAACAATTTTCTAATTTCGGCTCACTATTTTGGCATGTCCAAGTGCAAAACATGCATGGAAGAGCAGCTCCACTTGGTGCTCCACCTGCCAAGAGTAGGAAAAAGTGCAGCGAAGTAGAGAGAATAAATAAGATTTTGTTTCAGGAGTGACAATACTATGATAATAATAATTAAAAATAAATATTCACATCTTCAGGTTCTATTTAATTAATTATGATTACTTTAATAACAACTTTTATTATTATTAATTATAATTATTTTAAAATAGCCATAATCAATGACCATGAGTTGTTAGTTTAATATTAGTTAATGTGTTAATGAATATGCCTTTATGCGATGATCGTGATAATAGTTTAATAGAAATATTATATATAATAATAATTTTACAGTATTGCTCATGATTGTTATCATAATTATAGTTAATTATTACTTTTATTATAAATAATAATAGGGATGGTGATTATTATTATTCTTATATTATTTTTAACATCAGTTTCACTATCATTAATGATTGTTATTATTATGTGCTGTTTTGTTTATTATTTTAAATTATGATTTCAATGTTAATAATGACAATTTCAAGATTGAAATAGTTATTATTAGCAACTATTATTTCTTTTGTTTTTCGATGTTATTCATAAGTAATTTGTTATTGCTATTATATATCATTACTTTCTTTTATCTTTGTGGATGTCAATAGTTGTTTTCATAAAAGCAATTGAAAAGTGCATGATGGTTGTTGTTGATAAGTTTGAATAATAATAATTTCATGACAATGAAGGTAATACTTGTTATTGTGAGAAGTCAGAACATTACATTGGAATGCTTGATATATTGAGGAAGAAGTAGACAGATTGAAAGATTTTTGATAGAGAAAAGTAAATTAACACTGACTAAAGAAGATGAATGTATCAACTTGCTAATTGAGTGTTTTTAATGTATCCCTTTTATCAAAAACAGTGGAGAAGACAACTTTAAAGTTTTTTATTTCATTACCGTCTTTGCGGCTGGTTGAATCTATCATAGTTCTGCAGAGACAACCAACATTTTCTGGATTTCTGGGTGATTTCTTTTCTAATTTCTGGATTTTATCTATTTTGTAATATTCTATGCTCCGACTGCTCCAACAGCACTGGCTTTACTGACTTTCTCAATTCAACTCTTATAAACTGTCAAACATGGTGTGGTTTGATTTGAATATTTCTTGAAAAATGTAATCTCTCTGTCTATGACCAGACTTAGTCAGCTGTTGCCCAGTTAAACGATAAACCAAAACAGTGTATGAATCAGTATATACTAAGCAGTGTTTTAAATCTGGTTCACATACATGTCGTAAGTGCTCGCAAGCCTGCGCAGAACTACGTACGAGCGCTTGTGATGTATGTAAACCCTGAATTTGCAAAGCTCGTTCCACGACGCACGCTCTCGCAGAAACTCGCAAGGAAGTTCAGCCAGACAAACTTTGCTGTGATGTCGTACAACAAAGCGTACAATTTTCTTGCCTTCTTTCTCGAAAACTACAGTTAGGTCAAGGCTATTCATGTGAACATGAGTACAATCGAAAAATTATGATAAATAACAAAATTATTATTGTTATAACTTTTAATGTTAATTATTATTATTTACTTTTAACTTTCCAAGTGAAATATTATGATAGTTGATTTAAATGTATGAACATATACACTTTCTGTAAACGTTTATGTAATAGCAAATAATCATATTATTATAAATTGAGATAAAAAAATTATGTATGAAGAAGATGGTAGAACAAAAAAATAATGCATCACTGAACAATGGTTATAAATAGAATTGAAAATTATAAAATAATATTTAATAATAATATGAGTAACAATGTAATAAAAGTTAAAAATAATAAATAGATCGTGTCATTGAACAACGATAATTCGTTTAGTGACTTTAATCGTTGGTCAGTGAAGGCAGTCTTTAGGATTTTATTACCTCCCAGTCAAGAGAGTGATTATAGTTTTTGCTATCATAATTTATGTGAACACCTATCGCACGTAGTCTTACGACAGTCTGCGTTGGCTTGCGAGTACTTACGAATGGGTGTGAACCAGGCTTTATTCTAACAGGATGTGTCTATCAGGTTTTGCGATTCTGACATAGTAACCAACTCATTACAGTAATCTATGCTCTGAATAAATGCAGATATGCACATTTTACAGACCTAGAATTATTTGTCCGGAGTGATATATAATGTACTACACCAAATGTTATGTTAGTTATATAACAAGTTTGTTACTTTTTAACTTGTTATTAATGTGACAAGACATATAAGCATATTTGAATTTAAACAAAAAACTTTCATACTTTGGTATATGCTTGCAATATTTGATTCTATTTATCCACAGTATAAATTTGCAGATTGATGTTGTATCGTCGGCAAAATAGTCAAGAGTATTTGTTGAACAGTTCAATTTTTGAAAAATTTCTGCAAAAACGTAACTAGATCAACGCATCTGTTTTGTCCTTTTTTGAGCCGTCTGCAACCTTGGGAGTGCATAAAATGCTCTGGCAGCCGGGACTCCGCCCCAGACCCCGTTGGGCTTACAGTGCCCCGCCCCCCCCCAAACCCCGAGGTGTATTTGGTGCCTACACCAACGATCGCCTACTAACTGCAATGAGACAGTTGGGGTAACATTTCTGTTGCCACTACAACCCTGAAGTGTTTGGACCATTTCCACAACAGTTTGCTATCCGCTTGCAAGATTGTTTGATTAGATCCAGTATTGTAGATAATGGCATCGTCAGCAATCAATTCACATTTTGATGTAATTTTCTTAGGAAGATCGTTCATGTATAGCAAAAACAGGAGTGATCCCAAAACTGAGCAGTGGGGTACACCAAATGAAATGGGTATAACAGAAGACTTCTGGCCTTCAAAAGCAACAAACTGCTCTCTGTCAGTTATGAAGGAAGCAATCCAAGACGATGTCTGAACAGTGACACCATATCCCTGTAATCTTTCAATCAACTTTCTGTGGTTGACAGAATGGAAAGACTTTGACAAGTCAAGTATAATGGAATCAGTGATTTGTTTACTCCGAAGATTAAATGTTAATCCATTATGCAAATAAATCTTTAATCATTATTATAATAATTGCCTTGCAGTTCAATACCCAAATAGGAGTGTGATGGTGGTACCCGCCTAAGCAATTGGTTATTCAAAAAGTATTAATTGTCACTGTGAGCTTTCATCAATTCCTGTTAGCAAATAAAAAAAAAACACTAGGATACTTAGAAGTTCATCTGCCAACAAGAAGCTGACCACCAAGGAAGTGAAGTTATGCCATGTTGTTGGAGAACAGTTTGTTTGGTTGTCACTACTACTTTTTTGTGTTGTATAATAATTTTATTTAATAGTAATTAATAATATTATTATTATTGTGTCTTCAGCAAAAAAGTCGGTAAAATGACTGAACTACTAGTGGAAGGTCACTGATTTATACACTAGTAGTAATAATATAGCTAGTGCAAGTGGGCCGCATGCGTTGCGTGAGAATTAACCAATCTCTCCGGTTGATAGAATGCCAACGGTTTATTTGCGGTTTTGGCTCTGAGTAGGTTGACCCATTTTTTTAATAAGTCAGGAACTAAGGCTCACAGAACAAAAGTTCAAAGTTCATTAGATTCAGAACACCAGAGCGCATAAAACTCACCTTCAACTGTCCTTTGAAAAGCAGCATGGTTCCGGTAGGTATTATTTGAAATAATCTCTCAAAATCGCAAATTTCCCAGCACTCAGAAACTTTTCACAATGTTTTGAGCCAACAAAGTTCTTTGCAATTTCACCATAAATCCGTTGGTGTATTTTTTATTTGTGTTTCATTATTTGATATAATATTTTGGAGTTTTTTAAAAAAGAATTTTTGCTGTAATTTTTCTGTTGACAAAATATAGGCCGAAAAACGTTCACCACGTGACCATAAAACAATACGGGCGGTTTGTGCGCCCAGTGTTCTGCGTTTGGTGAATGTTTAATGCATGAGGCTATAATAAAACATCAAATAATTATTACTACTTACTATTTATAATATTTAGTATATTTTCAACGCATAATAACAACAATTGATAAAAATAACAAACAGTTTGGTTCTTGGTCGGTGTATAAAAATCCTATAACATAAATTAATTGTGGCAAATATGATTAACAAATATCATGTTGACACACTTTTCTCAATCATCAAAACTACAACATACACTACTAATAATAATAATTTTATTATTATATGTGGTAATAACAACAGTTCCAGTAGAAACAATATATATTTAGCACTATAAAAAATGTCTTCATCTGTGATGGTTTTCTTCTTTTTCTTGTGGTCTCTGTAACATAACAAAGAAGTGTAATGATGAATAATATTATTGTGACAGATAGTTTAAAGTATTATTATTGCTACACAACAGCTAAACTAGGCCCGTAGGTTTTTTTTATATAGCTTCACGCTCGACTGATCCGCCTGCCGTGATTACTTAAGTGTTGGCGTGGAGTTATAAAAAAAATTGGTGCTGTAAGGTCTTTTTGAAATTAATTTTTATATGGTTTAAAATAATGCTACACTAAAAATTTTGGTAGCATTCTGGTGACAAGACACCATGGTACACTCTGGTGCTATTTTCAGAAGCTTAAAAAAATTTTCAAAAGTTTTTTTGCACCAGCTAAATAATAGTAACAACAGTCGCAAAGTTATTATAATTTTATTTTAAGGTAATATTTAATATTAGAAGATGATGATGATAATAGATAATAGTTACAGTAGTACAGAAAGTAACAGGCAGTGAGTGAGTAATAAGTAGTTACAGTAGTAGTAGGTAATAATAATAATAAATAATAATAGCTGTAATAATTAATAATAATTTATAATAATAGTAGTTGTTAGTTGTTAGTTAGTTAGCAGTAGTAACTTTAAGTAGTATTATTATTTAACTACTACACAAACGCCGGCGCATTCACCAGAAATCAATAGCTCACCTAGCGGCAGATAATGCTCGTCTTGCAACTGAAAACATGTCTGTCAGCTCTAAATAAATAGCACTTATATCACAACAGTCTCAATATACAGTAACAACAAAAGTTTTTGCAGAGCACCAACAACGACGACTTTTGTTTTGAAGAAGACTACGGCTTAGGTTCCTGGTTTTCTGACGCTCCGGTTTGATTCATGCATAATGCTGTGAGCAATATAGTAGAGCTCAGGCTTTACAGCAACAACCGGACTCAACCTTGAACTGTTAATTTTTTGTACCCTCTGTTTCAATAAAACAAAAGAAGCTCTCGGTAATAGTGATACCAAACAAAACATAATTTTTATCTTTGAGGCGCACAGGCTTCCAATGATATCCAACCATTGTACAACTTTTTCAATCATGAATTTTTCTGGTTTGCTTTTAGGACCTCATAAATAATGCTTTCCGTCGCTCTTGTTTTGGAGTTACATAATTATTAGTTAGTTTTGCGTAACATCTTTTGCATCATTCGATTTGGTCATCGGTTAAGTTCACATGTAAAGTTCGTATCGAAAAGTGAAATAAATAAATATGGCAATGTTTCTCACATGTGGCCAAATAGCTTGCCGTTTTTCAAAAAAACTACCCACTCAGGTTAGTAGTAGTAGATAGATAGATAATAATAATAATAATAATGTAATAAAAATAAATAATAATATTTAATATTAATAATAAATAATAGATAGATGATGATTGATTATCAATCATCATCTGCTATCTCTTACTCCACTAACTTCTTTAGTACTACTGTTTTTTCTACTAGCTACTACTACTACTACATCTATTTATCAATTTGATAAATAGATGTAGTAGTAGTAGTAGCTAGTAGAAAAAAAGTAGTACTAATGAAGTTAGTGGAGTAAGAGAGTGTTAGTTAATTACAAAAAACAGTGGTTAGTTGTTGTCAATTAATTATTAATACTAATTATTAATAATTATAATTATTATAATTCAACTAATTATTATAATAATAATTAGTTGAAGAATAATAATTATTATTCAAGCCTCTACAACAAGGAAGTTATATTATTATTATTGGAAGTTCCTCAGGAATCTGTCCTCCTCCTTTGTCCTCAACTCTTCCTGGGTTTTATTATTGACAAATATATAGCTCATTCCTTGGGCCTGTGAGGCATGTAAAACAGTTAGAAAAAGTGTACAGGCAAGCGATTCGATTAATAATATATGCCCTCAAGGGAATCGCTAATATAACAGAGGCTAGGGAGGTGCTCGGCTTGCCCTCATTAGAAGAGACACAGAGGGATGCCAGGCATAAACTGTTTAGTACAATTGTCGGTGACAAGTATTACTCTTGTTCAATTGTCGACTTTGAAAATCACCTCATATCCTCCCGGACCAGAAATATTACGAGATCAGTAGTGAGGTAGTGTCTCAGGTGCAGGTTTCCAATGCAAAATTTGTGTCTCAATGATTGCAGCCCTGGACTTTAATCCATGAAAGATGTAACTGTAACACACCATGAAAACTGCAAATACAATACATGCAGCTTACTCACACATGCATGGCAGTTCACATCAGTTTTTTAAAAATACACCAGACTTACTAACAAAGCGTAAATCACAAAAATGGTTCAAATACTGAGGCTGCTGGAATAGCTACTATTGATTAATTCCACAATTCTGGCTAAAGTGACAAGTCTAACGAAGACATTGGTAGCGTGCCTTATAAATATAACTGCAAAATGATAGAAAAAACTCTATAATAATCATACCCTGTGTGTTCTCCGTACCGAAGCTGAGCTTATATGGTATATACAAATCTTGGATAAAACACTATAACCTTGTAAAGTATTCAGGTAATCTGATGATGTTGTATAATAAATATTGCAGCAAAAAAAGACATAGTTCTTTGAGTGTAAAAATGAACCTAACATAAGTTGCAGCTGCCTCTTTATATATAAAGCTAGTTTGCGAAACAAAGATTAAGAAACAGAAAATAAGCTTTGCAATTAGTGAGCAAGAGGGACTATGATTCACATTTGTACAGAACTAGCTTTGTAGATTTTCTTGGCTGTTGCACCTTGAGAAAAAATCATGAAGGGATATGTTTCTTTGTCACCTAGGTTATGACACTGCCAGAAAACACCAGGGTGATTCATTTTACGTGCACAGAGAGCAAACAGGTCACAGACAAACAGCTCAGTCACGCGCGACCAGCTACCACACACATACACACAATGTGGTCACAAACAACAACAACATGCTCAATAACCAGTGACTTTAGTTACAAGGAGTTTTCAATCGTACTTCCAAAGATTTAAGAGCCCACCTCAAAACTACTACTGGTACTACCTATTGAAACTTCCTTCTTTTAGTTTTGTTTTATCTTATTTTATTTTTATTCGATTCTAACTTATTTCAATAACATGACGTTTTTATCTCCTTCTTACCTAAGTGGTTTTGGAGATTTAGATTAACATAACATAATCATTATTATGATTATTTTGAACATCATCACCATTATTGTGATAACCCGTTATATATTATTAGCAGTTTTAAATCTATTGATTTAAACATGAGGATAGACAGGGGCGTTTTTAACCCAAAATTTGACCCACTAGCAATTTGTGAAAGTGCAAACAAGATGTAATGGGTGGGAGGGGAGGGGGTGTGGGCACCCCTCCCGTACAATACCCCTGCGCAATCGGAAAATTTGAAGAATATAACTTCTGAGATGCCTGGAAATCCTTCTCAAGTAAAGGAAGTACACTTAAGTTAATGATGACATAAAAATATTGTTGTTGACTTAACAAGACAAACCTGCACCAAACAAGTACTACTTCATAATATAAAACTTGGATGTTTTGGGTTTGCAGTTTGTATTTGTATGAATTAAACTTTGAGGAAAGTGTGTTGACCACCTTTGTTTGCAAAAACAGATTTCTTTTACATCTATGCGATTACAAGTTTCATTCATTAATATTAGGATAATAATAAATATTAAATTTTTAATAATGATAAGGGTTAATTATATTGTATTACTAACTAGCTATTTATCGATAATTCATGATAATTATTGCTAGGCAGTAGTAAGTATTACCATCATCAATAATTCTGAGAATTATTGATGGTAGTATCCTATCAGAAAGTAGGATATCTCCTCCTACTTTCTAAGTATTGAGGACTTTTAATCAATTATTGTCATTATGATAATATATTATACTATTATCATCATCCATCATCCTCCTAATAATAATTAATAATAACTATTATTATTATCAGTCAGTAGTATTATCACCATAATGATTCTTCATTTTTTTTACGACTACTTTCTAACTATTGGCAATTTTTAATTGTTTATCATCACTGTATTATCCTAATAACAATTAATAAGGAGGCCTTCTAAAGTTTTCTGTAAAGTAGTGATAGTAGTGTGTCAATGCATAATAAATTTACATTGCCGCTCACTGGCATTGTGAATTGTGTTCCAAAGAACAGCTGCTGATACTGGTTTCAATATTGTCTGATGATAAAAAAGTATGAGTGGACAGGTTAGCCATCTCTTCAATGGGAGGTTGGAAACTTGTTAACTTATAAACCATTGACCTATAACTCTCCAATGATCAGTATTATGAGGCTACTTCTAAACATAGTTGTAAGTCTATGCTTTTGAATACTATAAGAGAAAAGCTTACATTAGCGCATAACCTCAACTGAATTCAACCCATAAGTTTGACTGCAACAACCCACGAGTTGAAAATCAATCCACGAAAACTCGTTACTCGTGAGTGGTCGAATATGCCCCTGATGATAGATGAAAAAAATGCATGCTACTACAATAATAATCATAATGTATTATTATTATTATTATTATTATATAATATATTGCACACACACTCTACCACCATTCATTGCGTTTTAACTACTCAAAATTACTACTGTACCTACTATGAGCTGATCTGCAGTAAAATTAAATTACACTTACTTCTCGAAATGGTAAAACATCTTGCTACTAGCTAATGGTAGTGGTTCAGTACTGATGCAGACTGATAGAGAAAATAAATTTTTATATAACACTTGTTGGTTTACCCGTTGTAACAGAAAAGTATTTTTGGCCTTCTCCCCACTCCCTTTTCTGATAATCTCCTTCCATGGTCACCTCCTCCCACGGTTACCTCCCATGGTCGACTGTTGTCGCCTTCCCCATGGTCGCCTCCTCCCATAATGGCCTCCTCTGTTGTAGTCTCCTTAGTGGTCGCTTCCTTACATTTAATAACATGTCATGAATGCTTACTTTAACAGTAACTATTAAGAGTAATTAATGGGAAAATACATAACATTAGCATGGTGGTAATAATAAAATCAAATATCGATATTATCAAATAATAATAATAATACAATGGTAATATAATGATGTATCACTTTTTTATTATCTCAAAATTATCACTTATGATATAACAGTTTTATCTATGTTGTCGTAAGCCACGTTACTAAAGCATGTAAACAATTAAAAGCAAGCAATAACGGCAGTAGGTGGTAATAATAAGTAATAATTAATAATAATATAACAGTAAAAAGCACTGCTAATAATGAGAATACCTAAAATGGATAGCAAATATAGACATAGTAATAATGACTATATCCAATAATTATTTTGTATTGAAATGAATGGAAAAGTTGCTATTATTATTTTAGTACTAAGGTAACCAGTGGCGGATTCAGGGGGGAGCCATGGCAGCCCCCTCCAGAAGAATAAATGAAGAAATTTGCTAAGTTTGGCGCCATTTTTTTTTTGTTCCCATAGTAACAGTTTTCGATTGCACGTCTGTTAGTGAAGTGCTCATTGATAGCTGTCATCATAAAACACCTTGTAAAAGTTGATCAATCAAAGTATGGCCGTAGAAAAGCGTAAGGCAGCAGCAAGCATTCTATATTTTCTCATTGCACCTCCAGGGTAATAATTATCATTTGTTTCTTTTTGTTTTAATAATTAATTGATAGATGATGATAGATAATAATTAATCAATAATATATATAATAAATAATAATAAATATTATTATTATAATAATTAACAATTAATATGTCTAATCTATTATTTTCCTGTCTTTCTCTTCAATGCATGCAATAGCTACAATGCATTATAGTAATGCTCTATTATTTTTATTATTACTACTAATTTATTAATAAATCATTGAATTCATTTATTATTATTATTCATGTTATTGGTGAATGAATATGCGCACAACACTACTAAGAAAGAATCAATTCTACTTCTAAATAACAACTAACTTATTATTATTACTTACTTTATTATTACTACTTACTACTTCTTCTGCTACTACCACTACTTACTACTGCTACTATACTACTACATACTAAAGCTAAATTATTATTAATTATTACACTTTTTAAAAAGTTATTGTTATTTATTATTGTTCATTATTATTAATTTATTTAATAGTCTTTTCTTTAGAACAATACTTTATTTTACAAAAGTATGCTGATCTGTTGATTTTTTAGTAATTGATAACAATAATAATGACAACTTGTAAGAGGATGCAGATAGTGGTAGCAACCTTTCTTCTTCTTTTGTGTAGATTTGGGCCCACACGGCCAACCCCTTTCTATGCAACATACTTGCTCACCCACTTTGAATGAAACATACATGTGTGTCTGAGGGTGTATGTTTCACAATTACCAATGGTTGATGATGTTGAATAAAGAATAGTACATACTATTCTAGCAACCATATTGAAAACACACCACAAAATTTATTATGGTTTTGGAGGGGGTGCCAAAGAACACAAAGGGGGGAGCCATCAGAAAAATTTTCGGGGCTCCGCCCCGAACCCCGGTTGGCTCCCCCCTTTGTGTTTTTCTGAATCCGCCACTGAAAATAACTTTTCAAAGTAAAGAACGCTGACCATGATAATAAACAAGCAATAAAAATAATATATATATCATCATCATGTAAATGGTGACGTAAATCACTAAAATCGACATGAATCATCGACGTAAATTGTCAAAATAATAGCGGTTAGACAATATAGAAACTTTAGAAACAGAATAATCTCCGGTTTGAGAGCAAATAGGAAATTTAAACCGCCATACATTAGATTAATACAATGGAATGCTTTTAGAATAGATTTTATTTCTCTCAGTGTAGTGGCTCAGACATCTATGAGCTTGGAATGACAGACAGATGCATACAAACACACATATAGACTAGAGTGTGCAGATTTGTGAAAATCTGGTTATAGCGACCATTTTATTTATTATCTATAAAGAATTTATACGAAGTCCAATAAATTCGTTAAATTGATTGGACAAACACTTTGTTTAATGGGGTTGTGACTGATGTTATTCCCCTTATAGAAGGCACTAATGCACATCCAATCAGAAAATGCTAAAAGTTTTATATAGAGCACAATGCACAAATACGGAGTTGTGGTGTTTTAACTAGAATCAACAGGCTGTTACAATACGATTGATATAACTTGACAACCCACTGAGTTCACAGAGCTATAACAGATTACATTTATAGAAGTTTTTAATCACATAAGTATAGTGAAAAAAGATAGTTAATAAATAAACACAATGCGGCTGGCCAGCGACCATATACAATGGTTGATACAGTAGTTAATACGATATGTTTGAACGTAAAACCTTGTCGTCCTTTTTTTAGTTTTTTTTTAGAATCAATAAACATAAAATAAATAATTAAAAAGATTGAGCGATTGTTTCTTGCCATCCCACCTTCATATTTCACGAATGGTAACAATTTTGTTTAATCGTTTGTATTGATAAGATAAATAATGAAAACAACAAATTTTTAATTTTATTTTATTAGAATTTTTATGAGTTTTCAGAGAGTACTACTTATGGTCAGCGGGCCACCATCTTGGTATAGGTTTTCAAAGCATTAAACTATTTGAGGTATAAACTTGACAACCTGCCAAAGTTTAGGTGTTTTGAAAAGTGTTTAGACTGTTTGGAAAGTGTTCAAACAATTCAAAACGCTAAAACTCCAATTTATACGAATGTGTGTTTGTTTAGACTAGCACCATTGGTGATACAACCGTCACTCGTGGTATGATTATTATTTATCATCACTGCCAATGCTTTCATATCTCAGTTTTTGCTCCCACTCTTACGTCCCTTGTGATATTTGAAAACTAAAGAGAGTTTATATAAATAATATGATTTTTAGTATACTCTATTTAAAAATTTTCTGATAAATTTGAAGTTTTCAAGTGAATGTGTTTTACATATTTGATTATTCTGCTCTGTGATCACTTGCTCAATGCATTGTTGGATTGCAATTTTTTTGGCTCAAATTGGATTGCCTACTTGCTAGCCGGTATGAAAATGCACTCATCTTTTTGCTGGCTAGTCTTTTTAAGAAAGGTTTGTGATCTATCTATTACAATAAATTGATAATGCGACTAGCGCAAAAGATATACTCTTGATAGCAACTTCGTGTTTCTGTATCCTCTGCATTTGATTGATAGGGTACGGGTAACCAAATACGATTGTTTAGTCAGCTCCTTAATGGAAGGGCTGGTCTCAACAGCCTCCCAAGTAGAGTATGTAAGACAGGCCAGTTTAAAGGAGCACAGGTTAGTTTGGTTGTTTGTGTATTACTAGTTCTTATTAGTTGGGATCTTATTCACTGTCTGTAATGTGGTTCTAACAATGTAAAGCAGTGATATATGTTCTAAACAGAATGGGACACGAGTATGATTCAACGGGATGTGAGAAACATATTTCATTCCAAACCCGTCGTAAGAGGTAATATTTGCACAGCTAAAATTTGTTTAAAATGTCAAGGTAGTCCGATAATTAAATTTCAATTCTGTTAGTTTTAAAATGATTGTTCTTAATAGGTTACCAGGTGTGTGTAGCTTGGCACAAGACACAATTTCTTATGAGGTTTTATAAGATGAACATATCTTGATACATATAATGAACAATTTGATTTCCAAAGGTTTGTTTAAATCCTGCAAAATATTTTTTTTCTTTTTAAGAAAGTATAATTTTCAAACATCCTGTTTCCCTCGCAGGTGCTAAATTGTGAAAGTCAACTCGATCCATGTTGAAGTATTCTAATGAAGTTTTAGTTCAACTATGAAAATTATTGAATACTTTAATTAACAAGTAGAATTTTGTATTTTGAGAGTACTTTTTTTGTATCTGATAAATAAAATTTTTGGCATTTCAATTTTTGGCCAGGGTAATGATCAGATAACACTGAACTGAAATTATGAGTGTTTTGATTTGAAGGTACAACTTAACAAAGCACTGACTTGCAATTCTAAACTGTTCCTCTACGGAAAAAGTTGACAGTTTTTCTGATTCTGGTAATTGTTTAGCTATAAATGCAAGCCGTTTGTTTTCTCACTGCTCATTGTGTGTCTACGTCCGCAGCTCGTTCAAAGAACAAAGCTTTCGAACATGGCTGAGGGCGTATCAGCTCATGGACAAAAGATGGTTGGCAGGTGGTTGATGGGTTGTGCTGGGATGTGCTTTGGGGCTATTGTACTCGGTGGAGTGACTCGGCTAACGGAGTCCGGGTTGAGTATGGTAAGTCGTCTATGTGTACAGGCTTTCTAGGTTTTAGCTGATCTGTGCCTATAAAAGCATCTTTTGCTACTATTAATGTAAGTTGTATCGTCATGGGAAACTCACTGTCGTGTGACATGTACGGTCATGTGACATGTACGGTCATGTGAAACGTACTGCCATTTGAACTGTGTGCTGTCTGTTGTGACATGAACTGTCAGTGGCTTGTTCTGTCATGTGACGTAATGTTATATTGTTGTTGACACTTGCGTGCAGGTGGATTGGAAGTTGATCAAAGACATGAGGCCGCCAAAAAATCAGCAGGAGTGGATAGAAGAGTTTGAGCGATACAAAACATACCCGGAGTATAGCCAGTATGTTTCTGTTGTATTTATTCATTTTGTTTTCAAATGTACAATGAGATGCAATTCTGACAAGACACTATCATGATTTGTTTCTTTCTTGGCAACTGCACTTGTGGGAAACTATAAACCATTTTACACTGTTCAGTGACTGAGCATAGGCCTGGTAAAGCATCGATAGTATAGGTTCCTTCTGTTGTAGCATCATCAGCTCGGGGCGGGAGATGACTCTCAAAGACTTCAAATTTATTTTCTACATGGAGTTTGCCCACAGGCTATGGGGCCGGGCTACAGGCATGGTATTTCTCCTCCCCGCCACATTCTTTGCTTACAAAGGCTATTTCACCAAGGCTATGCGTCCGAGGATTGCATTGTACACAGCGCTTTTAGGATTTCAGGTTTGTTAGTTGTCTGTCAAGTTTAGGAATTGTCTGCTTTTGTGAGATTTAGTATGTGGAACGTTATTCTAATGAATAACCAGCAAAAGGAAACAGGTCTAAAATTGATCAGTCTATAAAGGTTTCGCGTTTTGAATTTTTTTTTATTAATTATCACTCTGAAGGAGCATAATTACCGATTTTTCAAAAAAAAATCTCTCCAAGTCTATTATTCATTCATTCATTGATCTCTTCGAAAAAATTGTTGTGGAGGCGACTCTGCAATGTAGACTAATATACTCTCACTATCCGGTGTCACAACTTCTGGTAGTTCATGCAGACTACTGATTTCAAAATGCCAGCAGTCCATGTGTAAGTTATCTGCCCCTGGCTCTATATACACTAGAGTGTGTCTAGCTAGCTACGTATTGAGATGATGGTACCGTTCCACAGGGGTTTATGGGGTGGTACATGGTGAAGAGTGGTCTGGAGGAGAAGCAGGGAGTGAATGATGTACCCAGAGTCAGCCAGTATAGACTGGCAGCGCATCTCAGCACAGCTGTCATCCTCTATACACTATTCCTTTGGGGGGGCATGTCTCATCTTGCCCCTAATAAACTGGTAAGTCCTCAGGCTAGAATCTGTTCTGTACATTTACTGGTTGATGAAAACTGAGTAGAGATGGGTTGTATTTGATCTTTAACGCGTGATTTGAGACATCTTTACATCCTGTAATTCGCTTTGTATCACTCTAAAATCTCTTGGTGATAATGTGCGTTTAATAAATACTGTACAATCTACTATTCACACTTCAGTACACACTACAGTACACGCTACAGTACACGCTACAGTACAAAATGTAGTGCACACTACATTACACACTACTGTACATGCTACAATACACACTAGAGCGCGCACTACAGTACACGCTACAGTACATACTACAGTACACACACTATAGTAAACACTACATTACGTAGTAACTAGCCTGTGGTTGTTGCGTAGGAGTGGCAGAAGGTAGCTAACATATCCAAGCTAAACAAAGGATCCCATGCCGTGACTTCTGTAATATTTTTCACTCTTGTGTCAGGTGAGATATTTTTGCATGTTCAAATTTTTAAACCTTTTATCTATGTCCTGGTTTCAGTTTGCAAAAGATTTGCTTTTCGTGAGCAGCTTTGTTGTTGTGTATTAATTGCGCATGGATTATGTGTTTGTGAAGCCTATTTCTGCATGGATTTCTTAAAAGCTCTGCAGTAGATGCACTGACTGGACTGTGACTTTTGCATGATAGAGTCATAGCAAATGATTGCCAGGTTATAATAGTAAAAAGTTGGCGCTTATGCAAAACAAATTTTTTTTTTAAAAATATTAAATACTATATGCAAATATTAGTTTCAAGTGTTAGTATTGGTGGGGTTATTTCATGGAGTTATTCATATGCAAAATGTTGAGTTTTGTTTTATTTTACAATTTGATGACAGTAACCCTACTTCTTGAGTCGTGTGCTAAGCTGAGTGGAGCACTAAGTGTGAATCGGGAGCTATGTTCTCGTATATCTATGTGATCAACACAACAATTAATATTGAAGTCTCTGCTCACTGTAGGTGTGTTCAATGCAGTCTGTTCTCTGTTTGGCAGGTGCGTTTGTGGCAGGATTAGATGCAGGCCTTACGTACAACACCTGGCCCAAGATGGCCGACAGGTGGATTCCTTCAGATCTACTTGCTTACTCTCCGACTTGGTCTAACTTCTTTGAGAATCCTACCACAGTTCAGTTTGATCACCGCATATTGGTAGGCAATAGTGATACTACATATTTTATGACAGTGGTAGTACTGTATACCTAGTGATAGTGGTAGTACTGTGTGCTTAGTGACGATGGTAGTACTATATACCTAGTGATAGTGGTAGTACTAAATACCTAGTGATAGTGGTAGTACTGTGTGCTTAGTGACGATGGTAGTACTATATACCTAGTGATAGTGGTAGTACTGTATACCTAGTGATAGTGGTAGTACTGTATACCTAGTGATAGTGGTAGTACTGTATACCCAGTGACAGTGGTAGTACTATATTTATATCTCCTCATGAAATACAATGCTAAAACAGGTATTCCTTGACTAATAGTGCCACTCACTGGCAATGTATTATATTGATAGGGTAAGCTCACTGTAGCCTCATCTGCCGCATTCTGGTGGATGTGTAGGGCCGCGCCACTGCCCCCCTCGGCTAAACTAGCAGCTAACTGCCTCCTGGCTATGTCATTGCTTCAGATGACTTTGGGTATAACTACCTTACTTACCCAGGTGAGCGCTGACTCTACAGATCATTTGTTTATCTACTATCATTAATTATTAGAGATTTGCTACTAATGCTACTAATTTAGACGTAATGCACAGTATACTAGACTTTTGTCCTCTAGGATTTATCTCCTCTAGAAGCACACAGCTCCACATTTCTATTAGAATGTAGTTTTACGTTGTATAATCCCCCCCCCCCCCCCCCCCCCCCCCCGCCTTTATTAATGCATGTTTCAGTTTTCTCTTTGGATTTTTTATGTTAACTTTTTGTCAACTGCTTGTAAATCAATTTATACTTCCTCAATGTACTTATCAGAGAACCAAAGCTAACTATATTTCGTATCAAGACAAAAGGAAGGCGAATACAGGATAATTTTTATATTTATTGAATTATGTACTTTAATTATTTTACCTCCATTAAAGTTTTATTTTAGAAATCTTTGGACAGTTAATCTTGCTTATTTAGTTTTATGTCAGTATACAGTAGAAAGCTGGTCGTGTATGAATTGTATCAAGTATCAGAAATGATAGTTTGAAATTATGTAATAAAGTCATTTAATATTTGAAAATTATATGTATTATATAAAGTATATTTAAAAAGTAAATCCTATCAGTGCATTGGTAATTTTTATTTATTAGAACCATGATATGGCAGCGCTGACATATCGATGTGTAATAAGTAGCGTTGCGATTTTTTCGACATAAATATCTGATTTGTTAAAAGTATATTGCAGGCTAACATTATTGTGAGCGAGAAATGCAATTAACTGGTACAAAATCTATTCCACCTAGACCGCCAAAATTTGGTTTGCTGATTAAAACAGAAAACTGGCCATATATAGTTTCTGTCATTTTCTGGCTACACACTTTTCAACAATTCTGAATTTGTTTTTCTTTAGGACGATGTGAATTCTAACATTTCGATTATATTTACTACTAGCTGGCTTAGCCATTGTAAAAAAGATAAATGTGCTCAGGTATATTGTTGCCATTCTCCACAGCCTCTTTTCTCTTAGTCGCTTCTTCCCGGGGTCGCTTCCTCGCGTGGTGGGCTCCTCCCGTGGCCCCTTCCTCATGACATTCAATGCCACTTTTATCATGAATGCGCACTTTGACAGCAATTCTACGGAGTATTCAATAGTAACATACATCACAGCAGCATTGTGGTAATAATAAAATCAAATGAAATAATTATTAAATAATAATAACATTGTGACAATATGATGATTATTATTATCTATCATTTTTTTAAGTTTTAACTACTGACCAATTATGATTATACATGTGGGTGGTGGTAAACTGCTGTGATCATTTTTTTTTTCTTAACAGCGCTGTCATAAACCAAGTTACAAAATTATGAACAATAAAAGCAAGCAATAGCGGCAGTAGCTGTTACTAAGGGTGCTTTCGGATACCCTACGTGTAGGGCTTAACGATGGGATTAAACGAGACCATTCGGAAACCCCGTTGTTGAGGGCAGAAAAAACATGGTGGCAATGGGCAATTTGGGCTCAACGATGGAAGTGACAAGCGAGGTAGGTAGCGTCGTTGACTGACCTTGACTCCACCTAGCCAACAGTTTTAACGAGTCAACTTTTATCAATCACTGTTCCTCCCCGTTTCAAGTCGTGACAATGCATTATAATGTATATAGAAAATACATCAGACAATAAAAACATCGTAATTTTTTTTTTGTTTGTAAAGAAACTAAAGTGGGCTCGCTCCAGCTATACAGTTTTCACAGACGTTGATGAAAATAAATATGTCTATGGTTTATGCTCAAACAACTTCCGTTAAACGACAGTCATCGTTGAGCCCTCAACGAGTGTTCAACGACTGCCCTATGCATAGGGTATCCGAAAGCACCCTAAGTAGTAATAATAATAAACAGTAACAATTGACTATAAAAAATATTTTGAAAATAATTAAAATAACTAAAATAGATAACAATGGAATTTAATAAATGTCGTAAATAATAATTACTGAACACAATAATTATTTTGGATTGAAATGAATGGAGATATTATTATTGCCAAAATAAAGTTTTTTTGGAACAACAACCATCATGATAATAATAACAGTAATGGTGATAGTGATAATAATAATAAATAATAATAAAAGTCACAATAATTATAATGTATCATCATCAATCATAATGCATTATTATTATTATTTACTCCATAACTTTGATTGTAAGACTTTGTGATAATAATTAAAAATGCGATATCCTTGTATCAGTAATTTTTTTTTCTCTAGTGACACAAGTAAAGTCCATAACCGAGTCACGCAGTAGTAATAAATGGAAAAAGGAAAAAGAAAAAAATAACAAAGTAGAACACCTTACTTAGCTCGCTAGATTAACATTGTTGTCTTGCTTTCAAAGCGCAACTTATAATCATGTTGAATCCACCAATTAACATCACAAGTTGTTGCACGGTTTGGTGTCGATATAGTTCATTACAAAACATCCGGATGAAATGTTGTCAGACATTGAATTTAGTTTTGTTTTGACCATTTAAAAACATTAAAACCACAAAAATCTCCTGTTTGAGAACAAATAATAAATTTAAACCCCCCCCCCCCCCCCCCTACCATAAATTAGATTATTGCAATGGAAAGTATGCACAGCAATTTTAGTTCTCTCAGTGCACTGGTTTAGGCTTCCATTCAGCTGGTATTACAAACACACACAGGGACAAACAGACGTCGTTCATGTTTATAGATCTATATAATACACAAATGGTCATTATTTTCTCTAGGTTCACACTCATGTTGCGGCCACCCACCAAGCTGGTGCAATCACTCTTCTATCTATCTCTCTATGGCTCATGCATATATTGAAAAGAATTCCAAAATAAGGGGAGGACGATTCCATTACATCCTAATGGTTATAACACTTGGCTTGCATTCTGTTGAATTGTGATGATTTTTTGCAGTTATGCATATACATATATGGTTTCTCCTCTGTACCTTTTTTAATGTGTTTTGCCTAGGAGGTTTCCTTCAATCATATACATGGAGCCATTGTGGAATACTGTAATTTTCCAACTATGAAAGCAAAGCTTTTTATTATTTGTACCGAAATCAATGAATAAATGTTTATTTTTAATATTTTGTTTTCTTTTTATTACTTCTTACTAAACAAAACACAAATATAATTTGGGTAGTTTAAAAGATATTGAAATTATTATTTTGGAAGATGTACACATTAAAATATAAACCCATTTATATTTCAATGAAAATACACATATGCCTCAAATGTTGGCCTAAAACTTAGGCTAACAAAAATCTTGGTAGATTTGGTCATTATGTTGCATCCAGAGGCGGATTCAGAAAAACACAAAGGGGGAGCCAACTGGGGTTCGGGGCGGAGCCCCGAAAAAAATTTTGATGGCTCCCCCTTTGTGTTCTTTGGCACCCCCTCCAAAACTATAATAAATGATGTGGTGTGTTTTCAATATGGTTGCTAGAATAGTATGTATTATTCTTTATTCAACATCCTTAACCATTGGTAATTGTGAAACATGCACCCTCAGACACACATACACACATGTATGTTTCATTCAAAGTGGGTGAGCATGTATGTTGCATTGAAAGGGCACAAATCTACACAAAAGAAGAAAGGTTGCTACCCACAGGCCTACTGCAGAAAATTTGGTGGATTTTGGACCATTTTTTGGAATTTTATGTTAAAACACAACATAAAATTCCAAAAAATGGTCCAAAATCCACCAAATTTCCTGCAGTAGGCCTGTATTGCTACCACTATCTGCATCTTCTTACAAGTTGTCATTATTATTGTTATCAATTACTAAAAAATCAACAGATCAGCATACTTTTATAAAATAAAGTATTGTTCTAAAGAACAGACTATTAAATAAATAAATAATAATGAACAATAATAAATAACAATAACTTTTTAAAAGTGTAATGATTAATAATACTTTAGCTTTAGTATGTAGTAGTATAGTAGCAGTAGTAAGTAGTGGTAGTAGCAGAAGGAGTAGTAAGTAGTAATAATAATAAAGTAAGTAATAATAATAAGTTAGTTGTTATTTAGAAGTAGAATTGATTCTTTTTAGTAGTGTTGTGCGCATATTCATTCACCAATAACATGAATAATCATAATAGATGAATTCAATGATTTATTAATAAATTTAAATTAATAGTAATAATAAAAATAATAATGCATTACTACAATGCATTGTTGCTATTGCATGGAAGAGAAAAACAGGAAAATAATAGATTAGACATATTAATAGTTAATTATTATTATAATTAATAATAATTATTATTGTTAAATTTATTAATTGTTATTATTATTGTTATCTATCTAGCAATTAATTATTAACACAAAAAAACAAATGATAATTATTACCCTGGAGGTGCAATGAGAAAATCTAGAATGCTTATTGTTGCCTTGCACTTCTCCATGGCCATACTTTGATTGATCAAATTTTACAAGGTGTTTTATGATGACAATTATCAATGGGCACTTCACTAACGGACGTGCAATCGAGAGCTGTTACTATGGGAACAAAAAAAAATGACGCCAAGCTTAGCAAATTTCTTCACTTATTCTTCTGGAGGGGGCCGCCATGGCTCCCATGGCCACCCCCTGAATCCGCCACTGCTAAGTTGCATCTAAACTAGTTACTTGCTGTACTGTTCTAGAGCGTTTGTAGATACTACTAATTTTGGTTACTTTGAACGATGAAGTTCCAATCTACAAGAGGGGGAGATGTGGGCCTGTCATTTCAAGGTGAGCTTCTAAAATTTTTTTGTGTTTGCTAAGTCATCCTAAACTTAAAAGTTGTCTCCTGTACATATGTGGTTTTGTAGTTATTTTGCCCCAAAAAGCAACGCATATAAATGCTCTGTGGATTTCAATAAAAGCCTTATTGTCCTAGATGTTGTGATGAGTGGATACGCACCAGATGATGGTTTGTATATGCCGGTGGAGATACCCCAATTATCTGAACAAGTGTTAGAATCTTGGGCTAGCTTGTCTTACAAAGATATTGTCAAGGAGATTGCTAAGTTATATATAGAAGATGAGATACCAGCTGAAAAAGTCTGTGGTAAGCACTGTAATAATTTATTTATTATTAATTACGTCATCTTCTTTTGCCATTTTAAAATTAATTATTTACAAATTTTAGAGTTGATCGACGCAGGCTATGAATCATTTGAGAACTCTACCAACCCCATAGTTGTTAAGAGCCTATCAGATGATGTGACCGTGTTGGAGATGTTTCATGGCAAATCATTGGCTTTCAAGGATCTCTCCATGTGCTGCGCTGCACAATTCATCCGCTACTTTCTTGAACAATCCAATACTTACGCTACTCTACTCATTGGTATGTGTCAATCAACCTTCTTAAAAAAATCTTTTGGTTTGACTAATTAGTCTTATCCAGTATAGTAAAGTATCAACACTGTCGTTTAAAATTATACGCTATTTACACCAAAAACAAAATTACCTGTCATTTATTATCGATAGAAAGTATTAATCCCGGCTTCAACAATACCTCAAGATGGCGTTTTGAAACCTGCGATAGTCAGTTTCAAAGAATAAGATAATATATCGATGTCTACCAGTAGTTGTGCTGGTGCTGGGTTCAAATACAATAAAATTTAAAGTTTATTATATAATCGCAATTGTACTTTTGCGCATCGATTCGCAGTAGTAAGATAGGAGCAGATCTCTGTCATGGAGTCTAAGGATAAGGTTCTCCTGGTTCCAAGTGTACTTCTGCGCATTGATTGTCAATTCTATAATTGTGCTTTTGTTGTGGTCTAGCACTAAAATAAATGAGCTGCGCACATCTTCGTATAAAAAATTGCAATTAAGTGAGGTTTGGTTACTTGCAGCCACATCAGGTGACACGGGTTCGGCTGCTCTACAGGCTTTGTCAGCAATTGATCAGGTGGACACCGTGGTTCTGCTGCCAAAAGGTCGCATATCTCGAGTACAGGAGATGCAGATGACATCTGTTGTATCAGACAACTGCCATGTTATTAGAGGTGAGGTTTGTGTAGTGTTTCCTTTCCCCATTGTTGTTAGAGGTAATGCTTGTGTAGCGTTTCCTCTCCCCATTGTTGTTAGAGAGAATGCTTGTGTAGTGTTTCTTTTCCTCATTATTGTTAAAGGTAATGCATGTATGGTGTTTCTTTCCCATGGTTGCTATGACTTAAATACGCTGGAAGTGAAACATGCGCAGATCAGCAATTTGGGCGCCAAGGAATACCTGCCGCTGAACTGTGAAAACACATTGAATGCGGCTAGTGGTTACTGTCTATACTCATAGAGGATGGATAACTCTATGCGTTTGTAATCTGTATTGAATAAATTACAATTAAAAGGTCTTTGCCCTCCTTAAATTTTGAACTTTTCAGTCTCACACATTATTGTGCGTTATTGTATTATTTATTATTATTTAATGTTGTTCTAGTGGTACATGGATTTAATGTGCCAATACAACATACACTTCATTCATCTTTGGTACTACAAAAAAATATTCTTACATCTTGGAAAGTTGTAAAAGTAAAGTTTGATCACTATCGCAGAAGTTATACTAACCAATCAGCATGCTCACCACTAGCAAAATATCTAACATCTTTGATATCCTGAGCAGTTATACAAGCAAGTGCCAAATATGCTATTGACGTCTCCAATGTGCTTGAGCATTACTATAAGTTTGCCAATAGGTTTAATTATCTACATTATTAATAACGCAAAGATTTCCATGCTTCATCATACAAGATTCAACTATTTGTTAAAACATTTGATGTTGTATTTTCGTGAAATTGTTTTACTGATGTGCGAGAGGAAGAACTGGTTTTATCTTAGCTCAAGCGTGTTGATATTTGGTTGAAACCTGCTTTACAAGTCTTTCCATTGGATTGTGGACTCACTTTATTATTTGCCGGAATCAACACTCATCCTACATCCACCCCCATTTGCGACTTTACATCCTCCCCTGTTCAACATTCAAGCGCTCTGTCACAACCTGCCCAATATTTCAGTCGAAGGCACCTCAGATGATACTGACGTACCTGTAAGAAAAGTATCATCAGATGCTGAGCTGGTAAAAAAGTACAATGTGGGTTGTCTCAATTCCATCAATTGGTCTAGAATGATGGTGCATGTAGCGCACCATTTCTATGCGTACTACCAGGTGAATCATGTTAGCTAATCATACGGCCATTACATATAAAATCGGTGTATATATACTTGGATTTGTAAGTTGTCCTTTCAGTCATTGCGATTTGGTAATGAAGAGCTGAATCGCCAATTTTTATGCTAAGTTGTACCTGGGGTGACTTTCTTAGTGGTTGGGATACGAGTAAAAGAGGTAACAAATTCTTTTGTTTTCAAATGTCACGTTGCCTGTACAGGAGAAGTTAGTTTCAGTTTTTGGAAAATGTCTATGTAGCAAGTTTAACGTATTTAGTGGGATTTTTTTTGTTTGAAAACCTGGTTACTGATTGTTATCTGAGTGATTGAATGTGTGCAGGGGAAAAGAGTAAACGCTGACAAGGAGACACTGGTATTTATTCCTACTGGAGGCTCTGGCAATGCTACAGGTTAGTTATAGATAATCTCTCTCATAGATGTATAAATAGAGGTCTCGGTTTGCCATATTTTTGTGTGGCAAGATACGACGATTTTTTAACCCTTGTATGTGTATGTTCTGGTTTAGTGTTTACACTGGTTGCCATATAGATAAATTATCCAGGTTTTTTCTCAAAATTTGTATTCTTTTAACTATTACTGATATCAAGCAAGTTTTTTGTTCACCTCATTGACCCTCCAAAATGGAAATGCAATAATTAAATTCGTGACACAGCAATATTATTTTGTCAACTATTTGAAGTATTATTTTTTCCATACATATTTTGATCAAACATTTATTATTTACCAAAACAAGTTTATCATCCGCATTTTTGTTACATCATAAAGCGGTTTGTTGACGCAATATGATGATTGTCATTGCTAATATTGAAAACCAGCGCATATTTTATGTGGCAGCGATAAAACTGATCTTCTGTAAACGGTTTTTATAAAAGAATTTCATGCAACCGTGGAAAACGCACACAAAATGCTAAATGAGCCGCATTGTTGTATATCCGTATGTTGCCACGGCAACTGCCCACAGCTTTTAGTTCTGCCATGTTGTTTTGATAATTTTTGAGGTTTCACGGGTGTTTATATATATAAAAAATACTTTTTGTGTAGCAAAGTTTCAAAGTCTTCAAATTTTGTGTTTCATTTGATATTTAAAACGTATTGTTGGTTATGCATACAATATAAATAGTGCATATATCATCAGCAAGTGGCTAATATCTCTTGCTAATCTTTCGCTGCTCTTAGGTGCTTGCATAGCCCGAGAAATGGGCTTACCTCTACAAATAGTCTGCGCTGTTACCAATGATGCCTTGTATCGGGCTGTCTACAACCAGGACTATTCTATAACAGATCCTGTAGTTTCGCTTGCTTCTGCCATGGACATCCAGGTCAGTTGCCTTCAACTCACCAAATATGGAGTTGTGCACTATATATTGATGTGACAACTCCAGGATACTTAAAAGTTTTGTAAAATTTGTAAATTACGCTTACGCTTAAGATATCTTTTAAGTTTTTTATGGATAAATGTTATTTTGATACGACATATTGTGAGGCTTCCATCAGATTTTTTGTGAGATAGAAGGCATTTTATCTCAACTCATTAAATGCCAACTCATGAGAATTTAAAAACTTTATGCTTACTTTTTTTTTATTTTTAAACAATTTTTCAAGTTTGTAACAGATCAATTTGTGTTCAATCAGGTGATCGCTAACTTTGAGAGAATTCTATATATGTTCACTGGCATGGACACAGCACTAGTGAAACAACTACAGGATGATTATGGTGAAGGGAAGAAAGTTTTATTACCTGATGTTGTGATAGACAAGGTAAAATTTTATTTCTTCTGCTGTTTGACATTTTAAAATGTTAGTAGTAATGTAGGAGCAGATCTCTGGCATGGAGTCTAAGGACAAGGTTCTCCTGGTTTCTACTAATGTTACTCTTCACCGATGTTTTCAATACAGATAAAAAATGACAATATTTACCATTTAAAGCTAAAGCTGACAGTTATTAACCTTCAAAAGA
This sequence comes from Cryptosula pallasiana, assembly GCA_945261195.1. Taxonomy (NCBI): domain Eukaryota; kingdom Metazoa; phylum Bryozoa; class Gymnolaemata; order Cheilostomatida; family Cryptosulidae; genus Cryptosula; species Cryptosula pallasiana. The sequence continues at coordinate 36,788,289 of OX183136.1, forward strand.
CTGATTTAACGTTTTATACTCTTAGCTGATACAAATTTTGTGTTGATGTTTTTTCCGTAATTTTTGCTGTTTATTTTTATATATAGATTTGTAGAGGAAGAGTTGGGCAATCTCCAATTATTTATTATTTATTTAGTTTTTGAAGCAACTAATTACTTCAATTTTCACTGTATTTCTTTGCTGAAAATTAAATACATAAAACAAACTAGTTTATTTTATTTTGTATTAAACTTTATTCATAGCAAATTGCCATTTAATTCTTATGATTGATAAAACTCGTGTGTTACACTAGTTGAAGGAGTTCATGGAAGTGATGATGGTCACTGACGAGGAAATACTGGCAGCAATGAAACGCTGCCAAAAAGAGAATGACGGGTACATCATATGTCCCCACACAGCAGCAGCTCTGGCAGCGTTTTATCGGTAAATTATATTCTGCTACAGCTCGTCTGCTTTTACATTATCGCAGATTTTGTTCAATCGGCAAAGATTATGAATAAATTTTGTTCAATCGGCAAAGATTATGAATAAATTTTGTTCAATCGGCAAAGATTATGAATAAATTTTGATACTACCGCAATGAAGTAATTTTTACCTGCCTTTAAAAACAAATCAAACTTTTGGACTACAATCAATTAGTGTTTAGCAAGTGAGAGTGTGAAAAGGGATTATCCTTTTTTAAAGTCTGGTTGCATAAGCTTTTTCAAAATGTTGTTTGTTGGCATAATTGACTCATCCATTTTTATCTGCCTTGAATGCTGTTCTGGGTCCGGCGCCATGATTGGCTCTGCTATTGCGCATGTGCACTCTCATTGCTGGTTTTTGTTTGACACTTTTTCCTGTGTACATTATTATAATGGAAAATTACATAAGTACACACGTCCGTACGTACATACATAATATTTCTGGCACATTGTAGGGCTGGCATTAATGTACTAAGACCAAATTTAACATGAGCAGTAATCCAATATATTTTTTTAGATGCGATAAAATCAACAAATACAACCCTGTCGTTTATGGAGTTGCTTCCCCAGCCAAGTTCCCTGATGCTTTAAAGAAAGCTGGTATAGAATGGAATGGTAGAAACCTACAAGAGGAGCTGGATACAAAAGAAGTCCGATACACAGATTGGGATGCCTCCGATGACTGGGTCGAGAAGTTGATTGGGCTTTTTCAAACCATTGCGGAACGCCATCAGCAATAAATAATAATAACATTTTTGTGTTTTACTTTAATTTTATTTTGAATTTCACTCGTTTTACGTGGCGCGATAATGGGACAATCCTTCTACAAGTCCTCTATCCATGCGAGAGCATAACTCCCATTTATATAGTTACCTTGATTTTTGGTTTCTAGAATATTTTTGGAGTTACTGTTTCGCTATACTTAATTGAGAGCACAACTCCGATGTTTGTGTCTATTCCTTTGAATGTTCTAATTTGTTGTCTTCAATGTTTAATAAGTTGCTTCTAATAACTTGCGCCTAAAATAATCAATAATGAATGACGGGTCCCAAAGTTGGCTGCGTTTTGAGAGGGCACCCCTTGATTGGTAGGTATTACATGTAGTCCACATGGATTGATTTAGTGAAGGTAAATAAAGTCATTAAATGTTTTTTAATTGGAAAGCTCAGTTGCTCGTCACAATATATATTGTAAGCTTTCAATGCATCAGCTATTGGCTATCTCGCACAATACAATTCCGATTGGAAACAAACCATATTTTAGTTGTTTGTAAAACTTTGCGGCTGCCGTACCACCTTCGTTGTTTTCAAGGCCATTTACTTTATGCTCCATATTTCCATCAGTTTAACACGATTGCGATCACTGTGACACTGGATTTATCGATGTAATTCATTGACCGAGTAGGGTTTCCTCTACTAATTGGAAATGACGGCAGGGTGTTTCCCCTATTTTTTGTGTTCACTTGCTATTCTCAAGCAATTCAGGTTAAACTTGCTATATTTGATATCTTAGTTAGTCATAAAGAGCTTTCAAACAACAAAGACGGCAAGCTTATGAGTGACTTTTTTTACACAAATAATTGTGCTTGAGAAACTTTTAATTGGAAACATGAAAAATGCGAGCAGCGATATAATTGGTCAACTCACGAATTTTCTACTGATTTTTTGACATAGATCAAAACCAGCCGATAACCTCAAATAAAATGTTGCCAATTGCTAAGCAATTTATCCGGTAAGAGAGGCTACAAAATCACGCAATCAGTAAGGCAAATCGGTATGTAATCAATAGATGTACATCAAGCCTAGCCTTGCATAAATCATATGTCTGCGCAGGATTTCGGGTAGCTGCTACCACCCTCTGTAGTAGTATACACTTGCACCAGACCTCAGGCTATAGTAACTTGTGTAAGAATTCACTACTTGTCAGCAACTCAGTAATGGTTACCCAGCAAAGCTGGCTTTGAGGGAATGCATGCTTGCCCATAATGTCTCTCCATTTTCATACAATTGGGCTTGGCCAAGATGTATATCTGCTGCTGCCACTTGTTTGCTTCAAACACGTTTTTGGAATCGATGGGTGGAGTATTGAACATAAGCGTCCCATCGAATTTGGGTGCCTTGAAATGTTCTCTGTTGGTATTCTCGTTCATCCTTTCCAGGATGTCAGTGTGTGCACCAAACATTTGTCCTGATTCACCTCTATCCACATTCATGTCTCGTCTGTTTATCATACTGGTGAGCATCTTTAGTCTTCTGGTCTTGGCAATCTGTCTGTTGGGATCTGATCAAATCCCACTGCGGGTCTAGCTCTATGTTCCGGTGGTTCTATATTCCGGTGGGTCTATGTTCCGGTGATTTTGGCTCTATGTTTCGGTAAATTATTTTTCATAGAAAAATGCTACTGTGGAGCATTGTTAAAAATGGACGCTACTTTTTACAACAAACTATTACTAAATTGTTTTATAATGAAGTTTAGTTTTTTTTCATAGTTTTTATTACTAATAAAAATATTCTACTTGTTGCATAATTATAAAACTACTACGATTAAAGTTTTGTCAAACCAAGTACCAAACCAAGTAATACAATCCATTGAACTTCGTTCTATTTAAATGTAAAAGCCGCTCCACAAGAGTCTTTTTCTATGAACAATGTTTTACTGGAACATAGAGCCGAAATTGCCGGAACATAGACCCACCAAGATATAGAACCACCGGAACATGCAGCGTTCGCACCCACTGCTGCCACCAATGTGCAAGATTTATATGTAGGTTGGTAGTCACCATTTGTGGTAGCATACATCTGCATCAGATCTCAGGCTATACTTGTCTTCTATCTACTGCTTTTTACTAATAATCACAAATATAATTTGTGTAGCTTAAAGATTATTAGAATTATTATTTCGGAAGAGGTGCACGCATAAGGATTTGGTCAATTTTAATTCTAGGAAACATGTTATGGAAGTGCTCTGATTGGGCATCTTCTATGGATGCTGCCGATTGATGAAATCCCTAAGCAGTCCAACAAGGCACATGCAGACAAACAAACAGTATGTTCTTGTCAATTAAATGTTTACTTTACCAAGGTCATTGTTTATCTTTCAATAAGTCAAAGTGTTTATTTAATTGCTTTCATATAGTTTGTTTTATCCTACAGAAAGAAATTTGCTTTTTAACAGCTTTTACAGCGTCAGAGATTGAACATAGAACTTAACTCAAGCAGCGGTTACTTTGGATTTCGCATGTTTCATTGCTGAGCAGTTATCATTCCAAAATATGTAAACATTGTTGTGAAATATGTTTTTTGATATTGACTCTATTCTCCTGTTGAATTTGTGCCTGGACATTTGAAGTATGCTCTATCTGTTTGTATATTATTGGAATGTGCAGCTCTTCAGCTCACTGTCAGGTAAAATACAGGTGCAAGCTGACCAGTCTGCTGCTGATTGCATCAGTCGAGATATTGACCAGAAGGTAGGTGTGGGAGTTGTTTTTCTCATAGAGCTAAATTTAGCTGATAGTTCTATCAAGTTTGTTTTGAAACTCCAGCAATCACATCTTGCATCGCATGAGTCGTTTGCTCATATGTGTTTTTATTTAGTGATCAGATGAGTTGTCTCCCATGGCTCTGGTCCTCTAATAATTCATTTGCAGTCAATGCATTAATCTCCGAAGTTTTGTCAACAAAAATCTTGGTATATTTGGTCATTGTTGCATTTAAACTAGTTACTTGCTGCGCTGTTCTAGAGTGTTCTGTAGATACTACTAATTTTGGTTACTTTGAAAAATGAAGTTCCAATCAACAAGAGGGGGAAATGTGGACCTGTCATTTCAAGGTGAGCTTCTAGAAGTTTCTTTTGTTTTCTATGTCATCCTAAACTTAAAATTTGTCTTCTCTATGTGAGTACTCTTTAATATTAATAATTTTTTTGTAGTTACTTTATCTAAAAGCAATATTTATAAATGGTCTTTCGATTTCACTAAAAGCCTTATTTTTCAAGATGTTGTGATGAGTGGGTACGCACCAGATGATGGTTTGTATATGCCCGTGGAGATACCCCAATTATCTGAACATATGTTAGAATCTTGGGCTAGCTTGTCTTACAAAGATATTGTCAAGGAGATTGCTAAGTTATATATAGAGGATGAGATACCAGCTGAAAAAGTCTGTGGTAAGCACTGTAATAATTTGTTTATTATTAATAACTTTATCTTTCGTGATTTTAAACTAAATTATTTACAAATTTTAGAGTTGATCGACGCAGGGTATGAATCATTTGAGAACTCTACCAACCCTATAGTTGTTAAGAGCCTATCAGATGATGTGACCGTATTGGAGATGTTTCATGGCAAATCATTGGCTTTCAAGGATCTCTCCATGTGCTGCGCTGCACAATTCATCCGTTACTTTCTAGAACAATCCAATTCTTACGCTACTCTACTCATTGGTATGTGTCAATCAACCCTCTTGAAAAAGCTTTTGGTTTCTTAGATTCAAGACAGAGACTTCATTGAACTAGACTAGGAATTACATCGTAAATATTGTCATATCTTGATCTCTGAAGTATGAAGTTTGTTAGTTGATATTACCCTGGTGCAATGTAACTAGGTATTATTGCTTCTGTGATGGAGTCCTTTACCATAAGAGCAGTCCTTCGTTGCACCACCAATGACCCTGTTGAGACTTGAACCCATGAGCTGCACATGACAACCCGTGAGCTCTAACCTCTGAGCCATGACTGCTCCAATGTTAGAGGGCATATATTTACAGGAAATTAAAAATTTTCTGTTATATTTATTGCAAGAAAATGTTTTTCCTCACTTCAGCAATATCTCCAGGAGACATTTTGAAGCCTGCGACAGTTAGTTTGAAAAAATTAGATAAATAACTTGACGTCTAGCAGCAGTGGCAGTCAAATGCTTTATGCATTCGACTTCTATGTAGAAATTTCCAGACTCAAATCCGACAAAGTTTATAGGTCACTTTGAGTTGCTATTGCTCTTCTCCGCATTAATTGCCAATACAGTAATTGGTGTTCAGGACTAGAAAGATATAGCTTCGCACTTTTTTTACAAAAAATGCAATCAAGTGAGATTTGATTACTTGCAGCCACATCAGGTGACACGGGTTCGGCTGCTCTACAGGCTTTGTCAGCAATTGATCACGTGGACATCGTGGTTCTGCTGCCAAAAGGTCGCATATCTCAGGTACAGGAGATGCAGATGACATCTGTTGTATCAGACAACTGCCATGTTATTAGAGGTGAGGTTTGTGTAGTGTTTCTTTCCCCCATTGTTGTTAGAGGTAATACTTCTGTAGTGTTTCCTTTCCCCATTGTTGTTAGAGATAATGCTTGCGTAGTGTTTCTTTCCCCCATTGTTGTTAGAGGTAATACTTCTGTAGTGTTTCCTTTCCCCATTGTTGTTAGAGATAATGCTTGTGTAGTGTTTCCTTTCCCCATTGTTGTCAGAGGTAGTACAGACCAGATTTACAACTGTTCACCACCGCACACCCACCGCAGATCCACCCCTGTTCATAGGTCCGCATCCATCCTTGTTCACCAATCTACATCCACCCTTGTATTACCGAACTGAACCCTTCCTTGCTAACCACCCGAAATCCATCCCCTGCCTACCACTCTACATTCACCACTGCTCACCAATCCTGCGCCCTGTCACAGCCAATCCAATCTTTCAGCTGAAGGGACAGTTGATGATACAGATGTGCCAATAAGAAAGGTGTTCACAAATGCTGAGTTGGTGAAAAAGTATCACCTGGGATGTCTCAACTCCGTCAACTGGTGCAGAATGATGGTGCATGTAGCGCACCATTTCTATGCGTACTACCAGGTGAACCATTTGATATGAGAATGAGCGATTCATGACTCAATTGTATAAAATACACAATATACTAAGATTTTCTGAGTTGTCCTCTCATTCATTGTGGTTCAACAATGGATAAGTGAATATCAAATTCATTTTGTCTGTTGGCATTTGAAATGATATTTTATTGGGTGTGCTTACTATTACGGAATAGCTAAAGCAACAGTTTCTACAGTTTCTGATGTCACCCTTCCTCAAATTTGTACAAGAGGGAATAGTTTAAATTTCACACAATCTGTTACCAAGAAAGTTTTATGTTTATTGATAGGATTTTTTCTGTAAAACCCCACTCTATGATTATTATCAAACTGATTGAGTGTGTACAGGGAAAAAGAGTGAATGCTCACAAGGAGACGACAGTGTTTATACCTTCTGGAGGCCTTGGCAATGCTACAGGTTAGTTATAGCTAATCTCTACCATAGAGGTATAAATAGAGGCTTAGGTTTGGCATACTTTTTGCTGTGAGGATACCATGATTTGTTCCCGCTTTTACATGTCAGTTTGGCGTTTACAATGGTCGCCATATCGAAAACAATGGGTTTTAAAAGGTTGGTAAAAGTTATTTATAGCCTGATTTGGCGACTTTTTTGTCAGCTAGTAATGATAACAAACAAGCTTTTTGTTTAGCTTACTGACCCCGCAGAGAAAATAATACACTAATTAAATTCCAAAAACAGTAATATTATTTTATCAATTATATTTTAATATTATTTATATCATACACATTTATTATCTACCAATTCAATTTTTATCAATTTGAATTTATCATCTGCATTATAGAGTGGTTGATTGACTCAGTTTCATTGTTTTCATTGTTATAATTTAAAGCTGGTCAAGTGGATAAGCAACACTTCAGTTGGAGGTAGGCGGGGCTTAATTGATGTAACAGCATGTGGAATCACCATCTGTAAACTCCTGTAATGTGTAATGTATACTTAATTGCCAACTTGATGAAATACAACAAACATTGATTATAGCGTTTGCTGACCTACGCTTCTATCCATACCTCTATAAACTTGTTTCTCTTGTTGTTAACTGCTTATGTCATTCTCTGCCTTTTTCGCGTTTTTCTCAAAAGAACTTAGCGCAAATGTGGGCAGTTCACTCAAAATTACAAATAGGCTGCATCGTTGTGTGTCCATTTGCATTTCCGCCATGATATTATGATATTCTATTTATAGGAAACTTTTTGTGCAGAGTAAAATTTTAAATTCTTGGCGTTTTGGGTTTGGTCTGATATTCAAATTGTATTGCTGGTTATGCATATTATAAATAGTATATCACCACAAGTTGCATTCTTCTTGCTTTTAGCTGGTTGCATAGCCCGAGAAATGGGCCTACCTCTACAAGTGGTCTGTGCTGTTACCAATGACGCCTTGTATCGGGCTGTCTACAATCAGGACTATTCTGTGACAGAACTCATTGTCTCACTTGCAACAGCCATCGACATCCAGGTCTATCTTCATTAAGTTTATGAAATATGGAGTTGTTCACACTTTATTGATGTGACAACTCCAAAATATTTGAGCTGTTTTGCGCCTATGTTTGAGATATCCGTTTTGCGATGTTTGTATGAATAAATGTTATTGTGAGGCTTATACTTTATGGTGCAACATATTTTTATGTTTTCAACAGTATTTTTTAAACTGTGAAATCACGTCCCGTTAAATATTTGCAAACTTATGGGAATATTTCAATCCTTTTTTAATTTTCAAGAATATGTTCTCCAATTTTTAAAGTTTTTATTAGCTGAATTTGGTTTTCTTAGGTGATAGCTAACTTTGAGAGAATTCTGTACTTACTCACTGGCATGGACACTGTGCTAGTGAAACAATTACAGGAGGATTATGGTGAAGGAAAGAAAGTGTTGTTACCTGACACCGTAATGGACAAGGTTAGTAATTTGTATAACTCGTTTTGTTAAAGCTTTAAAATGTACCTCTTCGTCAATCCGTCCAATTCAGATAAAAGTGACGTTGAGCTGTTGTGGTTTCCGACGCCCTGCTAATTTGTCAGAAATCAGCTGGGTTACCTCAGGTTATTTTTTGTTTGCTTTTTTTAAGCATACATCTATTTTAAATTTCATGTCTTTTTTTGCAGTTATATAAAGAAAGTATTTCATTTCAATTTTCGTTTTGTACTGAGTTTTATTTATATCGAGTTGTGATTTAATTTTTATGATGATAAAACTTGTGTGTTGCGCTAGCTGAAGGTATTCATGGAAGTGATGATGGTCACTGATGAGGAAATACTGGCAGCAATGAAACGTTGCCAAAAAGAGAATGATGGGTACATCATATGTCCCCACACAGCAGCAGCTCTGGCAGCTGTGTATCGGTAAATTTTGTTATACTCGTCTGCTTTTACACCTTTGCAACTTTTGTACAATCAAAAAAAATAATAAAAAAAATTTTTTTGATAATATTGCATTGAATTAATTTTTGTCCACCTTTGAAAAAGTCAAACTTTTGGACTACAATCAAGAAGGGTCAGCGAATAAAAGTTAGTTTTCATCAGAGAATGAAAAAAGTTATTTATTTTATAGATCAAATGCATCAGTTTCAAAATATCGTTTTATTGACATAATATTGCTGGTAATAATGTACTAAAACCAACTTCAACATTAACAGTTATCCAATATGTTTTTTCAGCTATGACAAAATCAACAAATACAATCCTGTTGTTTATGGAGTTGCTTCCCCAGCCAAGTTTCCTGATGCTTTAAAGAAAGCTGGTATAGAATGGAATGGTAGAAACCTACAAGAGGAGCTGGATACAAAAGAAGTCCGATACACAGATTGGGATGCCTCCGATGACTGGGTCGAGAAGTTGATCGGGCTTCTTCAGTCAATCTCGGAACGCCATCAGCAATAAATAAAAACATCATTGCTGTGTTTTATTTAATTTTCATATTGATTTCCATTCTTTTTAAACTTCAAGCAGGCTGCCCATGTAGGAGCATAACTCCCAATTAGATAGTTACCATAGATTGAGTTTTTAGGATATTTTTGGAGTTACTGCCCCGTCATACTGAGCTGAGAGCACAACTCCAAAGCTTGAATCTGTTTATCCAACATCATCTACGAATTTGTTGCCTTTAATGTTTACAAAGATTGTGGTACTTTTTGCTCGTAGTAACTTGTGTCTAAAATAATCAATATTAAATTTGACGGGTGCCAAAGAATGGCTGCGTCTTGAGGGCACCACTTGATTGATAGGTATTACATGTAGTCCACCCTATTGCATCACACTGTGCAGGTGCCAAATATACCTCATCGCATCATTAAGTTGTATTTGAAAGCTTTCACTATGTCTCTATGATAATTTATGTTTGTCTATCCATTTATCTTGACTCTAACTGCTTGATAGAATATTATTGCAGATCAGGGTGAAAATATAGATTCATGTATAACATCATATTTGCTGCTCATCTCACGAGTGTTAATGAAAATATTTTACAAGTTTTCGAAATGCGATAATTTTATTTATGGCATCGTAACTGATGTTTAAAATAAGGTTGTAGTAAGTTTATACTTTTGACATTTGTCTCACTTCTACACATCAACTCCATTGTAGCTTATGTGGACCTTTGCCAAGTAACTTTTTAATCTAGCCTTGCCTCTTTGAGTGCATCAACTACACTAAAAATGTCTATATGGTCACTTAATATTGGGGAAAGTTACTAGATGTTGTTTAATGTGAAAGTTGAGTTGCCAAACATAATATAAACTTTTGATGCATCTGCTATCAGCTATTTGCTATCTCCTACAATCCCAAACGCAAAACAAACCATGTTTTTATTCATTTGTAAATCTATGAAGCCTCCGTCCCTCCCTGCTAGTTTGAAGGCCGTTTATTTTCACGCTTCAATTTTACATCCATCTAACCTATTTGTGGCCAGTGTAACACTAGATATATCAACATAATTAATTGCCTTTCCATAACATTGCATAACTCACTGATACATGTCTCCGTGTTATGATATCACTGGACGGTCTCTTTTACTAGAAAAAAATAATTATTTTACAGTTGATTTTTAGTTTTCAATACAAATTGTTAAGTTTATATTGTGCAGTAGACATGGGTAACTAAACTTATTGTAAATGCTAATGAAGTTTCTTACAGTTGGCCTGTAATTGGTTTTCATTTGTTAAATTTTAATATATAGCGATTGACAGCTATCACAATTTGGACAGGTTTGCTTGACAGTTTTAATTTGTGGAAATTACTAGACATTGACTGCCCACTAAATGGAGACTTTCTTTCGCTGATCTCTTTATGATAGAGGCAAAATTTTATCTACTACACCAACTTGAGTCAAATATCATCTCGGTATTTACAGTGAGGGTAAAATAGTGTAGAAAAAGCTCGATAGGGAATGTTAATTGAGTTGAATGATGCAACTCTACTGATAATATGTTTTTACTGAAGAAAGTTTTGAATATGGTTTGTTACCTCCACATTTTTTTCATTGCTATTGTTAGTTATAATTGTTATTTTTTTCTTATGCATTGCGCTAGTATTTTCAAGTTAGCATTTTCAATTGAACACTTTGAGTACCTCTATTACATTATTATAGAGTTATATACGAAACTCTAAGGATGTTAATTTATTTTTACTACTGTAGGAAGATGAATTATGTAATAGTTTAAGTTCACTGCCCTTTATTGTACATGTATATCGGTGTACATATATCGTAGACCGTGAACCTATAACAGTATGTAAAACAGGTTCAAAGGACAGTTTCTAACACTAACAATACATAATCTGTCGATTAAAATATATAACATGTTGACTGACCTTATGCTATTTATATATCATCTTGGTAATAAAACGCGCAGCTATTGATACTGCTGATGGCCATGATGATAAATAGGTAGGTCCTGACTACTGATAATTCAATAACTACTAAAATTGTGGAAATGCAAACATCTGATATAACTAATGGGTAAATTAAAGCTCTCATTGGTCACCACCGCCAGGTCAGCAAGCAGCCGGTCAAACAAAGTTCACCAGGATGTGGAGGTGAAACTGTGCCCAATGTCTCCAACCACAGGAATTGTCAGTTTTTATGGTTTTATATCCTATTTTATTACAATTATGATAATATGTCCACTTTCAGATATTTTCTAGTTTATAAAGTATTAAATATGATTGAGTAATTAGTAACGAACGATTGTGCTACAAATGTGGAATTGCCTCCCCTTTTGGAAGATAACTCCTAACTAGCAATCGAGAGACTTGACTTTCAATGGTTATTTAAAACTGGCCTCTTACTTAGATGAATATTGTAGTTACCTTAAGAAAAACCAGCAAGATTTTTGTAAAACTTTTGCAAACAGTATCAATATTTTAACTTGAAATGCTGATAAATAAAGCCTAGTGATTGTTGCTCTAAAAGCCGAGATTTTAAGTTCTACCATTAAATGTGTAGAAGCTGTTTATATTATTATTAGAAATAAATTGCTAGTTACAGAACTTGCCTAAAGCAAGTTTTAATGAGTTTATTAAACTTAATGAGATATGCACAGAGAAAATTACAGTATTGATTTACACGTTTGCATCTGAGAGCTGAGTAGAAATTATATTAATGAACCATTATGTTTGATGCGTTCTCACTAAAAGCAACGCCTTGCAAGTACAATGGTGACATGTCGCTGGATAAACACATTGATTGCTGGTATAAACGACTTTCATCAACAGAGGTAAAGCTATAGTCTGCCAATTCCAGACAACTCAGCAAATGTACTTTTCATACCGCTCACAAGTCCCAATCACAACAAATTGATGCTTACAGTTACATTGCCACACGATTGCAGTCTGCCAACAGTCGGTGAGGCATTGTAAGCCTAGGGAATTGTATGTGCATTGACACTATGTATGCTAGACAGCTAGGCTGCAGCTAACCACAATAACCTATGTAAAGGTGAATTAAACATTAAAATTGCAGCAACTTTACCTGTCTGCTTCTGTTTCAATTTAGACCTGACAGCATCAATACTGTTAGTTACTTTGACAGCCAAAACACACATTCATTTTAGCCACTTTCCTCGTGAAAATTATGATCTTGGTTTGCAAATCATTTTGGTGGTTGTCTGTTCTCGCATAATAAACGCGGCCTAAAAGTGGGCGGTACTAACGTTTTTGCACGTTAGGCCGTGAAACCAAGCATTACTTTAACATCGTTACGTCTAGTTGATGCCCAATATACAAATATAAACTTGTCAATTATTGGTTATGTTAGTGTTCCTAAGAGACGTCACTGCCGCGAAATGATTTTAGCATCATTTTGTCTCATAGTTTTCTTTCTCTCGTGTCATCAATTCACACATTCACTGTGATCTTATGCATGCCATGGTGGAAAAGTGTGTTTTATGTCACGTGTATTTGGACTAGATTGGTTGTGACAGGTGAGTTTACTTGATTTTTTTTCCGGACACTGCCCCTCATTTCATTATTTTACTTCCCACAAGTTGTTGCTGTTGTTATTATTATTAATTATTATTTATTTACTACTAGTCTAGTAGTAGTAAGTACTACTAGTAATAGCACTACGTCCTTCCCACGAACTACTAAATAAGTGACTAAGGCTACTAAGGCTACTAATAACTACTAACCTAACAACAGCAACAACTTCTTGAACAACAACAATAATAATTATTATTATTAATTATTATTATTGAATTTGTTGTTATTAATTAATTAATAATTTTCTATATTTGCTATTTTTATTGATTATTGCATGAATTTAATATTAATAATAAGTTGCCACTACTTCATTTAAAAATTATTTTTTTTATTATAATCATTCATTCTCATCATCATGAATCATGATTATTATTCTTTGTTAATTAGTATTTAGTAGTAGTGGTGTAATAGCAGTTATCATTAGTTTTAAGAATTATTAATTATATATATATATATATACAATATTACAGTTTATTAAATCATTATTATTATAATTTGTATATAGTGATTATTATATTTATGTAGTTCATCTATGATCTATGGTCATCGTTTGTTTAATTTAATTTTTTTCATTGGTGGATTTATTATGTCACTTTAATTTTTATGAGCAAGCTTATGCATGTAGCAACCCTATTATTATATCATCTGGTGAATCTTCAATTTATTAATTGGGCACAGTATTTTTTAAGGTAGACGTATTGTTTTTATTTTAGTTACAAAATAAATAAATATTGTTTGTCACCAGCTTGTTTTGGTGTGTCAAAAATACTATATACATTTAACTGTAGGTAAAAGTGGTGTTAATGAATAAAGGTTGAATGATGCTATGCATAATTGGTATGAATAATGTACATGATTAATAATGATGTTTATCGGATTAGTTTTTATAATTATTACACAATTTCTGTTTATTGATGCTATTTTTTGTGCATCCACAACTAAGCTTTCATTTGTTTTGGTGTGTACATAAAGCAAACTACTGTAGCAATACAGTGATGCTCTGGTGTTTTTAGCATTGTTATCAAACTTTTAGTTTAGCCTACATCTTTTTTAGCCATTTTATTCTATAGAGGTTAGATGCTGGTGTTTGTACCAATTTTAGCATACACTGCTCAGGCTGTAAGGATATTTTCTTGTCTAGAAATTAAACATTTACTCTACTGTCGGTTGGAACAAGCTGTTTTTTTTTATCTATAGAGAGGAATACCGGTTATCATGCTGAATAACTGTACAAAGATGCGTTTATTCACACTATAACAAATAGCTGATAAATAAACTGTACTTTTTCTCATCCTATGTTTTTGTTGGTGGAAAAGTGAGGTATTCTGGATGCTTTATTCACCCAAGTCACAAGAATATAATTTATAAATTACTATTCTGCATCCAATATTCAAGTTATAAACAAAGCTTAGGTCATTTGTTGCCTCGTGTACATAACATCTACATCTCTGTCATGCAACATTACTTGCATTTGCAGTTTTGCTAAAGAAGTCCCTGTGTGATTGTGAATAAGATGGTTTGGTTGGGAATAGGTCAGTAAAGTGTGCCTTCAAGCGGACATAAATTATCAGTTATGTGGTTAAAAGATATAAACAAGCTTGACATTGTTTGTTAAATCAAGTTTGACTCTTTTATTATTTAGCTGTCGGTATCAAAAAACTGCCAAATATTATGTTTTTATTAAGTTGAAAGTTTTTGTAGTACGCATTCTGCTTTACTTTGTTTGTTTGGTTTTAAAATTATTGAGTCTTGCAGTTTATTCTATAAAAGGTTGTATCAAACACACTAATAGAAAACTTGGATGGACTGTTGAACTAGTTTAAGTACAAGTATAGAGTTGGTCTAACTAGTTTTTTTACCTACTAAATTGTCGATATGTCTCCAATACAGTCATTTTGTGGTTAAAAGCTGGCTTTTAAAATCAGCTAAGGTTAGATTTTCAAAGCTTATTGCACTCAAAGCAACCTCATGATGTCTTCGGTTTACATAATACACACACAGTGATTAGGTAATAGACAAACCCGCAAGCCAAAACCTATTACAAGCGACAGTAATCTCCTTTTGGCTGTCAGTCTTGGACACAATCCAAACAGCTCAGCGGATCATTAAAAGCAATTTTAAATGCTTTGTATCAAATATTGATGTAAGAGATTAGTTAGAGTTTTAAGTTGTTATTGGTTACCATCTCTGCATGCCAACGGAATATAATATTTCATCTCCTATAACCTCCAACATCTGCATATTAATTGGTTCTGTAATGTCTAACAGATTCTGAGATGTCAGTCTTGATTGAGATTAAATTTATTATAAACAACTCGGGGTTTGGTTTCTACTAAGCTGATATAGCCTTAGACACATTGCTAATATCGCATATATTATTATGTTATATGTATTACGTTGTGACACATGCTTTCATAGTAATACAATTTATCATTTTACTTAGTTTTTTGACTTACGATATTATGAGAGTTAATTTGAGTGGTTGTCAATTTACATAATGCCATCGGCGGTTCATGGTCCAATTTTAAGTGCAATCATCTGGTGCCAAGTGGACTGATCCAAGAGGCATTTCGTTGGCTCCAATCCTCTGTTTGACACCTCATGCTATGTGACAGCAAATGACATAACATGGGGTATTGATGGTCTCACGGCTCGACTTGCTTATCAAAGCACTGACCACTAAAATGTATAGCTTGTCAAATCTTATCTTCTTCAACTGGGGTTTTGGCATCTTTCTGCTGTTTTGACATTTTTGACAAATAAATTTTGCAAGAAACCCATGCTACACTATTAGTCAGTTTTTTCACCATGAGCACTTGTAAAAACTTTCCCTCAATGTTTTGTTGCCCTGCATGCCTGGTAACAAATAATTAATTATTTTTCAGTTGTAAGCAAATAAAAGTATTGGGACGAGATGTAGTGGTGATCTACCATTCTTTGCTAACATTACAAACATCAGACAAAATTTTTGCATGAAAAATTAGCTCTGCATTGCTAACAAAAAACTTGGGACAAAAAAATAACATTTCACGTTCTTATGATTTTGTTCGATATATTGTGTGGTTTGGTATATTATAGATGGCATGAAGGCTCCTACAAAAATATATTCAGACATTGTAGCAAAGTCTTTGGTGATTATATAAATCCAAAACATATTTTCTACTTACTTTTTGCTCCTAGCAGTCGTAACGAAAATAAACATTACCAAGTTAAATAATGATTAATAATAATGATAAATAATCTTCGTATTTAAACGCCAATTTGCACCAATGGCAAATGAGCGTTTGAGAATAAATTAAAAATATGTGTCAGTGTTATGTCAATGCTGGTTGATTTAAACTATTGGACCAACTTAACAACTAGTTTGATTTTCAAGCCTATGTTAAAGTCAAATGTTTATGTGAGTGGAAGAATCGAGAGTTTGAACTTTACTGTCAACTCGGTAAATCCAAAGAAACTACATTGACACAATTCTATCTTTTCACTGATACTGAACAAAAAGATTAATTGTGAAAAACTGTTGAATGTCAGTATTGGTTTATTCATTTTTAGTACAAATTATTTATTATTATTTTCTTTTGTTGTTGAGCTCTTTTCTAGTTGATTATCATCCAACATGGATGTTTTTTAAAACGTATACAGCTCGGTAACTCACCCTAGAAATAGTTTAAAATGAGTTTACTGACTACAGAATGAATTATGAGTAAAAATTTATTTCTGAGCACATCTTCAGCTCATTTTGTACAGTGTTTGGGTTTATTGGAGTTGTTGTCAACCAATACAGGAGGTATATAGATTGCTTTACCACATATTCCACTCTTGAGGTTACTATTGATCAATTTTTTTTTGGATTGTGTGTTGCAGTAGAGGGTGATCAGCAAGTTACATATAACAGTAAATCTGTCAGGTTTCATAGTTAATTTTTTTAACCTGATATTCTTTTTCACTTTTGGTTCTTTCAATAGCTAGTCATTTGTATCATCATTATCTGCGTTAATTTTTTTGCAGAATTTATACCTTGCGTGGTCAATCAAATGTTCCTAAAAAATAACGGCCTTTCAAAATGATCTCAAGAGTTGTGATAAAAAATAATTATGAATGGCTTTACTTAGAATGCCGATTTTATTTTGCATTTTGTTATGAAATATAAGTCTTCGATTATTACGCAGCTCAGACTGCTGACAGATCAACGAGAGTAAATCTGTCAAAATAACTCACCATCGTTTACAATAAGCATGAGCACTGAGGCATGTTGTACAGTTCAGGCCCCTTGGGCATTGCCGCATTTCATTTACAGCTCGGAAATATATTGCAAAATCATGTAGTAATATTCAACTTGACATGATAGTGTAAATGCAGTCTAGGCAAAAAAAAGTTTAGTTCCTGAGTATATGTTGTAACCTTGTCAGAACTTGTTGTGATATCTGATAAGAAATAATAAAAGTTCTAGCCACTTTTTTATTTTTTGTTTTACTATTTTTAATACATACTTGTTAAAATTCACAATCAGGAGGTTAAACATTGTTGATGATGTCATATCTATTATTTTGAAATACGATTGCAACTATAAACTAAATAATTAGTAGTATGCACACGGTAGACTTAGCAGTTTTTGCTTTTGTCGGTCGGCAAGAAAGAATCCGCAAAAGATACAAATGTCAAAAGATTTGTCAACGAAAGTGAATTGTTGTTTTGACAATTACTATCTCCTGCAGGTTTTTGTCTGTTGGTTAGACTATTTATAAAACTGTACAAAATGGCCGCCAATGATGTCAGCTCTATTTTATCTCCCTTCTTTCTCTATTCACCATGCATACCTTTCCAACCAATTGTTTTGAAATTAATTCTAGATTTGATTTGGCAGGTGACAGCATGTGACTGGGTTATGTAATCACATGAGCTCTTTTGTTCTCTATACGCCCTGTCAAAGGTCTTTCGGCTTTGAAATTGTTATTTTTTTGGTAGCTGCCAACAAGGTAACCTTGGCATCCTGAAACTTGCAATCTTTTTAGTCTCTAGTCTGGGTGAAACAGTGTAGTGGTTGTGATAGGTAAAGCTTTTTTTGATTTGAATTAAGTTTAATTTGTAACTTTTCAACTTTATCCCATGAAAAGTTTCAAACACGAACTATTCTCCAGGCAATTAGCTCTCTCGTCCAATGAATAACTTTCAACAAGGAATGTCATATGCTATGATATCGTGATTAATTATTATGATCTATCTTGTTTGTTGTTATGAACTTTACATATTTTTTCTACATTAATCATAAGTTGTTACAAAATCGGTTGCAGAAATTTCTAGAATTAATTTGTTTTCTTATAAATTAATTTCTTTTAAATTATTGAAGGATATACCTATGCTGATGGCATAGCTATCATCACGGTGTAGAAATTTGCACGCTTCCATGATGTCATAGTCTGTATCCAAACAAAGTTTGATTTAGTTAATTTTACTCGATGAATATTCCAATTTTGAAGTTTATCAGATTGATTAAAGTTTCATTATTTGTAATTTGTCTATTTATAATAATTTTATTTGCTCTCTAGCGTATTATATTTTTAGTTTGATGGTGTGATTTATTGATTAATTTCAAAAGATTTTGTGGTACTGCTAACCTATTATGAGGTGAAATTTTGAATGGTAAAAAACTGGGAAAAATTGAAAATCAAAATAAAAAGCTGGGTTTTAGAATAAAACCATATCATAAATATCCCACAGTAAAAATTAAAATTTTTCTCGGGAACGTTCCAATTGTTCATTCAACAACATACA
Organism: Cryptosula pallasiana; assembly: GCA_945261195.1. Taxonomy (NCBI): domain Eukaryota; kingdom Metazoa; phylum Bryozoa; class Gymnolaemata; order Cheilostomatida; family Cryptosulidae; genus Cryptosula; species Cryptosula pallasiana. The sequence goes on from OX183136.1 coordinate 36,806,872, forward strand.
AAAGCCATATTAAAAATATGAAAACTGCTTTGGTTAGTAAATAAAAAATGAATAATAATAAATAGTAGTTTTTGCCACCCTTGAGACATGGCAATAGATATATGAAATAACAAAGCTCTATTACTGATGCACTGTACTGATATATGATTATAAATATTAATTATAACTCCCAGCTGTTCCTTGGCCCAGCTGGCTGCAATGCACTAGAAATATTTCCTCTAGCTATTTAAAACATATTGGGTTATGGCCATATGTTTACTCTCACAATTTTGTGGTTGCTCTGCTGGCACCGGTAAAGTTGGCTTTCTACTTTCCACTGTAAAACAATTGCTGTCACCGGCTATTACTCATGCACACGTTAGATTACCAGCGCTTTGAAATATTACCTATCAAATATTTATTTGTCTAATTACCTTTATTTTTGTTGCAGTTTCTTGCACCCCCCCCCCCCTCGTACATTGATCTAAAATAGAATGACTAAACTGAAGAATTTTTATTATTAGTAACTTTTGTCAAAATTTTGTCTAAATATGCAAAATCCATAACATTGGATGACATCTCATGTTATTTGACTCCAGCGACAATAACTTTTCGAGTGAAATAAATGTAGAAAAACATGTTAGTATTGTTTTTCCAGTCAAATCAGTACTTTGACTGAGTACAAGAATTTCCATTTTTCTCCTCCACAATGTGTGTTTTCACTTTTCTGCACTAACATAGCAATGAAAATAATCTTTACTTCGGATGGCTGACATAGCAATTAAATTTTATACCTTGTGGCAAATAGTTTTCGGTTGAGATTTTATAGCTGCCGATTTTCTGATGCTTTCGTTACTGTGATTAACAATGAACTAAGCACCAATTTGAAGACAAAACTTTGTTGAAACTCATTTGGTTGTTGGATTCATTTTTAAAAATTGAATAAATTGAAGACGCTATTTTACAAAATTTTGAGTTTTTCTCCCAATCGCTGTTAACACAATACTGTAGTTTGAAATTTTTCCTATGAATTTTTTTATCCACAACTTTTTTGGTAGCGGCTTAGGTAAAATATTTGTTGCAGAGGTTCTGGTGAACAACGAATGTTTAAATTTTCCACATCCTTAATTTCTCAGAATCATCATGAAGATGAACGCCAAAAAGATTTTTGAAGTCTCCTTTTCAAAGAAGCTGTTTGTTTCTGAAAAATAATTAACAGTTTCAACTTCTAAGAACTTGAGCTATAAACAGAATATTACAAACACAAGAACTGGCTAAGCATCTATGTTTGCACAAAGACTGTGAATGAAATGAAAAATTTACGCTGCTGCGCTTTTTTCAAATATTTGTTTAGATAGTTAGAGTACTATCGCCGCCATCAAACATGGCTGATATATATAGTGTGTAATGTTTGTGTAGCAGTTGTGTTTGTTATAATGCCAGGGTGCTACGGCCATTTCCATATACTTGTTCAAGGAAAAATATTATTGCGTGACGATGTTGTTGTTACTTTGTGCAAATAGTGGATTGATTCCGCCCACTCACTCGATAGCATGTTGTTAGTCGATCTTGTAGTAATTGCCTAAGCCTGTGAGGTTCTCATGTTCAAAAGCCTTGCTGCACTTTTGCATTTAATCGCAAAAAGTACAGGTGCCCACTTCTTTTATCTATTCGTCTTCACTGGAAAATATTTATTTATATTTTCCTAATGCTTCAATTAAATAATCTCGAAAGGCATGCACGTTATTTTTTTTTTTATTTTGCTTGAAACTCAAACGATACCATAGCCTGACATGTAATTCACTTTTGAAAATGGTTTGATTCTCTCTGTGTCTTTTAAAAGCTGATTAATTATTATTTACAAGTAATTTTCTAAAAAATCTGTAGTTGTCTTCTCACAAATCTATGAATCTTGGAGCGGTTATCTTCTCATGATTTTATTGTATTTTGTAACAGAAGCGAATGAGGTCATGAGGTCAATGTTTTCATAGTATTGAGATCAAATGATCTACAATCAAGTTGATGACGTGTTTTAGCTAACTCTAAAAGGAAAATAATATTACTAACACAATAGATTATTCTGTATCAACTGTATGCATAGTTTTGATGATGCTTTCATGGATAGGTTGTCACAGTTTTAGTAATTACCAATATTTTATGCTCGTAAACATCTCAAATATCACAATAATTGTTTAAGGCAGTATTGCAAACCACTTTAACAATAAGTTGACATTTAATTTAATTGATTTTTTGGTTTCGGTGATTATACTTAAATTTCTAGGTTTACTATTGTTGTAAAGAGTCACCATGTCACATTTCTAACTTGGTTTCAATTTCAACATTTTGGAGTTGTGTTCTCTTTAAATATAAAATTGTATCCATCTGCAGCCTAATACAGAGGGCCAGCACTGGAATTTTAATGGTTTAGCTCGATATTTAGAATATGTAGGCTGAGTATGAAGTAGAACTGTTTGATTTATAGCTGTTCCAGTTATTTATTGTCTACAGTTATTCTAATTGACTCAGTTCATGTTTACATTAAAGGTAATGAGGGCAGTAATTAGTGAAGTGATCCATTTGTTTACAATGCATACTAATTAGCTTGTTATATGACTGATATGTCTATACTGTTGATTGCCATAAATGTCAGATTAGCCGGCACGCTGTCCAACTAACTACATAGGTCTAAATACAATCAACTTGTTACCGCCACACGTGCGTGCGTGTAGTAGCTATTGTAAACATGGTTTATCACTTTACAGTGTGTCCGGACTTTTTTTTAGAGTTTGTTTGGAAGCTTCTAATTTGAAGATGCGTTTGTAGTTATAAATGATGCAAAAATTATCTAAAAAATATTTAGTGACATTTCAACATGAAAAACTTGAGCACCAGCAACTGCTAGAAACCTTTGTACAACGTTAAGTAATTAAATTATTTTTATCTCAGAGTCTTTTTTTAACTGCTTTGGCAACCATCTCACCTTTTTTACTATCATATTTTTTTCATTTTGATTTTTTGATGTTCGAAAAACTTTTTAATCCTTCTAATCTGCGACTCGCAGTAAACACGCCGTTTTATTCTATTTTGGCGTTCGTGAGGCAATTCCTTGCTGATTTGGCTCTGGTCCCATAAATGTGGCTCATCTCACTCGGCTAGGCCTGAAAGGAGTTCATTTTGACAGATTAATTAATAAATGGCGTACAAAAATCCGATTATAAAAGATTATTATTACAATGGAAGGGTTAAGCAATGCTCAGTAGAAGGTTACCTGACTGAAGAACGTCCCATATTGACTTTTGTATACATGAAAAGTTGGTGACGTAAACTTTTCAATGCTCTAATTCCTTCCAAAAAAACACCAGGGTTGAACATAGCCCTTATGATGTTGTATGATTGAAATATTGATAAGTTTTTTGTATAATTTTCATGATCAAACGAGTATAATCTTTATAAATATTCAAATTATGTAAACATTTTTTTGAAAAAGCGCAGCCATATTGTATTTAAGTATTAACAATGCAAATAAAGCTGCTGACTATTAAACTATATTTGATTCCGCAATCTTTTGTTATAATGACAGGGAAAACTGTTCCACTGATTGTCAATGTGTGTAATACAAATAAACGTTAGTATGTTGAGTAATGCGCTGAAAAGTGATAGAGAGGATAAATCCTTATTACATTGCCATGCCATTGTCATGTGACATATCGTTTTTGTTATTGCAAAGCTTCCGTATTGTATTGATAACACTTGATTTTTGCAACAAGTCCCAAAATAATTTGCCTTAATAAGCTAATAATATTACATAATAAGCTAATAATATTACTTAATAACTGAAATCCGGGTGTTCTTGTTTTATTTTGTTCGCTTTTTATAAAACCTAAATATTTTTATTTAAAATTTTTTTTTTCTAAATTAAATGAAATTTCATAGTATTGTTGTTCCAACAAGTTAGTGACTAATTTTAGTGTTTTCTTTCATTTTGTTTTTGAATTGTGCGACCCTAACAGTTGCTAATATGCATACGGACAGAGCTAGAAGCAGTGCATTGTGGATATAGTAGAATCTATGCAGTGTTTCCATTTATCATATTTTTTTTTTATCAAAACGAAAACCAGTTTTGGTAAAACGTTGATAATTGATTGATGAAAAATAGATATTGACAAAGACAATGATTGTATAGAGAGCAGATAACTCCTGTAGTCTTTAATTACTACAGCCAAGTAAACCCTTTGTGTTTATTCACTGTTTGTTATGCAACTATTCATATGAAAGCACTTTGTCTAGCCGTAAAAGGTTGACAAACAAACGCACACAATTCACTCATTATGTAGTTTGTTTGAGCAGAAAGCTGTACGAGATTTCCAATAAGCAGCCCCCTTTGTCTATCAGTCATTCACGGAGGCCATGAACCTTTGCCAATGAATAGACCTCATGCATTGACGTCAGCGCTATAGGTTGGGTGTAGACGCTGACGCTGAAGGAGCAGTTAGTAACCCAGCTTGTCTGAGCTTTTCTTACAGATTATTCTTAATGAGAGACGAAGAAAGCCTTAATATTATTACCTAATCAACGACTGATAAAGTGAGTTAATCATTGTGTAACCGTGTCTATGTGTAACCATGTCTGTGCGTCTATGCGTGTATACACAGGTATAATTACCATTGCTTAACTAATTCTATATTATTCATACTAGTATGCACTTGGCAGGTGAGTTATCGAAGATAATTTTCAAACTCCATTTATTTTCTGGAATTTCAAATATTATAGAAATCGCCCTGAGCTTGGATTCATAGTTGATTTTTTTTCATCTTGGATCAACATTCCAAGGTTAATTTAGTCTTTGAGCTTTAGAATGTTATGATTAAAGTTGTTGTTTGTTAGTAGAGGATTTTGTTACGATCGTCTGCCATAGCCCTAGTTCCCCATTATCCGTAAACTCACTTGCTCGTTTTGTAAAATTAGAATTTAATTTTCCTTATAAATGCCAAATAATTATTTATAAAAATTTTTTGATTTTGTGTGGCATTTACACTAAAACTTGTACTTGCTTTGAATAATCCCTTTAAATCATCTAGTCTACATTTTGTTAATATATTTTTATTTTCATAGATTAATAATTATTATTAATAATAATATTTGGCAACCTAGTCATTAGTGTTAACTAAAAATTGGTCTGACGCCTTGGCCTAATGTCTAAGGACGAAAAGCTGAAGGATAACACAGCCTGTACAGCTGTTTACCCAATTCGTTAGTAGCCTTGAGTATTTTTGTTTGACAACTCAAGATCTTCGGCTGCAGTTATGACCTTCAGTGCATGTAGTATAAACATTAGAGCAGAAGCGAGTAAACAATAACTTATAATCTAATGATTGGTTGTATTGACTGTATAACATAGAGCTACCAACAATAGAGCAACATTGGCTCATCGCAGGTATTCACTGTTTTTATAGTGCAAAGTTGTGTGCCTTTGTCGTTCAGTCTTTACACACATTGTTGCAACCTTTTTTTTACGTGAATATTAGGAATTGGGCATTTTTTTTATCAAAATGAACTGCTGAAAGATTTGGCTTTCAGTTCATGAGCATTTCACTCAGGTTAATATGTTGGACAGTTCCTGTTGGGTGTGGAGTAGATAAATTTTATCTATTATAATGAAATAGTGATTATTGTAAGGCATTTGTGTACATTGAATGGCGTTCAAGTATTTCATTAGATGGGAGCATCTCTCTTGGCTTGCTGTCACAGCTGGAGCATTGGCAGCAATACTCACTATTGGCAGCACTTATCCTTTCAATTTTGAATCCAAATACTTTTCACTATGTTTTCATGGGAAAAAGCTGCAAGAGAGAGAAACCCTACACCACACTTGTTGTACACACACACATACTACTAGCTGTTACATTCACCTCCCTTTATACAAACATCATGTGTTAATTCGCCATCGTTTAGTTCTTTGAATTCGTTCAATTTAATGACGTCAATGCAACCTTGTCCACTTCACCCATTTATTGGTTTTGTATTTGAGACTGTTTAATCAATACTCATTTTACCGCTGCCTCTACTGCTGCCAAGCTCAAGTGGCCATTCAGCAAGTTCTTAACAGCCATAATTAGTGTACTACTAACCGTTAGTTTGTATTGGTCTTGCTGTGCTGCCAGTATTGCAACGTAATACCTGCTGCTTCTACAGGTGAGTTTTAATTTGTTCTTACACCTGTTTGGTATCACTGTTTTTAACACTCTTACCAAACAGCGATTTCCTCTATTAGCGATCAATAACCAATAAACTTGATCTAACCGAAATGTGAATTGCGCATTTATGTTTTCTCTTTTGACCAAGTTTTTATGTTTTGTAGTTACTTTTTCTCATTTCTTGATTCCATTACTTTTAATTTATTAAAGTTGAAGATGCTTTGTCAATAACCATATAAGGGAAGATGTATAACCGTTTTATAGTATAATTATTTTATAGTATGATTACTTACAACTTATATAACATTTAGTTGTCTCCCCGTATTGGACTGAAAAAACTCTTCCGTTTGGTAATTATCAATAAAAACTTATAGACTTTTTGTTTTTTTCCTGAGTTTCCACAAGTTTCCACAAGTTTCCAAATAACAGAGACGGTGTTCCCCCAAAACTCAGGAAAAAATACAAAAGCGCTATACGTTTTTAATGATAATGAACAAAAGGAAGTGTTTTTTTAATCCAATTCAGGGAGACAACTAAATGCTATGTAAGTTATAAACTCTCACCTTTATACTATATAACCGTTATCCATCTTCTCTTATATGACTGTTGGCTTTGTTTTGTTGAGAATGTGATAATACGGAATTACTTCCCCTCTGTTTAGATTGATATGATTCATCCATATCACCATAAATGCCATGGTTACATCCATTGTGCTGAGCCCATTATACGCAGTGACAGAGATACATACATTAATCTAATTTTACATCAAGTGCGATTAAGTCTAGAAGAAAACATAAAAAAACAAGATGTTATTCAATTTTTTTATTTGATAATGCCCATGTCTCCCAGTCATGACAGGAATATGTCTGTGGTTGTTTGTTTAACCTAAATGTACCAAACCAGTGATAGTTTTTGTGCAGTGACTAAATGGTTGCCAGTGAGTCAAGTGGTTTTGCAAAGTTTTGATTATTTTGTTAATATTTACAATTGACAATTTACAATTGACAGTTTACAATTGACAATTTACAATTGACAATTTACAATATACAATTGTTTGCTAGCCTGCCAAATATTGTTTTTCTTTTACAGTTTTGTCAAGTGTGAAGTGTTTTTTTTGTTTCTATTTCAATTTACCAAACTTTTTATCCGTCAAAAACCATAATTTAAATTTTACATTGACTGATTTAAATTTAGAACTTAAACAGTTTGTTTCTTTGTTTTCTTTTTGACGATTTCATGTAAATAGATCGCTAATTGTTGCCTAAAACCTTTTAAATTTTTATTAATGGTTTACTGCTACATCTGGGCAAATGTGCAAACAAGATTTTTTAGAAGCTTTTACATACGTGACATTGAAGAGCGTGTTAAAATCTTATATTACCAAATAACAGCTCTCCCCGGCACACTGCTGATTCAGAGTTATATTTTTTTCCGATTATTAACCACAATCCATAAAATCAGATGTAGAGTTTGTGCCTTAACTAGCAGTTGACGTCATTGCTGGGGTAGGAATTTGTCAAGACGACAAATAAAGTTGACGCTTGCTACTTTGTTTATCACCGTTCACACCTATCTGATATTTGTGTTCAAACGAAGCTTTCCATGTCACAAGAGCTGTTTCTGTTATATTCTACATGTGTAGTTGAATTATTGCCATAGCAGACCAATAAACCAGTAATAAACGCATAGCTGCACTAACAACCTTGGAATAAAATAATAAAAAAAGTTATTATTGTTGTTTAGTAACAAGAAAGCTGTCTGGAAGTTATAGATATTGATGGCAATTGATACAACCAAAATATAGTGCAAAAAACATAGATCTGCCATCAGCCCATAGACATGGATGTGCATTGTAAGAATGTGCTGAGAGCTACTTTTTGTAGTAACAGAAGTCATAATTGAGTGACTTCAAAAGCTTTTATTGACATGGAACTATGACATTGTTTTGAACTATTAGCATGATAAACCTGCTTCATCATGCCACATGTCACAAGCAAAGGATTAACCATCATTTCTACTTCATAATTTGTTGTATATAAAGACACTAGAGTGCTATGATAAGTCTCTCGCAAGCTGCAAAGTGATTTAACCATCCACACCTATTCTATTGATTCTTATTTATAGCATTGACCAATTAACTACAGCGTGACTTGAAGGAGCACCTTACAAAGCTTGTCACTATTTGTAAGCTTAAAGCTGGCAGTAGTAGCCTATCTGGTGACAGTATTGGCAAGTGCTCTGGGTGATATGCCAGTGTGACGCTATGACTACGAAAGTCGTGTACTTCACGTTCAATGGGTGCATGGAGAAAGCCGAGTTTTCTACTATGGATTCAACGCTAGACGTAAAAGGTAAGAATTGCTACAGAGAATTCCTAGATGTTACATTGAATAGCTTCTTCACCTCCGATTGAGTCAGATGTACTACTATGATTACTATTACTAGTAGTAGTAGTAATTGCTCCATGTGTTATTTTAAGATTTTTCCTACCTCCTGGCAAATCGCTAGGGTTATGTGTAAAGCAAAGTGTTTTTACCATCCATTTAGCATGATTCTTTGTGTTTGACTAAGTGGCGCAGTTGAATAGTTCGTCACATTGTTTTACACTGCTCTCTGGTAGAACCTTGGTTCAAGTTCACTTTTGTCAAGTTTTTCTTTTCTAAATGCAGTTTATTTGATTTACGTGGACTTTTCGCTCACCCAGTTTGATTCCTCTGGCATTTTCTGAGCAATTTGACGCTTTATCATTGTTATTTCAGCTCTTCAAATGGTCCCTCACCATTCGCAATTTTTTTTAACTCCTCTGTTATTTATGAATGGCCAAAAATAGATAAGATTGTGTCAAGGGGTTAAAGTGAATACCAATCATGAAATATTAAGCTTACGGCTCGAATTTATTCTTTTTTGCATTGATATTTGTGTTAGTACGAAATGGTTTACATGCCTGTGTTGAGATTCGACTTTCCATACTTTTTGTGTTAAAAGATAGGATAATTGGTAATCTCCCCAGCTGTTAGCTCTCTTCTCTTACGTAACAGCTTATCTTAATCATCTATATGCAATCATTTGCATTTTTTGTTACATTCCTGCCAGCTGAACATCACTTGAGCACAGATTGGGTTAGCTATGATGAGTTGAAGCTATTGACCTGCTATGAAACAATCACCAATCACCCTGCGATTGAACTGTAAATTGATGAAAACTTCCTTCAGCTGAAGAAGCTGATAAAGTGTCTACAATATAACTTTCAAGTGTTTGAGCTGTATTTTGTGACTGATAATTTAAGCATGGTAATTGACTAGGCACTGGTTTCCAAACTTTTTGCAGATTTTTCCTGCTCTTTGTCAAGAAGACCAAAAGTTTTTGTCTAATCAGCTGATGCTTTATGACTTTGCGTTTGGTTTCAGATATATTCCGTTCAGCTGCAGAAGCTTCCCCATACGACATTCTCAAGTTATATAACGCAGACGAATCCCTAATCAGCATTTCTGCAAACCTGGCAGCAAACACACCAGAGACAGCATACAGACTCGCCATTATAGCTACCTCAAGTGAGTTACCTCCGCACCCTCGAAACAGCAGCTGCAGTGGCAGTGGCATTGAACTTGGCATCAATCCAATAACTGTCTGCTTGCTGTGAAGGTGTTTCCCTGCATGTTGCGCCTCTAGTGATATCTCTAATGCTTTCTTACTTTACCATTTATGGTCATAAATAATTATTTAACATAAAAATGTCATTCATCAACATTGTCGGTGTTGAGACTACCAACTAAAACAGTATACTGACTGTGGCACTGTTTGTTTGTATTGTGGCAAAAAGTTCAGAATTTTCAGTTTCATTTTGAAAAATATAGACTACGCATTTTCCTTAAAATTTTATGCTAAATGCAAGAAATTGATTGGATTTTTCAGATGTCCTTCACTTCAGCTTTTAATTGATAGTTTAAACTGGGTGTTTAAAAAGAAAAACTAATGTATTTTTTTTTGCTTTGTGTCAAAAAGCGATCTTTACATTGGCTAAAGCTTTCCAGCTAGAATATACCAGGTAAATGTATTCCAACTCTAATTCCCTACTCGGTGACATTCACTCTAACTTTATTGGCTGCCCCTACGTCATCAGCGGTCAATGCTGCCACTTCTATACCTCTTGATGCCTATATATCCCTAGAATATATTGATTGGTCACACAAGACTGTGCGAAGCTTTGCATACCACCTGCCATTCCTCTCACAGTTATTATATAAATCTTATCGACGTGAAATCAGCTAACTCCCTTCTTCGTGAACCCAATTTAGATACCTACCGATATAATTTTATTTATGCGATACTTCCTTTATCGTACATCCTGTTGTAACTCTATTTGACTTCTTCACCAGCAAACTTCTAAATAATTTTTTTCGATAAATCGTTGAAATGTTTCGTCAGATTTTGCTAAAAATAAATACAAAAAAAAGCGTTTTGCTAGGATTATGCGTCTACTAATGGCTTGAGAAATTATTTATGAATTTGTTGAAAAGCGAATTTTACCATTTTTTTGTCTTTGCACAATAGCTAAGTAAATGGCCAATTGTTTTTGCTTTGTTATGCAGTTTGGTAGATGGTTTAATGGTAATCTTTAGGAGCTTATCTGTGTTAAATCCGATATGGGGAACATCCTACTCTTACACTCTAAATGTAACCCTTCACCTCCTGATATATGGGTGTGTGTGAAATAATGTGTTTTTGTTTAAGCGATGAGGTGTTTTCCAAAAAAAAAGATATTTTTCTGAATTAACTTGTTTTTGCGGTTTCAGCACATCCGCTATCGATAATTCGTACCTGTCAGTAAAACTTTACGGTAGATTTATGATAAAATGATTTCTTAAGAAATGTTAAGTATTTTTTTCCAACTTTTTCCACTTTAGTTCCTGGTAGTAAATAAAGTTTGCATATTATTTTCTTTTGCGAATACGTTTAAAAATTTAAACTCAATATAGATGACTTTGTGAACTTGCTAAAACAAATTTTTCTGGTAAAGTAATTCAGATCCTGATAAGGTTGATAATTAAATAAACTATTACGTGTTTTCGCTTCGTGATTTGCTTTCCCTATATTGGTCATTTGTATATTTATTTTGTGCGCACCTACACAAATTTTGAGCGCTCATTTTCGCCTTAAAGCGAACACGTATACACATAACCACATCGCGCGACTCGTGCACCTGGAGATAGGGATATGATAAAACAAGTTTATAATAATTATATATTATAATAGATTTAGGAATGCATAACAAGATGGTGGCTAGCCTGCCTAAAGACATCGTGGACTAAAATGTTATTCAAATTTTTTTATGCGTGTGTTTTTATATAATTTATACAATAGTCGCTGGACTCTGGCGCCAGTTGAGGCAGCACAGTGACGTCAGCAGTTGTCTCCCTTGGTAGTTTGTGTTATGCTACATAGAAATTTTTGCTAGATCCTCTTTGAAAAATATTTAGTGGTAAGTTTTTAAATTTGGAGTTTGATTTTATGCGGTTTTATCCAGTAAATGCAAATCATTTTTGCATCAAGAATAAATTTTCAAGCACTTGCCACACACCATAAATTTGATTTTTGTTTAATAATATGCTAATAATAATTATCTTGTATCACTACCAGCGATTTTCTCTCGCACAGAAAACAATAAAAATATTTAAGTGGGCATTTGTTGGTCACCCGGTCAGTGCACTGATGTGAAATGATTCATTCAGCTAATGGCATCTCTCACTCTAGATAGTGCTTCCACCTCTAAATTCTAATATACGTAATGGATCTCAAACACTAAAGAATAAAATAACTTTCAATAAAGACATGTTGTTTTTTAATGTTGCATTTTGGGTATATTGCGGACTGCAAAAATTGTGGTGAAGTTGTGGTATGAATTGGGTATAGTCAGCAATAAAACGTCGTTGTGTGTGTTAATATGTACTCTTTTGCTATAACAAACCAGTGCGCAAATAGTAATATTTAAAACAAAGATGATGTAATGTTAGTTTAAAATTTTGTTGTTGTAGCCGATGCTCTCATAGAGGAAGTTGGTCCAGACCTGCTCGCTGTTGAACGAAGGCTTGAGGCATTAGAATGTAAAATCATCGGAGATAACGGTGCCGTTCCAGACTCTTTGAAACAAGTTAATGAACAGTTGGAGTCGTTTCATCATAAATTGGAGGTAGCTTTTTGATTTAAAACATTAGTTTGAAGCAGAGTATTCGAAACACACAAATTTTTTGACGTTGAAATTGTTGAAGCCATTCTCTGGATTTACATCGTTAATTTTCATAGAATGAGCTCTCACAGAATTACCATCTCACCAATTTTCTTGCGCTTACCAAAATGTCTTTAACGCCGCGTTTACATGAGAGCGCCTGCGTCTCCATCTTATTTGATGGTCTCGGACGCAGTTGCGCTTTGCCTTTGCACGGTTGCAACACTTGCAATTTTTGAGTTTGCGACTTTTGAGTTGCCCAATCCTGATAGCCATAGTTAATGTAATTTTAATGCGTTCCTGCTCAAGCAGTTCAATTGTTGAATTTTGATTTAAGTAACAATGGTTTTCTACTCGATAATTGTTCTTTATGCGTTTAAATCTTCTTTTCATTTGCCTATAATTTGAAGTTTTTTATTTATTTACAAAAATAATAATTATTATCTTTAAAATTAAATAACAAGTTGAAGAAAATTTGACTTTCTTTCATGTTGGCATCCAACATAATAATAATTACCCTGAATTTTACTTAATTATTAATAAATACATGGAGTTTTCATTATTTGATAAAAATAATACTGGTTTATCAACCATGGAGTAATATTTAATAATATAATAATCTTGTGATCTTACAGCAATCATTGTTTACACTACATCGCGGCTTCAATAAACAAAATATTGGACTCGCTATATAAAACAACACAATTGGTTTAATGGATTGAGGTGGCTATGAAATCGTTGCAACTTGACCCTTAAACCCGACAGTGCTGGGTTGCTGGGTCTCAGTCTACGACAGTTCTGCTCCTCCACAATCAGTTGCGCATGTTTTCTCCGTCAGCACGTGTCGGCAAACTTCCAAGAAAAGTCGCCTAGTGTGAAAGCGGCTTCCAACAATTCTGATCGTCGTCTGTGTTTGGAGTCAAGCACGCATTCGATAGCTTTTAAGTAATTTGTGAACCAAACTCAATGACTAATTAAAATAATTAATAATAATAAATAATTACGTTTAAAGTAGTGCTCTTCATGAACATTAGTTCCATTTTCAACTCCGTCGTTTGGTTTATATTTTGCATAATTTCCTGTAATACGTTATTTAAAACTCAATAATTTTTGTAACAAAGTGATTCGTCATAATTTTGTCAAAATTTACCTGGAGACAAAGGGTTTTCATGGGACCCTGTTATAGATTCAAATTCTGGTTTTAAGAAACTTGCTGATTTCTGTTTTTCAGATTTTCTCTCTCTGTTTATCACAACACTTTTATCTCGATGAAGGTTTAACCAGTTATGGCATCCCTTTTTTACTAATACGCAAGTGACCAAACAACCTTGCTACTGCCTGCACCTGTCTGCGCAGAAAATAAGCAAGCTGTATAGAATTTGTGGATTCACAGAACTTTTGGTACGAACCAATAAATGTGAGGAAAATACAATTTTATTTCAATTATTCAAGCTTAAATGAAACCTTATAGATATATTCTGTTATGTCATATCCTCTTCCTAGCGCAATATTAGCTGGTGTCTTGTTAAACAAACCGGAGACTTTATATGTGATATAATCTTGATTATTTAAAAGCTTGTAGAATTTTTTGACATGACAAGAAGTTAAGTCTCAAATTTATTATTATTATCTATGCTTATACTAAATTATTTTGTCATTATTCATTTGTGTGTAAAACGGACGACAAGGAAGTGTGTAACAATAACATTGTGTGGGAACATCTTTATTGAGCAACTAACGGCAAAATTTGTGCCGTTTAGAAGTGTCTAAAAATATATATTGGTTTACAGCCACTATAGTCGCGAATGTTACACAGCTGGGTGTTGTTTTGGAATATTGTTGGTTGTTAAATTGACCAATGAAAAAAGTGAGCCAAAGATTCTGTTGATATATTTTTCTAATATTAACTTTTTTATAATGTTTCTTATTGGCCGTCCCACACTTTTTATTGTCAAAAATTGATTATCTCATTTCCTTCTAAGAAATTTTTGTCTGCCATTTAAGGAAAGACGGATCTACCAGCTGTTTGCTTTCAATTTTTTTTAACCTAAATCGTCATTATTGAAACATTATCGGTTTGGCCAACCTGAATCTTATCTCCTGTAATTTTTTTTGTTTTTACCAATTAAAATATGCCGAAATTTGAACTTTCACATCGCCACCAAGCGTGGTCTCCCGCCTGCTGTTGCTTACTTGGACTTTGCCTTACTTGGGTTTGATTCAACGTTGATTAAATTTGTATTTTTAAACTGGTTTAAACACGAGACTGTTTCTTTACATATAATTCATTTTATTCTTCTATTCTAACCAAAACTTGGTAAAAGTACAAAAACGGTTCATTGGCAAACGTAGAAAATAAATAGAACATGTCACTCCGTGTCACTACCTGTCACATCTATACCTTTTTTTCTTGCAGCTAACTCAACAAATGCTAATTTACGTTCCCATTAGTCACCTATCATGGCTTTCCGTTTAGCTGGAAAATGTACAAATATTGGCTATTGGCGGTAAAGAAAATAGCTTACATCTGCAGCTATAAACCAGCGTTATGTAATCACTTGGCACATCAACACTATGCATAAATCACTTTGTTGTGACATAATTTTACCATAAATATTTACGCAAGAAATTATAACCTTAAACTACCCACTGGTGGAACTAATAGCTTTCAGTAGCTGGCATAGTTGACTTACTCCCATGAAATATTACCAGCACTGAGCCATCTGGTGGTGTTACCTAGTAACAACGCTTTAGTAATTGCCTACATTTTTTGATTATCTCTAGGGTGAAAATTTGAGATTATTACATAACATTTTTGTTCTGGTGTAGGTGGAAGACTTCTAACAATAGTATACCTACATGGAAATGAAATGTAATAGCCTGCATGGAATTCGTCGAACTCTTGGAAAATATCTAGTAATTTGATACAAAGTATGCCCTAGCCTCTGTAAATTTGATGTTTTACCTATCAAAAAAATTCAAAAAAGCTTTACTGGTTCTGTCTCTCAGTAGGTTTTGCCACAAACTTTCACTAAAAATGACTCAAGTTTTTTTTCGCGTTTTAGCAGTAAATTAAAAAATAGATTTGATTCTGTCCATGCATTTAAAACACCGTTTTATACCGCAGCTGGTAAAAATTATACTACCTCAAATGAGCTAGCAGCGCTGCTGCGATTGTTTACCTTCTATTACCCTAATTACTGATTTATTCCCCCCTGTAATGCCTTTGATCTGCCATGAATTAGTCATTATATTTAACTGTTATTCACCAATGCCAAGTTAATACTTGTATTACATAACTGAAGGTTTATGTAATACAAACAAGCTTGCACAACCTATGCTCTAGCTAATGTGTGCTCCCTGTACAGAATATAGAGCATCTCAGCTGGATAGGATTGTCGAAAGATATGAACGGCACCAACTCTCTTACTACCAACAACAACTGGAAGAAACAAGTCACTCCAACCAAGCCTACAATGTCTGCTTCAGATTCAGATCTACATTGCGAGGTTGTGTTTGAAAGATTTCATAAAATGAGGTGAGACTGCTCAGAAAATGTATGTTGTTTGTTAGTAGTAGTAGTGGTAGTAGTAGTAGTGGTAGTAGTAGCTAGTAGTAGCTAGTAGTAGCTAGTAGTAGAGCAGCAGCAGTACTGGTAGTAGCTAGTAGTAGTAGTGATAGTAATAGTAATAGTAGCTTGTAGTGGGATCATTATTTTTATTTTGCTATAAATTTTTCGATGTGGAAGCTTTCTAGCTCTTCCTTCATTATTCAAGGTTATTTTTATTCGATTGAAAACGTATTGATTTCTCGAAGCTAAATACTGTAGTATTTAATTGTATTTCCGAAGTTTTTAACCAGAAAAATTGAACAATAAAATGTTTGCATACCTCAGATTGCAGACCTTAGATTAAAATTGTATAAGCAAAGATGAAATTTTTGTGTTCTGATTGAGAAAATTTTGTTTAAATTTGATTGTTTCTTCTGTGATTTACATGCCGTTTTTAGTATTTTAATTTCAGAATGTGTGTTGGCAGTTTGCCAAAAGTTTTTTGTACTCTTTGATCTTATCACTCCTGAAGTGCCTCAATTACTGTGTAATAACGTCTTCAAGGCGTGTTTAGTAAACTTGTGATAAATCATTGATAATTTTTTTTTCAATGATATGTATTTTACTAATAAAATAAATAATTATGAGCTAACGACTTTGTTAAAAATATGATTTTAATTATGGTCACATTTTTCTTTTTTCCCTAACCTGGTGGCGATGTTTTGTGTATGCAACCGAAGTTTCTTCATTAAAGCCATATGCGTTTAAGATTTGTTTTGACTAAAGATGGTTTTTGGACCTTGGTAGATGATTTGTTGTTACACCACACAATGTCTAGGGGTGCCATTTTAAAGCCACAATAACATATCCTTCATGAATTGACTGAGAAATAAGTAGGTAAACAGACTTATGTATAAGTAGGTGATCAATCTGATTGGGAGGCCATTTAATAATATTGCATTGTGGGAACTTACATAGACATTTGTTGTAATCAATAGAACATACTTTACACCACTCATTAATGACTAGAGATCTAGCAAAAAGTCTTATTTAGTCCTTTTTAGTTCTTTCTCTATACATCTACTAGTGTATAGTTGCTTATGTGTTCTAGTCTCCATCCTTGTACTTTACCAACATCTTAAATCATATCTAATTGCGCGAATTTGCATAAAATATTTATTAATTTTTCTTATACCCAACCTTGCTGTGATTGATGTTAATTTCAATTAATATTTACTAGACATGTGGATGTATGAATGTGATGTGTAAAAGAGTATATATATTATATATGTCAGTGACCTTCCCACAAGGCCGTTCACACCAACCAGCCTTGGCAATTTGTTTATAGGTTTCAATTAGTGAGTTAGATTCCATTTCTCACAAAATATGTTTTCTTAATCTTCCTTAATCTTTGTGTTGACACTGCATTAGCTAGTAGTATTACTATCACATGTTGAATCTTTGGCACAGTTTTAGCCCTATCGATGCACCTGTGCAGGTATGTCAATGCTGTATGATATCTTACAGAGATATGGAGGTGAAGGATGAAGTGAAAGGACTTTTAGAAGATGTCAATTTTAACAACTGGCAGTGGAGTGAGCCTGAAATGTTGGTCTTACTACGTCAAATGTACATAGATCTTGGATTTTTAGACACCTTCAATATTCCAGTACGTAAACATGGTGGAGTTGCCTCCTTTTTTTAAATTCTCATCTATTTTAACATTTTTTAATGTGTTTACTTTAAAAACCGTTCATTAACTATTATTACTTTGTTTTAGCTCAAAATGATTAACTTTAACTGGAATTTCCCAAATTTTATTTCACGTTGGAATTTACATTACGTCGAAAGTACAATGATTATGTAATATTACAGAAGAGTGTCTGCCACGAATGGCTATGTGAAGTATACAAGTGTTATAACAGGGTACCTTTCCATAACTTCAAACACTGCTTCATGGTCTCACAGATGGTAAGTTGCTTAGCGATTCGGTAACACTTGATTTTCTTACCTTTTGATACAAAGGTTTTTCTACTTGACTCTTTTTTAAATAATGTTTGACCCATATAGCTAACAATTATGATTTATTGCATCAACATTGATCTCTCAAGGATTTTCATTCCGAGTCACAATGTAAGCTTCAAGAGCTACTAATTCCACTGGAGAAGTGAGGTGGAGGTAATTTTGTAATTGCCCTAATCGATCACTCTGCGTCTGATGTAAGACTGAGGTCTATAACGCTCCGAGCCACAATCCCTGAGACTAGCGCTAATGACTTGGTGAAATAATTGGCTCCGCAGCTCTTAAAATCAATTCTCATTTTAATTTTGTTACCTCTTGCCACACCGTTGCATAATATCTGCAGACGGTGTCGTAACTGAGTGCCGACCATCTTTGCTTGCACTCCGTGAATGCCAAGTTATAATTACTTGTTTGGTATTTGTAAGCGCTGGATCACCGCCCGATCGTTGAACTTATCTGCAGTTGTTTACCTGTTACCGGCCACGCCTAGCAATTCCTCTCCCACAACCAAACTCTTTTTTCTGCTGTTTGTGTAGTAGTATTGTATGGTAACGGTCTATAGTGTGTTAGCTATAGTATTGTATAGTAACAGTACATAGTATGTTAGCTATAGTATTGTATAATAACAGTACATAGTATGTTAGCTATAGTATTGTATAGTAACAGTACATAGTGTGTTAGCTACAGTATTGTATAGTAACAGTACATAGTATGTTAGCTATAGTATTGTATAGTAACAGTACATAGTATGTTAGCTATAGTATTGTATAGTAACAGTACATAGTATGTTAGCTATAGTATTGTATAGTAACAGTACATAGTATGTTAGCTATAGTATTGTATAGTAACAGTACATAGTATGTTAGCTATAGTATTGTATAGTAACAGTACATAGTATGTTAGCTATAGTACTGTATAGTAACAATACATAGTATGTTAGCTATAGTATTGTATAGTAACAGTACATAGTGTGTTAGCTACAGTATTGTATAGTAACAGTACATAGTGTGTTAGCTATAGTATTGTGTAGTAACAGTACATAGTATGTTAGATATAGTATTGTATAGTAACAGTACATAGTGTGTTAGCTATAGTATTGTATAGTAACAGTACATAGTATGTTAGCTATAGTATTGTATAGTAACAATACATAGTATGTTAACTATAGTATTGTATAGTGACAGTACATAGTATGTTAGCTATAGTATTGTATAGTAACAGTACATGGTACATTGTTATTGCACAAGCTAACACCACTGTTCTCTCTCTCTATTCACAGATGTATGGCCTGATTAAACAGCTAAAACTAGGTAATACCTTTAGTCAGGAAGAGTTGTTTGCTCTCCTCACATCCGCTGTCTGTCATGACTTGGACCACCCAGGGTACAACAACACCTACCAGGTGGGTCCACATAAGCAATCATACTGTTGCTGGATCAATCGTAGAGTTGTCTTCTTTCCGCAACGTCATTCAACCCTAGAAACAGTTTGCAAAACTCGGTAGTGCTATTAGATATATATAAAATGTTGATTAGGTTTTATTATAAAAAGCAGCAATAGTTGTCATTAAAACATCTAAAAAAATTATTGGAAGTTAAGTTGAAACGCTCATCTCAAGATGCCATCAGCAAGTTTTTTGTTAAAAAAAAAATTGTGGCTTTACAATCCTAGAATTTCTTGATAGTTTGCGATTTTTTATTGGAAACACTTAGATGTTATAAGTACAACGGAAACAACTATTTTAGCAGAGTTGTCTTCTTTTGGGAAAATAACTGTTGCTCAAGTCATTTGGTATTGGAAAGACTAGCGACTCGTTGCGTTTGTACTCTTACCAGCGCAAGCTCCATTTCTATATAACCTAACAGCCATATTATATTTTGTTTTTGTTAAAGGTGGCATGTCGCCAATTGACACTCAATTCACTAGACGGCGTTGTCTATTCTTTTGCGTCAAAGAGTGCTAAGTAGTCTCAACCAAAATAATAAAAACATCATAAATTAGTTTTTATTTTTTGGTTCTTGTAATTGGAAATTGTTATTTATTTACAATTTATATTGTCTGATTTATTTTCAGTCAAATAATAAGTAACTCAAGTTCAGAATTTATTGTTGTTGTTGATTCAACAATGACGCCAAAAACGCAAATCTATCCATTTTTTCTTCACAAATAAATTCTAAATAATGATAATTTGAATCTTTTCATGTTATTTGATTAAAAAATATTTTTTTAACTGTAATATTGCTTTAGTTTTTGAGATATTGGCCTAGTAATTGATCACGTGAGGGTCAGTGTGTACATAATAACAAACCTATCAATAATAAATTAAAATGCTGACTTGACTAAAACACCTCCAAAAAATCTGAAAATAATTGCAAACCCAATTTTTTACGCTCTTGAAAGTCTTTGCACAATGACTATTACTGGGATGCTCTCCTCTTAAGCCTGGTTCACATACATCGTAGATGCTCGCAGGTGATCGCGGATCCCTCGTGCGACGGATCTGCGATACACGTTCTCATAAACTTGACAAACCCACGATCGCAAGAAGTATAATCACTCTCTTGACTGGGAGGTAATAAAATCTCGAAACACGTCTTCACTGACCAACGACTATATACATATTAAATGAATTATCGTTGTTCAATTTACACCAAATAATTTATTATTTTTAACAGTTATACAATTTTTTTACATTTTTGCTGATATTATCATTAAATGTTATTCCATATTTTTTAATTAAATTTTTAACTGTTGTTCAATGGTGCATTATCATTTTTTTACCATCTCTTAATATAAAATTTTGAATTTCAATTTATAATAATATGCTAATTATGCTATTATATAAAAATTTAAAGAAAATATATATATTTATACATTTAAATCAACTATCACAATATTTCACTCAGAAAATTAATAATAAATAATAATCAATATTTATAATTGAACAATAATAATTTTATTATTTATTATAATTTTTTGATGGCAGTTATTTTTACATGAGTAACCTTGACCTGAATGTGGTTTTTTAAAAAGAAAGTAAGAAAATTTACTCTCTATCGTATGACGGTCGCACGAAAGTTTGTTCAGCTGAACTTTTCTACGAGCCTCTACGACGTCGTACGGGCCACAGGAAATCCAGGTTCACATACATCGCAGATGCTCACACGAGGAATCCGCGATCACTTGCGAGCATCTACGATATGTATGTGAACCAGGCTTTATCCAAACAAGCCAACAAGTCTTGTTGCGTATCGAAAAAAAATTGTGTTCTAGTCAGCATCTATTGCGCCTACACCATAGATGGAATTTACTAGAGCACAACTCTGGAAAAAACTTTTTAGATAAAAATCACTAAAAATAGATAAATTCGGCTTAGTTCAGCCCAAAATTGGTGACAGCACCTTTAAATGGTTCATTAATGTTCACACTGAGACTTTAGCCAGTGTTAAGATATTATTTGTATATTAAGTTATCTAAAGGTGTTAGTATATTTTAAATGATTGGATGCATTGCTAAGTTTTGCAAAGTTTCTTGATCTTTGAAGCTTCCTTGAAGCATAGACATTTGCGGTATGCATTTCCTTCAACGATGTATGATTACCACATAACATAATGCCACAAAAGCAAAAAAAACAATCAACACCGTTAGTACCTTTGATTTCTATTCTTGGATCCCTTCGAGTGGAAGACAACTCTTGTTGGATGTGTTTGACAGATCAATGCCAGGACTGAGCTGGCCATCAGGTACAATGATGCCTCACCTCTGGAGAACCACCATTGCAGTGTTGCCTTCCGCATTCTCTCACAAGACCGGTGCAATATACTTAAAAATGTATCTGCTCACCAATACACTTATATACGCCAGTGCATGATACGGTAGGTGTCTAGTCTACTTGCATCAAGATTGGCACTCTACTGTTGTCATGATACTAGATTTGTTAGCAAAAGGATAAAAATGTCTGAATGAAAATCTGACCAATCTAAAACGTCTGTAATTTCAAAGGTGTCTCCGAATTCTTTCTCACTTGACGATTTGAGCTTACGCAATTTTGACCTTTGTTCCTCAATTGCTGTTTTCAGTCACTGGCTTGTCGGCAGATTGATAGACTGTTTTTTTTTAACTTTGCATCGACGGTCATCTCAGCGTTTGTGCGTTTTGTTCTTAGAGCTTGGTTGTTGAATGCTGAACATAAATAGAAACCAAAGCTAGGATTTTGCTAAGGTTTTGTTCACCAAAATGAGCTACTTTGTTGCTAAGCCATCCCACGATAAATTATTTTATATATTTATTTTTAGGTAATATTTATTACCAATTTAGCTGAAATGAGATAAAAAATGATCCAAAACAGTTTAATAGTTCTACCTTATATACACCATATCTAAACAAAAATAATTAAATATCAGTTTGCAGCAGTAGCTAATGAAACAATAAAAGGTACGAAAGACTTGTTCAGGTTTTTTGCTCTTTCTTTAGACCCACTCAGCATGAATCTGAAAGCTTGCGTAATGCTACCATACCAATTATTTTGTTGCTACATTTATCTAAATATTAGTTATGTGATAAATAATTTATTTTTTTCTTTAGGAGACAGAAGACAAGTCTTTTATTGTACTCTCTACTGTTTTTCACCCCACTATGAAACATGAATATAATAGAACAAAAAAAACTTTTGACAAAGTTAAAAAAATGTCTAGCATTGCTTGTAATCTATTTTTGTTCAAACCTATTATTTGATGATTACACACAATGATCTAAACTTGTCATATCAACGCTCTGAGACAGCACAAGTGCACATAACTCTTTGTTCTATCCCCCAGATGTATCCTGGCTACAGATATGGCTAAACATAATGAAATTCTCTTAGAGTTCAAAAAAATAATCCCTGTCTTCTCATCAGAAAGCAAAGACCATAGACATCAGGTACGGCATGTTGCAGCTATACAGTGGTGTTATATTGTGTCTATTAGTAAGAGCTTACATTGCGCATAATATCTCTGCGGAAACAACCTAATTATTGAAAAAAAGTTATTTTTTAAATTAGAAAGCGAAGAAAAAATTGCAGCAGATGCTTAGATGTACTAACAATCAATGAAGTGACTTGCTAAGTATCAGTTATACAATAGATTCACTGAGAATCTGAAGATACTTGGGAAACACTAGTTATTGTGGAGACAACTCCCACAACTTTTTGTTGCATTGTCTGATGTCACAGCACATTAAAAAACAATTGAATAATGTAAATGATATACTCTGGAAGGTAATCAAAAACTACGAGTGAATTCTTTTTTTTTTTAATAATAACTAATTTTATGATTATTTAAATTATTTAAACTTCATAAAAAAATCGGATGTAAATAATTAGATTATCCGAGAAATGGTTGGTTTGTTGCAGCTGATGATGATATTAATAAAATGTGCAGACATATCCAATGAATGTCGGCCCATGGAGGTAGCTGAACCCTGGATTGACTGTCTCTTGCAAGAGTTCTTTAATCAGGTAGGATTAGAATTTATTTATTTAAACTAAAGCGATAAAATTATTTAAGTCTACAGATATACGAGGTCACATGAAGTCAAGTATTTAAATTATGTTGGCATCTGTTGTCATCAGACTTTCCTCATAAATGATAGGATAGCCTCTCAGCCAGAGGGGGATGTTGATGTGTTAGATGTACCACACCAATATCCTTATTGAACCAGAGAATTGCTGTGACAGCATTGATTAAATAGACATTGAAATCCTGAACCAAGTTTTTAATCATTGAATTTTAAAATTGTCAAGAATTAATGCCTTCTTACTAAACACAAGTTCTTATGTCAATAACTTGGAATTTAAGTTACTTTTAACATGTGTGTAAAAGAAAGACCTGTAGGATTGTTATGTAAAGGCCTCTCCACACGCTGCGATATATGGCCACGAATTTGGCACTTTGAGAGAAGTTTTCCTCCCGTAGTCCGTTGCTGCACTCCACACACAACGATTATGCACATGACGGTGCTCATCAACACTTTATAGTGAACGCATGCGCAGTCACGGCTGGGAAAATCAAAGTAGAAAAAATTGGATACGGGTGATCTGCATTGACCAATCGAATAATCACTAATTGTGTGACCCGATTGGCAAAAGTCAAACATGCTTGATTCTAGAGGATTATGTCAAACGGAGGAAAACCGATTCATTGAGGGTGAAATAAACGGCAGTTTTCCACTTTCTGTGACAAAATCGCAGTCTGTGGAGAGGCCTTAACTCAATGTAGCAACTGAGTGCATGGAGTGAGTGACAAAAGAAGACAACTTCTTGTTACCTTGCTGGTTGTTTGTAGAGTGACCTTGAGAAGAGGGAGGGGCTTCCAGTTCAGCCATTTATGGACAGGGACAAAGTAAACAAGCACTCGTCTCAAGTTAACTTCATTAAATTTATTCTTCTACCTCTTTTCCAGTCGTTGGCTCAGTTATATCCAGCCATCCAGGTGGGTTCTTACAGTTTGCTGCTTTCTACCATCAGAATCAAACCTTCCTTTGGTGTTTGTTGTTGTGACAAGACTTCGGTATAAGACAATCCCCTTTTCTGATTTCTAAATTAACTGTTGAAAAATTGTATTTTTGAATATCCAACTTGAATTTATTGTGGCACATGCACCAGGGTTTGTGTATACCATTAGAAGTGGTAGAGGTGGTGTTGCATAGACTACTGTGTCACACTGGTGACTGCTAACAAAGTAAAAAACAACTATACTTGTGTCTATTGCAGGAACCAATCATTGTACCTTTACACGACGCTCTAGAGTATTACGTGAGGTTGGCGCCGCCTCCACCCACCACTCCTACAAAAACTGTCAGTAAATCACCTGTGGTCACATCAATTCAAGACAGCAATCAGACCATGTCCGTACCTCACACAAATAGTAAAGCTTGAACCACTTGTCAAGCACCTTGCGCTAGGTGTCACTCCATGTAACAGATTTTGTTTGGCACACGAACAGACACGCTTTTATCACCAAGACTACCTCTAACTTGGCCTTGTTTAAGATTTCTACTACTGATGGATAAAATATAACCGGCTTTGAATGCCAATTTTACGTTGTATGATATTATCATTTTTTAATTTCTTTTATTCCAGTCAAAATTGTGTGTGTATTTTTTGCATCAAACCAACGATTCTGACTAGATGTTTTTTTTGTTTAATTGGTGTACCTCAACGAAATCTCTATATTGCATATATAAATGGAAGTTGTTTCCCTTGGTGTACAAGAGAAGGCAAATACCATGTAAGACCTTGAGCACTACTGTATGCATACATAATGAGCCTGCACAATCGACTAGTAATTATTAATCATTGGACTTTGTCTGATCTCAGTGAATGAGTTGTGGCCATCCCCTATTACTATTTACTAACTGTATATATGCATGTACCATATTGCTGCCAGTACTGCTGCCACTGTTTATTGTATGATTTTTGAGATTCTACTTGTTGTATGATTTTCTTCAGTGAAAAATATATTCCATATAGTTGTACGGGTTGATTTCTAGTATCATTTAGTTGCTAGTAGATTAGGTACAAGTTAGTTATGTTTGTTCACCGGCCCACAATAATTCAAAATCACCCTTGTGATTAAAAATCATGATTACAGAAAATTAATATTTTAAAATTAGTTTACTGTTAATAATTAAAAACAACAATATCAGGTGTATAAAAAAGTAGTTGTAATGTTCAGAAAACTCTGATAATCAACGTTTCAAGTCAAGGTTGGATCGTTTGTGAAGAACGCCGAATATTTCTGATTCAGATTTTAAAATAAGTAAATAATCGGAAATGTGGTCCATAGGTTTGACAGTTTGCACGAATGAATTCCAAAACTACTTTTTAGCTTTGCAGGTTTTTATAATAACAATAAAACAAGTATTGGCCACGCTCATGACACAAAATCTTTAGCAGTTGTCTGTCCTTTGAAAGCAATGCTATGATAACTCCAAATATTACAAAATGCCTACTCAAGTCTGAAAGACAAACTGTTTTTATGGAAGTTATGGGACGAATATGGATTATAAGGTGTTGGGGGAAAAGGAGCAAACAGAGTTAGTGAGATAAGAACCAATATAATTATGTTAGTATAACTTCCAAAGTGTATTGAACAAATATATATATGCAGTGTCTTTGTAGCAAAAAATCAGGGATAGATCTGAGGTGTAAGTAACTGGGCCAAGGTACATCAAGGAGGTAACAATATCTCATCGTCAGACATGAGGTTCTGAGGCTGCGAGACTGACTCACCAGCCACTACGTGGTACTCGTCTGTCGGTCTCTTACCACATCTGCACATCATGTTACAGCCGTCCTAAAGGGACCAGAGATAAAGTTAATTAGTGAGTCCTTGCTTGCTTGCTCACAAAGACATCAAAAACCATACAACTTGATACAGATGAGCAAAGATTCACCGTTTTAGTGATGCAGGAATGTAGCCAGGAATGTAGTAACAAATGAAACTGATATCGTGAATTTATAAATACAAATTCACTTTTAACCTAAATGGTGAACAACACAACTAGGGAGACAATTTATGATTTACCATAAACGCCATACAGGATTGGGTTTAGGAAATCAGAAAACATGCATAGCTACTTGTAAAAAATTAATGTAATTGTATCTATTATAAGACGTGATGATGCGCAAAATATCATTTAGATGGTCAAAGGATTGGAAACTGTTGAAAAAAGATGGGACAGTGAAAAATAAAATATACCAATAAATAATAAAAAAACCTACTGCTTGCAGATGACCAATTTCTTGCCAGAACTCAGCATTGGGAATCTGTTTCCATCCGCGTTTCTTTTTTATACATCTTGTATAAAGCCAGCCAAATATTAGGTATGTGCCGGCAACAGAAAACAAGCTGCAATACACACAGAGTCTATAAAATAAGCTACCACCGAAATATATTGAGTCAAGATACTCAAACTATATTTTAGTAATGAACATACACTATTAGTATGATAGAACCCGGGCTAAGATTAGAAGAGAAGGCGCTACATCCATCACTGACACAGGCTATGCAGTTTTCTACCTCAAATAGGTGGTAACAATTCTTGTCCCTGCTGAGGTTTTCATCGATGACGTGGGCTTTATTCAGCTGTACAAACAATAAATATATTTTAGAATGCTATTTATAAAAATAGAACTTCCAGCCATGATGCTTTCACCAAAATTACAGCTAAGTATGATTCTACAAGTTAGGGTGGACATCGCAAACATTCATGTGCAAACATCCGATGCTGCTGACGACAACTTTTGATAGTATACAACTTACATTATAAGTGTTATGGTCGCATACGAACATGATTGCAGCATGTCGGTTGGAATCGCTACAAGTGCCGTTCTCATAAGGCTCGCCATTCATATACTTTAACAGAATCCAGTGAGCTAAATAATAACGAATAATAGTAATATTCATTTACAAGTTTATATGAGCTAAAAGTGTGGTTTAATATCCCAGCTTTGCAATGTTCAAATGTTATATGGATAACTATATAAAAGAATACCTACTGCCATATATCAAATCACTCTCATTGTATCTACCAATAACTATAGTTCTGTTGTCAGATCTCATTTCTAAAGCTCCGGCGTACGCATCAGGATCATCCTCCAGTAGATTTTTGCATACGCCTATCTCGAAGGTCGAATTAAACCCAGGATCATGAAACTTTACACTACAGATAATATAATCAACAAACATACAACATACGCATGTATGAGCACTGTTTAATAGGATAATGAAAGGGGAAAATCGAAAGTTTGCAGTTTATTTCAAACTGCCCGTAGAAAAAATAGTGATGCAACCGTGTCAAATACGAGATCATTCATAGCTGCTGCAGCTCATTGCAACAAGCAAACTGCCTATAATCAAAAAACCTGGAGTGAAAGTACAATTCTACGGACAATAGAAATATGCAGATTTCGTATGATTTTAACTGCATGTTTCATATGAATGATGAAGCATTTTCTAAGAAACAAATGAATAAAATTTATGCTGACAGAAGCAAAGTTGCGCTACTAAAAATACATCTTTGACAGCAATAACGAAACCATAACCGAGTATAATAATATTGATAGAAAAATGCAGTAATTATAAAAACTTGAAAAATAATATTAAAATATATTATTTTTGAACAAACATACCTCAAACCGTTAAGCTTCTCCAAGTACTCCCAACCTTTATTATTTTTCTTACCATTGGCATCGGTGCAATCATCTTTCTGTGAGGCAGAGAGTGTGATTAGAAAAGCAGTGGTTAGAAGAACTTCTAGCAGTCTGTACATAGCTATCTACAATTTAGAGTATCATCTACCTAGAATCCACTGCAAACATAGTAACATCTAAAGACTACTCAGTTACAGCGTACTAGTTCACTTGGAGGTATGAACTGACGGTTTCAATTTTTTATATTTCAAAACCTATAAATTTGGCTTCAACAGAGATGAAACAAACAAATGACCTGAATTGTTTGGTTTTTAGCTCACTCATTTAGTCCCTAATTATAAATAAATAAATTACTTACTATAAATAGTTGTTATATTACATGTATATGAATGATTGAACTAGTATTATTATATTTTGCATGAACCAACATCAAATGAAAAAAAAATATTTTAAGAATTATTAATAAATAATAAAAATAGTAAAGGCTTCAGTATTAACTTCTGATTACTTAACATTTATAATTAGGCCTATAATAATAATAACTTGGCTATCAATAAATGATAGTCGTGCTCTAACTAATAAAAGAAAGTTAAGACCAGACGCTTTGCGTGAATAAATTGATAGGATCGAACGGACAACAAAGTAGTAATAATAAGTTATGGTCATAAATAACATTAAGTTGTAATCAATCAGTAGTATTATAATTTATTAATCATTATTATTATAAATATTTATATTGTGGCGAACGGCACCGGAAACCATTAACAATCTTTGTACAGTTCTATGTAAATCGTTCTATGTCTTGTCAATCGTCCTATGTCTTGTCGTTCACTATTATTATTATCTTGCTAACATGTGCTCACCCAACCATTTAGCTACTGCCAGCCCACTACTATTTTCTAGGAAATTCATTTGCTGTATCGTACCAATTAACTTGTGCCAGGCGTGGCCTGTAACCAAATCTTTTGTATTTCTGCTAACCTTTTTTTTCTATTTGTATAAATATCGCTGTAATCGATCAATAAAGTCAGAGTAAGCCTTGCACACTCTCAGAAGTTCTTTGCATGCAATAACTTCACTGCGCACAGTACACACAAGTATACTGCACTCAATTGCACTACAGTTTGTAACAACGTGTAGGCGCCGAACCTTTGTCGATCTGAATAGCCGTCGGCTAGTTCGACCCATCACTGTTCGACCGCTACCGTTGTCTAAAGCAGCCAACACAACCATGCAGTTCGACCTCAACCGGCAATGATTAAATACCATTGCTAGGAAGGATATCGATCTGTGGACAGGTTGTTACTGCTGCTAGAGCATAGTCCGGCCATCACAAGCTGAGGGAGGCTGTGCAGGTGGACCAAGCTACCACTCACAGTGAAATCCTGCACAATATTGGTATATTATTATTGTTGTTGCTGTTATCACTACTACTCTACTAATGTTGTTAGTTATTAATTACTACTATTACTTATTAATATTGATTATTATTATTTATCAATATCGATTATTATTATATATATACAGGAAGGTGGAGCAATGTGAGCCATTTTTTTGTTTTTGATGTAAAATTGAAGAGGTTGAAGATATGGGTTTAAAACTGGTAAAGAGATGGCTTGGCATTTGTTGTTGCAAAATTTGAAGTGCAACTCATGATTTTCAGCTGACTGCTAATTAGCTACATTTTTGCAGCATACATTTGTTGGCTAATGTTGTCCCACCCATGGGGCAACAAGAGCCACCCTATAGTATTAGAGCTTCAGTATTCCTCTATCTGAGCATTATGTAAATAGAATGAAACATCACAACATAAATTTGAACAATAAGATCGGTATGGCTACAAAATTTGTAGTTATTGAAAACAAAACTGATAAAAAAAAATGCAAGTCCATATGCTAGCATCAGTAAGTTTAGCCAAAACTACTTAGTATTTTGCGGAACTGATTCGTGAAACGGATGCATTGTCAGCTATTAGTTTATAGGCTCAAACACACTGAAAGCGGCAAGCGCAAAAATTTGCTAGCGAATCCGCCGCTGTGCGTCGCGTGTCAAAAAATATATAGACGATCAAGATATCAAACATGTTTGATATTTCGTTGCGGCAAACACGCTGATTGGTCAGGAACTTCCATGGTAGCGAGCTAATTTTTTCATTTTTAAAAAGTAGAGAAGTTGTCGTAGCTGTGCCTATGCAATAATAATAAACATTATAATTATTAATTATAAAAAAAATAGACGACTATTATTAAACTACTACTCGTACTTCAATTCATAATGGATAATATCAAGGTGCTAATAAATGAAGTTCGCCCAAGACCTTGCATTTATGATTTATCACAAACAGATTATAAAATAAATGGATGCAGTGTTTAGTTCATAAAACAAAAGTTATCTGTACTTTGGGAGTAGCTAACTCCGACTGAAATCGCTAGCGGCGTCCATCAGTGTGCTTCAATGCCGCAGCATCAGGCAGCTTCGTTGGTGGTCAAATTGCCGCACCGCGCAGGTTTCGCTTCCAGTGTGTTGAGCCTTATCTTAGATTGTAAGCTGAGAGGTCAACTCTGAAGGTTGAACGATTTCGCACTCGGAGAGTACCACCAAAAATAGGACTATAGGCAGCTAGATCTACATCATGAATATCTTTTTTTTGGATAAACAGATGAGCAGGAGTTGCCAACATTTCGCACAAAGTCAATTGTAATTATACCACCACTTTTATCGCATCTCATCACGCTCCCAGTGTATTACACGATTAGTCTATCTGTCTCACACTTTACCAAAACATGTGCATTGACATCAATGTTGTCTTTAGTTGGCACCGCTGGCATACTGTCCATCTCTTTATCTATGCTCTCGTCATCAGTATCGAGGACAATAAGTACCAATTCTTTCCCTGAAGAGAATTCAAGTACCTCGGTTGTTCTCTTTGTAGCTGGTTTCTCCTTTTCTTCGAGCGTACTAGGATCTCTCTATCCTGCCCTTTTCTGGTGCGCCTGTTAGTACTGCTGATTTTACCTTCTATCGTCTAGATCCCAGCGTTTTTGGTTGAGACTTGGGAATGGGAACAAACTGCTCCGAAGCTGTATGAGTTATTTTGCTACTAGATGGGCCTTCATCATGTTGGGGAGGAGTAGAAAGGGGACAAGGAGCATGTCTCATTGGTTTTTCAGGCAGTGTCGCACTACTGGTACTGGGTGTAGCAAGCAAAGCAGAGCCCAGGTCTACATCTACACCAGCACGGGCTTCATCTGCTGCATGCTGATGCGGAAGGAAGAAACTCATATTTTTCAAAAATATTAAAATATAGAGGATGTCTCCCAGTAGAGGAAAAGCCAGATAACATGTTAACTGTGCTCACCGCTTTGGTAAAGCTGTAACTCCAAGATTTCCTACTTCATATATAGTAACTACGCTATAGTGAGCCATGGCTCACTTTGCCCCAAGTCATGTGGATCAATCCGGATGATTTTCTTCAATACAATCAAGCACAAAGCCAAATCCAAACAAGTTTAAGTTATTATTGCTTTCATATTGTACATGTGTTGTAATCGGCTGCTTTGTGGCAAACTTTTATTTTAAGTAGTGAAGAAATCTACCCAAGAAATTAGACCACAAAGTCAAAACAGAAAATTTGTTTTATTGACCAAAATTGGATTTTTGTTAATGATTAAATTACCTGAAGGTCTTTCTCTTTATTTATATATCAAACATGGCTGCTAGTGAGAGATCACCTGACCATTGTTGTGAGTGAACAAAGCTCTTAATAATAATACAATAAATATTTTGAAATACACTGGGTGGATCACCTTGCCCCATGGCTCAACTTACTCTGCCTTCCCCTATATACTATATCATATAAATAAATATAATAAATTAATATTATTATTATTATCATCATTATTATGATTAATAATCATATTATTATTATTATTATCACTTCTTTCTTCTTATCAACTTCACTACTACTGTAACTATGCTACTGGAGTTTAAATCATTAATAGATAGATTGATGATTGATAGTAACAACTAATAGCATTAGTGATAACTAAGATTAAATTGTTGTTAATGATTGTTGAGTTGATAAACGATATGTATATGTATTAATTATTGTACAAATAATAATTATTAATTTAATAGCTACAGAACTTTCTTTGAGTTGTTATTTCTTATCACACCTGAGGCACAGATAGCTGTTGTATAGCACTTTCATTCGCATGTTGTTTAATAACGTAAAGAAATAATAATTTATGTTATTAGACAACATGCGAATGAAATTGCTAGACAACAACTAACAACTGTCTGTGACCTGAGGAAGAAATTATCATAAATGTAAAATGAAGACAAACGACTTAAATGGATTCAGCTGCTTATTTTAAAGTATTGAGCCAGCGGAATGTCGCGGTTCGCCGTACTGGAGAACAAAAAGTTGATTTAGGCACCAAGGCTTCAAACAGCCTTGCTTATCGAAGTTGTCTTTTCCTGCAACTTCGCTAAGTATCTGCACTATAAGAGAGCATAACTGCTAGATACCTGGCAAATTGTGGAATTCCTGTTGAAAATTAGAAAGTGAAATTGAATACTTTGAGTTTGAGCCAGGGTGGCTTCTCGCAGACTTGACTTTATAGCTCTTCAGGCTCTGTAGTTTTTGTCGTGAGGTTTTTATTTCTTCTTTTTCTTGGAATTTTGTATCTTTTCGTCCATAAGTAGTGGAGTTTGCATATAGCAGTCTAACTGATAACAATTGATTGCCTGTAACAAACTGAACTTTAAACTCTAATGTACTAAAATTATAATACTATAATTTGTTTAAACTCTTATTTATATAAAGAATTACATGTTGTGACCTGCTGCAACTTGTTACAAAATAATCCCCCGTATATGTAGTTTATCTAGTTTTCTACATGTAGCCTCAAGATTCAAGTTTAAATCATTGTCTATTTAATAAACAACATTGAATAAACAACAGTTGCTAATGTTTGCAAACCAAATGGGAGTTATCAGCACAATGAAATGTAAAAGATCATGTTTAGTAGCGATGGGAATGAGATATTTTTGAGCCTCAATAATAGCTGCTCCATTGAAAATGAAGTTTTGTATTTTGGCTCAAATAATTGACATCTACCAAAGTAACTGCATTTTCACATCATGAATACTTTAGCTCACTCGAATTTTATTTCTCATCATCAATTTTCCGTCAGCCTGCATGCTTCTCTTTGCTTTAGCTATCTGCTCAGCAATTTATTATTATAGAACAAATTGTAATGAGATATATATTCTTCCAGTAGGTGTGGACTATGCTAAAGCAATGCTTTATCAATATTGTTATAATAAAGCACCCCTGCGATAGCTCTGTGGCTCCAATCGCTCGCTCAAGTCAGCACTGCTTAACAAATGCCAGCAGGTATACGGAATCCGACAGAAGTCATTTGGTTGAGCGGAACACCTCAGTAACTATGTCTAACCAAAGTAACACAACCCAACATTCTTTTATCAACGACTCAGATATAGTGACGTTGAGTGATGTGTGTAACTGGATTAATGGATTTATCATAATTCTTGGATTAGTGACAAATTCGTTGATCATTGTCGTGTTGAGCAGGTCTCGCATTGGAAGTAAGTGGATCAAATAATTAAATTTATTATTTTTAAAAGATTTTAATGCTGGATTGTTTAAATCGCCAAATCGACAGCACTTGGTGGGAGGTCTTAACTCGTTAATACTAATACCACCACTATTATTTACCGATTATTTTGAGCGAGTTTTATGCTTACACCAATCTGGACCAGTTGTAAACCTAACAGCTAATTTCTTTTGCAGTAATTAAGTTATGTATTTAGCAATGACAGCATACCTGCGTTCTTTTTACTGCAGACTGATTGCGGTCACACTACAAGTTCTGCATAAGAACTCGTAAAACCAACTTGACGTTTGCCTGAAAAGTGTTTCCTTTATGTCATCATTTATAGTTCATAGGAAAAACTAAAACTATGACGACCTGGCTATTTTATATAACTCAAAGACAACAGGAAGTAAACCATGTATCAAATAAAACAGTTTTACCTGAAGTTGTATAGAAAAAGAAATAACAAAAATATTTAAATTAGGGCTGAAGATAAACAAAAAAATGGTTTTCCAAAATGACTGAAATAAAGCTCAGCACAAACAATTTGCCTTGCCAATGATAATTTCACAATATTTTTAATCATGTTTTTCTGAAGCTCATCTAAAAAACATTGCTCATTTAGCGACTAAGTCGTTTTAAAAGATTTCTTTAAATTATAACTTTTAAAATCACATCTCAATCTGTATATTGATAATGCAACCTTAGAGCGAGCTCCCCACAACTTTGACATTGTGCAAATATTTTGTGAGTCTTTGAGAGCAAAAGCCGAGCCATGCGAAATAAAGCTAAAACTGCTAGCTTTACAAATGACAAATTCTTTTAGAGAGAGATATTTTATTAATGCGATAGAAGTATATTTAAATATTACCATTTTAAAATCCCTTTTTTTATCACAGTTCTAAACTTTTATGTAATTGCTGCTGAACCCCTAGTAAATCAAAGATATTTAAAAAATATTTTAGCTGCATTTTCTTGAAACTGAAGCTAATTATGTGATCCCCAAAGGTCAGGGTCATTCAGAACTCATAAACAAGTGTCGTAGGTATTACTTACCTGCATTATTTTCCTCTGGGCGGTGATTGCTACACCCACAACTAATCATGCTAACAAGCCAACAGTAACTACAAAAACTTTGTAAATGTATATATATTGTCCTAAAATTGAGCTTTGATTATCATGGCTAACGACATAGACTCCTTTGATTTTTCATTTTTCTTATAACCTCTGTGTAAAATATCTAACACGTAAGTGATGACCAATAGGTATTAAAAAATTGTTTATTCCAATAAACCAATATCAGTTATAGTCTCAAAAATCAACTTCTAAGCATTTAAATAACTTATTGATTTATTTAAGTAACTGTTATCGATAATAAATTAAATAATAAAAACAACTTATTCAATTGATTCATTAAAGTTTCGCTGACCAATACTTTAGCAAAAAACTTAGCAGCCATGAGTGGACCAAAGATATATTATTACCAAAACAAACTATCTAATCAACTTTGACTTTTAAAGCATATAAACAATTAGACAAAAAGTTCAAATGCAAAAATTTGGGAATGTTTGAAAGAATTTCGACGGATCAAAAAGTGCTCAGGTGCTTTAAAATGCAAAGCACAAAATTGCTTAAACCACAATATTTGATACTTTAAATTTTGTTTACTTATGCATGGCTCATCACAGCGTGGCAAACAAAGACTACCTCATCAAAACAATGTTTTACGCACAGGCTTTTTTACTGCAGTACAAATGCGGTGTTTTCCAGACTGCTAAGCTTAATAACAAGCTCAAATAGTTGCTTTCTCAAATGTTCATATTTTGAACAACATCACAAAATAATTTGTGGCTAAAGCAAATAAAAGATTACAATAAAACAAAAATAATCTTTAATTTTTGTGAAATATAACGTATGTAGCCTAGCTGTTGCATTGTCTGTCATTGGCAGCGATATTTGCAGCAGCGACTATTTGTGAGCAAATATTTATTACTCAATAACAATCTCAGTGTACTCTAGAGTTAATTGTCTGCTGCACAGTGCCATCTGGGACAAAATGTCAACTTGTGTTAACCTCCTGTCTTACATCAACCAGTAGTGTCTATATAGATACATAGTCAGCGCTGCCGACCTGCACGATGTCAAAAACAATTT
Organism: Cryptosula pallasiana; assembly: GCA_945261195.1. Lineage (NCBI taxonomy): Eukaryota > Metazoa > Bryozoa > Gymnolaemata > Cheilostomatida > Cryptosulidae > Cryptosula > Cryptosula pallasiana. Next base: position 36,842,810 of record OX183136.1, read on the forward strand.
AAGAGAAGTTTGCTTGTCAAAATCAGGTTAAATAAAGATTGGTTGCAAATTATATAATATGATATAACATACACACAAAAACCCACCCACATAGCTGTAAGGGTAGATCAATAAAGAAAAAGGGCAGAATCTCTATCAATATACGGAAGTCATTAGTTTAATTTTTGCTGGAGATAGCTGCCTGCATTCATTTTGTAATACCCATTTGAGTATATTTTAACCCAAACATGTCTATACACGCCCAACGTGTCCATACATGCCCACATGTCTATAAATTTCTACATGCCCCTACATGCCTCCAACTGTTTTATGCAATTTCTGTAATACTGCAGAACAAACTACACACATTCCCAGTCATGCCCCACATGTCTGTACTTGACCCGCATGTCCATACTTGCTACGCAAGTCCCTGCATGTCCATAAATGCCCCACATGTCCATGTATTTATGCCAATGCCTGCTCTTTATCCTGCATACTAATGTGTGGCCCCACACTTGTGCATTTGAATATACAATTTCTTAGCATTTAAACGTAGCCAGCAATAAAAACTCATTGTTTTAGCTTGTCATAAGTGTTGACATGTTCAGCTAATGTTAGTAGTATACTGTGAGCAGTTCAAGCCACCTGGGTTTTGTTCAGCTAAAGTTTAGGGGAAATGTTAAAAGTAATGATAAGTAAATTGCCTGCACAAGTGGTAAGTTTGTTCCCAAACTTTGTAAGACTTTCCTAAAGTGAATATAAAGTTTTTTAATAAAGAGGACAAATATTAAATATTAAAGCAAGTTTCATATCTGTGTAGCTACTTCTAAACATATTTTTTTGAACTGTGAAATCTGAAACTTCCCAGCTCTGCTTAACATAATTCATACAATTTCTAAATGATACCTCGTTGACCAGAATTCATCACCCACTTTCTTTGTCCCTTCTACACGAGACAATGCAAAAGATAGAAATCTTAGCTGTCAATGCTATACAATATTATCATTTGCGATCTTTACTGCCAGACAATTTACGTGTGAGATTTTTCAAAACTACATACAGCTTGACAGAAAATATCAACGATAACAACACTGATAAGCTCCAACTACAAAGTTAACAGTTATTGCTAAAAATAAACTCATGTGTGCAACTGTTGAATCTTTTGATATTTAGTGAAAGCACTCCAGAAGAATTTTTAAAAATTTTGTATTCAGAACTTGAACATTTAGAGGTAACAGCTGCAAGGTTTATGGTAAGGTGCATACTTCCTTTTGGTGTGATTGAAGCCTGGATACCCATGGTATTCAATGTAATGAAAAGTTGGCAGACAATAAGCTCTTTACTGGAAGGAATATATTTGGAATGTTTGATGACTGCTAGTAAAATAATAGTTATGCTTAGTAATAACTTTACGCAATTTGTGGGAAAGTGGTGCATTATATTATTAGTTAAGAGTTATCCCCCTTGCTACAAAAATGCCTTTTACGAATAGAACTTTTGATGGATACAAAATTATAAGACAAAACAAAAGGTTGATTGACACTTCATGGGCTATTTTAGGTGTTACTATGCGAATCATACTTCTATTCCTTGCGGTAACGGACATATTGGTGATGTTGTTGGAACTGATGCTACATTACATACCCACTTACTGGCGATGGTTTCCTGTTTATTATGAAAACACATGCGGTGCTGCCAATCTCTTTAAGATAGCAACCATAACCTCTGCTTCTTGGTACATCACTCTGATGACCATTGAGCGGTTTATTGCCGTGTGCTTTCCTCTAAAGGTAGGGTTCAATAAATAGTTATCCACAACTGATGAAAAAATTTTCCCTGCCATGAAAATGAAAAACGGAAGCAATCTTCAAATGGACCAACTTCAACTCTGTCAGTTAATTGCTCATTTTGATATAATAGTTTTTTAAACAAAATTTATTTTTGAGTCATCCTTGAAATTTTTTTTTTCTAATTGTTTCTGCCATATCGTAGCTTCAAAAATCTAATTGTATTCAATAATTTTTTATGTATTGTTATCAATATTTATTTCTAAGCGAATCATTTTATTTTTGTAAAATTAAAGGCAATAGCAATAGTTTAAAATGTGGACAGACGATTGGATAAATTTTAAAAATATCAGTTTAAAACCTCATTTGAATTCGCTAGGTATATGATTAGATTGCTACATTGTTATATGTAAACTTTTGTAGGCACGATCACTTTGTACAAAAAAAAGTATCACCATAATTTGCTGCTGTATTCCTGTGATTTGTCTCCTCCTGTTCTCTTACGTGCTTGTCAACTTTAAGACGAGAGACAGTTTTGGATACAAAATGTGTAAACCAAAAGCTGGCCAAGATTCAACAGTATTCAAGACCATAAATCTTCTTTGGATCAATGCATACTTCTTTGTACCTGCCGCAATAATTGTGGTGCTGAATACAGCAATAGTTTGGCAATTAGCGATAGCAGGCAAACAACAGAGTAAAATGACTCAAGGAGCCAGCTACAGGTTCTGCTACATGTCTGGGTGTTGTGATAGAAAACTGAACGCTAACAACAGCTCTTCGTGTACAGCAAGGTGAGAAGTTTCAAAAGTTGTTTTAGAGAGTCGATTTAAAACCACACAATCAAAACTGAGAAGTAACATGAGCCAGTTTTGTTTCAGACAGCATGGGGACCACTGTTGTCGGTTTCCTAAAACTTCATTTGGTCATTACTATAAAATACATGCTGTTGTGTTGTTTATTTTGAAGCAAATCCAATCGCAATAGGTTAGTATTACATGGCCACACCAAGCAAGAATGAATCACAAAATAAGGCTCTACAAGAAAATGGCTGCAGATATCTCTATAGTGTTGAGCGTGGGAATTAAATGTAAAACAAAAATAAAACAGCGATATGAAACAGAAACCAGGTTATAAAAGAAAAACGATTGCTTGATTACGACTGATTGGCTCATCAAATCTAAGCCAACAGCTATAAAAGTACACCCTCTGCTAGTAGCCGAGTTATGGCCAGCCATTACCGATAAAACCAGCTATCAAAAGGCCTGCATTTAATGTATTGCAGACAACTCATTCATGCAAAGTACATTCTTGCTTGGCTAGCCTTTGAGTATGCTTCAGATTCTTTCTCTAGTTTTAGCTGTTCCATTTATTAGCTTTGTCATGCACTCGTGCAGATCTGGAAGCATCCAAAACATTGTGAATCGAGTGCATATTTGAACTTGAGCTGAGAGTTACATGTATGTATAAGCCATGTCAGTCAAATGAGCTATACCACCTGGTTGTGGGGACACAACTACCATTATGGCATGCTGTTTCTGCAATTGTAGTGTTTGGTTTCCTGTTTATGCACTTGATTGCTGCTATATTATGCATCGACTAACACATCAAAATAAAAACAACTTCTAACATCTCATGCTGCTTAACAATAAAAACAAAATGTCAAACATTGTTTACAGTTGAAAAAAGATCCTTCTGAAGTAGCGCGCATTTCTTGTTATGGTCAGCAAAATAAAGAAAATAACTCCTTATTTACAATGCCAATTATCATATACATATACAACTCTGTTATAGACAGTTTATATTACAGTCATAATAGTATGCAGCTGTTTTTGGAATGAATGCAGCAGGTGGTGGGGGCACAACTCCGTTTGCCAGTTTACCACCTACGCACGTGACTGTGCTTTTTATTGATGGAATTTTAGGAAAGCCACAGTACTGGTGATTGTAGCCTCAGTTACTTTTGTACTGCTTATGATACCTCGGGGCGTGTCAACTACCATAGGCATGGACATCGGCTGGCAGTACACGAAGAAATGGGAGTTAATCTTAGACTACATTTCCTATCTTCTGCAGTACCTTAACCATGCTAGTAACCTGTTTATCTATGTGCTGGTTAACCGTGCATTCAGGTTAGTTGTGGTTTTGTTTAAAGTAAGGCTTTGCTGGCCTTACATTTGGTTTATATTTCATTTCCATCACAATTTTTTAGATTATCTATGTTGAGCTGGAAAGATCACCCAAATCTATTTTTGTATTTCCAAGCCTCAAGCTTTTAAATATTTGATTTTTTATAATGACCGTGACTTTAAATTTAGCCCATCTTTTGTCTACTACATCTGAAAATCCAATCAACTTGTTTAAAAATATTTACTTCGCTCTTTTCAGAAAACAATTGTCGATCATTTGTCACTGTAGCAGTAACCAAGAGCCGAACTATCTACCATCAAATGTACTTTCCTCTGCAAAGACGACAGCAATCAGGTAAGGTGCTGACGCTATGACCAAAAACTATCTTAAGCCTTTTTTCCTGGACCATTTTAATTTTTGGAAAAAAGTGTTTCAATTGTCGCAGAAAACCAAAATGTTTAAAATTCTTAGAGAAGTGGTGTCCAGCTAAACGAAAGCACGTAAAACTAAAATGAGCCACAATTTTTATTTCATTTGACTCCAGAAATTTTAAAATAAATTTGGTTGTTGAGTTGATTGTCAAAATAAATTGTAAGTTGCAGAAAGCCTGAGACTTGTTCACAAAAATTATAGTAAAGCCTGGTTCACATACATATCGTAAGTGATCGCAAGTGATCGCAGATCGGCATACGATCATCTGCGATCCATGTTCGCATAAGCGTGGCACAAATTACGATTGTACAAAGTATAATCACTCTCTTGACTGGGAGGTAACAAAATCCTGAAGCCCCCCTTCATTCACCAATGATTATATTTACTAAATGAGTTATCCTCGTTCACAGACACAGATCTATTCCTTACTTTTAATGTTATTATATTATTACTCATATTATTATTAAATATTATTCTATAGTCTTTAATTTAACTTATAACCATTGTTCAATGACATATTATTATTTTTTCTACCATCTTCCTAATATATATATATATATATATATATATATATATATATATATATATATATATATATATATATATATATATATATATATATATATATACATATATATATACATATACATATATATATATATATATGTATATATATATATATATGTATATATATATATATGTATATATATATATATATGTATATATATATATATATATATATATATATATATATATATATATATATATATATATATATATATATATATATATATATATATATATATATATATATATATATATATATATATATATATATATATACATATACATATACATATACATATACATATACATATACATATACATATACATATACATATATATATATATCGTTTTATGGTTTTTGAATCTTATTCTATAATAATAAAATAATAATTATTATATAGACATTTACACAATATATATATATTTCTAATTTTAAATCAACTATCATACTATTTAATTCAGAAAGTAATAATAATTATTACTTGTAACTATAACAATAATAATTTTATTATTGTTTATTATGATTTTTCGATCAAAGTCGTGTTTACCTCAATAGCCTTGACCTAACTGTGGTTTTTAAGAAAGAAGGCAAGGAAATTGTACTCTCTGTTGTACAGCATCGCAGAAACGTTTGGCTAGCTGAGCTTTTCTACAAGCCACTGCGACATCGTACGAGCTGTGCAAATTCCGGGTTCACATACACCGCAGATCGTCGTACGCCGATCTGCGATCACTTGCGAGCGCTTACGATCTGTATGTGAACCAGGCTTAAAAAATTGTCAAGCCAAGAAATAAAACTCAAAGGTTATTGTAAAGTTAACACAGTGCTTTGATCTCGACTTGTTTGTGCTCTTTTCTTAAAACTCGAGATTTCTTACCCAGAAGCCAATTAGCATAATCTTCATCATTAAAAAAATTTAGAGCAAAAAACGGAGGCAATTACTCATGTTTACCTTTTAGTTTATTAATGTGGTAGTTGGAACAAAACACTCTCAAACTGAATAATTTTTGTACATGAATGGTTACAGCTTGATGCAACTGGCAACTCCATCTGATACTACAAAGATGAATGATACGGTGCTGGAGAGAGATGAAGAGGAATTGTAGTAAAATTCAGAAGCAATAAGGCGACCAATGTCAACCAATGAAAACAACAATCAAAAAAAGTTTTTCTCAGTACAGTCGCAAGAAAATCTGGGCTACAAAAATTACTTCTTTTAGATTAGAAAACAACATTTATAGAAAAAAAAGACTACACAAACCCTGTCACATGTTTTCTTCAGAGAAGGAGAAAATAACTTGAATGCATTCTGATAAAATTTATTTGTCTTTATAACCAAACTAACTCGAATTTCATTTGAATAGAATTGAAACGCAGGAAACTTTTTTGTTACCCTTGCATGAGAAGCTGAGATTATTCTAAACATGAAATGTCACGTACAACAAATTGTGATGCTTTTATTGATTCACTTATTATCTCTCAGATTTTTAAGTTTCCAAAATTGCGACACTCACGTAAATGGAGTTTCAACATGAAAATTTATATTGCATTATTCATTACACAAACCGGAAACCTGAGGTTTCGTTTAGTGAAACAGACCTGCGAGGTGTAGCAATTGTACACAAGACACTCACGTACGATTACCTAACCGTATTGATAAGTGGTAATTTTCGACAATAGGCGTTTTCGGTGCCTCAGCACGCTGATTTGAGAAAGTTTGATCAACTTCCTCAAACGAAAACTCATAAAAGTAGGAGAGTGCATACATTTTACAAAATTTTACAAGAGTTGTCTTCTTGTTTTCTATGTCTTCAGTCATAAATATAGCCCAGCAACCGTAAGTTTGTTAGCCTAAAACCTCGAGTTGAAAAGTAGCTGTTCTTTGCGAGATTTTTGTTACCCTGACAACATCTACATTGTCTGCAATTTATGTTAATATTATTAAAACTCAGCAAATCTCAAAAGACGCCATGCTATAACAAGCTACATAGTAAGTAAGCAATTACATAGCCAAGCTGATGTTCTTTTGCACTTTTGGCTAATGTTTATTGACTGTTGTAAGGCTACATATGTTACAAAAAATATAGAATACACAAAACATATAACGAAAAAAATAATTTACGCAAAATAAATCAAAGATGGAGAGCAAAATTTGGTTGTTGATATTGCCATTTGTTTCTTCAAGCCATTTCATATCACGCCTGGAGTCATAAACTGTGGAATAAAAACTGTCCTTCATTTAATTGATGCTTTAATCATGGAGGCTTTTGTAAAAAAGTTTATAGCATTAAGAAACCATCAACTTTTTTCATGCTTTGCGTACTCTCCAGTTTGTGATAAACCGAATAATAAAACACTCTTTAAAGTCAATAGAAAATGTTTGATCTGTCAAAACTGAACGCAAAAATAAATATTCTCACTGGATATTGATCGAAAAACGTTTTATGTATATTTATTCCAAGCGCTTTGAAATTGCCAACAACTATTGCTAAATTCTCAACATTTGAGGAGTTATCAGTTCTTTACCTGGACAATTGGGAAGCTCAATAAAATGTGTATTTTACTAAAAACAGAAAGCCTTGTAAAAACATATGAATCACTGACAAATAGGAAAAAGGCTAGGGAACGAACTTTGACCTCGCACTATTTTTGGTTTTTTAGCGCCTGAGTGTTGTCATTAAACAGAGAAACCATACACTTTCATCCAACAGTAATGTTTTCAATTGTGAAATCTGAGAGCAAGCTTTGTTAAAAGATATGATAATTATCATATCTTAGGAGGCCATGAATTTTATGGAACAAGAAAAACTGGTCATGGAAGCAAGCTAAAAAATTTTGAATTGAACAAACCTAATTTTCTTGCACTTAGCAGTGTAAAAGAATTAAACCAGTGAGTTTCATAGTAACTCTTATTAAACAATTGATTGGTTTATTGTTGTTAAATGATAGAAAAGTATAAACTTGTTGTATCATGAAATGCTGTTCAATTTATCTACTGTCTGCACTTATTTTAGCTTGCTTTACGCTGTAAAACCTATCGAATACTCGCTTTTCAGTTTCATTATCTAGTTTTTTACTGCCTATTGTTGTAAAACAATCAAAGTTTTATTTGTGCAAAACACTTTTTCTATGTTGTTATATCTGCTCATCTTACTGTTTATAAAGCCATACAATAATTACTATTTTGGCTGTTTTATGTTGTTATATACGCTCATCTTACTGTTTATAAAGCCATACAGTAATAACTATTTTGGCTGTTTTATGTTGCTGAAAAAATACTGCTATATCTTAGCAAAGAATCTTATTATTCAATGACTATTATTTTTGTATTTAACATGATAAATTATATTTATTTAATATTGCTTTATCTTTAATATATACCCAACATTATTTTTTTGCACATGACAACAGTTTAAGTCAAGTGGTCTTTACTTACAACCACACACTAAATGGAAAGTTCTTTTTAGCTGACAGAGAAATAAAAATACTACAAATTAATGCATTCGGTCGGATAATATTGTAATGGTTTTCCCCGTGTATGGAACTGAACCGTTACTGGCACTTACAAGGAGGGCTATATTGTCCGGCTTTGTTTCTACTGTAATGGTAGCGTAGCAGTAGAGTGGCAAAGCTTTGGTGGTTTATCTTGCGTTAGATATAACCGGATGCTGCTATAGAGCAGGCACAACTGTGTTCAGGCAACCAGCCTCACAGATATCACAGAGTTGAAGGTAACAATGGTTTATTACTACCCACAAGAAACAACAATGTCTAATTGCAACGCACAAAAGTGAACGATTGACACAAAGTATAAGATAAAGAACGGTGGTAACTAACGGCAAGGGTCGAGTGAATACTCAACATATTACTGGTCAAAACAGTTCGCTTGCTACACACTAGTTACTTCTGAGTCCTCTACTGCTCGATGTCTTTCTACGATCTGATCGTCTCTCTAAGAACTGAACTCTCTGGGCGGAATGCAGGAGTATTTATAGGAAACAAGTAATCAGCTGATAACATATGCATATGATTGGTTAAAAATAATACCCCCAGCAAGGCATAAAAAGGCAAGCATAAGCTGGTACACTAGCACTGGATAATAGCTATATAAATAAATACATGTGAGTCAGAACACTAGTGGCGGAAATCCTTCCTTAGGCTTGGCTTGGGTGAGCGGCAGGTCAGCTGTACTCTTGTGTATAGCCATGCGTAGTCATCCAACGAGTATTCTCTATGTAAAGGAGTTTTAGTAATAGCACCGGCTGAAGATGAGAGAGCTGCACTGTGCAAATCTATTACAATAACATGCCGAAACTTTATTTGATGGTAAAAAAACAAGTAAAAATGAGCAATGAAACATTATAATTTTTTTTTGAATTAGGATTTTTAAGAAGTTGTGAGGCAATAACTGCAACTGTTAGCAGAAATTCCCAAACAAAAAAATAAAGAAAAAGAAGACACTTATCTCATAATTCTTCAACTGTTTCAGCATTTTATTTGGTTATACATAATCTAGCAATGATATTTTACAAATTGGAATTTTCTTGTTCCAACATTCAGCACCAATTAGACTTGTTGGGAAACAAATTTTGTCAATTGTTGAATGTGTTGTCTTTGAGCGGCGGTTCCAGTATAATATTATGTAGTAAACTTTAACTCTTAATTGTAACTTTTCATGAAGGTTCCAAATTCAAATTGACATAAAAAAATTTCTATTGTTGTTATTTTGTGTGCTTTATTTTTTGTCTCAGTGAAATATCAAGCATTTCAGATTTATTTATCGTTACTGTAAAAAAGCAATGTCGGAAATATAACTTTGACAAAGTTTTTTACATCTCAAATTATTCTAAAATTATGCTTAATTAAAAAGTATGCATTGGTTTGTTGATTTTAATCATGAAATACTGACTTGTGAAAGCCAATGTGTACATAATAATAATTTTACCAAAATTGAAAGAATTGCTGGGTAAAAACAACACATTTAAATAATTAAAAATTTTTCGCAATCCAATTTTTTCCGCAGTTACAAAAATCACTGCACAATGGTAGAACTTTGGAGGCCCTACTTCTATGCAAACTAACTGATGTTTTGGAAAACTCACTTTTTAGCTATAAATAATTTGTTACGTTTTTGAAGAAAAACTTCCATTCAGGTTAGCATTGATTGCTTTTATAAGAAGCACTTTGCTGGGTATCCATATAACCATTTTTAGACACAATTTATCCTGAAAACTATATTCAAAATTAGGCGATGGAAATCCTTTACCATATTAATTTTCCACTGAATAATTGTGAGATACCTTCAATTGAGTGCAACAATCAACATCATTTTCAGTGCCTAATGAAAGAAGCCTTCAGTGGAAGTGCACAGCAACGAATCATTTGTGTTATTGATTTTACCAATAATATTAGGTATGTTATAATTGTTGCAGATCGACTCTAGAGTAGTGCATTAAAGGTTTTCATTGAGCTCAACCTTCATTTTTAACCCTCAATAACTGTTTTTAGTCTTTGGAATATCAACCTGTTGATAGCTCTTTTTTCAATGTAGATCAACGTAGATCAACATGTATCAATGCGTTTTGACCTGCATGTGTTGTATTGAATGCAAGAAGATATTAACTTGTTGATTCTGCTCAAGTGTTTCACCAAAACAACCTGACTTGTGCCATAACTTACAAAATTTTGAACACATGCTAAAAAGTTAATCTGTCAGCCAAAGTGGCTTATTTTCAAAACAGGAAATGAAGCTTGAGAGAAGTTTGTAATGTTTCATAGCAGTGTGAAAAATGAATGACATATACTATGAAGAAAAACGTAAAAAAGACAAGACAAAAGTGCATATCATCTTTAAAGTATTGCTGACACAAATGTTGCTTGAAGATCCCAAGGATTAATCAGAGTTGCCAAATCAATAAGCTGAGACACATAAAACACTTGTTAAGCATCGTTGGAATGCACCATCGCCGAACGGTTCTTGGAAATAAAATTTAATGATTAGAAACGTCTCAAAACTTGATGTTACATCTTCCTATGTTTTTTTTTTAATTTTTTGATTATCATCTTGCTGAAGCTTTTTACAACTAACTTTGGGACCATTTGTTTGATTACTAAAAAGTGCAACCATTTGAAATTTATAGAAATTCAAATGCTGGCATAATGCTTTTTTATTTTATTAAGCCTCTAATTTTCTTGCCACTATTAGAGTTAACAGTTATAACAACAAGTGTAACTGATGTCAAATAATGACGCATTAAAATTTTTCATACACATATAAATCTTTAATGAGAACAGCGGCTAAAAAAAACTGTCTTATACCTTAGAAACGTTATTGGAAGTGTGGTATTTTGATATGCACAAACAAAATAAATGCTATAGCATTTATATGCATAAATACTACTGTGAGAGATTTACATGGTATAGTCAACCCCCAGCACTGAACAACATTCATTCAACACTCAAATGTCTTGTGCAATCGTAATGGGTGTTGAATTGTACAAGGAAAAAAATCAGAATTTTCAAACAGTCAGAATCCAAGTCTCAACTGGTTTTATTAGTCAACTATTCTTTTTTAGCGAGTCTACCTTCGCTCTCCAAGCAAACTATACCGTACTTGTTTTCTTAAATCACAAAATGATTGGTTATGATATCAATAAATCAGCGAATACAAATTTATACATAGCCCGACACAGGAATGACAGCTGCTCTACTCAAAACTAGTCAATGAAATTATAAAACAGCATCAACAAAAAATATTTAGTCAAACTGTCATAATCGATGAGGAGGGCAATTGACCTAAACAGCAGCCTGATAGCTGATGGGGCAGTTTGAATACTTTGCAAATTCCTCAACATATTAAAAAGACAAACATAGATAGGCGTCCCATGAGCCAAAATTATTTACAGCAATAAAATATAAGTCGTAATTTTTATAAAGGTTTTAGAGTAAAACAGTCCTTTGAAATTTATTACATGCTAAACCGAATCTCATCCATTGGCGATCGAACCATTATTTAATAGCAGTGAGCTGATACATGTAAGCTTCTGAGTGGTGTCTAATATACCAGTGCTGAAGCTTTACTTTCAGTGTCACAGGACTCAACTCAATGCAGCCTTTTTTAGTGCCCTCCATTTTCTCCAGGGGTTCTTTCTGTGGTTGGTTGACAAGCTTCTCCTGACTTATGTATTGTGGTAGCAGCACAGCACCTTTACCGGACCACTGTTTAAGAATAGCTGTCTGTACTAATGAGCACTAGAGCTGTGTTGGTAGCGTAACCTACTAGTGTCAAGGCACACAACCCGTTATACAGGACTACTAACCGGTAGTATAACGTCACTGTATACGGTACTTAATCAACCTAACTGTCTCGATCCGGAGACTTCATGTTTCTCTTGATATGGAGATCTGTTTCTCAGCACACAGATCCGGTTTCACTTAACTTCTCAATTGTTTAGCAAGCACGTGTATAGTTTATAGCAATCGTGTTGGACAGGCTTGTAACAATTTCAAAGAGTGTAATGTAGTCTCTAAGAGTGTAATTATCAACAGGTAATTCTGCTTAGGAAGTTCATGACAGTATAAGAAGAGTTGTAGTTATCAGCAACAATGTATTCAAACGTAAAGATACAAAACTTACAAGGAGAGGTGTTTCGAAGTGTATAATAGTCAACAATATTAAAACCCACTAATACTTCCAGTCAAGACTACGAGGATGCACAACGTTACCCTAACGCTTCCTGTGTATCAATTCAACACAACTACTACAAGAACTCTGACTGCTGGGCGATCTGCCCTAATACTTATCAAGATAATATGCAAATAAAGCAGTTGAAAATTACAACATGTGGTTGGGTAAAAATAACACAATGTGATTGGCAGACAAAATAGGGCACTACAAGTTAAGCACAATAGCGCCAAGCATATACATATAACATGAACGGGCGCATTACCAACTACGCAACAACAACAATAATAATAATAATTAATTAGAACAAGATGGCTACCGGAACAGTCCTAGCTCTGTTTCTTTAACTTGGTCTTAGCTGTTACGTCTTCTCGGTCTGTAGGAACGAAGGCTCTTTGGGTTGCTAGGCATCCAGGGTAACATCTGCTTCAATAAGGTAAGTCAACTTCTGGCCCATCTGGCCACACACAATCTCTCACGCAATTCCATCACATCCGCACCAAGTGCACTAGAACTTCACCCAAAGCTATCAGAAAGATACTGTGCAGGTGGAAAGTCTTACTATGCCGGTAGCACAGTATGCAGGGCCGGTATTGACCCCTGCAGGGTCGGTACTGACCCCTATCGACCCGGTATGGTGACTCAGGGCCGGTACAAGACGGCTGCCATAGCAGAGGACCTTCAAAACCAGCTAGGATCCTGCTCCAGGACAGCAACAGGAAATACCCTTCCTCGTATCCACAGATATCAAGACCACAGTCTAACCGGAGCCTTGGGACCCTGTAGGGAACTCTGACTGGACAATAGAAGATAGGGCTCTGCCTTTAACCACTTGGCGCCTATTAGGTTTAAACCTGATTCATTGCATGATTTGTCAGTTATTTATATATGTAATCGCATTGGTGTAATTACTTCCTGTGCCTTTACTCTTTTATGATTGTGTGCTAATTACTTCCTGCCGGCTACCCATCAAAGGGCTGGAACTGTTCATAGTTTTTGCATTCATTTCTCTTCTCTTGCCAATAACCCTAGTGGATTGCCACCCTGGGACTTTGGTTGTTGAGGAATGAAGCCAATATTCAAACTGCACTTTTGTTTTGTTTGTATGATCCGGCTGTGTTTACCTAGTTGTCGCTGATGAGCAGCACAGTGTCCCCTCTGGAGAGAGGCATAATATTCGAGAATAATAGATATTCGTAGAAACCAGACTGAAATCCATTACAGTATGATTGGTCATAACAGTTTGCTGGGATGCCATTGGTCAATATATTCTAGCTTTTCATGTCACGAATCCATAGCACTATTAAGTAGCGCTACAGATTAATGGCTGATGGAAATGGGTATATCGTTACTATTGTTGTGATGGTTTAGGAAATTTGAATGTTGCTACTCAGCAACAACTTATAGTAGCGCCAGACCACTGAAGTGTTATGGAAAACAGGGGTACTGTAGTGCTACTGGTTTGCACATGTGTGTATTGAGTTTCCAGCATCGGTGTAGACAAAATAATTAGAACAGACTTTCAAGACAACTTATTTGAAAAAATTGATGCAGAATAAATGTTCACAAATATATGTATATGTTTTCATTTCACATTACTTATCTTTTGTCCCTATTTAGAATCTAATAACAGAATTTAAATAAATAGTCAAATGGTCGTAGTTTAGTAATAATAAATAATTTTTTATATTTATTATATTGACTAACACATTAGTCAAAGATTGCTACTTCAAAATTGTATCTATGAATTATGTAATATTAGATGAAACAAACATAGTAAGTCCAGTTATTTAAACATATTTGCTAGATCATTTTAACATTTATTCCTTGATGCAGTTTCACTAATTTATTTCATTGATTGAATAAAAGTCCCCTTTGACTCGCTTGCAAGGGTTCATGACCTTTGGGTCTACTGTATTGCTGGCTTATGGAAAAGCATGATGGTTTATCGCTACTCAGCAGCACTGTGCCATGACATCATTGAATAACGCTACGAAGTCATGACACGGAAAGCTATTAATGGTATACCAGACTTGCAATCCATGAAATAAAAACATACAGGCATGCCAAGAGACAAAGGAGACAAAAGAAACTGTAAAGACTTGCCAAGTGCTAGAGTGTTTGCTTTGTCTCTAACAAAATAAGTCTTTACCTTCTGGTACAACATATCCAAGACGGAACATTTCTAAATTTGCTGCTAAACTTTATCCTATGGGCAAGATGATCTTGCGAACACAATCGGTATAGCATTAACATAATTGTTAACAGCAAAAAATCAAACTTTTCAAACTTACGGGTTATTGCTGCGAAAGTGTAAACTTATGTACCGTAACACAAGCTTCATGATTGCATACTCTTAGTGAAAGCTTTTTAGCTTTCATTCGGATATTTTATCAATAGTAAATTAGCAATACTAAACATTATGCTAATTTGTAAATGATACACTTGGTGTATTGGCATTCGTTTTAAATTTCCTGGACTACACAGTGTAATACAAAGCCTTATTCACTCCTATGATCAGGTAATCCTAAAAATTTAGGATTATAAATAATTTGACACTGTAGCCATCTCAACAAAAAGAATACAATGAAATGGTTGAATGTGAAGTAAACAGTGTAAAACTCACACATTATAGGAAAAAAAAACAGAGCCCAATAACTAGTTAGAGATAAATTAGATGCTTACAAAAGATCTCTAACCCTTGATAGCAGCACACGTTTTCTATAAAAGAAGTTTTCAAACAGTAACAGTTTGAAAGGTTTAACCATAATGAAGGAATGTGAAAACAAACATGAAGCGGGATGACAAACTCACTGTAGAATGTGGAGCCCTTGGCTCAAAAGGTGCTTCCAGTACAAACTTTAACAGTGAATGCTTATTGCAGGGTGTAAACCAAAGACTTTTAACTGAAAAAGAAAATACTTGTAGTGCGTTATGTACTAAGGGTTGAGCTTTCAAAGCTACACAGATCAAGATGAAATTTACATGGCGTTGCTCCATGCTCGCGCACGATTGCCAATTCGTAACACCAGAGTAACTTCCACGTCTACGCTGGTTTTACAGCACCTGAAGCAAATGGATGTTGATTTGTAGGAAATTATCGATAATGTGTGACATACGTGCATGTAATCAAATCCCTCTTCCATTAGGGTCTTTTATTTACTTATCGCCATTTCTTTTTCTCCTTTGATTATTTATTATAGTTCTTATATTTCACAATTATTACTGGATGGGATGAATATTTATAATTTATAACAATGTCATTCAACGTCAATAGGCTTTATAAATTGATCAATATGAAATTGGGTTGAGTATCTTTGCGTCAATAATGATGAATGATAAAATGCTTCTTTTAAAGATAGCCGCAGTGGACTCCACAATTTTTGTACTTTTGTCTTGCCTAAAACTAATCAACATTCTTTGAGCTTAATTTTTTATTTTGTCATTACTTCTGGTAATGTACAAATCGATCGGTTTAAAGTTGTAAAATTTTTGGATAAACTAATAAAACTAAATACAAATCAATTTATAAACTTTAATCATTCTAGAAAATTTCTAAAGAATACATCACGTAACTAAATGATTTTACTTAGCTAGTACACTGATTTACTTTAAAAAAGAAGCAGTGCAAAACAATGATGTAATACTGAAGGCCTCTCCTCACACAGCGATTTTGCCACGAAAAGCAGAAAACGGCTATTTATTTTACGGTCAACGATTCAGTTTTCCTTCGTTTGCAGCGATCGTCTAGAATAAAGCATGTTTGATTTTTGCCAGCCGGTCTCAAGAATTAATGATTATTCCCTGACGCTGATTGGTCAATGCAGATCGCTCGTACCCACTTTTTCTTGCTTTGATTTTTTCAGTTGTGACAGCCGATGTGTTTACTATAGAGCGTTGATGAGAATTGCCATCTGCATAATTGTTCGGTGTGGAATGTAGCAAAGGACTACGGGAGGAAAACTTCTCTCAAAATATCAAGTTCGTGGTCGTAAAATTCAGTGCATGGAGAGGTTTATCAAGTGACTTGCTTTAATAAATAACAGCAATACAAAACAAAAAATTAGAAAAACAATATCCAACAGTGCAATATTTAAACACCAAATACTTCTATCTCATAAAGAGTGATTACTGAATCATTGCTGGGTCGGTATTGCATCTGTACAAACTGTCCTCTCATTGGTTGAATACAACCAATCAGTGTGTAGTATTGGTTCAATGGTCCATCAAAGTAGTTACATCTGGAGTCTGGGTTGGTATCATAACTCAGTTGTGTTTCATCTCTAGACACTTTCACCTCTACATCTTTGTTTTTTTCATAGATCGTTCCTATACTCAAAAAACGACACTGAATATGACAGCAAAAATTGCAGAGATTCCCATGCGTAGTCAGAGTTACTTACTACTACAAAACTTACTTGACTGGTAAGCTCTATTGAGAATATTTACTCCCCAAACACAGTAGACCTGCTCCAGGTTCACTCTCCACCAGGGATTGTTATCTGTCTGGTCAGAATGAACAAGAGAAGTCCACTCATGCACACCATCCGGTAGATATATTCCATCCACTGCTTTTCCAGCTTCAAATGTAAATCCTTTGGCATCGTAAATTGTGGTTGACATTGTAGCAGTTTTATCTGCAAAAATTTAAAATATTTTGATTACTTCGCACAATAGCTTTCTCTAGGATTTGTGATCTGTAATGACCTCTAGCTAAGGAATAATTAGTTGGCCTCAAGTAGAGATCAATGTTAGACGTGTCCACATTGATATCTGTTATATTTGGGTTGACACAATGTAGCAGGTGGCAGCTCTTCTCCGATTGGTTTAAGGCAAACCCAATATCTCCATTGCTGACATGTGATGCACAATCCAAAACATTCCTTGCTGACACAGATGTTGTTTCATTGGTGCATTTTAAAGACCATATTTTATATATGTTATACCTTCTGTTTGAAGTTATCTTCTCTCCAAAGACAAGCAAAAGGCACAAAACTAAAAAGTACGGAGTGAGAGCTATACAACTTACGTTTCACAGCAACTAAAAATATGATTACTTCGAAACCAAAACATGAAATAAAATTGAGAAAAATTGAGCGCAGGCCAAAATTATTTTTCAGTCTGATCATAAACATACGACTTACTGTAGTTGACTCCTTTCATGACTACCTCCAACGCTGTGTATGCTTCTCCTGTGCCTCTCAAGTGTTAGTTTAACTGCAAGTTCTTCTACCATTTTTGCATCAATAAATTAAGCTATCAATTATGCATGAGTCAAATATATACTGAGGCAGGCGTCGCAGAGAAAAAACAAGATTTCTGTTTATAAAACATTTTACTTAAATATTTGCTCAGTTTTTCTAGCATCTCCTTTGCCAAAAAATAAATATTTGAGCTAATGATTTTTTACGCATCTTGAAATTGAAATTTAAGATAAAGAGGCCAAAAACTTTTGGTTAAAGTTTTTTTTTAATGTGTACTGTGAAATTATACAGGATAATTAATGTTTTTCATTTCCACCGTTTATTCGTTTATATAATGTTATGCTCACAAAAAACAAGTTAGTATCTGCTGGTTAATGTTATGTGAAGTGATAACGAAATTATAATTGTAAAACAGTCACTGAGCAGAATTTAATGACTTCATTGAGCTCAGTTGGACCAAGGAGTTGGATTAGAAGGAGGTTCGTTCTGTGGTAGTGAGCGGTAGATGTTTTCGACAGGTGGATCTCAAAACCAGTGACAAGAGAGGATAACTTTTAACAGCCGTGAATCTAATTTTTTATGTAAAGAGTTTCTGGTGAGTAAATTTAAACATGGATATAACCTTCTATTGTAATTAATTATTATTAGTAATTTTTAAATAAATCATCATGAAATACAATAATATACTTTATTAATGCGTATAAAAGATAAATAATATTTATATGACAATATATTAGAACATAATACAATGCAAGTTATGTATGTCCTACCAAAGACTTTGGTAAAATCTAATTTGACAATCAAACTCCTTGATCTACATAATAGTACTGTATGTATACTCATTCATGCTATATTGTGGTATAATTTCCTGTTTGCATTCACCTAATTGAAGGTCAATAAATTATTTTACATCTCAAAAGTTATAATTTTTGAAAAACCCCAATGCAAGTACATTTTGTAATGATTATTATTTGACACTTTCTCCTGTACGTAGTTTTATTAATTGAGGCCCGTAGCCAATCAACAGACTCGCCGATCTCGTTCAACGAATCATCAGATGAACAATAAACTCTTTACGTAGAGAAACTCGGTTAAAGCCCGGATTAAACATCTTTACCTGCGCTCATCAATGAGGTTAAAGCAATAAAATCTGCATGTCGCCGGATACAAGAACTACAATAAGCCTTTTGCCATAAAAATGAATTGGGCAGGAAATTAAATCAATTTATATGGAAAGCTACAACAAAAGATGACATAGAAGTTATCACTATTGTGCTTTCAAGCCCAATAAATTTGTGTGAAAATTATTTTCTGCAGGCTTGGGTGCCAAAGTAAAGCGGTTCACCTGCTTCCAAGTT
Source organism: Cryptosula pallasiana (assembly GCA_945261195.1). Lineage (NCBI taxonomy): Eukaryota > Metazoa > Bryozoa > Gymnolaemata > Cheilostomatida > Cryptosulidae > Cryptosula > Cryptosula pallasiana. The sequence continues at coordinate 36,861,952 of OX183136.1, forward strand.
GACAGGGGGGAGGGGCAGAGGGGGGAGGAAAGAGGGGGGAGGAGGAGGGGGAGGAGAGGGAGGAGGGGGGAGGAGGGGGAGGAGAGGAGGAGGGGGAGGAGAGGGAGAGTAGGGGGAGGAGCAGGGGAGGTGGGGGAGGAAGGGGAGGTGGGGGAAGAGAAGGAGGAGGAGGGGGAGGAGGGGGAGAGGAGGGGGGGAGGAGGGGGGGAGGAGGGGGGGGAGGAGGGGGGGAGGAGGGGGGGAGGAGGGGGGGAGGAGGGGGGAGGAGGGGGGGAGGAGGGGGGGAGGGAGGGGGGGAGGAGGGGGGAGAGGAGGGGGAGGGAGGGGAGGGAGAGGAGGGGGGAGAGGAGGGGGAGAGGAGGGGGGAGAGGAGGGGGTGGAGAGGGAGTGGGGAGAGGAGGAGGGGGAGAGGAGGGGGAGAGGAGGGGGAGAGGAGGGGGAGAGGAGGGGGGAGAGGAGGGGGAGAGGAGGGGGGAGAGGAGGGGGGAGAGAGGGGGAGAGGAGGGGAGAGGAGGGGGAGAGGAGGGGGGAGAGGAGGGGAGAGAGGAGGGAGAGAGGGGGAGAGGAGGGGGAGAGGAGGGGAGAGAGAGAGGAGGGGGAGAGGAGGGGGAGAGGAGGGGGGAGAGGAGGGGGGAGAGGAGGGGGAGAGGAGGGGGAGAGGAGGGGGAGAGGAGGGGGAGAGGAGGGGGAGAGGAGGGGGAGAGAGGGGGAGAGGGAGGGGGGAGAGGAGGGGGAGAGAGGGGGAGAGGAGGGGGGGAGAGGAGGGGGAGAGGAGGGGGAGAGGAGGGGGAGAGGAGGGGGAGAGGAGGGGGGAGAGGAGGGGGGAGAGGAGGGGGAGAGGAGGGGAGAGGAGGGGGAGAGGAGGGGAGAGGAGGGGGAGGAGGGGGAGGAGGGGGAGAGGAGGGGGAAGAGGAGGGGAGAGGAGGGGGAGAGGAGGGGGGAGAGGAGGGGGAGAGGAGAGGAGGGGGAGGAGGGGGAGAGGGGGAGAGGAGGGGGAGAGGAGGGGGAGAGGAGGGGGAGAGGAGGGGGAGAGGAGGGGGAGAGGAGGGGGAGAGGAGGGGGAGAGGAGGGGGAGAGGAGGGGGAGAGAGGAGGGGGAGAGGAGGGATAGAGGAGGGATATAGGAGGGATATAGGAGGGATAGAGGAGGGCTAGAGGAGGGATAGAGGAGGGATATAGGAGGGATAGAGGAGGGATAGAGGAGGATGGAGGAGGGATGGAGGAGGGATGGAGGAGGGATGGAGGAGGGATGGAGGAGGGATGGAGGAGGGATGGAGGAGGGATAGAGGAGGGATAGAGGAGGGATAGAGGAGGGATAGAGGAGGGATAGAGGAGGGATAGAGGAGGGATAGAGGAGGGATAGAGGAGGGATAGAGGAGGGATAGAGGAGGGATAGAGGAGGGATAGAGGAGGGATTAGAGGAGGGATAGAGAAGGGATAGAGGAGGGATAGAGGAGGGATAGAGGAGGGATAGGAGGAGGGATAGAGGAGGGGATAGAGGAGGGATAGAGGAGGGATAGAGGAGGGATAGATGAGGGATAGAGAGGGATAGAGGAGGGATAGAGGAGGGATAGAGGAGGGGGAGGAGGGGGAGGAAGAAGGAGGGAGGGGGAGGAGGAAGGGGAGGAGGGGGAGGAGGGGGAGGAGGAAGGGGAGGGAGGGGGAGGAGGGGAAGGTGGGGGAAGAGAGGGGGGGGGGGGGAGGAGGGGGAGGTGGGGGAGGAGGGGGAAGTGGGGGAGGTGGAGGAGGAGAAGGAGGAGGAGGGGGAGGAGGGGGAGGTGGGGGAAGAGGGAAAGGAGGGGGAGGAGGAGGCGGTGGGGGAAGAGTGGGAGGAGGGGAGGAGGAGGGGGGAGGAGGGGGTTCTAAACTGTTCGGTTCAATACACGATGTATTGAATTACGAACACCTTTTATTTTGGTCCTTTTTTCAATGAACAGATTGCGTAGTGAAAAGAAATAAAATTGGCATCGTTATAAACTAAATTGTTTGTCCAGTTGCCCTTTTCATTTAGCAAGATTTTTGATGATCATAATTATTTTATAAAATTATTTAAGGATGTAAAATGGTCTATGAAAATGAACTAACTAGACTCGTTCGTTATTATTTATTTACATGTAATGTTCAGTTTCATTTATTGATTATTTTTTAAATTCAGTAAGCTACTTTGTGTTGACACCTGAATTCCAAACGAAATGATCACCTATTGACTAAACTTATTGCCAATCTGATTATTTTTATTGCAATTTGTTTGGCGAACATAAGTCAATTCTCAATAAGCGTAAGGTTATTTATATTATCATTATTGCATGTCATTGTCTTGAAGACTACAGAACCAAAAATCCTAGAATTCACTTTTTATCAGTTTTGTGTTCCTGATTCTAACTGACAGTTTTCAGTATGTAATTTTTTTTTCTTAAATTGTTGTAAATTAAAACATAAATGTGTGTTCATTAGCATGACTTGTACAATTGAAACTTTCTTTGAGTCGGAGATGTTTGATTGCTTTCAAAAGTAAGCAGTACCTGGAAATTGTGAACGGTGAAAAAAATTAATTTTCTTCAATGAAATAAAACGATAAACTTTGCATAAATTAACAAAAATCTTTGAAAAATACTTACCATAAATTATGTTCTCTATTACTGAATCCAAAGACGCATCTCATACAATAAATGTTGCATATCAATATAACGCTATATATTATATTGTCAGTAAGTTTATTAATCAACTATGAGAGAAACAATTATAACAATCGACAGCATAGAAAGTAGGTTAGGTACAATTTACTTCAGCCAAAAGAATCTAACAAACACTTACGCCACACAGGCTTGGTAAATACCTGATAGTTATTGAGTGTTCATTGACTAACTTCAAAGTACCTCCTACTAGAAGTAAATACTCTGGCCATAAACTGTTTTGCATTTGAAATGTGACTATAAAATAGTTTTTTTCTAACTTGGTTTTCAGATGAACTCTCTGTGAGTTACCAAATAAATGCGATTTTAATCAGCTGGTCATCGACTGATAATGTGACAACAATTGGCTAAAGCATAGTCAGCAATCAATGGATGTATCAGGTAGAGATCAATGTTGGACATGCTTACATTTGCAGATACCAAAGACCATTCATCATATAGTTTATACCATTTGTATAAGTTTACTTTGTCTTCAAAGATGACAAAAACCTAGTTTTTCAAAACATGTAAAATTCAATAACATTTCACACTTACTTTGAATAAAATAGTTTGAAAAGATCGTTAAACTTTCATGAACCCGCTTTTCCAACTATAATCTCTTTCTACTCCCAATCCTTATATCATCTCTTTCCCAAACTACTTTCAGTTTCCAAAGAAATGTCAGTGTGATTGATTGATAATGCTCACCGATGCAAGCAGGGGCAGTGCAACAACAACCCACGCTATGGAGATTAATGAAAGTTATTAGATTATTATGAGTTAATCCTTGCAAGTAATGCTCGGCTGAATTGCTGTTTCCGTGCGATATTGATTGGAAGCTCCCTTTCATGAAAATAACTTATCCCTTGACTAATAATATGTAAAGTTGCCATGTTGTGCCTACGATGGCAGCGCTGACTTAGTTTACAGAGTAGAGTACAATTTCTATTTACCATAGCGCATGGCTCTGTTTTCGGCTGCTTATTTTGTACCATTTATTTGAATGATGGAAGTGGTGAGCTGAACGGAGACTTCCTACAAAGAACACTCCCACAGATCAAACTAACAACAGCTGAAAGGTTTTCTGATGGCAAGAGGGAGAAGGAGAGAGAGAAGGAACAAGCATGAAGCAATTATAGCGAGTATGCTGTGTCAGTAAGGAAGAAGGTGCACAACTCTTACAATATACGTGTATTCACAAATCATAGTATACATTGCAATATATACTTTCTCTTCATAATGCTCACCACTATTCAGTAAACTTCAATTGATTTTGTAAATCAACTCTCGCTATGAGCCTAATGGAACTTTTCAAAAAAACTGCTTTGACTGTTTTAGATGATAATGTATGTGACATAATAGCGTACTGAATAATTTATAATAGAAAACAAGCAAACAACAAAATTATTTCAAGAGTTTACAGTCTTTCTATATGCAAAAAACTCTATTTCATTGTTTTGATATTGGAACTGCATAACTTTTTAGTATTGACAGGAATACATTTAGAGACTTATGTATGTTTTTCTGAAAGAAAGCTTTAAAAATTAAAGTGGTAATACAAGCTTTAATTTAAGTGAAAGTTAAATACAGCCGCACTACACAGCAACCTTCTGCACCCCCTTTCCTTTTACATCTCTTTAACCGCTGCACTTTCCAATCCCTTCCTCCGCAAACCAATTTGTTCACTTTTTATCTTGCTATTTGATTGCATAATGATCAAATAATTGTCTACTCACTAGCATTACTGTTTCCTATGCGTCCGCGCCTTGCCTCTTACTGCCCAACTTACCAAAAATTTGGTATTGCTCAACAAAAACGACTTATGTAAAAATGCATCAACATAGCTAGAATAAAAAGTTTGATTAAAAACTGTCTTCTTTTACCGACCTCTTTTGAACTAAAGAGCACAACTCCCATTCTCATAATTAAAGTGACATGGCGCTCCAGAGTAAAGAGTAGACTCAATAAGAGTATTCGCGACCTGTTCGTCGAACAAAATACAAAAAATGAGAGGTGTTCGTAGTTCAATATGTCGCGTAAGCAACGGAACATTAGTTTAGAACATCATGATATTCAATGAAATGTTATGGTTTACCAAACAAATCATAAAGAAGATAACTCCCAATTTTCAAAATAATCATGAAAATAATAAAATTTGAACTGCTACAGACTAGAATAGTTTGTCAAGCTGCCCTTTAATTTAGTAAATCTTGAACGCTTGCATTATTTTGATTTATTTTTCGAGGATATAAGACCGGTCTATGAAAATGAAAAAAATCAACTCGCTTATTATTATTTATTTAGTGTTCAGTTTCATTCGCGACCTACGAACAATACAAGCAAATACTTGCTGATTATTTTTTTATTCAGTGAGCTACTTTTTGTTGACCCACGAGTTCCGAACAAAATGATTATTTATTGATTAAATTTATTGCCGGTCTGATTATTTTTATTGCAATGCGTTCGGCGAACGGAAGTCGCGAATACTCTTAATGGCTTAGCAACCAAACCAGAGAGTCTGTAGACAGTTTCAGGTTTTCACTTTAATTTTTAGGTCTTTGCCAGCCTAGGCTCCAAATTTTGTTACAGCTGAGAGCTGAAAGTTAGTGAAGGCAGGCTTTCATATCAGGCAGGTCTCGTATCTATTGCACCCATCTGGATGTTGGCAAAATATAGCTTCCCCGGACCTATATTTCCAGTATATACTGTGCCAGAGTAGCAGACAGTGCCAATTAAAACGCCTAAACGTTTATCCTGGCTTTTTACATGTAGTGTGTCTTGTGCCAGTTTTTTTGGGCTGGGCATACCTGGTATCTGAATATCATCGGTGGGGCTGCCATAAAGAGATATACTCTGTTTGAAATTCACCACCATACGAGAAAGACAACATATAATATTTATATAGCGCAAAATTTGATCAAACTTCGTGGTATTTCGGTCAATAAATACCACCAGGCTTGATCAACTTTTGCACTGTATAAATATTAGATATTGACTTCAAGCGAACTGACTTCAGTAGTGAAGTGTCCCGGTCACCTGATGGCTGACCTTATAATAATTTTCAAATAACTTAATTATTTTTAACTGCCTATTAAACTGATCATAGCAAACATAATCCAACTATCAAAAGCTTTAACTGCTTCCTTATGCATACAGCTTTTTTGGATAAAAGCATACATAATACTTATATAAATAGCCACCATCCAAATACTTCCTATGTTACATAAACTTGGTATGTTTCCAGTTATTAATAACCAAGCTCCTTACGCTTTGATCTTTTGTTCAAAAAAAGAGATTAAAAAAAAACTGCACACTAATTTCGCATAATATTTCTTGTTTTTAAGCCAACTTATACCAAAAATTCACGTTTTATGTCAATAATAATTGATTATTTTACCACACTGCCCTCCACAGCTGATTACATCACTCGCTACACAACTGAAGAGAAGACGTGAAACAAAATACCTAACGATGTTTGTATTTGAGTTCAGAATTGTGCTTCTAGGTAAGCGTACAACATTTTAGTATTCAATTAATATGTACCTAATTATTATATTAGTATTATGTAACTGATAACCAAAGTATAGTATTGCAGTCTATTTTATTGGTTTGCTGTAGTATTGGGAAATAAGTACTTTTTATAAACCAAATATAGAACGGACAAACAGCGTTTTGTGTCAAGTAATTGTATTTTATTTCAAATTATTTTATTCTAACAGTTGATGCACAAAACTTGAAAGATGAAATCTGAAAACTCTACTTTTACAAATTTCCAAACCAAGACAATTCAATTATGTAAAACGTTCAAAGTTCTGAGAACCGTTTTATTCAAACTCATTGGTAGAATATGATAAGGTTTTGTGTGAAATGAGTTTTATCGACAGTTTGACTTTTGTTGTCAAACAAAGTTTTCCATTTTATTTGAAGGTGGAAACTTCAAAATTTTACTAATTTGGAACTTTTGTTTCACAAAATGCTTTGCAATATGAGAACTAAAATGTGATTACTATATAATTGTTATATAATTTTTATACAGCAATTGCATAATCAATGGATAATCATCTGTTACTGGTGATTATACAAGCCCAAACCTCAAACCCCAAACTCCATCTACAGTGAATCTGTTGTTTACGGGAGTTTTCTGCTCACATCTGATTCATTAAATAGGACAATATTGTCTTGAGTATGAAATGTAGTTTATCTGTTGAGGCAATATATTTTTGATAGACTGACAAAAGTATAAAGTAATAGTTTTTGACTTTAAACTTTCACATTGCTAAAGTTTGTGATTAAAGTGACTTTTGTATTGGTTTTGGTACGCAACTTAATAGCTGCCAATGTGTACAGCTACAAAACAACATCTTTTGAGATTTGTTTAGTAGCCAATGCTTTAAGTTCTCTCTGCTGGTCACAATGGTATGATTTCCATTACAACCAGTACAGATCGGCTTTTTTTTCTGCTATGGCCTTTTGATCAAATACTTTGCACTGACTAAATAAGTTGCATTGATCGGTATTTTATAATGTTTCAACCTAACAACCTACTGGTATATAAATTCATAATCTAGTTGGATGCAATCTGAAGTCTTAGTTTCCGTGTCAGAGTTACCTAAGTTAGTTGCTCAAAAATACTTTTGTCTTTTTCGTTAAACTATATCGATGTCTAATCATGATTGCGACTCATGTGAAAAGCTTTCGTTTCATGACTCCGCCGACCATTTTTTGTTTTTCTGTGAACCCCAAATTTTTCAATAATTTCTTGAGCTCAATAGACATGTTTATTTTAAACTAATCACTAAAAAACTTTTCCTTTGAAATAACAACTGTAGTAATAAGGGAGCAGATCTCTGTCATGGAGTCTAAGGAGAAGGTTCTCCTGGTTCAATGTACTTAAAGTATGCACCAGTTACCATGAGAACTTTCTCCTTGGACTCCATGACAGAGATATGCTCCCTTATTACTACTAACAACCAGAAAAATGCTCGTTCAAATCAACATAAATGGAATGAGAAAAATACACTATCACAAAAGCTAACTGGAAACCAACAAAGATAAATGAAAAATAGATGAGCTATCCATTAGAAAAAAACTGTCCAGATAAATAAAAGGATCAAAATAATTTTGTTTGACTCATGTATTTAATACTACTTTGATGGAACGTGCTAGTGTTTATTTCACTAGATGTATATCTTACAAGTATTATATCCTTTAGGTGTATGTCTTCTTCGTGCCTTTGGAGGTGACACAAACTCAGGCAGAAGGTACATAACATATAGTGGTTGGTCTTTGGTATCCATCAAAGAATCAATATCTGTGTCAGCCAGGAATGTACCAGATTGTGCATCACAAGTCAGTAATGAAGATGTAGGATTTGCTTTCAACCAATCAGGAAAGAGCTGCCACCTGCTACATTGTGTCAACCCAAATATAACGGATGACAATGCGAACATGTCTAACTTTGATCTCTACCTGATACATCCATTGATTGCTAACTATTCCTTAGCTAGAGGTTAGTTTGAATATCAAACAATCAATTAACCATTTGTATAATAATGTCAAAAATCTTTGTCCGACTTTTACCAAACACAACTGAAAAGTTCTTCTGAAGACAGCGTCCTATGGTGGCTCATAACATTAGCTGCTTTTGCTTTCAAAAATGCATGAATAATTTTTAAACAATCTAGACGGTTTGCAAAGCTTCTTTTATATTAAAAATAGTTGGGTAAATGTAGCAAAATAGCCTGGGAAACTGTATATAAAAGCGGGCTTACTGATTATAACATATATATTGTCAGTCTTAGCAGTTGCAAACTTTCACGCAAAAAATCTGTAATTCTTGTTTAACACCCACAAAATTTTACAAACCTTACAGCCATCTCGCAAATAATCCTGATGGTTTTTAAATGATTCAGACCGTTTAAAAAAGCGCAAGTTGTATGAGCGCTATGGACATGATGTGAACTTTTTATCAACTGTAAACATTCTTTGGACATAATCTGAACTGCTTTAAAATCATACGAACTATTTTTAAAAAAACTATGGAAGGCTTGCAAAGCACATGGACTTCGAACCAAAAATGATCGCCCTCACTTTCATTATAACTTCTATCCAGAATATCTAGCATAGACGTAGATCAATAGGCATCAAGAAAATTATCTAATTACATAAATTATCATTTAATAGTCTCCAGAACCAACTTTTAATAACAAAAAATATTCTTTGAATATTATTTATAATAATATAAAGAAAATAATAAAGAATAATTTTTTTTCAATTAATTCATCAAAATGAAATTATTCAGTGTTTGATAAAAGAAAATCATTCTATTAAAAGAGTGGACCAGCAAATCGACTCGAATTTTCAAAGCGTATGAATGATTTCAAAAAAGGTTCAGAGGGTTTGAGAAACTTCGGACTTTTCAAAATCATTCAGACAGTTTAGAAAGCGTTTAGTTGCTTTAAAATGGAAAACACAAAATGTCCTGAGCCACCATAGTGTCCATCCTTCTCTCAACTGTGAACTCGAGCGTAAAGCTATGCTTGCACTGCATGATTCTCGGCAATATGATTATTGAACAGGATTGGGAGTTGCTCTCACGATTATTTCTAAGAGTTCACACTTGCAATTTTTTGTGCAAGGCATTGCACGTTCTTGACAGCTGTCAAGATCATAGATTCATTGTTACGACATAGCATCAATTTATTACTACTAATAATAGTATGATATAGCTTATTATTTCACATTACCAGAGATTTCAATAGGGTATAACATTTTTTTTACTCATCAATAATAATAAATAAACTGCAACTAATAAATAATTATAAGTATATTTAATTATAATTTTAATTATATAAGCAAATATAATAATAAATGATATTTTTTTTCAATATAGTTATTTATTATAACCACAGAGCTTGTAGTTGTTCGTATTGTATTGATCCTGATTCGAATACTCACTTAAATCTTTTGCTTGTAAACAAGACTTACAATTGATGCTAAAACTGAGTTTAAATAATTATCAAGTAGCTGCAAGTTTCTTGAAAAGTATTAAATTGAAAGGCTGTGAATATAGAACCACCGGAACATAGAGCGTTCACGGGCTATTGAAGGCTACAGCAAAATGAGCTTTTACAGGTTACGAAACAAAATACACATATCTCACCTAAAGGTAAAAGTACAGAAGCTAAACAAACTGGGCTACTGTTATGCAGATATTAATAGGGTACATAATGAAATATCAGAATACAAATTATATAACAAATATGGCAGCTATTTTTTACTTTCAGCTATAATATAGATTACAGAACAATTGGTAGAACAGGCCCACGTAACTGCTATGATTTAAATAAACAATCGAGCGGTGATAAATATTCCATGTATTAAAAGCAGGTTTTTAAAGCTTAATTACAATAAGTAGCGCGATAAGCAAACATGACAAGCACATCAGTCCGTTAGTGATGTGTCCCTTTGTGACGCCGCGCTATTTTCTGACCATTAATTTTTGAATCAATTTTTACACCCCAAAACAAGGGCTGTGAAAATTATCTCAGGGGCTTGAAGTTTGGGCAAGATCTTTAGCAAAAGCTGAAAGTTTTTGGCAAATATGACCCTCTAATTGACTTTTGGGAAGGGAAAAAGTCAGAGCCAGATCAGTTAAATTACATACCACTAGTTAGTGGTGACTTACCTGTGCCAGTAAACGCATCTATTCTGTACCTTTGATTGTGAACAATTTAACTTTGGCTAAACTTATGTCTGGTGTAGTGAGTCGGGCCAGTTGACATTGTTTACTTTCTGTGTAGCTTGGTAAAAAAGTCGATTGTTGGTGGAGTTTACACGGAGGTTGGTTGAGTTGACAGAAAAGTCAGGAAACAAGTGATTCAGTTCAAGGCCATTTTCTGAGTGTTGTACCCCCCACCCCGTTCCTTAATATAGTTGAACTAGAAAGAACGACCATAACTCTTTACAATATTCCATTTCATTTTAATTTCAGCCAAACAACAGGGCTTTGTTTTAATATTTTTCCTAAAGTTTTTTGAGCTGAAAAATTTTAGTCTAAATTATAAAAAAAGTTGTAAGTTTCAGCTAAAATGACAATTTTATGCAAAATTTAGATTGACTACCTAGCATTGAGTAACTAAATATTGGAAGAAGCTCTAAATCTACTTCCTGTGTGGAATGCAAGTTTGATGTTTTCTGATAGCTGTACACCATAATAGGAAATGTAATAATAAAATACATCATTTGTCTTGATATAACCGTATACTATAGAGATAAAAGCTCCTACTGAGTTTTAATTGAAACAATCTGCTGTGTTAAGTCGATTGCTGCATTGAATTATACAAGAGGATTTCCGACATTGTATAAAACCGTGGCAACATACTGTGGTTTAGGTAAGCCAGCTGAGATGTCAACCCAGTTTGAGGGATCATCAGGATACACATTTGAAGCTGGAAAAGCTGTGGATGGAATATATTTACCAGATGGTGTAAATGATTACCCTTCTCTTGTTCATTCCAATGAATCAGACAACAATCCCTGGTGGAGAGTGGACCTGGAGCGAGTCTACTGTGTTTGGGGAGTGAATATCCTCAACAGAGCAAATCGACCAAGTAGGTTTGCTCATGATTAATTAGGCTAGGAATACTGACATTTATTATAACACACTATATGGTTGTATTCTATATCATTGTATTCTACATTGTTATAATTTATATTGTTGTATTTCATGTTAATTTTCTCAAGGTTCTTGGTATGAAAGAAACAAAGATGTAGAAGTGACAGTGTCAAGAGATGGAACACAACTGAGTTATGATACCAACCCAGACTCCAGATGTAACTACTTTGATGGACCATTGAACCAAAACTATACATTAATTACTTGTATTCAACCGATGAGAGGACAGTTTGTACAGATACAATACCGACCTAGCAATATTTCAGTGATAAATTTGTATGAGATAGAAGTATTTGGTAATTAAATCTTAACTCAGGTGATTGTAACTGGCTGTAGAGTGCAAGTGAAGATAGTCCATACCACGCATTAACCACACTAGCTCGTATGGAAGTGCTTTGATTTCTTTGAACTTTCTTATCAAATGTTTCTGCATTTTCGAAAGTATTTTCAAGCTAATTTATGCTCTGATATATAAAACAGAACATTATAATGCGAGATGATCTGCCTGTTTTGTAAGCAGCAACGAATTAACTAATTAAATGCAGCTGCATGCTTTGTACAAATAATTATTTACTGCAGTACTTAAAGTTTGGGCTCTTGTTGCGCTGGTCGGTTTTAGTAGAACCATTAGTTATAGTGAGTTATTTTCAATCAAGGAGCTGTGAATTATAATGTTCATATCTTGTTTTACAAAATCTTCATTTCAAAACTTTCCAAAATTTCATTGAAATAACCAGAATGCGTTATTGTATGTCAAGTAAACATTAAAATGAACCAAAAATTTGTTTTATGAACATGAAATGCAGTAATAATAGCGGAGTTTATGTCATGCAGATTTTACAACTCATGTTCATGACGCTCACCTTTTCTGTTCTTACATCTCTTTGTACACGCTGATTGTCGCTAGGCATGATCTTTTGACAGAATAAAATATTTGCTCCTCCTCGCTCCTGCAAGTTAAGAATAGTTGCACTCTACAGTGATATCTCTCTCACTTGTTATCCCAATAATTGCCATTGTCCTATGGTACTTCCATTACTCTGACCCCACAACCAACTTTACCATTCTTCCGACCAAAGCAAATGCCAATTCTTACTTGCACCGATTAATGGTGATAAACTAAAGCATATGTATCGTCTGTTTTTTCCACCGCTCCCGGCCTCATTTCTATTTCTAGACAACATTTCACTTCTTTTGGCTTGTTTACGACCTCCCTGCAGTCTTCTGTCCATTACAGGTAGTCAGCAACAAGTAGTTCAAACAGACGCCTCATTGTTCCAGTTTTGAAAAATTACTTTCACAATTGCGGCTGAAGACTCCCACATTCAGGATCAACTTATACAAATGAATAAAAGATATAACAAGTTATTTATCAAATAATAAATTCCATGGAGACAGAGTATTAAACCAAATAATTGCTGACTTAAACTGAGGGTAGAGAGTGGTTAGTTGCTTGGAGGTCAATAAAAAACATTCATCAAGTGAAGCTAACAAGATTACAGTAATTTGAGCTTTCACAACTGTTTCACACTAGAAAGGTTAATGATCCTGCTTCTACAATATTGTTTGAAACTATACTTATGGTTTTAGTGCGTCAATATTAGATGAACAAACACACTGTTACATAGCATGAGATCTAAGATCTAGTACATGTTGTAGGCCTGTAGTAGATTATATTCTTTTATTACTGGCCGAACTACCCAGCGTTGTTTGAGCAGGCGATATAGAGCATGCAACGGCGATAAAAAGAAGATTGTGAGAAGCAATGGCGAAGTGATAAAATTATTGTTCGTAAGGAAATGATAGGCTTGCCAGACGACTTTAGCATGCCTGATTTGCTTTTAAAGCAAACCTAATTTATGATAGTACCTCTAGCACACAATGTTTCCATAACTGGTTAGAATTTTCACTATGCCAACTATTGGAACATGAGCTACTGAAAGAGTTTGCTAAAATCCACCAAAGCATGTGAAAGAAACAAGTTATTTCAAACAAAGTGATTATTAGTAGTAATATATGAGCAGATCTCCCTACCAAGTGTTTTTTTGTGGATTAGACCTTGGGGTTGAGGCAATGGGTTACGACGTTGGATGAATTCGCCGAGTTTATATTGTATTTCATTTGAGGGGTATTTGAGTGGCATTTGAGTGGCATTTAAGTGGCATTTGAGTTTTGATTATTTTTTTACTTAATTTGAACTTATATGGCGTATAGATTTTGAATGTATGGCATTTGATTTTTTTTGATATTTTTTACATTGTATAAAAATGGAACGTGATATGATTGTATTGTTATTGGAAGTTAAGATGTCGACAGAGGATGATGTTGAGATGAGACCGATGAATGAAGTTGATACTGTTGATGGTACTACACGTGATATGATAGATGTTTTACCGAGAATGAAGCGTAAAGCGTTGATAATTATGATGATTTTGGTATTTGTCGTAGGATTTTCCACTGTTGGAGGTGTTACTGAGTTTAGTATGTATGAAGAAGCTATGGAAAAAATACAAAAAGCGAGAAACTCTCCTGTTGGAATCATAAATGAAACTACTGTTGGTTGATGAACATCTTTTTATGATGAATGGGAAACCTGAAGATTATGACCCAAGGATGCGATCTCCTTTTACAGCGATGATTGCAGGACCAACTGGATCGGGAAAGACGCAAGCGATTTTTCGAATGATTGAAGCTAGTCAGACTATAGCACACCCCCCACCAACAGAAATTCACTACTGTTATGGAGCCTACCAAAAAGCCTTTGATGATGTACCAGGAGTGATTTTTCATGAAGGGATGATAGATATAACAGTGAGTTTTCCCAGAGATGGTAAAAATCGATGGCTGATAATTGATGATCTCATGGATGAAGTTTCTGGTAAAGCCGATGCCAATGCTTTGTATACAAAACATAGTCATCATTTGAACATAAGTGTGTTTTTTATTGTTCAGAATCTGTTTTTAAAAGGAAATCGTACAATTTCCTTGAATAGTCATTATTTTTTTCTTTTTAAAAATCCTAGAGATGCTTCTTCTATTTCCTATTTGGCTCGACAATGTTTTCCATCAAAAGCAAAATATGTACAAGAGGCTTTTGAAGATGCAACAAAAAAACCATACTCTTATTTACGAATAGATACGACTCAACAAACGAATGATCGACATAGACTATTGGGAAATTTTACATCGGATCTCCCTATGATATTATATGTACCCAAGTAAAAGGATATAAATACAACTACTATTCATTTCACCTCAATCATATTTTGTTATTCAACGACGCAACACAAAAGAGTTATAATGACTAAAGATTTGGAGAAAAAATTAACAAGAAATGCTGCTGTGTTGTTATCACTCAACAATGCAACCTTTGCTATTCAAAAGTCTGTTATAGCCAAAGCCAAAAAGGAGTTTATTATGACTCTAATGGAATGCGCTAAAGCTATTATAAATGGAACGATACCATTGACAACATCTCAGTACAATCAGTTGCAGCAGAACGCGAAGGATATTAGCGCTTTAGTAAGAAGATCAACGTTAGATGATAAGAAAGCTGTATTGCAAAAAGGAGGATTTTTAGGCGCTCTACTAGGACCTATCATCAGCAATATAGTTCCTGGGTTATTTAAAAGTGTGCTAGGAGGAGGGAGAAGATAAAGATGAAAGTCTCAACACGAATGATGCGAAATAAAATGGCAATTTTAGCTTTGGATGAACTGAGTAAGAAAGGAAAAATCGCTATAGTCAAAAAGGCTAACTCAGATTTGTTTCAATCATTGATAGAAAGTGTTAAAAATATTATATTAGGTAATGTTCCTCTTGATTCTGAGCAGTTTATTGAGTTGCAGCGTTACAAGAAGGAACTATGTAAACTTAGTGGTAGAGGGACAGTTGATGATAAGCGTAAAATTTTGATTCAGACTGGTAGAGGAAATCTTTTGGATGCTATTATAAACCCTATTGTATCTGTTTTGTCATCAATAAAAAGATGAATCGTCAGCCTTTAACATTCTCCAGACGTATTTTTATACTCACTGAAAATGAATACTATAGATTAACGGAAAAAAAGGAGAATAAAACAGTGGTAAAGGAAGAGAAGACCAGACCTCCATTGTATTATAATCCTATGGAAGCTATAACAGTGAGAAATATGAAGAGAAAGCAAAATGATCTACTGGAAACGGCTTATGATTCTGACTTATCCTCACACGAAAAGTTAGATGAAAATGTTGAAAACCTACGTAGGTATTTGTCTGATGTCAAAAAGATTAAAAATAACCAAAATCAGACACAAAAGGATAGTTGGAGTCCCATTAAGAAAAAGAAGATAGAGTCTATTTCTCCTTTAGCCAATAGCACAGTTATTGATGATAAACCTAATGCCCTTTCACCAAATGTTCATAAAGACATTGAGTTAGAATCAGTGAAAATGGATAATGATGATGATGACATCGGGATGGAATTAATAAAAGGGAGGTTGTTTAATAGTGAAGACTCAACCCTACTTGGAAATACATTTCTTACTGATGGAGAAGATGAGCATGATAGTAAAAGCGAAAATTTAAAAGAGTTTGAAAAAAAAGCAACTGAATTAACAACAAAAAAGAGTGATCAAACGATTGCTGTCAGAATGTTGAATAATTTGAGTAAAATTGGTAGATTCGACTCGGACAAGAACAGACTGAAAATTGGAGAACATTGGTTGAATCCTAAGACTTCCCAAACTTTACTACGGGATGTTCTAACTGAAGGAGGTAAAATACAATCGGGAAATACCAATTACAGTAGATTTAAAAGCTTGCTAACTGATGAAGGAATCACAACTGTCAGAAAATCTCCGCATCAAACACGTAAGAGTCAGAAGAAAAAGTTGGTCATTCCAGGTACTAATTCATGGACATCGACACGCTAAAAGAGTTGTATTACAATCCTGCATTACATACATCTCTACGAGGAGCTAGAGCTTTACTGAAAGCTCGTAGAAAGCGAGAGGGGGAAAAAAGAATCCGTGAATGGTTGAGTGGTGAGGATGCCTACACGTTACATAAAAGAGTTGTAACTAAGTTTAAACGCCGTCCTACAATTGTAGCTGGAATAGGGGAACAGTTACAGGTAGATTTGATGGATGTTCGATCTCGAAAAGAAGAAAATAATAATACAGCATTTTTACTGACTGCTGTTGATTCTCTATCTAGAAAAGGTTGGGCTGTGCCGCTCATCTCCAACTCAGGTCAGGTAGTGGCAAGAGGATTGAGAAGAATACTAGAAGGGGAAAAGTATAAAGCTTTACAATCCGATAAAGGTAAAGAGTTTGACAATGTCAATGTAAAGACTCTCCTGGCGGAAAAAAAATCAAGCGCTTTACAACCGAAAATGAGACGATAAAGGCATCGATGGTGGAACGTTTTAACAGAACTTTAAAAGAGAAGATATATAGATATTTGACATATAAAGATGATGACAGATACATTGATGTTTTACCAGAAATGGTTGATGCATACAACAACACAATTCATGGTGCTATAGGTATGAGACCGAATGATGTGAATTTTCAAAATCAGGAACTTGTATGGAATCGTGTGTATGAAGGAGGTGAACATAGTTTAGCTCAAGAAGCAAAACTAAAGATTGGGGATTATGTGAGAATAAGTAAGGCAAGAGGAGCGTTTGAAAGAGGATACACTCCGAATTGGACGATTGAGATTTTTATAATCACTGATGTACTTATTGATGAAAAACCTGTTGTATATAGGGTGAAAGATTTGGCTGAGGAGATGATTGATGGCACGTTTTACGAAAAAGAGTTGCAAAAAGTAAAAAAACCCACGATTTTCAGAGTTGAAAAGATATTGGGAAGAAGAATGAGAAGAGGTAAAAGACAGATTCTGGTAAAGTGGTTAGGATACGGAGAAAAGTTCAACGAGTGGGTAGATGAATAGTTTATAAGGAAAGAACGCTTGATATAATCATCATACGCTGAGAAAATGTCGATGTTGATAACTTTACCCTCAAACTCTAGCGGTGAAGAGTTTCCTGATAATAACAATTCCGAATTTACAGTGAGACTGTATAAATATTTGGTTATCAATGGTGGAAAATGGGAGGTAGCTCTGCTAGATATGTCTTATTCTAATAATTGGAAGAACGTTACCGAAGGGAAAATATATCTAGAAAAGACTAATGTCTCTGGTAAAAGCGAAAAGTCCTTCATCTTAATCGGTAATGGAAGATATGATAGTATGGAGGAGTTGGAGGAGATTATACGAAAGAGAATGAGTGAAATGGATTTAGACAAAAAATTTGCCATCTCCTACAACAAGATCACCAACACCACTTTACTAACTAACAGCGATCCTGATACTGCCATAAGCTTTTCTAAAGAAATAGCATATATTTTTGGATTTAAACCAAAAACTATGTACCCTCATGGTAGATACAATAATATCTCACCCCCTGATATAAATTCTGGTTTAACATCTCTGTATGTTTATTCCAACATTGTTGATAATAGAATGGTAGGAGATACGAATGTACCTTTACTGAGAGTAGTTCCGGTTCAAGGAAAGAAGAATAGTGTTGTGTATCAAGAATTTAAAAATCCTCACTATGTTGACGCTTCATCAATAAATAGTGATCTGATTCAAGTACTTATAACGAGTGACGACGGCCAACGAATACCATTTGATGGTGGAAAGGTTGTGTTGACGGTTCACTTCAAGGAGAAAACATTATAATGAGTTTGGTACGATACACCCCTGAGGACTCAAAAGATTTTTTTGATGAGTACTACAAGATGCAAGCTGGAAACGGAATTGGAGTGTATAGTGGACGGCGGGTGATGCCTAATATGAGAGGAAATGGACTTGGTAGTATTTTTTCAAGTATACCTAAATCCGCAGCACCAATGCTGAAAAGAGGAGCAATTAGTTTGGGGAAAAGAGCACTGTCTGTAGGTGAAAATGTAGCGCGTGATGTCATCGATGGACAAAGCGTTGCAGCATCAGCAAAGAAGAGGGGGTTGGCAGAGTTGAATGATCTGGGGGGTGATGTGCTCAATGCAGTCCGTCTAGATAGTATGAAAAGGAGAAAAACAAAAGGTGGAAAGAAGAGAAGAGGTGTTGGTAAACGTGGCATATTTTAATAGTAGCAGAATCCGCTATAAAGACAGCAGAGCTTGATAACTATATTCATTAAGCAGTAACACCTCAAGCAATCATCATTTGCAAAAGATGGCTAGCCTAAATGGAACAACGGGTAATAAGTTGGAAGGTTCTTCCTACAACATAAATCCAACGTTGGATGTATTTGCTACGGAACCAACAAACATATTGGTAGAAAGATCAGAATATGTTGTCATCAGACCTGATAGGTTAGATCCTTATGGTAGTATTGAGTTAACCTTGTCAGGGAGCACTGAACATTACACAGATCTCTACAACTCGTTTCTGCAAGTTGAAGCCACGGTTGTTCAAGATGATGGAGCTGATATTGCAGGTAATGATGATGATGCAGTTGTGTGGATGGGGGATTCAATGCATACATTATTCAGTGAGTTGAAAATGTCGATAGAAGGAACCACTGTTGAATACGCTAACAACTACGGTTTACGCTCCTACTTTTCACAACTACTCGAAAACAGTGCAGAAAGAAAGAAATATCAAGGTAAGATGGAAGGATGGCTGTATGATGATTCAACTAGCAAAGACGCTGCTAATCATAAAACCGCAGATAAGAAAAAGAGGAGAGCTCTAATCATAGGTGAAAAGACAATAGAATTAACTGGAAAACCTCATCTTGCATTATTTCAGCAGAAAAAACTAATAATTCCAGGTCCTAGTATGCAGCTGGAGTTTGAGCGTGCCTCCGGCAAACTAACTTTGTTTGCTGCGAATGAGGCGCCTGCAGGAGGAGCAAAGATTAGAATTGATAAATTTGAACTTCATCTTTGTAAAGTTAAGGTGAATCCTACAATACAAAACTCCCTACTCAGTTTGGCGTTGGAAGGTCACAACTACATTTATCCAGTTGATCGAAAACGGATAAAACTATATGGAATTCGTGCTGGGGTTGCGCAGATTGACATCACTTTGGAAGAAAACAAACAAAAACCTAAACAGATCTATTTAGGTTTAGTTGATCACAACGCAATGAACGGGCGTTTTGGCTTGAATCCATATAGAATGACACACGCTAATGTTGATAGTATTGTATTGAGAGTTGGTGATTGTCCAATTGGAAGAAGATTTGAGCCAAATTATGCTAGAGGGGTTTTTGGAAGAGAATATCATCAGTTTCTACACGCTACCGGAACTTTGCTTGAAGGTGATAGTCTCGGTATTACGAAAGAACAATACCTTGATGGTACTACACTTTATGGATTTGATTTGACTGGTGATTTTCTTAAAGAAGGATTTCACTCTATGAAAAATGTCACAACAAGTGTGGAAATTCGTTTTAGCACTAACACGACTGATGGATTATGCTTGGTAGCATACTTTGTAAAAGACGGTGTGCTGGAGATGGATAGCATTCTTCAATTAACTATCGGGGGAGACGCAGTGCTTTAAACAGAAAGTTAGAGATGAATACCATGCAAATTCGTTCGATCTTATCTTCAGACGTTTTATGTCAAAGCGTAGGAATTCATGTTGGAGCTAGAGAACAGTTTTGGAAGCAAATTTGCAATTTTCCAACAGGATGTTTCGTATTCAACACCCATTATTCTCACCAACCTGGAGAGCATTGGTTGGCTGTGTACGCTAATGATTCAGAGGTGGATTTTTTTGACTCATTTGGGCGTTCTGTTTCCTTTTATCCAGATGTAAATGAAATACTAAGTATTCATGGAGGATATGAAACAATACGAAGTAATAAAACACAACTACAAAATTTTTTCTCAACTGTATGTGGCGATTATTGTGTATACTTTTGTTTACTGAGAAGTAGAGGATGGAGTATGGATGAAATTGTTAGAAGTTTACGAGACATAGGAGATAGTGAGATGAGAGATCACTCAATTCGGAGATTTATCATACAGACCTATCCTAACTTCGAGTTCATAGAAGATAATACAGTAGAAGGAATAGATGGTGTACATATACAAGGAACTAATTTACTAAGTAAATTGTTAAAATAAATTATTATAATTGATTTTTATTTGATATAACAAATAAAATGAATAAAATACAACTTATCTCATTATTTGTGCTAAACACTACAGAACCTATAAAAACCATTATTTTGTAATGTTTCAAGCAAGAAGTAAATAAGATCTTCTCATTTTCTTCCTCAGGAGCGCTCTTTAGTTATATCTAAAAGACATAGTAACTAATGACTCTATCATACATAGTTATATAAATTAATTTTACAAAAATACTTCGGATCTTTCTTTAAATAGATATGAAACTTACCATCATAGAAGACGAGTCACGTCCTTTGTGTTATCGATTAAGACTCCGATGTGCTGTTCTGGACAATTCTCTTTTTCATTTTCATCAAAGTAGGAGAGACAGGTGTGTTGCAGCGAAGTATCAAACAGTTCTGAGGCTTGAATGAAAGCTTGAAGAGCTGAGAGTAGAATGATGTCGTAGGAAATCATGTTGTTCGTATTTTGTTTTAGTCCTTTGAATACGATTACACCACTTTTTTCCGCCACTACAGATGAAGCTCTTTGAGCAGGGATGCTAAGATCTCCAATCAATAGCTCTCCTTTCACCATACATCTGTAATTAGCCACTATAATATCAGCAGTCTTGTTCCAACGAGTATCACATTTTCTTAGCATTCCAGGATTCTCATAAGCTATAACACTTCCTGTTGGAAAATCGTGTAGGTGAGCAGCACTGAAATAAGCCTGTATTTGTCTCAAACTCTTGCCGTACAATGAGTTGAATGGATCGTTGATCTTTCGATTACATCCTTGAGATTCAGCAGTACGAAAAATCGCATCTCCTGTCTTTCCTTCTCCCATATAAATTAAAACAATTGGACGTGTTTGCTTCGCTTTATTAACAAGCAGCCCTATTTCGGTTGAAACATCACTCTTCACCCAAGTTATCTTTTTATCCTTCCGGTAGTTGTAAATCATAGTGCACTTTGATTCATCACGAAATTCAACAGACAACACCTCCATAACTGTTGGTACTGGTAGTTCGCAGATTTCCATGGATTCTTCAAGTTTTTCTAGACTATCTGGAGAGAGAGAGTTTATTAACCCAGCGCTCTTGTAGGTGAGAGTGGTTAGTTCATCACTTCCAGCATCTTGAAAGGGTATTCTGGTGTGACGAAAAAGCGTTTCGTCTCCAACATCCGTCAAAACTAGTTTTTTGCACTTCGAGCCAGTTTCATTATCATCTTTTGTCAAATCAATAAAAGATCGTTTCCTCATTGATGTTCTTTTTGAAGGTAGGTTGTTAGTAGGAGATGTGAATGAAGTAACATCTTGTTGAGATTCTGGTTCATCAACCACCAACTGACTTTCTGGCATGTCAAAGATAGGAGAAAGTGATGGGGAAAAGGTTTGCTGGGGTTCTGTTTCTTCATTCATCGGTTGACTTCCTTCGTCTTGAGTATTCATTCTAAAAAAACAAAACATTTTGTTTAATTTTTCGTAATTAATTTTAAAAGATCACAAAGATCATAAGCCTTCAGCTAGTTGTGTCAGCTGACAGAAAATAAATATTTTTACTCTTACCTTTATAAAGAAGGTGAACTCCTAGTAGTTGCAATAGAAGGTTTAGTAGATGTTGCTTCTCCGCTAGCTGTTGTAGAACTGGATGCTTTCTGTGTGAAAACAGTGGCTCTTAAATAGGTAAAGTTGCACTGATTAAATCCTATGAATACCAACCTTCTTTATAATATAACTATGAATCAGCATTTTGTCCACGCAAAAACCAATGCTTTCGCGGGAATAAACAATTTATTTTCACGCGAATGGAAACCGTTGCTTTCGCGGGAATAAATAATTTATTTTCACGCGAATGGAAACCGTTGCTTTCGCGGGAATAAATAATTTATTTTCACGCGAATAGAAACTGTTGCTTTCGCGGGAATAAATAGTTTATTTTCACACGAATAGAAACTGTTGCTTTCGCGGGAATAAATAATTTATTTTCACGCGAATGGAAACCGTTGCTTTCGCGGGAATAAATAATTTATTTTCACGCGAATAGAAACTGTTGCTTTCGCGGGAATACAAATTTTATTTTCACGCGGATACAAACCATAGCTTTCCCGGGAATAAATAAGTTATTTTCACGCGAATAGAAACTGTTGCTTTTGCGGGAATAAATAATTTATTTTCACGCGAATACAAACCAATGCTTTTGCGGGAATAAATAATTTATTTTCACGCGAATACAAACCAATGCTGTCGCGGGAATAAATAATTTATTTTCACGCGAATAGAAACTGTTGCTTTCGCGGGAATAGCTAACTTATTTTCACGCGAATGGAAACCGTTGCTTTTGCGGGAATAAACATTTTATTTTCACGCGAATACAAACCAATGTTTTCGCGGGAATAAATAATTTATTTTCACGCGAATAGAAAGTGTTGCTTTCGCGGGAATAAACATTTCATATTCACGCGAATACAAACCAATGCTTTCGCGGGAATAAATAATTTATTTTCACTCGAATGGAAACCGTTGCTTTCGCGGGAATAAACATTTTATTTTCACACGAATACAAACCAATGCTTTCGCGGGAATTAATACTTTATTTTCACGCGAATGGAAACCGTTGCTTTCGCGGGAATAAAAAAAATTATTTTCACGCGAATAACACTATTCAGATAGAGTTTTCGAGTGAGTGTTTTTAATTGTTATAAGCTAATGAGTAGGAGTGTCTTATAGTATATAAGAACAACTTTCTCTACATAGAAATCATTCTCTTCAGCAATTACCTCAGGAGCATCAACTACTACAATAACTTCAGGAGTATCAACTACTACAGCTGATTTTCTTGGTGATAAGGTAAGAATTAATAGAAAAACTATTTTAATCGAAGCTAAAATGTAATTATTTTACAACACTGTTTAATCAACCTTTACTAACACATAACTTTTTTATTTTAGTTCATTATGAGTTCAAAGTCATATACAATAACAGACTTCCTCCCAGAGATTTATCACCAGTATATCAAAGAAAATGTAGCCATGCAGGGAAATGTGAAATATCCATTAACATTGCGAGCTGCGTTATTCTGTATAACACAGCATTTGCTAACTTTAGCATCTTTATACGGAGAGCTACCCATACAGTACCAACCACATTCATTACACCAGAATGCTGACGATCAGGAAACATTATTAAAACTAACAATTCAAAACAATTTTGAGACGGTTTTAAAAATGTCTAAAATCGTGAATATTAACCATTTTTTAAAAAAAATTAAGAGAAAGGTATGGGATCAAGATCTCACACAAAGATTAGTTAAAGCCCAATGGACTGAAGAATTAATGCTTGAGTTTAAGCCTAATATTTTACGTTATATTCAAACAGATGAATGTTTATATGCATCTATTAATTCGTTTGAAGTTATGTTATGGCTTTTTTCAAGAATATAAACTTTAATATATACAATCATACAATATTTAATTTCTATTCAATGTACATAAATATATATAGCTATCGAAAAAATTATCGAAACTTAAATGCCATACATTCAAAATTTAGATGTCATATATGCTCAAATTAAGTTCTCGAGTTATGTAAAAAATTATCAAAACTTGAATGCCATACATTCAAAATCTATATGCCATATAAGTTCAAATCAAGTAAAAAAATAATCAAAACTCAAATGCCACTTAAATGCCACTCAAATGCCACTCAAATACCCCTCAAATAAAACACAATATAAACTCGGCGAATCCATCCAACGTCGTAACCCATTACCTCAACTCCAAGGTCTAATCCACAAAAAAACACTTGGTAGGGAGATCTGCTCATATATTACTACTATTATTTAGCCAAAAAATACCACAAAGTTAAATAAAGTTTCACACCATATAAGTATTAGATATTGACTTCAAGTAAACTGGCATCAGCTTCCAGGCCACCTGATGGCTGACCTTTATTGTTTTTTTTAAACAAATTGATTAGTTTTTAAATGTTCATTAAAGCTGGTTATAGCAAACATGATTCAACTTTGATAAACTTTAACTGCTTCCTTATGCATGCTGCTCTTTTTTAGATAAAAGCACACATAATACTTATATAAATAGCCACCACCCAAATACTTCCTTTGTTATGTAAACTTGGTATGTTTCCAGTTATCAATATCTAAGTTTCATACCCTTTGATCTTTTGTTCACAAAAGGGATTAAAACAAAGCTGCACAGTCAGCACGTATCAAATTTCTTGTTTTTAGGTCATTTTATACCTAAAATTTCCTTTTTTTATTAATAATAATTGATTATTTTACTACATTGCCCTCAACATCACACGCTGGGAAACTGAAGAGAAGACGTGAAACAAAATACCTAACGATGTTTGTATTTGAGTTCAGAAATGTGCTTATAGGTAAGTGTACAACATGTTAGCATTCAATTAAAATGTACCTAACTATTATATAAGTATTATGTAACTGATAACCAAAGTATAGTATTGCAGTTTATTTTATTGGTTTGCTGTAGTATCAGGAAATATGTAATCTTAATAAACAAATATTATTTCATTCTAATAGTTGATGCACAAAATAATTGGAAAGATGAAATCTGAAAACTTTGTATTTTTACCAATTTCCAAACCAAGACAATTCAATTTGGTAAAATCCTTCAAAATTTGGAGAGCCGCTTTATTCAAAGTCTTTGGTAGAATATGACAAAGTTTTGTGTGAAATGGGCTTTATCCATTGTTTAAATTTTGTTGTCAAACGAAATTTTCATAAGTATGTTTGAAGCTGGAAACTTTGTAATTTCACCAACTTGGAATTTTTTTATCACAAAATGCCTTCCAATATCAGAGCTAAAACGTTATTACTATATAATTGTTAAATAATATAGATACAACTATTATATAACCATTGGATAAAGACCTGTTACAGGGGATTAACCAAACCCAAACTCCAAACCCAATCTGCAATTGGTCTCTTGTTTATGGGAGTTTTCTGCTCACATTTGATGCATTAAAGGGATAGTCTACAGAGAAAACTAAATTTTGATACAAACTTTGAATAGCAGTAACAATAAATATGGGAGTATCTTTGTTGTTTTTAACATTTTAGTTTGTGAGATTTAAGGGAAAATGCAAAATCGCATTTTGGATATCGGCAATACATTCTTTGGTTCATCACCGGGATTGGCGTACACCCCAAATACATTCATTTCCTTATACAATTGAATTGTCATAATTGTCAAGCTATCATTTTCCAGTGTTATTACACCCTTAGTTTCCCCAATTCATGTATTTTTGCTTTGTGAACAACTAAAAAAACATTGAAATATTAAATATTTTTAGTTATTAGGGGCCATTCATTGCTGAAACCGTAATAATTAATTTTTTTGCCAGTTATTTTTATAAAATTATAATTAATAACATTAATATTTTAGTAGTATTATTCTTATAACAATAATACTAAATAAAAAAATGCTAATAATATTTTTGTTATTTTTATTTCATAATCATAACAACATCATACATAATACCAATAATTATGCAATAATAGCGCTTATTATTATTAATAATGATAAGAGAAGTTGTCCGTGATAATTATTGTCATCACTTATCACTGATATAGCCTAATGTGAAATAGCCACAATGCTGACAAGTATCTGTGTAATAATGACGAGGCATGCAAGCCGGTCCCGTCATATTAGGGGGTCACTCACAGTCGCGCTCCAGCAGTGGTGGTTTACTAATGTCGCACAAGTTGAATGCACGCTATGTCTGTGCGGGGTGTACCCTCGTTATAGACAACAATGTAACGAGTCTTTGGCGATATTTCTAACACCGCGAAATTCAAAGTAGATTTGTGCAAACTTGACAGTTTTATACTGCTATTTTTATACTTTTGGAAAGTTTTACACTAAAATTTGGTCCCCTATTGGGAAAATCACTGTCTTTTGGTAGCTCATGTATTAAATTAGTGCTACCTAACCATTCCAATATCAAATAAACTAGCATCAAAAAATGTCATTTTTGGCTTTCTCTGTAGACTATCCCTTTAAATAGCACAACATTGTCTGGAGTATGAAATGTAGTTCATCTGTAACTGAGGCAATATATTTTTGATAGACTGACAAAAGTATAAAGTAATAGTTTTTGACTTTAAACTTTAAACTTTCACATTGGTACAATTTGCGGTTAAAGTGATTTTTGTACACAACTAATAGCTGCCAATGTGTACAGCTACAAAACAACATCTTGTGAGATTTGTCTGGTAGCCAATGCTCAAAGTTCTGGCTGCTGGTCGCAATGCTATGTGTTCCATTACAACCGACACAGATTTCTTTTTCTCTACGATGGCTTTTTAATAAAATAATTTGCACTAACCAAATAATTTGCATTAACTTGGCTTTAGTATTTTGACCTAACCAACTACAGAAGCACAGCTTTATAATCTAGTTTGACACAATCTGAAGTCTTAGTTTCCATGTAGGAGTTACCTTCTGTTAATTGCTCAAAACTACTTTAGTTGTTTTTGTTAAACAATATCAGTATCGGGCCAAGATTATGTTTCTGTTACTGATATGCAAACCTATTGTTTCATGACTATTTTTATCATTTATCGTTTTTTCGTTTTATCATTTTTCTGTAAAGTTTTTTTAGTTAAAGTGACATCGGTTTAGTAAACCGAGAGTTTTTCTTTGAAATGAGCACCAGAAAAATATTTGTGCTGCACCTTGCTCACATTAGTAGCAATATATGAGCAGATCTCCCTACCAAGTGTTTTTTTGTGGGGTCATAATTTGGGGTGATGCAATGGGTTACGGCGTTGGATGGATTCGCCGAGTTTGTATTGTATTTTATTTGAGGGGTATTTGAGTGGCATTTGAGTGGCATTTAAGTGGCATTTGAATTTTGATTATTTTTTTTACTTAATTTGAACTTATATGGTATATAGATTTTGAATGTATGACATTTAAGTTATAATAATTTTTTACATAATTGTATACATAATTATAACTCATAGGGTATCTAGATTTTGAATGTGAGGCATTTAAGGTTTGATAGTTTTTTGTAATTCCGACTCATATGATATCTTGAGAGAGAGAGGAGAGAGAGGAAATATATCTACATTGAATAAATACAGTGATTAAAAATGAAACAATATGTGAATATATACATTTATTGTGTAATAAATAGGGAAAGTCTCATATAATATAGCTAGAGTCAGTAAATACTAAGTAGCTGAAGTTTTTAGCTATTTCAACTGGATAAAAAAGTACAGTCACTCGTATAATGCTTGGGATAGGAAGATCTTCAAATGTTTTGCAAACCGGAACTTTTGGTGAGTTAATCACTTGAGAACCTTTAGACTTTTCTATGAATCAATATATGATTATATACACTTATTGTATAATAAGTAGGGAAAATCTCTCCATATAATATAGTTAGAGTTGGTAAATAGTAAGTAATACAAAACAGTACAACTTGTAATGTCAATCAATACACAGGGTTTTTTTATACATTCATTATCCGCTTGAGACTAGCTGTTGTCAGCATTTGATATTGAGTTTACATACCATCAACACCAAGCTGTTCATCAAAATCTTGTAATTCGTTTTCTAGGAATTCCTTAAGAACTTCATCCTCATTATTCGTTTTTGTTAGCACCTCATTGGAATTTGTTTGTGTGCAATATTGCTCCCAATCACTAGCGTTGGTTGAAGAAATGAAGACAACATTGTGGATGGAATAGGATTTCCATTCTTACTCTGTTTTTTTCCTTTGTAAATCATCACACCAGGTGCACATCTTTTAGCTTCCTCGTTGTATCTGATTGGTAGTAAAAGCGTTCTCGTCTCTCTTTTTCCATTCTTTTCAGCGACATAGCGAATGCAATTTACAATGGATTCTTCTCCATTGAATCGGAAAGGAATGAATCTTTCTACAACTTCGATGTAAGCAAAAATGGAACAATCTTTGAAATTGCTGAGATACTCGATGTCGTAAGCGAGTTTGAGTTCTTCTTCACTCATTTTTCTCAGTTTTTCAGCTTCAGCAGTAGCTTCCATTGCGGTTAAGCGTTTTGTGCTGATACGTTTGACATTGTAGTAAGTAGTCTCTGGTTTTTTTGAGTTTTCCATCTCACCCAAGTACAAAATGTTGAAAGGTAATGGGTAGTTATCAACATTGAAGCTTTCAACTACTCTACTTGGGCAAACAACTTTCTGAAAATTCGCTCCAGTTGAATTATCAAGATAAGTGAGAATGTAGTAATTTCCGTATGCACCAGTACACTGTTCAATAGAAACGATTTGCAAAACTGATGGAACAGGAAGTGATGCTAGTGTAAGAAACCCTCCAATCTTTTTCAAATCACATGCCTTCCATTTTTGGAGAGATTTGGCCATCTTGAGAGCTCTGTCAGTATCAGTGAGCAATTCTTTTTGTTCCATATTGTTTGATGTTGTGGGTAAAACCAGTTTTGGAAGAGCTCGTCTCTTTATTGTTGCTTCTTTTGTGACGGAGTTAGAGTTTTTTCTTTTGGAGGGTGTTTTGAATGTTTTTTGTTTGTTTTCGATTGGCTTTAAATCCGTGTAAGAAGCAGAAAAATCCTCCATAGTATTCTAAAAAAGAAAGAAATAATAAATAATTCAGCTTTTCATGCGGAACTAAAAGATTATTTATTTCATACTTTACATTATAGCTAAACTAATTTTGATCTTTGCTAGGTAGGGAATAAAATTTTTTTTAAATTTTACCTTTTATAAAGAGAAAGTTTCTAGTAGTTGCAATGGAAAGTGTAGTAGATGTTACTTCTCCGCTCACTGTTGTAGAACTGGATGCTTTCTGTGTGAAAACAGTGGCTCTTAAATAGCTAAAGTTGCACTGGTTGAACTCTATGAATACCAACCTTCTTTATAATATAACTATGAATCAGAATTTTGTCCACGCGAAAACCAATGCTTTCGCGGGAATATACAATTTATTTTCACGCGAATGGAAACCGTTGCTTTTGCGGGAATAAATAATTTATTTTCACGCGAATAGAAACTGTTGCTTTCGCGGGAATACAAATTTTATTTTCACGCGGATACAAGCCAATGCTTTCGCGGGAATAAATAATTTATTTTCACGCGAATAGAAACTGTTGCTTTCGCGGGAATACAAATTTTATTTTCACTCAAAGGGAAACCGTTGTTTTCGCGGGAATAAAAAATTTATTTTCACGCGAATAGAAACTGTTGCTTTCGCGGGAATACAAATTTTATTTTCACGCGGATACAAACCAATGCTTTCGCGGGAATAAATACTTTATTTTCACGCGAAGGGAAACCGTTGCTTTCGCGGGAATAAATAATTTATTTTCACGCGAATAGAAACTGTTGCTTTCGCGGGAATACACATTTTATTTTCACGTGGATACAAACCAATGCTTTCGCGGGAATAAATAATTTATTTTCACGCGAATAGAAACTGTTGCTTTCGCGGGAATAAATATTTTATTTTCACGCGAATGGAAACCATTGCTTTCGCAGGAATACAAATTTTATTTCCACGCGAATACAAACCAATGCTTCTATTCGCGTGAAAATAAATTATTTATTCCCGCGAAAGCAACGGTTTCCCTTCGCGTGAAAATAAAGTATTTATTCCCGCGAAAGCATTGGTTTGTATCCGCGTGAAAATAAAATTTGTATTCCCGCGAAAGCAACAGTTTCTATTCGCGTGAAAATAAATTATTTATTCCCGCGAAAGCAACGGTTTCCATTCGCGCGAAAATAAAGTATTTATTCCCGCGAAAGAATTGGTTTGTATCTGCGTGAAAATAAAATTTGTATTCCCGCAAAAGCAACAGTTTCTATTCGCGTGAAAATAAATTTTTTATTCCCGCGAAAACAACGGTTTCCCTTTGAGTGAAAATAAAATTTGTATTCCCGCGAAAGCAACAGTTTCTATTCACGTGAAAATAAATTATTTATTCCCGCGAAAGCATTGGTTTGTATCCGCGTGAAAATAAAATTTGTATTCCCGCGAAAGCAACAGTTTCTATTCGCGTGAAAATAAATTATATATTCCCGCGAAAGCAACGATTTCCCTTCGCGTGAAAATAAAGTATCTATTCCCGCGAAAGCATTGGTTTGTATCCGCGTGAAAATAAAATTTGTATTCCCGCGAAAGCAACAGTTTCTATTCGCGTGAAAATAAATTATTTATTCCCGCGAAAGCAACGGTTTCCATTCGCGTGAAAATAAAGTATTTATTCCCGCGAAAGCATTGCTTTGTATCCGCGTGAAAATAAAATTTGTATTCCCGCGAAAGCAACAGTTTCTATTCGTGTGAAAATAACTTATTTATTCCCGCGAAAACAACGGTTTCCATTCGCGTGAAAACAAAGTATTTATTCCCGCGAAAACAACAGTTTCCATTCCCGCGAAAATAAAATATTTATTCCCGCGAAAGCAACGGTTTCCATTCGCGTGAAAATAAATTATTTATTCCCGCGAAAGCATTGGTTTTCGCGTGGACAAAATGCTGATTCATAGGATTTAATCAGTGCAACTTTACTTATTTAAGAGCCACTGTTTTCACACAGAAAGCATCCAGTTCTACAACAGTGATCGGAGGAGCAACATCTACTACTACATCCACTGACTATTAAAAGTTTTTCTGTGTGAATTTGAAAATTTTCATTGAAGTTAAGACTTAATTATCTGACTTAATTATCTCACTTAATTTTTTGTCTACTTAAAAAGTAATGCTTTCACACAATAAATCACTCGTTCTAACAACAGTAACTGAAGCCTCAACATCTACTATATAATATTATACCAACTGACTACTAGGAGTTTTATTCACAAGGTAAAATTTATTAGCTGAGACATTTAACTTACCTTTTTATGTGCTATTGTCACTTCTATTAAAAAGTAATGACTTTATTGTTATTATAGTGCTATGGAAACAGAAGAGGATGATACTGATGTAGACATACATAAGGAATGGGAATGGCTCATGAAAAATCAAAATGATATCAGTTTTTCAAACGCTGATAATGAATACACGAATGATGAATGCAATGCTGAATATGAAAACGAAATGGAGATGAAACTTGAAAATGCTTTTCAAGACAAACCTTCGACTTTTCAAGTTTCAGCAACTACTGAAAATACAATAGCCTTTGATAAGCAGTAAGTTTTTAAAATCATAAATTAATAATGTTAGTAGAGTAATTGTTTTTTGCTGTTTTTTTATAGTCATCTCATGAATCAGCAAAAATAATGTGTTATCTCTTTATTGTAGACAGGACTCACAATATCAGAGAATTAATGTAAAAGAGGGAGTTGAGAATTCATCTCATAGTACACAGTAAGTTTTTAAAAACCTAACTAATAATAATGTTTGAGCCTTTTTTCCTAATTCCATTTTAAAAATTAATTGATAATGGTGTTTAAGTCATTTTTTCTTTTGTTACATTTCATACAAAATGTATGTGAATGTTTTATAGAACAACTATTATGTGTTAACATTTCTATTGTAGACAAAGTTTAAATTATCGGGAGGAGAATGTAGAAGAAAAAAACCCTGAAATTTCCCCTAATTGGAAATGGTTAGAAGAAAATCTCATTTGTTTTCGTTTACCCGATGAAACAATCAATCAAATAGGATTTGGTGCTGAGCCTTCACCACCAAAGACTAGCATAATAGCTCAAGATATAGAGCCGGTTGTGGAGGAGATAGTTGAAGAAAATGAGAATGATCCAATGATAGAAAATGAAGAAGAAGAAGAAGAAGAAGAAGAAGAAGAGGAAGAAGCGCAAGAGGAAGAACAAGAAGAAGAAGAAATGGAAGATTTAAATTTTGAAAGACCTACCCGAGTATCAACCCTAGGTATTGTTGATGATAGCACAGCTCCAACTTTTCAAGATGAAGAATGGGATGATTTGATAGCTAGATATTGGGGAGCTATGAAAACGAAACATAGAGCTGGAAAAGTCATAGAACTTTTAAATGTAAGACTTTGGGATGGGATTCCAAGAGACCAAGCTGATACCTACCAAAATGACTATCATGATTCAAGAGTGTTAGAATTGCTAAAAAAAGTTTGGAGACAATTGAGCTCGAGAGCGAAAGTCAACTGTAGCGTAGGTTGTATACTAGAAAATAAAAATGATGGTGAACTCCGATACTTTCACTCATCATCAAACAATGCTACCGTATATCCAAAAGCTAAACTGATTGAAACTGAAGCAGATCTTGATGACTTCTTTGTTGATGTTATGGAGACTGATCATCGTACAAATAGCTTGAGACGGAGACCAAATACGACTTGGAGATTGATGTTAATCACAAACATTTCGTTTTATTTCTACAAACTACTCGGAATGGGAAAAGTTGGATCACCACCAGAGCATTTACCCTCTCACCTCATTAACAACAGACACATACGAACCATGTTAAAAAACACAAAAGGAATACGAATTACCGACAATCTTTGTTTTTTTAGGTGTCTAGCATTACACAAAGAACTACAAAAAAACGGAATTGCAAAAGATCCGATAATTAAGGAGGTGAAGGAGTACCAACAACAATATCATAGTTTCATCTATGGTGATAGTGCTAAAAGTTGTGATGGGAAAGGAGTAACAGAAGCTGATTTATTGCTTTTGGAGCGAGCATTTCAACTGAAGATAACAGTGTTTTCTTTAAATGATGATATGACTTCAACAGTTATTTGGAATTCAAACTCCAGTTATAAGGAGAATCTATATTTGGATCTTTATATCAATCACTTCAGTCTTATTACAAACTTGGAAGGATATGTCAGAGCCTACAGATGTCCAACCTGTTCTACTTGTTATGACAGATTGGGGAATCTGAAAAGACACAGATGTTCAATCTCAGAGGCAACAACTATGCAGTTTTCTGGAGGACAATACAGTCCTACTGCTACAATATTCGACAAACTGAAGGTTCAATTCGGGATAGATATCGGGTCAGATGATTCCTTGAGATACTATCCATTTTTTGCAACATTCGACATAGAGTGTTTGTTACCTAATTGCGAAAAAGATCGAGATACAGACACAACCATTTACACGAATGAGCATAAACTTTTAAGTATTTCAATTTGTTCAAACGTACCAGGCTTCAACAACCCATGTTGTATTGTCAATAAAGGGGATGATGATGAATGCGTTGGAAAGTTCATTGAATACTTGGAAGATATTAGTGAAGAATCATATAGCCGATTGGAAAAACAATTTTCGCAAATCATAAAACAGATAGAAGGTGAATTACAACGACTGGAAGAAGCTGAAGAAAAGTTTCGTAGTGATTTTGAAAAAAATTGTTTCAGACGGAGAACAGGAGCTGAAAAAGTTCTGGATGATTTGTACAGCTATATGAAAAAACTCCCTATTCTAGGTTTCAATTCACAGATTTATGATGTCAATGTGATGAAAGGAAAACTGCTTCAAAAATTGAAAGATGTCTCCGACACAGATGTTGATTTTGTTATAAAAAAAGGAACCAAGATGCCTGTTATCGGAATAGGATCTTTTTTGTTTTTAGATTGTACAAACTTCATCGCTCCTGGATATAGCTATGAAATGTATCTCAAAGCATACAAATGTGAAGCCGGAAAAGGATTTTTTCCTTATGAATGGATGAAAGACTTGGAACAACTTAATCAAGAACATCTACCTCCAAGAGAAGCTTTTTACAGTTCTTTAAAACAAAAGAACATCAGTGAAGAAGAGTACATAATTTGTCAAGAAGCATGGAAAGATAATGACATGAAGACAATGAGGGATTTTTTAAAATGGTACAACAACTTGGATGTAAAACCATTTGTTCAAGCGTTGGAAAGACAAAGATCGATCTACAGAGAGCATGGGATTGATATGTTAAAAGATGGTATATCTTTACCAGGATTAGCAATTCGATGGATGTTTAACAAAGCTCCTCAACCACCCCCTCCATACCTCTCTACATACTTGGATTTTGATGAACTTGGTAACTCGTTTCGTCAGACTCTCCCAATTTGTCTGATTGACAACTGCAATGCAGAACTTTATCCTCTAATAAAGAAAAACATAGTTGGTGGGCCAAGTCTAGTGATGCATAGATATCACGAAAAAGGTATAACTAAAATTAGAGAACATTGGTTGGGAAAAGAAGCAAAGGTTTGTGATAGAATCTATGGAGTTGATGCAAATGCGCTCTATTTATGGTGTATGATGCAATCAATGCCTACTGGCTATCCTCGAAGAAGAAAAATCGAAAACTCCTTTGTCGCTGAACCAGTAAAATTTAGCAAGATAGCTCATAGCTGGTTACAGTTTCAAATGTTCTCAAAAAAAATCAATATCAGACATCAGCTCAATGGAGGAGAAGTTACTCTCGGACAGCGAGGATTACCAGTTGATGGATTCTGTGTTGAAAATCGTCATGTCTTTCAATTCCACGGATGTTTTTGGCATGGACACGACTGCTCTTATAACAATGCTAAAGAGCAAGAGCTTCAAACTAGTGGAAGAAAATCAAAAGCAAATCTGTTTAAAACTACGATGGAAAATGAAGAATATCTTCGAGCATTAGGTTACACTGTAATCTCGATTTGGGAGTGTGACTGGATGAAGCGTGTAAAAACTCATACAAATTTACAAAAATTTGTCAACACGTTTTACAATTCTTTCTACCCTAAAATACTTGAGAAAAAAAGCTGAATCAAGAAGAAGTGTTGGAGAGAGTTCAATCAGAGGAATTCTTCGGATTTGTTGAATGTGACATCGAAGTTCCTGAGGAAGAGGAAGAAAAGTTCTCCGAAATGCCTCCGATTTTTAAAAATACGATGTTAACCAGAGAACACTTGAGCGATGAAATGAAAGTCTTTGCTGAAGCCGAAGGTTTTTTAAAGACTCCTCAACGCTCATTAGTTGGAAGTATGTACGGAGATAAGATATTGCTAATGAGTCCTTTGTTGAAATGGTACTTGAAACAAGGATTGAAAGTCACCAAAGTTTATCAGCTAATAGAATATATTCCTAGAAAAGCTTTTGAAGCTTTTGGAACATTGGTTTCAGACGCTAGGAGAATGGGAGATGCAGACCCTAATCAAGAATTACTCGCTACTACTAGCAAGTTGGTAGGAAATGCTGCTTATGGAAAAACAATCACTGATAAGGAAAAACATACCACCATCAAGTTCATCGAAGGCGCCAGAAAAGCTTCATTTCGTATCAGAGGAAACAAATTTATCTCCATGGAAGAGATAGCGGATAATTTTTATGAAATCGTAACCTGTAAACAACTAGTAAGTTTTAAAACAATTATTTTGCAATTCAAAATTTATATTCCACAAGTTTACTTTGCTAATCAGTATCACCATCATTTCAGCTAACTATGAATGTTCCAGTACACTTGGGCTTCTCCGTGCTACAGTATGCTAAACTGAGAATGCTACAGTTTTACTACGACTTTATGGATAAGTAAGTAAAACCTAATTCCCTACTATTATCATGTATAAGTAAGTAAAACTTGCAAATAATCGAAACAATCTTTTTATTTATAGATATATTGACAGAAGTGATTTCCAATATGTTGAAATGGATACAGATAGCGCATACATGGCATTGAGCGGAACATTAGAAACACTGGTAAAACCAAGTATGAAAAAAGAGTTTTACAATGAATATAGTGATTGGTTTCCACGACCATACTGTGACAAACATAGGGATGAATTTTTAAGAATCAAAACAATGGGTTTAGAATGGAGCATGCAAGAATGTTGTGAAAAAGTACTAAAACATGGAAAAAGAACACCTGGATTGTTTAAAGAGGAATTTACCGGAGATGGAATTGTTGCTCTTAACTCTAAATCCTATTATTGCTGGGGAGAAAAAGGAAACAAGTTTAGCTCAAAAGGTTTGAACAAACGAATTAATCAATTGAACAAAGACAGTTATCCAGTGATAGAATTGAAAAAAAATTGGTGGGGGTACTCTGCATGAAGTGGTGCAATGTCAACGCGGGAGCCGCACTCCGCCGCAGGTCGATCGTACGGCAAGTCGATCACGTGTAACTCATTCATTTATTAGGTAGAGTATTGTATATGTATATATTTATCAGGTCAACAGCTATAATTAACTAGAGTTATTGTTGATTAGTGAAAAATAGTACTAATATTAATAACATACAAATAATAATAGTAATAATTAAAAATAAGCACCACCACCATGAGATAAAAAAATGTTCATCATTCATATATTACATTTATATAGTAGATAAACAATAATAATAATATAAACATGACAATTTTTAATAAAATATGTATTGTTATTCATGATTAATAATTAACTATATAAATAATAATTAAATAAAAATAATATTATTATTTGATTTATTAGTACAACAACTGCTAAAGTAATAACATTTATTAAATTAATAATAAATAAATAAAGTGATTAATTTATTATTATTATATAATATAAATCCATATAATTTATTTTATTATTAATAATATTACTATAATTTATTGTTAGTAGTAGTAGTAAAACTTAGTAGCAGCTGAGTGAGACAAGCAACAACAACAGCTGATCTCATCAGATCATCTCATTCTCAACAACAATAGCAGTGAGTGAATGATTGACACACTGCTGGTGGAAATTTATCCAACTTTACTACAAAAAAATGTTTACCTATTGCTTGATTTGGCGGTTGAAGTGAAATAACTAAACAAGGTTCTCCCATTGCTTGTTCTTTTCATGTTGATAGAAGTGAATGACTGAATGAACTAGCTACTTGTACTACTAAATTTTTTGCTAACTAACACCCGCGAATGACAAGAGAGCACACTGTTATTGGACAGCATTATCTTGACTGACCAATAGTTAAACAGTAAATGTGTAACAGCGAGCCAATTTACATCCATTTGTTACTCACTACCATGGCAACAGAACTTTGATATCGGCATTGAACTATATATGTTTCAATGCCTTGCAATCGTGTTTCATAGCATTGTTTGGATGCATTTTTGTGTGCAAATTGGTGGGGGTACGTTTTGCCCAACCGTCCCCATTAAAATGTTGGTGAGGGGACGCCGTACCACCGCGTACCACCACAATTCTATCACTGCAGTTATCTAAATGTATTGAACACAAAAAAGTCGTTTATGGGTAAAAATCGAGGATTTGTAGTAAAGGATAAAAAAATGTTGACATACAAGCAAATAAAGCGAGGACTCACATATTTTTATGCTAAAAGACGAGTGTGTTCTGATGGAGTATCTACCGAACCTACTTTGGCTTAAATAAAAACCTTCATAATAGTCTTCTTTTTAAAATAGTTACTATAACTATATATATATAATACAAGAGATCATTCATCGTATATATATATATATATATATATATATATATATATATATATATATATATATATATATATATATATATATATATATATATATATATATATATATATATATATATAGACGTGATCTCAAAATGCTGATGATATGTAGTCTCAAGTGAATAAATGAAGGTTATAGTACTTTGTACTACATAAAATTTAAAGTAAATTTTAATAGATATAATGTTTTCTATTACAATTATTTCCCAAATACTGTAAATTTTAACCATATAAAAGCTAATTTGAGGGTTTTTTAAGATGCAATGTAAGGAAAAAGACTTTGCATTGATTATCATTACAAGACCTGGTGCTTTGTATTACTTAGTCTTTACTGACTCTAGCTATATTATATGGGAAGGTTTACCCCTGCTTATTATGTAATAAATGTATATAATTATATATTGATTCATTTTTAATCAATGTATTTATTCAAGCTAGATATAACTCCTCTCTCCTCTCTCTCAAAACGCTATATGAGTTCGAGTTATGTAAAAAATTATCAAAAACTTAAATGCCATACATTCAAAATCTATACGTCATATAAGTTCAAATTAAGTAAAAAAATAATCAAAACTCAAATGCCACTTAAATGCCACTCAAATGCCCCTCAAATAAAACACAATATAAACTCGGCGAATTCATCCAACGCCGTAACCCATTGCATCACCCCAAATTATGACCCCACAAAAAACACTTGGTAGGGAGATCTGCTCATATATTACTACTCACATTAATAAAACCTTAATAAAAAACAGAAAAGATCGTATCAAAAAAGCAAAATGCGTAAAAAAGTAAAGATAAATGAAAGATAGATGAGCTATCCATTAGAAAGAACACTGTTCAGATAAATAGAGGGATTAAAATAATTTGTTCTAGTCTTGCATTTAATACTACTTTGATGTAGCGTGCCCGTGTTAATTTCACCACATGCATATCTTACAAGTATTATATCTTTTAGGCGTATGTCTTCTTGTTGCCTTTGGAGACGATACAAACTCAGGCAGATGGTTCATAAGATATAGTGGTTGGTCTTCGATCTCTATG
Source organism: Cryptosula pallasiana (assembly GCA_945261195.1). Lineage (NCBI taxonomy): Eukaryota > Metazoa > Bryozoa > Gymnolaemata > Cheilostomatida > Cryptosulidae > Cryptosula > Cryptosula pallasiana. The sequence goes on from OX183136.1 coordinate 36,900,862, forward strand.
AAAGAAACAACATCTGTGTCAGCCTGGAATTTTCCAGATTGAGCATCACAAGTCAGTAATGAAGATGTTGGATTTGCTTTCAACCAATCAGGAAAGAGCTGCCACCTGCTACATTGTGTCGACCCAAGTATAACGGATGTCAATATGAACGTGTCTAACTTTGATCTCTACCTGATACACCCATTAATTGCTAACTATTCCATAGCTAGAGGTTAGTTTGAATGTCAAACAATGGATTAACCAACTGTATGATAATGCAAAAAATCTTTGCTCAACTTTTTACCTGACACAAATGAGAAGTGCTTCTGAATACATCATCCTATGGTGGCTCATAAAGTACAACGCTTTCGCTTTCAAAAGCATATGAATGGTTTTAACATAATCAAGGCTGTTTGCAAAGTGTCTTTTATAATGAAAACAATCCGGCAAATGTTGAAAAATAGCCTGAGAAACTATACATAGCAGAGGGCTTAGTGACTATAATAAGTAAATTGTCAGCCTTAGCAGGTGCAGATTTTCATGCAACAAAACTGCATTTCATGCCCAACACCCGCACACTTTTACAGTAGGGTTGCAAATAATCCACATGATTTTGAAACGACTCAGATGGTTTGGAAAAACGGAAACCATATAAACTGTTTAGAAATGACATGAATTGTTTACAAACTTTTCAACTTCTTTTCACACAAACTAAATGGTTTTGAAATTATCTGAACTACTTTCAAAAGCTATGAAAGTTTTGTAAAGCACATGGACTTCAAACCAAAAATGATTGCCCTCCTTTCGTTATAATTTCTATCCAAAGTATCCAGCATAGACGTTGATCAATAGAAATGTAGAAAATTATTTAACTATTCAGATGATCATTTAATAGTCTCAATGGACTTTATCTAAGGCTGGGCACTATGGAGTTGCCTTCCATAACGGACACCAGTAGAAGATGACTCCAAACTGGACTGGAAACCGGGCAATTTCGGTAGTCCTAGGTATTTAGAAAAAAATTACAAAATACCGACTGCATGGTCCAATTTGGTGACTAGACTATTGGACCCATAGCTAGCCAAGGTGGCTCTCTGGGGAAGAGGGGAAGGGGGGGGGGGGGTGGGAGAATAAGAGCTAGGAACACAAGGTGGGCGGAGCTTACGTTGTAGCTTGAACATTAATACCTTATAACTTCATCATATTACTGACAGGAAAACAAAGGAGACAGTCTTTAGCATAAATGAAGCATTTATTATTAGTTTCATATGAGTAGTAATATATGAGCAGATCTCCCTACCAAGTGCTTTTTTGTGGATTAGACCTTAGGGGTTATGCAATGGGTTACGACGTTGGATGGATTCGCCGAGTTTATATTGTATTTTATTTGAGGGGTATTTGAGTGGCATTTGAGTGGCATTTAAGTGGCATTTGAGTTTTGATTATTTTTTTACTTGATTTGAACTTATATGACATGTAGATTTTGAATGTATGGCACTCATATGACAACATTTTTGATGGAGATGTAATTACCACTGAATTGTTTTTGTATATGATATAACCATCTACAACACTATAGTTATTGTTATAGTTTTATTATTACATAATAAGTATTACATTAATTGCTTACTGGAGAATGTAATAAAATATATATCATAATAAAGTGTAATAGGTTGAATATATAGTGTTAAAGTCTATAAAAACTTTTTAATTTGTAAAGTATTTGATGACTTTACAAGAAATATCATCACATTCAGGTTCAATGACGATGAGAAGATTTTCTTCAAGTTTAAGTTTACTATCTTCCAATATAGATAGAGAAAGTTTTGAAAAATCCTCCAAGTCATTATAAATAAAAACTCTATAAATCGATGGTGTTGAATTTGTAATTGCTGCTGAATTGTTTTCGCATATGATGTATCTATCACACACACAATCAGTAGTTGTTTCGATTTCTTCATAATTGTATATAGTAGAGTTTGTAGGACTTGGCTGTTCCAAAATTAAATCGACTAAACCCAGAGCTTGTGGAAGAGATGGAATTGATGGTGATAAAGCTGGAACTAGTGACTCGTTTGTAATTTTTGTTGTCGTCGTCGTTGTCTGCGGAGTTGTGGTGATTGTTGAAGTTGTTCTTCGAATCGTAGGTAGTAATCCCTCATCGTATAAATGAATGTAATTTAAAGCTTCATCGGTTTTGCAAACAAAGTATTGTTGAGGCCATATATCATAAGTGTCACAGCTTCTTTGTTGGAGAGAAAACTGCATCAAACATGTGAGTGTATGTATACGATATTTTAAGCTTTTTCCTAAAATATGAGTTACTGAATTAACTGCTTCCATATTAAGAATTCCCGAAAAACATCCACTCCGTCTATGAGATAAAGTGAATGGTTGAATCTCTGTTGCAAGACAATAACTGCTTAGGATTGGGAATAATAGAAGATAGATTCGATATTTCATTTTTATTCAGAGAGAGAGACTTTTAACCTAGTTTATGCTTTCATCATCTAGAGTTAACTGTCTTGCATTTCGGTGGACTTTGGTTAATATGCTCCAACTAAAGTTCTATATATATAACTTTGGGATCGCATTTGTCTTTGTTATCTCCTTGACATGTGATGCTGATGATAATCTTGTTTTGAATAGACTTCAAACTTTCAAAACTCGAAAATGACAAATTTACACCTTCAATACCATTGATGTTAGTGATGATAGTAGCTATTTTCGGCTTCTCATTGGTCGAATGATTGCATTCCACACATGCAAAGTTGGTTGACTCAAACTCTTCTGTTGGTGGACAAATCAAACGTGAGGTGTTGTATTCAAATACACATAATTCATCATTCCAAAATAGTTTTGTATTTTGAGTAAGACCTTCCGTATTATTTTTAACCCCTATTGCACATTCCTCCTGATTCAGAGTGTATTTTGTTGGCGTATTACAGGTCAGGGTATCTGTAGAAGTTTTGCTTTTGCAGATCCAAGAAGCATTTTGAGCGATAATAAAACTACAATGTAAATAGTTGGAAGGATAGAGTCTCACACAGTTTGTTCCATTTTCATCTTTATATCGAATACTCTTTTCAAAAGGTGAAAAAAATAACACATCATTTTTTTCCATAACTCCATCTATACATTCATCAATTTCGTCGGCATAAAATACTTCGCTGACATTGAAACTGTCGAAACTCGAAAATGTTGAATTCACACCTTCGATTTTATTGATGTTAGTGATGTTAGCTGGATTTGATTCCTCATTTACACCTTCGATATCATTGAAGGTAGTGATGTTAGCTGGAATTTCGATATCATTGATGGTAGTGATGTTAGCTGAAATTGCTTCCTCGGTATCTGTAGAATCTTTACTCTTACAGATCCAAGAAGCGTTTCGAGGGATGAAAAAACCGCAATATATATAGTCAGAAGGGTAGAGTCTCACACAGTTTTCCCCATTTTCATCTTTATATCGTATAGTCCTTTCAAAAGGTGAAAAAACCAAGACATCGTTTTTTTCCATAACTCCAGCTAGACATTTATCAATTTTGTTGCTATAATACACTCCACTAGTTTTGAAGTTGTCAAAAGTCGAAAGTGATGAATCTTTGATGTTAGTGATGTTAACTGGTTTTGGTTCCTTGTTGATCGAATGATCGGAATGAACACATTGCACGCATGCAAATTTGTATGTCATAAATTGTCTTCTCATTGGACAGATCACACGTCCGCCAATGTATTGAAATGCACATAAATTCCCATTTCGATATACTTTTGTATTTTGAGTAAGTCCTTCCGTATTATTTGTAATACCAGTAGTAATATATGAGCAGATCTCCCTACCAAGTGTTTTTTTGTGGATCTGACCTTGGAGTTGAGACAATGGGTTACGGCGTTGGATGAATTCGCCGAGTTTATATTGTATTTTACTTGAGGGGTACTTGAGTGGCATTTGAGTGGCATTTAAGTGGCATTTGAGTTTTGATTAGTTTTTTACTTAATTTGAACTTATATGGCATACTAGCAGAAATACCCGGCGTTGCCCGTGGAGATAACATAAAGAGTGCGAAAACGATGTTAGGGAGATCAAGAGGGGTCAGTGTTATGGAGTTTGTCTTCAATTTTGACTTGCCAGTTGGCTTGAAGATGGTCAATATGTCTACATGTTTCAATCAATCGTTATGTAACTGGTTATATATTTTACGAATTGTGCTGTCATGGCTGCGGCTATAACTTTATAGCCGCATGGGTGTGCCAACTTCCCTCTTGCTTCATAACATAATTGAATCTTTGAACACAATTACACAACATCTGAAGGAGATCGTCATAAAGCATGGATTACATTTCCAAAAAATCAACTCAAGGCTTCGCTGTAGTTGTGCATTTAGTGAAAAACCAACTCAAAGAATCTGGTGGATATTCAAGTATTTGTATTTTAAATTTCCATATCAAAACATATGCTTAGTGACTGTGCATTGTGCAACCCATTGGTCAATATTTCGAAAACGTATTATAGAATGCTGCATCAACTGTGCAAGTAAATCAGCTAAATATGCGCTGTTCACAGTGTGACAATCACAACGCAATTGTAACAAAAATTCACAATAATTTTTATTTTCTCTGAATTTTCGTAAACTTTGTGGAGTTGGAGAAAAGCTGTTTGGAATAATTGAGCCAGTTTTTTTTTCATGGCATGCTGAGCAGCAGGTAAAGTCAACTATCATTAAAATAAACAAAATGTGTACAAATTACGGATTAAGTTCCTCAAATGACTCTGTTTAGGCACTTTTTGTATAATTTTGTATAATATTTTGTATGTTTTCTCAACCGTCTACCATCGATATTTCAACTATGATGATTATTACCAATGTTGTGGAGAGACAGGTTGATTGATTATTATTAAAGGCAAGAGTAGTAATAATAATGAAAATTAATTAAAAACCTTTAGTCAAAAATATTGCAAGTCTTTAAACCTAGACTTGCTTTGCGCTGCTGTTGTAGACCTACTCATAATTATCAAGTATTTTTCGTCATGGTAAACAACTTGAAAAAGCAAAAAAAAACAAATAAGAAAAAGTACTACTGCTGAACAAAGCCAGAGAAATTGAGAACGACTCTGATACATTGGGTTCCTTTGGATTACTTTTCTTTTTATTGCGGCGTTTATCATCATTTTGTATGCATTACCAGTATTGCTCATTCATTGTTGTTATTATTGTGATGATACACCATAGTCTTTGTTCATAAGTTTCAATTCTTATGATATTTATTTGTATCAAAGTTGTATGTGTTTAAATTGGGGAATATAATGATATAGAAGAGTAGAGAGTATATAGCAGTACTAATGATAATGAGCAGTATTCAACCACAGTGTTATTAACTAAAAATGATTTTTAAACAAAAAGAAAAACAACTACTTTTATACAACAATGATAAAAATAATATTAATAAAAATAGTAATAACAGTAATTATAATTACATTAATAATAATCAATGACTAATAATTAATATTTTTGTCACTTTTAATTTTACTAAATAAATAATAACTACTTTTATTATTATTATTATTACTTTTATTATTATTACTCTGTATAGTCATAATAATAATTAATAAAAGAAATGAAAACAACCAAAAAATAACCATAAAACAATAAAAATAATATTAAAAATAATAATAATTATAAAAATAATAATTATACTGATAACAATAAAAATAATAACAGTTACTCAAGCATAAAAATAACAATGCAGGAGGAGATGGTGTTTATTAATTATTATTTGGATTATTTTTAAAACTAACAATTATTTATTGTTGTTATATATTATTATTGTTATCATTAGATTAATCATTTTAATATTATAGCCACGGGCTTCAAGAAAATTGCTAAACAACAATATCAGCCTAGCATAAGCAATGACATAATGTTGGAATGTGAAAGGCAAGTACAGTTGGTAGGTGAGTCGGTGGAGAAGCAATTATAAGACCGAAAAAAGCTAGCAAAACAATCTGTTTGGCACACAGATATCAATACTTGATTCGCTGTAGCACTGCTGACCAATCAAAAGGCTGCAGGCATGTCGGAATACAATCAAAATAAACCGAACCTGTCATGAAAGGCAGAAAAATATGGCCGGATATAACTTGGCATAACTGATGAGAATGAGGTTTCTATTGGAAAGATTGCTGCGATCCTCTAGCAAAATAAAAATTCAAGAGTGTTATAACCTAGAGAATGTAATGACGACTCTGAATATGTATTTTTCATTAACATTGATAAGTTAGTGCCGGAGTTTTAAGCTAACATCGCAAAATCCAACTTACATTTATATATTAGATAGATTTTGAATGTATGGCATTCAAGTTTTGATAACTTTTTTACATAACTCGAACTCATATGGTATCTTGAGAGAGAGGGGAGAGGAGAGAGGAGAGAGGAGAGATGGGAGATGAGAGAGGAGAGAGAGGAGAGAGATTTTTTAGTTTTCTATACATTCATGTATATATGGTTAGTTATGTACATATTTATGGCTATATTTATATCTACATAGAGAGAGGAGATATATCTACATTGAACAAATATATTGATCAAAAATGAAAATTATATGATTATATACCTGATTACATAATAAGTAGGGAAAATCTTCTGGAGAGAGGGGAGAGGAGAGATGAGAGAGGAGAGATTTTTTTTAGTTTTTTATACATTTATGTATATATGGATAATTATGTACATATTTATGGATATATTTACATTTACATTGAATAATATACATTTATTACATAATAAGTATATTAAATGCTATAAAATATGTTGGAAAATTACCAAATTAGACCTCTAGATGGTTAAAATCTACAGTATTTGGGAAATAACTGCAAGAGAGGAGAGAGGAGTATTTGGTAGAGGAGAGAGTATGTTGAGAGAGAGGAGAGATAAAAAGAGGAGAGAGGAGAGAGGAGATATATCTACATTGAATAAATACAGTGATTAAAAATGAAACAATATGTGAATATATACATTTATTGTGTAATAAGTAGGGAAAATCTCATACAATATAGCTAGAGTCAGTAAATATTAAATAATACAAACTTAGGAAGGAAGACTTCTGTTCTATGTACTTTTGATTCCATAATGAACTAAAATAAAAAGTTATGTATTAGTATAGAATGGTTAAACAGAAATTTAAAACAACTACAAACTCTTACTAAATAGTACTTTTTTATTAATTATTACCTTATCATCAAAAATTGACTGTTAATCGGATGTTTTTGTAGCTTTTCGTGTCTTACGTTGTTGAGTCCTTACCCTTCTAGCTTGTCTTTGAGCGGACTGTCACTGCATGTTTCTTCTTTTTAGAGCAAGTTCTTTACGAGCACACTCGATAGAAATTGGTGTGTTTACCTGTTGTAGTTGATATTGTCGTTGTTGTAATACATAATGTAATCTCTGAATGTCTGATGTAACATCATTCCCTAAGAGCTTTAATGTTAGAAAAGATTCAGTTCGAAAACTATTTAGCTGCTCTATCAAGTCTTTCTGTATGAATTTACAATTGTTTGAGATAATTCGCACTCTCTCTTCAATTTTCTTATTGCATATGTTTTGTAGAAGTATCAAGTCCTCTTGAGTCAAAGATTTAGGCTGAGTTTCTGATTCTGTGTTGTTAACTATTTCCATTTTTTGTCATTGAATCTGAAAAAAACAAAAAAACAGATGATTAATTTTGTTCAGTTGTTTTAGTATAATAAATAATATATGAGTAAAAACTGTAATTTATTAAGTTTTTACCTTGATGCTCTTCTAATAGCTGTAGTAGATGTTGCTTCTCTGATAGCCGTTGTAGAACTGGATGCTTTCTGTGTGAAAACTATGGCTCTTATATAGCTAAAGTTGTACTGATTAAACCCTATGAACACCATCTCGTGTCAATCTCTATGAATCAACATTTGTTCACGCGAAGGAAAGTCAATGCTTTCGCGGGAATAAATAAATAATTTTCACGCGAACACAAACCAATGCTTTCGCGGGAATAAATAAGCTATTTTCACGCGAATGGAAACCGTTGCTTTCGCGGGAATAAATAATTTATTTTCACGCGAATAGAAACCAATTCTTTCGCGGGAATAAATAATTTATTTTCACACGAATAGAAACCAATGCTTTCGCGGGAATAAATGATTTTATTTCCCGCGGATGAAAGTCAATGTTGTCGCGGGAATAAATACTTTATTTTCACGCGAATACAAACCGTTGCTTTCGCGGGAATAAATAATTTATTTTCACGCGAATAGAAACCAATGTTTTCGCGGGAATAAATGATTTTATTTCCCGCGGATGAAAGTCAATGTTGTCGCGGGAATAAATACTTTATTTTCACGCGAATGGAAACCGTTGCTTTCGCGTGAAAATAAAATATTTATTCCCGCGAAAACATTGGTTTCTATTCGCGTGAAAATAAAGTATTTATTCCCGCGAAAGCAACGGTTTGTATTCGCGTGAAAATAAAGTATTTATTCCCGCGAAAGCAACGGTTTCCATTCGCGTGAAAATAAAGTATTTATTCCCGCGACAACATTGACTTTCATCCGCGGGAAATAAAATCATTTATTCCCGCGAAAGCATTGGTTTCTATTCGCGTGAAAATAAAGTATTTATTCCCGCGAAAGCAACGGTTTGTATTCGCGTGAAAATAAAGTATTTATTCCCGCGAAAGCAACGGTTTCCATTCGCGTGAAAATAAAGTACTTATTCCCGCGAAAGAATTGGTTTCTATTCGCGTGAAAATAAATTATTTATTCCCGCGAAAGCATTGGTTTCTATTCGCGTGAAAATAAAATATTTATTCCCGCGAAAGCAACGGTTTCCATTCGCGTGAAAATAGCTTATTTATTCCCGCGAAAGCATTGGTTTGTATTCGCGTGAAAATTATTTATTTATTCCCGCGAAAGCATTGACTTTCCTTCGCGTGAACAAATGTTGATTCATAGAGATTGACACGAGATGGTGTTCATAGGGTTTAATCAGTACAACTTTAGCTATATAAGAGCCATCGTTTTCACACAGAAAGCATCCAGTTCTACAGCGACTAACAGAGGAGCAACATCTACTACAGCTATTAGGAGAGCAACAAGGTAAGAAGCACTAAAATAATTATTTGTTTTTAATTAATTGAAACATCTAGGTTTTTGAATCTTAGTTTTTAAAAACAATCTTTTAATAAAACAATAATTTCAGTATATTTACATCATTAAACTAAGTTCTTTTACTTTTTGCAGGTATGATGACATCACACTCCAAAGCACTTCCTAAGCTCCATATTGAACCAATCACAGCTACCAACAACACTAACGCTATTTCCACTACAACCATCATTTCCACCACCAACGGCATTCACATTGATGATAGAAGATCCAATCCTAACACCTTTAATGATACATCTTCTCGCTCAAACACCAATGCTCATGCTGATATAGCAATGAACCATCATGTAGTTTCAGCTGACTCTCCTTTGAGTCCCACACCGGACTACACATATCTGCATGAGAACAGTGAAGTCAAACGAATGGAGGATATCAAAAAACCGACAGTGACATTATCTCAAGCTTCAATTTCCTTTTTATTCAGCAACAGCAAGAATAATACCGTAAACAAACTTAGAGAGTTTGAATTACTCAAGATGGGTGGAATAATGACAGGAGCTATGCAGAAAGGAATGTTGGAAATCGGAAATTTTGTGAGTTTGTTGGATTTACCAATTCCTACGATATTGGAGGTTTTCGATGTTAATTACGTTGAAGATTATGGTATATTGGACTATGAATATGTTTTAAAAAACAATCATCGAATTCGAGTCAAGTCACTGATTGACAAAGAACTTACGATGGAGCTACAGGAACTTGATCCCGGCTCCTCACAAATCCTAGTGTACATGGGAAAGCTAGAAGAAAATCAACCCGATCTACGTATTGTAGGAGATAATCATCGTCATCAAGGGCTAAAACAACGAGTTATAGCCAAAATCTTGAGAAAAAAATCATTGAAACAGTTGCAAGCATACTTTGATATCATCACTTTCGATAATATTCCTGTCAACACTCTTCTGACATTCACTAGACTTTCAGTTTGGAAAAATTTGAAGTCGAAGCAGCGAAAACGAAAACAAGATACATCGCCTTTACGTATCACTCACACTGTCACTTACAGATACAGGATGAATGACGGATCTTTGATGACTGGGAAGATTGTTGTCCCTCCTGAGAACGTTTTGAAGATCAAAAATCATGAATGTGGTATGATCCACTATAAAAGTACGATGACAACTGAAAGCGGCACAAAGAAACACATTCTCACGATTCTGAGTGTTGAAGAAGCTTTGATGCTTCTATCTACTTCAAGTGAAAAAGAAGGAATAGCTTTCAGACTTTCTCTATTTGATGATGCTGAGCTGATGAAAAGTTATGATGATGATGTTGCTGCTGATGATGCTGCTGATGATGATGATGATGATGATGATGATGATGATGATGATGATGATGATGATGATGATGACGATGATAACATCGATGCTTATACCGATGAAGAAGATGATAATATGACGGATGATGACTCTGAGAACAAAAAATTTGAGGAAAAAGATGAAGTTGTCGACAATGATAGTGAGAAAAGCAATGAAGATGATAATCACATTTCAAGCGAAGCTAGCAGGATTTCAATATCGGAAATTTAATTAAGGTATGTTAATCTTCACTAGTAATAAGTAACTACTAATAGCCGTATTTTTTACCATAGTATAATGTAGTTGTTATAACGACATCTATGTATGCTTTTAGATAGAATACGTGTACAAGTGAATGACCGTCGACTCGCCAAAATCTATCAGCAACAACTCATGAACATTAAATTACATATTATTTGTATTGTGCAATAATTTGTATATATTTAGTGTAATAAAGTATTTTATTCATATTTAACATTAGTAATTTAGCCAATTTGTAAAACTTTCGGGGTTACAACTCTAAAATGTTACAAAATTTCAATGTTCCGACACAAAAATAAATATTTCAAGTTATCGTCTCATTTTTCAAAAATGTTAAGACAACTCCCATTTATAATTTCTAAACTTCGTTTTTGAAAAAATATGTAAAAGTTGTCGGCACATTGTGTCAAAATGGTAAGACAACTCCGCTTTTGCACAAAAAAATTGTGAAAAATGTTTTATAATTTGTTTGAGAAACCAAAACAGTAGAAGACTTTTTACAACCACAAGCATTATACTTTAGGTTTTACAGTTTTGTGAATTGGATGTTGATAGTTTGTCACGATATGACATAATAATTAAGTAATTATAGTCTTTTTCATAACAATGCTATAGATTCAGTAATACAGATGTGAAATTTACTGTTTCATCACTTGAATGCAGTATGAAGGTAGTTGATGTAATATTTATTTTGTAATATTATGCAAAGTAATACAGTAAGAATGAATCGTATGGAGTTCTCAACCACAAAACAAATAAAAATAATGCATTAGGGTAAACTAATGACAGAACAATTTTACATGAAGTGTATACATGTGAATAAAGTATTCATAAAAACACAGACTATTGTCTGTATATATAATATATATAGAGAGTATTTATAAAAAAACATCCTATTAACTATATATTTTGTGGTAAGAAATTGTAAAATAGGATAGTTGCATAAAGTCTATGGTAAACTAATGACAGAACATTTTTTACATGAAATGTATTCATAAAAACACAGACTATTGTCTGTATATATAATATATATATATAGAGAGAGTATTTATAAAAAAACATCCTATTCACTATATATTTTGTGGTAAGAAATTATAAAATAGGGTAGTTGCATAAGACCTATTCCAGAGCCATGATAATATTAAAAAATATAGTGAAATAAAAATTTTAAAACTCACCTAAGAGTGCAGTTAGTACAAGAACTTCTTCTTGAGAAAAGTCTGAGTTTTTCTGCATTTTTCGTCTAATAGACGCTAATTTCAATTTAACACAATCATTAAAACCCTTTTTTTTCAGTCCATCTTTTATATTCAAAATTAATTTAAGTGAAGTTAAATCAATTTTCTTATCATCAATCTTTTGGCTTTCTTTTAAATCTACTTGGGTTTGAGGTTTAACTGTTATAGTATTAGATTCTAAAACACTGGTTTTTGGACTGCACTGTGAACTAGCAACAGAAATTAAGTCATTATTACTTTCTTCAGTTTCTGAAAGATCAGAATCTGAAGATATAAGTGCTCTCATTTTTTTACACTGGTTTTTAATCAAAAGTTTTCGATCTTCAGCAGCAGGTTTTTTAGCTATCGCCAACCATTTACTCCCTAATTCAAAATCTAGAACAATGTTTTCAGAAAAATAACCTTCTATTGGATAGAGATACACTAACGCAAATTTTTTCGGAAAAGTAATATCCATAAGTAATTCAGAATATTTTCTATTAATAACTAAAACAAAATTATTGTAACTAGCAATATCAACAATAAAAAACATTTTAGTTTTTAAAATACAACTATGTTGCTGAAGATCTCTCAAAGTTGTATGCGATTTTCCACATAAACAATAATAAATAAACAAGTGAGCACAAAAATGTCTTGAAAGAACTCGGCCAGGCTCATGCAATCCCCCTAATTTAAACTTCTTACCACAAAATATACAAGAGATGTTGTTTTTGTTTCCTTTCAGTGCTTCACTCAACATCTTTGTGCCATATGCTATCAACAACAATGAGAGCACTGAAAGGAAATACCTAGGGCTTTTGTTATCAATATCTACAAACAAAATAAACAAATTCTCATCATATATAGATAACTTTCTTAAGCATGGTATATGTATATATATATATATATAAAGATAATGCATGTCACTTACACTTAAAACACTCTCTATCTTCTTTTATATTTCCGTCTAGAAGACTTAATTCCTTATATTCCCTTAATTGAGGATTCTCTGCTTGAACTAAAATAGAAAATACGAATGTAGTTATGCTATTTTTTTGAAAAAATTCGAAAATTTTTTTATAAATTGAATGAGTATGTAGTAAGTAATATTTTCGTCATACTTACATTCAAATGTGTTGTGTTTATAGTACAGGAAGTTTTCGTTCTTCCCAACACATTGTTTACTTCCTATGAATCGTGAAGATGTTTTTTCTACAAAAAAATAACATAGTAAATGTAAAGTCATTATTATTGTACCTACAGACAAATTTACATTTTTCATAAAACAGAAAAACTTACTCATAGCAATATGCGTGCTAGCTTTTGCTCTTTTCCGTCTTCTCTTCATCATCTTCAAAACACTCCTCCAACCACCTTAGTGTTTCATCATCGGTAGAACTTAATAAAACAATAAATCAAGATTGTAATTATTTAAAAACTCTATATAATACAGTTGAATATTGAATAATAAAGTTTCAATAATATACTTACATGGCACTGAAATCTATTTCGTCTATATTTAGTTCTAATGCAACATTTGAGGATGTAGACCTACAAGTAATATATATATATATATATACATTTGTATAAATTTATAAATGTAACTGCAACAAAATTGTAAAAGATAGTATAAATAACTTACTCATTTGTTGTAGGGATATTGCTAGCCATTGTTGTTTTGCAGAGTAATACTTAGAATGAAGTATAAATGAAAACTGATACTGTTTAAAAAAATAGTTTCTCTTATATACAAAACATTGAAGTCATTTATCAAGATTAATTTGTAGACTGATTTTCTGATTATTACTATGATAAATGATATTGTTTTTTAAAAAAGTGGAAGATGATTAGGAAGTTGGTTAAAAAAATAGGAAGATAGAGATTAAATAGTTTAATAAGCTTAACCACCACAAACACTCCTGTAAACTGTCTTTCCATCTAGCTAAAATTTTTGAATGTAGAGCGTTGGATAAACAAATTTTACAACCTCTTTTAAATATAACTAGCTAGGATGAAACTTACATTTCATTTGAATGACAACTCACATCCTTCAAACATATTTTTATAGCAACAATTTTCATATAGACACATCAACAGCAAAACAATGATGCGGTGTAGTTCCATCTTTATATCATCAGACAGTAAATTAATATGTGAGAGCTTCAATTATAGTTTACACCATTAAGTATGAGTTCGGAATGTAATAAAATACTTTACAGGTACTGATAGCATTTAATAACTAGTTCAATTGCAGTTTATTGATAAACTCTACTATAACACACACTACCACAAACAATCATATAGACACATCATCAGCAAAACAATGATGTAGTGTAGCTCCATCTTTATATCATCAGACAGTAAATTAAAATGTGAGAGCTCCAATTATAGTTTACAACATTAAGTATGAGTTAGGAATGTAATAAACACTTTAAAGATATCTGATAGCATTTAAATATGTATATGTAACATATACCTCTTGATTTATTAGACAAAACAGCTTCCTAAAAATAGAAAATATACTATGTATGTTGATACATTATTATTTCACACAAAAAACAATGAGATATTTTAAAAAAAGTAACAGTCTAACTAATAAAACAAGTGGATAAAGTCATGCTTTGCTCATGTTTTTTAGACGATAGCGGAGATAACTAGGATTAAAAGTAAAACCACAAATCCGTTTTGGTGGAAGGCTGTATCTATATTAACTAATATGTAATGAAACAATAAAAAACAGGAGATAGATGCAATCAAGTTCTCTTCCTTTTTAGGTTGAATTCGACCTATAATTCCATCATCTATGGATGGTTGTTGTTTTTGTTTTAAATAGAAATAGCATGATAATAAATAGTGCTTAGGTGTAACTAATGACTTTTCTCGAGCGACACACTTGATATTAAAAAGATCAAAACATATAGGATTAAGCGAGATGATGATTAATGTCTTTTCTGGAATGAGTTTATTAGTAAAATGACACTTGCGGGGCACTTGCGTTATATTATAATTAATTACTTTTTAAAAATGAACTGGTAACATTACGTCGACTGAAATAATACCTAAAACGTCTCGCATAAATTTTGATCTGACTGAAAATGGACTGAAAACCTTCAAGGTGCGTAAAAATTATCGTAACTCGCTATAGCGGATATTCTAAGAAATATTTATTTTCTCGTTGGTAACTTGACGTAAAATATTTTGTAACGGATGTCACACGATCTCAATCGATTTTTTTCAACTTAAACACTTAGTTACTCGTAAACATTTGATACTCGCTTGATTTCTTTGATAACAGTAATATCCCAATTGTGTTTATCGTAAATATTTCAAAAACGGATATTGCGCGTTTCAGTTAGTTTTTCCTACTGAATCACTTAGTTACGCGTAAATATTTGAAATGCGTGTTTCAGTTGGTTTTTCCTACTAAATCGCTTAGTTACTCGTAAACATTTGAAAATTGTTTGATTTTTTCGCTGATAAAACATGTTGCAAGTATCTTTTACCAAATATTACCGTGATTTTCAATCAGTTTTCCTTACTAGATTACTTAATTACTCACCAACGTCCATAATTGTTTTTATTAATCATTGTTGCAAAGCAATGCTGTATTTAAATAATATTACTACGTTTCCAACCAATTTCCTTACTGAATTACTTAATTACTCGCCAGTATTTCATAATTTCTTTCACTAATAATTACAAAGAATATTGTAAATAAATAATTTACCAGGAATATTTATGCTCAAGTCTCCTCTCTCTCTCCTCTAAACACTCTCTCTAGATATATACAAACACAGTTATTTTTATTGTACCTTGCACAAAAACACCCCCTAAAACTTGTTTTTAGGCTGAGCCTTATGGGTTATTTTAGGGGGAGTATCAGTCCTGGGAGTAGATACTAAATTGACACAAATTTTTTCATATGAATTTAAAACTTAACTAATGTAGTTTTTTTACCAAACATCAGTACATCAAAAACATTATTGTAAAGGTATATTATATAGGAAGATTTTCCATACTTATTATGTAATAAATGTATATAATCATATAATGATTCATTTTTGATCAATATATTTATTCAATGTAGATATATCTCTTCTCTCCTCTCTCCTCTCTTTCTTCCTCTCTCCTCTCTCTCTCCCTCTCTCTCTTTCTTTATCTCAAGATACCATATGTATGTATACATTGATTATCATTACAAGTTGTAGTGCTTTGTATTACTTAGTATTTACTGACTCTAGCTATATTATATAGGATGATTTTCCCTACTTATTATGTAATCAATGTATATAATCATAAAATGTTTCATTTTTGATCAATATAGTTATTCAATGTAGATAAAACTCCTCTCTCCTTTCTCTCTCCTCTCTCCTCTCTGTCTTCTCTCTCCTCTCTCTCAAGATGCCATATGAGTTCAAATTATGTGAAAAAAGTATCAAAACTTAAATGCCATACATTCAAAATCTAGCTGCCATATGAGTTCAAATCAAGTAAAAAAATAATCAAAACTCAAATGCCACTTAAATGCCACTCAAATGCCACTCAAGTACCCCTCAAATGAAATACAATATAAACTCGGCGAATTCATCCAACGTCGTAACGTATTGCCTCAACCCCAAGGCCAGAACCACAAAAAAACACTTGGTAGGGAGATCTGCTCATATATTACTACTAATACCTATTTCACATTCCTCTTGATTCAAAACGTATTTTGTTGAAGTATCACAAGACACAGCATCTGTAGAAGTTGTGCTCTTGCAGATCCAAGAAGCGCTTTGAGGGATGAAAAAACCACAATATAATAAGTCAGGAGGGTAGAGTCGCACACAGTTTGTTCCATTTTCATCTTTATATCGTATAGTCCTTTCGAAAGGTGAAAAAACCAAGACATCATTTTTATCCATAACTCCGGCTATACATTCATCAATTTCATTGGTATAGAATACTCCACTAACA
Source organism: Cryptosula pallasiana (assembly GCA_945261195.1). Classification (NCBI taxonomy): domain Eukaryota; kingdom Metazoa; phylum Bryozoa; class Gymnolaemata; order Cheilostomatida; family Cryptosulidae; genus Cryptosula; species Cryptosula pallasiana. The sequence continues at coordinate 36,917,763 of OX183136.1, forward strand.
TTGGGAAATGTTAGTGCTAATAGCAAGATAAATACGCAGCTCATTTTTTAAAATGTTTTTGCTTTCAGTGTTGAAAGTTGAATACTTTTCTTTCTTGATGTTCTTTCTATTTATACGTAAGTGGCTAGTGGTTTGTTCAGCTCTCTGAGCTGATTTTGAAGATGTGAAACAATCTCATCAAAGTGGTTACCAAAATGTAAGTATGGTTCCAATCGAGATTGAGACAAAAGAACATGTGTTCCTGTCCAGCGAAATGAAGTCAAACCTCTTAAAATCGAAATATCTATCAAATCACCTAGTTCAGCATCTTTCAAACATTGCTTAATATCAATCAGTTCGATCGCTCTTTTGAGATCTTCAAAATCTATCAACTTGTCTTGCGGACAGCAAACTTTTGGATCAAAGCTCCTAGAACAGTTTAAGCATTCTAGAGGATTTGCTCTTGAAATACAATTACAGCTCAAAAGCATGCTTTGTATTGATTTACGAACTAGATTGAATCCTAACACAAAATAAAATACTTCTTCGGTGATGAGTTGAACAAAAAGAGGATTTCAACGCTCTAAAGGAATGTGTTCAAAATGAGTCCTTATGAACTTAGGTACAAAATCAGCCAATGTAGCAATTGACTTGAATCCTTCAGTTTTTCCACTCATGTTTCTTCTGTAGTTCAGAGATAAATGAAGCAACATTTTTTGTAGCAGTTCTTTTATGAGTCCTCAGATATACTTGTCGAATCAATAGGTATTATCGGGTTGACTGAGTCTTCTTTTTCATCAGGAGTATAAGCATATGGATATCCTTCTGCTATCGCAAGTAATTTATCCTTTAGACGTTGATAAGTCAGTTTGCTCTGACTAGTAGGTAATAGGTAGGGATTTAATCGTGCTCTCAAATTTGTTAACATAAAGGGAGACTTCAAATCATCAGAGGAAAGATCCAAAAAAGCATTAATCCATTCATCATGCACCAAAAAACCCATTTTAGCATTTTTCAAAACTTGTCTTCTATCAATCCAGTCGATAGCATCACCCAATCCTTTTTTGGTAGGTGTAGCACCTTCAACCATTTCAGCATATCTTTTACAAGTGATACATTTATCATCAACGTGTGAACAGTAACAGTTTAGCAGTGATAGATTGGTTGCTTGCTTGTAAAAACTTCCTCCTAGTACACAGTATACACATTCTTCCGTAAAATAAATCCTCAACATTTCATCAGAAACCTCAGCCAAAAAAGTCTTAGATCCTATAGCATCGGAAGCTTCTTGGTGAGCAAAGTCTTCAACACGTAACATATTTGTTGTTATTCCGTTAAATTACAAAACGCGAATGATCCGTTTTCAAATTGAAATACCTATTTAATCATTCATTACTTTTCTTTTTTTTGAGGTTAATTGTTATGCTAGCTCATGTAGATCTTCATAAATGCTTTAATTTCAACCTGACAACCATCGATTAGACAAGGTTTTACTTCTGATGAGCATTCAGTAAGTGCTTTTTCCTTACACTCACTACAGTAAATGAGATGACCACATGGAAGAGAGATATGATTTGCAATTACTTTTTTTTCATGTGACTCAGACACACATTGAGCAAGTTTGCTTTGCTTAGTCTGATCTTTATCTTTTTTTAACGAATCAATTGTTTTAGCATCATTTTTTAACAGTGTTGACGAATTCTCAACAGATGTAAAATCATTTTCAAAAGTATGTAAGGCTTCAATCATAAAACCTATTCGCTCAAAAGGTTTTCCATTTAACACTAAAACTTGTTCGATATCGTTTTGACTGTATCCTAGTTTTTTGCAAATAAGTTTCATTTTTTCGGTGTCATTGTTGAGCGTTATTTGTTTTACTTTTTCTCGATATTTTTCAACCCCTCGCTTACACCTTTTGCCTTTGTCTGTTCGCATGTAAACATCCTCAACATACTCTTCACCTTTACTCCCGAGTAAAAAATAACAGTCAGGGAACCATCGACAGTGTTCCTCCCACGGTAGATCACTCTCTTCCCATTCTTTAAGTTCACCTGAGCAAAAGAAGCATTTTACACTATCTCCGAACTTAGTATAGTAGAAACCTGCATTGGAAAGGAGTTTCATGGAGACTTTACCCTTCCATTGTTTGAAACTGTCTTCTCTAGATGTTTCAGTAGCAAAACGTGGTGTACCAGCACGATCAATTGATATACCTAGAGGTAATACTTCTGCAGTTAAATCTCCTCTTCTAGTTTTTTGTTCTTCCATTGTATAACTTTTGACAATTGAGATGTTTTTCATTTCATCTGCAAGTAGTTTTCTAGGTCTATACACACGATTGTGAGTATTAAATCCTCTAAAAAATCGACAAAACGGAAAACTTTTAGCATGTTCTTTCATCGGATGTTCATCTTCATCCTTCCAGTTTAGTAATACCCCTCGGCAAAAAGCACATCGAACAGCGTTGTCTTTTTCAAGGTTATAGAAACCAGCTCCAGCCATGTTTTCACCACAATGTTTACCTACTCGTCTCCAATTTGTAAGAAATGATTTTCTTCGATAACTTTCATCAAGCATTAAAGTCTCTCTTTCATAAAAAGAGAGTTCATTGCAAATGAACTTGAAAAAGTCCGTTGGGGAAAGTTGCGCAATAGTTTTTTGTAATTTTAATGACAAAAGACTACAGTGATTATCCGGATAAGTTGCGACGACATAAGTTATTGCAGTGGTATCAGGAAAAGTTCGTTGTAAAAACAACGACGAAGTAACGAGTAAACTATCATCTATCCATTCAGTGCAGTCTTTAGTATTTTTAAAACAATTCCGAGTTTTTCGCATTTCTTTTTTTTCGTTATAAATAGTATTTGCTACATATCTGTTGTTTGTTACTCGACACATTATTTATATATAATATAAGTAGTAGCTTCAGTTATTACTCAAGTTGAAGTTTTGTTGGAAAGTTCTTTCCCTTTGATCTAGTTCGTTGTTATTCTAAAAAAAATGATAATGCTTTATAGCAAAAAATAAAAAAAAGACTAAAGTTTCAATTTTTTTCAATATACTTGAATTGATTACTATTGTAATAGAATGTAAATACTTACATCAGAAATGAAGACTTGTCTTTTTTTGAATTAAAATGAATGATATTCCTACTTGTTTGAATTTGAGCTACTTTCTAGAAAATTTGGATGAAGGAGTACTTTTTTCATTTCGAAGTCCTGAAATAATAATAATAAAACATAATTAAAACTTACATACAACATTTTTGATATCTTAAATAGTGAATAATCTTGTTTTTCAGAAAAATGTCTTCACGTTTAAATTGATTACAATTAAAACAAAATATAAATACTTACATCACAAATGAAGACTTGTTTTCTTTGAATTAGATGAATTATACACATAATTGTTTGAACTTCAGCTGTTTCCTATGTAATTCAAATGATGAAGAAGGAGTGCTGTAGTAGATGATGATGTAGTAGATCTTGTTCCTTCAGTTACTAACGATGAAGTGAATGCTTTCTGTATGAAAACAGTGCTTCTTATATAGCTTAAGTTGCACTGCTATGAATCAGCATTATTTTCATGTGAATAGAAACCGTTGCTTTCGCGGGAATAAATATTTCATTTTCATGCGAATGGAACCTGTTGCTTTCGCGGGAATAAATATTTTATTTTCACGCGAATACAAACCAATGTTTTCGCAGGAATAAAAATTTTATTTTCCCGCGAATACAAACCAATGCTTTTGCGGGAATAAATAATTTATTTTCACGCGAATGGAAACCGTTGCTTTCGCGGGAACAAATGATTTATTTTCCTGCGAATACAAACCAATGTTTTCGCGGGAATAAATAATTTATTTTCCCGCGAATGGAACCTGTTGCTTTCGCAGGAATAAAAATTTTATTTTCCCGCGAATACAAACCAATGCTTTTGCGGGAATAAATAATTTCTTTTCACACGAATGGAAACCGTTGCTTTCGCGGGAATAAATATTTTATTTTCCCGCGAATACAAACCAATGTTTTCGCGGGAATAAATAATTTGTTTTCCCGCGAATGGAACCTGTTGCTTTCGCGGGAATAAATGTTTTATTTTCCCGCGAATACAAACCAATGTTTTCGCGGGAATAAATAATTTATTTTCCGGCGAATGGAACCTGTTGCTTTCGCGGGAATAAATATTTTATTTTCCTGCGAATACAAACCAATGCTTTCGCGGGAATAAATAATTTATTTTCCCGCAAATGGAACCTGTTGCTTTCGCGGGAATAAAAATTTTATTTTCCCGCGAATACAAACCAATGCTTTCGCGGGAATAAATAATTTATTTTCACGCGAATGGAAACTGTTGCTTTTGCGGGAATAAATATTTTATTTTCACGCGAATACAAACCAATGTTTTCGCGGGAATAAAAATGTTATTTTCCCGCGAATACAAACCAATGTTTTTGCGGGAATAAATAACTTATTTTCACGCAAATGGAAACCGTTGCTTTCGCGGGAATAAATATTTTATTTTCCCGCGAATACAAACCAATGCTTTCGCGGGAATAAATACTTTATTTTCACGCGAATGGAAACCGTTGCTTTCGCGGGAGTGAAAATTTTATTTTCACGCGAATAAAAAACCAATGCTTTCGCGGGAATATCGCGTGAAAAACTGCTGAGTCATAGATATATTATAAAGAAGGTTTCACGAGATGGTTTTTCATAGGGTTAATTAGTACAGCTTTAGCTATTTAAGAACCACTGTTTTCACACAGAAAGCATCCAGTTCTACAATAGCTAGCAAAGAAGCAACATCTACACAGCAACTACTACATTTACTTGAAACTATAGAAAGACTTTCATTCAATAAGGTGAGAATCACTAAATAATTCTTTAACATATATTGATAAAAAAACTTCAACTAGATTTGCTATAATACTTCAGAAAGTTAATTTTATGTTTTAATATTTTGTTCTTATTAATAAAAGATCAAATAGTTTCACCATAATACATCAGAAAAATCGTTTTGGTTTTGATTATGTGTTTATTTTATAAATATCTAGTTAGTTTATTCTTTTCAAATATTTTTCAAATTCCAACCATCTGTTACATATCTTTTACTCTTTTTTCAGTTCCAACTTCTCACTGAACGCTCTGAATATGAATGAAGGCCGCAATACCTCATTTCTCTCAACATTCGAACCATATTCTGATGATAAAGAAAATATCCCTCCTGATTCACATATAATAAAAAAGAAACTGAAAACAGTTCGACCAAAGCCATGGGATTCGGATAGAAATAAAACGCTTGACTATGCTTGGACTTTGAAAGCACCATCTCTTTCTCATCTTTCCTGCTTGTCAAAAAATGCTGCTAGTTTGCTCAATTCTTGTGATACCAATGACAGAGTAATGATTGGAAGGTTTCAACCACTTCACTTAAATCAAACACCATCACTTCTCGAGATAATCTCCATCGAAAGACCAGCTGAGGATGTATATAAAAATTTATGTATTATCCGCTACAATGTCGAAACATTTGGCAACAGACGACAAGTGAGGTCCATGGTGAGAAATGAGGATTACAACAAATTAGCTCCAACACAACCGGATGTTCCAAAACTGGTGGTTTTTATGGGATTCGATTCAGACAAGCATCCAATCTTTCACCCTATCAACTTCCCATCCAATATTTCCCTTGAAGAAGCTAAACAGCTAAGTAGATTAATTAAAAAAAAAACACCTAGTCAGTTGATCAGTATGGTTCGTATCGCAACACTCTCTCAATTTGCTGTTGGAAGTGTAATCAGTTTTGAATCTCCTCAAATATCAACTCAGTTAACATTACCTAATGGAGAAGTGGTGATGGATGCGTTACTGGTAAACTACAGATGTTTGCAATACTTGTATACTTGTAAGAAATCGTGAAGTTAGTAGATTTGGTTATCATCGACATGATATAATCACATTCACAGCATTACAAGCGATAGAAACGACTCAAAACCTATCCAACAAACTTGATGATTCCAACCAGATGAAGCACTTTACTACAGATGAGGTTGTTGAGAACAAGGTCTTAGTGCTTTCAATGGGAGCGGGAAACACATCTTCTACGTCTTTGAGAGAACCAACACCCCCTGGTGAAAACTATACTCAAGAAGAGCAAGTCAGACAATACAACTCAGTGAGTGTTTTTTTATTTAATGTAAACTAACTGATATAAGTAACACTTCCAATTAGATAAAATTTATTTATAAAGCATGCATTTTCTGTTTTGCTTTAGATAGAAGAGAGAGAATCAAAAACACTTGATGAAAACTATGCTCAAGAAAAAACAAACCGAGCAATATCAGAGGCGTATTGAGTACCCCCGACCCCCCGAACATTCGGGGGTCGAACTCACAACCCCCTAACGTTAGGGGGTCAAATTTGTCGGGTATTGTTTTGGTTTGCGGGGATTGATTTTTCTCCTGATGATTGTTTGGAGTTATCTTAGCATTACAACATGAAACATAGACCTAGCCCAACTACATGCTTTACTTCTTTTGTGGATTGACATTGACCCACCCTTGTGATAGAACAATAAATTTATCAGTAAACTAACAAGGCACATCATTGGCCTCATGAACATATGGTTGACCAATCAAATAAATGAATATTCCTGCTTTTGAATAAAAGTGGAAAAGCGGCTCTACTGTAACGAAATATTTATTTACATTATTATGATTGTTAAACAACAACATGCAAATGAAGCTGCTATGCAACAACTAACAAGTGTCTGTATGTGGCTTGGTGGTTAAAATTATTATTACTACTACTGTAACTATTATTCTAATAATTAATAATGATGATTGGATTTTCCCCCACTTCACTACTACTATTATTTATAATCATTAGATAGATAGATTATTAATTATTATTAATTATTATAAATTATATATATATATGTATAATTATTATTATTATTTATAATAATAATTATAAATAACAGTTAATAATAATTTGAAGCAGTCAAATTATATTATTTATTATTATTATAATAAAAAATGATAAATAAATATATATTAATGATAACAATAAACAATCAAAATAATGAAATACATACATATAAATAATAAAGTAATAATAATAATAGTAATTATTTATTATCATTATTAATAATTGATAAATTACAAACGTTGAAAAAATGAATAATGATTAGCTAATAAATGATAATGTAGTATAAAAATAACAAAACTCGACCCCCTAACACTCATAGTGAACCCCCTAACAGGCAACCCCCTAACAAATTCCTCCAACCCCCTAACAAAAAATTTTTCGCGCTTCGCGCAATTCTATTTTGTTAGGGGGTTGGATTTTTAACTCAAAACGCCCCTGAGCAATATAACTTGGTGAGTTACTTTCCTTTACTATATAATGTTAACTAACCAATGTAAAAAGAACTATAATTCAAATTCATGTAATTATTTTACATTTTTGTTTAATCATCCTATACTAATACATAACTTTTTATTTTAGTTAATTATGGAATCAAAAGTACATAGAACAGAAGTCTTCCTCCCTAAGTCATAACAACAGTACAACAATGACAACATTGTAAAAAAAAGACTATCATCCATTGATTGTCATTACAAGTTGTAGTGCTTAGTATTTACTAACTCTAGCTATATTATACAAGAATATTTTGCTACTTATTATGTAATAAATGTATATAATCATATATTGATTCAATGTAGTTATATCTCCTCATTCTTCTCTCCTCTCTCTCAAAATATCATATGAGTTCGAGTTATGTAAAAAAATTATCATAACTTGAATGTCATGCATTCAAAATCTATATGCTATAAGTTCAAATTAAGTAAAAAAATAATCAAAACTCAAATGCCACTTAAATGCCCCTCAAATGCCACTCAAATGCCCCTCAAATAAAATACAATATAAACTCGGCGAATTCATCCAACGCCGTAACTCATTGCCTCAACTCCAAGATCAGGACCACAAAAAAACACTTAGTAGGGAGATCTGCTCATATATTACTACTCATATGCATATTATCATTCACCTTGTGTCGAACTGAGTGCCCTGTTTGATGGTGCTACATTCGACTGGCACCTACTTTAGCCACCACTCGACTAGGCTACATGTTCACAGAGCTTTTGAGCGACTTCAGTAGTATATACGGTGACCTAACAATTTATCAGAATAAAGCTAAAACTCCACTGTTTCATTGACAGTTTACTTCCACTATGGTGATGATGGTTTCCTAGCATTCGTTCATGCATGTTCAGTTAGAATTTTACAAAATCGTCAGAACATGCATGGCAGATCTCAATCATCGGGATTTTATTCAAATTACCCAGGTTTTAGGGTGTCAAATTTCACTAGGATGGATTTGCCATATGTCCTTGATCACCTGGATTTACTTGTATAATTAATACCTCACTCACATTGCTCAAGCCTTTCATACAATTATTGCTACTATTTACTTCATTTCTTTCACTTCCGTAGTCTCAACTACAACCCTAATAAAGCAAATAAGTATACAATTAATTGCTTCGATACAACTACAAGCAACTCACTTTTACAACAAAATCATGTAGGCATTCACAAACTGTTGTCATGAAGTCATCAATCAAGGTAGAAAAGAAATCAAGGAAATCCGAATGAGTCAATATCTTTTCATTTTTCACCTTTATGATGAGATATTATTCTAAAGATAATCATCTTATAATACTTTCGGACATTGGCCTGCTAAAAGGTGTTTCTTTTCATAATTTTTTTGGAAACTTAGATTATAATAAATTATCACCATGACTTGCTTGCAGTCATCTATGACAAAGCTAAAAGGAATCACTAGCAAACAGCTCAAAAGAGGGACTACTAATATAGTCAAAAATTAAAATCATATGCACTACACTCGCTGCTTCCTGATCTTATTGTTAAGTAGAATCGAACTGTACATCAGATATATGCCACACAGTTATCTGTCAAAAATACTGTTCTCTCTTGCTGCTTGCTGAATAAATGCGTGTTATCATCTCATTTGAGTACATTGAATTGCACATAGAAGGCTTTACTGAACCATGTAAACATGGGTAGTACAAAAAAGCAGCTCCCAGCTTCACAACTAACTTCATAAAGCACTTATAGAAGGTTGGCACATAAAAATGATGCTTCATCATTGCTGCCACATAAATGCTGCAGGTGATCACTTAATCAGCCTCCTTAAGGCAGTTCACATACTTGTGAGGAGTCGTTTCCTCCTCAGTACCATCAAATCACTTTTACAAGTATGCTTCAACAGATTTTCTTGACCAATTTTGGTCTACTTTTTCGTACTTTGACAAGTTGGGATTGCCTGCCGTTTCCAACAAAGCATTTCGCTTTCGCTTTTTATATGTTATCATTATACCCTCCATTAGGTAGTAATACAACCGAGGTGCATTTCTTTTCTCCACTATTGGATTGTTGTTTTGAATTTTCCTCTTTATTCTAACGTACTCAAATTCTGAAACAAGAAAGTAATGCCTAAGAAATGTTAAAGGTTGAGGAGTAACAGTTTTATTGATGGTAAAACTGGCACAGTGGGAGAGATTATAACGTCTAAAAGATTTCTTCTACCGCCTGAGTTGATATTTTAGGCTGGTCATTTATCGGATCCTTATTGACTAGTTCACGAACTTGCTTCTTGTAGAGCTGCAGCTCGATAAATTGTTTCGTGTCTGGAGGAACATTGCTTAATATAATATTTTTGATATATTCCATGAATGACTGAAACAGGCCTGAACTGGCTTTTTCAATGATGATGTTTTTCCTCTTTTACTCAAGTAATTGCAAGTCAAAATAGCTGTTCTATTTCTCATCATTCGCCTGGAGTTGCTCATCCTCATCCAGTTATAGTTTTTAGTATACCCAGAAGTTATAAATCCTCTTTTTTGAAGAACCACTCTTTTATTGTCCACCATTGATTTTCTGTATAGGTTAGCAATGTCCTTTGAGCCTCGCTGCAATTGATTGTCCTGATATGGTGATAATGGTACAGTTCTATTTATTATAGCTTTGGCTCAATTCATTAAAGTTATAATGAGATCTTTTTTCGTATTAGCGATTACAGACTTTTGAATTGCACTAGACACACTGCCGAATGACACCAACACAGCCGCTTTTCTTTTCAAATTTTGTTGTAAAGCTTTAGCCATTGTATTATTGTGCTATTTGTTTTATATACAAAACAGATATGAGGTTTTTCAGTGGGTTTTGTTTTATTTATACGCTTTTTTTTGGGTACATATAATACCATAGGATTGTTTGAGAAAAAATTACCTAACAGTCTGTTTCGATCGTTCGTTTGCTGGATAGTGTCTATACTCAGAAAAGAGTAAGGTTTCTTTGTCTCTTGCTGAAAGGCTTACCAGGAAAAGAACGTCGAGCCAGATAGCTGATGGAAGAAGCATCTTGAGTGTTTTTAAATAAAAAAAAAGTGGTGAATGTTCAGAGAAATTGTATGATTCTCTTTCGAAAACAGATTATGAAAGATAAAAAAACACTTATATTTTAATGACTATATTTTGTACATAAAGCATTGGCATCGGCTTTACCAGAAACTTCATCCATCATATCATCAATTATCAACCATCTGTTTTGTCCATTTCTAGGAAAACTTGTTGCTATATCAATCATCCCTTCATGAAATATCATTCCTAATACATTGTCCGAAGCTTTTTGATAGGCACTGTAACAGCATTGTCTTTCCACTAGTGGAGGATGAGCTATAAGCTGATTAGCTTCAATCATTCGTAAAATTGCCTGGGTCTTGCCAGAACCGGCCGTCCGCCAATCATCGTCATAAATGGTGAGCACAATCTCACGTCAAAGTCTTTGATAGTGAGCTCCATAATAAGTTGGATATTCTTTAACCAATTAACATTTTATTTGTGATTCGATTGGGGGAATTCTTCATCTTTTTGCATTTGCTCAATAAAGCTTTTACCGAAACAGTAGAAAAAGCAGTAACCTATACCATTATTACTGTGACTATTATGGCTTTTTGTTTCAAAGTTAGCACAGCATTGTCTACAATTTCACTTTCGCTACCATCAACTGTATCCGATCCACTCGTCGCTCTCATTTCCACATCTTTTTTCACTTGGCGTCTTGCCAATCAATAGTTTTATAATACAATAAGAGTATTCGCGACCTGTTCGTCAAACAAAGTACAAAAAATTCAATAAGTCACAGATGGAACGGAACATTAATTTAGAACATCATAATTATTCAACGAACTGTTATAGATTATCGAACAAATCATAAAGAAGATAACTCCCAATTTTTGAAATCCTCAAGAAAAAATAAAAGTTGAATCGCTATAAACTAGAATGGTTTGTAAAACTGTTCTCATACTCTAGTAAATTTTGAGCAATTGCAATGATTTTGAATTATTTTTTAAAGGTATAAAACCAGTCTATGAAAACGAAAAAGTTAACTCGCTCGTTGTAATTTATTTAGTGTTTACTTTCATTCTCGACCTACAAACAATATGAATAAATGAGCGTTCATTATTTTTGTATTCAGTGACCTCTTTTTGGTTGACCCACGAGTTCCGAACAAAATTATTATTTATTGTTTCAATGTATTGTCTGTCTGCTTATTTTTTATTGCAATTTGTTCGGCAAACATAAGTCGCGTTTACTCTTTTACCACTTTTTTATAGTAAATTATCTCACTGATTTGTACCAACAGGAGATAGTATTCGAGCAATAATGAAACCATGGTACACATCGGGGATTTAAACCTAAGAATTGACTTGCTGAGCAAAAAACACCTAGGGCTCCATATTGTTCTCAAAAAAAATAATTAAGGCTCTCATAACAATCAAATTCTTATAAATCAGAAAGCTGAATATTCCAACAATCGCTCCTCAGCAAATTCATAATGCATACCAATCTACAAACCGGGATTCCATACCTGGTGCACATAAAAAGTACCTAACAGGTTCTCCTGGTACCTGGTCAACACAAAAGGCTCTTTGAGTACCAAAAGAACCCAATTGTCCCATTTAACCTTTCGAGATCTGCTCCTATTATACTTCTAAAAGAAGTTAATCCATGCAGTGCAAGTGAAACGCCAAGGCAAAACAACTCCGATACATTTGAACTTACTAATCAAATAGCTCTACTTTTTCATAGCATTCTTAAGCGTACTTATTTTGTGATGAATAGAACAAAATGATAATGTATGATCACTCAACCATTTCACAAGGAAGCATTAAGTCAAGTGATCCATCCCAACTACTTTGGTAATTAATCAAAGTATTCTCAAGGTGTTCGTGAAACAAACTACAACAAATTATAGGTGTTTGTAATTGAATGTGTCGCGTATGAAGTGAAACCTTAGTTTAGAACATCATAATTATTCAATGAGTTGTTGTAAACTACCGAACAAATAATAAAGAAGATAACTTCTAATTTGCAAAGTAATCGAGAAAAAATATAAATTCGAACGTTGTTTACTGTTAAAATGCACTTATGTATTATCAGACAATGAGTGACTCTGGATTTCCTTTCACTCATATTTGAACCAGAGTGATTTATTACACAGAGTGGGGACTTTCAATCAAGTTTGTAATTATATAACTCGCAGCCATCTGGGAGCAAAGAGAACCGGAAACCAAGAAAATGAGACGGAAACCTGAAATGAGAGGGGTATTTGTGTAGATGCAGCTTTTATTGTCAATCTGAGTCTGCTAAATTTTTTAGCGCTGAAGGCAACCATATTGGTTGTTGAAGAGAACTAAAGAACCCTTAATGGAAGTTACGGAACAGCACAAAGTGCTGTGAACTCTACGAGGTGAGAAAAAAGCATGATGTTTTCAGTTGTACTGGCTGGTAGATTTGGAACATTGAGGGGTTTGTGTGAGAAAATTGTTAAAGCAGTATCAACCCGAGAAAAGGTACAACGCAGCAAGCAATTAATTAGTGCATAGAGGTCATAAAAGTTCTCTAAGCTATGTATTTGTTAGAAAATATGAAATGGAAGTTATAAAACGTTGATTTATTAACATTTGAAACATCTAATAAGAAGCATCATGTTATATTGAGCAGAACAAATCATAACTATGCTGTCCCAACCTTGCGATACTATGCAGAGGAAAATTTTAAGGAAGCAAACCATTCTAAATTTCACCAATCAATCATGCTACAACTGCCAGTAGCACCAACAAACCCATGGCTTATAAAAACAATTGTCTAACACATTAATGTAGCAGCTGTTATTGATCCAACCATTGTCTGTTGTAAATTTATTTGGCTATTATTTATGTAATAATCTTCAGTTACTATAGATGTCTTAGTTCATTAATGTTTGCCACAATGACAGCCACCCACTTCACTTACTTCCATTTGCACAGCCTTCTATGCTAATCGTCTTTAACTTCATTGGCAACTTCATTTATATACGATAACAGCTTAATAATAAACCTCCATATCTGTTTTGTAGCTGTATGTAAAAAAAATGTTTTGGTGGCATCGCGCACTCCAACTGGAAAGAGACAACCCTTTGATTTGGGAGTTAACCGAGAGAAATGTCGAAAGTTTGCTTTGTTTTTTTGCTGAAAGATTAGTTGAGATAAGTTATCAATGCGCTTAGTTCTCATGGCTTACAGTTAACAAGTATACTGTCCAGGTTATCTTGAATTGGATATTTTGTACCATATACTTCTGTACTCTAGATTGCTTTCAGTTAAAATCATTTACAGTTACAAACTTTTTATTTATATCATCCAACTAGAAATAAGAATTTACAAGCACGCTGACACAGAACTATCAACTTGGTATAAGCAAACACAAACAAGAAAATGCAAGCTAAGGTCCGGGAACGTCGCCTAGTGACAATCGGCTCTAATTTTAGATTCAGCAATTCTACACACCAAACACTTCTATTTCATACAAATTGATTACTGAGCCAGAGCTAGGTCGGTATTGTATCTGCACAAACTGTCCTCTAATTGCTTGAATGCAGCCAATCAGTGTGTAGTACCGGTTCAATGGTCCATCAAAGTAGCTACATCTGGAGTCTGGGTTGGCATCATAACTCAGTTGTGTTTCATCTCTTGACACCGTCACTTCTACATCTTTGTTCCTTAGGTATGCAGAACCTGTGTAAAAAATTGAGTTTTATCTTCCCAAAAATTGTTGCTAGCACACCAAATGACATCTGATATGGCCCGAAATTATGTATGAGATCTACTAATTAAGACTTACTAGAAATATACACTCTGTTGAGGATATTCACTCCCCAAACACAGTAGACTCGCTCCAGGTCCACTCTCCACCAGGGGTTGTTGTCCTCTAGATCAGTGTGGGCAAGAGAAGCCAAGTCATTTGCACCACCTGGTAGATATATTCCATCCACAGCCTTCCCTGCTTCAAATGTGACTTCTAAAATTTCCCCAATCTCGGTTGACATCACAGCTGGCTTACCTAAACAACAATATACTGTTATTTCTTTCACACAATCATCATTGAAGCTACCATAGCAGAGGTTCTACATGTGGAACGTTTATTATAGGTTTAATCACGGTTACAAGTAAACAATGTTAATTTAAGTTTTATGAATTAAACTAACCTCTAGCTAAGGAATAGTTAGCAATCAATGGATGCATGAGGTAGAGATCAATGTTAGACATGTTCGCATTGACATCTGTTATATTTGGATTGACACAATGTAGCAGGTGACAGCTCTTCTCCAATCGGTTGAAAGCAAATCCAACATCTTTGCTGTTGACTTGTGATGCGCAACAGAAAACACTCCTTGCTGACACAGATGTTACTTCATTTGTAGATACCAGAGACCAGCCATTATTTATTATATACCATCTATCTGAGTTTGTCTTGTTTCCAAAGGCAACCAGAAGGAGAACAACTAAAAATTGTTTACTGGAGTTAGTTTTATGCATTATATGCAGCTACTCAAATCTTGTAACTTCTTGTGTACCAAATAACTGCTTAGGTAATTTTGCTTCAGCAAATTTGAACAGCTGAAAATTATTTTTTTCAATGAATTATAAATAAATTACCAATTCTTGTAACTTGGTAGGTACTAAATAAATATGGGTTTAAAAAAATCTTCAAGTAAATTTGCCTCCACCAATTATAACTAAAACTCTGTTGACTTGTCTTTTTAGGTCACTTATTTTTTGTTTATTTTTCTCAGTTATCGGAATAGGAATGACCCATTTGAAACTCTCTTTACTCGGCTTCAGCAACTTTACAGATCAGTAACTGAGTTGAGATTTAATACTCATGTCGTACATATTACACTCACCAAACTGTCGTCTCTCCATCTCTGCTTCCTTTGCTGCTTGGTAAAAAATAAAATATAAAAACTGTCATCACGGTTATAACTACTGCGTTGTGCTTTTCAGTTATTGATTTATATATGATGAAACCAACCAATATCCTAAGAAAAGGACCCTTATATTATGTAACATCAGCTCTTACCTGTGTCTTCACCTTTATCAGACTTTGTTTTCTCTACAAGTAAATCATATTATTTATTAATAAGTCTACTAGAATACAATGTCAAACACCAGTAAGAATAATAGATAAAAACGATCAAGTGATGTGAATTTCTGCTTGTCTTTTCAATGTTTTAATTAGTTTTATAGATTTTGATTTGTGGTCGCAGATTGCAGGTTTCAGAAGTGTCACATCAAAACCTTCCAACAGCTATGAATGCTATTCTGGGTTAACATAACCAGTATTAAACTGATAATTGGACTTATTCATGACGGTCTCTCTGTTTTTGCAAGTAGATGTGATACTGCAAGTTTGAAGCTGCCAACCTGTTGTCTCCCATGTTGAATAGGAAACTTGCATGTAACAGCCGACAAAAAACCTGACACTCTGAATTAATAGAGTGAATTTCACACAACTTTGTTTGATGGTGAAAAAATTTGCTCAACATAAGTTCCCTACACCACACAGTTTCTTTGCTGCTTGGTGGAAAAGTAAGATAAAAGTTGAAAACTGTTACCACTATTATAATAACGGTGTTGAGCTCTCCGGTTATTGATTTATATATGATGAAAGAAACCAATGCGTTGGAGATAAAACACTAACATTATGCAATATAAACTCTTATCCGCGTTTTTGCCATCATCAGACTTGGTCTCATATAAAAATAAAATTGATATTGTAATGAGTTTATACAAATATGGTGGCAATCAACTGCTATAAAGAAAATAATCAAAACGCAATTGATGTCAACGTCTGCTTGCTCTTATATCTTTTTATGAGTTTTATAGAGTTTTATATGCTGAAGCAGGTTACAGTTTACTGCAATGTTTCATCCAAGTGGTCCAACTGTTATGAATGCCATTTTGAGTTGAGATAACCAGTATATAGCTCTAAAACTTATGTTTCAGTTTATTTGGCCTTCCTGTATTGGCAAGCCGGCATATTAAGCATTTTCGGATCGAGAACGTTCATGCCAAAATAGGCAAATTTTTCGTTTTTCGGCGAGTACAAAACCTGATTTTTGGAACTCTATGCTGAACGGTGGTTTTACCGTTCAGGGGGTTGTTCACCGTATGACGTTTTTGCTCCGAATATGTACAGTTCTGCTATGATAAATATTTTTGCAAAATACGAGCCCTTTTACGACAGCTACCATTTTTGCTTATATATATTGATTATAATTATTATTTTTATTATTATGGATAGTAATGAATATTATGTTTTGTATATTGAAGTATTATTATTGTTTATTATTATAATAATTGTTTATCACTGTTATCTTCTGTTGTTAGTTAGTAAATAGATAGAAAATGATGCTGATTTTTAAATAATTAAAACTTTACTCCCTCTGGGGGCGGCCGTCTTTTCATTTGTTTCTGGATTTTTGCGACTAGTTGACAACAAAAAAACACAACTCCTGATATAGAAATTTGCATTTTTGAACGATCAACTCACAGAAATTATGCTAGGAATGAACGTCAAAATTGCATTCGGAAGCACTTTTTCCTGTACCAATTTTTTCAAGGCATGGACGTTCTTGATCCGAAAATGCCTATTATTGCAAATATCAGGCAACCAACTTGTTGCCTTGCAAAGTTGTGATGGATTGGGGCTTTTAGGAGCAGTTTTGGTAAGAATACTATTGTAAGGGTGCATGGTCATAGTCCTGGAAGTAAGGTAGTCAATCCTTGTAATTCCAACTACTTTCTATGCAAGCCCACGTCAGGGTTTTCTAAAAAAACTGGGACATGTTGAGAAAAAAATACTGTGTCTACAGTATAAGGTAGTTGCAAAGGATGAGGTCTTCTCGCTATGGCAGTCATTCTAGTGCCTGTCTGCAATGCTGTGCTGGGAGAGCTACTCATGTTTGTTATTGAGCTATGGCAGTATTTATTATTATCGTGCTTGCTGTATGTCCTGCACTAGCGCTATCTAGTATTTCTAATGCCAATTAGCCTCCTGAGACACTTTTATATTTTAGTGCAATGCGTTGGTTGAAACAGAAGTCTACCAAATCCTACCACAGCTCTTCAAACGCAATCAATGTTGATAATTGTTTGTTTGTGAATAATGTTGGTTTTGATTAAACCAGTTCAACAAAGTTTGATAAAACAGTTGCAGTCACCTGTTATAAGGAGCTTTTCTAATAAACAAAACTGAACGGTTAAAAAATTGATGGTGTATTTAGTTGCATTAGTGTATTAAAGTTGCTGCAAATATGTACTATCGGTGATATCATTGGTGGGTAGCGCTTAAACTGCGATGGTTTATTAAATTTCTTTGATTTCAAAGCTCAATAAATAATCTAATATTAGATTGTAGTGGATTTGCATAACTGCCCACTAGCAACTAGCAGTCAGTATAGAGCGGGGATTTCCCTGAGTGAGCTGATGGATTGTGCTGGACCACACAAGGGTGTGTGTGAATATTGAGTGACTGTTACAGCCATTAGAAGAAAGAGTTAGCCAAGCAGCTCATTAGGATAGATGAGTAGAGCAAGCTGATGCACCAGAGAATGTTGTTTACAGTTAAAATGGATTTATATATTGTCAGCCAATGAGCGACTCTGGATTTCCTCACTCATATTTGAACTAGCCAATTACTGTGTGATTATTTCAACGAACTCTTCTTTTACATGTTTTGTATTAGATATATGTTTGCATTGCTATTACTGTGACAGTAAGTGCTTAGCTCTTGAGTAGACAACTTCAAGCCACATTCAGTGCCACTTTAAAACAAATTACCACAGTTACACTATAAACGCCTCACTTCACTTTGAATTAACAGTAGACTAGATGCTTATTTTGGCAGGCAAATTTAGTTGCGTTCGGTAAAGGGCGGCGGCGAAATCCCTTACAACATGTAACACAAAATATACTATGGGTTGGTCAAGCAATTGAATGCCTAGCTAGTTGATAGAGAGAACTTGTATAGTTATTCCCGCATCAAGTGATAAGATGTGAGTGTGAGATACCAAATGACATCTCAATGTACAGCATTTCTGATATTAAATCTTCATAAATCGATTGATGAATTTTCACTCCTTGCCTCATCGCTGATAATATACAAATCGTAGAGGTGGATAATATTGTGTTTCTTATATGTCTGTTCAATAGCATTGCTGAGTTTTTAATCAAAAAGTGGTTTGATATAAAACTGAATTTTCTCAGTAGACTGTCGTTTAATTTACTTTAATTTCATTTTGGAATGGTAGAAAAAAAAGAGACCTGTGCATACATATGTAGTTGTATTATCTCTGCTGATGTGAGAACATTCAAAAATTGTTTCTGTCTTTAATTCTAGGTACATCTTGCTGTCTGGTGAGGCTTCTCTAACATAGAAAAGCCCAGTATATATTTTAAGCTCCACTAAAAATTAGTACGCTTATCACAAACAATTGCTACAGGGATTACTTTGCATTCAAGATGGGCATGTATGGCACACTATGACTACATTGTCTACACGCAAAGCATCGGTATCACCGTACATTGCCATACTGTCCAAAGTTCCAGCTCTTATAATCACAATGTCAAGTCAGTTTAGGTATTAGGGCAAAAATTTTGAGGGTTAGTGAGAAAAATTGCTTGTTACAGTCTTAATCCTCTGCTAAAGTCTGATACAGTAAATGAATAGAATTATATTCAGTTTACTAGGTTTGATGAGCTTTGCATAACGCTTTTACACCCCACAGTTCTCTTTCATGTCTGTATTCTAGTTGATTAGGCTTGAATTATGTTTTAGTGGTCTGTCAAAGTAGTAATACCAAAAGTCTGGGTTGATATCAAAACTCATTCATATATTTCCTCTGTATACCACCACAACTATATCGCTGTGCCTAGGATGCTTTGTATAAAAAATTATATCCAACCTTAGAGATTTAGCAAAGTTTCAACAAAAACACATCAAATAAAGTCTGCCTCGGGCCTACATCATGTACTGGATCCTAGGTCTCATGCTAAGTCACAGT
This sequence comes from Cryptosula pallasiana, assembly GCA_945261195.1. Classification (NCBI taxonomy): domain Eukaryota; kingdom Metazoa; phylum Bryozoa; class Gymnolaemata; order Cheilostomatida; family Cryptosulidae; genus Cryptosula; species Cryptosula pallasiana. The sequence continues at coordinate 36,937,217 of OX183136.1, forward strand.
GTGATTGTCCGTATATCAGTTGTCAGTGATACAACAGATCCACAAAGTTAATATGTATGTTGTCTGCACGAGCAAGGCCAGGTAGTTTGGCTGATAACACATAAATAAAATCTGCAACAGCCCTTAATTATGTACTAGATCATAGATCTCATGCTATGTGACAGTCCATATAATAGTTTCCATTAAAAAAATTTCATGCAGACAAACCATGCATTAAGTTTCAAGCAATATTGTAATAGCAAGCGCATTATTCAATGAAAATCACCAAATGTGTCAGCTTAAAACATTGTAATGGTTGATTAATAATAAATAAATAACTTGTTATATAATTGTACTAGTTGCTACAAGTTTTCTTGGTATACAGGAGTCGTCAGTCCATTTGAGGTAGCAACTTCAATAAAAGAAAAAATGAATTAGTTATTTGAATTACTTGTTGCTGACTGCTGCTGATTAATAGTTGTGAGAACTACTTAAGCATGTCGTAGGAAGTAAAATGATCTTTATGCATAGCATAGAGCCGAAAAGAGGAGAAAAAGGTATGATTTCGACATTTTCTTTAATGCATCATTAATAGTCAGTGAAGGTAATAGCTGATAATTTCTTGGGCTGGAAGGCTGTTAAATGAGGTAGTAGAAATAAGGTAGGAACATGTCAATGAACGAGAACGATAGTTGGGAAACAAATGGGACTAGATATTAACATAAAAAAGCATTAAACATGTCTTAGAGTGTTGTGGGGTGGGCAGTTTTCATATCATGTTGTAAAAAACTGCCAGGAGGCTGGTTTTGCAATGAGGTGTAGAAAAGACCTTAGAGAAGGTCAACAACATTAGTTGTAAATACTGCTTTGGCTAGTGTAACGGCTAGGACAGCAACGTATTACATCACATTTGTATGGTCTAAACAGCGAAAGAATATGACTGCGCTATTATTTGGCCAAAAGGCCGACTAGCTTTTCGTTTTGGTCTTGGTTAATTTCAAGAAAATTTGAATCAGTGGTCTGTTAATAGCTGAAACTTCCTAAAAAAACTTGTTTTGAGCTTGGTCTACCTAAAGATGGTCATGTTTGGTAATATATAACTGCTGAGTAAAGCCAATAAGGTGAGCATTCGGATACAGAAATATGGTTTTTATGCTTTGAGTTTGCAATGTATCAATGGTTTAAAAGATTTTTTTCTGTTTTGGACATGTTCTTAGAAAATTTTTTTGATCATTGGAGTTCTCACGAGTTCTCTCTTGTCATCAGTTTTGATACCACTTCCAACACCAGCAGCTGCCATTACAATAGGGTATTTTTATTCCTAAAATGGTTTCATAGTTTTTCATGGTTTACTGGACATACGATAAAGCATTCAGGATATTTCGAGAAAACTTCGTGGAAAAATGAATCTATATGTTATGAAATAAAGATTTTGTAAAATAAAATTCACACAATCATTTTATACAGTTCTATAACTGGAAATTAATCATCATAGCTCACCACTCCATTAAAACAAAAAATGCTACAAAAACTAACATTAATAGGAGTATCCGCGACCTCTGTTCGCCAAACAAATCGCTACAAAAATAATCAAATCGCCAATAGATTTATTCAACAAATAATAACTCTGTTCACAACTCGGTTGTCAACACAAAGTAGGTCACGGAATAAACAAATAATCCACTAGCATTTATTATTATTGTTCATAGATCGCAAATGAAATTGAACAATAAGTAAATTATAACAACCGAGTCTAGTTTTTCATTTTCATAGACCTGTTTTACATCCTTGAAAAAATGTTGCAATATAATTACGATTGTTCAAAATCTACTATATGAAAAAGGCAACTGCACAAACTAATTGGCTAACTCTTTCTTCTAATGGCTACAGTCACTCAATATTCACACACACCCTTGTGTGGTCCAGCACAATCGATCAGCTCACTCAAGGGAAATCCCCGCTCTACACTGACTGCTAGTTGCTAGTGGGCAGTTATGCAAATCCATTACGATCTAATATTAGATTATTTATTGAGTTTGAAATCAAAGAAATTTAATAAGCCATCACATTTTAAGCGCTACACACTAATGATATCACTGATGTACACATTTGCAGTTACTGTAATACACTCATGCAACTAAATACACCAACAAATTTTCACCCGCTTACTTCTGTTTATTAGAAAAACTCCTTATAACAGATGACTGCGACTATTTTATCAAAATTTGTCAAACTGGTTTAATCAAAACCAACATTATTCACAATCAAACAATTATCAACATTGATTGCGTTTGAAGAGCTGTGGTAGGATTTGGTAGACTTCTGTTTCAACCAACGCATTGCACTAAAATATAAAAGTGTCTCAGGAGGTTAATTGGCATTAAAAATACTAGATAGCACTGGTGCAGGACATACAGCAAGCACGATAATAATAAATACTGCTATAGCTCAATAACGAACATAAGTAGCTCTCCCAGCACAGCATTGCGGGCAGGCACTAGAATGGCTGCCACAGCGAGAAGACCGCACCCTTTGCAAATACTGTGGTAGATTTTGATGCACACTAGTAGTGAACAGGTCGTTTACTCTAGAACCTTGCGAGACAATGCGCTAGACTTTGACCCACAGCGTTCGGTTAACAGCTGTTTGAGTGGAAAGTTCTACTGTGCCGGTAGCATAGTGTACAGGGTCGGTAGTGACCCCTGCAGGGCCGGTATTGACCCCTACCGACCCGGTATAGCTGTACTGGGCCGGCACAAGATGGCCGACATAGATGAGGATCCTCAAAAGTATGTAGGAGCTTAGTCAAGGTCGAGAACAGGAAGTACCTACCCTTAGATTGCCAACTCCAAGGGCCCAACTCTATATACAGCCTGGGAGCCTTGCAGGACTAATGATTGGACAATAAGGAGAAAGGAGTCCGCCCTTAGCCACTTGGCACCTCCCTTAATTAACCATATTGCATTGTTGATTGGCTACTTATTTATATAATCAATTGTATTGGCTAATCTGCTTCCTGTGCTATGATTGTTATATGTTTTGTACTTATCAGCTCTCCTATAAAAGGAGAGCACACTGTGTTACTCTTTGCATTCATTCCTATGTTGCCATGGCATATACTCTTATATTGCTAACCCTAGAGGAATAATTACCCTCAGGACTGCTTTGAGAATAAAGCCATTATTACAAACACTACACGGTACTGTTTGTTTGAGCCATGGGCTCTTGCCTTACCGGGTAATTCGGTTGCCCTGCACAGTTGTCACTGTCGGTCAGCACAGTGTCCCCTCTGGAAAGAGGTAGAATACTCGAGATTAGTGGATGTCCGTGGTAACAGACCGGAATCCATTACAATACCTTATACTGTATACGCAGCATTTTTTTCCTCAATACGTCACAGTTTTTTTAAAAAGACCCTGATGTGGACTTGCGTAGAAAGTAGTTGGAATTACAAGGATTGACTACCTTACTTAGAAGACTATGGCCATGTACCCATAAAATAGCATTCTTACCAAAACTGGTCCTAAAAATCCCAATCCATCACAACTTTGCAAGACAAAAAGTTGATAGCCTGATACTTGCAGTAATATGCCGGCTTGCCAACACAGCAAGGCCAAATGAACTGAAATATAAGTTTTAGAGTTACATACCGGTTATTTCAACTCAAAATGGCATTCATAACAGTTGGACTACTTGGATGAAACATTGTAGTAAACTGCAACCTGCTCCAGCATATAAAACTCTATAAAAAGACATAAGAGCAAGCAGATGTTGACATCAATTGAGTTCGATTATTTTCCTTATTGCAGTTGATTGCCACCATATTTGTACAAACTCATTACAATATCCATTTCATTTTTATATGATACAAAGTCTGATAAAGGTGAAAACACGGGTAAGAGTCTATATTACATAATGTTAGTGTTTTATCCCCAGCTCATTGGTTTCTTTCATCATATATAAATCAATAACTGGAGAGCTCAACACCGTTGTTATAATAGTGGTAACAGTTTTTATCTTTTACTTTTCCACCAAGCAGCAAAGGAAGCAGAGATGGAGAGACTACAGTTTGGTGAGTGTAATATGTACGACACGAGTATTAAATCTCAACTCAGTTACTGATCTGAAAATTGTTAAAGCAGAATAAAGAGAGTTTCAAATGGGTCATTCCTAGTTTGATAACTGAGAAAAATAAACAAAAGATAAGTGACCTAAAACGTCAAGTCAACAGAGTTTTTAGTTATAATTGGTGGAGGTAAATTTACTTGAAGATTCTTTTAAACCATATTTATTTAGTACCTACCAAGTTACCAGAATTGCTAATTTACTTATAATTCATAAAAAACACTTTGCTAAAAAATTTTTAGTGGTTTAAATTTGCTCAACCAAAATCACTTAAGCAGTTATTTGGTACGCAAGAAGTTACAAGATTTAAGTAGCTGCATTCAATGCATGAAACTAACTCCAGTAAACAATTTTTAGTTGTTCTCCTTCTGGTTGCCTTTGGAGACAAGACAAACTCAGATAGATGGTATATAATAAATTATGGCTGGTCTCTGGCATCTACAAATGAAGTAACATCTGTCTCAGCAAGGAGTGTTCTGTGTTGTGCATCACAAGTCAAGAATGAAGATGTTGGCTTTGCTTTCAACCGATTAGAGAAGAGCTGCTACCTGCTACATTGCGTCAACCCAAATATGACAGATGTCAATGCGAACATGTCTAACATTGATCTCTACCTGATGCATCCATTGATTGCTAACTATTCCTTAGCTAGAGGTTAGTTTAATTCATAAAACTTAAACATACATAGTTGTACTAGTAGCCCTGGTTAAACCTATAATAAACGTTCCATATGTAGAACCTCTGCCATGGTAGCTTCAATGATGATTGTATGAAAGACATAACAGTATATTGTTGTTTAGGTAAGCCAGCTGTGATGTCAACCGAGATTGGGGAAGTTTTAGAAGTCACATTTGAAGCAGGGAAGGCTGTAGATGGGATATATCTACCAGGTGGTGCAAATGACTTGGCTTCTCTTGCCCACACTGACCCAACAGACAACAATCCCTGGTGGAGAGTGAACCTGGAGCAAGTCTACTGTGTTTGGGGAGTGAATATCCTCAACAGAGTGTATATTTCTAGTAAGTCTTAATTAGTAGATCTCATACGTAATGTTGGGCCATATCAGATGTCATTTGGTGTGCTGGCAACAAGTTTTGGTAAGATAAAACTCAATTTTTTTACACAGGTTCTGCATACCTAAGGAACAAAGATGTAGAAGTGACAGTGTCAAGAGATGAAACACAACTGAGTTATGATACCAACCCAGACTCCAGATGTAACTACTTTGACGGACCATTGAACCGGTACTACACATTGATTGACTGCATTCAACCAATGAGAGGACAGTTTGTGCAGATACAATACCGACCTAGCTCTGGCTCAGTAATCAATCTGTATGAAATAGAAGTGTTTGGTGTGTAGAATTGTTGAATCTAAAATTAGAGCCGATTGTCGCTAGGGGAAGTTCCCGGACTTTAGTTTGCATTGTTTTTGTTTGTGTTTGCTTATACCAAGTTGATAGTTCTGTGTCAGCGTGCTTGTAAATTCTTATTTCTAGTTGGATGATATAAATAAAAAGTTTGTACTGTAAATGATTTTAACTGAAAGCAATCTAGAGTACAGAAGTATATGGTACAAAATATTCAGTTTAAGATAACCTGGACAGTATACTTGTTAACTGTAAACCATGAGAACAAAGCGCATTGATAACTTATCTCAACTAATCTTCTAGCAAAAAACAAAGCAAACTTTTGACATTTCGCTCGGTTAACTCCTAAATCAAAGAGTCGTCTTTTTCCAATTGGAGTGCTCGATGCCACCAAAACAGCTTTTTTACATACAGCTAAAAAACAGATATGGAGGCTTAGAATTAAGCTGTTATCTTATATAAATGAAGTTGCCAATGAAGTTAAAGACAATTAGCATAGAAGGCTGTGCAAATGGAAGTAAGTGAAGTGCGTGGCTGTCATTGTAGCAAACATTAATGAACTAAGATATCTGTAGTAACTGAAGATTATTACATAAATTTTAGCCAAATAAATTTACAACAGACAATGGTTGGATCAATAACAGGTGGCACATTAATGTGTTAGACAATTGTTTTTATAAGCCATGGGTTTTGTTAGTGCTACTGGCAGTTGTAGCATGATTGATTGGTGAAATTTAGAATGGTTTGCTTCCATAAATTTTTCTCTGCATGGGATTGCAAGGTTGGGACAGCATAATTATGTTGTTCTTCTCAATATAACATGATGCTTCTTATTAGATGTTTCAAATGTTAATAAATCAATGTTTTATAACTTCCATTTCATATTTTCTAACAAAGACGTAGCTTAAAGAACTTTTATGACCTCTATGCACTAATTAGTTGCTTGCTGCGTTGTACTTTTTCTCGGGTTGATACTGCTTTAACAGTTCTCTCACACAAATTCATCAAGGTTCCAAATCTACCAGCCAGTACAACTGAAAACCTCCTGTTTTTTTTTCTCACCTTGTAGAGTTCACAACACTTTGTGCTGTTCCATAACTTCAATTAAGAGTTCTTTAGTTATCTTCAACAATCGATCTGGTTGCCTTTAGCGCTAAAAAATTCAGCTGACTCAGATTGACAGAGCAAACTGTATTCTACACAAATATCCCTCTCATTTTTATGAGATAGAAGTATTTGGTAGCTAAGTTTTTGTTCAGATGATTAAGACTGATATTAGAGGTAATACTGAGGTAATCCATTCTCTTTATGTATAGAGTTAGGGCATCACCAAACAAACCTGACACATTTGAAATTTGATATTAGTAAATCTGCATTTTAATTAACATTAGCTAGCTTATTTTGTTGTTATGAATAGAACAACAAATGATGATGCATGATGATCCATCTGTCTCAGAAGAAAGCAACCAACTAAACAATCAAATGCAACTCCATCTTTTTTCGAACAGCTATTTACTGCAGCAGTTAATAGCATTTGTTTTTTATAGTGCTGTGGATAAATTTTCTGGCATGGCAAAACAAGTAAATGGAGATGCACATGCACATACATGTACTAACACATAGTGACTATTTAATGCAATCAAACCGCGACCAGTGGCCTGTTGTCAGTAAAATCATGAATGAGAGGGGTCTCTGTGCCTCAGAGATGGTCTCTCTTGTAATAGCAGCTGTAGAAGAGGTCCCTACACCTTTTGAGAGTGCGTATCAACTTCTGTATTACTCAAGCTTTTTTGTGTTGGTTCAATACCTTATATAAAACAATTGCTGTGGCCAGCGGAGTGAGCCTGATTGAAAGAGGAGTATGATTCTAGAATCTTCTGCTAATGTAAGAATAGATGTGCAAGCATAGGCTTCAGAATAGTCACCAACCAAAGCTGCTAGCAAATATATACACATCCTGCCAAAGCCTATAGAAAGTAAAGGCTATCAGAGGCTGATGTAAGGTGGAGCTTGATGACGACAGACAATAATTTAATTTGTGTACCCATGTGCAGTTATTGTTGTGCACCCATGTGCAGTTATTTATAAACACTTGTATGACGCTTCTGTCTGCTTAATCTTGTTACCTTTCACGCAAAAACTTGAGATTGATAGATAAGTACCTTATTTAAGGTAGTAACAGCCTATAGGGACATTCTATTAAATCCAGGCCCCTGGGATGACTTGGCACAACTTAATTGGATTTTACTTTGGATACATTGTGTTTTTTTGAGTTAAAAATCAATTCTAGTTTATTGGAACTCTAAGCATTAGCCGGCCTGCTGATTGTTGTCTTAGGATTAAACAAGCTCCATGATTTGACTGAGTATTATAGGATGCATTCTGATCTGCTCTGACTCTGGATATAATTCTTGAACAGCAGGCAGCCGTGTTTTCTGAAGGAGGAGGCGCTCAGCCCTCAGTAGCTTGGCAGAGGAGTAAGCTCCCTGGAACCAGTACTGGTGGTAGTTTTACACCTTTAGTTTTGAAACAGATTCTTGGTGATAGTACAAAGACATGTACCTGTGTCATGTGAATAGTACTATGCCATCCCAAAATCCTTCACAATGCTAGTTGTTTTCAGTGGAACAATAAACTACACTAAAGAACTTCCATTCAAGTCTAGTCCCCATTTTCCCAGAACTAGTGCTCCTTTCACTGGGAATGTCCCCTATTTCATCCCCACCACCCGCTGACTATTGGTGAGATATTAAAGCATATATAGCAGCCGAAGCCTTCTCTTTTGTTCTATCCACCCTTCTTCATCCTCTGTTACTTCTTGATATCATTTTCTCCTCCTACTGCAATCTGAACACTCTCCCACATTCCTTTGTATATTGCTAGCTACCAAACAATTAAAATGAGAAAAAAAACTTCTTTGTCTTCGAGGAGTTGCTCCTTCAAATAGACTGACACCTCCAACAGACAGAGCTGATATATAAACAAGATTGGCAATAAATAATATATTATTATTTCATAAAGGACAAATGTTGAGGAGAGGAAGAAATATACCGAATAATTGTTGACTGAATTTGGTGGTGGATTGAGGTCATACAGCGAGTAGAAAGATGTCACTTACTATACTTTACATTGTTTCGGCTGGTGCATTTTGGTCAATTTCGCTGTTCTAATGAGTCTGCTCTTACAATAATGTGCATAGTAGGACGTACAGTCCTTGTATGTCCATGTTTCTTACTAAATATGATTATATGGGCAATCACACTGTTGCATAGCATGAAGTCCAAGATTTACTACATGATGTACAGCTCATGTAAATTTTACTTGATGAATTATTGCTCTAACTTTGCTAAATCAATAAGACTTGATATTTTCATAAATATAGTTGTCACAGTATCCAGTGATAAAGCAAATCTGAGTTGTGATAACAATCAAAACTCCAGATATAACTACTTTGATGGATTGTTAAAACAAAAGCCTAACCTAACTCATATGAAACTGTGTGGTGTAGGGAACATATGTTGAGCAAATTTTTTCACCATCAAACAAAGTTGAGTGAAATTCACTCTATTAATTCAGTGTCAGGTTTTAGTCGACTGTTACATGCAAGTTTCCTATTCAACATAGGAGACAACAGGTTGGCAGCTTCAAACTTGCAGTATCACATCTACTTGCAAAAACAGAGAGACCGTCATGAATAAGTCCAATTATCAGTTTAATACTGGTTATGTTAACCCAGAATAGCATTCATAGCTGTTGGAAGGTTTTGATGTGACACTTCTGAAACCTGCAATCTGCGACCGCAAATCAAAATCTATAAAACTCATTAAAACATTGAAAAGACAAGCAGAAATTCACATCACTCGATCGTTTTTATCTATTATTCTTACTGGTGTTTGACATTGTATTCTTGTAGACTTATTATTAAAACATATGATTTATTTGTATAGAAAACAAAGTCTGATAAAGGTGAAGACACAGGTAAGAGCTGATGTTATATAATATAAGGGTCCTTTTCTTAGGACATTGGTTGGTTTCATCATATATAAATCAATAACTGAAGAGCACAACGCAGTAGTTATAACCGTGATGACAGTTTTTATATTTTATTTTTTCACCAAGCAGCAAAGGAAACAGAGATGGAGAGACTACAGTTTGGTAGGTATAATGTTTATGACATGAGTATTAAATCTAAACTCAGTTACTGATCTGAAAAGTGCAAAAGCAGAGTAAATAGACCAGTAAATAGACCGTCACTAGTCAAACAAATAACTAGAGACAAAAATAAACAACATGAAAAGTCAACTTAACAGCGCTTCCGGTCAAAATTTGCTGAAGCAAAATCACTTAAGCAGTTATTTGGCACACAAGAAGTTACAAGATTTAAGTAGCTGCATATAATGCATAAAACTAACTCAAGTCAACAATTTTTAGTTGTTCTCCTTCTGGTTGCCTTTGGAGACAAGACAAACTCAGATAGATGGTACATAATAAATGATGGCTGGTATTTGGTATCTACAAATGAAGTAACACCTGTGTCAGCAAGGAGTGTTCTGTGTTGTGCATCACACGTCAACAGTAAAGATGTTGGATTTGCTTTCAACCGATTGGAGAAGAGCTGTTACCTGCTACATTGTGTCAACCCAAATATAACAGATGTCAATGTGAACGAGTCTAGCATTGCTTTTTATCTGATGCATCCATTGATTGCTGACTATTCCTTAGCTAGAGGTTAGCTAAATTCATAAAACTTTAATTAACATAGTGAAATGGTTCTAGTAGCCCTGAGCTACAACAAAATGAAATACTTTATGTACAAAGGATCAATAATGTAATGTTACCTGAATAAATACTATGAAAGCGTTTTGTTGTTTAGGTAAACCAGCTGTGATGTCGACCCAGCTTGATGAAACTTTAGGATATACATTTGAAGCTGGAAAGGCAGTTGATGGGATATATCTACCAGATGTTGTAGATGAGTGGACTTCCATTGCTCATTCTGACTTGACAGACAACAATCCCTGGTGGAGAGTGGACCTGGAGCAAGTCTACTGTGTTTGGGGAGTGAATATCCTCAACAGACCTTATTACATTTCTAGTAAGTTATAATTTATAACTGAGGCTAACAATGCACTGTCCCACAATGAATTATAGTATTAGTTTTCATGCATAATGCCAGGCTATACCCTGTGTCATTTCGTGTGCTGTCGTTGATCTTTAGTAATATAGAACCTGATGATTTTCCCTCAGGTTCTGGGTATTTAAGAAACAAAGATGTAGAGGTGACAGTATCTAGAGATGAAACACAACTGAGTTATGATACCAACCCAGACTCCAGATGTAACTACTTTGACGGACCATTGAACCAATACTACACACTGATTGGTTGTATTCAACCAATGAGAGGGCAGCTTGTACAGATACAATACAGACCTAGCCCTGATTCAGTAGTCAATCTGTATGAGATAGAAGTGTTTGGTGTGTAGGACTGTTGATACCAAAATTGCAACAAGATTTTGGCTAGGTGAAGTTTACACGCAATACTAGCTTGTATCTCTTTGTGTTTATGTATACAACATTTGTGTCAGCCCTTTTCGTGAACCTCTATATTGTAATTGTATAATACAAATAAAAATACTGTTATTATAAATGAGTTTATTTGAAAAATTTATAGTGCACATCCATTTGATGAAAATATCCAATTAAAAATTAACTTTGACAGGATATTGGTTGACTGTAAATCGTAAAAGCCAAGCACATAACTAATTCACCTTGATTAATTTTTTAGTAACAAAAGTTAATGCTCTATCAGTCTCAAGAATGCTATCACTCACACAACATTATAATGTGAGCTTAATGGTTTTGTGATAGATTTCATCTGAAATGAACCAAACAGAAACCTTTTCCTGCCTTCCGTAAATGCTCCTGGGCACCTGCACATTCTATACACTCTGCTAAATTTCATCCCACCTAGCTTTCTTTTTGCACCCCACCCAGTCAGGTTCTTTTTTGTGCCACCCCTTAAGGTTTTTCTGAAACAAACTTCCGACATCAGTGCAATGCTAAGAGCAAAAGTTACCTGCCTCCGTGTGATAAAAAAATTCCTGTCCCTAAAAAAATAGATAAGTTGGAGTTGCCTTTCTTCTTTAGTTGTTGCGATCTACCCTTTAGCTTTATTGAGCAGATGTCCCTTACTCTCAGTTTGACCCCTACTTCCCCAAATACTCTGTTTTCACCTATTCCATCTATTTTAAAGCAACACATAACCAACTTTAGGCTAACTATAACAAACTGATGGTGCATGAAGTATTCCTTCTCCTCATTAGCATCAAAGCCTACAAATTCTGAAGAATCCCTCAAGGTCACAACTTTCTGCACACACCACATTATGCAAGACAGATAAGCCAAACATTCACTGGCTTACCTGGTAAACTGGAATAGGGAGTGTGCGAGAAGGGTAGAGTGTCTTAGTATTTCTCAACCTGCAAAAATTGATTTTTTTAAAGTCATGTAAAGCGCTTATTTGGGGGTCAGGGTGTATGATGGTGAGCCTTGGTTTGAATGGAAGGTTGTTGTCAGGGGTAGAGGAAGGAAATAGTATATATGATACTATCTCTAGTGGCCTAAGGAAAAGGTAAGAGAGTACAGAAGTAGTCTAAGCATTGTAGTGCTAGTTTTTATCACAAAGCTGCCATAGGTCATGTATATTTTTAGCAAAACTTTTTTTAAGACATATTAGAGAGTTATCGCCTTTCCTACTCTCATACAAACTTTCATGAAACACCTTTACCTCTAATAAAAATATGAACTCACGATTACTTAATTTAAACTTTTGCAGACTGTATACTAGCGAACAGACCTATCAAATAATTTAGTCTATTTACCCAGTTGAGGCAAACCACCACAGTAAGTACTAACCAGCTAGAGTATAAACAAATCAATAAAAACTCATTAAATCAGTAAAAATTCAAACAAAAGATTGTGTCACTTCAACCTTGTTAGAACTCCATTAAAGTCTTGATAAGAAGCCACACAACTTTCTCAAATGGTAATAGTTTATAATACCGTTTTCAGAACAAGTGTAAGGTTATAAAAGTAAATCAACAACGTCGCTGCTCACTGACTGCTGCCGTAACCTTTTCTATGAAAAAATTATGGTAATGAATATATATAAAACTAACCAATCAAACTATTAGGCACATGATAAAAGGTATTGCACAAAGCAGGCCTACTGTAACAACATGAGCTGGCCCAATCGAACAAAACAATATGTACCAGTGTGTCAGCTTATGAATGTTGTAAAAAATGTTGAGTACCACTATCATTATTATTTTTGTACAGCTGAAGTCGGCATACTTGACAGCTTACTTTTTTGTTGTGGACTCTTTTTATATAATAAATGTTTTTTTTCATCTCCTTACATGAATAACAAATGAAGCACCTCTCTGTTACTTGCATCAATTTGATTAATGAAACATCACAAAGTATTTACTATTTGTCAAACTATATATTCTGTGGTAGTTGTCTGCTTATTCTGGGGCTATTTAGTCAACTATATAATCTGTGGTAGTTGTCTGCTTTTTCTGGGGCTATTTAGCCAACTATATAATCTGTGGTAGTTGTCTGCTTTTTCTGGGGCTGTTCAGCCAACTATATAATCTGTGGTAGTTGTCTGCTTTTTCTGGGGCTATTTAGCCAACTATATAATATGTGGTAGTTGCCTGCTTATTCTGGGGCTAATTAGCCAACTATATAATATGTGGTAGTTGTCTGTTTATTCTGGGGAATAGCTATTAAAGTAAAATTGTGAAAATTTTTGTTGGACAAAATATTATTTGCTGCACACTATCTAAAGTATACATTTAGTGTACAGATAGTGTTATGGTGTATTATGGAATACAGCTGTAAGTACAGCTGCGTATGTGTGCAGGTTACTATAGTGTTTAACAGGAAAGGATGGGTAACTCCAAATATAATAAAGCTTGCAATAGTGAGGCTGCTTTCTAGTATGTTTAAAAAAAGTCCATTAATAAAACTTGTAACCTATTGAAGCTTTAATTTTTTTTTGCCAAGGTTGTCTTTGTAATGGTACGTGCCGGTAGGGCTCCCACTACCGTCCATTAATGAGCAGCCGTCCACAGAGCACAGCTCGTTGAACAGCCAAACAACATCTCTCTCCAAGAGGTGACGCAGGGTTGGTCAGACCAGCAGGGTACAACTGAGAAGTCCGTAACAACTTCACAACTAGTGAGCCCTCGGCTCAGACAAACTAGGTATAGCTTAAGTAACAAACACATTTATTGTCAACATATCTATGCTCTTGGGATGCAATCAGCCTAGAGTAGTTGACAACAGCAGCAGTATGTGATAAGTGGCATAGAGTATGTAACAATCCAGCCTTTTATAGGTTGGTGGAAGGAAGTACATTGCATCATGCTAAGTTATCCGATATAACATGACAGGAAAAAAATCGACCAATATGAATCATGACACATAAAATGGTGCACAATGTTGAAGAGACATGGTGCCTAGTGGCTAAAGAATAATGGTATAATACAGTTCTCAGGCTTTGACGGCCTCAAGATCATGATAGAAGTAATGTAAAGGTAGGTAGGTCCTGAATTCGTTCTCCTGATGCAACTTGGGCTACTTTCGGAACTGCAGCTACAGCAGCCATCTTGTTGCCAGCTCGGGATATCACTGCAGAGCGGGTCGAGGTCACTCCTGGGCCGGTAAAGGCCACTGCAGGGCGGATACTTTTACTTTGCCAAAACATCACGTGTGTATGCTTGAAGGGTTGCTTTGAGCATTGCTATTGCTGTTGGATATTTATTATTTCAGCACATAATATATTTAGTCTAGCTAATGAATAACAAATAAACAACAGATTGTTTTTTCTCATTAACATACAACATAACATACAACATAACATACAACATAACATACAACATAACATATAACATAACATACAACATAACATACAACATAACATATAACATAACATATACCATAACATACAACATAACATATAACATAACATATAACATGTAACATAACATAAACATAACATATAACATAACATACAATGTAACATATAACATAACATACAACATAACATATAACATAACATACAACATAACATATAAAAAACATATAACAAAACCTACAACATAAAATACAACATAATATATAACATAACATACAACATAACATACAACATAAGATATAACATAACATGCAACATAACATGCGACATAAGATACAACATAACATACAACATAACATATAACATGACATACAACATAACACACAACATAAGATATAACATAACATACAACATAACATATAACATAACATACAACATAACATATAACATAACATACAACATAACACACAACATAAGATATAACAGAACATACAGCATAACATACAACATAAGATATAACATAACATACAACATAACATACAACAAAAGATATAACATAACATACAACATAACATATAACATAACATACAACATAACATACAACATAACATATAACATAACATACAACATAACATACAACATAACATACAACATAACATACAACATAACATACAACATAACATATAGCATAACATATACCATAACATGCAACATAACATACAACATAACATATAACATGTAACATAACATACAACATAACATATAATATAACATATACCATAACATACAACATAACATATAACATAACATATAACATGTAACATAACATACAACATAACATATAGCATAACATATACCATAACATACAACATAACATATAACATAACATATAACATGTAACATAACATAAACATAACATATAACATAACATACAATGTAACATATAACATAACATACAACATAACATATAACATAACATACAACATAACATATAAAAAACATATAACAAAACCTACAACATAAAATACAACATAATATATAACATAACATACAACATAACATACAACATAAGATATAACATAACATGCAACATAACATGCGACATAAGATATAACATAACATACAACATAACATATAACATGACATACAACATAACACACAACATAAGATATAACATAACATACAACATAACATATAACATAACATACAACATAACACACAACATAAGATATAACATAACATACAACATAACATATAACATAACATACAACATAACATATAACATAACATACAACATAACATATAACATAACATACAACATAACACACAACATAAGATATAACATAACATACAACATAACATATAACATAACATACAACATAACACACAACATAAGATATAACATAACATACAACATAACATATAACATAACATATAACATATAACATAACATACAACATAACATATAACATAACATAACATACAACATAACATATAACATAACATACAACATAGCACACAACATAAGATATAACATAACATACAACAAAAGATATAACATAACATACAACATAACATATAACATAACATACAACATAACATACAACATAACATATAACATAACATACAACATAACATACAACATAACATACAACATAACATACAACATAACATACAACATAACATATAACATAACATATAACATAACATATAACATGTAACATATAACATAACATATAACATGTAACATATAACATAACATATAACATAACATATACCATAACATGCAACATAACATATAACATATACCATAACATGCAACATAACATACAACATAACATATAACATATAACATAACATATCACATAACATACAACATAACATACAATGTAACATATAACATAACATATAACATAACATACAACATAACATATAACATAACATATCACATAACATATCACATAACATACAACACCGAGCTGGGTCTAATGTTTATTTGTTTGTGATTATTAGTGAGAGGTGTCATGCCAGCAAAAATTTTTAATGAGAATTTACAAGATTTATACTTTTTGTGACAGCAGTTTAAATTTTCTGAGACTATTTTTGTTTTATTGCAGTAAATACTCATTAAAAAAAAGCAAAAATAATGCTAAACATTCATTTTGACTCTCAATGACCTTTGATCAAGAAAAAATTAAAAAACAAATGTAGTTGAGGATCCCTAAAACTAACTGGGAACCTACTCTAGTACAGGAACCTTAGTACCCTTCCTCAGAATGGCAGACATAATGACCACAAGCTAGATATAGCCTTGGAGCCCTGCTGAGCTTATGATTGGGCAATGGAGGCAGGACTCCGCCCTTTAGCCACTTGGCGCCATTTAACTTTAACCTTTATTCATTACATGATTTGCTTACCATTTATATATTTGCTCTAAATGGTTCATTTACTTCCTGTGCATTTACTCTTATATATATTATGCAAATAGTTTTCTGTCAGCCTACCTATAAAAGGCTGATTCTGTTCATACTCATCGCATTCATTCATGGTCTTGCCAATCACTCTAGTGGATAGTCACCCTAGGACTTGGATTTTTGATAAATAAAGCCGTTCTTCAAACAGCACTCTGGGTAGTTTGTCTGAGCAGAGGGCTCTGTGCTTGCCAACTGATCCGGCAGTAACTACCATACTTGTCACTGTCATACCGGCACAGTGTCCCCTCTGGAGAGAGGTAGAATACTCAAGATTAGTGGAATTTTGTGGAAACCAGACCAAAATCTATTACAGTATGTGGGCCTGAATTATGTTAGCAGAGTAATACTATTGTAATGAATTTCGGTCTGGTTACCACAAAATTCCACTAGTCTTGAGTATTTTACCTTTCTCCAGAGAGGACACTGTGCCGGTATGACAGTGACAATTATGGTAGTTTTGTCAGATCAGTTGGCAAGCACAGTGCCCTCTGCTCAGACAAACTGCACAGAGTGCTGTTTGAATAGTGGCTTTATTCATCAGAAACCAAAGTTCTAGGCTGGCTGTCCACTAGGGTGATTGGCAAGACACAATGAATCAATGCAATGAGTATTAACAGAGTTAGTCCTTTCATAGGCAGGCTGACAGGAAATTATTTGCATAATACTTGTGAGAGTAAATGCACAGGAAGTAAATAAACCAATTAGAACAAATATCTAAGTAGTAAGCAAGCCATGCAATGAACAAAAGTTGAAGGTTAATGGTGCCAAGTGACTAAAGGGCGGAGTCCTGTCTCCATTGTCCAATCATAAGCTCTGTAGGGCTCCAAGGCTACATCTAGCTTGTGGTCGTCATATCTGCCTTTCTGAGGAGAGGTACTTCTGGTTCCTGTACTAGAGTAAGTTCCTAGATGGTTTTAAGGATCCTCAACTATGGCGGCTATCTTGTACCGGCCCAGTATCACCATCCCAGGTCGGTAAGGAGTCAATACCTGCCCTGCGTGCTGTGCCACCAGCACAGTAAGGCATTCCTTCAATAAATCATCTTTATGATAGCTGTGGGTGGAATCCCAGCGCACTGATGGGGATGTTTGGGTAGTAAGCAACCAGTTTACCACTGACATTCACCAAAATCTACCACACTATACCAAGTGAAAATTTAATAACTCAATTGTAGAGCTTCAGTTGTGGGCAAATAGTTTTGAACAATTTGTTTTATTTTAATTTTGAAATAAGTTGAATAAATTACCCATAAAACAACTTTGTATTTGTTTTCTTGCATGAAATTAGTTTTAGCTCGATATAATTCATTTTTAGTTTTGCATAGATGCCAGCCTTGCATTGATTTGCTTTAGCAGTTCCAGGAGTATTGAGTTTAGTTATAATGAAATACAAGAAACACATAAAAAAGAATTTTGGAGTCGTTTCCTCTCATTGCTTAGCTCAGATACTCAAAGAGAACAGCGTTGTCAAAAGAAACTTGAAAAGCTCTAAGTTTTACTGCTTAAATACTTTTAAACACACTAGAAAGCAGGCTCACTAGTACAAGCTTTATGATATTTGGATCAACCTATCCTTTTATGCTATTACATAAAGAAATATTGATATCATTGTATCAGCTTACACATCTGTATAATAGTATAGTAGCAATGATACAATATTAATTCAGAGAATTTTACTTGTTGAATGTCAACGACTAATTATATACTCAATGTTCCTTCAGATAGTATACTTTCTTTATCACCTAAAGTGGCTTTTGTTATGGTTGGTTCATTTATTAAAGCAACTTTGTAAAAGCTAGTGTAGGTATACCAACTACACTTGCAGGTACACCAACTACACTTGCAGGTACACCAATTGCACTTGCAGGTACACCAACTACACTTGCAGGTACACCAATTGCACTTGCAGGTACACCAACTACACTTGCAGGTATACCAACTACACTTGCAGGTACACCAACTACACTTGTAGGTATACCAACTACACTTGCAGGTACACCAACTACAGTTGCAGGTACACCAATTGCACTTGCAGGTACACCAACTACACTTGCAGGTACACCAACTACAGTTGCAGGTACACCAACTACAGTTGCAGGTACACCAATTGCACTTGCAGGTATACCAACTACACTTGCAGGTACACCAACTACAGTTGCAGGTACACCAGCTACACTTGCAGGTACACCAACTACACTTGAAGGTATATCAACTACACTTGAAGGTACACCAACTACACTTTTAGGTATACCAACTAGACTTGCAGATATACCAACTACACTTGCAGGCATACCAACTACGCTTGCAGGTACTCCAACTACACTTGCACGTATGCCAACTTCATCAATTCCACAAATTTAAGTGTAGATAAATGTATGCTGGACCATGTTTGGTATAAAGTTCAGATAGCACTAGATGTAACGCAATATCATCTGTATTTTCTGAACCATCGGTCTTCTTCTAAAATAGTGTTAGAGGTGACCTTTAGAAGCTAAATTACAAATTTTAGGAGCAAATGTATTCTCAAACTAGTAGCTTATTGGTTGGCCAGGCTCCAATAGGAAATATTGTAGTGGATTTTGGGGGGCCGACCAAAATGTCACCAACAACACCTCACTCCAGAGGTTATCTCAAACCTACTTCAACGGAGGAGTATCCCAACTCCACAACCGTATTCAGAGCCCACGGCTCAAACACACATCTCAGTCTTTCAGAGTGTAAACCATATTGTATTATACAACAACAACCCAGTCTGGTATAATAACGGCAATGTATCTTGCTGCTTGGAACAGTCTCAAACAGAATACTGATACAACTACCAAGTATAGAAGCAGGGCTCTGCCTTTTATAGCCAGAACAACAGAAAACAAATGCCCAAATAAGGGTACAGCGAATCTCAGGTAGCAGAAACTAATTGCACAAAACATTAGACAAGTTATAATTAACAGGGAGTAAGATAGGTCATAATACAGTTAAACAGACAAGGCGCCCAGAAGCGGTGGGCGGAGCTTCAACAGTCAATAATGCTGAATCAGCTCAGGAAGTGATGGTAGTCTAAGTTCTTGGCTGCTACGGCTTGTGGTCCTTGACTTTTGGTATTCCGGTGGTAGTTAGGCAGCAAACGTGGGCTTCTGCATCTTTTGGTGATACTTTGGGTCCTCAGGCTATGGCCGTTCTCTTTTCCCCGGACCAGTATAGGGTCGGTAGTGGTACTGCAGGGCCGATAGTGACTGCTGAAGGGCCGGTAGTGACTGCTACAGTGCCGGTAGTGTTCCTGCTGGGCCGGTAGTGTTCCTGCAGGGCCGGTAGTGATTCTACCGGCTTTCTTACAAGGTTTTCTGGCTGTGCCAGACTCGATTCCGGTGTGCCTGACACTCAGCAGTTGTTCGGGGAACCTTGCACAGATTAGTGACCATAAAATATCCACTACAATATGTAAAACAAATAAACAATTCATAAAGCACAAGATTTATTTCACATCGACAAATTGTACAAAGCACTTTCAATTACAGTTTATAGTTATTTCATGAAAAAGACTTATGCATAATAGATCTAATGTTTGTTGATCTTTCATGTGATTGCAAAATCAACGGAAAAAGTTGTAGAAAAAATGGGCTTGGCTAAATTGATATTTTGTAGCCATTTTATTAAACATTGTTAACTAATTTGACAAAAATACATTTGGTCAAGAAGAATATACAGATATATATACTGTGAAGGTTTTTTTCAGTCCTTTACCAGACAGCTGCTATAGAAGAATGCCCGGTTAGCAGATGCTTAGCAATGTTTGCTATTGAGCGCTACTTATGAGTAGTGATGGCTCTATTCACAGCTATCTGTAGTAAAGATAGCTCTGGGTTCTGCCGGGTGCAGATGAACTAACAATATCAGGCAACCTGCCAAACTAAACACACGGATTTCAGATTATGAATACTTTATTAAGCTCAAGATACAAAAGCTTGTCTAGATGCTCTCTGTCCAAGCTCACTATCAACTCTGCCCACTGGGCCAAATTTCTCTATGCTTATGCAGTGGAATATGCAAATAAAGCAGTTGAAATAATAAGCGCCTGATTGGCTACAAAAATATCAGGTCATACATATATGAGTAAGCATAAAATAAACATGTCTGTAAGCTGATGCTACACAAAACAATACAAAGTATACTAACTAGTTATAAATGCGCGGGCTAATCATTTAGTAAAGGCGCGAACTACCTTGGCTTGGCTTCTAGCATCTTCTTCCACCGCAGCTAGCAGTGCTATCAACCAGACAAACTCAGACTTGCTCAGCTAGCGCATTCAAGTGACTCACCGCCTGTGGTCAACAACATACTTGCTGCAAATCACTACTAGTTTAGCAAGCAGTGACTGCAGCTAACCAACGCAGTGGCCGCACTAGGTGAAATCCATTACAATACTACACTTTTTCGGCAAGTACAAAACCTGATTTTTGGAACTCTATGCTGAACGATGGTTTTACCGTTCAGGGAGTTGTTCACTGTATGAGGTTCTTGCTCCGAATACGTACAGTTCTGCTATAATAAATATTTTTGCATAATACGAGCCCTTTTACGGCAGCTATCATTTTTGCTTAGATGCAACATATATATATATATATATATATATATATATATATATTGTGCAGGATTTCACTGTGGGGGTGTGAGGTGGTAGCTCGGCCTACCTGCACAACCTCCCGAACTGTAATGGCAACTGTGTCTAGTGATACAACCCTTCCACAGGTCGACTTAGTATACTGGAGAATGGTGGTTGACCATCTCAGTAACTAGTGAGCTGCCGGTTGCGTTAACTGTTGTCTCTGTGAGTATTGAGTTCGAACTTTGAAGGGCGAACTAGTTGAACTAGGTCCGGCCAGCAGAGGTTCGGCTGTCTTAGTGCAGTGCTGTGCAGAGGTCGAACATTGAAGGCGAAGTTAGACAAGCTAAGTTCGGCCAGCAGAGGTTCGGCTGTCTTTATTGTAGTGCTGTGCAGAGGTCGAACATTGAAGGCGAAGTTAGACAAGCTAAGTTCGGCCAGCAGAGGTTCAGACTGATCTGCCTATATATTACTACTCGAGTAATGGTGCGCAGTGAAGTTATTTGTTAGAACAAAGAAACTTCTGAGAGTGTGCAAGCTGACTCTGATTTATTTGACACAAACATTCGTATTTATGCATGCAGTTACATAACAAGATGACTGACAAGTGCTCAGACAAAAGAGGCCACACCTGGCACAATTGATTGGCCAGCGTGGGCGAATAAAATATAAGAGGTGGCACTTAGACTAATGGTTGATTGCACTCACATGGGTAACATATAAGTTTACATGGTTAAAATAGTAATGACAAATGCACATAGAGCTATCGGCTCTAGAGTGTATACAATAAAATAAGAATGTAGTTAATGAGTGTCACATAGGATTGCTCGATCGATAGAAGGTAGACTGAGTGAGTGTTTACATAGAACTGTTCCGATAGACTTACTAATAGAATGTTTTAAGATGGCGCCGGTCCTCTACACACTCCGCCCCATTGGCGACTGTGGCCAATTAAACGATGGCGGCGGCATCGGTACGGTGTGGTCTCTACTCTCTGTAGGGCTGGCTCATCTGTCTTTTAATCTCCTGGGCTCTTTCCAACAACTTAAATGCGTCCGTAGTTACTGTATGTAGTTCCCGATCGAGGTCCTCCATCCTGTGGCGATGTTCACGTCGCCGTCTCTGTCTTTCGGCTTCCGCCGAGCGTTCCCTTTCTGCCCGCCAACTGTATGGTTGCTGGGGGTCTTCTCGTCTGGGGGTTACCGATCTCCTGGAGGGAGTTGTCCTCCTTCTCTTGCGTGGGGGCGATAACTCTGGCTTCTGTCCCAATCGCTTCTTCAGTGGGATCTTCTCTATTTTGTCGAGGCAGGGGGTCGGTATACCGAATGGTGGGGGTTGTGTCCACTCCATGGCCTCACAGAAAGCATCATACCTGGCGGCATCAACTTCGTACAGTGGTTTGTGTTTGCCACCGTGTTCTGGCGTTCCTCCCTGTACGCGAATATGTTTGAGGATAACATCTCTGGAAGGACTCTTTTTCCCACATTTACAGAACAAGAAGGTGAGATGTTGGCGTACGTGGTATGCCACCCTCTTCTTTACTTGCTGGTAGTCACACCTCCGACATCTCCATTTGTCACCATCTCCAACTTGCACCGACATTTCCTTGATCTCTTTCATGGTCTCCCCGCAGAGCCATATTTCTCTCATCACATGGGTAGGAGGCTTGGGTATCGGCAGCTCGCTTTCTGCAACAGTAACACGCCTGATGTTGACAAGTGGTTGCTTTGCTATCATGTCTTCTTTGCGAGGCACAGTTACTGCTAGTCGTTGCTGTCGATCTAGTGCCGTAGTCAGTGATTCTATTGTTACATTTGGTAGACTCTCACCTGTAGTCGACGTTATGTCAATTTTTTCTGCCAAATGCTGTACTACTCGTGCCATCTCTTCTAGTTGCTGTTGTAGTGGATAGTCCAGTTGATCTACGCTTCTGCTGGGTAGTGAACTCTTCCGTAGTTGATGGCAAACTGAACGTTGGCGGCTCCTGCCTCTCTCTATATTCTGATTGGTAGTTGTTATCACGTGCCCCTCTGACGCCACTTCCCACGTGGTTCCGGTAGGATGACGTGGGATGGCGGTTTTATTATTGGGCGTTGGTTCCAAGTAGCTCGGAGTTGCGCTCTCTTGTAGTTTATTTTTTCCGGTGGCGAGTTCACATTGTTGGGGAGTTGTTTCCTCTTGTTCCTCATTTCTTACTCGTCCCTTTTTGGGGCAACTCGTCTCTCTTTCTTCTACTTTTCTTTTATTCTTTCTTCGTTTTACTTCTATCCACCCGATTTCGACCGGGTTTTCTGCTACCTCTTCCTGCAGGGTGGTACTTGACACTGGTTGTGAAGTAACTCCTCTGCTTTCTGTCCTGGTAGACGGGGTGTTAGGCATATGGGGCTCTCTCCTTGCCGCATAACAGTGGTAGTCATTTAACTTTGTTGGCCTCTGCCTTTCTCTTTGCGGTCGACTCAAGGGTGAGGTGGGCAGCCGGCTGGGTTGTAGGGGCGGCCAGTCCTCGTCACTGAGGGCTGGGGGCCTTGGTGGGCTGGGTGCCCTTTGGATGACCTCTGGTGGGGGTGCGTTTTCTTCTTCTATACTTCTTTCTTCTACTTTGACCTTGCTGTGTCCTAGCGTTTCAGGTCTCCTGGTTGGACTGTGGTGCGCCGCAGGTGAGGGCGGGGGTGGCCACTCTGGAGTGTGGTGTGTCCCCTGTGGAAGAGGAAGGTTTCCAGGCTCCTGGAGAGGCAGCGGGCCAGGGGGTTCCCTGACCGGCGATGGCCTTTCTGATGGGGGTGACGGCAATGGCAATGGTAATGTTTCTGGTTCATGCAGTGGTAGGGGTAGTAACTCTAGGTTCTCAGCGGGGGCTGGACGTGCCTTGGGGGGTCGTCCTCTTCTGGCCCCTTTCATATTTGGTTGGAGGGCAGGCTCCCGGCATGGGGGTGCTCGGCCGACTGGTTCCTGGCATGTCCGGTAGTGACGCAGCCGCATCCCATTCTGGATGGACCACTGCCCGTTTCTTTCCACTTTGTAAGTATGATTTGGAAAGGCCTCCAGTACCTGGTAGGGTCCGACGAAGCGTGGCTGCAGCTTCGGATTGCTCCCCTTCACTCTCCGTTTGTTTTCCAGCACGACGAGTTCCCCCTTCTGGAACACGGCGGGCTCCTCGTCGTCTTGACTTCTAATATCTTGTTGTTGCTGTCTCAAATAGTTATGCGCCTTCTGGAGATTTTCCTGCACTTCTGCTGTGTGCTCCGAGATGTTGCGAGGGTCCAAGGAAGGGGGCGTGCCTGTTAGCTGGTCAGGAAGGCGTACCTCCCGTCCCATTACTAACATGTTAGGCGTTTCCCCGGTTGCTGAGTGGGGGGTGCTGCGACAGGCCCGCATAATTTGCGGCAACAGACTGTCCCACTCGTCCTGGCCTTTTGTCAATATCAACGTCCGCAGTGCATCTCCCAGCGTCCGGTTTTGACGCTCCACCATCCCGTTCCCTTGCGGGTGATAGGGGGTGGTCCTTGTCTTTTTTATGCCCCACAGGCTACATAGCTCTTCTAACAGCACGGACTCAAACTGAGCCCCTTGGTCGGAGTGTAGCTGTTCGGGCAGGCCCCAGTAAGCGAACACTCGTTCGTCCAGCGCGACGGCGACCGTAGGTGCTGTGGCATCAGGCAGGGCTATAGCATCCTGCCAACGGGTGAAGTGGTCGGTGAGGACCAACGCCCAACGGTTCTTCCTTTTCGTCAAAGGCAAAGGGCCGACTAGATCGACCGCCAGCTTCTGAAAAGGTCGTCCTGCATACATCCTCTGTCGGTGAGGGTTCTCTGCCTTCTTTCCATTCTTGGCGACTTGGCATACCTCACAATCCTTGATTAGCCTCCTGACCAGGGGGGATATGCCTGGCCAGTACCAATCCATCAGGATGCGCTGTCTCGTCCGATGAATCCCTGCATGGATCATCCTGTGTGTCTCCCAGACGACCTGTGTCCTCCTACTTGGCGGGCAGACCACACATTGCTTGGCTCTGGAAGGGTGGTGCAGCGTGATTACGAGCACCCCGTCAGGGCGGATCTCCATCGCCTCCTTCCGATCATACAGTGTCTTTAACTCGACACTCCCTTCGGCCAATTCTCTCTCTGTGACGCTTCCCGGCCGTCTCAGCTCGGCATAAATCCGGCCTACCGCATCCTGCCCGCCCCTTTGCTCCTGAGCTAAGGTTTGGGCGGAGTGTACCGGGTTTGTCACAGTGAGGTTGACCCGCTCCTCCTTCTCTCCTCTCTCCGTAGACTCCCTCTTCATCATCTCTCCCGGCCGTCTCGGCTCAGCGTAAGTCCGGCCTACCGCATCCCGTCCCTTCGGCTGGGCCGAATCCTGGGGGGAATGTACCGGGTTCAATGTGTCGAGGTTGTCCCTGGCCTCTCTCTGAGGTCTCTGTCCAGCCTCTTGCTGCAGCTCTACGTGGGAAGGTCCCCCATCTCGTTGCTCGATGGAGCCGCACTGCCTACAGTCCGTGCAGGGTCCCTGTCGGCTGAGCCCATCGGCATTACCATGGTGAGTTCCAGCTCTGTGCTCGAGCTTATATCGGAACTCAGCCAAGATCTCCAGCCATCGAGCTATCTGGTTCGATGGTTCCTTCCGTCTGCACAGCCAGCGGAGGGAGGCGTGGTCCGTCCGGAGCTTCAATTCCCGCCCATAGAGGTAGGGACGGAAATGTTTCACTGCCTTGACGACAGCGACCAGCTCCTTCCGTGTGACGCAGTAGTTCCGCTCCGCTGGTGCCAGCGTCTTGCTGAAGTATGCAATGACGCGTTCCTTGCCTTCTTGTACTTGGGAGAGTACCGCGCCGACTCCTACCGCACTGGCGTCGGTGTCCAGTGTGTATGGTAAACTGGGGTCGGGGTATCCGAGTACTGGGGCTTGGATGAGCCTGGCTTTGAGCTGGTCGAAGGCTGTCTGCTCTACTTGTCCCCACTTCCAGGGTGTCTCCTTGCCTGTCATCACGGTGAGTGGTTTAGCAATCGTGGCGTAGTCGGGAAGGTACTGACGATAGTACCCGGCGGTTCCTAGGAACGCCTGCAGTCCCTTTACGTCCGTTGGTGCTTCCCATCTCCTGACGGCCTCCACCTTCCCTGGGTCGGTGGCCACTCCCTTTGCACTTACTACATGTCCGAGGTACTTGACCTCTTCTTGTAGCAGCTCGCATTTGGAGGGTTTTACCTTCAGGTTTGCCTGGTGGAGTCGTCCTAGCACTTCTCCTAGCCTCTGTAAGTGCGTCTGGAAGTCGGGTGCGATGATGATCACATCATCCAGGTACAAGAGC
This sequence comes from Cryptosula pallasiana, assembly GCA_945261195.1. Lineage (NCBI taxonomy): Eukaryota > Metazoa > Bryozoa > Gymnolaemata > Cheilostomatida > Cryptosulidae > Cryptosula > Cryptosula pallasiana. The sequence continues at coordinate 36,963,988 of OX183136.1, forward strand.
AGTGTCTTCCAGTGAAGACCTTTGAGGACTTTTTCCATGAGCCGTTGGAAAGTGGCAGGAGCTGACGTCAGCCCGAAGGGTAACACTTTCCACTTCCACAAGCCGCTTCTAGTGGTGAAGGCCGACTTGTCCCTGGCGTCCGGGTCTAGGGGTACCTGCCAGTATCCACTAGTGAGGTCCAGCGTAGTAAAATATTTACTACCGGCCAAGGCGTCCAGAGACTCGTCGATTCTGGGGATGGGGTAGGCGTCCTGCTTAGTTATGTCATTTAGCCTCCGGTAATCCACACAGAACCTCCACGTGTCATCAGTAGTAATATATGAGCAGATCTCCCTACCAAGTGTTTTTTTGTGGATTGGACCTTGGAGTTGAGACAATGGGTTACGGCGTTGGATGAATTCGCCGAGTTTATATTGTATTTTACTTGAGGGGTACTTGAGTGGCATTTGAATGGCATTTGAGTGGCATTTGAGTTTTGATTAGTTTTTTACTTAATTTGAACTTATATGGCATATAGATTTTGAATGTATGGCATTCAAGTTTTGATAACTTTTTTACATAACTCGAACTCATATGCTATCTTGAGAGAGAGGGGAGAGGAGAGAGGAGAGAGGAGAGATGGGAGATGAGAGAGGAGAGAGATTTTTTAGTTTTCTATACATTCATGTATATATGGTTAGTTATGTACATATTTATGGCTATATTTATATCTACATAGAGAGAGGAGGTATATCTACATTGAACAAATATATTAGTAAAGACTAAGAAATACAAAGCACCAGGTCTTGTAATGATAATCAATGCAAAGTCCTTTCCTTTACGTCGTATCTTAAAAAATCCTCAAATGAGGTGTGGTAACACGTCTGACATCATACCAAAGAACACTTTTATTTTTCGGTTTTCCCTTTCTACCCAAATATACAACGTTAAACGGAGGGGGGTAATCATCACAGCTGAAGGTTTTAGCTATTTCAACTGGACAAAAAAGTATTTTGGGTTCGAGTTCATTTATATCTGAAGGATCATGGTAGCAAACTTGAGAATATCTACACTTCTCCTTACTTGATGGATGTATCACACCACTCACTCGTATAATGCTTGGAATAGGAAGATCTTCAAATGTTTTGCAAACCGGAACATTTGGTGAGTCAATCACTTGAGAACCTTTAGACTTTTCTATGAATCAATATATGATTATATACATTTATTGTATAATAAGTAGGGAAAATAGGAAGATCTTCAAATGTTTTGCAAAACCGGAACTTTTGGTGAGTTAATCACCTGAGAACCTTTAGACTTTTCTATGAATTATTATATGATTATATAGACTTATTGTATAATAAGTAGGGAAAATCTTTCCATATAATATAGTTAGAGTCGGTAAATAGTAAGTAATACAAAACAGTACAACTTGTAATGTCAATGAATACACAGGCTTTTTTTTATTCATTCATTATCCGCTTGAGACTACCTGTTGTCAGCATTTGATATTGAGTTTACATACCATCAACACCAAGTGGTTCATCAAAATCTTGCAATTCGTTTTCTAGGAATTCCTTAAGAACTTCATCCTCATTATTCGTTTTTGTTAGCACCTCATTGGAGCTTGTTTGTGTGCAATATTGCTCCCAATCACTAGCGTTGGTTGAAGAAATGAAGACAACATTGTGGTATGGAATAGGATTTCCATTCTTACTCTGTTTTTTTCCTTTGTAAATCATCACACCAGGTGCACATCTTTTAGCTTCCTCGTTATATCTGATTGGTAGTAAAAGCGTTCTCGTCTCTCTTTTTCCATTCTTTTCAGTGACATAGCGAATGCAATTTACAATGGATTCTTCTCCATTGAATCGGAAAGGAATGAATCTTTCTACAACTTCGATGTAAGCAAAAATGGAACAATCTTTGAAATTACTGAGATAATCGATGTCGTAAGCGAGTTTGAGTTCTTCTTCACTCATTTTTCTCAGTTTTTCAGCTTCAGCAGTAGCTTCCATTGTGGTTAATCGTTTTGTACTGATACGTTTGACATTGTAGTAAGTAGTCTCCGGTTTTTTTGAGTTTTCCATCTCACCCAAGTACAAAATGTTGAAAGGTAATGGGTAGTTATCAACATTGAAGCTTTCAACTACTCTACTTGGACAAACGACTTTCTGAAAATTCGCTCCAGTTGAATTATCAAGATAAGTGAGAATGTAGTAGTTTCCGTATGCACCAGTACTCTGCTCAATAGAAACGATTTGCAAAACTGATGGAACAGGAAGTGATGCTAGTGTAAGAAACCCTCCAATCTTTTTCAAATCACATGCCTTCCATTTTTGGAGAGATTTGGCCATCTGGAGAGCTCTGTCAGCATCAGTGAGCAATTCTTTTTGTTCCATATTGTTTGATGTTGTGGGTAAAACCAGTTTTGGAAGAGCTCGTTTCTTTATCGCTGCTTCTTTTGTGACAGAGTTAGAGTTTTTTCTTTTGGGTGTTTTGAACGTTTTTTGTTTGTTTTCGATTGGCTTTAAATTCGTGTAAGAAGCAGAAAAATCCTCCATAGTGTTCTAAAAAAGAAAGAAATAACATATAATTCAGCTTTTCATGTGGAACTAAAAGATTATTTATTTCATATTTTACATTATAGCTAAACTAATTTTGATCTTTGTTAGGTAGGGAATAATAAGTTTTAAATTTTACCTTTTATAAAGAGAAAGTTTCTAGTAGTTGCAATGGAAAGTGTAGTAGATGTTGCTCCTCTGATCACTGTTGTAGAACTGGATGCTTTCTGTGTGAAAACAGTGGCTCTTAAATAGCTAAAGTTGCACTGGTTGAACTCTATGAATACCAACCTTCTTTATAATATAACTATGATTCAGAATTTTGTCCACGCGAAAACCAATGCTTTCGCGGGAATAAATAATTTATTTTCACGCGAATAGAAACTGTTGCTTTCGCGGGAATACAAATTTTATTTTCACGCGGATACAAACCAATGCTTTCGCGGGAATAAAAACTTTATTTTCACGCGAATGGAAACAGTTGTTTTCGCGGGAATAAATATTTTATTTTCACACGAATGGAAACTGTTGCTTTCGCGGGAGTACAAATTTTATTTTCACGCGGATACAAACCAATGCTTTCGCGGGAATAAATAATTTATTTTCACGCGAATAGAAACTGTTGCTTTCGCGGGAATACAAATTTTATTTTCACGCGGATACAAACCAATGCTTTCGCGGGAATAAAAACTTTATTTTCACGCGAATGGAAACAGTTGTTTTCGCGGGAATAAATATTTTATTTTCACGCGAATGGAAATGGTTGTTTTCGCGGGAATAAATAATTTATTTTCACGCGAATAGAAACTGTTGCTTTCGCGGGAATACAAATTTTATTTTCACGCGGATACAAACCAATGCTTTCGCGGGAATAAATAATTTATTTTCACACGAATACAAACTGTTGCTTTCGCGGGAATAAAGACTTTATTTTCACGCGAATAGAAACTGTTGCTTTCGCGGGAATACAAATTTTATTTTCACGCGGATACAAACCAATGCTTTCGCGGGAATAAATAATTTATTTTCACGCGAATACAAACTGTTGCTTTCGCGGGAATACAAATTTTATTTTCACGCGGATACAAACCAATGCTTTCGCGGGAATAAATAATTTATTTTCACACGAATACAAACTGTTGCTTTCGCGGGAATAAAGACTTTATTTTCACGCGAATAGAAACTGTTGCTTTCGCGGGAATACAAATTTTATTTTCACGCGGATACAATCCAATGTTTTCGCGGGAATAAAGACTTTATTTTCACGCGAATGGAAATCGTTGTTTTCGCGGGAATAAATAATTTATTTTCACGCGAAAACAAGTTTGTATCCGCGTGAAAATAAAATTTGCATTCCCGCGAAAGCAACAGTTTGTATTCGCGTGAAAATAAAGTCTTTATTCCCGCGAAAACAACTGTTTCCATTCGCGTGAAAATAAAGTTTTTATTCCCGCGAAAGCATTGGTTTGTATCCGCGTGAAAATAAAATTTGTATTCCCGCGAAAGCAACAGTTTCTATTCGCGTGAAAATAAATTATTTATTCCCGCGAAAGCATTGGTTTGTATCCGCGTGAAAATAAAATTGGTACTCCCGCGAAAGCAACAGTTTCCATTCGCGTGAAAATAAAGTATTTATTCCCGCGAAAACAACTGTTTCCATTGGCGTGAAAATAAAGTTTTTATTCCCGCGAAAGCATTGGTTTGTATCCGCGTGAAAATAAAATTTATATTCCCGCGAAAGCAACAGTTTCTATTCGCGTGAAAATAAATTATTTATTCCCGCGAAAGCATTGGTTTTCGCGTGGACAAAATTCTGAATCATAGTTATATTATAAAGAAGGTTGGTATTCATAGAGTTCAACCAGTGCAACTTTACCTATTTAAGAGCCACTGTTTTCACACAGAAAGCATCCAGTTCTACAACAGTGATCGGAGGAGCAACATCTACTACTACATCCAACGACTATTAAAAGTTTTTCTGTGTGAATTTGAAAATTTTCATTGAAGCTAAGACTTAATTATCCGCCTTAATTATCTCACTTAAGTTTTTGTCTACTTAAAAAGTAATGCTTTCACATAATAAATCACTCGTTCTAACAACAGTAACTGAAGCCTCAACATCTACTATATAATATACCAACCGACTACTAGGAGTTTTATTCACAAGGTAAAATATATTAGCTGAGACATTTAACTTACCTTTTTATGTGCTATTGTCACTTCTATTAAAAAGTAATGATTTTATTGTTATTATAGTGCTATGGAAACAGAAGAGGATGATACTGATGTAGACATACATAAGGAATGGGAATGGCTCATGAAAAATCAAAATGATATCGGTTTTTCAAACGCTGATAATGAATACATGAATGATGAAAGCAATACTGAATATGAAAATGAAATGGAGATGGAACTTGAAAATGCTTTTCAAGACAAACCTTCGACTTTTCAAGTTTCAGCAACTACTGAAAATACAATAGCCTTTGATAAGCAGTAAGTTTTTAAAATCATAAATTAATAACATTAGTAGAGTAATTTTTTTGCTTTTTTCTTATAGCCATCTCATGAATCAGCAAAAATAATGCGTTATCTTTTTATTGTAGACAGGACTCAGAATATCAGAGAATTAATGTAAAAGAGGGAGTTAGGAATTCATGTCATAGTACACAGTAAGTTTTTAAAAACTTAACTAATAATAATGTTTGAGTCTTTTTTCCTAATTCCATTTTAAAAATTAATTGATAATAGTGTTTAAGTCATTTTTTTCTTCTGTTACATTTTATGTAAAATGTATGTGAATGTTTTATAGAACAACTATTATGTGTTAACATTTCTATTGTAGACAAAGTTTAAATTATCAGGAGGAGAATGTAGAAGAAAAAAACCCTGAAATTTCCCCCAATTGGAAATGGTTAGAAGAAAATCTCATTTGTTTTCGTTTACCCGATGAAACAATCAATCAAATAGGCTTTGGTGCTGAGCCTTCACCACCAAAGACTAGCATAATAGCTCAAGATATAGAGCCGGTTGTGGAGGAGATAGTTGAAGAAAATGAGAATGATCCAATGATAGAAAATGAAGAAGAAGAAGAAGAAGAAGAAGATGAAGAAGCCCAAGAGGAAGAACAAGAAGAAGAAATGGAAGATTTAAATATTGAAAGACCTACCCGAGCATCAACCCTAGGTATTGTTGATGATAGCACAGCTCCAACTTTTCAAGATGAAGAATGGGATGATTTGATAGCTAGATATTGGGGAGCTATGAAAACGAAACATAGAGCTGGAAAAGTCATAGAGCTTTTAAATGTAAGACTTTGGGATGGGATTCCAAGAGACCAAGCTGATACCTACCAAAATGACTATCATGATTCAAGAGTGTTAGAATTGCTAAAAAAAGTTTGGAGACAATTGAGCTCGAGAGCAAAAGTCAACTGTAGCGTAGGTTGTATACTAGAAAATAAAAATGATGGTGAACTCCGATACTTTCACTCATCATCAAACAATGCTACTGTATATCCAAAAGCTAAACTGATTGAAACTGAAGGAGATCTTGATGACTTCTTTGTTGATGTTATGGAGACTGATCATCGTACAAATAGCTTGAGACGGAGACCAAATACGACTTGGAGATTGATGTTGATCACAAACATTTCGTTTTATTTCTACAAACTACTCGGAATGGGAAAAGTTGGATCACCACCAGAGCATTTACCCTCTCACCTCCTTAACAACAGACACATACGAACCATGTTAAAAAACACAAAAGGAAAACGAATTACCGACAATCTTTGTTTTTTTAGATGTCTAGCATTACACAAAGAACTACAAAAAAACGGTGGAATTGCAAAAGATCCGATAATTAAGGAGGTGAAGGAGTACCAACAACAATATCATAGTTTCATCTATGGTGATAGTGGTAAAAGGTGTGATGGGAAAGGAGTGACAGAAGCTGATTTATTGCTTTTGGAGCGAGCATTTCAACTGAAGATAACAGTGTTTTCTTTAAATGATGATATGACTTCAACAGTTATTTGGAATTCAAACTCCAGTTATAAGGAGAATCTATATTTGGATCTTTATATCAATCACTTCAGTCTTATTACAAACTTGGAAGGATATGTCAAAGCCTACAGATGTCCAACCTGTTCTACTTGTTATGATAGATTGGGGAATCTGAAAAGACACAGATGTTCAATCTCAGAGGCAACAACTATGCAGTTTTCTGGAGGGCAATACAGTCCTACTGCTACAATATTCGACAAACTGAAGGTTCAATTCGGGATAGATATCGGGTCAGATGATTCCTTGAGATACTATCCGTTTTTTGCAACATTTGACATAGAGTGTTTGTTACCTAATTGCGAAAAAGATCGAGATACAGACACAACCATTTACACGAATGAGCATAAACTTTTAAGTATTTCAATTTGTTCAAACGTACCGGGCTTCAACAACCCACGTTGTATTGTCAATAATGGGGATGATGATGAATGCGTTGGAAAGTTCATTGAATACTTGGATGATATTAGTGAAGAATCATATAGCCGATTGGAAAAACAGTTTTCGCGAATCATAAAACAGATAGAAGGTGAATTAGAACGACTGGAAGAAGCTGAAGAAAAGTTTCGTAGTGAATTTGAAAAAAATCGTTTCAGACGTAGAACAGGAGCTGAAAAAGTTCTGGATGATTTGTACAGCTATATGAAAAAACTCCCTATTCTAGGTTTCAATTCACAGACTTATGATGTCAATGTGATGAAAGGAAAACTGCTTCAAAAATTGAAAGATGTCTCCGACACAGATTTTGATTTTGTTATAAAAAAAGGAACCAAGATGCCCGTTATCGGAATAGGATCTTTTTTGTTTTTAGATTGCACAAACTTCATTGCTCCTGGATATAGCTATGAAATGTATCTCAAAGCATACAAATGTGAAGCCGGAAAAGGATTTTTTCCTTATGAATGGATGAAAGACTTGGAACAACTTAATCAAGAACATCTACCTCCAAGAGAAGCTTTTTACAGTTCTTTAAAACAAAAGAATATCAGTGAAGAAGAGTACATAATTTGTCAAGAAGCATGGAAAAATAACGACATGAAGACAATGAGGGATTTTTTAAAATGGTACAACAACTTGGATGTAAAACCATTTGTTCAAGCGTTGGAAAGACAAAGATCAATCTACAGAGAGCATGGGATTGATATGTTAAAAGATGGTATATCTTTACCAGGATTAGCGATTCGATGGATGTTTAACAAAGCACCTCAACCACCCCCTCCATACCTCTCTACATACTTGAATTTTGATGAACTTGGTAACTCGTTTCGTCAGACTCTCCCAATTTGTCTGCTTGACAACTGCAATGCAGAACTTTATCCTCTAATAAAGAAAAATATAGTTGGTGGACCAAGTCTAGTGATGCATAGATATCACGAAAAAGGTATAACTAAAATTAGAGAACATTGGTTGGGAAAAGAAGCAAAGATTTGTGATAGAATCTATGGAGTTGATGCAAATGCGCTCTATTTATGGTGTATGATGCAATCAATGCCTACTGGCTATCCTCGAAGAAGAAAAATCGAAAACTCCTTTGTCGCTGAACCAGTAAAATTTAGCAAGATAGCTCATAGCTGGTTACAGTTCCAAATGTTCTCAAAAAAAATCAATATCAGACATCAGCTCAATGGAGGAGAAGTTACTCTCGGACAGCGAGGATTACCAGTTGATGGTTTCTGTGTTGAAAATCGTCATGTCTTTCAATTCCACGGATGTTTTTGGCATGGACACGACTGCTCTTATAACAACGCTAAAGAACAAGAGCTTCAAGCTACTGGAAGAAAATCAAAAGCAAATCTGTTTAAAACTACGATGGAAAATGAAGAATATCTTCGAGCATTAGGTTACACTGTAATCTCGATTTGGGAGTGTGACTGGATGAATCGTGTAAAAACTCATACAAATTTACAAAAATTTGTCAACACGTTTTACAATTCTTTCTACCCTAAAATACTTGAAAAAAAGCTGAATCAAGAAGAAGTGTTGGAGAGAGTTCAATCAGCAGAATTCTTCGGATTTGTTGAATGTGACATCGAAGTTCCTGAGGAAGAGGAAGAAAAGTTCTCCGAAATGCCTCCGATTTTTAAAAATACGATGTTAACCAGAGAACACTTGAGCGATGAAATGAAAGTCTTTGCTGAAGCCGAAGGGTTTTTAAAGACTCCTCAACGCTCATTAGTTGGAAGTATGTACGGAGATAAGATATTGCTAATGAGTCCTTTGTTGAAATGGTACTTGAAACAAGGATTGAAAGTCACCAAAGTTTATCAGCTAATAGAATATATTCCTAGAAAAGCTTTTGAAGCTTTTGGAACATCGGTTTCAGACGCTAGGAGAATGGGAGATGCAGACCCTAGTCAAGAATTACTCGCTACTACTAGCAAGTTGGTAGGAAATGCTGCTTATGGAAAAACAATCACTGATAAAGAAAAACATACCACCATCAAGTTCATCGAAGGCGCCAGAAAAGCTTCATTTCGTATCAGAGGAAACAAATTTATCGCCATGGAAGAGATAGCAGATGATTTTTATGAAATCGTAACCTGTAAAAAGCTAGTAAGTTTTAAAACAATTATTTTGCAATTCAAAATTTATATTCCACAAGTTTACTTTGCTAATCAGTATCACCATCATTTCAGCTAACTATGAATGTTCCAGTACACTTGGGTTTCTCCGTGCTACAGTATGCTAAACTGAGAATGCTACAGTTTTACTACGACTTTATGGATAAGTAAGTGAAACCTAATTCCCTACCATTATTATGTGTAAGTAAGTAAAACTTCCAAATAATTGAAATCGAAACAAACTTTTTATTTATAGATATATTGACAGAAGTGATTTCCAATATGTTGAAATGGATACAGATAGCGCATACATGGCGTTGAGCGGAACATTAGAAACACTGGTAAAACCAAGTATGAAAAAAGAGTTTTACAATGGATATGGTGATTGGTTTCCACGCCCATACTGTGACAAACATAGGGATGAGTTTTTAAGAATCAAAACAATGGGTTTAGAATGGAGCATGCAAGACTGTTGTGAAAAAGTACTAAAACACGGAAAAAGAACACCTGGGCTGTTTAAAGAGGAATTTACCGGAGATGGAATTGTTGCACTTAACTCTAAATCCTATTACTGCTGGGGAGAAAAAGGAAACAAGTTTAGCTCAAAAGGTTTGAACAAACGAATTAATCAATTGAACAAAGACAGTTATCTAAATGTATTGAACACAAAAAAGTCGTTTATGGGTAAAAATCGAGGATTTGTAGTAAAGGATCAAAAAATGTTGACATACAACCAAATAAAACGAGGACTCACATATTTTTATGCTAAAAGACGAGTGTGTTCTGATGGAGTATCTACCGAGCCTACTTTGGCTTAAATAAAAACCTTCATAATAGACTTCTTTTACCACAGTTACTATAACTATATATGTATATAAAATACAAAAAATCTTTCATCATCCTTATAAATATCGATAAAGAATAGATGAATATTTAACTTTATCATCTGATATATTTTATAGCATTCAATGTATATATGAGTTCGAATTATGTATCTAGCTATATTATATGAGGAGATTTTACCCTACTTATTATGTAATAAATGTATATAGCCATACATTGATTCGCTTTTAATCAATGAATTTATTCAAGGTAGATGTATCTCCTCTCTCCTCTGTCTCAAGATGCTATATGAGTTCGAGTTATGTAAAAAAATTATCAAAACTTAAATGCCATACATTCAAAATCTAGTTGCCATATGAGTTCAAATCAAGTAAAAAAATAATCAAAACTCAAATGCCACTTAAATGCCATTCAAATGCCACTCAAGTACCCCTCAAGTAAAATACAATATAAACTCGGCGAATTCATCCAACGCCGTAACCCATCGCATCACCCCAGATTATGACCCCACAAAAAAACACTTGGTAGGGAGATCTGCTCATATATTACTACTGTCATCCTTTTTTCTCACCAGTACCACAGGGGAGCTCCAAGCCCCGTCGGCCGGCTCGATGAGGTCCTTTTCCAACAGGTCCTTGATCTGGCGTTCTGCCTCTGCCTCCTTTTCTGGTCCCAGGCGGTGTGGTGGGCACCGGATGGGCCGAGCCCCTTCTACTGTGGGGATCGAATGCTCTGCCAGTGTTGTCCGGCCCAGGTCTCCGCTATGGCTACTAAATACCGTCTGGTATTCGATCAGCAGCTCCTTTACTTGCTGCTCCTGCCATGGGTCCTGGCACCCTCTCTTCGCTTGCTGGAAGAGGTCGTGTAGATGGGGGGGTAACTCCCTTCCTCCCGTCTTGCTCCTCTGCTGTCCGTCTGGTTTTGTCAGTTCCTGAACGCCACCCTCTTCCACTCCCGTAAAGGTGCCAATCACCTCTCCTGCGGGTAGTCTTAGGGTGTCCTGCGTTGGGTTTAGACATCTGACCAGCACGTGTCCCTGAGCGTCAGGCCTGTTGACGCTGGTGGCGATGGGTATCCCACCCTGGATGCTTTCAATCACTCCTTGGGGGAACGTATCCCTGGAGCTCAAGTGACATGGAATAGTCACTTCTGTCTGTGGTGGAAGCTGGGTGTCCTGTCGGACTTGCACCTTGGACACGAGATTTCTCCCGTGGCGGTCGGTACAGGCCAGTTCCCTTCCTTGTATCACCAGCACTGGACGGTCGAACCCCATCTGGCATCCTTGGCTCGTCAGGAAGGGCATCCCTAGGATAACGTCTTCGTTGACTTGACTGACCACAAAGGTCTCTTCAAACTTGACGTGCCGTATCCTTCCCTTCAGCGAGAGCAAGCCGTAGAACGGAAGTCTCGTACCGTCGGCCATGATCCCATGGGAATCGTAGTGCTGCAGCTTGCGCTGTACGTGGTTCGGTAACCGATCAAAGACTCGCTTGGACAACAGGTTAGTGTTGCAGCCTGTGTCTATGAGGTGCGTTACCGCTTCTCCTTCTACCCTTCCAGGTAGGTAGTAACTTGAGCGATATGGTCGCTCGATCTGGTTGCTCTGGAGTGTCACAGGCTTTGGAATGAATTCTTCCTTCTTCAGTGGGGGCGTTTGGGTCTGCCTGTCCTTCCTCCTGGGCCTTGGTTCCTGCTGCTCTGGAGTCCCGTCGCCGTCCGTTTCTTCCGCCACTAAGCTGTCGAGTGTCGACAGGCTGGCAAAACGGTTGTGTAGGGCGATAGGGGGACTAGTCAGGAGGTCCAGGGGAGGAGTCGCTCGACGCACTGTTGCCGGTCCACTGGAGGGCGCCTGTGCCCTTTCCTTCTGCGTTGTCGTTGCCCGTGTGCAGCCAGCGGGTCTCCCTACTGCTGCGGGCGGTAGTCGTTTCCCTGGCGGCTAGGCCAAGGGACGGTCTTGCACGCCTTCCGGGTATGGCCCACTTGTTGGCATCCCCAACATCTCCTGGGTGGCTCAGGCTTCTTTTCCGTCTTTAGGCTAGCAATTTCTTTGCTCAGCCCTTCCACGGTCTTAAGCAGTTGTGCCAAGGGGTCCTGTACCTCTTGGTGTCGAGCCATCTCCCTCTGTGGTTCTCTTTCTTCTTCCAGAAGGTCGGCCTCCACTGTCCGAATGTGAGGTCCTCCTATCGGTTGGTGAGGCACCTGCATGAACTCATTCCCTGCCAGGATTGCCTCCTCCAGATTCTGAGGGCGTACCGCCAACAAGTGGCGTTGTAGGTACGTGTGTCCTAGAGTGCTATGGAACGTCTGCATTATCAGCTCGTCCCTATTCTGTCGTGGCAGGGTGCTGTGGGCTGCCGTGACGAGGTGCTCGACCGTGAGGGCATGGTCCCTGAGGCTTTCTCTGGGGCTTCGTCGGTAGCTTAGCAACTTTGCTTGGGCTTCCGAACGAGTCATGCCAAAGGTCGCTCGTAGTGTCCGTGCCACTTCCTCAGTGGTCTCTCCTCGACCGCACTGCTCGGCCTTGCCTGTCAAGGCCTGGCGTAGGTGGATCACTGCTTCTTCTGCCGGCCAATGGTTTGCTCTGGTCACCTCTTGAAACCGTTGCAGAAAGTAGTCCACATCCCCTGTACCATCGTACTGTGGTACTCTGAACTTGTCCCTAGCTGTGGCTACTGTCATGCGGTCTAGAATATCGGTGAGCGTCCCCATCATCTGCAGGCTGGAAGGATCCCTGTCAGTACTCAGTGCTCTTCTCCTGGTCGCCATTCTTCCTCTGGGAGGTGCTGCTTGTGGGTGTCTGTCAATCCCACTGCTGCCACCAATGTGCAGGATTTCACTGTGGGGGTGTGAGGTGGTAGCTCGGCCTACCTGCACAACCTCCCGAACTGTAATGGCAACTGTGTCTAGTGATACAACCCTTCCACAGGTCGACTTAGTATACTGGAGAATGGTGGTTGACCATCTCAGTAACTAGTGAGCTGCCGGTTGCGTTAACTGTTGTCTCTGTGAGTATTGAGTTCGAACTTTGAAGGGCGAACTAGTTGAACTAGGTCCGGCCAGCAGAGGTTCGGCTGTCTTAGTGCAGTGCTGTGCAGAGGTCGAACATTGAAGGCGAAGTTAGACAAGCTAAGTTCGGCCAGCAGAGGTTCGGCTGTCTTTATTGTAGTGCTGTGCAGAGGTCGAACATTGAAGGCGAAGTTAGACAAGCTAAGTTCGGCCAGCAGAGGTTCAGACTGATCTGCCTATATATTACTACTCGAGTAATGGTGCGCAGTGAAGTTATTTGTTAGAACAAAGAAACTTCTGAGAGTGTGCAAGCTGACTCTGATTTATTTGACACAAACATTCGTATTTATGCATGCAGTTACATAACAAGATGACTGACAAGTGCTCAGACAAAAGAGGCCACACCTGGCACAATTGATTGGCCAGCGTGGGCGAATAAAATATAAGAGGTGGCACTTAGACTAATGGTTGATTGCACTCACATGGGTAACATATAAGTTTACATGGTTAAAATAGTAATGACAAATGCACATAGAGCTATCGGCTCTAGAGTGTATACAATAAAATAAGAATGTAGTTAATGAGTGTCACATAGGATTGCTCGATCGATAGAAGGTAGACTGAGTGAGTGTTTACATAGAACTGTTCCGATAGACTTACTAATAGAATGTTTTAAGATGGCGCCGGTCCTCTACAATATATATATATATATATATATATATATATATATATATATATATATATATATATATATATATATATATATATATATATATATATATATATATATTAATTATAATTATTAATTATTATTATGGATGGAAATAAAAATTATTTTTTATCTATTGAAGTATTATTATTGTTATTGTTTATTATTATAATAATTATTTATCACTGTTATCTTCTGTTGTAAGTTAGTAAATAGATAGAAAACGATGATGATTTTTAAATAATTAAAAATTGACGTCCTCTGGGGGCGGCCATCTTTTCATTTGTTTCCGGATTTTTGCGACTAGTTGACAACAAAAGAACACAACTCCTGATATAGAAATTTGTGTTTTTGAACATTCAACTCACTGAAATTATGCCAGGAACGAACGTCAAAATTGCATTTGGAAGCACTTTCCCGTACCAATTATTTCAAGGCATGGACGTTCTTGATCCGAAAATGCCTAATACACATTAACAATGCACCATTCTTATATGCCATACACTTCTACTTCATACAAATTTATTCTAGCGCTAGCGTATAATAGGTACTGTATCTGCACAAGCTGTCCTCTCATTGGTTGAATACAACCAATTAGTGTGTAGTATTGGTTCAATGGTCCATCAAAGTAGTTACATCTGGAGTCTGGGTTGGTATCATAACTCAGTTGTGTTTCATCTCTAGACACTGTCACCGCAGCATTTCGGTTCGTTAAATAATGACCATCTGCGCAAAAAAGGGTAATTGCTAATGCGTAGAATAATTTATGAATACAGGTGTAGTCCAAGGTAACTTGTGAAAAGTACACACATTGCATTATATGGAAAGGAAATGGAAACTATCTGCTAAATCTCAACAGCCAAAAATTGTGTACAAATTAATAATAACAGAGAACCTACTCTCATCATAGGCCCTGTTGAGGATATTCACTCCCCAAACACAGTAGACCTGCTCCAGGTCCACTCTCCACCAGGTATTGACACCTTGTGGGTGAGAGATAGCAACAGAAGTAAGCTCATTTACACCATCTGGTAGGTATATCCCATCTACAGTTTTTCCAGCTTCAAAAGTGTACCCACTAGATCCTACAAATGTGCCACTCATTGTGGCTGGTTTACCTAGAGAATGATATTTTTCAGCTTGAGATCAAAGTATTCTGTGTTTCTTAAATTTAAATAATACATCAATCAATAAAATGGTAAAACTGACCTCTAGCTAAAGAGTAATTAACACTTAATGGATCTGACAAGTAGAAATTGATGTTAAACATGTCAACATTGGCAGATGTTATATTTGGGTTGACACAATGTAGCAGGTGGCAGCTCTTTCCTGATTGGTTGAAAGCAAATCCAACATCTCCATTGCTGACTTGTGATGCACAATCTGGAACATTCCTTGCTGACACAGACGTTGTTTCATTTGTAGATACCAAAGGCCATCCATTATATATTTTATACCATCTGTCTGAGTATGTCTTGTCTCCGGAGGCAACCAAAAAGCATGCAACTAAAATATATGCTGGTTAGGTTGTATCAAACAACAAGCAAAACACCAAAGAGATATATGTGTAGCTACTTGCTGGGTGAGAGAATTAGTCCCGGATGGAGAAGAGTTCTATAATACAACTTCATAAAAACAAGCTGCAAATGGTAGCAAGCAACAAAAGCCATAGACACTGATTAATAAATGAAAACTAATATACAAAGTTCTTTCTATTGATACATACACTTGCAATTTTAGGGAATATAATACTATGAGTCAAAGTTTGTGTTTAGCTCTCATTAGTTATAAAGCGTTTCAGTTAATTTCGGAAATGATTGTTTGTATCTCAAATGAATGGGTTTTAAAATTGCTGAGCTGTTGCTGGAGCATAACCAGCTACATGGATTGATAATATTGTAACAGGTTCTAGCTTTGGCTATTCATTTATGCTCAATTAATGCGACACCTGTAGGAAGCTCCAAGGTTGTCATGATCTCCGGGTGGAGTGAAACCAATAGGATTCTACTCTTGTCTAGAGTTAGTGGTAGATTTAGGAGAATCCTTGATCGAGTTCCTTAGGCAAGTTTCTGTTAGCACAAGCATGGCACCCAGCCAAATTAATAACATGGCATATAGAGCTTATATAACTTGTATTTGCCTGTCTGTACACAATGGGTTTAGTGCACACCATGGCACAGTCTAGACAAGCACTCGGAGAACATTGACAAAGCCCAAGACTGTGACTACACTAAGACTAAATACTCTAATACAGCATTTGTAGCTAGGTATTTTTTAACACAATCTTTGCTAGTAGTGGTAGTCTCTGCCAATCAGCTTGCACCATTACAAATTACCATGTTAACTCGAAGGTACATCTTAAGCCAGCTATCAGACGTTAATGGAAACAGCTACTCAAATCTGTTACCAATATTTGCACCATTCTAAAGAGATTTTCGTAGTAAGTAAATGCATGAAAACTTAAAGAAAGCAAAATAATCAGATTAATGAACAAGAGAAAATGTATCCACAATCCTTGAGACCGAATCCTAATGCAGCAGAGTCAAATTTTTAGCCTTAGAACTATAACATGTCTTATAATATTTATCTATAACATTTATTTATCAAACTTGATAATTATTTTAATTAGATAATAATAATCTTTCTAGTTAAAATTGAGTTTTATTCAAAATATCATATATGCCTAAATATACCCTTTAACAGTAGAAAATATCTTGTAGAAAGTTGAACACTTGCAGAATGTATTGCATGACATATTGTACACTTACCTTTTAATATGTTTCTAAACACAAATAGCTTAGACATCTCTCCAGTGTTCATTTGACTATTATGTTTCACAGAAAGATAATTACTTGATGTACTCCATTGAAAAGGGAAGCAACCTATATTGATTATTATATATATTACGAAATTATTCTATTCATCGGCTGGCAGATAACGATTTTATTCCATACATAACACTTCTCAGTATTTATATTTAGACAATTGTTGTGCATTGATTGTTATGCTAATTTTTGTTACATGACCTTTAGCATACTACAATCAGGATGTGAGTGTCATTAATTGTAAACATGCTTGAAGAGCATAAATTGCAATTCAAAATTGATTTTACTCAATAATACATCTTCTTTGTGTGGAACTATAAGTGTGCTCTTAGCGATGTTTGAAAGGTACAAGAACCCTTCAGTCAGATATTTAGTATATGATCAATCCTTGGCAAACTACTTCGATTTGCAAAAGCTTCCACTTGTGGTCTAGGTTGGGGACAACCTGTAGGATAGGGCCTGTAGGAGGGGGGGGGGCTATAGGAAGGAGCATGTACCCAACAAGCAAGTGAATGTTGTACAAACGTTGTCTGGATGTCGGTGAAGATCCCCTGAACGTTTTGCGCAGAACGTTTACTTCACTACTTTCTGTAGACACCCTTGAACGTTACTTAAACGTTATTCCCAATGTTGTGGACAAACATTCGTACAAGGTTTATATAATTATAACTCAAAATGTTATATTAATATTGCCTGGATGTCCATCAACATTCCCTAAACATTGTGCGCAGCACGTTTACTTTACTACTTTCTGTAGACACCCTCGAACGTTATTTAAACGTTTTTCCCAATGTTGTGGACAAACATTTATACAATGTTTATGTAATGATAATTCAAAATGTTGTATTCGTGTTGCCTAGATGTCCATCAATATTCCCTAAACGTTTTGCGCAGAACATTTATTTCACAACTTTCTGCAGACACCCTCAAACATTAATCCAATGTTACTCCCAACGTTACCCACAAACATTCGCACAATGCTGAGGCAATGATGTTTAATAATGTTGCATCGACGTTGCCTGGATGTCAATTAATGTCCTCTGGACATTGTATGCAAATGTTTATTTCATGACTTTTTGTACACTTCTTTCAATGTTGTTGCGATGTTACACCCATTGTCCTCGCAAAACATCCTATGAATGTTTTTTGAATGTTTTCACTATTCGTCATCTCAAAATGTCCACAAAACATTTATTGAACATGTTACGTCAATGTCGTGATAAAATGTTTACAAAACATTTGCTGAAAATGTTACATTAATGTCGGTATAAAACGTTTACAAAATGTTCATTACCCATGTTACACCAATGTTGTTATAAAATGTTTGCAAAACATCCATTAGACATGCCACAACAACGTTGTTATAGATTGTTTACAAAACGTTCATTAAAGAGGTTACAGCAATGTCGATATAAAACGTGAACACAATGTTCATTACACATGTTACACCGATGTTGCTACAAAATTTTTACAAATCATTCATTAGACATGTCACAGCAATGTTGTAATAGACTTTTTACAAAACATTCATTAAAGAAGTTACACCAATGTCGTGATAAAATGCTTAGAAAACATTTGCTGAAAATGTTACATTAATGTAGGTATAAAAAGTTTACACAACGTTCATTAAACATGCTACACCAATATCTTTAAGACATTTATCGAAAAGACTCCTGAAACAGATTTCACCAATTTTGTTTTAAGATAATTAATAGCCATTCACCTAAACATGTTGCGCCAATTTAGTCATAAAATCTCTACAATACATCATAGAGCACGTTATTTTTCATGCAAACATAAGAATAATACTCATAAAGCAACCTAAGAGAAATTTGAACTCAAATGTCGTCAGCTGGGATGAATTTGAAGCAGCACCAATGAAGCAACCAGAGTTTGAACCTGCAATAGACAAATGTACAAAATGAGTAAAATTAAATACAAAACATTTCATTAGTTAACTGTGTCCTTTATGAAATCTTGTATTGAGCTTCAGGAGCGTTAACACAAAGAAAAAACTCATCATTTGCTTGCAAAGTTAATTCATCATCAAAAGTGGAGATGTTGGCTACTTTTATAGTTAGAAACAAAAAAATTTAAACATTTTGTGTGAGTGAATAATACACATGTTCGAATATACTTGAAGCCATTGCAAAACCAGCGCTGAAAGTCATCCCTAGTTCTTTGTTTTCAAAAAATTGGGAGTTTTCTCCCGAACTGAAAAAATACAGGAGCAAGCAACTTCTAATCTCAAGTGAAAAAATCAACTGATCATGTTTAAATTGATTCGTAGGAGGTGATTGAAGGCTAACAAGCAGGGTTGAGAAAACTCACGACTTTTCAAACTTAGTAAAAAAAAAATTCAATTTTTCCAAATTACTTTTGTCTGATAATTTTGATTTCAACTCTGATAAAAAAATTACTCTTTTATTTGCTCAAAATATCTTTAATTGTTTTAGGTTGAGTATTTTCACATTTGCGATCTTTATCATCAATATCATTTTGTAATGATTCAAATTTGGTTCAAAAAATCCAAGTAACTATCATTAATTGATATATTCTATCTATAAATAGTACTTTTACAGCTCTTGCAACTAAATAATTAGTCAAAAGAAATTGTCTCATCGCGTGAGGAAGCTGATCATGGAAAAGACTATTTAACACAGGAAGACATAATTCCTAGTAATGTCAAACATCAAGATTATCACTTTTGGCACAATCAGTGACCCAAGTGTAATTTTTTCCCAAATGACTAATCAAAATGTATACAAGCTTTAAAATGAGTGTTTGAATATTCGGCTAAATTACATAGAACTTGGGTTTCCATATATCAGCATTGTGGGATGATAAGTGTAATGGCAAATCAGCACTTCTCTCATTTTGTGCAGAGTAGTTAATGTGTACACTGGCCGTAACCTGAGCAAGGTTTTTGGTTGAAAGTGCAACAACCCAAGCATACTCATCATTACAGCAATGACTTTCAACTTGGAAATTGATTAAACAATAAGATCAGTATAATTTTCTGATAATACTCAGAGATTGGAAAGAAATGTTACCGGAGTCATAATTGTGACGGTGTTTTTTTGACAAGAACATTTCTTAATTAAATCTGGAGTACCATATATTTCCTTGAGAATGAGTGAAAATCACTAAACGATCAACAAATTTGTTAGATAATAGTTTGGAACTGGAAACCCAGTCATTTCGTTATATAGCACTGAGATAAAGCTACTGACAGCAAAGCATTATTCATGGTCCTAGAAAAGTTATTGTATTTCATCTGCTCGAGTGTGTAACAAGTTAGGTGTCTATCATCAAAAATCACTTTTTTTGTGTCATAGACAAAAAAAATCTCCATTTGACGAAGATATACATGCAAGAGGTTTAACCAGTTTTGGTCATTGGTAGCCAAGAAATGCTTGTAATATTCAACTTCTGGAAACAAAATATTTGAAATGATGTTTAAGCGCTGCTTTTGAAAATCAAACTAATTTTTACTCATGTAAAACGTGCAAACTGTAAAAATCATCTATTTTGAAGCAGTGTGGTTAGTATAAAAAATCAACATGAATCGAAGTCAATTACCAGCATATGTAGACAGTTCGATTAGTTTAAAAGTTTGCGCACACATTTAAAACAGCGGATAGTCTGAAACATGAAAAAATTGTCTTCGCAAACTCTTTTGACATAAGAAAATTTAAAAATATCTAGGATTTCCAAAAAAAATATGAAATTAAAGCAAAAACTGAAGTTGGTCAATTTTTTTTAAAAGCCTCGCGATGAATACAAAAAAATTATTAAAAAATTTTACTAGACAGACTCTTTTATTGTTTTCAAGTTATTCAATCATGAAGCAATCCCATGATAAAAAAAAATTATTGGTAATCTATTATTATTTGGATGCTAACCAAATAATAAATGACTAATAAAAAGTAATAAGTTTGCTTGGTTTAGTTTTTAAAATCATTATCATTGGTTTCATGCTTCATCAGTGAATGACAACGATCATTCGAAAAAATTTCTAAAAATAAATACTAACTCATTGATCAACTGCTTTTTCATCTATCTGAAAAAATATGTTTAGACAGCTTTAAATTTTTATCAACCATGAGATATTGCATTTGGTCTTTGTTACATTCCAAATTGAAGAAAATTCAGGAATGAAAAACTCACGAGTTGCTCAGGCATGGTTGGAAATGCATATACAAAATTTCTGTCATTCACAAGGGGAGATAACTCTCTGATTATACAATTTCGATAACATGCCATCTAGATTTAGAATTAACGAAATTTCTGCTTGTCAGTTGAGCAGAACTAATTTCGATTCCAAACAACATGCTGTACTTAAGGCTTTTCACAAAGCTCCCATGAAAAGCTGGTTAAGAAGTCAAACTTGTCATGAAGTTAAAAAAAATTATTGGTCAACCTAGAGATGACAGTATTGACTTAGTAAATGTCGGGACTTCAAACTGGGGCATGAATAAAACAAGTTTCTTGATTTCCCCGGTATCGATTTATGCGGGTTTCACTGGAAACTCCCCCGCCACCATTTTACAACGGTGATCACTAGGAACATAAATCGATGCTTTCACAATTTTTCAACAGTTAACTGATTATAGAAAATGGAAGCGAGCTCTACTCAATTAAATAATTCCAAAATGTAAGATCTTATAAGTTTTCAACTCGACATTACATTTAAGAAAAGATAGATACATTTTCGTATTGGGAACTTGAGTTCTTGCAAATGCTGTTGTTGTGGGAGATTTGTGTGATAAGTAGTGTTAACCCCCCCAAACCCCCCCCCCCCCTTACACCCCTGGTGACCTTAGTCATAAGTCATTATCCCCCCCCCAGAACTCTACCCCCCCCCCCCCGGAGATTCTCCGAATCCCCTGAAAAATGGATATCAGTTGTCCCCAAACCCTATCCCCCTATATATAGTAAAATTAGCTATCCCGAACTGACCCCGAACCTACCCCGACCCCGACCCGGGATCCAACCATGTTGATTCAGATAGCCTGAGGTCTCCTGAACGCGATGCAACAATCAGAATCGAAATCGGAGCGTTCCTTCTCCCAGGATCACAGGATAGGATATGGTCTACCCTTATAAGGACTGGAAGGTTACCAGCTACCAAAAAGAGCGGCAATAAGTGCCCAGGGCAAAACACCATGTGCTTGCTACATGATTGGACTATTTATTGTTATGATTATGTATTATATGTTACCATTGGCAATTGCTTTGTACTCTGTATTGTGATTTGTTGCGCCTAATAAGGTAACGAAGTGGTACCTTTTTCTCTATAAATAGAGCTGCTGTGCCTTGGGCAGGCAGTTGTTGTAAAGTTGTTGAAGTTTAAGTACCCTTTTACTTGTGAATAATAAAGCATCTATTCTGATAAACACATTTCTACTACGTTTGAGTCGAGGACTCGTGAGTTGCTAACGTCGTTGGAGATAGAGAGAAAGGAGTGGAAGAGAGAGAGGTAGAGAATCCGTTGTGTAGCTAATAGAAGAGGCAAATCTATTACATTGGTGGCAGCAGTGGGATAGCTAAAGAACAAGGACACAACGGATAGAGAGAAGGTAAGAAGTAAGAAGATATAGATAGAAAAGGTGAGAAGATAAGAGAGAGAAAGAAGAAAGAAAATAAGGCGAGAGAATAAAGCAGAAGAAATAGCTAGGAACTACACCAAGCCTGTTCACC
The DNA here is from genome assembly GCA_945261195.1 of Cryptosula pallasiana. Classification (NCBI taxonomy): domain Eukaryota; kingdom Metazoa; phylum Bryozoa; class Gymnolaemata; order Cheilostomatida; family Cryptosulidae; genus Cryptosula; species Cryptosula pallasiana. Next base: position 36,986,236 of record OX183136.1, read on the forward strand.
CTGCTTACCGCCATCTTCCCCTCACCACGAAGTTATACAGACCCTGTATCGCTCCCCTTCCCCCTACCCCGAAGTTATACCAAACACTGTATCACTCCCCTTCCCCCTACCCCGAAGTTATACCAAACCCTGTATCACTCCCCTTCCCCCTACCCCGAAGTTATATCAAACCCTGTATCACTCCCCTTCCCCCTACCCCGAAGTTATACCAAACCCCGTATCACTCCCCTTCCCCCTTACCCCGAAGTTACCTTGACCCTGTATACTGCCATTCCCCCTCTACCCCGAAGCTACCCCGAAGCTACCCCGATTCGGGATCCACGGAATACTGATTTTTGTTACAAGCAATCATTTTATACCCCATAACTCGCCAATCCACAATGGCCACTCAGAGAGCAAGAAGCGCTGGCCGAAATCCCGTTGTAGTTCAACCAACGGTAGCCTTGGATGAGTTGACAGATGCCCTACAAAGATTGGTACAACCCCCCCAAAGACACAACCCAACCCCCTTCAAACCCCCCAAATACGATGGCACGGCCGATGTGGAATATTTTATCACTCGATTCACTGAAGTAGCCGATGCAAATGATTGGGGCCAAGCTACTGCCCTACTACACTTACGAGAGGCACTGAGAGACGACGCCCTTGAGTGTGGCCGCCCTCCCCATGTAGAAGGTATCTTTGCTGCCCTACGTGCACGGTTTGGACTTACCCCCAAAGAGGCCCAAGCCCAGTTGATTACCCTGCGTCGTTCCCCCAAAACATCGTTGCAACAACACGCTAATGAAGTTGAGAAACTGGTCCGTGTTGCTTATGATGACCTGCCCCCCCGAAGAGTTGACCGAATGGTACTGGAAACCTTTGCTAGCACAATAGGCAATGCGTACCTTCAACGACATTTATTAGCCGTGCAACCCCACACTGTTGAGGAAGCAGTCAGAGCAGGCAGTGAATTTCTCCAAATCAAGACAGGATTTGAAGACAAACCTTCCCGAGTCAGAGTAGTAGAGGACGAAGACGACATGTTAGAACCACCCAGTGACAGAACCCCAACCAGCCCCCTGCTCAGTCAAGTCCACCAGACAGCTACCCCGTCCCCAGACATCCTTGCTGTTCTGATGCAAAACATGCAGTTGCTCACCGACGCCATCAAGCTCCAGTCGGAAGAACTCCAGAAACTGAAGCAGCAACCAACCCCCCCACTGGCCGTCCCCCACCCCTCCTACCCCCCCGTCACACCTACCCCCCCTCAGTGTTGGGGGTGTGGCGCCATTGGTCACTTACAGAGGAGTTGTCCTACTAAACCCTGGCCGTCTCCTACCCCCCTTCCTAACCAACCGTCAAAAAACGGGCGCCGCCCGCAGTAGGGAGACCGGTTCCTAACTGCCCCCGGGCCCCTCGGAATTATAGGAAGGCAATAGAAAGGCTAGAGCGACATAACCCTGTGACTCAGGTCCCCCCTCCCCGTCCAGAGAGACGGTATCCTGTGCCAACCCCAGAGCCCTGGCAGCTACCTACTGCCAACCGGTATGCGCCATTACAAGAGCTGGAAGATACAGACTACTACCCGTCTGCCCCGCCTGTCTGGGATAACAACCAAGCATATCACCCCCCGGCCCCCCTGTGTGCTGACCTTCCCCGCCCGTCTCGTCAGCAACACCCCGTTAGTCATGGACACAAATTATATTACCCGTCTGAACCAGCTCAATCTCTGAGCCGAGGGATTCACCCCAAAAACCCCCCTGTTCCCCCAACCCAAATACGCCCCTCCCGCCCTCGGGAGAGACAACCCCCTACCCCCCGACCATCAGCCGTCAGACCCACTGACGTTCTTTACTCCCCGCCAGAATGCCCCTACAAGGCAAGTTATTTCTTGCCCGGTCGAATTGAAGGCAAGCCGGTGTCTATACTCATTGATACCGGATGTACCACCAATCTGCTATCGCAGCACCTGTTTAACCGGCTGTCTCCTACCACCCGGGATGCCCTTCAAGAGAGCGACACCCACGGCATTTTGGCGGACGGATCCCATATTCCCTTCTTTGGTACCCTACATCTGCCCCTTCGACTGCGAGACATAAAGACGGATGCTACATTCGTAGTCGGACAGATTAACGAGGACGCCATCTTAGGCATGCCCTTTCTTACTGCCCACCAGTGTCACATGAAATTTGATCGTTCGGTCATTGAAATAGATGGCCAAGAACTTCCATGCACTGACCAACAGGGACGAATGCTCTCCACCTCTGTCCAAGTCATAAGAGACACTCACATCCCCCCGAATACCGAGGCTACGGTACTTTGTAAAGTTACCAACCCCTCACACCTCCCCCTCGGTATAGTAGAAGGTACCCCGGACTCCCCGCCCCTCGCCGCCAGTCTCAACTCCCCTGATACCAAACACCACCTGCTCGTTAGATGCCTTAACCCCACTAGTCAGCCGTTACATTTGAAAGCGGGAAAGACTGTAGGCCGATACACAGGTGTACAGGCCAGTGACATAGAGTTGCCATTGACGGAGAAACCCCCTACTTCTATTCCCCGCACCTTCCTTCCCTCTCCCGTCCCCGAGCACTTGCAGGCACTATATACCCAAGCCCTGGACAACTGCCACACCCCCAGTGAAGCTTTCCAACTGGCCCAGCTCTTACACTCCTACGAGGAGGTGTTCAGTAGAGGAGATCACGACATGGGTCGTACCGACCTTGTGGCACATAGCATCCCCCTGAAGCCCGGAGCCCAGCCTATAAGACAACACCCCCACAGATTAGGACCCCACAAAGAGCGAGAAGCCGAGGAGCAGGTGTCCAAACTGCTAGAGAGAGGGTTGATCGAACCCAGCAATGGTGCCTGGAGTTCTCCCGTGGTACTCGTCAAAAAGAAAGACGGATCGTGGAGGTTTTGCATAGACTATAGGCGGTTGAATGCAGTTACCCAACAAGACGCCTACCCCCTGCCCCGTATAGATGAGAGCCTGGACGCTTTGTCGGGTAGCCGCTATTTCAGCACCCTAGACCTAGTGAGCGGATACTGGCAGGTCCCCCTGGACGCGGATGCTAGCGACAAATCCGCTTTCTCCACCCGTTCCGGCCTGTATAAATGGAAAGTCCTCCCCTTCGGATTAACTTCCGCACCCGCCACTTTCCAGAGACTCATGGAGAGGGTGCTACATGGCCTTCACTGGAAATCACTCCTCCTGTACTTAGATGACATCATCGTCATAGGCCCCGATTTCCCCACCCATCTCCACCGGCTGTCCGAAGTGCTCCAGCGTCTCCAAGCGGCTGGTTTAAAACTAAGGCCCAGCAAGTGTGAGCTGCTCCAGTCTCAAGTCCGCTACCTAGGCCACGTTGTTAGCGAGCGAGGTGTCTCCACTGATCCAGAAAAGATTGCTGCAGTACGTGATTGGCCCCCCCCTACTTGTCTTAAAGAACTACAAGCGTTCCTAGGAACTGTAGGTTATTACCGCCAGTACCTCCCACGGTTCTCTACCGTAGCCAAGCCCCTGACCAGACTCACTTGTAAAGATACCCCCTGGGAGTGGGCCCAACCTCAGGCAGAAGCGTTTGTGTTGCTCAAAGCAGGACTGGTCTCCGCCCCCATTCTAGGCTACCCCGATGCCAACAGTCCCTATATCCTAGACACCGACGCCAGTGACGACGGTGTCGGCGCCGTCCTGTCCCAGATCCAGAACAATGAAGAACGGGTGATAGCGTACTACAGTAAAACGCTGAGCCCCCCAGAGCGAAACTACTGTGTCACTCGCAAGGAGTTGTTAGCCGTAGTTAAGGCGGTGAAACACTTCAAGCCCTATCTCTACGGACAAACCTTTAGAGTCCGTACCGACCATGCCTCCCTCATGTGGCTCTGCAAGCGAAAGGAACCTTCGAGCCAAGTAGCCAGATGGCTGGAAGCCCTCTCAGAGTTTAAGTTCACCATAGAACACCGCAGTGGACATTTGCACGGGAACGCAGACGGACTGAGTAGGCGTTGCCCCTCTGATTGTAAACAGTGTACTCACATTGAGAATAGAGATGGTGGCCCCACCAAAGACGAGGTGATACAGACCTTCCCAAACCCCTCCCCTACCCCCCTTTCCCAGCCCTTGTCTACTCCCTCCCCTCCCTCAGACCCCCGGGTAGTTGCCATTGCCCGTCCACGTCCACCACCCCCTGATACAGATCTGATGGAAGCTCAAAAGACCGGCCGTCACCCCGTAGCTGTCGTGTATGAAGCTATCCAAAATAATACCCCCGTAGACCCCCAACAGCTTGAGCTCGGCAGCAATGAGTTGCGCCAATTGGAGAAGAGGAGACATTCCATGCAAATCCGCCCGGATGGTGTACTGGAGATACACCATGCCGGCCAAACCCGGTCTCACTGGTGCGCCGTGTGCCCCCCCAGTCTGCGTGGAAAAGTCGTGTGGGAGACCCACGTCATGGCCCACCAAGGTATTCAACGAACACTCAAGAGGTTGAATCTCACCTGGTACTGGCCCGGCATGACAGCCGATGTACGGCGAGCGGTCAATAGCTGCGAGACGTGCCAGCGTGCTAAACATGGGGGTACCAGACCCAACCCCGCACGACAACGCATGTATGCCGGCCGGCCTTGGCAAAAACTAGCGGTAGATCTAGTTGGTCCCCTTCCTGAGACCCAGCGTGGTAACAAGTGGATTTTGGTCTTAACGGATCATTTTACCCGCTGGCAGGACGCCCTCCCCCTCCCAGACGCTACAGCCCCAGTAGTGGCCACCGCCCTAGACGAGCATGTGTTTAGCTATTTCGGTTTACCCGAACAAATGCATACCGATCAGGGAGCCCAATTTGAGTCCAGCCTGATGCGAGAACTCTGTACCATTTGGAGGGTGGCCAAAACCCGCACTACCCCCTATCACCCTCAGGCCAATGGAGTTGTGGAGCGGAATAATAGAGTCCTCGGAGACGCCTTACGTTCTCTCCTCCTGAAGAGACGCCCTGAAGAATGGGACCTGGTCCTCCCCCAAATCATGAGAGCTTTTCGCGCTACCCCCCCACTCTACTACTGGTGAAACGCCCAACTTCCTTATGATGGGTAGAGAGTTGCGCCTCCCTGACCAACTGACCTACCACCCCCCTTTGCTAGAGTGCGTACCAGTGCACGAATATGCCCAAGCCCTGCAAGAGAGACTAGAGGATGTCCATGAGGCACTGAGAATGGAACAAAAGCAGACTAGGGGAGACGACGGAGAGGAGCCATCGTTATTTCGACCAGGAGATGAAGTCTGGCTAGAGAACAAGAGGCGAAGGAAAGGAGAGAGCCCCAAACTCCAACCCAAGTTCGTTGGGCCCTATATCATCCAAGAGGCCTACAGCAACCACACCTACTTAATCGACCGACATGGACAACGTTCGGTACAAAATGGTAGCCGCCTCAAACCCTATAAAGCTTGCCTTGAGCCCTACGGCCAAGCTCCAGCAGCCATGGAGCCAGCTCGCCGTCCCAACATGCGTGGCGCAGCCCCCCGCAGGAGAAGAAGCCCCCCCCCTCCCCTTCAAGACATTCCCCTACCCCTCCTGGAGCTCCCGATCCCACCACGCTTTCTCCCAGCATTGCCCTCCCCCCCACTTCCCCTACTAGAGGAACGTACACCCCCTCGCCTACAGCAACCCTTACCAGAGACCCTCCTCAACACCCCCAGCGAGTTTCGTACAAATCAGCCAAGAACTGGCCGAAATAGGAGCCAGACCCCGAATGTGGGAGTTGCCCCCCCACCAGTCACACCACCCCCTGTCATAGCCCCTGCACCTACTGGTCGCCCTAGGCGTAACGTGGGACCACCCCAACGCTATGGAGAGCCCTGGTGCCATCAAGTAGCTAGTGAGCCGGAGCAATTGTTCGAACAACAATATCAAGAGAAGATGAGACTGATAGCCGAATTAACGGCCTTCACCACTAAGACTGAGGACCCCACACCCCCGTGCCTCAACTTAGAAGAATTGCCAAGACCTGCTCTACCTACTCCGAACAGCTTAACACCCACGCTCGAAACCCCGTGGCTACAGAGCCCCCCTGAAACACCCCCTCCTGTCCCCACTGCCATGAGTAACCACTCCCGAGAAGTGGAACGGGATGATGTGGAGTCAGACAGTCAAGAAAGTGCAGCTCCTCTGCAATCTAAATCCACTACCGAGCAACCCGCTTACTTGCTGCAGCTGCTGGTTCACCACCTACAGACAATGACGGCCCGCAACGACAAACTTTCCTTACAACTAGAGCCAGAGGATAATGATTTACTCCTCGAGGCCGGCTTAGTTGCGTGTCAACCTCCCCCCAGTAACCAAGAAGAGGTGCTGTTGCCTATCAACCCCCCAGTAGAAGTCGCTACTAGCAGCCAAGATAATGAGTTGACTGCTCACCACAACTGGGTTTTGGAACTTTCTACTGCTTGCGATCCCCTGGCCCTAACCCATAATGAATCGTCACCCCCCTTACTCACCCTAGACGAGTTTCCCCCTCTTCCCCTACCCCCCAACCACTTACTAATAACCAACACGATCCCCAGCTTGACACCCCTTCCCCAGCGCAGCTACAGTCAATGTATCAAATACCCCCCCAAGCCACTCCAAACCTCAGAGAGTGACTCCGAATCTACCATGGCTCGGAATAGGTGGACCACCCTAAAAAAGGTCATCCCGGGCAACCCATCTTTGTCTCCCCAGTCGCCGCCCAAAAATGAGAGAGAAAACGAGTAAGAGACAACTCTTCCATCCTCCCACACCCCTCAGTTATTCTTGTCTATATATATATTTTAATTAGAGACTTCGTCGCTAATGAAGCGGAGTATGTGGGAGATTTGTGTGATAAGTAGTGTTAACCCCCCCAAACCCCCCCCCCCCTTACACCCCTGGTGACCTTAGTCATAAGTCATTATCCCCCCCCAGAACTCTACCCCCCCCCCCCCCCCCCGGAGATTCTCCGAATCCCCTGAAAAATGGATATCAGTTGTCCCCAAACCCTATCCCCCTATATATAGTAAAATTAGCTATCCCGAACCTACCCCGAACCTACCCCGACCCCGACCCGGGATCCAACCATGTTGATTCAGATAGCCTGAGGTCTCCTGAACGCGATGCAACAATCAGAATCGAAATCGGAGCGTTCCTTCTCCCAGGATCACAGGATAGGATATGGTCTACCCTTATAAGGACTGGAAGGTTACCAGCTACCAAAAAGAGCGGCAATAAGTGCCCAGGGCAAAACACCATGTGCTTGCTACATGATTGGACTATTTATTGTTATGATTATGTATTATATGTTACCATTGGCAATTGCTTTGTACTCTGTATTGTGATTTGTTGCGCCTAATAAGGTAACGAAGTGGTACCTTTTTCTCTATAAATAGAGCTGCTGTGCCTTGGGCAGGCAGTTGTTGTAAAGTTGTTGAAGTTTAAGTACCCTTTTACTTGTGAATAATAAAGCATCTATTCTGATAAACACATTTCTACTACGTTTGAGTCGAGGACTCGTGAGTTGCTAACGTCGTTGGAGATAGAGAGAAAGGAGTGGAAGAGAGAGAGGTAGAGAATCCGTTGTGTAGCTAATAGAAGAGGCAAATCTATTACATTGTATCTATTTATTTGATTGCACCCACTCACCGCTTACCGGATGATGATTGTTACTTCAATATTATACAAAGCTAAAAATCCTTCAACAACTTGAACTTGAATTTCCAAGATTTTGGCTCGCAATATTTTGGAGTTGTCTACCTAAGATCTAAACAGTAATAAATTTGCCAAATTTGATCTGTATTGTTTTTGAGAGTTTGTAAATAAATGAAGATATTTGTCATATTCATTAGCACCAAAAACATTAAAAGTTTTGTTTAAAACAAAAAAAGTTTATCCCTATTGTTGAAGACAAATCCTCCAATTATTACCATTGCAGAGTGTATTATCCTATTGTAAGAAATACAACCTAAAAATAGCTGTTCATTGAACAAAATATATGGTTTTTGTTGAAGTACAAAACATCAAAATAAAAGAATTATCATGTTCAATAAAGGGTTTGTCACTATATCAAAAGAAACAGAGTAGAATAACGGAATTGCATTCTCTTGCTCTACATTAATTTGAACAGACCAAGTTGTGTTGTTGTGGTTCCAACTGAACTGGAAAATGTGACAATGGTTTATCGGTAAAATAGAGAGGTATATTCAAACTTATTTATGGGTACCTTTTTATAAGAGGTGAAAAGAATTTGATCATGAAGCTGTAACCAAATCAGTGCACCACGCACACACTACCCTATTCTTTGTAACAAGACAAAGGAAAAAACACTTACCAGAGTGCCTGCCTTTCTGCTGAGTATAATTGACATTGGTCAAAACATCTAGTTGCTGTTTTTCTCTTCATAACACCAGAAGGACTATCTCCTGAAACCGGGGAATATGTAGAGATCAAGTAATATTTGTGGAGAAAACAAAAGAAAAGCTCCCTCTGAAGTGACAAGCAAATGCTTTCCTTTAAGTTCTATTATTATCTTATTGTCTATAGCAACTGAATAGACTTGGAATATCTCAATATCAATTTCTTTTGGACATCAATATGTGAATATTAAGATCACAATTGGGCTACACAGAACACCTTAGCTATCAGGCACATGCCTATCAAATTTCCAAATAACCAGTAACCCAAAATTTCCAAGTTATTGCTTAATAACTGGTGATCAAGTGATATTAAAAATCACCATTTTGAGAAAACTAAAACTTTACTTGAGTCAATAGACATTCAGGTTGGTAGCCATCAAAAAGATTGAATAAGTGTGTTATGCAGATTATCACCATGAAAAGTACCAGAGCGGTGTTTGTAATACACTATATGTTCTGAGCTACAGACTTTCGACTAACAGGTTTTTTAACGACAATAAGAGTATTCGCAACCTATTTGTTGAACCAAACACAAAAAATAATAGGTGTTCATAATTCACTATGTCGCGTATGCAATGGAACATTAGTTTAAGAACAACGTAATATTCATTGAAATGTAATAGTTTACCGAACAAATCATAAAGAAGATAACTCTCAATTTTCAAAATAATCGAGAAAGTAATAAAATTTTGAATGCTATAAACTGGATTAGTTTGTCAAGCTGCCCCTTGCTTTAGTAAATTTGCAAAGCTTGCCATTATTTTGAATTATTTTTCAAGGATATAAAACAAGTTTATGAAAATGAAAAAAATCAACTTGTTCTTTTTAATTTATTAAGTGTTCTGTTTCATTCGTGACCTACGAACAATATAAAAAAATACTTGCTGATTTTTTTTAATTCAGTGAGCTACTTTTTGTGGACCCACAAGTTCCGAACAAAATGAATATTTTTTGATTAAATTTATTACTAAAAAGTGTAATTGGAATTGGAAGCAGCATCAAAAAAGCAACCCGAGTTCGAACCTGCAATAGACAAATGTGCAATTTGAGTAAAAATAAACACAAAACACTTCATCAATTAGCAATTTACTTCATAAAATCTTTTACTGAGCTTCAGGAATGTTGGAACCAAAAAAAATTTCATCGTCATTGGTTTACCAAATTTAATTCATCATCAACTGGGATGAAAATGTTGCATCGGATGTTAGCTAATTTTATTGATAGAGACCAAAATATTTAAACATTTTGTGTGAGTGAATAATACACAAGTTCTCATATAATTGAAGCTATTGTAAAATCAGGGCTGAAACTCATTCCTAAAACTTTCTTTTCATAAAACTGAGAGTTTTCTCCTCATCTGAGAGAAATACAGGGGCAAACAACTTCTAATTTCAAATCAAGAAATCGGCTGATCAGTTTTGAATTGATTCTTCGGAGGTGATTCTAACAAGCAAGGTTGAAAAAACTCACGACATTCCAAACCTATAAAAAAATTTGAATTCTTCAAATTAATCGGGAGTTTTTTATTTGTTCAGAATAATTTTAATTGTTAGGGTGTTGAAGATGTTCACACCTGCGACCTTTATTTATGAATATCTATTTGTAATGATACAAACTTAACTGTACAAATCCAAGTAATTATCAGTAATAGATATATTCTATCTATTAAATAGTACTTTTACAGCTCTGGCAACTAAATAATGGGTCAAAAGCAATTGTCTCGTTGCGTAAGGAAGCTGATCACGGAAAAGACTATTTAAACACAGAAAGACAAAAACTTCAGTGATGTAAAAGTTGTCATAAACCATCACTCAACATCAAAACTATCACTTTTGGCACAATCAATGCTGAACAAGGTGCAATTTTTTCTCCAGATGACTCATCAAGTTGTATAAAGCTTTAAATGAGTTTTAAAAGATTCAGCTAGCTTACATAGAACTTGGGCTTTCCACATATCAGCAATATGGGATGATATGCGTAATTGAAAAAAGGAGATTGCAATGAGTTTCAATCTTTTTGTAGTTTATTTTCAGAATCAGCACTTCCTCTTATTTTTTGCAAAGTAGTTATTGTGTACACGAGCCATAACAGGACCAACTTTTTGGGTAAAAGCGTAACAACCCAAGCATATTTATCATTATAGTATTAACTTTCGGCTTTGAAATTGATTAAGCAATAAGATCAGTTGAACTTTCATAAGACCATGAGATTGGAAAGAAATGTTGTGAGAGTCATAACTGTTACGGTGTTTTTTCTCAAGAACATTTTTAATTAAATCTTGAACACTATAAATTTCCTTGTGAATAAATGAAAATCACTAAATGATCAACAAAGTTTTTCGATTTTAGTTTGGAAGTTGAAGCTTCATAAAAAATTCAGTCATTTTGTTATATAGTACAGAATTGAAGCCACTGACTACAGAGCATCTGTCATGGTCCTTGAAAAATTTATTGTATTTCAATTGCTCTAGTGTGTAACAAAGTAACCTGCCTATCATTAAGAATGAAGTCTTTCATGCCATAGACGAAGAAATCTCCATTTGACAGAGATAAAAATGCAAAAGGTTCAACCAGTTTTTGTCATCGATAGCCAAGAAACGTTTGTAATATTCTACTCCTGAAAAACAAATTTCCGTATGATGTTTAAGCATTGCTTTCTAAAATCAAACTAATTTTCACTGATGCAAAACTTGCAAACTGTAAAAATTAGCTTTTTTGAAGCCGTGTGGTTAGTATCAAAATTCATCATGAATCTACGTCAATTACAAGCATATGTAGATAGTTCGAAAACTTCAAAAATTTGTGCATACTACTAAAACAGCGGAAAGTCTGAAACATCTAAAAAACTTATTTTCGCAAACTATTTTGACATAAAAAAGTTTAAAATTATCCAAGATATCCAGAAAAATAATAAAATTACAACCAAAGTTGAAATGAATCAAAGTTTTTTAACAAAATCTCTCAATAATTATAAAAAAGTTATTAAAACTATTACTAGACAGTTGTATCATAGTTGTTACGTTTTTCAATCATGGAGCATTCCCATTATGACAAAAACTTCCTCCAAGCCATGACTTTTGTAATAAAGGTAAAATAAAATAATTGGATGAATAAATACAGTGAAACCGGCATAAATTGATGTTGAAGAGCCAAAAAGAAACCATCTAATTAAGGATGGTATTGAACTGCTCAAATTTGCTTTTGGAGGCTATAAATATAAATACAATAGTAATAATAAGTTATTTTGCAATGAACAATATAATAATACGATGGATTTCATACATTTTTTTCATTGACTCACATTGTAAATAAATTTTAATAATAATGACAACTTCAAGTTTTCTCATTAATCAAGCATAATTATTAGTAAAGTGGTAATTTGTTGTTATTGTGATGCTAACCAAAATAATAAATCACGGTAATAAAAATAACTAAGTTGGCTTGGTTTAAATTTTAAAATCATTATCATTGGTTTAATGTTTCATCAGTAAATGACAATGATCATTAAAAAAGCTATCCAATAATAAACACTAACTCAATCAACAGGTTTTTTTTTATTTAGCTGAACAAACATGTTTAAAAACCGTTCAATTTTCATCAAACGTGGTTGAAATATTACTTTCGGTTTTTTGTTACATTCAAAAAATTAAAAAAATTTATTAATGCAAACGCATGAGTGGAAGTTGCTCATGTGCTGTTTTAAATACATTTAAAAAAATTCTGTCATTCACAAGAGGAGATAACTACTTGATAATATATTTTTGATAGCATGCGATCTAGGTTTACGATTGACAAAATTTCTGCTAATCAATCCAACAGAACAAATTCCGATTCCAAACAACATGCTTTCTTTAAGAATTTTCACAGAGCTTTCATGAAAAGCTAGCCATGGAGTTGTGGAGTCAAATTAGTCATAAAGTTGAAAAAAAATTATTGGTCCACCTAGAGATAACAATATCGACTTTTTGAAGCACTTTTCAAAAGGTCAATGATAGGGCCTTTAAACTGGGGTATGAATAAAATAAGTTTATTGATTTTTCCATTGTTCATTTATAGGGGTTTCACTGTAAACTCACCCGCCACAATTTTTACAATGGTGATCACTATGAACATAAATTGATGCTCTCACAATTTTCAACAGTTGACTAATCGTAGCAAAGTAACTCCAAAATAAGAGATCTTATAATTTTTCAACTCGACATTACATTTAAGACAAGACAGATAAAATTTCCTATTGGGAACATGAGTTGTTGCAAATGTTGTTGTATCTATCTATTTGATTGCGCCCACTCACTGCTTGCTGGAAAGAAGACAAATGAATTTACTTATAGTTAACTTCGCTTCCGTAGGATGATTGTTACTTCAATGTTATAAAAAGCTAAAAATCCTTTAACAATTTGAATTTGCAAATCCAAAGTTTTGGTTTACAATATTTTGGAGTTGTCTACTCAAAATCTAAACAGTGACAAGTATACAAACTTTGATTTTTTTGTTTGTGAGAGTTTGAAAAATAAACAAAAATGTAAGAACCATAGTGCCATCCATTTGAAGCAGATCAATTTGCCCTAGACTGAACTTACCTCTTTAAGCTTGTCCAGAAGTTTTGGACGCAATGCCACATGCTGACTAGAGCCCGTAAATGAGCTACACCTAATATTAACGGAGAAGCAGGTTCCTTTTCATTTGAGCCAGAGCAGCTACAAAATAAGAGCAAAGAATTGTAATATCCATCAATACCAAAAACAAATTTGAAAAGTTTGTTTAACACCAAAAAACAGTTATGGCTAGTGTTGAAGACAAACGAGTAGATTATGAGAAAACTGTTCTAATAATTACCTTTACAAAGTGCATAATCTAATTGTGTAAGATACAGCTTAAATATAACTGTCCATGGAACAAAATATATGGTTTTTGTTGAAGTATAACACAACAAAATAAAAAAATTGTCATCTTCAATAAAGGTTTTGTCACAATTTCAAAAGAAACATGCTAGAAAAGCGGAGTTGCATTCTCATGCGTTATATTACTTTGAGCAGACCAAGTCGTGTTGTTGTGGTTCCAACTGAACTGGAAAATGTGGCAAGAATTAATCAGCAAACTAGAAAGGTAAAATCAAAATAATCGATAGATAACCTTCTTATAAGAGTTGAAACAAATGTGATCATGAAGCTGTAACCAAATAAGTGCACCCTGCACGCACTACCCTATTCTTGGTAGCTATACAGAAAAAAAACTTACCATAGTGCCTGCCTTTCTGCTGGATATAATACACATTGGAAAAAACTTTTCTCCTGGTCAAAGGACTTCCTCTAGTCACAGTTCTTCTCTGCATAACGCCAGAATGACTATCTCCTGAAACAGGGGAATATTTAGAGATCAAGTAATAATCTTGGAGAAACAAAAGAAAAATTTCCCTCAGAGGTGCCAAGCAAATGCTTTCTTCTCCGTTCTATTACTATCTTACTGTCCAGAGCCTCTGAATAGACTTGGAATATTTTATTACCAATTTCTTTTTGACATCAATATGTGATTATCAAATATCACAATAAGCTACACATAACACTTTAGGTATCAGGCACATGCCTATCATATTTTCAAATAATCAAAAAACCCAAAATTTCCAAATTATTGCCTAATAACTAGTGATCAAGTGATATTAAAAATAATAATTTTACGAAGAATAAAACTCCGCTTGAAATCAATAGACAGTCAGGTACGAAGCCATCTAAAAGACTGAATAAGTGTGTTTATGCAGATTATTACCATGAAAATTGCCATAGCTGCAGTTGTAACACACCATATGTTCTAAGCTACAGAGTTTTGACGAAAAACCTTTTTTAACAATTTATAACATTTGCTAGTTTTTCTTAGAGGAGATGGGTCAAAAATAAGGTAAACTCTGTCTGATGTGAAAACTTGACTGCTACACACAATTATCTTTGATTCAATTTTTTAACCAATTAAACCAAACTCAAAGTGATATTATTTTGCACTAGATGCGCAAAATACCGTCAATAGATGAGAACTCCAGAGTTAAAGCAGTCGGAAACCTTAGGAGCTCATATTATGAAAGAAAATCAGCTTCTTCTACCTTGCAAACAATTCACGGATTTGCAACCAATAAACCATATGCACTTAAGATCAAACTGAGACAATGAAAAAAATGCTAAGGACTAAAATCAAACAAACTTACAATTTTCATCAGGTTGGTGATCAGAAATAGCCACCGTCACTCACAATCCAGCTTCCCATTCAGTCAACAAGAAATTGATGGTAGCTGCAACACTTGCATCATTACCCTGAAACAAGTTGCATAGTGTCAGCATGAAATAACTCCATTTGCTGATATTTATCTATGCATCAATTACATTGCATGGTCAGGTTTATCTCAAGCTTATACATAATGTATGGTAGTGTTTTTTACATGTTTATGGATGAGCATGTGAGACGATATGCTAACAAATGACACTGAGCAAGCAACTCACAATTTGACTTCAGAAAATGCAGGAGATATTGCCGTGTTATTGCACCAGTAAGTCATGTCTGTTCTAACATGCGCACATCCTGGCATAGTGTGCTTTTTAATCACTCATAAATCTTTTCACTCCTCTCTGCAAGACAAGTAGTATAAATGCGCAAAATTACAACAACAAAAAGAGTAACAATGGCGTGAATTGCACAGAGCAAAAATTAAAGTTGGTTAGATTATGGAAAAAATTGTATTCAGTTTGCCGTATAGAGGGGGTAAAATGATTATCAAAACCATGCTCTGTGGAAGAACTAGCTGTAGATATTATTTGCAATTTACGTAATTGTGTGATTTTAGGCATCAGCTGTTGCACACACCACTTTTAACATGAGAAAATAATGGTAAAATACTTTCCATAAAACGGAAGTAAGAGTTTGGCTGTGCACCAAGAACTCAAAGAGTTAACTCCCTCTTGCTGTTTTAGCTGTTTTCGTAGTAACTGTTATAAAAATGAGTCAGATAAACTTTTGTCAATTTTTTTAGCATAATGGTCAAGATTGTGAACACTTGTTATTTGGAGTAGTCTTATCAGTAATTCAAAGTTATCAGCTGACAATGAAACCAGTTTCTGTATGAAAATTAAAACAACTAATCCCATTTGACGCATTTGATTTACATAAACTTGCCAAAGACTTAATTATCATTTCATAATTCGTTACCAATTTGATTGAAGATACAGAACGTAAAAATTATTTACAGTAGCACTTTT
This sequence comes from Cryptosula pallasiana, assembly GCA_945261195.1. Taxonomy (NCBI): domain Eukaryota; kingdom Metazoa; phylum Bryozoa; class Gymnolaemata; order Cheilostomatida; family Cryptosulidae; genus Cryptosula; species Cryptosula pallasiana. The sequence continues at coordinate 37,001,880 of OX183136.1, forward strand.
CTCAAGTTTATTCCTAGAGCCTTGAACTAACCAAAAACAGCCCATTGTTTGCTGTGTGAAAACTTAAATGCCTAACTTTTTACACCATATCTGGTTGACTCTACCACCATTAGTCATCTCTGGAGTTAGTTGACACAAAGCACAATAAACATCTCCTAAAATGCAAAATGTGTATAAATTTTTTCAGATTGATACAGCAGATAAAACAATATTTTTTTTACACATTGATAGCATTATGTGGTGTTGGGGCCTTTATTCAACAGTTAATACTTGCTGTAGTAGTTACAATGCTACAGCTCTAAATAAAAAACTACTGTCACATTCTATGTAACCTAAATAATTCAATTAAAACCGACCGAAAAACGTTATATTGCAACTAACAATGTAATAGTCTTATGAATTTCATAGATTTATTTCACATTGTGAATCAATTTTAATAGCAATGAGAACTGCATATTTGCTCATTATTTAGGATATGTATTTGTAAATTAGTAATTTAATATTATTTTGATGCGAGCCGAATAATAAATGACTAATAAAAATGAATAAATTTGTAAGGTTTAACTTTTAAAATCAACATCATCGGTTAATGTTTGATCAGTAAATGACAACAATCATTCCAAAAAAATTTCCAATAACAAATACTAACTCATTGATCAACTGTTTTTTTATCTATCTGAACAAACATGTTTAGACTGCTCTAACTTTTTATCAACCATGGGTGATTGTTGAGATGTTGCATTTGGTCTTTGTTACATTCCAAATTGAAGAAAGTTCAGGAATAAAAAACCCACGAGTTGAAGTTGCTCAGGCACGGTTGGAAAGGCAATCAAAAGAATTGTCATTCACAAAAGGAGATAATTCTCTGATTATATAATTTTGATAACGTGCCATCTAGAAAAATGCCATTAACATGCCATTAACAAAATTTCTGCTTGTTTATTCAACAGAACTAATTTCGATTCCAAACTACATGCTTTATTTAACTCTTTTCACGGAGCTCCGGTGAAAAGCTGGTCATAGAGTCAAACTAGTCATGAAGTTGAAAAAAAATTATTCATCAACCTAGAGATGACAGTATCGACTTGCTAAATGTCGGGACTTCAAACTGGGGCTTGAATAAAACAAGTTTATTGATTTCCCCGGTATCGATTTATGCGGGTTTCACTGTAAACTCCCCGGCCATCATTTTTACAACGGTGATCACTATTTTTCAACAGTTGACCGATTATAGCAAATGAAACCAAGTTCTACTCAATTAAATAATTCCAAAATGTAAGATCTTATAATTTCTCAACTCGACATTACATTTAAGAAAAGATAGATACAGTTTCGTATTGGGAACCTGAGTTCTTGCAAATGCTGTTGTATCTATTTATTTTATTGCACCCACTCACTGCTTGCCGGAAAGAAGACAAATTAAGTTACTTCTAATTAATTTGACTTCCATATGATGATCGTTAATTAAATGTTATACAAAGCTAAAAATCCTTCAACAATTTGAACTTGAAATTCCAAGATGTTGGCTCACAATATTTTGGAGTTGTCTACTTAAAATCTAAACAGTAATAAATTGACAAAATTTGATCCGTATTGTTTGTGAGAGTTTTGAAAATAAATGAAGATATAAGAACCATCGTGCCATCCATTTAAAGTAAATCAATTTACCTTAGAATGAACGTACCTCTTGAACTTCGTCCTGAAGTTTTAGATGCAATGCCACATGCTGATCTACATTAACGGAGATGCAGATTTCTAAGAGTTTGAGCCAGAGGAGCTACAAAATAAGTGCAGGCAGTTGTCATATTCATTAGCACCAAAAACATTAAAAGTTTTGTTCAATACAAAAAACAATTTATCACTATTGTTCACAAATGCTCAAATTATTACCATTAAAGAGTGTATTAACCTATTGTACGAAAGACAACCTAAAAATAACTGTTCATGGAATAAAATATATGGTTTTCTGTTGAAGTAAAAAACGTCGAAATAAAGGAGTTATCATTTTCAATAAACAGTTTGTCACTATATCAAAAGAAACAGACTAAAATAGCGGAATTGCCTTCTCTTGCTCTATATTAATTTGAACAGACAAAGTCGCGTTGTTGTAGTTTCAAATGAACTGGAAAATGTGACCAATGGTTCATCAGTAAACTAGAGAGGTATAATCAAACTTATCTATGGGTACCTTCTTATAAGAGGTGGAACCAATGTATTCATGGAGCTGTAACCAAATCAAATAAGTGCACCACGCACACACTACCCTATTATTTGTAGCAACACAAAGGAGCAAACACTTACCAGAGTGCTTGCCTTTCTGCTGAGTATAATTGACATTGGAAAAAACATCTAGTTGCTGTTCTTCTCTTCTGAAACAGGGGAATACGTAGAGATCAAGTAATGTTTGTGGAGACACAAAAGAAAAAATCACTCAGAAGTGACAAGCAAATACTTTCCTCTACGTTCTATTACTATCATACTGTCTATAGCAACTGAATAGACTTGGAATATTTCAATATCAATTTCTTTTGGACATCAATATGTAAATATCAGATATTACAAAAGGCTACACATAACACCTTAGCTATCAAGCACAGGCCTATCAAATTTCTAAATTACCGAAAACCCAAAATTTTCAAATTATTGCACACTTACTGGTGATCAAGTGATATTAAAAATCATCATTTTAAGAAAAATAAAACTTTGATTGAGTCAATAGAAATTCAGGTTGGTAGGCTTCAAAAAGAAAGAACAAGTGTGTTAGGCAGATTATCACCATGAACATTGCCATAGCTGTGTTTGTAATACACTATATGTTCTAAGCTACAGGATTTCGACTGAAAGGGTTTCTAACAACAATTAGAGTATTCGCAACCTGTTCGTCGAACAAAAGACAAAAAATAATAGGTGTTCGTAATTCACTGTGTTGCATATGCAACGGACCATTAGTTTTAGAACAACATAATATTCAATGAAATTTTATAGTTTACCAAACAAACCATAAGGAAGATAACTCACAATTTTCAAAATAATCGAGAAAGTAATACAATTTGAACTGCTATAAACTGTATTAGTTTGTTAAGCTGCCCTTTGCTTTAGTAAATTTGCATAGCTTGCAATTATTTGGAATTATTTTTCAAGGATCTAAAACCGGTCTATGAAACTGAAAAAAATCAACTTGCTCATTATTATTTATTTAGTGTTCAGTTTTATTCGCGCCCTACAAACAAAATAAATAAATACTTGCTGATTTTTTCTTTGTTCAATGAGCCAATTTTTGTTGACCCACGGGTTCCGAACAAAACTTTTATTTTTTGATTAAATTTATTGCCGGTCTGATTATTTTTATTGAAATGTGCTCGGCGAACTAAGGTCGCGAATACGCTTATTGATTTGCTTTCAATTAATAATATTTGCTATTTTTTCTTAAAGGAGATAGGTTGCAAATAAGGTAAAATTTGTCTGCTGTGAAAACTTGACTGCTACACACAATTATCGGTCATTCACTTTTTTAACCAAATAAACCAAAGTCGAAGTGATACTATTATGCATCAGATCTGCAAAATACTGTCAATAGATGACAACTCCAGAGTTAAAGCAGCCAGATGCATTAGGAGCAGCTATTGTATAAAAAAATCAGCTTCTTTTACCTAGCAAACAATTCAAGGACCTGCAATAAGTAAATCATATGCTCTCAAGATCAAACTGAGACAATAAAAAAATTGTAATGACTAAGATCAAGCAAGCTTACAGTTTTCTGAGGATTGGTGATCAGAAATAGCCACAGTCACTCGCAATCCAGCTTCCCATTTTGTCATAAAGAAATATATAGTAGCTGCAACAATTGCATCATTACCCTGAAACAAGCAGCATACGTGTCAGAATGAAACAAATTTCCATTTGCTGATTGATATTTGTCTATGCATCACTTACACTGCATGGTCAGGCTTATCTCAATCTTGTGCATAATGTATGCTAGTGTTTGTAACATGTTTATGGATGAGCATGTGTGACGGTATGCTAACAAATAACACTGGTGAGCAACTCATAATTTAACTTCAGAATATGCAGGAGGTATTGCCATGCTATTGCACTAGTAAGTCAGGTCTGTTCTGATACGCACACGTCCTGGCATAGTGTGCTTTGTACTCACTCATAAATCCTTTCACTCCTCTCTGCAAGACAATTAGTACAAATGCATAAAATTGAAAGAAAGTAGTTACAATGGCTCGAGTTGCACAGAGCAAAAATTAAAATGGTCAGAGTATGAAAATGGTTGTTTTCAGTTTGCCGTTTAAAGTGGGTAAAACTACTATCAAACCATGCTCTGCGGAACAACTAGCTGTAGATATTATTTGCAATTTACGTAATTGTGTGATTTTTGGCATCAGCTTTTGCACACACCACTTTTAGCATTCGAAAATAATGGTAAAATACTCTCCATAAAGTGGCAGTGAAAGTTTGGCTCTACACCAACCAAGAAATCAAAGAATTTACTCACTCTTGTTGCTCTAGCAGTTTTCGTAGTAACTGTTATAAAGTGAGTTTGAGAAACTTTGTTACTTGAAGCAGTCTTAGCAAGACTTCAACATTATCAGCTGACAATGAAATCAGTCTGTGTATGAGAATTAGAACAACTGATCACATTTGCCGTATTTTCTTTACAAAAACTTGTCAAACACTAATTATTATTTCATAATCTGTCACCAGTTTGATTGAGGATGCAGAACTTAGAAAATAATTAGTTGTACATTTCTCAAGTTTATTCCTAGAGGGTTGAACTTACGATAAACAGCCCATTGTTTGCTGTATAAAAACTTAAGATGCTAAAGTTTTTACACCAGATCCGGTTGCCTCTACCACCATTAGTCATCTCTGGAGTTAGTTGACACAAAGCACAATGAACACGTCCTGAAGAACAAAGTGTGCATTCGCTGTTTTAGATTGGTAAAGGAGATCAAACAATATTTGTATACATATTGATGGGATTATGTGGTTTTGTGGCCTTTATTCACCAGCTGATACTTGCTGTAGCAGATATATGGTGCAACTCAAATGAAAATAAATTAAAATTACATTCTACATAAGCTAAATAATTCAATAAAAACCAACCGGAAAGCGTGCATGAATCGTAAAAACAAGCACAGAAAGTTGCGGTACCAAGAAAAGAATCAACTTGTTTTTGCTGCAAGATTTAATGCTCACTTTTTTTCAGCAACGGTGTCCTAAAACTTTTCTAAGACCACAAAAACTTGCCCATCACTTTTCTAGGAGTTTCTTATGCATTTGTAATGTCTTACACATTTGGAGCCAGCATCTGCTCTGGGTAGTTGTACCTACTCAAATTAGGGGGGATAACTTTGCAACAAAAACCCCAGTTTTGCCATAGTTTACGTACAAAGCGCAATTCACTGTATTAATGATAATGCATGTTCTCGTAGCACTTCATAGACCTATCAAGAATAAAAAAACAAGCTTTCACTCTAAGTGATAAAATTTCGCAAAAGTTTTAAAATAGTTATGAATGTCTCGACAACCAGCTCGTAGCACACTATTCAGTTTTGTTTTGCCTCATTTTTACGCCATTTTTACCCTTAGTCTTCAGAGTTTACTGGGAAATATATTTATAAACATTTCAATAAATTTAAGAAGAGGCTCTGCAATTGGTTGACAGCACAAATTTTGTACACAAAGAGTAAGTGGTCCCTGAATTCTTCCGTCCTAAAATGAAGAGATCTTCTTGCAAGAAAATACAAAGCAGAGTTACATAATTTAAAATTTTCACGTAATAAAAGCTCCTGGGATGGTACAGAAAGCAGCGATGTAGACAATGGAGTACAAATTAGGCCTACATGTAAATTCTGATTTACTGGACATTAAATGAAAGACCAAGTGTGTCAATTTTAATCCTGCAGTCAAAAAATAACCATTTGTGTCACTTTTCGAAACAGAAGTGTCTCGTACTGGAGTTGTCCTCTTCTTATAAATACCCCTTATTATAGCTACTGCTAAAGCCGTGGCTACACACACCCACGTTTTGTAGGAATATGACGGAAATACGTTTGGTAGCGTTGCTCTGGTTGCTACACACACAGATGATTGATCACCGAAACGCTGCGGAGTGTCCAGTGAGGCTATGAAGAAATTATGAAAACTATCATAAATATAAGTTATAATTATTAAATAATTATGATATTTGTTCGTAATAATAAATAAATAATTTATTATCTGTAATAAATAGATAACGCCTAGAAATAATAATTAGTTGTTTATAAAAAAAAGAAAACCTCTTTGATAGAAGTAACAAATGGTCTGTTGGCTAAGCAGTAATGACCAAGTCAATGCTGAATTATAAAAAAAAATTTCATTGGAGTCGTCAAATTTCGTCTCTACATTTTATTCAATCGAGAATGGTTTTTTTGATAATAATTGTCCAGTCACCAAAGCGTCAGGCAGAGAAAAAGCACGTTTTCATCGCATACTGACAAAACGTATGTGTATGTAGCCACCCATTTAGGTATAACCTTTTATTGAATATAAATTTTACCAAATTTCTGGCTAGAACTCGAAACCTAGCATTACCTGGATTCATGAAAAAAAGGAAGTAAAAAAGAGCACGCTAATGCCCTTAATCATTATAGCTAAGAAAAACAAATTGAGTGAAAACTAAAATTGAGTGAAAACTTTTTTTATTCATTGTAAGATCAAAAAGTAACATACCTTCTCTTTCATGTCATCATAAGAATAATGCCATCAATAGTGTTCGATGCGTTACTTGCGGTAGTGGTCCCCGCACTCATGTTTACTATGAAAAAAATGTGAAAAAAATTGCATTTTATATTTCAAGCTCGTATGTAAAAACCATGAAGTGAAATTTTGCGCAACTGAAGCCCAAAACATTATAGAATAAAAATAAAACTTTAATACTTGATTTTTTCTAACTACAAAAATTGAAAGCTTAGTTGATGTACATTCAAGTACGATTAACACAAAAAGTGAGATGTAGGGTTCGCTTTGATTCTTAAAAGCCAACACACTTAAATTGAGAAGCAAAATCCAAGAAATTGAACTTTATAAATTGATAAATGCTCTTCAGTTGGTCAAACTATGGTCTAGAATATAATTCACTTCAATTCACAGAATATAAACTACAAAAAAAGTTCGAAACAAATCCATAACGTTAACTAAAATGCGTCAGTTTTAGCACATAAAAAATTTAAAGATAGTATTGGTTTTATTGCTACTAACAAAAAATTTGAAGTTTTTGAAATTAAAATCTTTTGTCCTTGTTATAAATACCCCATTCCATTTTTTGCATCTTGTGCATATAAATGCTTAAAAATCATGATAACAACGCAAAACTATTTTCATTTCTTTTTCCAAATGCCAATTTTTCAACATAAATTTGTAAAATGCTTGTGACACTAGCGAGCATTGATAAGATTACCCATGTCCATGAGTGCTTCAATGTTTGCATCAGCAGGCTTCCATACAGGCTGACTACAAACAAAGGCAGAGTGAAACAGTGCAACTCTTTTATTCAAAGCTTGCAGAGTAAACAAGAATAAACGGCATTTAATTCAGCTAGTACAACAAAACTCATAAGCAATAGTGACTGTTTGTGAATGACTATCTGCTAGAAAATTGAAAACTAACAATTTGAAACCGGAGTGGCCAAACAATCAAGAGTTTATAACATATATATATGATAATATTTTGGTACAGGAGATGATAGTTTGACACACCTATTGCAATGATACTCAACTTTCATTCCCTCAAACATAAATTTATTGACAATTTGGTTTTCCAGAATGAAAATTGAACTCAGCAAAATTTTTAAATCCTCCACTTTTCCATAGAAAACCGCTTAGGTCTTTTAAACAATGTTCTAAAAAACTTAGTCAACAACAGACCGAATGCATCCAAAAGTTCTTCTTTACAATAATTTAGTTTTTGACTGCATGAGCACATATCTCTTCCATGTCTGGTTTTATTAAAAAAGACTGAAAGTATTGGAAATTGTCTTGCATTGCGCATTTCCATTATACAAAAGAAGATGGGACCAAAGTGATGCTTTGTGTTTGTTCATAAGTTATTATCCTCAGTAGTTCACCTTTTCCAAGTATGCGTTGTTTTCCTCACAGGTTGTCTTTTGTCACTTGGCAAGTATCGTTGCTTTTAGAATGTCTACAAAAAGGAGAGTTTTGGACTGCAAGACAACATAGGCCAAGTTTGTTTCGAATATAATATGTAATTCACAGTGTTGCAGACAATTCACAAAAATGTCATGAGACACATTTTATACATGGAAAGTTGCTAGATATTTTCAAGTTTTCAGGGTGTAAACAAACGTAATACAAAATAGACAACATGATTGCAAACAATAGTGGGAAAATTTGTTTCAGATACATTTCTCGGAGGCAACCAATCTACAGGAGAATTTTGTCAAAAAAAGTATATGACCACTATTTCAGCTCTAACCACTAGTTTATACGAGAATTTGTGAGCAAAAATGATGACATACAAAGAAAATTACTGCTCTTACAATTGTTACAAAAGCATTGCACAATAAAGTGAAACTATCTGCAGTGCTAGAAGTGACCAAAACTGGACCGGGCAATGTTTCTTCTGGTTTCTCTAGCAATGTTTAGTTGCGACTTTTAACATGCAATTGCCGCAAGATGATTTTTCAATATTTGCAACTAACCTGTCTTTAGTTGACTCTACACCTTCTGTTTACCTGAAGATAGCTTTATAGTCCCTTCAAACTCAGCTTTATTTATGATCAAGTAAAATATCATGTAAATGGTTACTTTTCCACATTCTAGCAATAATATGGTTGAGCCATTCCACTTAACACAAATCGCAGCAAGATGTGGCAGCCAAGTTTACTGCAATGCCACTAACAACTAACTAAAACTCTCAGCCACAACTACTTCATTGTTTAGTAGCTGTGGCTGGTAAGTGCTATAAATGTTTTGTTCTCAGCTCCAGGCTTAGGGCTCGTTATGTAATTCCCTAGCTTTAAGTGTGAGTCATTATATCCCACTACAGTCAACAGAATGGAAACTCATATATTTTATCCTTATCAACATATTTGGAAATTTTCCGGCTGAGGTGGCTAGTTAACTGTGTTTAATTAAGTGATTTTGAAATTTTTCAACATAATGAATAACTAAAACCACCTTATAGAAGCTAATCAAATGACTCATTTCTTTCGTGCTCCATGGAATAGAAAACTTGGCATTATAAGACTTCATGGCTTGAAAAACAAAAACTCGACGTATGGAATATAACATTTTTCTGTTGTTATAAAAAAAATTAAATATAAGCCCGGTAACCAATGTATCTAATGAGTCAGTAAAGTGTATTCAGAATCCCAAATGGTCGGTATTATCACATTCCGGTAATGCTGGAGAGAAACTTTGAGTCCCGAGTATTTTTGTGCTAAAGCCTGCAAAGCGAAGTATCTTATTTTGTGAAGGGATATTATGTTTTACATCGCTTTATTCATGCATCAGCATTTCAATAATATGCTTGCTGTTACTTATTGAAACTGAAATAAAAAAGTGAACAAGTACTGACCTACTGACCGCAGCTGCCTGTGAGTATCCTGACAGTTCAAAATATTGTATTTGTTCAACACAAAGAATGTTGTGGAATGTTACATAACCGTTTTGTACCCTTGCTATGCTATAGGGAGTGAAGTAAGCAAATAATCCATCCACCAATGCCAAGGATGCAATTGTCGCATTTTGCTGCACTGTTGAAATAGTCTTGCCACTTTTAAGTTTTAAGTGAATTCCATTGTTACATTTTCAAAAACTAAGAGTTAGATATTGCCCAAACCATTATCTACACTCAAAATTGTGCCTTTTAAACATTAAAATCAGAATGCATGTCAATAATGACTTGGTTTATGGGAAAAAACGTAATTAAGCTGAAAACATGGACAATACAGTAGTGACTTCAGCAATCATTTGTTGCTATGTGAACGAGGGAACCAAAGTAAATATGGTTTGAACCGGGTTGCTATGCACTACTTCCCCACTGTGCGCAGGCAAGAGTTACATAATGCTTTACAATAAGCTAACCACAAAGCAGTTTCATATGTGGCAAAGGTTGACAAAGGATGCCAAGCAAGCTTCTGAACTCATTTTCTTCTCCAACTGCTGTCTGGCTTGCAAGTAGATGAAATCTCCATTGCACATTAGCAAAAAATATTTTATGTACCAATATCTTTTGTTGCCCACTGCAAAACAGAAAAAAGTTTTTCAATGTTAATAGCTTGATTTTAAATAATCTAGCTTGAAACTAGCTTCATGCAAAGTATATGAACAGAGCAGAGAGTTAGTAGAGATGAAGTACCACAATATTGTGGTGCTTCATCTCTACTAACTTTGGGCTATGCCCATGTACTTTACATCAAAATAATCTCGCTTTACAGTCAAGCAAATATGCTTGACTATAATACAGTATTCTTTTAATTACAATTTATGCTTGTTTGCTATTTCCAGCTTGTCAAGAACAAAAAATAACAAAAACCACATACCACAAAGCTAAACTTTTTTTCACATTTTGCGAACGCCATCTATGTTTGTTATATCTCAGAAACCCAACACTTGTGATTCCGCTGGTTTCCTATGGAGGCAATAGCTTACATTCCTAATTGTCCTCTTTGATCATTGTTAACAGTTGTGCTAATCTATTTAGATTTAAAGCCACTTGCCAAAAACTGAATTTAGCGGCAGGTTCTTTCTCAGATACCAATAACAGACCAATAAACGGAATAGACTGCAATAGTCTATATTAAATTTAGCTTACCTAAGCTGTCAGTGAAATTAAAACTAAATTTCTTTCAAAAATACCATGTCCCAAAGCATTCAAAGATACAAATAAGATCCAACATTTTAAGAAAAAAAATAATGATTTTGGTTTGTTTTTGTCTCAAAATTAATGCAGCCTGTAACAAAAACTTTTGGAAGAAAGCAAATACAATGCCTGTTGCAATGTATATTATCAGTCTGAAGCTCTCATAACTTGTCAACACACCGAAAATGTACTTGAAATGATGTTTCACATCTGCTAGAACCCATTGGTCAATTATCTATTTAGCACATAAAGGACTTATTGTCGATTATGTAATCCTGCATCTGCTTGAAGATACGACACTAAATGTGGTTAGTTAGGTGCATGTAGATGTTTTCGGAGAGTTTAATACTAAAGCAAGAAAACAGAAATTATGCAGTAGCTGTGTCGCCATTTTTTTCATCCAGAGTGTTTTTTCTGTTAAAAATCATTATTTAACAGCATTTACAGAAATTCAGGAGATTATTAATACCTACTAAGCAGCTTCATTATTTTTACATAAAATAGCTGAGTCGCAAAAACAAACTGATCTGCAAACTAACTTTTTATATTATTCATTGCGATGTGGTGCTGATAAAAGTAATATCTTATTTCGTAACTATTTCAAGTTTTTATTCATAGCGTTTTAATCTTTTGTAATCAGTGTACAAGTAATTGCCTCAGATGAAACGTGGTAGAACTTATCGAACTACATTGTCAGTTTGCAGAACACCTTAATCAACTCTCAAGTCACCTTACACGCTTTGATTTTGATTGGGTTTCAATTTAGCAGCATTCGATTTTGATAAAAAGGCAACAGGTAAAAATACGGCTGATAGTTCGGCATTGAAAAAAATTGAAGAAAAGTGTTTCATGAACAGTTGTTTTTTTATAATTAAGAGAGTTTAAAGCCTTTTCCAACGAATTGCTTTATTTTAGTACCTGTTTCTGGATTGAATGTTCAGACAGTTTTACAGCACCATCAAATTGCCTCACTTCTGTTCAATCTCTCTCTTATAAACAAATTGAATATGCTCTTATTCCCACTGCTTTGATATGGTTTAAAGTGAGATAGAGATAGATTAATCTTCTTGCTATTACACAACAGATGTTTGTAGTAACTCCTTTTATACCAGCTATGATATGTGATAGAACTTACAGTACACTGTTCTTTGATTAAATATTACAATGAAAGATTTTCTTTACTTTTGGATAGCACCAATTCGAGCACAAAAAGCTTGCAGAAATATTTACCGAAAGTGCAGAGACTCACTCCCACAAAAAAATTTCTATTCTAACTACCATATGGTCTTAACATGTGATTGGAAAAAATAATATTAAAAAATCAACAGCTCAAGCTAGTTATGCAACAGTATTCGGAGACTCATTAATTGACAGTTTTAAAACATCGAAGCTGGAAATAAGGAAAAAAAATGATGAAAGCCTTTATGTCCGTAGTGTCACTTTTGGCACACAAGACAGATAGAAATGCTTATTGAGCAACAAACTCCTAATCTGTTTTTGTTAGGTAATGATAGCAGCCTGTGAAACCTAAAAACTTTCGTGGGTTAAAGCCAGATAATTGTTGTAAGTTGAACAAAACTGAAAATTGACAGGTAATCAACGAAGTAATCAAAAGCACCAAAAAACCGTCAATTCAATAACTCTGGGTTAATATCAATGAAATGTTTTTAGTTAAATACAAGGATCAAAATTATTATTCAAAACAAGAAAGCATGTGAGGGTTACCCATCAAGTTATAAAACAGGTCCATTAACCTGAAATGCTTATAATGCCACAAAACAGAGCACCAAAGAGCTAAGAAATGCTTGTAGGCCTATACCTTGGGGCTTGTGATTTTTTCTAATTAATTGACGAACAAGACAAGTGCATGGTATCCACAAGTAAAAAGAGAGCTTCTGAATTTTCTACCCAGAAAGCTACTCTCACCTCTCCCTTCTTGCAGTTTATAGATCTAGCGCATTCAAACTATTTTGACTCTTTACCTTGATTGTGACTGCGAAAAAATCTAACAGCTGTAAAACAAACGCTAACCACACTTGGAAAGGTCAATTACAGCAGCACATCGCTCACAAATTGATAACTATTAGAGAATTTGCACCCATTTTTGTCAAGAGCCATTTTTGAAATAGGTTTTTGTACCATAATCTAGTTCTAGGTCAAGCTCATCAACCTTACATTGATTATGTAACTAGCTTAAACTACTGATCAAAAGGTTTTTATCTCTAGGCACCATTTTACAAAGGATTACTGCATTTACAAGATTCTAAAGCATCCAACAAAATGACAAGTTGCCAGGGCTAAACCAGTAGTTATCATTTCAGTTAACTTTTCTTCAGTGTAGCTGCAAAAGTACTAAAACAAAATTTTTTTTAATTAAGGCGATAGATAAAAAACTCCGATCAATAGCGCTGCATTGGTACATACACTAAACATGGCAAAGTGATTTTTATACCTATATTTGTGCAGTAACTATTTTTTGAAACAGTTTTTTTCTTCATGTTTGTTTGAAAGCAAACAGAGCAACCTTGTTAACTGCACAATGGAAAGTGGGTAATCAGTAAAGTCGTGATAGAGAGGTGCTGCCCCAAATAATGCATTTGGAAACAGTCTATAAAAACTGAAATTAATCGATGTTGAAAAAGAGGGTAGCATAATTGACTTGAAATGTGAAACTTATTGGTTAAGGTTGCTTCTAACAATTTGTTGGCCTAGAAATTTTCCTTGTACAGTAATTCGCCCTGATATCTATGATAATTGTTTTATTTTCAAAGGCTTTGCCTAACAATGAAACACCTTCACGTCTGTTCAAAGAGCTTCATAACCAAAGCTACTTTGCTATTGTTTCTGAATACTTTACTAATGAGGTTTATAGTGGGAGATCAGAAGGATTACATGATTATATAACACAGACTTTGCAGACACTTATCAGATATTTTCTGTGAGATCTTGATGGCAATGAAAACAAAACAAAATCATTTTGTTTGTTTAGCACCATGCTAATATTTCTCTTATTGCGCAATATGACTACAAAAAAGTCAATATCAACAGGCTTCAATATACTGCTACCAAATAATTGTTATTCAAGGCTTCACATAAAAAAAAACTAGAATTAAAGATGAAAAAATAAATAACTGCCAGTTCAACTTGATTGTACCATTAAATTTGAAGACTCGTGGCTCAATAGTTTAAACACATTGGAAGTCACCAACATGTCAAACTAGTTGTATATTCCGACACTATACTTTTTATGAGATGGTTTTTACCCATAAAGCATAATGAAATACAGTTTCAGCAAAAAATCAATTGCTTTCATTTCGAGACTATGATGGGGATTTTAAAAAGTTAGAAGAATCAATGATTTTGAGGCTAAAGGTTTAATGCCTCTAAATTTTGATAGAGCTCAAACATTATGAAGTCTTGCTATGGGCCAACTATTTCCAAGAACGTTTGCCATAGAAACATATTTAACTAAAATGAGTATCAAAATTACCAATTGGACATGCAGATGTCATTTTTTTCTCTGTATCTGCAACTCCATGCTTAATTTCAACAACATTGCGTTTCTTGACATTTGAACCAACGAAAAATCAAATGGCTGGTAAGCAATGCAGGAGTTATCTGCACGCGATCATTCTACCCTTTGGTTTGACAGTGAACTTTCAATGAAGTTGAATGAAGATCAACCAGTTGCTTTAACATGGAGAGTATCAACTGTTTTTGTTTATAAAATACTGTTATTATCCACTGAATGAAAATAGCTTTAAAATAAAGTTGAGAGAATAAAAGTTTCGGCTAATTATGTTGCAATAACCAATTACTGAACATGCAATCAAAAAGTACATGAGCTCTGCAAAAAGAGTTATTTCTGTAAAGCTAGTTATTGCACTTAAACATATGTTGTTCCAGCCAATAGTTTTTACCTCACTTTGCCTTGTTGACCTAATGATTTCTTCACCCCTAACAAAATATTGGGCCTAAAATAAATAAAATCTGATACACAGAAGAAACAATTGTATTAATGCCTAATGTACAAACTTGAATCACATTGCAGAGTTTAACCACTTGGCTGAAGCTACTTACTGGTATAGTTTTTTTTACCATGTTGCAAATTAGAACTTGGTGAATATTTCACTCAGCACGTGGTATAGCTCAGCAATTCAGAGAAGTTGTGTCCCCATTACTTTCTCTGTCAAAGTAGGAATTTTTGCTAGCAAATAGATTAGTAAATTTCAGCAATCAAGCTTTGGTGCATACATACGCATTATGTGGTTCCCTGCAACTATCTGATTTTCTCTTGGATACAACACTATTTAAATGATGGAAAATATGGTAAACAAAACTTTTCAAATCTCACACAAACTTTTTTTTGCAAAACAATAGCCTGATATAAAGTGATCATTGTCTAGTTTTAATGTAGACAAAAAAGGTTCTTTTGTTCAGGAATTCATCAACGCTTGACCTTAGTCAAAAAGTTATTCAAGGTTTTGAAAAAAAAAAACATTCACAAAAAAATGTTCAGCAATAGGAGCATAAGCCCTTCGCTACCCTGAAACATAATCACAAGTTCGCCAGAAAATGCTTTTGAGGTAACTGACAAGTAACAACCTCTGTGTGTTCAGTACTTTAAGTATTGTGTCACAAAGTAGCATAAAAAGTTCATCAAAAAAACATGGTCAGAAACAACTTTACTCCATAAAAATAAACAAATGCTTTATACTACAATTTTATCCAAAATTTTGTCCTACAAGGAGCCTCACAACCATTTTACAATGTTCTGGGGTACTATTAGGGCAAACATTATTTCAACTTTCCACAAGCGTTTGAAAATAATGTTGGATGAAAAACGTTTGCAGTACATTTTTAAGAGCATTACTGTAGTATTTTCGAACGATGTTAAATAATCATTGAAACAGGCGTCTGCTAAACATTACATAGTAACATAGTTACAATATTATAAAATGGCATTTGAGCAAACATTACTTCAACATTCTATAAATGTTTGAAAACAATGTTGGCTGAAAACATTCCCAGAAAATTTTTAAAAACATTATTGTAATGTTTTCCAATGATGTTGAATAAAGGTTGAAAACAAATGTTTGCTAAACATTACATAGGAACATAGTAATAATGTTCTGAAATAAAGTTCACGCAAATGTTATTTGAACATTCTATAAATTTTTGAAAACAATATTGGCTGAAAACGATTCCAGAACATTTTTAAAAACATCATTTTAACGTTTTTAATCGATGTTAAACAGCAGTTGAAAACAAACGTTTGCTAAATGTTACATCGTAACATAGTTACAATGTTCTGAAATGACACTTGAGCAAACGTTATCTCAACATTGCACAAATGTTTGACAGCAATGTTGGCTGCAAAACCTTCCCGGCACATTAGTAAAAACATTGTTGTAATGTGTTTAAAAAATGTTAAATAAAGGTTGTAAACAAATGTTTGCTAAACATTGCCCAATAACATTGTCACAATGTGGTGAAATAACATTTGTGAAAACATTATGTTAATGTTATAAAAAGGATTAAAAGCATTGTTGGCCGAAAACGATCACAGAATATTGGTGAAAACATTATTGTAATGTTTTTAAACAATGTTAAACAAATGTCAAAAACAAACATTTGCTGAACATTACACAGTAACATAGTTACAATGTTCTGAAATGACACTTGAGCAAACGTTATCTCAACATTGCACAAATGTTTGACAGCAATGTTGGCTGCAAAACCTTCCCGGCACATTAGTAAAAACATTGTTGTAATGTGTTTAAAGAATGTTAAATAAAGGTTGTAAACAAATGCTTGCTAAACGTTGCCCAATAACATTGTGACAATGTGCTGAAGTGACATTTTGGAAAACATTATGTTAATGTTATAAAAAGGATTAAAAGCAATGTTGGCTGAAAATGATCACAGAATATTGGTGAAAACATTATTGTAATGTTTTTAAACAATGTTAAACAAATGTGAAAAACAAACATTTGCTGAACATTACATAGTAACATAGTTACAATGTTTTGAAATAACGTTTGAACAAATGTTATCTCAACATTGCACAAATGTTTGACCGTAATGTTGGCTGCAAAACGTTTCCAGCACATTAGTAGAAACATTGCTGTAATGTTTTTAAAAAATGTTAAACAAAGGTTGTAAACAAACGTTTGCTAAACATTAGTCAATAACATTGTCACAATGTGCTGAAGTAACATTTGGGAAAACATTATCTTAATGTTGTAAAAAGGTTTGAAGAAAAATGTCGGGTGATAACCTCCCGATAACATTTGCTAAAATGTTAGAACAATGTTCAAAAGTAACATTATTTGAATGTTACATCACGATGTTGAAATAACATCCAAGTGAAACATTCCTGTAACGTTACAAACTAACATTTGCACAAATGTTGTCTGGACATTTTTTAAACGTTTTAAAAGAACATTAGCTTAGTAACATTCTCTTAACATTTTTCCGAATGTTATATAAACATTTTGTCACAATGTTGTTGTAATGTCCGGGCAAACATTTTGAATAACATTTTCTAAACGTCTGAAAAACATTTTCGCAAAACATTTTCCTGAAACGTTATCTCAAAACGTTGCAACAATATTCAGAAAACATTTTGTGCCAATGTTTCATAAAGACAATGTTGTGAAATGTCCCCTGGATGTTATTTGCTTGTTGGGTAGGAGAAGACCTGTAGGAGGAGAACCTTTGGGAGGGGGACCTGTAGGAGGGGAGGGCTGTAGGAGTGGGGTCTGCATGAGGGGCCTGAACGAGAGGGCGTAGAGTACTATTTTGCTAGGGGTGTAAATGGTTTGGGAAGTTGGAATTGGGGAAAGGTGGCTTGCGCAACCCCTTCTAGGAAGATGGGATTTTAGGGAAGAAAAGAGGGGACAAAGGTGTAGGACAGGGGAAAGATTCAGGAGCTATCGACAGGAAGAACGGGTGGCTAAAAATCACCACATTATGTAATAAAAGCTACCAAAAAGTGCTTAAAGGTTCATCCTATTTAAAATGATATGTTGTATGTTGTGTTAACTAGATGCAGAGCCTTATTATGAGCCATGAATCAAACATCTTGTAGTATACCAATGAAACTTGCAATTAAGCATATTTTTTCTCAAAAAGTTTGTGAGTTGTGCCCTCTTGTAGAAATGGGTATAAGAGACAATTAAATATCTATTAACGTGTTGTTGATTAATCAACTAAACAGATAAACATATAAAACACTTTAACTAGTTAACAATACCACAGATATCATCTATCTGGAGCTCTGGTAGATAATGCGAAATATGCCTTCCACATATTTCCTATTCAACCAGTCTAAAATCTTTTGGATTTTGATAATCACGTTACTATTTTGTTCACATTTAGTTGCTAAAGCGCTAATCTGGAGCTCTATCAACAGATAACAAAACTGGTTAGATTTAATTATGGTTTGAGTATGTATATAAGCCTGAATGATGTTATTAAAGTTATATTACATCATGTAGAAGTTTAATAATGTAGTGGATTTTGGGGGCCGACCAAACGTCCACCAACAACACCTCACTTCAGAGGTTAACATCTAACAGAGGAGTATACCGACTCCACAACTGTTCTCCGAGCCCGCGGCTCAAACGCACAACTCAATGTCTTGTTGAGTATACCATAGTTTATTATACAGCATAACCAGCAATGTATAATAACGGTAAATGTATTATGCTACTTGGCTCAATCACAAGCAGAATCCCAATACAATACAAAGAATAATGAGAAGTGTTCTGCCTTTTATAGGCAGAACAGGATTAAAACATAGGCCCAAATAAGGGGGCAACAAATCAGCAGTGGCAGGAAGTAGTTACTCTAATCAGAACACGAGATATAAATAAGTGGATACAACATTGGTTAATATAGGGTTAAATATGCAAGGCGCCCAGAAGTAGGGGGCGGAGCTTATCAGTCAATCTTGCTGATTCATGATGGTGCAATGAGTAGCTCTAGTTCCTGGTCCTTATGGCTTGTGGTCCTTGGCTTTGCTCTTGTCTGAGGACAGCTATGCTGCAAAGTCGGGCTCCTGCATCTTTGGTATCAATTTAGGTTCTCAGGCTATAGTAGTTCTTTCCTCACCGACCCGGTATAGGGTCGGTAGTGGCACTGCAGGGCCGGTAGTGCATGCTGCAGGGCAGGCAGGGTGTGCTGCAGGGCCGGTGGTACCTCTGCAGGGCTGGCAGTGAATGCTGCAGGGTCGGTGGTAAATGCCGCAGGGCCGGTAGGGTTTCTACCGGCTGACTTGCTTGTGTTCTGGCTGTGCCAGGCTCTATTTAGGCTTGCCTGACACCCAGCAATTGTCAGGGGGACCTTGCGCAAAGATAGTGGTCACAAAATTCCACCACAATAACACAGTCGTAGAGGCCTTCAGCTGTGTGAATAGTATTGAAAATATGTTTTCTTAATAAGTTTTATTTTTAAACTTGAATCAAGTAAATAAATTTTAACAAACTTTGTACTTGTTAGCTGGGCCTCAAACTTATTTATCTCTAGACTTATGCCGATGCCAGCTATGCATAGAGTTATTACAGCAGCTTCATTGGGTATTGTGAATAGTTATAATAAAATACAAAAAAAAGAAACATTAAATTTGTCTTTTTTCATTGCCTAGATCTGAAGACAAAAAATATGTGGTAAATTGGATATCCTAGAGGTGACTTTGACTGAGGTAATCAGGCAGACAGACCTCCCAAAGTGATGGTACAGAGAGCTATCACTGCAAAAGAAGAAGAAACCTTACTGTCCCTGCAGATATTGTAATAAATTCCGGTCTGGTACCACGGACATCCACTATGCTCAAGCATTGTACCTCTCTCCAGAGGGGACACTGTGCTGCTCGACAGTGACAACTGTGCAATCAGGCAGCCGACTTACCCGGTATAGCTAGAGCCCATGGCTCACACAAACAGCACAGAGTGAAGTTTGAATACTGGCTTTATTCTCACAAGACAAAGTCCGAGGGTGGCAATCTACTAGGGTTATTGGCAAAACATGAGAATGAATGCAAAGAATAGAGGTAAAGTCAGCCCTTTTATAGGAGGACTGACAGGAAATAGTTAGCATAATATATATAAGAACAATAGCATAGGAAGTAATTCAACCAATGCAAACAGATATATAGTCAACGAATCAGGTAAGGTAAATAGTTAAATGTAAAGAGCGTCAAGTGGCTAGAGGGCATTGTCCAATCACACGTCCTACAGGGCTCCCAGGTTATAGCTAGCTTCGGGATCGCTTGTCTGGTAATCCAAGGAGGGGTACTTTCGGTTCTTGGCCTTTCCTAAGTTCCTAGATATGTTTAAGGTTCCTCTTCTATGGCGACCATCTTGTGCCGGCCCAGTACAGCTATCCCGGGTCGGTAAGAGGTCAATACCGGCCCTGCAAGGGTCACTACTGGCCCTGCATAGTATGCCACCGGCACAGTACAACTTCCCACCTAGTCAGCAGTCTACCGAAAGCCGTGGGTAGAAGTCTAGCGCATCATTCACAAAATGTGAAGATCAAACTACCTGTTTACTGTGAAATTTCACCAAAATCTACCACAATATTATATTGACCCTGCATACACTATACCGACAAAAAGTTTGGGTTTGAAAGTATCTTAGGAAAACTTCAACTCAACAAAAAAAGGCTGTAGCATAAATCACCAAACCTGAAATAATTGAGCTTTTGATTGCAGCCATTGTTCTTGAGTAACATGAGTTAGCTAACAAAGTTGGACAATGCAACAAAAGAGAACACAACTGCTTGCATATACAAACATACATGTGTTTTTATCATTAACCAATGATAGCTTGCCACAGCCATTGCTTTTTCACACTTTTGAACCAACAGTAATTATCTCTCACAGCAAACACGTGTGTGAGCTTTTTGACTCAAAAGTGGAATGCAAAGAACTTATTGTGCAGCTGACAGGAGGATTCTTGTGCCCTTTCAAACCTTGCTAAAAGTGAACTGATGGTTCCCCACAAAGTGGGTGTGTTTATTTATCAAGTTTAAGTACAAATGATATTCATACTCTCCAAATAATGCTGTGTGTTAGACCTTCACACCATGGATGGGATATAACCGCATTGCTAGAAACCTGAACTAGGTGTGGCCAAAAGCTGACTTTTCTGTACTTAAATGTAAGGACCGGAAACTATGGGACTCTTACAAGTGACTACACTCCACGTTCTACTCATATTAAATGTAGTAATAAAGACACACTGTTGGTCAAATCTAAAAATTTTAATTAGAAGACGATGTTTAATTAAAGTCTTTGCTGAAATTATTGTTGACATGGCCTCTTTCGATCTTAAGGATTGGAAATGGGCCATACAATTATCATTGATAGCGGAGTACTAGCCACAGCAGATGAAATGTAAAACAAACTTGATACAACCACGATACTGAATTACGAGATGAAACAACATACATTTGAAGGAGCAAAAACTGTGTCATATTTGGTTAACATGGAGACTCCCATAAAAGGCCGCATTTAACTTGTGGTAAAAGTTTCATTAAACGGCGTTAGCATAATTGAGGAAGATCTCCGAAAAGGTAAACTGGACAATCAGATTCCCCTAGTTCCCAAAGTGCCTGTTTTATGCACCTGGTACCAAGAGAACCTGTCAGGTACCTTTTTAAATGCACCAGGTATAGAATCCCGGTTTGTAGATTGGTATGTGTTATGTAGTTAGTTACTGAGCTCATTGATTGTTTGAATTTTGAATTTTTCGATTGATAAAAATTTGAATGTTACGGGTGCTTTAATTTTTTGGTTGAGCACAATATAGAACTATAGTTGTTTTCTTTGTGCAGTAAGTCAATTGTCATAGGTTTTTAATCTCCGTGTTTGTATCATGGCTTTGATTCTTGATTGAATACTATCATGTGTTGGTACAAACAGGTGAATGGTTATGTCTGTGATAACATATGGGTGTGGCAAGTACAGACTAGTGGTTTGAACTGATACTTATAATAAGCTTTATTATGCTAATAACTGGTGCAAAGAAAATATAATTGACTATGGATGTTACTTAATCAGATCATGTGCAATCATCTCTATTATATAAGCAATAACTTCTCTTTGGTTATTTATATACATGTATATTTATATAAATTTGCATTTTAATTAGAGCCAGGTATTCAGCAGTCCATTCTTTTTTGGTCATCCTATGAAAGAAATCTTTGTTCCATGTCAATCTTTAGACTTTTTTTTAAATAAGTGGTAAAATCCAATGTTTCCAACATGGATAACAAAGCTGCAAAATCAATATTGTTTGGTTCTAATCTTGTTGAAACAATTGTATTGTACTCCAACTCCAACATGTTTGGCAGGTATTGCCTCAAGCAGAACAGTACTGATTGGTATGGTCGCCATCTTAATTGTTGAGCTTGGGATTAAGAAATGATGACTTGCAAGACCTCTGTACACTACTGGTAGGAAATCTTTTAATTAATACATATTCTTTCTGGTATATTCATTTTGATCTAAAATAAAAACGAGATGTGTATAAATAATAATTTATATCCAACAAAATATAGAGATAAAAATAACTAACTACTAGATTCTAATTGTCATATTACAATTAATAATAAATAAAATCTAGTTACCTCCCTGATAAAAAGTGATTTATCAAAGTCATAGACTAAGTAGTCTTGAAAGGAACTCTCTTAGATTCTAGTAGAAACCTTTTCATAGCATGAGCTACCTAAGTACATGTACTAATAATAATAATAAATAGAATTCAATTACCTCTCTGATAAAATTGATTTTATCAATGCCCAAAGACTTTGCAGTCATGAGTGGAACTCTTTTAGATTTTAGGAGAACAGCCTCTCTCCAGCGCAACTAGCTGAGTTTTTCAACTAGCGTGAAAGCCCTATTTATTAAGTTCTCCCTGATTGCTGGAGAGTCCTAGTCGTATCAGTAGATGTTATTCTCTCAGATCCTAGTGCTGGAGAAGATGCTCTCTGTCTAAAGCCAGGAGGGGCTAAAGTTGCACAGAGTAGGTTATCCCTACATCAAATGAGATTCATTCCACGAAAAATTGCAAAAAACCAGTTGTTTTGCGCAAAGATAATATGTTTGTTGAAAATTCCTTAGCTACTTTTGTCTTTTTCTTCATTAGAAGAACTTGCAAAAATTACCTTTTCTTCATGCAAAAATCTAGCTGTTTTTGGCGTTTTTCTTGGCGCAAAAGATTTTCTGTTTTTATCTTTTCAAAAACAGATTCTGAACGATCAAAAGGAATTCAAATGATGAGTATGTTTCGTATATAACGCATCGACATTGGCCTCACTAGAAACTTCATCCATCAGATCATCAAATATCAACCATCTCTTTTGTGCATCTCTCGGAAAACTCTTTGTTATTTAAATCATCCCTTCGTGAAATATCGCTGCCGATACATTGTCAAAAGCTTTTTGATAGGCATTGTAATAGTAATATATTTCCACCGGATGAGGATGAGCCATAGTCTGACTAGCTTTAATTATTTGTAAAATTGCTTGGGTCTGTCCAGAACCGATGGATTCAGCAATCGCCGCTGTAAAAAGTAAACGCAATCTCATGTCAAAATCTTTATCAGTGAACTCCGTAACAAGTTAGGTGTTCTTTATATGGTTAAGATTTTGTTTGTGTTTGTAATTTGTATTACCACTTTCATAAAAACTAAACTCTGTAAAGCCTCCAAAAGTAGAAAAGCCTACAACCAATGCCAGTATTTACTATGTTTCCATATCATGGAAAATTATTGCCAAATGTCTGGGGTTTGCTACCACAAAAAATTGAAGACAATGGCATATAATTCCACGATTCAAAGTTTATCGCCGTTGGTTAAACCACGCCCACAGATGCAGTAGCAGTCAGTTGTTGTTAAGTGCAATTTAACCGACTAGCTTTGCAGGCTGTTTTTATTATTATTTTCTTATATTGTGGAAAAATAAATATATGAACAAATATCACAGAGTTGTTGGCTGGCTAGGGAAGCTTTGTGGTGACAAGGGATTTTAGTAGCACATTGGCTGTAATTCAATAAAATATATTATTTATTATTAGTTAGTATTAAATAATCATAAAGAATCAAGTAAATTTTTGTAAAAAAAAATACTACGATTTGTTTTTCATTACTGCAATAATCAATTACCAGCTGCTAAGATTCGTTCATTTCAAATCAGTTGTATTGTTTCATAAATAACAGTGTAATAAACCACAAACAATCATCGTTAGTTAAATATAAACACACACAAGCTACGATGTCATGTGGATACAATGGATGATGTGTAGCTTCCTGTTTTATTACGCATATCTGGTTTTATTACCTTTGGCGACATTAGCATTTCCAATAACAGTACACATCTGGCGTTTCGCTTATCGCGAATGTTTCGCATTCAAAGAGCGGCAAATGTTTTCGACAAGTCTCATGAAAAATTTATCGACAATGGTATTTCCAACAAAAATTTCCTTTATCGCCGGCAGTATCGCCAACTTGTCATGATATTGAAACATAAAAATTATCATGGCTATTATCGCTTTTCATTTCAAACTTAGCCCAAAATTGCCTGAAATTATGTTTTTGCTACCATCAACTGTATGTAATCCACTCATTGCTCTCATCTCCACATCTTCTTTACTCCATATCTTACTTATCAATAGTTTTACAATACAATACCCAATTTTTATAGTAAACTATCATATCAGTTTGAATCAATGTATGACAGCATTCAAACAATGACCGAAACCATGAGACGAACCGCAGATTTAAACCTAACAATTGACTTGCTGCTAAAAAGAAAAACACTCCTAGAGTTCCATATTGTGCACAACAAAAAAATAACGCCCCGAAGTGAAACAAACTTTTATCAATCAAAAAACTCAACATTCAAACAATCAATGGCACTCAGTAAATCTATAATACATTCCAATCTACACACCGGCATTCTATATCGGGTGCACTTGACAAAATACCTAACAGGTTTTCCTGGTACCTGGTGCTCAAAAAGGCACTTTGGGGATCAGGAGAACTCGATTGTCCTGTTTAACCCTTTGGAGATTTGCTCCTACTATACTACTAACTGCCACAGCTAGCAATCTTGCTATATTTCTTGGGTGATCCACACTCACTCTATTATTTCAGTGTCTCTTTTACCACTAATAGAACACTAAACAAATTTTAACTAGCTGCTTTTTGGGTAAATAGCAGTTCCAATTTTTTTACCTGGGAGATGAGGTGTTCTTTTGGTAAAAAAGAATGGTGGAGATCAATGCGCTAGCTTCAGCGGTATTTTTGCAAGTTTGTACAAAATGCAGATATAATATATATATGTTCTTATCACCTATTATCTGTTTAAATATTCAGCTTGTATTATATAAAAAATCAATTGCGTTTATCAAACTCAATCAGTCAATGTAAAACAACATTTGGTGTAAGTAGTAATATAGGAGCAGTTGGTATATACTGCTAACTGCTTTATTAGGTATTTTAACAAAATAATTTTATCCTTGATAACAGATTAGTATTAAAAAGAAAAATGATTGTTTTCAATAGAGTTTCTGACAACGGTTAAAGGCTTTGGTTCAATGACCAACAATACGGAATCAAGATCAAAATTTAGTCACTATTTTGTACATTTATAAGCTTACACAAAACTGTGACAGATTTTGTAAATTGTAATTAGCAAAGAATTTCAAGTGATAAACACTTTGTGTTATTGATATTTCATGTTGACTCAATAAAGTTATAGCAATTTTTTTCTGCAACAGATAAAATGCACATTCTGACGGCAAAAATTAATATAATGCTAAAGGACATCTGATACCAATGATTAATAGAATTGATTTGCATCACATGTTTATACAGCTCAATTCGTATAGACCAGCTTTGTGCAGGAAATGACACCGGTTGTAACGCGATATATGAAATATAGTTTATATGCTGATCAATATTCATCTCTTTTTTATCACCAAGTATGTCACGCGGCTGTAATACTGTGAAACATAAAACAGTCAACCCAACACTGGGGAGATGTCTAAATTACTTGTGCTAAACCATACGCTCAAAGGTAAGTGTACAATATATCATGTAATACAATGTTTTTACTGGGCAGATGGTAAAATTTTTACAGAACGTATTTTGTTGTCAATAAGTATCGAACAAGTAATCTTCGGCATGAAATTTTATTTGTCGAAAATATTATTATACTTTGAGTAAAATGATTATCAAGTTTGATAAATAAATATTATTAATCAAAATAAAAAATATATCATCATCCTAAGGCTGAAATTTTAACTTAACTATAATCGGATTCTGTCTCTTATGTAACAAGTACTGTTTACTTGGTGCATTATTCCTATTATTACGTTGTTTTTTTTTTTTGTAAATTTAAGTTTTTACGTACCAGTAGAATTTTCTTTAAAGTGGCCAAATGTTACCAATGCAAGTAACTGCATATTGTGGTAGATGTGTATATACTACAGTATGTAGAAATCTCAAAGCTATAAGCTCTTATTGAATGAAGAATGTGTCTGTGAATCAGAGACACCCTCCTGAGGTGAATAATACTATAACAACAGGACTGGTTGTTCCTATCGATAATGTTCTGAGACCAACATTACCATCTCAGCGTTAGATACTATGCAGAGCCTGTACTGGGTGGAGATTGTCTGGCTTTTGTCTTTCTCCCCTCGGTATGCGTGCATGAGATAGCCTAGGCGCGCAAACACTAACGCATGTGTGCGAGGGGCTATGACCCTCCCCATGCGCGCATATAAAAACACATGGACGCAGCTGCGGTCAAGGACAGCATAGACCTAAGTCATAGAAAATAATTCAGTGCGGGCTGCAAGCGCTCCCGTGCGTTCTTGTAGGTACGCAATTGACAGTCACTAAAGCTTGACCTTGACCGCCGAAGGTTGTTCTGTGACTTCATGTCTTGGTTTTATTTTCTCAACAAGTCTCATGGCGAGTATGCCTTCTCCCAAACGGGCAATTATCTCGAGCATACAGCTCTATCAGTCCCATATCCTGTGGTCATTGAGTAATGTAATGACAAAAACTATGTTTGTTTGTTCCTACAGATAATTATAGTTTAATATATAATAATAATTAATGAATTGTTATGTAAAAAATAATAATAATTCTTCTTTTATTATTAATTAATTATTATTATTATTATGATATATAAATAAATTATTATAATATAGTAATTATTTTAATTATTATTATATTATTGTAATGATTTATTTATTGTTTATTACACATAATTAATAAATAAATAATCATAATTAATAGTAGTTGTTATTAATCAATATTATTATTAATTATTATTGCATTATTATGGAACACTTATTAATTAATTGTATTATTATTATTATATAATATTACGAATACAATATTTATAATAATATATGTATTAATTATTATTATTTTTGTTGTTATTATTATTGTATGTTATAACAATAATAATAATGTATACATAATAATAATTACCATAGTCTGTCTTCTTACGTTTATTATTGTTGTTGTTGTTATTATTATTATTATTATTATTACTACTTGTACATGTATAATAATCAAAACCACAGACGTTTTAGTTAGTAATTAAGTTAATTATCATTATTATTACGCGCCTACAATGAATGACAATCAATGGCGACTGTGTTGATATTTTTATTATTATTAATATTATGGCAATAAAAAAGCAGTAGTATTGATAATTATGAGTAATTGATGTGATAATGTGTAGTGTTTTAACAATATAACTAAATTCAATTATTATCGGTAGCTTCGCAGTAATAATAATTATGTTTCACCCTGTCAATAAATGTAATAAGAATAATTAATGACCGAGAAACAAGAAAATCACAGTGGTTATTGACTGATAAAAACAACGTGTTATTATAATAAAAACTAATTACTAATGAAACTTTAGTTATATTTATTACCAATTATTGTTGTTGATGAAATAGAGAAAAAACTGACTACCAATTTTCATCCAGGCATTGTTGTTAATATTATTTGTTATAGTTATTATTTTGATCCAAAATTAATTAGTTGTATGGCTAGTATTAATTAAGTAACAATATTATTTTTTATTATTTATTTACCAATAATAATAATTGGTGGTATTACACCAGTCAGTTCAATTAACTGCCTATATATTTATGAGCTAGTAACGTCATACATTATCAATTAAATTTCTGTAATCGGTTATGTCAATAATAGACCCTCTTCATTTATTTTGTTTCTTTTATATCATTGTTTTCTCACACCATCTGGATCTGATTTCTCATTCAGTTTTTCTTGCTATTATAAGCGATTACTTTGGGTTTTACATTTTTATTTATACACTCCTCCATCTTATTATAGAACTTACATTCTAGACATTATTTAGGTTTTTCTTTTAACGGCTTTCTAAACTATGCTAAGCACAGTTTTAGAAGAGTTGTTCCTAATAGTTCTTCAAAAACCGAATTTCTTGCTATATTTGAACTATTTAAAAAAAATCGAAGAGTAAAAAATTCAGCTTCTCATTTCTATGTAGAGATCAACAACAACCCCTAAGCCGCGTTTACACTAGGCGACTACGACTCCTTTGAAGTTTGCCGCTTGCGTCTCGACGCATCAGACTGGCGCAGCTTCCGGTGGAGATGCAGGGTTGTCGGAGGCTGAAACGCAGCAACCCAGCAGTGTTGGGTTCGAGCGTCAAGTTGCAGTGTCTTCATAGCCACGTGACACAGTTTAACCAATTGAGTTGCTCTATACAGCGGCTCCAATATTTTGTTTATTCTAGTCTGGATATAGTGTAAACAATGATTGTTATAAGATCGTAAGGTTATTATTAAAGCATGCCAGCACTGATCACTTTTTGGTTGAGTTTCTGAATATTCAAGTCTAAAGCCTGGTTCACATTGTCAGTGATGCATCAGGGACTGTCAGTGACCAGTGTCACTGATGCATCACAGAAATGATGTTCACATTATCCTAATTCAACGCCGAATGCAGTCCACTGACAATTGGGAGCAGTCAGTGATGCTATCACTGACAACACCGCATTCACAATAAACTCGACCTATAAACCATAACAACCAATAGAACATAGTTGAGTGGTGGCGACTAGCAGTCAGCGATTAACCGTGATATAGCAGCAATTTCAACTGGTATATTTATAAGTAATAAAAAAAGAACTATAGTACAATTTAAGCTCAATATTATTTATTGCTGGTTTTTTGGTACGACAACAATAAAATATCTGGATAAATTATTTTAGTTTAAAGTCGCACAGTGATTGGTGATAGTCACAGAGATATTTCTGGCAAATGTGGTAAAAGCTGAATTAAGTGGAGCACAGAGACCATCATGATGACATATAGACTCGTTGATTAGGCCAATTCTCTTCATCACCTAAAACCAAAATAATAATTAATAACATTGACTGAAGTGAGTGTTAAACTTATTAGTAACAAATATTTATTATTACAATAATAATGTTGTTTGTACTTATTTTTTGATATTTATTTAACAAGTTTCAAAGATAATGAATTTCAATATTTTAAATGTTAAAAAATTTACAATTGGGTGTCATCATTATTTATGTGCTGCACAGATTGATGTATTAAATAACTCTCTAGGCCTACTCAGTCCTGATTTACAAGCTTGCCAAAAAGCCATTGACCTCAAATGCTCGTCGAATCAGCTGAAAGTTAGCTTACTATAACTTTCATTGATTACGTGTAAGTCATCTTCGCGTTGTGGGCGTGGTCAATTATAATAAATAATGGCAAATTCTCATCAATGAAGTTGCATCGTCTGCGTTTAAAATGAAATCTGATTGGGCAATTCATTTAGTCTTAGGTCTACTGAAAGCCATTGCAACAGGAATAAAGAATCCTTATGAAGACACTCCATCAAAAGTTGATTCTAAGATTTAATGGTGGTATTTACTGTTACGCGCCATTTTTTACCTGGCTTGAATTTGGAAGCTGCACGCATAAAATCGGAATTACTGGTTTCTAGCAATATGGACGCAATTAGTGCACACGCATAGTAAACAAAATCAACGCTTGTTTATTACGCAGTTTTCATATGTGAAATGGCAACAAGAGACAATCGCGGGATTTGTCAGGTTGTCCAATGTGATCACAATCATAAGGATCATCTCATCTTATAATCTTTACATCAACAGGATCGAAAAAAATTGTGCTTCTTTTGGTGAGTAAGAGAACAATAAATGGTATTCATACCAGAATAGACAGTACAGTAGTATGTAGGTAGGTAGAATAATAATAAATAAAATAATAATAAAAATAAATGCGGGATCTGATTGGTCAAATAAATACTGCGCAGCAAAGAAGTAAATACCGCGCAGCAAAGAAGTAAATACCCGAAGATGACGTCAATTTTAAGCAGTGTAAAAATTGGCGAGCATTTCTGGAAGAGAGGTATTTTGCAGGCTTGTAGATCAGCACTGATTTGGCCGAGAGGGTTGTTCAATACATCAATCTGCTGCTTAAGACTTGAATATTCACAAAATTAACGAAAAAATATTCAATGCTGGGATGCTTTAAATAATTAATTATTACCAGCATTGTTGACATGTGTGTTTATTATTTTTCTTATCAAAAGAATCAAACTATGTATGTTCAACAATAATAAATAATGCATATTCGGAGTAGTTATCATTATTATTTTTGATGCAAACACAAAAAGAACGTTAAATTTTCTTCAATTTATTAGTTAATTTCAGTAAGTGGTATTATTATTTATAGATTTTAAATTTTCATATTATGGGTAAATAAAAAGTCCACAAGACGCATAGAGAACTACGGCCTGGTAGAAAACTGGTAATAATTGAATCACAACTCATCAATCCAACTGCCTAAGCAGAAATGCTTTAAATTATTTTAGCTAAGATGGTTGGGCAACTCCGAAGTCGCAAAACTCAAAAGTTTAGGGTGTTGCAGCTGTGTAAAGGCAACATGTGACTGCGACAATCAATAGAGTCGCAGTCGCCTAGTGTAAACGCGGCTTTATAAGAATGTCTTATATATTACTGTGTATGTCTGGTTTGTAGCAGAACAGAGTTTTCTTATAACTGATGTAAACTTTATTGGTTCAGAACATAATCACTACAACAGCAAAATGCAGTCAAGATCAAGTCAATTAGAATTGCATAACAACAAGCAGTTAAATACATCAATATATCGAGTTACGAGAAAATAGCAAACTGTTGTGCTGATTAAAGCATGAACAATATCCTTTTTCGGGCACAGGAATATATAAAAAAAATCTTCAAGCATAGAAGTATATAAAGTGAAAATTCAAGTAGGAGTGTATAACACACCTCGTGCTATCCACAGGCCTACTGCAGAAATTACTTTTTGCGTTATATCACGGCAACATTAGTATTTGTTTTAACATCACCACTGTCTATTCTCAGTCAGTAATACCGTAGGCCAGTGCAAATCTGGCAGAGGGTTCATTATGAATAAACCTTCTTTCTAGTATTCGGTTACCTGACTTGGCAGTGGTGATTGTTGATCTGCGATTTAGTTACTTGAAAAGGTGAAAGGTTGGTTTGTCATCATCAACGGTATATTCAGCTAACTTTAACATACAAAATTGAGCCTCTTTTTCACGTAAAACTAAATTTGTGCTGCAAGAATTTTTGCAGACCAAAATGTTTTTTGAGGCTTTTATGGTGAGTGATGGTGCTTTTATAGGGTGTAATTGAGAGAATTAGAATATATTGCCTATAAGAAATTTGTCTATCAGAAATGGTGAAAAAATTGATGGCATATAGGTAAATGTAATCCAAAAGATCTGAGTGGCTCTTCCTGTGTAACATTTTTGTTTACTATCTCTACCTGCCTATTTAATAAAAAAAATATAGCAGTGTAGTCGGCTCTTTGATCGACGTAGTGAACTAATTTTTAATTACTCTATGCATGCGCAACAAATAATCAACCAACACCAGCCCAAGTCAGGTAACCGAGCACTAGAGAGAAGGCTAATTCACAATAAACCTTCCGCCAGATTTGCACCGGCCTACGGTACTGCTGACTGGGCATGGTGGTAAAACATTGATGGATCTGCTATGGGAAAGAAAGAACCCATAATATTGATTGTACGCATAACGGTAAATAATTTATGTTTTGGACTTATAACATAAGAAATGGCATTGTAATAGTCCATCAAAGTATGAAATAATTTGTATAATAATTATTATGAAAAAAATACTGAAAAACTTAAAGTGAAACCGGCGTTGGAATGAGCGGTTACGAAAATGTTGTGCGTACTTCACAGCAAACGGCCAGTAAGATTTTGAGAGTTGAGCATCAGCTAATAGGCAGAGTGCCATGTCCTGCAGACTACGCCAAGCTCTTTCAGATTTTCCATTTTGATACGGAGTGTATGGAGTTGTTGTGGAGTGTTTTGTACCTGTGTTATAAAGCACAGCTTGCATTTCGATGTTGACATATTCTCCAACATCATAACTGTGTGGCTTGGTAATGTTGCCCATTGGTGCTACATATGCGATGAATTTTTTGAATGATGTAGTAACTTCACTTTTAGCACGAAGTGGGTAAATAAAGAGCATTTCCATGTAATCATCACTATGGTGGCTCATAACGTTAGACGGTTTCGTTTTCAAAGCGTATGAATGGATTTGAAATAGTCCAGACGGTTTGCAAAGCGTCTTTTACATTGAAAATAATTGGGTAATTGTAGTAAAATAGCCCAAGAAACTACGTTTAAAAACGGGCTTGCTGGTTATAATAAATTAATTGTCCGCCTCAGCAGTTGCGGGATTAATGCTATAAAACTGTATTTCCTGTCCAACAATTGTAAAATCTGCAAACCGTCTTGCAAATAATTCAGACGGTTTAGAAATGATACAGATGATTTAGAAAATTACAATTCGTATGGACGCTTTAGAAAGAGTATGAACTATTTACAAACCGTATGAATCATTTTGAAATAGTCTGAACTGTTTTAAAATAGTCTAAACTATTTTGAAATGGTTGGAAAAGTTTGCAAGGCACATGGCTTTCGAACCAATAGCGATCGTCATCATTTAATTTATAGCCTCTATATAACTTCATCAACATAGACGTCGATCAAAAGACATAGAGCAAGTTAATTAACTGTATAAAAATGTTGTGGAATATAATATCTAAAATGAATTTTTACATTTACAGTTAGGTTGTATTTATTATTTAAAATAATTTAAAGCACATAATATATAATAAATAAAAAACATTCATTTATTTAAAGAAAATTCAACTGTCGGTGTTTAGGAACAACAATATCAATCATAAATGGACTGTAGATCTATGATCAATAGAGCGAACCAGCAAATCGGCTCGGATTTTCAAGGCCAACGAACGATTTCACAAAGCGTTCAGAAGTTTTGCCAAAAGTTCAGACTATTTCAAAATCATTCATACGGTTTGGAAAGCGTTCAGACGTTTTAAAATGCAAAACACAAAACGTTCTGAGCCACCATACATCACAGACGTTGATGATGTATTTGTATCT
Organism: Cryptosula pallasiana; assembly: GCA_945261195.1. Classification (NCBI taxonomy): domain Eukaryota; kingdom Metazoa; phylum Bryozoa; class Gymnolaemata; order Cheilostomatida; family Cryptosulidae; genus Cryptosula; species Cryptosula pallasiana. The sequence goes on from OX183136.1 coordinate 37,035,317, forward strand.
GTCGCGTGAAGTTGGTTCTATATGTCCACATACATCTGAGTGTACTCTCTCAAGCGGTTTAGTTGCACATATGGGCGGATCATCACAAGATTTTGAACTGCCACACATCTCGTTTTCATTACATATGTTACATGTATGATCGGTTCAAGTGTTATTGACAGTCATGCGACGAGTTACCTTTTGTAGTTGCAATATGTCATCGCAGTTCATGTGTCCAAGTGCCTACGTATGAACGTACGTATGGTCAGGGTTGAATTTGAAGAAATTAAATTATACAAGTTAAACACAGGCAACAGAAGCACTACCCAACTGTCGGGCCACGCTTGTCAATCCCTAAACATCTGCTATCCGCGAGTAGGTGTTTGCTATAATCATTGGATCTCACTCACAGTAGCATCAATGATTCAACAAAATTTATCTAACAAGCTGCCAATACGACTACATTTATTGCTGAACATGTAATTTCATAATGGGTTCTTACATTTCAATGTTTGCTAGCAAACTGACTATAAACTCTCCCTAGGTTTTAGGGTTTAGCATTAAAAACTTTGATTCCAAAATTTTAGACTAAAACTGGCAGCCATCCATTTGTAACAAAAGCAGTACCGACATAAACTTTATTGATAAAAACTTGTAATTGTAACAGCCAGTAATTACTAACATATAACTTGAGAAGGAGATTTTCTGCTAACGCAAAACATCATATATGAAAACTCACAAAAAAACGTTAGTGGACATCGCTTGTTCAGTTTTTTTTTGGTAATCTCAGGTATTTTCTTTTTTAAAAAACTTTAACATGTCTCTGCTGCGAGTAAAAATGTTTACGAAACTCAGTATCAAATCTAAAACTGTTGAAGAAACCAAGCAGGTCATGTCATAATAATTGTAGCCTATAATATGCTGATGATAGCCTTCAGAGGGGACAGAGAGCTAATTTATTAATAAATCAGTCTCATCATAATCACAATGTCACTCTTTGTTGACTGCTAGGGTGACAATGGAATGTACTGTAATTCACCTGTTTATGCCCTATGGGGTTAGCTTTGGCTGAAAAGTGTAATGAGGGTACAACCCCAGCTCAGCCCCATATAAAATGCCAAATAAATCCTTAAAATAGCATCAATGCTCCAAACTGACAACAATATTAAAATCAGTGTTGAAAGCCCTTTTTAACAGTATATTATATATTGACTTAACTGTTTCACTTAAACGATGGGGTGTTAACATTGGTCATCTTTATAGCCGTTTTAAGGGAGTATAAACAAAATTGTTTCTGTTCGTTATTAACAAATAAATAATAATTAATATTATCAAATTTGATCAAACCATGTACTGATGTCACTACGTAATGATAATGGTAATATTATTAACATCGTGAATTACAAAGATATGAAATAGAATTGTGTCTTGCTGGTTTTGATGCAATTAAGACTTCTGTGGAGGCCATGGAAACTGCAGTAGCTGAACAACTTGCTGTGTTATGATTGCTGCTGTCAAGAAAGTTAATCACACGGGTTCCACAGTGATCAACAACAACAATCCCACGCACAGGCCTAATCAATCAAGCATCGTCATCAACCATGAAATCTTTCAAAAAAGTGTATTTGTTGAAACGTAGTAAGCATTTAGTAGCGTGAAAATGTATTGTAGATGAACACATGCAAAAGAATGAAGTCCAGTCGTATCCAGTTAATGTTATATTCAAATTCTGGACTAATTAAACTCTCTGTCCAAGAGTTTCAACATTGACTGGGCTTCTTTTTCTCAGAAAAACATGATGCCAAGAATAATTATTTGCGTCACCAAATAATATTTTTCATTCAACCATCAAGTCATGCAAATTGTAATAATGCCAATTTGGATTGGTACAGTCGCCATGCATTTGACACTTTCAAAGGAAATCTCAAACTATACTATTGTGATTATATTTCAGTGTTATTACAGCAATGATATGTAATTGTAGTCAACAATAACTATTGTTGAAATTTTTGCTTTTACGTTCATCAATTATTGTTAGTATAACAATTATTGAAAACATAAAAATTATAAACATTACTAGTAAACTACTAATAATAATCAAAATTATTTATATTGTTAAAACACATCATCATCCTGACACAGTGAGCAATGTATGATTGGTAAGAAACTGGAGTGGTAATATGAAATGATTGAAAAAAAGTGTTTTTACAATAATATATATGTAAAAATATACACTATAAATCTATCGTTGCAATATAACAACTCACTAGCTCCAATTCACTTAATCAACAGTTGACTTTCGTAGATTCTACCATTGAAACTTTGCAACGGTAGAACAAGCATTGCAATGCAAACATATATAAATCTACCGTTGCGATACAAGAACTCACCCACTCCAAAAAACTCAATCAACCGTTGAACTTCGTAGATTCTACCATTGAAACTTTGCAACGGTAGAACAACCGTTGCAATGCAAACATATATAAATCTACCGTTGCAATATAAGAACTCACTAACTCCAATTCACTTAATCAACTGTTGACTTTCGCAGATTCTACCGTTGAAACTTTGCAACAGTAGATTCTACTGCTGCATTATTGTTTTGTCTGTTATATATTATAATGGTTGTACATTTTTGTAATCTTGCCTTAAACATACAATCCTGCACCTGCCTCAAAATATATTACACTAAATTTTTTTTAATTATTTCCTATTACCACTCTAGTTGGTTACATATTGTGCAGGATTTTATGGTGACGTGGCCAGTCACCTCGGTAGCACACCTGCACCCTCTAGGTAGCAGAGTCGTTACCTTCTCAAGCCAGCTGCTGACAGCTCGGCCCCCTCAGCGTCCGCCCTTCAGCATTACTGCCAAAGGTAGGCCGTGATAGGCAAGAGTCTGTCAGGCCAGTCTGCCTTGAGTCTACTACCCGTCGTACAACACTGGTGCTGCCAGACCTAGCAGGTCGTCAGAGCTGGTTGTCTAGTAGAGTAGTAATGTAGAAATAGTGTAAGAATCAAGACTAAGCTTGAGAGAGTGTTTAGCTATATATATTCTCAAAGGAATTGTCTAGCTATGCCTCGCGGTGAACACTGCTAGTTGTGAGGCATAGCCGCTCTATTTATATAAACTGTTACATAATATGTGATGCAGTCAAGGCTTAAAATGACAGTCAACGCCTAGCACAGGAAAATAGAATAAATAATATTTGCTATGTGAAAGTAGAAAAGTTCGTAGCTTGGCTCGCTATAAATGTCCTTGGCATCGTGCGATATGTTTCCTGTACACATATCATACATGGCTCACTGTGCTACGGTCATAATAATAGTAATAACAGTGACAACAACAACAATAACTATTATTTTTATTATTAATGATAATAATTAATAATTAGTAAATAGTAAAAATTAATAATAATCATTAATAATAATAATAATGATCGTATACCTTCAAAACCACAACACTACCATCACTGTCGGCGAGTAACAATAATTAACTTAATTACCAGCTAAAACACTTCTGGTTTTGATTGCAGTAATAATAAATAACGTCAACAACAATAACAAGTGAAATTATTATTCTAATTAACAACACATTTACATAATAAATATTTTATTATAATAATTATAATAATATATAATATACTACACATGATGATGGATCATGATCATGATGTTAATAATAATGTATTATTATTATTATTATTAATAAATATCATTCTTAAATTTATTATAATTATTATCATTATTATAATAATTATAATGATAATAACTTTTTGTGAGTTAGTAATAAATAATAATAATATTATATTACATATATTGTTATTAAATAATTATTATAATTCAACCATTTTATTATTAATAATATTATTTGACAGTTATCAGTATTATTATTAACAATAATAATAATTTTATTGTTATTATTACTTTTAATAATAATACTAATAACTGTCAAATAATATTATTAATAATAACATGATAGGATTATAATAATTATTTAATAACAATACATATAATAATTATAATATATTATTATTTATTACTAACTCACAAAAAGTTATTATCATTATAATTATTATTATAATAATGATAATAGTTATAATAAATTTAAGAAGAATGATATTTATTAACAATAATACATTATGATTATTATTATTAACATCATCATGATCCATCATCATCATGTGTAATATATTATTATAATAATAAACAAATAATAATAATAATTTTATTGTTATTATTATTTATTTATTGTTTATTATTATTATTATAATATTGATGATGAAAGTTTATTAATTGTAACATATATTTATTATTAATAATAATATTATTATTATCATCATAGTTATCATCAGCATTATTATGATGATTATTATTATAAGTTGTGAATTGGAGTAATAATAATAATTATTAAACTTTTCATAAATATATTATATACACTATAATTATTATTATTATAATTATTTATCAATAATAATTATTATTATTAATTAAACTATAATCATTTTTAACAACAAAGAAATATTGTTTTTTATTATCACATCATTTATTGACTACAGGATATGGGATTGATAGAGCTGTTTGCTCGAGGTAATTGCCCGTTTGGGAGAAGGCATACTCGCCATATGACCGGTGGAGAAAACAAAAGTAAGACAAGAAGTCACAGAACGATCTTCGGCGGTCAAAGTCAAGCTTTAGTGACCGGCTATTGCGTACCTTCAATTACGCATGGGTGCGCCTACAGCCCGCACTGAATTATTTTCTATGACTAAGGTCTATGCTGTCCTTGACCGCAGCTGCGTTCATATGTTTTATATGAGCGCATGGGGAGGGGCATAGCCCCGCGCACACATGCGTTAGCGTGTGCGCGCCTAGGCTATCTTATGACCGCATACCGAGGGGAGAAAGACAAAAGCCGATTGTCTTTTAAAAAGGCTGGGAGTTACCCTCGCATGGCCTATAAAAAATTGGTCCCTCCACCTAAGATCCAGAAATTAGCCTGAGTGCTTCAGAAGGCCGTATCCAGGACTTACCTAACTTCGGACCGCAAAAAATACAGATTCCAGGCTATTGATAGCCCCAATAGTAACCAGGAGATGGGACAGCTAACCCAGTAACTCTGCCATTTGCTAACATGTTTTTTTCAATTATTTCCATTACTCTACTGTTTGTTACTATTACTAACATTGCGCTTTCATTTTCTATGCCCACTTCCTGTATGCCATCTTGGTTGTATTGTTATTTAGGACATATTATAGTAGACTTGTACAGTCCGGCCTCTATCTGGCATACAGTTTGCACTCATTTTGTTTGTACACACTGCTCGCACTGGCAGTCAGCTGTTATCTGATAAAAGCTGTCTACACTTATTTACTAGCATTACTGACTGATGAATCAGCTGATTGTGTTAATTGTCTATTGCTCTGGTTGAATGGGAGTCAACTAGTATTGACTGCAATGCTAGCAAGGCGGCTGGCATTACAAAAGAAGAAGGTACTTCCAGAGTGCTATATATGGAAAGAGTGTGGATAATGCTGTATCTTCTGGAAGTAGTGTCGGAGGAAATGCCACACCCCACTATATAATTTCATTGTTGGAGACAGAGTTTGCCACCCTAGAATAGCGAGATTGCATCGAGTTTCTTCTTTTTTATTGTCCATTTTGATCTTTTGAAGGTTTGTCTTCTCAAAACTTTAACTGGTTTGACAATTCCTTGTTTCAGCAAGCATTATAGGAGGTCAAATGGGGCTCTCAATTACTTGGTTGCCGATGGTATTTCAATGGTGTTTATATACTATACGACAGCGATGGGCCTTGTTTTTGTTTTAGACTACTTTTACTCCTGATACTGTATAACTAGGAAAAAAACAGAAAATGGAAAGAATATTGTTATTTATTTATCCTAAATTCGATCACAAATATCAACCAATTATAAATGATATCGATTATTATTAATATTGTTGGTAATGGTCAAGGAGTAATACACTAAAAGTTTAGAGTTCTTGGTTGAGTAAACTGCTCGAGTCAAGTGAAACAATTGCATCATCATAAGTAATAATTATCAGAGTGGGCAAGTTGTTGAGTGAGCCGTGAGCATTGTTATTAATGATTATTTATATGAATACTAATATTACCCATGGTTAATATTGAAGGATGATAAATAATTAATAATCATTATTTGTGAGTAATAATTTTTTTAATAAAAGTGTCTAGTTTTGTTATTAATATGGCATAATAATTGTAAAAAAAATTTAAACAAAACTTTTTACAATACTTTTATGTGGAGGATATGGTTGAAACTGTTTTCCAGTTGTAATAAATCATTTTTACATCAAATTTAATAAATTGGAGGCTCATCTGAAAGCTGTGAGTGCCAAAAATGTGAAACCAGGAATAGGTTTTTTGTTTGTTTTAGTGTTGACAAACATGAAAAATATTCTAAAAACTTTCCAGCTCTATGTTAGCATGTAGCCATCAGCAAACTTTCTGCTGCCACCGTAAGTGAACCTTCTATAAAATGTTCTGGACACGGGTGGACAGACTCTCCCTAGTAGACTCAGGGGACTTCCCTATGGCTAGCTGCTGCACTTGTTGCTGATTAGCTGGACTAGTGACAGTAGGATTTCGCGTTTGAATTTATTTCTTTGTATTTTTTCATTCAGCCTTTTTGTGTAAAAGCCCATCATATTGCTGTATTTTCATCAGCACATTTACATATTTGTGACACTAATTACTTTATGAGTATACCTGCAGCTTCCTGTGTCCAGCAGAACTGTTTGTGCGCTCACATAGTAAGTTGGTTGGCAATTGATGGTGAAGTTGTGTGGGCAATTTACTTTGTCTTAGCTTGTATAGACAAATATATTTACTTGGGACTTATACCTAAAGCTTGTTAGCTTGGCAGGTTGTTTTATTGAGTTGTATAGAGAGACCTGACTCGGATTTTCAGTTAGTACTTGATTACAGTGCCAGATGGTTGATAGCAGTGTAGACAATGCTTTCAACGGAGCTGTTTTTTGATAAAATCTGACTCGGTTTAGATGGGATCTTGGTTTAAACACTGTGGGACAGGGTTTGTATTAGGCAGCAGTGACCATCCTGCTGTCAACGCTGTCTCTCTGGTAGCATCAGTAAAGGTCGTGTGCAAATCCTTTACAATATGTTTCCTGTGCTTCAGCTTACATAATGCTGGATGTTTTCATTGTTTCTGGCACTTGCTCTCGTATTTATGATATACTCTTGCAATTATACTCCCAGTTGGATCGCCACCCTAAAGCATACAGATTACAAATATATGTTATTGAACATCAATAACCGGACAGATATGTATGAGCCAAGGGCTTTACATTAGTTGCAGTGTTGCATCCTTAGATAGGCGTAATACTTGAGCTTAGTAGCATTCCGTGGCACGTGAGGCCAGAAGGTTATGCAATATTTCCACCAATAGTTATGCTATTCTAAACACATTACTTTTGCAAGACAACATAGTCTCAGAAACTACCTGAAAAACCATACAGATAATGAGAGCTAAACATTTTGGTTAAAAACAAAGCTGTTACTCCACATAAAAATGTTCTATTGCTTAAGAGTATTTCATTGTTATTAGTTAAGTTGTATTAATCAACTTCATTTATTTCTGTCGCTCACCATCGTGTTGGTCTTGTTTTGATGAAGTAGTGTTCAGTAAAGAGATTTTGCCGTTTCAGGAGCTTTTCTTTGTTAGAAGTAAGTTCTCATGATGGGTTCCACATTTTTCCCTGTAAAAGTTTATCGTTGTCTAACATAGCTGAACTGGTACATACATTTTTTTCAGTTGTATGCTTCTTGGTTGCCTTCGGAGACAAGACACACTCAAACAGATGGTATAAAATATATAATGGATGGCCTTTGGTATCTGCAGATGAAACAACATCTGTGTCAGCAAGGAATGTTCCAGATTGTGCATCACATGTCAGCAATGGAGATGTTGGGTTTGCTTTCAACCAATCAGAGAAAAGCTGGTACCTGTTGCGTTGTGTCAACCCAAATGTAACATCTGACAATATAGACATGTTTAACATCAATTTCTACTTGTCAGATTCATTAAACGTTAATTACTCTTTAGCTAGAGGTCAGTTTTACCATTTAATTGGTTGATGTATTATTTAAATTTGAAAAAAACACAGAATACTTGGATCTCAAGTTAAAAATTTCCGTCTCTAGGTAAACCAGCCACAATGAGGGGAACATATGCAGGAGCTAGTGGGTACACATTTGAAGCAGGAAAGGCAGTGGATGGGATATATCTACCAGATGGTGTACATGAGTGGACTCTATTGCTATCTCTAGTACTGCAGACAACAATCCCTGGTGGAGAGTGAACTTGGAGCAAGTCTACTGTGTTTGGGGAGTGAACATCCTCAACAGAGCATATGTACTTAGTATGTTCGCTTTTATTATTAGATTTTAGGCCTACTTCGGTTTTGTTGATTCAGATTTTATTGCATTTACATAATGCAATCAACATACTTGTCACAAGTCTTCTTGTTCTACAACTAAATTCATAAAGTGTTCTGCACCTTGCATTCAGTTCATTTTATTTGTGTAGGTACATTTTATGTAACAAACAAAGATGTAGAGGTGATGGTGTCAAGAGATGAAACACAGCTGAGTTATGATACCAACCCAGACTCCAGATGTAACTACTTTGATGGACCATTGAACCGGTACTACACACTGATTGGCTGCATTCAACCAATGAGAGGCCAGTTTGTGCAGATACAGTACAGACCTAGTGCCGATTCTCTAATCAATTTGTATGAAATTGAAGTCTATGGTGTGTAGGAGGGAAACATTACTGATGAGTGCTGTTCAGTGAAAGAGTAGTTTATTAACTGTGTGTATGTAGCCTGGTGAACAAAACCTTTTTTGACTGGTTAGTTAACAATGTTTAACACAATGACTACAAGTTACTTTTCGTGAACCTATTTAAGACTTTCATTTTAATTCAACCGAGTGAATTATTTAATTATTTTTTCCTCAAAGTTTCTGCATTGATTTGGCAATTGCAAAACGCAAAAAAAAATAATAATTATAACTTTATTTTGCATCAAAAATTTTTTCGAAATAATAAATGTTATAAAAAGTGTTATGCGTTTTAGTATAAAATACTAGCTCTTCGTCTATTGTTTAATTTTTTTATAAACTTCCTGTTGCAGTCTAATCAACTGATAAAAGCAGGCTTCAAGTACTTGTTAGCCACTATAATCTAGTGTATTCTCAACTTTTTACCAAATATGGTTCATCATACTTCTAAATAAACTTCAGTTTATTTAACTGTTAAGGTTAGTGTAATTGGGATACACGACTTTTTATGAAGTCACTTGAATACACGAGTCAATTCTAACATAGTGATCTTCATATTGTAGCAGAAAGAATGGGTAACTCCAAGTATGATTAAGCTTCCACTAGTGGGGCAGTATGTTTAAAACAATGCGATTACTAAAAATTGTAGATTTTTCGACATTTCTCTGGTAAGATTGTGTTTGCATTTTCAGAGCTGGACAATGAGAGAAGACAAATCTAACAATATATATTTTAAAGCCTTTGTTTTTCATCATATCTACACTCAATACCCATTCAGCCGGTCAATTAAATCGAAGCACGGCTGACATCTACTTGACTGAAGATGCGTGATGTTGATGAGCAACAACCAATTACAAAAAAAAAACAAATACAAAATAACTTGTTAACAGATTTATCCGTTTATTTCAAATTGAGATTTTAGCAGAAAACATACTGTTCAAAACTATTCACCCACATTTAAAGCTCTGAGCTTGTGCATTCAAACTCATAGTCGATAAAGTATCATAATAATAACATCGATTCAGTCTCATACGCAAACCATACGCACATTTAACCAGTGTCAGCAGATTTTGATAAAATTGCACGTTACAGCTTTGACAACTAAATATACTCAAGGTAATAAATTGGTTACCAATGTTTAAACTAGATTCAGGTTGTTTTAATATAAAGTATTTTCGGTCATATTTTGTAAAACCTACCGGAGCTCAAGCTGAAAGATCTCTGCTTTCTAATCGATTTGTGGTGTTATATTTATTTATTTTTGATTTATTTATAATTACCACTTTAATATGCATCTATTATCTCTTATACACAACTCACCAAAAGGATGTGACATCAAACATTAGAATAAATACCACATATTATAGCAGTTGAAAAAACCATGTATTCAAGAGTTACAATAATATACTTTAATATGTTGCTGGATATCTCTAAAAGTTTATTCATGGCTTTTAATAATTTTGTTTGTTTGCTAAACACATTATAACTAAAATCGTTGTAGATAGGATAAATCTTTTTGTAATGTTTGTTGATTTATGTTTTATATGTCATTACAGCTATTTTGTTTCATTCTGAGGCTAAATTTGTGTTACTTTACTAAAAATTCTTAAAAAGTAGTACAAGTGCTTTCGGACCCCTGATTGTGTTTGGTCAAAAACTTTTTTGAAAGCTCAAGCTACAATCATAGTCAGACAAGTCAAGTTGAAATTTGTGTAGTGGCCATCAATTCATGATAGTGATGAATATGTCAGAGTTTCTTTTAACCAATCAGAGAATGACTGTCATCTGTTACACTGTGTCAACTCAAACACCACAGGTGTCAATGTGAAATCATTCAACATTGATCTTTACTTGATACATTTGTTAATTGCCGACTATTCAAAAGCTAAAGGTTAGTTCATCACTGCATGTGATACCGTCAGAAGGAGACAAGTAGGGATAAAAAATGGCAACACCAATAGCTGATATGCTGACATTTTCAACAGTGGAGGAGACAGCACTGGGAGGGCCAATCCGCAAGCTGTAAAATTTAAATTGAAGCTAACAAAATCATTTTCTTCTTGTTGGTCCATAGCAACTCTTGATGTTCTTTCTAGCATCTTTTGATAGTGCCCATGTCAATAGATGAAACACAACTGAGTTATGATACCAACCCAGACTCCAGATGTAACTACTTTGATGGACCATTGAACCAATACTACACACTGATTGGTTGTATTCAACCAATGAGAGGACAGTTTGTGCAGATGTCATAATGTGGTAGATTTTGATGCACACTAGTAGTGAACAGGTCGTTTACGCTAGAACCTTGCGAGACAATGCGCTAGACTTTTACCCACAGCGTTCGGTTAACAGCTGTTGGGTAGAAAGTCCTACTGTGCCGGTGGCATAGTGAGCAGGGCCGGTAGTGACCCCTACCGACCCGGTACAGCTGTACTGGGCCGGCACAAGATGGCCGCCATAGAGGAGGATCCTCAAAAGTGTGTAGGAGCTTAGTCAAGGTCGAGAACAGGAAGTACTTACCCTTAAACTACCAACTCCATGGACCCAACTCTACATACAGCCTGGAAGCCTTGCAGGACTACTCATTGGACAATCAGGAGAAAGGACTCCGCCCTTAGCCACTTGGCACCTCCCTTATTTAATCATACTGCATTGTTGATTGGCTTGTTATTTATATAATCGTTTGTATTGGTTAATCTGCTTCCTGTGCATTGACTGCTATATGTTTTGTGCTTATCAGCTCTCCTATAAAAGGAGAGCACACACTGTTACTCTTTGCATTCATTAAAATGTTGCCATGGCATATACTCTTATATTGCTAAACCGTAGAGGAATAATTACCCTCAGGACAGCTTAGAGAATAAAGCCATTATTACAGACACTACACGGTACTGTTTGTTTGAGCCATGGGCTCTTGCCTTACCGGGTAATTCGGTTGCCCTGCACAGTTGTCACTGTCGGTCAGCACAGTGTCCCCTCTGGAGAGAGGTAGAATACTCGAGATTAGTGGATGTCCGTGGTAACAGACCGGAATCCATTACAATATCAACTTAACTTTACTTCAATAGTAAAGCTGCATGTGGTTATAGTATTATTTGGGTGTGAAATGGGAGATATTTAGTTTTGTGGGCTGTTTTATTCTAGCAGCAGACAGCATATTCACTGCTGGATGATATTTGGATAAAATTTAGTTTTTTATATGTTATATATCTTGAAATATATTGTTTAAACTTCCTAATGATGAAAACAGTCTACAGTTAACAATTTTTTGCAATGCTTTGTATACAGTTTCCAGAGCGTTTGAGCTTTTTGGGTAAGTGTGCAGAAATATTTTACCAACATAACCTATCCACTAAACAAGTTTTGAGATCCTCAAACCCTCAAGTTTTGAATTTCATTTAATTTGAAATACAACATATTTACGCCATCTTTCTTTCCTTGGCATTCCATAACATTCGTACAAGCTCTTTTCAGGCTACATAAGAACTAAACATTTGTTTGTAGTCATAAAAAGCCAGTATGTACCAGGTATCAGTTATCCAAGAGTATGTAAAGTGATAACAAATCAGTTAGAACATTGACAAACAGCCATAAAGATTTGAGAAATTGTAAAAAATGTTGTTGAATTTTCTATATTAGATATTTTCAATGTGGTCAATGTTGACATTTAATCCTCTAAATCCGTTTTCAGTCACTGCGCTATAGGCCAGTTGATAGCCAGCTTCATTTCACCAGGCTACAACGCTCATTTTTGTGTTTGTCAGCGAGTTTAATTAGCGTGTTGAGCGCTGAATGTAAATGGAAATCAATATATTACTTTTTCTAAAGATTTGTCCCACCAAATCAAATTATTTGCTTCCGGCATAAGCTATTTATGATGAACACCAGTCTATTTTTATCATGAAAATAAATTTTTTTAATGGTTGGGTAACAATAAAATAACATACACCCATGAAAAGCTCAGTAACGCAGATTGCTTGGTTTACGTAAACTGAAAAATAATAATAAATAAGGATTATCGAAATATTGCTTTGAAAAACTAGCCAGTGTAGTAAAATAATAAACAACACCGTAATATATTGCGTTAATTGATTTGATTTTATTCATAGCTTACCTAGTTTGAATATGAAAGCTTGCCCAGTGCTACCATGTCAACCAAACAGCCATGTGTATCTAATATTGGACATCTGATAAATAGATAACTTGAGAGCAAAAATTAATGAATACTTTGTAAACAGGAAACAGGGATTGAGTTGTGCTTTCTAGTGCTTGACCGCAATGCAAGATATGAAGAAAACTCTAAATTTAATTTCAGAAATATGCACCTTGTTTTTAATCATTTGTTGCACTTAATTATCATTTGAGGATTACACGCATTGATCAAAGTTTGTCCTATAGCGCTGAGACCTCAAATACGCTTATTATGTGAATAAAAAACCAATCAACTGACACAAAAATTGTGACAAGTTTTGGGCCAGTGTGGAAAAGCATTATCTAAATCAAATAAAAATGATCTACCAGGATGTGCATTATTTGTCTTAAAGGTGAAAAACAATAATAAGTTAGTACGAATACATGCATGCCTGTTATTATGACCTTTAGAATAATAAACTTCTCATTCTACCAACTTCAAATGAAAAATGAAAAAAATGGTGTATGTATTTGAGGTCATTGAGAAAAATGGTAAGAAATTTTTCCCAAATCACAAAAAAAGAATTGATCATATGCTTGCCTTGCTGGCTTCAGGAGATATTTATATCATTATGTAACCATTAGTTTTCTCCTCGTTATACTTTTAGTGTATTTACATATTTTGGACATTGCTAGTTCAAACACGTTCTTTTCAGTAAACGCACCATCAAAGCATATATGTAGCCGTCGGACATAAAAGGTGTTATGATGTCACATGAACATTGGTATAGATATATTATACGAATTTAAGCTAAAGGCTTTTTCTACTTGTTTCTTTCCCTTAGCTATGTAACTGCTTTTGCTTCTGCTTTTTTATGTGAAGCTAAACATAGCTACAAGCATTGACTGTAAACGAGTCACCTTTGCCTAGAATGATCAGTCTCTTCGAAAGTTACAAATAAACCTTTATTCAAACACTGAAACTGACTCATTGAATTCGGCACAAAATTGAATTGACCTACTTCTAGTTATAAAGAAACATAACAAAAGTACATTGGCTACAAAAATGGGATAACTTGATTATACCACAAAGGAATCCATTGTTACTACTCACAGCTAAGAGCTCCAAACATGGCTGAAGCAATTGATATCATAAACTTGTGGAACTGTTCACACAACAGCAAAAGGAAAGACAACAGGAAAACCAGCGACGGCACCAAATACAACAGGAAATCCAGTGACAGCAAGAAGAAAGAGAACAGGAAAACCAGTGACGGCAAGAAAAAAAACAACAGGAATACCAACGACAGCAAGAGTTGATCAATCTTTTACTTCAAGAGGTAAAAGACAAGAAAACAACAGCGCTAGCTATACCAAAAATTCATGAATTTGATCCAGCAACAGAGCTACTCACAGACTACAGGGACAGATTCACTACCTTTGTTACCCCGAATTTAATACCGGAAAAAAAGTACAGCGAGTTTTTCTGAACAATCATTGACCAGCATTATACAAACAGCTAAGCAACATAGCAGATCAATTAGTTACACCAACTCCCATTAATTAGTTGACAATGACTGAAATAGTAGGATTATTGAGGGAACCATATGACCCAGCACGTTTTATTTTACGAAAACGATACAAATACTGGAGTGACATTCAGCGCAAACCAGGGGAGACGATTCAAGAACTTTTAGCAAGGATACATCAAGATGCTACAATTTGTGCATTTAATGACATTCAAGACCCACTGGACGAAGCACTGAAGACTAGATTCATGTGTTCTGTGAGCAATGAAGCTGTACTAAAATCACTTTTCAAGGTCAAGAAAAAAGAGCTTACTTTCAACAGAGCTGTTCAAATTGCATAGGAGACCAAGGAAGCAGCTAAAGTTGCCAAATAGATTGTTTATGGCACCTAACCAAAGATCAACAAAGATTCACCGAAGATAAAGACTCCAACTCCACCGCAGCACCATATACTAGATCCAGCCAAAGAACAACAGAAGAAGCCATGCTACATATGTGATAGAATGGGACATCAACCTAAAGCTTGTCATTTCAAAGCAACTAAATGCAGTTTAAGCCCAAAACTTGGACATATTGAGAGAGGTTGCGTGAAAAAAAGAACTCATTTCAAACCAGTAAAGAACATTGTCACACTGCATACCACATCGACTTCCACCTAAATCTGTTCCAGGACTACACGAGGAGATAGAACTACAAGGGAAAAGTCTCACCATTGAGCTTGACACTGGAGCCTGCGGCAACTTTATTTCACAAGATATCTGGAAGCAATTAGGAAAACCTGTCCTTCAACTTTCACATGTCGATTGCAAATCAGTTTCAAGACACATTATAGAGACTATTAGAAGATGCAAAATCAAAGCTAAACTATCCTTTAAAGAGGACACTACTCTTCAATTTGTAGTAAACACTGTCAAAGATCTCAACCTACTAGGATGATTAGCTATTCAATGGCTAATCATTTTCATCGATGATAAATTTCAGGAGAAAACTATTTCTACCATAACTAGCAATAAGCCTGATACAGCCTTGCCGAAGAAATGCAGAAAGCTATGTGGTGAATTTCGAGATTTTTTTAAAGACGAACTTGGGTGTCTCAAGGACTACCAGCTGGAGATCAAATTTAGATCCATGGCTACACCTAAATTCTGCAGAGCCACCCCAGTATCATTTGCACTACTTGACGACTTAACCAAAGCTTATAATGAAGGAATTTCGGAAGACGTTTGGGAACCAGCACAGTTCAATGACTATGGCACGCCAGTAGTATCTGTGAGGAAGCTAAAGTGACCAGGACAAGTGTCAGGAGACATCAGAGTATGTGGAGACTGTTCTAAGATGGTAAACTCGCAACTGGAAACCCACAGACAGCTCATCCCACTTCCTGAAAAGTTAATCAGAAGATTAGAAGGAAAAACGGCAATACTAAAATAGATTTAGCAGACGCTTACAATCAAATACCTTTAGTACCAGAAAGCCAGAAAAGATTCACTTGTCTACACATCGGGGAGTCCTTCTACGAAAGAGACTACCTTTTGGAATCAGTTTAGCACCAGGTCATTTCCAGGAGATCATGGAACAGCTAATACAAGATCTTCCAGGAGTTGCAGTCTACTTGGATGATATTTTGGTGAGCGGAGAAGATAGCAATAGTCATCTACAGAATCTAAAAAAATTGCTGCAAAGGTTAAATGACAATGGACTGAAAAGTCGAATGGACAAATGTTCATTTGCCCAACCTACAGTGGAGTATCTGGGGCATAAGCTTACTACAGAAGGGCTGGAAAAATGAAAAAAGTTGATGCGGTTCTACAGATGCCTCCAACTACCAATGAATCAACGCTATGATCTTTTTTTCTACGCAATATTATAGAAAATTCTTACCAAATCTAACTACAGTCACAGAAATATTGCACAAATTGACTCAGAAGGGCAAACCATGGAGATGGGGTCCAGAGCAAGAAACCAGCATCAACCAAATTAAAAAGATGTTGTCAACATGTCGAGTATTGAATCATTTTGATCCCAAGTTGAGAATAGGAATCTCATGTGATGCATCAGACTCTGGAATAGGAGCAGTAATTTTTCACCGGGATGCGGATGAACAAGAAAGACCGATCTCCGATATTCAAAGACCGCAAGAAGTACACAGAAGAACTATATCCAAATCCGAAAGGAAACATTATCCATCATTTCCGCATTAAAGGAGTTTCAGGAGTACTTGTATGGCAGACTTTTCATATTGTCTTGATAACGGACCATAAACCACTTCTCGCACTGTTTGGACCTAACAAAGGATTCCCAGCACTTGCTGCTAACAGACTAGCTAGATACGCCTTATTACTCAGCCAACATGACTACAGCATTGAATACAGATCGACCGTGTGACACCAAAATGATGCGTTAAGCAAACTACTGGCAGGATCAGATGAAGAGTTTGACAAGATGGAGGATGAAGAGGATGCAGGCAGTGTATGCACCATCCACATCGTCAGTCCTCAACTCAGCCCAACTGATCAAGGAGCACAGGCAAAAGAGACTGCCAAGGATCCTACTTTGGCAGCTGTGATGCGATCCACTATGGAAGGATAGCCAAGTAACAAGGAGGCTACAGAAACAATATACCAAAATATGGCTGACTCTCTACATGTGACAGAGGGGTGTCTACTATATGGAAACTGAGTTGTCATTCCACTGAGTCTCCAACGCCAAGCTCTTCTGATCTTACATATTGGACACTTTGGTATGGAGAGGATGAAGAAACTAGCTTGTACAGCTGTCTACTGGCCAAGAATTGATAATGACATTGCAGAGACTTGTCAACAATGTACATCATGTGCAGAGCACCAAAGACTACCACCGAAATATGCCAATCACCCATGGATGCTTCCTGAGAAACCTTGGAGCCGACTACATGTAGTAAATTTCATAGGGAGCAACTGGTTGGTTATGATTCATGCTTATGCTAAATACCCATCTATCAACAGAACCTCTTCAAAATCCACTAAGGCAACTACAGAAATATTGGAAGAAGAGTTTGCGCACTTTGGTTATCCCCGCACTTTTGTTACAGACAATGCAAGTAGTTTTACATCAAAAGAATTCCAAAGTCGGTGCGGAGAAAGATGAATCATCCACTTAATTGGAGCACCTTATCATCCAGCAACCAATGGAGCAGACTAGTTGAAACCTTCAAACAAACTGTCAGAACATCTGATCTACCATCAAAATCAGCGGTACAACAATTCCTGATGAAGTACAGGAGAACACCATTACCAACGGGATGCTCACCAAGCCAACTGTTGAATGGAAGGCAAATCAGGTACAAAATTGACACTTTACTTCCATCTCCGGCTCACATAGCACAACAACACCAACCAAGAGTGGCACCATACAGATCTCACAGGACAGTGAGTAAAATTAGAAGCTATTTAGTTAGAGATGCTTGCTATGCACTTTACCATGGACCAAGACAAGTTGGACATCCAAGATGGGTTCATGCAATTGTTACCTAAGCCTATGGTATCCGCTGCGTGAATGTGATAGTTGTTTCATGAGGACCCACATGGAGGCGGCACATTGAGCAGCTACAACCTAGATACCCAGCTGATGATGACAATTATCCTGGAGAAGAACCAAAAATAGAAGCTGAAGCTCTACCTAAGCCTATACCTTCTTCAGAACCAGTACCAAGCTCTCCTAAACAGAAGAGACAAAACGCTAGGCTTCCAGATGGTGATGAATATGGTCGACACAATCCTCGATGATCCAGACGAAAGAAACAGACCTGACATGCACGCCTTTAACTTGGTCATTTGACATCATAAGAAGGTGTTATGATCTCACATGAACATTCATATAGATATATTATACGAATTTAAGCTAACGGCTTTTTCTACTTGTTTTTTTTTATCTTAGCTATGTAACTGCTTTTGCTTCTGCTTTTTTATGTGAAGCTAGTCATAGCTACAAGCACTGACTATAAAAAAGTCACCTTTGCCTAGAATGATCAGTCTTTTCTGAAGTTACGAATAAACCTTTATTCAAACACTAGAACTGACTCTTTGAATTCAGCACAAAATTTGATTCACTTGCTTCCAGAAACACAACAACAAGTTTTTTGTTTCATAAATGTTATAAAAAAATTGTTCAAAAAGTACTGCACAAGTAATTTTGTGCATTACGCTTTAGATATGAGCTAGTGGTGAAAGATTTCTAAATACTCGGCCTTGTTTCAATTTGAGGTTGAATATAAAACTGAAGGTAATAAGTGAAACAAAGAAATAGTACTGAGAGAGAGCTACTATCTGGTGGTGTACATTAATGAGCAGTGGATTTGGTTCTCTTATTCATGCATAAAATAACCATGACACTGATAATTGTTTGTACAGATGTGTCATATATCTGATATCTCTTAACAAATATAATTGTTCAATCAAACTTTGTCTAACACAGAGTCACAGACTTCACTGACACTGAACATCAATAGAAAACAAGAGAGGGAAACTTGAAAATGAGAAAGTTCTGGAAGTAGGTCGTCAATCACAGAATTACTGATGACAATATCTGAATGTGACATGGTATGAAACATTTAGATGATATTTTTTAATTTAAATCTGAAAATCTTTCAACATTGTCCAACCACCAAACTTTAGACACCAAATACTTCTATCTCATACAAGTTTATGAATGAGTTTGAGCTATGTCTGTATTCTATTTGTACAAACTGTCCTCTCATTGGTTGAATACAAACAATCAGTGTGTAGTATTGGTTCAATGGTCCATCAAAGTAGTTACATCTAGAGTCTGGATTGGTATCGTAACTCAGTTTTGTTTCATTTCTTGACACTGTCACTTCTACATCTTTGTTCCTTTCGTAATGTGCGGCTTCAAGAATGTACAACAAATGCTGCACAAATTATAACCATTTACAAAATCTCAGGCTAGTTGCATTTGACTATAACTTTAAGATTATTAGCCTTTGTTACTCTAACCAAACTCACCCTCCGCATAAGCTCTGTTGAGGATATTCAGTCCCCAAACACAGAAGACTTGCTCCAGGTTCACTCTCCACCAGGGGTTGTTGTCTGCAGTACTAGAGATAGCAATAGAAGTAAACTCATGTACACCATCTGGCAAATATATTCCATCTACTGCCTTTCCTGCTTCAAATGTGTATGCACTTGAACCAAGAAATATGCTCGACATCATTGCTGCTTTACCTGTGAAGTAATTGACATTTTTTTGTAACCCGGAGCAACTAAAAACATCATGTTTGCTTAAGTTTTATAAATTGACCTAACCTCTAGCCAATGAGTAGTCAGCAATCAATGGATGTATCACATAGAGATCAGTGTTAGACAAGTTTCCATTTATATTTGTTAAGTTTGGGCTGATGCAATGTAGCAGGTAGCAACTCTTTTCTGTTTGGTTAAATGCAAATCCAACATCTTCATTGCTGACTTGTGATGCACAATCCGGAATATTCCTTGCTGACACAGACGTTGTTTCATTTTTATATACCAAAGACCATCCTTCATATATTTTATATGCCCTGCCTGAGTGCGTCCTGTCTCCAAATGTTAATATGAGACACACAACTGTAACATAATGGTTAAAGGATATTAGCTGTGGAAATCAAGTGCTAATTTGATGGGTTTTACCTTAATTAGATTTCCACCATAGTTATGGACACAATGAAAACTAATTATTACTACCTAGGCACAGGGTATGACCATGTATGCAGGCCCAGGTGCTACCCCAACACTAACATTATTGCAGTAACCTTAAATCTACTGTAGAAATTGTCTGAGAAGCTTTACTACCATTTATCTCCAGCTTAACAGCAAGTTATATGATAAGATTTTGTGATTGAAGGCTCAGAAAGAATGGCAATTTGGAACGAACATAAACAGGAATAAACATCGACAGGAATAGATGCAGACACAGTTGAAATGAATGTGGACACATCCTCGAACGATGTTGACTATGCTAGAAATAAGGAAAATTGACATTCATTCTTGGAAGTGTGGACATTAATTCCTGGCGACATATGCATTACAGCTTTGGGGTTCAATCCAGATATAAAAATATTTATAGTTTTTTTCCACTTCCTGGAATGGAAGTCGAAATAATATTTTTTATGTCGCCGATAATGAATGTGGACACTTCCGGGAATGAACATCAAAAATTTCTTCTGTATAGCATAGCTGACATTGGTTCTAGGTTTGTCGATGTTCATTCCAGGATGTGTCTATGTATATTTCAGCTGGGTCTCTATTCATTCCTGTCGATGTTCATTCCAGGATGTGTCTATGTATATCTATGTATATCTATGTATATCTATGTATATCTATGTATATCTATGTATATCTATGTTAATGTTCATTCCAGGATGTGTCTATGTATATCTATGTATATCTATGTTAATGTTCATTCCAGGATGTGTCTATGTATATCTATGTATATCTATGTTAATGTTCATTCCAGGATGTGTCTATGTATATCTATGTATATCTATGTATATCTATGTTAATGTTCATTCCAGGATGTGTCTATGTATATCTATGTATATCTATGTTAATGTTCATTCCAGGATGTGTCTATGTATATCTATGTATATCTATGTTAATGTTCATTCCAGGATGTGTCTATGTATATTCCGGCTGGGTCTCTATTCATTCCTGTCAATGTTTATTCCGGTCTAAATTAATTCCGATTCCCTAAAGAATAACGACTACAAAATTTGAGCCTAACCAGAGTCATGAAGCCAGCTTAGTAGATGCTGGGTAGAGATTCCGCCTACTGCCTCTAGGCACCTCATCTATTTAACTCTTTTCCTTGCAGTGATTATACTTTTAGACATTGCTGCTATTTTTAGCATTGATATGATGTTACGCATATTTGTAAATTGCTTATTGTTGAACTGGCGCAAAAATGCATGCATGCACTTGACAAGTGCTTTCTTTTCTAAGCATTTGTCTTAGAGGTTTTTGTAAAATTTCACTCGTGGAGTTTTCTGTTAACTTTGTGAGAGTTGTGGTGCCTTTATATAATGAGTAGAGGTGAGTAGAGATTGGGGGGGAAGGGTGAGTAGATATTGGGGGTGGTTAGAACTCGGGAAGGGGGAAGGGGGTGGTGTGTAAAAGCTAGGGTGACTAGATATTGGGGTGAGTATGAAGTAGGTATGAGTGGGTAGAAGGTAGTGAGTGTGGAAGAGAGGTGAAATAGTGCGAAATGGGTGAAGCTATGACATATGCTAAATCAAAGAAATAAGAGCATGAGTCTACGTAAACCTGTGACAAGACACTGCGTGTTTGTCATGGATACTTCTAAAAGAACATTGCACCATAGACTTATATATCATTCTACCTGGAAACTAATGCAGGCTATCAAATAAATGAATGCATGTAATGCTGAGAGTGAACCTGTATCTATAGTGCATTTTAGTTAAACTAGAAGTCAATTCTTGGTCATTTAGCAGGCAGGATGTAATGCCAAACCTAATGCTGTTATTTGCTAGCACAGTTCAAGCATAATTTCATGCTGCAAGTATAGACATAACATGTATTAAGTACTTACTACATTGTATACTTTTCATTTCTGCCATTTCTAGTTTAAAAATTGCCAAGAGATTGTGGCTCTCTTCTCTCAGCCTTTGGTGCTTAAATGACACAACCTGCTTTACAGCAACAAAGTTTTGAATTCAAAATCAATATTGTCTACCTGCTTGTAATCTCATACTATTATCAATGGTTTTTGGAGCAATGAGTTTTTCATGCTACTGTCAACACCGATCTATTAAAAATATTTTGATGGTCAATAAATATTGGATACTTGAGAAGGTAGTTCATGCCTATTACGTATTAAATACATTCAAAGCTTTCTGCCGATACCATAGCGAAATGAAATCTATTCTTTTATCACAAACCAGTTATTAATAATTAAGTTTATCAAAAGGTTTACTATTTACATTCAGCATATGAAATGAATTGCTTCTGTCTGCAATGCTGTCTGATAATGATGTAATACAAACAACCAATGAAAAGCTTAGCTATTGAAGCAGACATGTTTCTTATACTCATTTGAAATTTTTCAGCTCGCATATACACAATAAATGTAAAGTTCACAGATCTTGCTAATGCTGTCACGTAATGTAAGTAGAGGACTTTAGCATCCGCTAAAAATTCCCTAATTCTCACGATTCACTTTGGCTCTGCAAGTCATCAGTTACACTCCACCGGTTGTAGCTGAGTATCCTGTGGGTAGATAACTCCACATATAAGTTTAGGTTTTTCAAGCTATTAATCCATGCCAACATCACATAGTTGCAATGAATACTTTCTATTGCTTCAACTATAACTTACAGAATAAGTGACACGTTGTGTAAGCAGTGCTACAAAGAGTATAAAACAGCAATGCAATTAGACTTTTATAGGCTCCAAACAATAAAACGTTCATACCATACAATATGAAGCTTCCAGATGACAATTAACAATTACTATTTAGATACTATGTTGCAAAGAATACAGCAACTTAACCAGCTAAACAATGGTTATTTGAAGTAGCACATGAATCCATTAAAGGCTCAGTGCAACTAGCTGCTCTGGAGTGTCAAACTTTGACTGTACCATCAGGAGCCTCAGCATCGGACCTGTTATTCTTCATCATGCAATCATGTTGTAGATTATGTGCTTTAGGAGATGCCACTAAGGCTTTGTCTGTTTCACAAACTACTTGCTTGATGAATAGTTGAGGTCTCACACTGGTCCGGCATAGTAGTAGAGGGGATTTGCATTAGCTGGGTTCTCTGACAGGGTTTTAGGTGTAGCCTTCAACATTTCCTGGGCTGATTGTTTATCATCTGATGAAGGCTAGGTACACTCTGTGCTAGTACTAGATACCCACATGAAGCTGGCAGGGCAACAGTTGGGATATACCCACCAGATAGTACACATGAGCACACTTCAACGTTTCACTCTGGGCACGCAGACAGCAATCCTTGGTGGATGATGAATCCAGAGCAAGTCCAATGAGTTTAGAGAACATCTTCAACAGAGCCAACTTTCGGGTACCTGTTTCTGTTATCATATTCTTGAAGGCTTGCCATATAGTTGATTTTGTGTCTGTAATAGGTTTCATATTTAACTCTTGGTGTCTTATGGGAGTTTTTTTGTTAAGTAAACAACTTCTTATATCTTTGCACAGTTACCAAATGTCAGTTGAACAAAACGTGGCTGTGACAGTTACCAGAGGCGAAACACACTTGAGCTATAATACTTGCATCTCACTCCAGATGTAGCAATTCTGAAAAACTGTTGAGCCTATACTGCACCCTCTTCTTATATTCAGCCAATGATTAGCCAGTTTATACAATGGCAATATCTAAATACACCAAACTCTATAGTAAATGTGTGCAAAATGAAGATTTATGGGATGTACCATAATTATTTTAATGTTACACAAAAACTCACTAGGAACTAGGCGATAAAGTTTCAATGTGCGCTCATGGACATGTGTGCATTTTTAATCTTTTTTCGATATTTCTTGTGCTAAAATATCTTTTTCAAGATTTATAAGTTTTTATAAGCCCTTCTAGATTAGTAGGGAAGTACGCTAGTAGACTTTGTAACAATATCCAGTGCCGGTAGTTTAAATCAATAGTCAGTAGCGTTTCTCTTCATCTAAAGGCATCTACTGCTTGAGGTAAATGAGAGTAAATTGAGGATGAAATAAGATACACAGTATAATACACAATATAATACACACAATATTACACAAAACAGTGTTTGTGAAGCTTGTTGGTTTCTAAAGATGCACCACTTCAGTGTCTTCACAGGCCTTCCACCAGGTGTTTAGTCATGTAAAAGTTCACAGCACTTTCAACTTTTTCAGAGTCAACATCCTCCTTTAAGTTCCAGACAATGTCAACAGACTGACACTGACACTGACCCTGACAATGACTCTGCCTGTAACTTAAGCTTTCATAATGATAAACTGTTGTGAGTCGTACCTCAAATTACAGCTAATCCAATAAAAATGCAAAACCTGCTCGGCTGAACTGGTGTAACATTTCCAGCATTTATTCATCAGCAACAGGAGACTATATGTGTATGTAAGGCAATAATTAATTCAATCATGATAAAATAGTATTATAATTTGTAGTAAACACAGCGACATGTTGAAATTTCAAACTAATAAGAGTATTCGCGACCTCAGTTTGCCGAACATAATGCAATAAAAATAATCAGACCAGCAATACATTTAATCAATAAATAATAACTTAGTTCGAAACTCGCGGGTCAACAAAAGGTAGCTCACTGAATAAAGAAAATAATCAGCGAGTATTTATTTATATTGTTTGTAGGTCGCAAATGAAACTGAACACTAAATAAATAATAACGAGAGAATAGTTGGGAAGAGCATGCAGCTCAGCGATTTCTGTATCAAAGGGAAATTGTCTGCTCCTGTTTTTGGTTAACCAAATAGTAGTTATAATCTTGTGCTGTATTTGTCAACTGAACAATCCTCAACAATACTTATTTGAGTTGCATTTCATTCTTCATTATGAATTAATTTTAATTTCATTTCATCTTCTGGCTGCTAAAAAGTTCTCAACAATACTTATTTGAGTTTCATTTCATTCTGAATTGATTTAATTCTCATTCCATATTCTGGCAACTAAATACTTGTCAGCCATAATTATTTGAGTTGCATTTTATTCTTCATTATGAATTGATATAAATCTCATTCCATATTCTGGCAACTAAACAAAGTTTTTATGTTTTACTTCCAAGTTTTGTAAATAATAATGAGTAAATAAGCAGACGATTTGGAGACCTTACTATAACCATAGTTATAGGTCTATGACTATAACTATATTATTATGGCGGTTAATCCATTGACATGAAAACGATCTTTAAGAAACTTGTAATTGCTGCAATCTACGTCAAGGGTTGATTTACCAAAAGCAAGGGACACGACTTCAAAAACAAAACTGTCCTTTGAATTTGCGTCCCTTAGTTTTGGTTAACCATTTGTGCAGATTACTATAAGCTATATAGGCGCTGCTTACTTTTCCCAACTATTCTCTTTGGCATCATTAATAACGAGCGAGTTGATTTTGTTCATTGTCATAGACCGGCTTTATATCCTTGAAAAATAATTCAAAAATAATTGTAAGCGTTCAAAATTTACTAAATTTGATGGGCAGCTTGACAAACTATTCCAGTTTGTAGCAGTTCAAATTTCATTATTTTCTTGATTATTTTGAAAATTGAGAGTTATCTTCTTTAGGATTTGTTTGGTAAACCATAACATTTCATTGAATATTTATGTTGTTCTAAACTAATGTTCCATTGCATATGCGACGTATTGAATTACGAACACCTACTATTTTTTGCATTTGGTTCGACGAACAGGTCACGAATACTCTTATTAACTCTTAGTTTTACAGCATGTGAGGCTGTCATCCTTTGCACTCCAATTCAGCCTCTCTGTTTTTTGCCTCTAGTTCCTCCTCTGCAGTCTGTAAGAGTATCATGTGCATATGTAACCAGCTTGGAGCAGCTTTAGGTAGTTTTGGGTAAAGAAAATTATTCACCAATTTCCAACTGAGGTGTCTTTCAACTCATTGTAGAATTTTTAAAATCATTGCTGGAGGGTTTTTCATTTCTAGTGTGATTAATCTAAAATAAACTTATTTAAATATTTTTAGATTTTCTTAAATGCTGAGGCCATTCAGCTAGGCTATAGAAAAGTATTAAGGGGCTATGCAGTGTTCTGTTAAATGCCTAAATAGCTGTTTAATTCAAAGTAATATCTCACAGATATTTGAGCTAATGAAATTTTTTATACTTGAGTACTGTAACGGTTTTCCCCGGTGTATGAGGTTGACTGTTACTGGTACATACAAGAGGGCTATATTGTCCGGCTTTGTTCTACTGTAATGGTAGCGTAGCAGTAGAGTGGCAAAGCTTTGGTGGTTTATCTCTCGCGCTAGATATAACCAGATGCTGCTATAGAGCAGGCACAACTGTGTTCAGGCAACCGGCCACACAGATTATCACAGAGTTGGAAGTAACAATAGTTTATTACTACCAGTCAAAAGCAAACAATGTCTAATTGTAACGCACAAAAGTGAATGGTTGACACAAGCATAGATAGGGTACGATAGTACTATGGGCAAGGGTCGAGTGAATACTCAACGTGAAACTGATCAGAACAGTTCGCTTGCTAGTTACTCCTGAGTCCTCTGCTGCTCGATGTCTCTCTCCTATCTGAGCATCTGTCTAAGCGCTATCCAAGGCTTACTAAGAACTGAAGAGCTGGCGCGGAATGCAAGCGTATTTATAAGCGATAAAAAATCAACTAACAACACATACATGTGATTGGCTAAAAATGATACCTCCAGCGAGCGTAAAAAGGCAAGCATAAGCTGGTACATTAGCACTAGATAAATAACTATAAATACATGTGAGTCAGAGCGCTAGTGGCAGAAATCCTTCCTTAGCTTGGCTTGGGTGAGCTGCAGGTCAGCTGTACTCTTGTGTAGTCAAGTGTAGTTGTCCATTGAGCATTCTTTAGGCATAAGAGATATATATGCAATAGCACCGGCTGGAGATTAGGGAGCTGCACTGTGCAAATCTATTACAGTATTTTATTACTGATTTCATTGACTTCTTTTTTGGACCAAAATAATAAAGTTTTTTTCATATAACAAATAAACGTCCACTCCTGACAAGGGATTGTTGTATGCTAAAGGATGTCCAACACCAATGATCAGATACAATAGATGTTAGATGTACAGCACATATTAATTTTAAATCAATATGAAATGTTCTTATCGTAAAATATGTTAATTTTAGGTATTTATTCAAATGGTTTTAATTGTCAGCGTTGTTTTATTGTTAAATATCAGTTGTTTTTTTGCAGTTTGCGATCATTTGCATGATACATGATGCATTTTGCAAGCAGTTCCACCATGTTTACTATTATTTTCTATCTGAAATAAGATGCACCTACATATTGAGTAAATAATTACATCAACTGGCCCCTCAATTATTTATGTAGTCCAACATGGGTGTATGTTACATATTTTAGTTGTGTAAGGCCTTACTGTATTTATAGACAAGTCACATTGCCACAATTGGTGCAAGATACAACAATGACTTTGGGTATCCACCAATGAAACTACCGGTAACTGCATAAAACCGAACGCCGAACAACCGAACAGCCGAACGACCGAAGGAAACGTTATTCTAATTAGCAGTCTACATGCAACATCACCGGGGCAGACAACTCTGAAATGTGTTCAATCGAAAATGTAATATCAGTGGTCACGCAGCAGAGATCAATGCAATCAATGTATTATGTTGAAAATACCCATAAAATGTTCACATCTGAACCTGCTACAACAGCAGCATCAAGCATGATGCTTGCAAAGGCTTAATTCTATTGCAGTTATTGAATCATTATCATTAATTGGTGCTCGTTGATGGATAATTCTTTAGAGTTGTCTCCCATGATTCTAGAAATTTGCAAATATTTTACACTACGGCTTAATTTTTCTATGTATATTCATCAAGGGAAGTATGATGCTCTCAGTGAAAGAACCATGAAAGTTTTTATGGTCTGACTTTGTTCATGAGTATGGTTTTTGTGACCATATCACAAGTTAAACACCGGTTATTGTGCTACACTTTTGTTTATAAGTATGTGACAGCTAATTGCCGCATGTGCAGTGCGCCTACTTAAACGTTGTGAGTTCGTTATCAGTATAAGTAATGTTAATAAAAAATACCATCCATGGCAAAAGTGACAAATGGGCTCTTGACTGATCAGTACATTATTGATCAGTCCAAGGCCAAGTGAAGAAATCATGATTTCTTCACTTAGGTCCAAGGCTAAATTATAAAAAAAGGTTCATGGGTGGTTTTACCCTGGCCTTTCAGTCCAACAGCTCTGAAATTACCCAATTACCTTGGAGCGATTCAAATTTAAAAAACCAAAATGTAATTTTAATACTTGCCACTCTATCAATAGATGCATTAATGTTAAACACGAATGGAACAGTTATTGACAGTATTAAGATCTTGAATACGTTATAACTATGATAAAATAACTGGAAAGTTATCAGTTTCACTGCCATTAACATCTAGTGTTATGAAAATTAAAAATTTTACAGTTAGCTTGCCGATGTTTATTATCAAAATGCTGTCACACTATTGATAAATAAAAAAGTAGTATAATAACCGGTGTTTAATTTGTGATATGGTCACAAAAACCATACTCATGAACAAGTCACATCATAAAAACTTTCATGGTGCTGCCAATAGGTAAATCTTACTTCCCTTAATAAATATACGTGAAAAAACTAAGCTGTAGTGTTAAATATTTGCAAATTTCTCGAATCATGGGAGACAACTCTAAATAATTATCTAACAAGCAGCACCAATTTAATGATAATGATTCAATAACTGCAATAGAATTAAGCCTTGGCAAGCATCATGCTTAATGCTGCTGTTGTAGCAAGTTCAGATGTGAACATTTTATGGGTATTTTCAACAAAATACATTGATTGCATTGTTCTCCGCTCCCTCTCTGCTGCGTGACCACTGGTATTATATTTTCGATTGAAAACAATTTCAGAGTTGTCGGCCCCGGTAATGTTGCATGTAGACTGCTAATTAAAATAAAGTTTCCTTCGGTCGTTCGGCTGTTCGGTTGTTCGGCGTTCGGTTTTATGCAGTTACCGTGAAACTACATCTGTGTAAGCAAGGAATGTTCTGGATTGTGCATCACAAGTCAGCAATGGATATGTTGGATTTGCTTTCAACCAACCAGGGAAGAGCTACTTCCTTGTACATTGTGTCAACCCAAATATAACAGATGCACTGTGGACGCGTCTAACATTGATCTCCACTTGATTCTTTCATATTGATTACTAAATACACCTAGCTAGAGTTTAGTCATAAACTTTAAAAGAAAATGAGGTATTAGTTACATAAAAGGTGAACAAAATGTCAGTACTTTCAGTTTAATATTCCATTCTTTGGTAAACCAGCTTCAATGTATGGCACATTTTCAAAAACTGATGGATTCACATTTGAAGCAGGAAAAGCAGTAGATGGTATTTACCCACCAAATGACATACACGATTGTACCTGAGTGGACACGAGTGGACATGACTGACATGGCTCAACCTAGACCTGACGTAGGCTCGACCTCAACTTCTACCAACCAAGCATCAAATGTAACCAAGGCGACTGGCCAGACGAAAATTTGATCAAGGTTTATGACATATGAAAACAACAAAACTACATGGAACGTCCTAGGAGAAAAAGGGGTGACAAGGGCATAGGACAACGAGAAGTCCAGAGACGCAGAAAGAACTACCACAGTATGACTAAAGATGCATAATGTGGAAATACGGTCAATTTTATGCAAGGAACCAACATACAACGTTACTTTATGAACAAGCTTATTTATCTGTTTCCAGTTCAAAAGATTAACTTGAATAAGAAAAGCTATTGCTTAAAATTATTTTTACACAGTTCAAGTTCTACAACCAAACTTCCACTCGGTGCAGTATCATTTTGATAACATTGATTTTGGCTTGTCTGCAGACTATACACACATACAAACAGTGTCAGCAGTAATATATGAGCAGATCTCCCTACCAAGTGTTTTTTTGTGGATTAGATCTTGGAGTTGAGACAATGGGTTACGGCGTTGGATGAATTCGCCGAGTTTATATTGTATTTTACTTGAGGGGTACTTGAGTGGCATTTGAATGGCATTTAAGTGGCATTTGAGTTTTGATTATTTTTTTACTTGATTTGAACTCATATGGCAACTAGATTTTGAATGTATGGCATTTAAGTTTTGATAATTTTTTTACATAACTCGAACTCATATGGCATCTTGAGAGAAAGGAGAGAGGAAAAGAGGAGAGAGAGGAGAGAGGAGATACATCTACATTGAATAAATACATTGATTAAAAATGAAACAATATGTGAATATATACATTTATTGTATAATAAGTAGGGATACATAAAGAGAACATATTAAATATTGTAAGCTTGAAATAGTTCCAATATCATTTCAAATGAAAAAATGGATGATGAGAGATTTTCATCCGTTTGTATGTATCTACATATATCTGATTGAAAATGATATAATAATTCAGCAGTCCATTGTATTGAAATCAATTTTTGAGTGAGCTCTTTATTCCACACTTTTCTTTGAATTTTCTTTAAGTAATCATTAATACTGACAGTTTTTGACATTTTTACAACTGTTTGAAAATTGTTTTTAGTCATAAGCTTAAATATTTCTACTGAATTGTCAACGTATTTATGTGTAGTGTATGGTCGGTATTGTATCGGTGAAAGTTCTCCATGTAAAGAAGCTACAGTTAGCAAATGCTGTGTCATACATAATAATATAGCTTGTAATGTCAAGCGATATCCAATCTTTTCCTGTACTTCAACATTTTCTTTAATATAGCTATGATATATCTTTGGAAGGTAGTCTTTGATTGTGTATCTTTTTGAACTCATAATGAACTAAAATAAAATGTTAAGTATTAGTATATGATGATTAAACAGTGTTGTAAAATAATTACATTTTAACTTTTATTAAGTAATTTTTCTATTAACTCTTACCTTATCACCAAGAAATCAGCTGTAGTAGTTGATGAAATCAGTTGTAGCAGTTGATGAATCAGTTGTAATAGTTGATGAAATCAGCTGTAGTAGTCGATGTTTTATTGCTGGAGAGAATGATTTCTATGCAGAGAGAGCTGTTCTTATATAGTATAAGCCACTCCTACTCATTTAGCTTATAGCCATTAAAAACACTCACGCGAAAACTCTATCAGAATAGTGTTATTCGCGTGAAATATCCCTGTTTTATTCGCGTGAAAATAAAAAAATTCATTCCCGCGAAAGCAACGGTTTCCATTCGCGTGAAAATAAAGTATATATTCCCGCGAAAGCATTGGTTTGTATTCGCGTGAAAATAAAATTTTTATTCCCGCGAAAGCAATGGTTTCCATTCGCGTGAAACTAAAATTATTTATTCCCGCGAAAGCATTGGTTTGTATTCGTGTGAAAATAAATTATTTATTCCCGCGAAAACATTGGTTTGTATTCGCGTGAAAATGAAATGTTTATTCCCGCGAAAGCATTGGTTTGTATTCGCGTGAAAATAAATTATTTATTCCCGCGAAAACATTGGTTTGTATTCGCGTGAAAATAAATTATTTATTCCCGCGAAAACATTGGTTTATACTCGCGTGAAAATAAAATGTTTGTTCCCGCGAAAGCAACGGTTTCCATTCGTGTGAAAATAATTTATTTATTCCCGCGAAAACATTGGTTTATACTCGCGTGAAAATAAAATGTTTATTCCCGCGAAAGCAACGGTTTCCATTCGCGTGAAAATAAATTATTTATTCCCGCGAAAACATTGGTTTGTATTCGCGTGAAAATAAAATATTTATTCCCGCGAAAGCAACGGTTTGTATTCGCGTGAAAATAAAGTATTCATTCCCGCGAAAGCAACAGTTTCCATTCGTGTGAAAATTAAATGTTTATTCCCGCGAAAGCATTGGTTTGTATTCGCGTGAAAATAAAATATTTATTCCCGCGAAAGCAACGGTTTGTATTCGCGTGAAAATAAAGTATTCATTCCCGCGAAAGCAACAGTTTCCATTCGCGTGAAAATTAAATGTTTATTCCCGCGAAAGCATTGGTTTGTATTCGCGTGAAAATAAAATATTTATTCCCGCGAAAGCATTGGGTTGTATTCGCGTGAAAAAATGTTGATTCATAGGATTTAATCAGTGCAACTTTACCTATTTAAGAGCCACTGTTTTCACACAGAAAGCATCCAGTTCTACAACGACTAGCGGAGAAGCAACATCTACTAAATCTTTCATTGCAACAACTAGGAGCTCATCTTCTTTATAAAGGTAAGAGTAAAAATATTTATTTTTTGTTAGCTAACGCTACTAGCTGAAGGTTGATGACCTTTATGATCTTTTAAAATTAATTACGAAAAATTAAACAAAATGTTTTGTTTTTTTAGAATGAATACTCAAGACGAAGGAAGTCAACCGATGAATGAAGAAGCAGGATCCCAGCAAACCCTTTCCCCATCACCTTCTCCTATCTTTGATATGGCAGAAAGTCAATTGGTGGTTGATGAACCAGAATCCCAACAAGATTTTACTTCATTCACATCTCCTACTAACAAGCTGTCTTCAAAAAGAACATCGATGAGGAAACGATCTTTTATTGATTTGACAAAAGATGAGAATGAAACTGGCTCGAAGTGCAAAAAACTAGTTTTGACGGATGTTGGAGATGAAACGCTTTTTCGTCACACCAGAATACCCTTTCAAGATGCTGGAAGTAATGAACTAACCACTCTCACCTACAAGAGCGCTGGGTTAATAAACTCTCTCTCTCCAGATAGTCTAGAAAAACTTGAAGAATCCATGGAAATCCGAGAACTACCAGTACCAACAGTTATGGAGGTGTTGTCTGTTGAATTTCGTGATGAATCAAAGTGCACCATGATTTACAACTACCGAAAGGATAAGAAGATAACTCGGGTGAAGAGTGATGTTTCAACCGAAATAGGACTGCTTGTTAATAAAGCTAAGCAAACACGTCCAATTGTTTTAATTTATATGGGAGAAGGAAAGACAGGAGATGCGATTTTTCGTACTGCTGAATCTCATGGATGTAATCGAAAGATCAACGATCCATTCAACTCATTGTATGGCAAGAGTTTGAGACAAATACAGGCTTATTTCAGTGTTGCTCACCTACACGATTTTCCGACAGGAAGTGTTATAGCTTATGAGAATCCTGGAATGCTAAGAAAATGTGATACTCGTTGGAACAAGACTGCTGATGTTATAGTGGCTAATTACAGATGTGTGGTGAAAGGAGAGCTATTGATTGGAGATCTTAGCATCCCTGCTCAAATAGCTTCATCTGTGGTGGCGGAAAAAAGTGGTGTAATCGTATTCAGAGGACTGAAACAAAATACGAACAACATGATTTCCTACGACATCATTCTACTCTCTGCTCTTCAAGCTTTCATTCAAGTCTCAGAACTGTTTGATACTTCGCTGCAGCACACCTGTCTCTCCTACTTTGATGAAAATGAAAAAGAGAATTGTCCAGAACAGCATATCAGAGTCTTAATCGATAACACAAAGGATGTGACTCGTCTTCTATGATGGTAAGTTTCATATCTATTTAAAGAAAGATCTGAAGTATTTTTGTAAAATTAATTCATATAACTATGTATGATAGAGTCATTAGTTACTATGTCTTTTAGATATAACTAAAGAGCGCTCCTGAGGAAGAAAATGAGAAGATCTTATTTACTTCTTGCTTGAAACATTACAAAATAATAGTTTTTATAGATTCTGTAGTGTTTAGCACAAATAATGAGATAAGTTGTATTTTATTCATTATATTTGTTATATCAAATAAAAATCAATTATAATAATTTATTTTAACAATTTACTTAGTAAATTAGTTCCTTGTATATGTACACCATCTATTCCTTCTACTGTATTATCTTCTATGAACTCGAAGTTAGGATAGGTCTGTATGATAAATCTCCGTATTGAGTGATCTCTCATCTCACTATCTCCTATGTCTCGTAAACTTCTAACAATTTCATCCATACTCCATCCTCTACTTCTCAGTAAACAAAAGTATACACAATAGTCGCCACATACAGTTGACAAAAAATCTTGTAGTTGTGTTTCATTACTTCGTATTGTTTCATATCCTCCATGAATACTTAGTATTTCATTTACATCCGGATAAAAGGAAACAGAACGTCCAAACGAGTCAAAAAAATCCACCTCTGAATCATTAGCGTACACAGCCAACCAATGCTCTCCGGGTTGATGAGAATAATGGGTGTTGAATACGAAACATCCTGTTGGAAAATTGCAAATTTGCTTCCAAAACTGTTCTCTAGCTCCAACATGAATCCCTACGCTTTGACATAAAACGTCTGAAGATAAGATCGAACGAATTTGTATGGTATTCATCTGTAACTTTCTGTTTAAAGCACTGCGTCACCTCCGATAGTTAATTGAAGAATGCTATCCATCTCCAACACACCGTCTTTTACAAAGTATGCTACCAGGGATAATCCATCCGTCGTGTTAGCGCTAAAACGAATTTCCACACTTGTTGTAACATTTTTCATAGAGTGAAAACCTTCTTTAAGAAAATCACCAGTCAAATCAAATCCATAAAGTGTAGTACCATCAAGGTATTGTTCTTTCGTAATACCGAGACTATCGCCTTCAAGCAAAGTTCCGGTAGCGTGTAGAAACTGATGATATTCTCTTCCAAAAATTCCTCTAGCATAATTTGGTTCAAATCTCCTTCCAATTGGACAATCACCAACTCTCAATACAATACTATCAACGCTAGCATGCTGCATTCTATATGGATTCAAGGCGAAACGTCCGTTCATTGCGTTGTGATTAACTAAACCTAAATAAATTTGTTTAGGTTTTTGTTTGTTTTCTTCCAAAGTGATGTCGATCTGCGCAACACCAGCACGAATTCCATATAGTTTTATCCGTTTTCGATCAACAGGATAAATGTAGTTGTGACCTTCCAATGCCAAGCTGAGTTGGGAGTTTTGTATTGTAGGATTCACCTTAACTTTACAAAGATGAAGTTCAAATTTATCAATTCTAATCTTTGCCCCTCCTGCAGGCGCCTCATTCGCAGCAAACAAAGCTAGTTTGCCAGAGGCACGCTCAAACTCCAGCTGCATAGTAGGACCTGGTATTATTAGTTTTTTCTGCTGAAATAATGCGAGATGAGGTTTTCCAGTTAATTCTATTGTCTTTCCACCTATGATTAGAGCTCTCCTCTTTTTCTTATCAGCGGTTTTGTGATCAGTAGCGTCTTTGCTAGTTGAATCATCATACAACCATCCTTCCATCTTACCTTGATATTTCTTTCTTTCTGCACTGTTTTCGAGTAGTTGTGAAAAGTAGGAGCGTAAACCGTAGTTGTTAGCGTATTCAACGGTGGTTCCTTCTATCGACATTTTCAACTCACTGAATAATGCATGCATTGAATCCCCCATCCACACAACTGCATCATCATCATTACCTGAAATATTGGTTCCATCATCTTGAACAACCGTGGCTTCAACTTGCAGAAACGAGTTGTAAAGATCTGTGTAATGTTCAGTGCTCCCTGACAAGGTTAACTCAATACTACCATAAGGATCTAACCTATCAGGTCTGATGACAACATATTCCGATCTTTCTACCGATATGTTTGTTGGTTCCGTAGCAAATACATCCAACGTTGGATTTATGTTGTAGGAAGAACCTTCCAACTTATTACCTGTTGTTCCATTTAGGCTAGCCATCTTTTGCGAGTGATGAATGCTTGAAGCGTTACCGATTAATGAATATAGATATCGAGCTCAGCTGTCTTTATACCGGATTCTACTGCTATTAAAATATACCACGATTACCAACACCTCTCCTCTTCATTCCACCTCTTGTTTTTCTCCTTTTCATTCTATCTGGACGGACTGCATTGAGCACATCTCCCCCCAGATCATTCAACTCCGCCAATCCCCTCTTCTTTGCTGACGCTGCAAAACTTTGACCATCGATGACATCACGCGCTACATTTCCACCTACAGACAATGCTCTTTTCCCCAAATTAATTGCTCCTCTTTTCAGCATTGGTGCTGCAGATTTAAGTAAACTTGAAAAAATACTACCAAGTCCATTTCCTCTCATATTAGGCATCACTCGTCGTCCGCTATACACTCCAATTCCATTTCCAGCTTGCATCTTGTAGTACTCATCAAAAAAATCTTTTGAATCCTCAGGGGTGTATCGTACCAAACTCATTATAATTCTTTCTCTCTATAGTGAACCGTCAACACAACCTTTCCACCATCAAATGGTATTCGTTGACCGTCGTCACTCGTTATAAGTACTTTAATCATATCACTATTTAGTGATGAAGCGTCAACATAGTGAGGATTTTTAAATTCTTGATACACAACACTATTCTTCTTTCCTTGAACTGGAACTACTCTCAATAAAGGTACATTCGTATCTCCTACCATTCTATTATCAACAATGTTGGAATAAACATACAGGGATGTTAAACCGGAATTTACATCAGGGGGTGTGATATTATTGTATCTACCACGAGGGTATGTAGTTTTTGATTCAAATCCAAAAATATATGCTATATCTTTGGAAAAGCTTATGGCAGTATCAGGATCACTGTTAGTTAGTAAAGCGGTGTTGGTGATCTTGTTGTAGGAGATGGCGAATTTCTTGTCTAAATCCATTTCATTCATTCTCTTTCGTATAATCTCCTCCAACTCCTCTATACTATCATATCTTCCATTACCGATTAGGATGAAGGACTTTTCGCTTTTACCGGAGACATTAGTCTTTTCTAGATATATTTTCCCTTCGGTAACATTTTTCCAATTATTAGAATAAGTCATATCTAGCAGAGCTACCTCCCATTTACCGCCATTGATAACCAAATATTTATACAGTCTCACTGTAAATTCGGAATTGTTATTATCAGGAAACTCTTCACCACTAGAGTTTGAGGGTAAAGTTATCAGCATCGACATTTTCCCAACGTATGATGATTATATCAAGCGTTCTTTCCTTATAAACTATTCATCTACCCACTCGTTGAACTTTTCTCCGTATCCTAACCACTTAACCAGAATCTGTCTTTTACCTCTTTTCATTCTTCTTCCCAATATCTTTTCAATTCTGAAAAACGTGGGTTTTTTTACTTTTTGCAACTCTTTTTCATAAAAGGTACCGTCGATCATCTCCTCAGCCAAATCTTTTACCCTATATACAACAGGTTTTTCATCGATAAGTACATCAGTGATTATAAAAATCTCAATCGTCCAATTCGGAGTGTATCCTCTTTCAAACGCTCCTCTTGCCTTACTTATTCTCACATAATCCCCAACCTTTAGTTTTGCTTCTTGAGTTAAACTATGTTCACCTCCTTCATACACACGATTCCATACAAGTTCTTGATTTTGAAAATTCACATCATTTGGTCTCATACCTATAGCACCATGAATTGTGTTGTTGTATGCATTAACCATTTCTGGTAAAGCATCAATGTATCTATCGTCATCTTTATATGTCAAATATCTATATATCTTCTCTTTTAAAGTTCTGTTAAAACGCTCCACCATTGATGCCTTTATCGTTTCATTTTCGGTTGTAAAGCGCTTGATCTTTTTTTCCGCTAGCAGAGTCTTGACATTGACGTTGTCAAACTCTTTACCTTTATCAGATTGTAAAGCTTTATAGTTTTCCCCTTCTAGTATTCTTCTCAATCCTCTTGCTACTACCGATCCTGATTTGTTGATGAGCGGCACAGCCCAACCTTTTCTAGATAAAGAATCAATAGCAGTCAGTAAAAATGCTGTATCGTTATTTTCATCTCTTCGAGATCGAACATCCATCAAATCTACCTGTAGCTGCTCCCCTATTCCAGCTACAATTGTAGGACGACGCTTAAACTTGGTTACAACTTTTTTATGTAACGTGTAGGCATCCTCACCACTCAACCATTCACGGATTCTTTTTTCTCCCTCTCGTTTTCTACGAGCTTTCAGTAAAGCTCTAGCTCCTCGTAGAGATGTATGTAATGCAGGATTGTAATACAACTCTTTTAGCGTGTCGATGTCCATAAATTAGTACCGGGAACGACCAACTTTTTCTTCTGAGTACGTGTTCGATGCGGGGATTTTCTGACAGTTGTGATTCCTTCATTAGTTAGCAGGCTTTTAAATCTACTGTAATTGGTATTTCCCGATTGTATTTTACCTCCTTCGGTTAGAACGTCTCGTAGTAAAGTTTTGGAAGTCCTAGGATTCAACCAATGTTCTCCAATTTTCAGTCTGTCCTTCTCCGAGTCGAATCTACCAATTTTACTCAGATTATTCAACATTCTGACAGCGATCGTTTGATCACTCTTTTTTTTTGTTAAATCAGCTGCTTTTTTTTCAAAATCTTTTAAATTTTCGCTTTCACTATCGTGCTCATCTTCTCCATCAGTAAGAAATGTACTTCCTAGTAAGGTTGTGTCTTCAGTATCAAACAACCTTCCTTTTATTAATTCCGTCCCAATATCATCATCATCATCAACCACTTTCACTGATTCTAACTCATTGTCTTTATCAACATTTGGTGAAAAGACATTAGGTTTATTATCAATAACTGTGCTATTGGCCAAAGGAAAAGTAGACTCTGTCTTTTTTTTCTTAATGAGATTCCAACTATCCTTTTGTGTCTGGTTTTGGTTATTTTTAATCTTTTTGACATCAGACAAATACCTACGTAGGTTTTCAACATTTTCATCTAACTTTTCGTATGAGGATAAGTCAGAATCATAAGCCGTTTCCAGTAGATCATTTCGCTTTCGCTTCATATTTCTCACTGTTATAGCTTCCATAGGATTATAATACAATGGAGGTCTGGCTTTCTCTTCCTTTACCACTGTTTTATCATCCTTTCTTTCTGTTAATCTATAGTATTCATCTTCAGTGAGTATAAAATTACGTCTGGAGAATGTTAAAGGCTGTCGATTCATCTTTTTATTGATGATAAAACAGATACAATAGGTGTTATAATAGCATCCAAAAGATTCCCTCTACCACTCTGAATCAAAATTTTACGCTTATCATCAACTCTCCCTCTACCACTAAGTTTATGTAGCTCCTTCTTGTAACGCTGCAACTCAATAAACTGCTCAGAATCAAGAGGAACATTACCTAATATAATATTTTTAACACTTTCTATCAATGATTGAAACAAATCTGAGTTAGCCTTTTCGACTATAGCGATTTTTCCTTTCTTACTCAGATC
This sequence comes from Cryptosula pallasiana, assembly GCA_945261195.1. NCBI lineage: Eukaryota > Metazoa > Bryozoa > Gymnolaemata > Cheilostomatida > Cryptosulidae > Cryptosula > Cryptosula pallasiana. The sequence goes on from OX183136.1 coordinate 37,074,755, forward strand.
ATCCAGAGCTAAAATCGCCATTCTATTTCGCATCATTCGTGTTGAGAGTTTCATCTTTATCTTCTCCCTCCGCCTAGCACACTTTTAAGTAACCCTGGAACTATATTGCTGATGATAGGTCCTAGTAGAGCGCCTAAAAATCCTCCTTTTTGCAATACAGCTTTCTTATCATCTAACGTTGATTTTCTTACTAAAGCGCTAATATCCTTCACGTTTCGCTGCAACTCATTATACTGAGATGATGTCAATGGTATCGTTCCATTTATAATAGCTTTAGCACATTCCATCAGAGTCATAATAAACTCCTTTTTGGCTTTGGCTATAACAGACTTTTGAATAGCAAAGGTTGTATTGTTGAGCGATAACAACACAGCTGCATTTTTTGTTAATTTTTTCTCCAAAGCTTTAGACATTATAATGTTTTCGTGTTGCGTCGTTGAATAACAAAATATGATTGAGGTGAAGTGAATAGTAATTGTATTTATATCCTTTTACTTGGGTACATATAATATCATAGGGAGAACTGATGTAAAATTTCCCAATAGTCTATGTTGATCATTCGTTTGTTGAGTCGTATCTATTCGTAAATAAGAGTATGGTTTCTTTGTCGCGTCTTCAAAAGCCTCTTGTACATATTTTATTTTTGATGGAAAACATTGTCGAGCCAAATAGGAAATAGAAGAAGCATCTCTAGGGTTTTTAAAAAGAAAAAAATAATGACTATTCAAGGAAATTGTACGATTTCCTTTTAAAAACAGATTCTGAACAATAAAAAACACACTTATGTTCAAATGATGACTATGTTTTGTATACAAAGCATTAGCATCGGCTTTACCAGAAACTTCATCCATGAGATCATCAATTATCAGCCATCGATTTTTACCATCTCTGGGAAAACTCACTGTTATATCTATCATGCCTTCATGAAAAATCACTCCTGATACATCATCAAAGGCTTTTTGGTAGGCTCCATAACAGTAGTGAATCTCTGTTGGTGGAGGGTGTGCTATAGTCTGACTAGCTTCAATCATTCGAAAAATCGCTTGCGTCTTTCCCGATCCAGTTGGTCCTGCAATCATTGCTGTAAAAGGAGATCGCATCCTCGGGTCATAATCTTCAGGTTTCCCATTCATCATAAAAAGATGTTCATCAATCAACAGTAGTTTCATTTATGGTTCCAACAGGAGAGTTTCTCGCTTTTTGTATTTTTTCCATAGCTTCTTCATACATACTAAACTCAGTAACACCTCCAAAAGTGGAAAGCCCTACGACAAATACCAAAATTATCATAATTATCAACGCTTTACGCTTCATACTCGGTAAAACATCTATCATATCACGTTCAGTACCATCAATAGTATCAACTTCATTCATCGGTCTCATCTCAACATCATCCTCTGTCGACATCTTAACTTCCAATAACCATACAATCTTATCACGTTTTCATTTATATACAATGTTAAAACTATCAAAAAAATCAAATGCCATACATGCAAAATCTATATGCCATATAAGTTCAAAATAAGTAAAAAAATAATCAAAAACTCAAATGCCACTTAAATGCCACTCAAATGCCACTCAAGTACCCCTCAAATGAAATACAATATAAACTCGGCGAATTCACCCAACGTCGTAACCCATTGCATAACCTCCAAGGTCTAATCCACAAAAAAACACTTGGTAGGGAGATCTGCTCATATATTACTACTAGTGTCAGCAGCATTGGATAAAACTGCAGAAAGAGCTTAGACAACTAAATAAACTCAAAGCAATAAAATGATTATCAATATTCAAATTAGGTTTAGGTTGCTAGAATATAAAGTGTGTTGGAGTCATACTTTGTATAATCTACCAAAACTCAAGCTAGCAGATCTTTGCTATATCATGAATTAAAAGTGTTTTAAATATTGATCAGCTAAATCACTCAACACTCTTCACTTTAATATGTAACCCATCATCTCTTATGCCTACTTCTACAATAGAGCACCGCTTCAAACTTTAGGAGAAGTACCATGCTCTTGTACTAGTTGAGAAGGAAATATGCTATAATAGTATCCGCAATACAATATGGAGCATTTTTAAAATTTGAGTCTGGGCTGATAATAAGATTTTGTAGTCAGTAAATTGTAGTAGTTTGTTGAGGACCTATCAAAAACCACTAAAGTGCACTGTCACCGGTCAAAACCCTCATTTTTGGAACAGTAGCATTGGTAGCGGCCGTTTCCCATCTGCCAGTGTCCACCTCTCTCCCAGAGGTTATCCAATGTCTATATACACCAACAATGCTATAGAGGAGTCTCGCTCAGCTCCACACTTACAATCAATCCACAGGTCAGACTGAAAACACACTGCTTCAGAGCATTAGACCTTTACTTTATTATTTTACAACATTCGTGTAAAATAACAGTGAGACTGTATATTGCTAACCAAACATGTGTAGAGGTAGAGTTATGACACAGTAAAATTGGTAAGGTACAAGCTCCGCCTTTTACAAGCACAGCAATTGGTTGCCTTAGATAGACATGCAACGAATAACAATAAACTAAGGCATAATAATTACTCAAATGAATATAAAGATTATAAATAGTAAGCAATCACATGCAAGTGATAAAGTTAAATAGATAGGGCGCCCAAAAGGAGGAGGCGGAGCTTATGAGCAAATAAGTCAGTCATGTAGAGTATTGCATCACGTTTATTCCTGTTGTAAGATTTGCTAGCTTGCGGTCCAGGTTTAGGCAATGACATGGGTAGATATCTGGTGGATTTAGGCAGCTATAGTATCAAAGGCTAACTCGGGTCTTCAGGTTATGATGGCCGTGTTGTTGCCGGGCCGGTAAGGTGGCTGCAGGGCTGGCACAATTAGTTTCTGACTATTAGAGTTTTTCTAATAATGCCAGACTTGTTATAAGGTATTTCTGACACCCAACAGTTGTCAGAAGCACCTTTATGATGATGTGTTTGCTGATATTTATCAACAAGATTCAGTACAATATGCATCATATCACCATAAATAGTATACAGCCTTTGTTTTAATGTTTTGTGATTTATGTTATATATATATGTTGTTACACTCTTGCAATCCAAGACAACTCCAATTAATAAAGTAAAAACACGTTTCAAAGTATATGCAACAATAATCTGTTTTGCAGCGTAATTATAAAACAACTTCTACATCCAAATGACACTGGACTCTGTGAAACAGTTATAGGGCTCGTTGGTATTGCAGAATGTCACAAGATTTTTTACAGCATTCAATATTTATGGAAATGTCGATCTCAAAAAAATTGACAATCACACGATGCTGGGGAAAGGTTAAACCATGTTTAACTTTTCAGAGATTGCCAGAATGTTCATTTTAAGTGATATTGTAAAGGTTTTGTGTGCCTTGTGCTGACGGTTATCCTTCCTTTACTGAACACTACCAGAGAGAGTTGACCATGTGATACTCTGTAACAGTCTACTGCACTGTTTTGTCCCTCAAACTTATTATGCGCCGTGTAGCTATAACCGTAGTACAGGGTCAGGAGAGCTACCGGTGAGGTAGTATATTGGCTTCGGACTCGCTGCCTGGATGGTACATAGCCTACAGGTTACGATCCACCGACACGGAGGAACAACTAACAAGTCGGCAAGCGGCCAGACTTAATACGCAGAGGTAAAGCTTAATACGCTTTATTGTATGAATGTCACAAAAGCTTGCAGGAGCTAACTCTTTGTCAAGCACACAAACAGATCTGCCACTGGGGCGAAAAGCTCCCCTATTTATAGGAGCATGCACAGTTGAAAATACCGTTGAAATAGGATACGAATGAATTGGCTACTGTCAAGCTGGCACAGAAGAATAATTATGTCACAATTCAAGCACAGGCTGGCACAAAAGAAACTAGTTCACTGCTTCCAATTCAAAATACACAATTACATCATGGAAAATTACCGGTCCTCATGAGTACAGGTGACCTTGGCTCATCTATAGGTGTAGGTTTGACTCACGTCTTTCGCTGCTACTCAGTGCATTCAACCAAGAAAGCCCAAGCTTGACTTAGCTAGCGCTTCCCAGAATGCATTGCGTGCAGCTGAACTGAATCTTTTTACTATATTGATTGAAATGTAACGACCACGCAACAAAATCTACCACAATACAACAATTTATTGATAACTAGTAACAATAACAACGCATATTGTGGCATAACTTGAGTTGTTTATCAATTTTTACATCGCGCAATCATTTTATGGTTTGTTTTAGCAAAGAACGTCAAAAACTATTATCATTTTCCGATCTTTTGAGAGAAGCACTGGACCAATTTGCATTATTTGACTGCACTCGTAATTAACAGCTGTCCACGGTCACATCTCCGAAGCATTTAACTTTGTCACTATCTTTGGCGATCACCAAGTGTGGGCAACTCCAAACACTACTAGTGCCCGAATATAGCCGGGGCGGCTCTCAAGGGGTGGGGTTTGTAGTTGTCACATCAGAGAGCCACCCTGGCTAGCCCGAATAACATCGTATGAGCTACTGTGACAGTTATAGAGATCAATACTTACTAACATGACAGCTCACACCACACATTCAAATGTAAACTTTTATCACATGACTGGGGTCTGGTTAGTGGATATTTTAGCCATTAAGAGTATTCGCGACCTGTTCGTCAAACAAAATAAAAAGATGATAGGTGTTCTTAGTTCAATATGTCGCGTAAGCAACGGAACATTAGTTTAGAACAACATAATATTCAATGAAATGTTATAGTTTGCCGAACAAATCATAAAGAAGATAACTCCCAATTTTCAAAATAATCATGAAAATAATAAAATTTGAACTGCTACATACTGGAATAGTTTGTCAAGCTGCCCTTTAATTTAGTAAATCTTGAACGCTTACATTATTTTGATTTATTTTTCAAGGATATAAAACCGGTCTATGAAAAGGAAAAATATCAACTCGCTCATTATTATTTATTTAGTGTTCAGTTTCATTCGCGACCTACGAACAATACAAATAAATACTTGATGATTATTTTTTTTATTCAGTGAGCTACTTTTTGTTGACCCACGAGTTCCGAACAAAATGATTATTTATTGATTAAATTTATTGCCGGTCTGATTATTTTTATTGCAATGTGTTCGGCGAACAGAGGTCGCGAATACTTTTATTGTCTCATATCTTGAGCTTTACATTCAAGGACACCATTCAGTTTGTAGTCATGAAAAAACAACTCTAACTCAAATATTTCACCACAAAAAGCTTGTTTTCTCGTTTTCAACCAACGAGCATAGACATGAGAGTGATTTTCCTCGGGGGTGCAGATAATTAGCACCTGGATTACCAACAGTAGATTTTGGCTCGGCACTCACGCTGAAAAATCTAAAAAATGCGTGTTTGAATTAGTGCTGTCGCAACTTTCATATCAGCTTTCAAATGCTCGAAAAATAGAAACTATTTAGATATAATTCAAACCCGATTAAATTTAAGATATTGTAGCAGAAACTTTGAAAAGCCTCTGTTTAGATTAAAACATTGCTAACTTGAACTTGATAAAAAAAAAACAGAAAACCTACAAAACTTACTTTCAAACCCAATGCAGTCAGTGACTACACAGGTTGTAATAATAATTATTGTTTCACATTTATATATTACAACCTACATCGTACAAAAACATATAGTTGTTATGATAATAGCCTATACAACTGCTTATGCACAAAATTTGTGGTAAGTTTTTGGTTGTTTTATCAGTTGCTGAGTTTCATCGTATGAAAATTCTTAGCTTGAGTTTGAGCGTCTTTTAACCAGCATGTTGCAGGCATCGGAGAGCATTTCATTTATAAATATCATTGTCAAAAGCTGCTGTACCTTTTTATGTACTCTCTCCCAAACAAGCAAATCTACAGACAATAAAATGAACAAGCAAGCATAAACCAAACAAGCAAGTAAACAAACAAACAAATCTTTAAAAACAAGTGAACAGTGCATCAAACAAACAAACAAATAGACAAACAAACAGGCTAACAACCAAAAAGCAGACAAATAAATGTGCTGGATTTTAGCAACACACATGCCCTGCGCACACAAACTAGTCTCAGGTGACCCTGACTGATGAAGCCAGTTAGAAAGACCTCCCATAGTGACGGCACAGAGTGTCATTACTACAGAAAAAGAGGTAAACACCCTGTCGGCCCTGAAGCCTTCCATACCGGCCCTGCAGCAACCCTTAACAGCCCTGCAGTGCTATGCCTGATTGGTAAAAATATGGAGGCCTTAGCTAGAGTGATCGAAATAGCCACGTCACCTCAAGACCTACAAATACCTACCTTTACATCTCACCAGCCATGGACCTGAAGCTCCCTAGACTGAGAACTACACATGCAGTCTATTATACTACTATTACATATATTGTTGTAAGTGTCTTGTGTTAATTGGCTCATACTAAACTGTCTATCACAGGCTAAAGGGAGCCCTAGGACCCACAGGAAGTTAATCGAAACCAGCTATTGAAAACCTGCTTAGACCTCAGCCTTTTAGCAATTATTTCTGCTAAAACAATGCAAAAAAATAATCAATTACTTTTGGAAATTGCCAATGTATTGATACTGTGAAACACAGATATTCATTATAATTATTATGGCCATGCATCTACGATCATTGCTAGGGTGAAGACGACTATTTTTTTGTTGCCGTTTCCAAAACAAAAATACTGACCGCCATAAATTGGTTATGTTTTTAATCTTACTGCATAAATAAAGAGAAGAAAGCTCCTAATTTTTTTAAACCAGCGCTGTTCTCGCAAACATCTTGGAACCACACTGTGAAGAAATGCTATATATTACTCACCAAGACAAGAGAAATTTGCTCATTTGTCACAATAGTGACTTCACGTCTACTTAGCCGAAAGCGCCTAATGCACCCTCTGGAGAGGTGGAATAGTCGAGGTTACTGACGTTTCATGGAAACAGGTCAAAATCAGTTACAGCATTAAAGTCTACATGCTTAAAACTTTGTTTGTGATACACAGACAAAGAACTTTTCATTTATTTTAAGGGTAATAAAAAAGACTTCAAGTCATTTATTATTAATGAATATAAGACAATTTTAGCTATTTGATAAGCATTTGTGAGTTTTTTTGTTTCTTACCAATACTTTCATCGACAACTTGTATTTACATCAGAACTTTAAATCGAAGAAACAAAAAATGCTATTTACATAAACTGTTCAACACTTCAACGGTATTAATTTTAATTGAAAAATTTATTAATTTTTTAAACAAAGAGTTATCATTTTAAATAATTTTGATCAACTTGAGTTTTAGATACACAGCAGAATGGGAGGTAGTAGACTTTTAGGAATAATTGTATTGTGAAGCCATAAAACTCTTTGATAAAACTAGAAATGAACATTTGGGGAAAATAAAAAATATTCTGTGCAGTAATTATACTGGATTTAAAATATTTTGTGAATTTTTTTATAGTTTTCATAATGAGTCTTGCACTCGAAAGAGTACATAAGCCATGAATCGCTTGCCGTTTGAAGAATCAAATGACTAAATATGTGCAGCTGATTCCTCGAAAAAAAGACAATTATGATCGTACTTCAGAGTTATCTCCTATAGAAAAGACAACTCAGTCAAAAGTATTATTTCCGTCGTAACTACCGAACATTAATACGTTGGTAAGGACTTTTAGGGCTGTTAAAGTATAGATTCAATGTTGGAATTTTAAAATGAACATTTCAAGTTTAGTTTAAACAATTTATTTAGGTGGTTCATTGATAAAACATAGTAATTTTTTAATGCTAAAGTCAACAATCTACAGATGTATATTAAACAGTGCTGTCACAGTTTGTTTGCTGTTTCCAGGACCAAATAACTTTCGAGAAAGATCGCCGTAGTCTCATTGTGTAGCGTTTTACTCAGGCAGTTTGCAGTAAAGTTTTTTTGGTGGTTTACTGGAAATCCTTCACAGTTGATTAAGTATTACAATTCATAATTGAGAATAGAGATTTAACATTATTTGTAAACTGCAAACGTTTTATTACTTTAAATACTTTTGCATTGTCTTTTATTTAATAAAACTCTCAAGTTTAGATACTAGAAAAATAATTTCCATCGCAATAGTTTGGCGTCAACAGTTCAGCGGCTACAGTTACCTCCTACTACATGGACCCCGATTACATGCGGAGCATTGATTTTGGTTGGACTAGTGAAACCTTCATCTCATTGATCAGCTAAACATACAGTAATTACCCAAAGTATATGTATTACAGTCATCACCTAAAAGCGAGATTTTTAGCTGTAATTTCATCATTGTCACTAAATATAAGCATTTTTTTTACTATCAACTGATAGATTTACTTCAATTTAATTATGACACTACTCAATAGCTAATTTTGTGAGCAATTCATAGGATTCTAGTAACATGGACTGCAAACATTGCATCTTTATGTATAATAAATAAACGATAAATAAGCATAACAAATATGTCTGATTCCTAGCTCAGCATTTCATAAAATGTTTGATTTATTAAATCCATAACAACTATCAGACGAAATTTCAGACAGAAGCATTTCTTTTCATATACTAAAGAAAATAGCAAACATTTTGTTAAAATTAATCATTTATAACTCGCGTGTGATCAAAGAGAAAAAATGATTTTCTGTACAAAGTAATGTCCAAATCACCAAATGTTTGATATATATTGGCTGTCAAGATGATTTCTGTTGATTGATGTTTACATTTAACTAAATAATTCATCACCATAAATGCTTTGACAATAATGTGTGATTACAAAAGATTAAAGAAAATTGATTTTAATTTTTGGACTTCGTTGCCACTAGCAAGGTTGCTTCACTTTGAAGTACGAAAGGCTGGTAAAAGATACGATTGATCCATTGGTGATTTTTTAAATAGCAAAGTTAGAGCTATAGAACTTGGCTGGACCAAACTTAACTTTTTCAGAAATGAAGAAGCTACGTTACGGTATGTATACTCAAGTAATATCTAGTCTTACTGCATAAATTTATGCATAAATCTTACTTCAGTGTAGTATTTTACTGAACTGTAACAGCCAATGACAGCATACTGTCTTACAACACATCTCATACCTGCTACATGGTTAGCTATTTGAGTCTAGCCAACTTTAGCATAGATATAGATCAACTAACCCCAGTTATATTTAGTTCATAACTTGGAGTTTGCAGGTGTAAGGGTACACAAATGACTTGTGCAATATTTTTGGAGAAGTCTGTTCAAAAGATATTACAGGTTTATTGTCTTGCATTTGTGTAGTAGACGGAAGCTCTTGTTTGTGATTCTAACCTTTGTTCTAATGCTACCTCTTTTACACCTTTTTATGCCCCTTTTACACCCCTTACCCCTGACCTACATCTCTACCTTTCACTTACTTCCTCATTCTCCTACTCACCCTCTAAACCCTCCTTCAAAACCTCTTCTTCTATACGGCGGATTACACTTGACTTCGTTGGTGTTTGTAATGAAGCTGGTCAAAATAGCTTGCAATTGTCTACTTCTGAAAACTTAACCAAAATTTTACACCACCCCTCTCCTCATGCCCCCCCCCCCATCCCCCCACCCCTCCAATCCATCATATCCATGGATGAAATACACCAGGATTGCCAGCTACGGCCGTTCAATATAACTTTGACCACGATTCAAGTGAGGCCGTTTATGGGAGTCGCCATGACTAGCGATTTTTACGCAGTATCCGGTACGTACTTGTGTCTTTTGAATGCAGTGTCGAGTTGTCTTTTCATTAAGAAAGACAACTACGCCAATCCAAGGGGAAAAGTGACGTCCGGTACGTTCGTAAAATTTGATTATTTAAAAAATTGCGGTGGTTGCTATAAAAAGATTTGACTAGTGACCCTGTAGGGTCACTAGATTTGACCATAACTTGCGGCCCCTTACTATAGCGTATGTCACGAAATCCCTTGTAAAAGTCGCAGTTACAGTCTATATCCGGTACGGACTTGACCGTTCAAATTGCTTCACCTGATTGGGCGCAGCTGGCAATCCTGGTGTATTTCATCCATGATCATATCTCAGAAAAACTCATCAATTTCATCTCAAACCGTAAGTCAAGCCCTTTTTCTTCAAATATCGCGTAGAAGTAAGTAAAAAGTCGAAAAGCTCTTTTCCTCTCCTCCCTTGTAAACCATGGTTCCCACCTGGAGGTCCATGCCATCATCCAAAAGAGGATGATAACTAAATCTAAGCGATTGAACTTGATTGAAATTTGATTTCAAAGTGTGAAACTACCACTTTGGTTTAAGTAAAAACTTGATATTAATTTGAGTTTAACCTCAAAATATTTACAAAAAAGGAGCTTTCTAATTGGCTAACCACTAGCTCGCTAAATGTCGCAGAACTGGTGAGCTGGTCAATCTTGATGAAGTTTAATTTTGTGACCTTGACGTTGTATTGCACTGTGGTGTCCACTACTGTTCCACAAGAAATAGACCACCATGAAACAATTACTTTGCTTGCCAGTCATTCACCAGAACTCGGCTACACCTTTCTGCTTCTCTCCACAGGTGATGTTGTAGTGTTTTCTTGATCAATCAATGCAGGCAGTACAACAGTTATGAATCCATGAGGTTGTGAATACTAAAGACCCTTACAGTTCAATAGTATATCACGTCATGTCAATGCTATGATCAACAATGATGTCTACATATGTAATCACTACCACAAACAAAGTTAAATAACTAAGGCGCCTAGAGGCAGTGCCCAGGCAAAGTCTCTGCAGAGAAGTTACTGAGCTGGCTCCAAGTTGTGGCCTGTCTTCTCTTTATGGTCTCTATTATTCTCCACTGCTGTGAATGTTAAGCTAGAGTTAGCTTGCAGTAAAGGTTCTTTATCTAGTTCCAAGGCTACGGCAGCAGTCTTACATCTGGTGTAGCACCAAAAACAGGCCAGGAGATGAGTCATACCGTGTTCTGGGATATTATTGATTATCTATCTATAATATTGTAACTAACAAACTCAGTAAAAACCTAACCACAGATTCTCTTTTAAGACTGTGGAGGTCTGCTTGATACAGATAGTTTTGTCAGCAACACCTCTAGATATTTTCATCAGTGATGTGATGGTTGTAAAATCTAAATACGCTAAAATCCACACAACCACACCAATTTTGAAAGTAGACATTCTTCAACCAATGTTTTTTAGTTTTATGTCTTCTAACAACTTTTGGAGACAAGGCACACTCAGGCGGGAGATATAAAATATATAATGGATGGTCTTCGGTATCAACCGATGAAATTACAGCTGTCTCAGCAAGGAATGTTCCGGATTGCGCGTCACATCTCAGTAATGAAGATGTTGGATTTGCTTTCAACCAATCAGAGAAGAGCTGCTACCTGCTACACTGTGTCAATCCAAATGTAACAGATATCAATGTGAACTTGTCTAACATTGACCTCTATCTGATACACCCATTGATTGCTAACTACTCTTTAGCTAGAGGTTGGTGAAACTCATTACAATTAAACAAACGTGTTTGTTCCAGTCGTCATGAGTTAAAATAATGTTAAATATTCCACAGGTAAAACAGCTGCAATGTCAACCACATATCATATGCCAGTTAGTTACACATTTGAAGCAGGAAAGGCAGTGGATGGGATATATCTACCAGATGGTGTACATGAGTACACTTCTATTGCTTATACTGACTTAGCAGACAACAATCCCTGGTGGAGAGTGGACCTGGAGCAGGTCTACTGTCTCTGGGGAATGAATATCCTTAACAGAGCTTGTGTGGATGGTGAGACTAATAATATTAAATTTATAGTCTAATGCCACTAGCCTGCGATATTGTAAGCTAATATTATCTGTGCAAAATTTGTTCTAAATTCTTCAAGGCTCATTGTATCAAAAGAACAAAGATGTAGAGGTGACAGTGTCCAGAGATGAAACACAACTGAGTTACGATACTAACCCAGACTCCAGATGTAACTACTTTGATGGACCATTGAACCAATACTACACACTGATTAGTTGTATTCAACCAATGAGAGGACAGTTCGTACAGATACAATATAGATCTAGTTCTGAATCAGTAATAAACTTATATGAGATAGAAGTATTTGGTGTGTAAAATTTCATAGACTGGATATTGTTAGTGCGATCTCTGATTTGAAGTCAAAGAGAGCATACAACTTGTTTGCTGTGGCAGTTTATATATATTTCGGTGTTTTTTGTCTAATACGTAGAACAATAAATTACAGACCAAACAGAGTCACAACAGACACAAGTGGACAAAGATTGTTATAGTTGATAAGTAAAACATAATACAAACAAAAACATTTTACATTGCACAGAGCACTTTTTAGCACATAATTCATGAAGTGAACTTTTGATAGGCAGCACAACTTTTTATCCATGAAAGCAAATCATATATGAAGATTTATGCAGTTAATCAATTAAAACAGAAACGTGTGGTCACACGCTAGCAATAGGAAAGCTATTCAATGCAAAGTTGTTAGTTTTGATCAAAACTTTGTCTCTGCTGGAGACCCCTGTTACATAACTAATACAGCCTTGGCTTCTCTTCTTGCTGCACTTGATATCAAAATTTTCGATAGTAGATGTTGTTCAATACTTGAACATTACTAGGCTAGAGAGTGAGTATTGCAAACTATTAAGTCTATGCAGCAGATTATACGCAGCTTGATATCTACTGTGGCATCCTCTACTATGGGTATAAGAACCTTTCTGGTTGGGGTCTCCAAACTAGTGGTAAATCGTAGAAACATGTAGCTTTAATTGTGGCTAGGCCAATGCAAGATATTTAAAAGAGTCTTGAAAGTAACATTTCTTTCTGTAAGTCCCTTTTCTGCAGTCAATTTTCTACATCATTCCAAAGAAGTGTGAAGGGTAAACACTAGACAGAGGCTCTGAATTTGTGCAAGAATGAATCCAGCAGTATGGAGAAAGAAGTGTGAAGGAAACACGCTAGAGAGAGGGTCTCCATTAGTGCACAAATGAATCCAGTGGTGTAGAGAGAGCTGTCAAGATTCCTTCCACAGGTTTGCCCACGATTAGTGCAGTTTTGATCATTTTTTAGTAAAATTAGTTTACTGACGAAACACATGCGGATTGTTTCGGGCCATTTTCAATACCACTGTCTTCTTAACACTTTCATCAATGTGATTATGGCTGTGGATCAGTGAACTCCAGCATTAATAAAGCAGTAGACACAGAGTAAACTCAAACGGATTATAGTAATGTATAACTAAAAATTTAAACAATGCCGCAAAATCTTTTGTTGACATCGTTTGCTTTATAAATATATACAGCTTTGCAGTAATTCTAATAAAAAAATCTCGAAAATTACCAAAGACAAGTGAATAATAAGTTAAAACTTTGAACTTGTATTATTTTTTAACTCTTAAGGCTTCGGCCTAGTGGAGTCAAAAGGGATTTAGAGCTGTCAATAATATTTTAAGGTTTTAATCTCATTCACTGTACAAATAATTGATATTCTGTCAACGATTTCTTTTACAAACCAAACCAAAGATTGAAATCTCACAAAATACACTTTCCACTACACAGAGCAATTGTCACCACATGAAAAATGGAGTGAACTCTTACAGAGCAGTACAACTCCTGATTGATAGACACAAATCATAGTCGAAGAATTAAATGGTTAATAAACAAAAACCGAAGAGACTAGTCAATGTAAAGTTGTTGGCTTTGATCAAAACTTTGCTTCAACTACAGAGTCCTAGCTGCACTTGAAGTTAAACATTTCAATAGCAGAGGCTCTCCAGTAGTTTAACAGTGTTAGACCGGAGCATGAGTACTGTAAGCTATTAGATGTATGCCGTAACTGGTTTGCAGTTTAATATCTACTCTGGCATCATTTACTGGCATAAAAAATTCTCTGGGTGGTTGGTTATCTCCAGAATAGCGACAGATGGTAGAGAATGTAAGTCATCCCAGGTAAAATACTTCTGAGTGACATGAGAGAATATGTTCCACGACTGAGAGAGTAATGAAGGAGGGTAAGAATTAGGAATTTGTAGTGGATGCCAGAATCCACGACATTTAATCTCATATTTTGTTAGCAAGGCCATGAACCTTTCATCTTTATGTATTATAAAATAAATCATAAGTAGGTAAAACAAACTTGTCTGCTTCATGACTGAGCATTTCAAAGGCTGTTTGACTCACTAAATCCTTAACGACTATTACACGTATTACAGATAGGCACATTTCTTTTCATATACTAAAAGCAAATAACAAATATTTTGTTAAAATTAATCATTTATAACTTTCTCGCGATCAAAGAGAATAACTTTATTTCTCGCAAGGATTAATAAAATATTTAGAAGTTACCGCATTTACTACTTACAAAGCAAGAGATGAAACTCAAATATTTGATATTTATGAACAACAAAATTTTTCCTGCCAATTGGTAGTTATGTTCAGAGAAGACAGAAGACAGTGTTGATTCATTGGTGATTTTTTAAATAGTAGGGATTAGAACCTTGGTTGAACCAAACTTAATTTTACTTACAGAAATGAAGAAGATATTATACAGTAAGTATGTATATGTAATATCTAGACTTATTGCATGAAGTTATGCATAAATCCTACTTCAGTGTAGTGTTTTAATGAAACATAACAGCTAATAACGGCATACTGTCTTACACCACATCCTGCCACTACATAATTGACTGTTCTCGTCCTACCTACTTAAGCGTAGGTAGAATAGCTAATCCCAGAATATGTTCAGTTGATAAATTGAAGGTACGTGCAGGTGGAATGGTGTATAAGTAACTTATCAATGTTTTTAAAAAGGTCTTTACAATAGATGTCAGGTGTTATTGTCTTGGATTTGCATCGACAACGTCAGCTGTTGTTTCTTTGGTTTTCACCTCTGTCCTAATTTTACCCCTTGTCCACCTCTTGCCCACCCTTTGTTCACCCTTTGTCCACCCCTTGTCCACCCTTTGTCCACCCTTTGTTCACCCTTCGCTCACCCCTTTTACACCGCTTTTACACCCCTTTACCTCTCACCTTCATCGTTACCTTTCATTTACCTCCTCATTCTCCTACTCTATCTCTCAACCTTCCTTCATGAGCTCTTCTTTTACTCCGATGGATTTCACTTGACTTTGTCTGTGTTTGTACGCAAGCTGTTCAAAGTCAGTTGCGATTGTCTACTCCTAACAACCCAGGCAAACTGTTACACAAAGTTCTCCACTTCTGGTGGATGTTACATTGGAGATAGCTTGTGGTGAAGCTTTTCTATCCAGTTCCAAGTCTACGACAGCAATCTTACTGGTGCTGCATCCCAATAAATGGGTCAGGAGATCAGCCCTACCTTGAGTTATGATAGTAATGATTATCGATCTATAATATTGTAATAAATGTAGTTGTAAAAGGGGCACTACGGAACCGATATTCTACCAAGACTTAGGAAGCCTACCTGATACATATACTTTGCCAGCAGTACCTCTAAATATTTTTCTCAGTGATGTGCTGGTAGTAAGAATTTAATTATCCTAAACAAATCACACAAGCACACAATTTTGAAAGCTAACACTCTTCAACCGATGTGTTTTAGTTATATGTCTTCTAACAGCTTTTGGAGACAAGGGATACTCAGGCAGGAGATATAAAATATATAATGGATGGTCTTTGATATTAACCAATGAAGTTACAGCTCTCTCAGCAAGGAATGTTCCAGATTGTGCATCGCATGTCAGCCACAAAGATGTTGGATTCGTTTTTAGCCAGTTAGAGAATAGCTGCTACCTGCTGCATTGCGTCAACCCAAATGTAACAGATGTCAATGTGAGCGTGTCTAACCTTGACCTCTATCTGATACATCCATTGATTGCCAATTACTCTTTAGCTAGAGGTTGGTGAAACTCATTACAATTGAACAAACGTAGTTGCTTAGTAGTTATGGGTTACGACAGTGTAAAATATTTCACAGGTAAAACGGCTACCTTTTCAACTCCTTACTATGATTCAAGTGGATTCACATTTGAAGCTGGAAAGGCAGTGGATGGGATTTATCTACCAGATGGTGTACATGAGTACACCTCCGTTGCTCATTCTGACTTAACAGACAACAACCCCTGGTGGAGAGTGAACCTGGAGCAGGTCTACTGTGTTTGGGGAGTGAACATCCTCAACAGAGTTTATGTGGATGGTGAGTTTGGTTTGAGGAACTGGTTTAATGATTCTTACTGTTATAGTTAAATGCAGTTAACCTGAGATCTTGTAAATAATTGTTTTCTGTGCAATATTTGTTGTAAATTCTTAAAGGCCCAATATATCAAAGGAACAAAGATGCAGAGGTGACAGTGTCTAGAGATGAAACACAACTGAGTTATGAGACCAACCCAGACTCCAGATGTAACTACTTTGATGGACCATTGAACCAAAGCTACACACTAATTGGTTGTATTCAACCAATGAGAGGACAGTTTGTACAGATACAATACCGGCCTAGCTCTGACTCAGTAATAAATCTGTACGAGATAGAAGTGTTCGGTGTGTAAAAGTTCATAGATTAGATGTTTTTGATGTGATTTCTGATTTAAAGCCAAAGAACCAATATACAAGGTTTTTACTGTACCACTTTATATATATTTTATTGTAGTTTGTCTCATTGGTAAAATGATAAGTTACAGATCAAACAGAGTCGTAGCAGTCCCAAGTGGACAAAGATTGTCATAGTTGATAAGTAAAACATAATACAAGATACACTTTACATTATACAGAGCACTTTGTACCACATAATTTATGAAGCAAACTTTTGCAAGGTAGCACAAGTTTTGATTGATAAAAGCAACTCCTGCAGTTGAAGGTTTAAATAGTTAATCAATTAAAACAGAAGTATCTAGTCACACTCTACCAAATGCAAAGCTATTTAATGTAAAGTTGTTGGCTTAGATCAAAACTTTGCCTAAGCTGGAGCCTCCTGTTACATAACTAATATAGCCTTGGCTCTTCTTGCAGCATGTCATATTGAACTTTCCAATAGTAGATTCCTCAATACTTGAACATTATTAGTAGTAATGTATGAGCAGTTCAATCCACCTGGGTTTTGATTGGGGGTGCAATCCAAGATGTTCACTTGGTTTTTAGTAATAGGGGAGCAGATCTCTGACATGGAGTCTAAGGAAAAGGTTCCCCTGGTTCCAGGTGTACTTTAAGTTGGCACCAGTTACCATGAGAAGCTGTGAGTTACCTTTTTGTGTGCACCAGTTGTTATAATTTTGAATGTTTGCTAAGTATTTATTGTGTATGGTTTGTTTATATTGTGTATGCAGATTTAGGCGTGGGTTTGTATGGTGGTTTAGATGGAGTAGGTCTCCGTCATGGAGGTCTCCTGGTCCCAAGTGTTTTTTTGTTAGCACGGGTATGATGAGAGCCTGAAAGGTACCTTTTTGTTGCACCAGGTGTTTTTATTTTTTGCGTTAAGTATTTTTGTGTTAAGGCGGTTTATATTGGGATTTTTATGTCGATTTAGATGATGAGGTTGATTAGTTTATAAACGTGGTATGTAGGTTTATGCTGTTGTATTGTTTGATTATAACCATGTACATATCCATGCCCATATTCATGGCTATGTAAATATTCATGTGAAATGTTGTATTATTGTATAACTGTATTATATAAGAAAAAAATGAACATAGATACGTATTAAATAGCTCTATTATAATTTTTAAAGAATGTACAGAAGTATTTACCTCATAAAGATATAAAATAGATCAGATAGAAAAAATCTGAGTGTAAACAGTATTATAGTTTATCTTTTTTATTTTGTAGACTTTCGTGCCCTTTGATGATTCGTTGTTCTCCGAGTTCTCTTTCTTATACAAACGTTACTGATAAAAACAGGTGTATTAAGTAGATTTTGTTGACGTTGCTGTAGTAATCGAAAAGGTATTTTTTGAATCTCCGTTGTGGTATAATGCTTTAAGAGTTTTAGTGTTAGAAGAGTTTCATATCGAAAACTCTTCAGCTGTTGTGCCCAGTTTTTGCTGATGGTATTAAAATTGCTTGCAAAAATCTGTACTATGTCTTCAACTTTTTTATTACATAAGTTTTGCAGAAGTACCAAGACTTCTTCAGATAGAGGTTTAGGATCATTTTCTATTACATTGACACCAACTGTTTTCACTTCTATGAGTAGTTCTAGAAAAAAACAGAAAAACTTGTTAATCACTAATATCATAGAGTGTAAAGGGTTAGCATAGGACGTCAACAAACTTTTGTGAGTAAATACAATCTGAGTACAATAAATAATACATGACTAAAGCCTATGTCTTATTGAGTTTCACAACTAGTGTTAAATAATTATTTATTAATTTTTACCTTATTGCTGAGAGTACTTCTAGCTGATCCTTCAGATGTTTTGGTTGAGATGAATGAGTTTTGTGCTAAGACAGTGCTTTTTAAATAGACAATGTTACACTGATTGACCTAAGCTCATAATCATCGCGCAAAAAACAACATTCTTTGATCGAAAAATCTCTTTATAATATATAAAGATTTTTGCCCGACAATTTTTTTTATTTGCGCGAGAATTTTTCATATATGCATTATAAACGAATTTTTGGGTGAAACCAAAACTTCTCGCGCAAAGAAAACAGCATTCTTTGTCTGCCAAAACACATTTGTTCGCGCGGAAAAACAACATTCTTTGCGCAAAAATCTCTTTATGATATATATATATATGAAGATCTTTGTGCGAAAAAATCTTTTTATTTCGGCCCGCGCAAAATCTGTATATACTATAAAAAGATTTTCACTCGAAGAATTCTGTTTTTGTGAGCGAACAAAACAACATTCTTCTCCTGCAAAAAACACATTTTTTTGCGAAAAAACAACATTCTTTGCCCGGAAATCTCTTTATAACATATAAGGGTTTCCGCGCAAAAATTTTTTTTTTTACAAGAAATCTGTATATATCATAAAGAGATTTTCACGCAAAAAAACAACATTTGCCAAAAGGAAAAAACTATATACATTATAAAAATAATTTCGGGGGAAAGCAGCATTTTCCACACGGAAAAAACAGCATTTTTCGCGCGTAAAAGCAGTCGGACAATTTTACATTTTTTCATGTTCTGAGAAGGCAGGAGAACGCATCTGAGGCATGTTTAAGAAAATAAAAGAAGGATGTTGATAGCTACGCATAAATGTGAATGAGTGTAAATAAAAGGAATAGCTACGATAATGTTTGGATTGTTGCAGGTTTCCATCAGGAAGTCTGCCGTGATTTTTCCTGTACAATACTTTTAGTCCTTTTCTTCAATTTATTTTAATTGCAATGCATAGTCAATTGACTAACTAACTAATTATTATAACTGAATCTGCACATGCTACTAAAAAAGAATCTGTTAAAACCACTAAAACTACTGAAACAAATAATTAATTAATATACTACTTACTTCTTAAAAAATTATTATTCATTATCCTATTAATGTTGTTAATTTTGTTTAAAATAATTATTTTTTAGAAGCGTTATTTATTATTGTTACAACAACATGATGATTTGTTAATAATTAATATTAATAATAATAATAACAATATCAACAACAATAAATAACGTCATAAATATATTTAGTAATAAGTTACAGATAGTAGCTGTTACGTTTGTTGTTATAAGTGGTTAGAAGTGATAGAACCAACTTAGTCTAACAGTAACTCCGTGAGAGTACGCTTTGCCATACTTCAGTTCAAAATATAACTTTAGTGGAGGCAGTAACTTGTCCTGGCAGGCATGCACGTGAATGGGAAAGAATGAATAAAAGATAAAACTTGGCTCTGCAAAAAGTTGCTCCAACCAATTGAAAGCACCGTTAAGAATTCTATCTAATCAGGATGGAGGATGGAAAATTAGCTAGTCTATTTAGACAGTTTTCACTGCATTTGGTTGCTTGGAGATTCCTGAAAGACAGTGCCGTTGAAGCTGTAACTTTTATGCTCGTAGTACTCTTGTGTGTGCGTTATTTTTACATTTCGCTCAGGAAAAATTGGTACTGCCATGGCTGTATGGCTGTCCATTATCAATACGGCCCTGATTGTTGCTAGTTTGGCAGGCTGCCTGATTAAGCTGTTCTGCGTTCTACCGCATACATCAGAGCCTGTGTTACCCGGTAACACGCCTACTTATTAGAGACGCTAACACTGCTAGAGTAGTAGTAGCCAAGGAGTGGAAACAAGCGTATTACTTGTTGTTTATCTCTAACGCGGTACTTTCTCTAGTAGTTGTTTGGTGAAGGACACGGTGATATCTTTTACAATATTATGATTCACGATTCGATGTTTGACAAATGATGTGAGCAAACGATTTGCTGTTGCTTGATAAAAGATTTTTTTCCTTGAGAATAAGTAACCAATATGAAAGTTGTGAATTTTAAAAATAGTTAAAACTGTAGTATAAAACATGTGTTTTTTCAGAAATTAAAATGAAAATGAAACGTAAATGTGAACAGAAATTGCAAGTTTCAATTTTGTGTCTGTGAAAAATTTGTCTAGCTAACTGGTGACAGCTACTAATCAATCAACTAACTAGTAAGTAGTCACAGCTCAGTGCTTCAGCTTATGAAAGTATTTTGTGAAAAAGTACCACAGAAGTTGAGTGCAACAGATGCCAGATAACAAAAACCCAAGGTGACAACAACACAACCAATTGCACAAGCATTTAAAGAGGCAGAGATCATGATGAAAATGTCGGTGTAGCACAACATTAACATAGAGGGAACGATAGAACAACATGAAATAAAGACCTACAGCTACGAGTCCAGTACAAATCTGATGAAAAGCCTACAGTAATGTTATATTTTGTTTTTTGGCAGTTTTTGATATAGTACAGACAGATGTATTCAAAAACAATAAGTGTAATATCATTATTATTACTTTTACAAATGCACAGTAATACTTAAAAGATCCTCTAATGAAAATCGAATAGAAATTGAATCTAAAATTTGACAAACTCTGTGATACCAAATCGTTTTGAAAAGTGCTGAATCATTTCAGCTCTAATAGTCACCTGAAAGAAAATGCTTGAAGACTGAGAGAGTAATGAAGGAGTGTCAGAATTAGGGATTTCTAGTCGATGCCGGAATCTACCATATTTCATCTCATAGTTTTGTTAGCAAGCCCTGCAAACTTTGCATCCTTATGTATAATAAATGAACTACAAATAAGTAAAACAAACATGTGTGCTTCATGACTCAGGGTTTCATAGACTGCTTGGCTTACTAAATCCTTAACGACCGTTACTCACATTACTGACTGAAGCATTTCTTTTCAAATACTAAATGCAAATAACAAATATTTTGTTAAAATTAATCATTTATAACTTGCTTGTGATAAAACAAAAACATTATTTCTCGCGAGGATTAATAAAATATTTAGAAGTTGCTGCATTTATTACTTACAAAGCAATAGGTGAAACTCAAATATTTGATATATAAGAACACCAAAAGTTTTCCTGCTGATTTATATTGATGTTTAAATAAATAATTCATCATCACAAAAACTTGGACAATAATATGTGGTTAAAGAAGACTAAAGAAAATTGATTTTGAATTTCAGACTTCACTGCCACAAACAAGGTTGCTTCACTTTCAAGAACCCAAGGCTGAGAAAAGGTAGAGTTGATCGGTTGTTGATTTTTTAAATAGTAGAGATAAAAAACTTGGTTGAACCAAATTTAATTTTACTTATAGAAATTAAGAAGCTACTATACGGTATGTGTAGACATGTAATATCTAGCCTTACTGCATAAATTTATATATAAATCTTATTGCAGAGTAGTGCTTTACTGAACTGTAAGAGCCAATGACAGCGTACTGTCTTACATCTCTTCCTGCAACTACATAATTAACTGTTTGAGTTGGACAACTTTAGCATCGGTTCAAATTAACTAACCCCGATAATATCAGTTGGTAACTTGCAGGAGTTTGCAGGTGGAATTGTGTATAGGTAACTTTCGCAATGTTTTTGGAAAAATCTGTACAATAGATGTCGCAGGTTATTGTCTCGGGTTTGCATAGTAGACGCAAGCTCTTGTTTTTTGTTCTCACCTCTGTTGTAATTCCACCCCTTTTACACCCCTTTTACACCCCCTTTTACACCTCTCTTACACCCCTGTACCCCTGACCTACATCTCTACCCTCCACTTACTTTCTCACCCTCCTACTCAACCTCTCAAACTTTCTTCATAACCATCTTCTTTTCTCCAATGGATTACACTTGACTTCGTCTGTGTTTATACAGAGGCTGGTCAAAATCGTTTGCAATTGTCTATTCCTAAACACCTAGGCAAACAGCAACACCAAACCTTCTTCAACATTCCTCGACTGATATCTTATAGTTGCAAGTCTTCTAACATCTTTTGGAAACAAGACATACTCAGACAGAAGGTACAAAATATATAAAGGATGGTCTTCGATATCAACCGATGAAGTTACAGCTGTCTCAGCAAGGAATGTTCCAGATTGCGCATCATATGACAGCAATGAATATGTTGGATTTGCTTTTAACCAATCAGATAAGAGCTGTTACTTGCTACACTGTGTCAACCCAAATGTAACAGATGTCAATGTGTCCATGCCAAACACTGATCTCTACCTGATGCATCCATTGATTGCCAACTATTCTTTAGCTAGAGGTTAGTGCAACCCATTACAATTAAACAAACATGGTTGTTCTTGTAGTTTTAGGTTACAACACTGGTAAATATTCCACAGGTAAAACAGCTGCAATGTCAAGCACACACGTTGAGGCAAATGGTTACACATTTGAAGCAGGAAAGGCAGTTGATGGGATATATCTACCAGATGGTGTACCTGAGTACACTTCTATTGCTTATTCTGACCCATCAGACAACAATCCCTGGTGGAGAGTGAACCTGGAGAAAGTCTACTGTGTTTGGGGAGTGAACATCCTCAACAGAGCTTATAGAGTAGGTAGGTTTGCTAATGATAAAACAATCTAGTAATACTTACACTCATAATAGCAAGCTATACTTTTGTCTTGTATATTGTTATATTCCACATTGATGTATTTCATATAGTTGTATTCTATATTGCTGTATTTTATCTTGTTGGGAATTCTATTTCGTTGTGTTTTTATACTGTTGTGTATTTCATAACGTTGTATTCTACATTGTTGTATTCTCTATTGTTGTATTCTACATTGTTGTATTCTACATTGTTGTATTCTCTATTGTTGTATTCTACATTGTTGTAATCTTTGTTGTTATATTCTAAATTGCTGTATTTCATGTTAATTTTCTCAAGGCTCTTGGTACGAAAGGAACAAAGATGTAGATGTGACAGTGTCAAGAGATGAAACACAACTGAGTTATGACACCAACCCAGACTCCAGATGTAACTACTTTGATGGACCATTGAACCAATACTACACACTGATTGGTTGTATTCAACCAATGAGAGGACAGTTTGTACAGATACAGTACAGACCTACCTCTGACTCATTAATAAACTTGTATGAGATAGAAGTATTTGGTGTGTAAAATTTCATATGAGTGGATATTTTGATGCGGTTTCTGATCAAAAGTCAAAGAAAGAATTTAAAGTCATCTTACCATGTTACTTTCAGATATTGTCATCAGTAATTCTGTGATTGATGACCTACTTCCATAACTTTCTCATTTTCAAGTTTTCCTCTCTTGTTTTTTATTGAGGTTCAGTGTCAGTGAAGTCTGTGGCTCGGTGTTACTCAAAGTTGATAGAGCAATCACATTTGCTAAGAGATATAAGATATATGACACATCTGTACAAACAAAATATTAATGACATAGCTATTTTATGCATGAAAAAGAGAACCAAATATACAGCTAGTTAATGTATCCCACCAGATAGTAGCTCTCTCTCTCGTTACTGTTTCTTTGTTTCACTCATTACCTTCAGTTTTATATTCAGCCTCAAATGAAAAAAGCTTAATTGACTCTTGGCTCAAAAGCGTAATGCACAAAATTACTTTCCCAATAGTAATGACAAAGTTGTTTTTACAATGTTCATTTTGAAACAAATGCCTTATTATAACTGGATAAATTTCTTCCTATGATGATGAACAAAGGGTGTCTCAACATCAAAATTAATTTAAGGGAAAAGCTGATGCCAAAAATTGTTTCTAGCGAAGCCAGCAGTGCTTTCATTTCTGCACATCCATCTCAAAAAACTCCCAATAGATGAAAACTGTATACTAAACATTGCAAAACTTAGCTGACTGAAACTTGTTCTCGTATTAGGAAGTTAAAAATCATAATTAAAAATATACAATATGTAAAAAAATTCTTTATTACACAAATTTTATTCAGTAGGTGTTCCGCAGCTAAAACAAAACCAAAAGTACACAAAACCATTTCTACCACATTCAGCTTTACTATTGAATTGAAACCAAGTGGATATCATATCTGTACAAACTGTCCTCTCATTGGTTGAATACAACCAATCAGTGTGTAGTATTGGTTCAACGGTCCATCAAAGTAGTTACATCTGGAGTTTGGGTTGGTGTTATAACTCAGTCGTGTTTCATCTCTAGACTCTGCCACCAGCTAGAGAGAGTACAAAAGGACATTAAGAGTTGCTATTGATAAAAAACAAAATTTGTTGAGCTATGCTTTCAATCTTACAGTTCTTCTGGAGTCTCTCGCAAAGTTGTCTCCTCTACTGCTAAAACTGTCAGCATACTTTTCTTTTGATTGCCTCCTCTTCCCAAGATCTCTCTCTCACAAAATATTACATGAAAGGATGAACTAATCTGTAGATAGGGAGTAGTCAACAATCAACAAATTTACCAGGTAGATATCAATATTAAATGGTGCTTAACTCCATCTTTTCTACATTTAGTTCTATTTTATAGACAAAGATGTTTACATTTAGCTATTGCCTAGCTCTGTATGTTTATTAGAAAACTAGTTTTAGTTGCTGCAAAGTGTACTAGTTAAAAAACATTTACAGATTTTGATAGTTCATTTGGACTAATCTGATTACGTGGAAGATCGGTAGTTGTCTCCACTGACACTTTTTTTTTACTGGGCTAATGTAAACCAGGGCGTCACTTTAAAGGCACATACTGGTTGTTGCAATGAAAGTTTGCTGAAATAATTTGCCAATTCTTTTTTTTGATTTAATCTCTAACGTTTGTGAATAAATAGTATTTGTGAGGTTTTCATATAAAAGTTTTATACTTTTATACTTTTGACAACTTACACCATGATGTTTTCATAAACTAAAGTATGGTCAAAAATTGTAACATGTTGGTAAATAAACACTGATATTTTTCTTTTTTAGTGCTGTAGAGTATAAATAGACTTTTTTCCAAATCATGCCGCGCTTAGCTTAATAAATAAACGCAAATGAACAACAACCGTGGTTAATATTTCATAACTACAGGTATCAGGTTTGTAGTTTCGCACGAATTTTATGGTTATTATTATTATTATTATTATTATTATTATTATTATTATTATTGATGTTGTTGCAAATTATTACAATTATTTATTTATTATTATTTTTATTTGTGAATTTCTTATTGTCATTTTTGTATTTTTGTAGTTTAACGTGTTTATTCATATCTAAGTGGCTGAATGGAAATACCTGAAATTATTATTTCCCCTTGTACACTTATTGTGAGCAATATTCCCTAAGATCAAGATCTGCTGCAGTTTTTGTTAAAGATTTCGGTTCCCATAGCATGTAGGTATTAGCTCTTGTAAGCATACACTGCAATACTACAGACATGCTGTTCTATTCTTGACTTTGTGTGTCTCTAGACACCGTAGTCTCTATATCTCACTTTCATATGTACACCAACTTCTTTATAGCTTTAGGAGCGTGTGAAGTTGTTGAATACCTGCATTAATTACATGTCAGAAGACTCAATGCTGTATAAAATGTATAAAATGAGTGTTTAGAGAAGAATGTTGTCGGTTCAATAGTTATGCATAGACTGGCGGTATAAAAAATTATTAGTCTCATTTTAATTAAAATGGTCTGTTGGAGTTACACTCCTACGATAACTAAGTTTAGCTGTAAATAGACAACTCCAATATTTTAGTTTGATTTTGCATCATTTAAGAAGCATGCATGTTGGTAGCAACCATCAGGGGGGCGTTACAAAGTAGTGGTCACTTATTGTGACTCGTAAAATCTCCTACAATACAAGCTAAATATTTAAGTAGATAAGTGACAAGAACGATTGTATCTGCGTTTTGTACAAACTAGCATTAACACTTTTAAAGACCAAGTAAAAAACTTTTCCCATTACTGTTATTTTTTGTTGTTGTTGTTGTTTTAATTAATGGTGGTTGAGCTCCTTCATCTGCTGGTGAGAGAAGCTTGAAGCTGTCATTTATGTAGGCAGCACCAATCTAAGAATTTTTTGTTTTGTGTTATTCGCAGATGAAAAAGTTACTGGAATAATACAGTGCAATGGTAGGTGAATGTGAAGCCTTCATTCCTCCTCAGCTATAGCCAGCAGCATTTCAATATTTTCATTCTTTTCTCGTTGCCTAGCTGGTTACGCACTCTAGACATGGTTAACCTTCCAACCTGGGTTTCAAAAAACTACCGTGACTTGAAAATCACCTCAATTTTACTTTATTGCATAGTTTTTTAATCAAAACAATTCAAAGTTGCTCTGATTTCATTGCAGGTACACATAAAGTTCTTACAGATTGTAGAGCAGAAACAAGAAATAGAAAACAGAGAGGCTGAAAATCTTATTCAATAGGAGAGAAAGATGACTGGTTCACCAGCTGCAAAAAAATATGTCACATAGTATCTGTCCTGTCAAACCAGGAGAACCTTTTCCTTAGACTCCATGACGGAGATATGTTCCTATATTACTACTCATAGTACCTATCCTGTCAAACCAGGAGAACCTTTTCTTTAGACTCCATGATAGAGATCTGCTCCTGTATTACTACTCAAGGTATCTGTCCTGTCGAAAGTCAAACCTTGTGCTGTTGCTACGAGACTTATTAGATAAACGTACATGTCAACATGCCATTGCATCTACTAACCACTATATCAAACTATTCGTTTCAATCAGTTATTGCCTTGTAAGCATGTATTGATTTGTGTTTGTGCTGCATATTAGCTGGACAATTTGTGCTGTCCAGCAAAGCTCGTTTTGAGCTTTTATTGAATTAGTTGTAAGTCAAAGAATATCTTAGAATATTATATTATTTGGCAAGATGAGTTGCTTTTGTTAGTTGATTGACTTTGACTGGGTATTATGAGGTTGAGTTTGGAAAATACTGAGAGAGGAGGTTATGACACACTTGAGAGCGCTGTGAACTTTTGAGTGGCTAGTTAATGGTTGAAATGCCTGCAAATATTGTAAGAAGTGAATTCCTAGTCAAAGAGAAATAAACAAAGCTTGTTTGAAGGTGTTGGAGATATATTGCATAAAAAAGTACAAAATGGAGGAAGCACAAGAGTTTCACAGTAATAATGTATTTGAGAAGCTGCAAACTTTACAATAAACTACACTATTACATTGTATGTATTATAGTCAGCTCTCAATCCAGTCTCATTTACTGCAGGCCTTTGACCAAATCACCACATGTGGATAGACTGGGATAGACACATACTGATGTTTTACCTAAACCTAAACCTGCAAGGCCAAGGAACAGATCGGAATGATCCGTCGTGCTCTGTACTGGGCCCCTGAGAATGCAAAACTCACAGCTTACAAGACACTCTGTCTACCTCATCTTGAGTATGCCTGTTGTACATGGGAGGGATCCCTCCTCCACCAAAGACATTGAAGCACTTGAGCTAGTACAGAACCGCGGTGTACGAATGACATGCGATATCAAAGGAAGAACAGGAGTAACTGAGGCAAAAGAGAAGCTTAAGTTGCAACCACTCCAGGAAAAAAGGAAAATGTGTCGTATCAGACTACTGCACAAAGTCCTGTCCAGAGAAAAGGCTCATCCCACCCTTTGTAAATCATACGACGAGCTAATGACTCAGTCAGAATCTACAGTCAAAATGAGAGCACAATTCCGCGGAGTTCCTCGATCTATCTAAGCAAGTGGCAACTCCTTCCACAACAGTTTTATTCCCCGCACTATACGGGACCTTAGGAATCATGATGTGCCAAAAGACGCCGACAGGCTGGCTTTGGCCTAGTTATTCCATATGGATGGACACAATGTATCCACACTGTCCTTAAAATGGCTAGCCCTGGTTCCAAACCCCGGGAAGAAAGTACCCAAACCCTGGTAACAAATGGGAAAAAATGAGGCACGCCCCCTTCTGCCCCTCCCCTCCCCTCCCCCCCCCCCCCCCCCCCCCGGCGGTCTAGCGTGTTGCAGATATTGATAAGTTCATAAGTTTGATAAAGAAGGCCTTGCGGAGTAGATTCAAAATCTACAATGGGGTATCGGTAGAGTAGGTTTTTTTTAGTGATGCAACTGAAAGTATTTGGACTAAATGAAACAATATCTTGATTTGAGACATTAAGAAAGCTCAAGCGAGCAATACAGCCTTTAAAAACTACGCTTTGAAAAATTTTGGTTCATCAAACTGGGAAAAATTACTTTAGTATTATGCTCATAGATACTACGCGTTAGAGCCATAGTTTTGCATTTTGAGTTTGATTGGGTTTGTCAACGCTAATTAATCAGGGTGCGCCTTTGTTGTGAATTACTTTGGCCTATTTCCATAGTGGCGATGTACTGCAATGATTTATGTAAACGAGCATCGTCAGTATTGTACACCCCATACCTATCTACTGCTCAAGAATCGTCAGTATTGTACACCCCATACTTATCTACTGCTCATGAATCATCAGTATTGTACACCCCATACTTATCTACTGCTCATGAACCATCAGTATTGTACACCCCATACTTATCTACTGCTCATGAATCATCAGTATTGTACACCCCATACTTATCTACTGCTCATGAACCATCAGTATTGTACACCCCATACTTATCTACTGCTCATGAATCATCAGTATTGTACACCCCATACTTATCTACTGCTCATGAACCATCAGTATTGTACACCCCATACTTATCTACTGCTCATGAATCATCAGTATTGTACACCCCATACTTATCTACTGCTCATGAACCATCAGTATTGTACACCCCATACTTATCTACTGCTCATGAATCATCAGTATTGTACACCCCATACTTATCTACTGCTCATGAATCATCAGTATTGTACACCCCATACTTATCTACTGCTCATGAATCATCAGTATTGTACACCCCATACTTATCTACTGCTCATGAATCATCAGTATTGTACACCCCATACTTATCTACTGCTCATGAATCATCAGTATTGTACACCCCATACTTATCTACTGCTCATGAATCATCAGTATTGTACACCCCATACCTATCTACTGCTCATGAATCATCAGTATTGTACACCCCATACTTATCTACTGCTCATGAATCATCAGTATTGTACACCCCATACTTATCTACTGCTCATGAATCATCAGTATTGTACACCCCATACTTATCTACTGCTCATGAATCATCAGTATTGTACACCCCATACTTATCTACTGCTCATGAATCATCAGTATTGTACACCCCATACTTATCTACTGCTCATGAATCATCAGTATTGTACACCCCATACCTATCTACTGCTCATGAATCATCAGTATTGTACACCCCATACCTATCTACTGCTCATGAATCGTCAGTTGCGGATTTAATAAATCTGAATAATAATAATAACAACCAACCCTTATGACCTCACCAAGTGTACCAAACATGTGGTACTCTGTGGTCTGTGATTGTGGTTGCTTATTTTGGCTTTATTTTCCAAATTTCTGGGCAATTTTTTATTATCATTGTTTTAGTTGATTTAATAGTTATAAAGGATTAACTGATATTTGTTGAGTAAAGTTTGTTATTCTTAATAATCGCAAATTGTAAGAAACTTGTGCGTGAATGAAAATGGCTCTACATTAAAATGATATAAATTAATCCCTGATGACACCACAATAATGAAATAATAAATAAGAAATGGCGGCTAGCTGAAAAAAATTAATTATTGGATAGGGAAATAACTCTTGCCAGATAATGATGGGGATCTACATTCAGTATGGCAGTATTGTTAGTGCTGGTGAAAACATGATTATTTAAGTTAATGCGCAGTGAATAACGTGCACAAAGCACTTACAGAGCTATAAGAGACAATGAAGTTCATGGCCAAACAAATATATTAAGAAGAAGAGAACTATAAAGTAAAAAAGATGAAGTAAGTTGATTTTTGTTAATATGAATAGTATGATAGGATCGCAGCATCCAGACTTCCAGTCTCCCGAGTTCTAGTTCCATTAATCGATAAAAAAACTGCCACCACCACATTGCATCACACTACAGAAACAGAACGCTGGCATCATGTTGGTCATAGCAAGCCTTGGAAATACACAGACATCTTAGAACAACAAAATTAGAAAAAAAGCGTTAGAAGAAAAAAACGGGCAGCCGAGAAAAAATATCAAAACATGAATTTGTTGGGTACAGTGAGCTTTAATGTGGCATTGAAACAATTGTCTTATACTCCATAAGTTTCTATCTCATACAAGTTTATTCTGGAGTTTGGTGTGTTCAAGTATTGAATCTGCACAAACTGTCCTCTCATTGGTTGAATACAACCAATCAGTGTGTAGTATTGGTTCAATGATCCATCAAAGTAGTTGCATCTGGAGTCTGGGTTGGTATCATAACTCAGTTGTGTTTCATCTTTTGACACTGTCACTGCTGCGTTTTTGTTTTCCTGATATTGCCCTGCTATAAAAACATGAAATAAAATAAACTGCTTATTTAGTAGCAAACTCCCCTCCCCCTCCATGAGCTCAAAACTCAACCCAGAAACGCTGCTGCATACCCTGGATCAATAACATAGCAAAACTTTAAGAATGCTATAAAGTACCAGAAATCAGGGCTCTATTGAGGATATTCACTCCCCAAACACAGTAGACTTGCTCCAAGTTCACTCTCCACCAAGGGTCGCTGTCACCTGTCACCGTGTGAATAAGTGAAGTATATTCATGTACACCATCTGGTAGATATATCCCATCCACTGCCTTTCCTGCTTCAAAAGTGTATCCATTGATGGCAGAAAGTGTACTTGACATTGTAGCCGGTTTACCTATATAAAAATAAAAAACATTTGCTGACGTTGAGTTCGGAAACGGTTAAGAGAAACCATAATCACCATGGTATTTGGTGAACGTCACACTTAGAACCGTGTGATGAGCTTTAACTTATAAGGTTCACCACCCTCCTCCCATTTTACCCTCTTCAAATTAATTTCCTTCACGGTTCATCTTTTTTAGAACCCTTATCTCTCTAACAAGTAGATGACTAATCCGAAAAACCATACACAACCTGAAATGTCTCACAACCAGTGAGGTTGTCAACTGGAAACGATGTCATGACCATATTACATCTATTTCTGCAAGTGAAGTTATTTTTATTGATCATCTTAGATCTTCTCTACCACCTTTCACTTACTCTCCCAGCCCTCTGATATGCTTATAATTTTAGATAAAATAAGCACTACTTTAGTTTAGAGCTGATCTCATTCTAAAGATCAATGCCAAAGCTAATGTCATTTGCTCATTAATAGCTGAGGGAAGAACTGTTTCACACGAAAGGAATGCTCCTCCATCGAGGCAGACCATAAAATGAATGGAAAAATGCCATACTAGTTGGACATCAAGGTTGGAGATTGGAGGCAGAACGCTCTGAAAAAAAACTGGCTAAAGGTAGCTGTATATTGATTAGACAGCATAACTACCAATATTTATTGATCAATAAATCAGGTCGAGTTCTGATACTTTTGTGCTATAACAGCGCATTATTGGCTGGGCAGTTTCAATTTAAAAATATTTTCCAATATTTTATGTTATGCCACCTTTAAAGCAGGTTCTACACAGCTATTGGTTGAAGCCTCTGGTAAATAAATAAAAGATCTCAGTGTGTCATTAACAAACTAGTTGTTGTATGAGTGTCTACAAAAGTTAGATGCAAACCTCGCTAAAAGCTTTCCGAAGTTTGAGCCAAAAAATTGCATAATGGGTACTTTTTAAAACGCTTCAATATTCGTATCTTAGTGTTTATCGAAATTGTGGTAGTCAATAAGAGTATTCGCGACCTGTTCGTCGAACAAAATACAAAAAATAATAGGTGTTCGTAATTCAATATGTCACGTATGCAACGGAACATTAGTTCAGAACAACATAATATTCAATGAAATGTTATAGTTTACCGAACAAATCATAAAGAAGATAACTCCCAATTTTCAGAATAATCACGAAAATAATGAAATTGGAACTGCTACAAACTGGAATAGTTTGTCAAGCTGCCCTTCAATTTAGTAAAATTTGAACGCTTGCAATTATTTTTCAAGGTTATAAAACTGGTCTATGATAATGAAAAAAATCAACTCGCTAATTATTATTTATTTAGTGTTCAGTTTCATTCGCAACCTACGAACAATATAAATAAATACTTGCTGATTATTTTTTTTATTCAGTGAGCTACTTTTTGTTGACCCACGAGTTCCGAACAAAATGATTATTCATTGATTAAATTTATTGCCGGTCTGATTATTTTTATTGCAATGTGTTCGGCGAACAGAGGTCGCGAATACTCTTACTGTTTCAATGTATCAATATCTTACCGCTATGCTTTCCCTGATAAAAATCAAAGGTTTGATATTGCTTCAGGATTATTCCACAAGAGAAGGAGTTTCACACCCTCCCTATGGCAAGTGCTATGTGTTATTAAAACTTTCCTTGTTCTATTGTGAACCGAACATTTTGTGATGATGGAAAGATAAACGAGCAGCACAAAACCGAAACAGTTTTTAGCAACAAAACTGACCATCGATTAAATAGTGACACTCAAATGCGAGTTTTATCCTTTGAATTGTTTGATGAAACAAAAAAGTAGGAGACAAGAAATTATTTGTGATTTCATTTTTATCCATCGGCTCACAAGTCACAAATAACATGAAACTTTTTGCGAGCTTTTGTTGTATCAATTCAAATGCTTTATTTCAACTGATGGAAAGCACACACAAAAGCTAGTTAGCACAAATGCTGCAACGGTCTCAAAAGTCAAATGTTTGCTGCCTCAAGTAGCCTTTCCAGTTAAGTTTTGAGTTTTTATTGTTCAAACTAACCTCTGGCTAAGGAATAGTTAGCAATCAATGGATGCATCAGGTAGAGATCAAAGTTAGACATGTTCACATTGACATCTGTTATATTTGGGTCGACGCAATGTAGCAGGGTGCAGCTCTTATCTAAGCTGCTGAAAGCAAATCCGACATCTTCTTTACTGACTTGCGATGCGCAATCTGGAACATTCCTTGCTGGCACAGATGTTGTTTCATTGGTAGGTACCAAAGACCATCCATTGTATATGGTGTACCTTCTGCCTGAGTATGCACTGTCTCCAAAGACAACCAGAAGAACAAAAGCTGAAAATAAAATACACCAATTAAACAAAATTAAAGTTAATTAAGTCTAAAATTTGTAGCACAACAATGGCCATTGTCTCGGCAATACCAAGAGATTTTAAAAGAGCTGTGAAAAATAAATTTGATTGGATTCAATTTACGTTAACCTTTTCAGCCTAAAATGTGTATAAAAATCCTATACAAAGTTGCCCTGTTGCTAGTAAAGCAATTCCTATAGACGCGATCAGTGCTGACTTGGGCAGCAAAAATATTTTACGGATAGGCAGTAAATTATATAAATCTGTAAAGTCAGTTTTTTCCGAACTTTTGCTGCTTGTATTTAAGTAAGCCCTATTAACTATTGGTGCTATGCAGAGACTTTTTGTGATTACAAGGCAAAGAGCTTGCAAAAAGCTTTAAACTTTTTGGGAGCCTATTTTCTCGGCCTTTTCTAGCCTTTCCGCGAGATTGTTTTTTGATCGAGATAAAAATACTAATGGCTAACTTTTTATTGAAAAATTATTTTCAGGTCTCAAATTAGTTAAACAGTAAGATTAATACGGTTTTATTTTGATCTGAGATAAAAGAAAAAGACAACTTTAAAATAAAATCCCTGCCTTGTTTTGTTTCGAAACAACAATAATTAAATCTGAAATTTCTTGCTATCTTACTGAGGCAAAAATTGAAAAAATTAATACATTAAGTGAAGACCTTTAGAAACGAGTTTAAACTAAAAACTCAATGCATCTGTTACAATTACTTGTCCAACGTACTCTATAGTGTTAAAATCGAGCTTTCGCACGCTTATAGCCCCTATTTCTACCATGCCGTCTTTGATCTCCAAGGACTTCAATAGACCTACTATTACATTTTTGCTGCTATAATTGAATTCGCTCAATAGTTTTACTATGCCCAATGAGAGAACAACTCTACGCCAAAATTGTATCTCGCAAGGCCTATTCTAAACCAATTAATGTTTTGGAATTCATAATTAGACTTTAGGCCTGGCAAAACTCTAAATATGGTTAATTTGATAAATTTTGCAGCTTTCTGAAAAGTTGGATTTGAGTGCAATAACATGTGAATAATCTATATCATTACGTGTTATTATTGTGAAGGGATTTAGGTCGAGTAGCAACACCTTCACTTGACATAAATACTTATCTTCACACTCCCGCAGACACTCTCCCTGTACGTATCAACAAGGTACGACTACCGCCAATGCTAGTTGCAGGTAGTCTATTACACGGTTGAGTGTCTAGTTGGAGTGGATGCTGTTGTGCCCGTAGTGAAAGGAGGAACTCTACTACAATATGTTTTTTTATATGAATAAGTTCCAGGTTCTTGCCATCCACTAATCCGAATCCACCAGATCAAACAAATCTGATGATTTTCCCGGTGACAAAGATTCGTTGCTCAGTTTGGTAATTGACAACCCCAGGCTAAGATAGCTCTAAGCATACCCATTAGACAAACTATTGCTAGTTCGGCAAATCCGTTGAGCTCTCAGCACAAGCATGGTTCAGGTATCTTAAAATAATTTGCAGCATATTGTACTTACTACCTGATTAAACCTATCAAATACAGATAATTACTTGAGAAGTAGCAGCAGTAGAATGAAGAAATACAACAATAAATTGTGTATACACCTTTTTGTAGAACTCTCAATTTAATCACAAACATCTTGCTTCTTTCCTTCCAGTTGTGTTATACCTCTGTGACACTGAATGGCGTACATGAAAGGTCAGAGAGCTTGAATGGATATTGATTTTCCTCCATATTGGAAAGTCAAATGTTTATTCTTACTCGCTCTATTCAATGATATGGTTTTATATAACTGGCGGTAGAGAAAAGAGGTTGCACATCGGTGTCGGTGCTTTACAACTTAATATCCTTTAGCATACAATTGCATATATCTAAGGAAATGAGCTGCTTAACTTACCCAAACTCTATATAACTTACAGATAAAAACGTGATAAAATAACCTTTTCAATATTGCTAGCTGAGATGTTATGGTGTTTCTAGCAGGAAATTATTTTTTTTTTAATTTGAATGTTAACGCTTAGTTTGTAAACTTCCCGCGTGGGATTTTATCAATGATCGATGACTAAAATGTATAAACTATTTTATTGGTGCAATAGCAAAGGGGCGTCATGCGCAGATCACTGTATTTAAGGATTGAAAGATACAAATGGTAAAAAATGATTTTGTTAAAATGTTGATTAACAGTATATCATCATTTACACATCCCTGCTTAAACTTTGATCAGTTGGTTTTTGAACAGACAGTTGAGCTGAGACGGTTAGTAAGCAATTAATCAACCATTTATCCAACCGAACAAAAGAATAGCCAATCAGCCAAACAGTGAACCAACTAAATAACCAATTAACCAATCATCCCATCACCAAACAATCCAACAAAAGAATTCCTTACTAACCAAATAGACAGACAACCAACCAACAAATCAGGCAACCCACGAAATAAACAAACTACCAACAACTAACCAATCAGCCAACTCACTAAACAATCAAACAAATGAATTACTAGCTAACCAACTACTCAAGAAAACTTTCAAATGATACGTGCTTTATTATTCAGTCAATAATCAATATGAAAGTCTATTGTAGTATGCAGTGAGCATGGGAAAAGCATGGGATGGAAAATAGAGTAGGAAGAAAGTAGTTTATAGGCCTAGCCGGCTTGTGAGATTTTGTGGTGCTCAACTATCAAACACCCACAATTTTCTTCATTTTTTTCATGATGATTAACATAGGAGTGTAAAAAAGCAATTTTCCTAAACATGTTTCATCAGAAGTGTTATAAGCTTTAAAACATGTTTTGCAGATGTGTGTGCAACCAGTATGCGGCATCATAAACTCACCAATTTTTTAGCCTCCAATCTTTAAACTTTAATCATTATACTCCTCTAATCACAGCGATCCACATTAGAGCAAATTTTTTTCAGTTTTTCCGCAGAAATCATTGTAGCAATTTATATATCACACTTCATCATTGTGAAAAAGACAACTTCCAGTCAACTACAGTTGCTTCTTAAACGATGGGAGTGTTTTATAGTAGAGTGTCACAAAACCTTACAGGCCGGCGTGGCTCATGAACTGGAGAGAAAGGAAAAGTAATCAACGTCAAGGTGTCAGTTGGGATACAATGTCAATAAAAATATGCGCCAGAAGACATATTGTGAAGTATTTTACTACCTTCACGAACACAACTACAGTGTATTGCTAGCCAGCAGTACACCCAACTCCTCACAATACTGACAACCACTAGCGCTATACCTTTATTGACCAAGTTTGCCTAGAGCTCTCAAACTCCTGCTCCAGACTTACAGCTCCCAGCTGTTGCATAGTCTGCCACTGAGATTACACTCAGTATCCTCCTCCAATGCCTCCAAACAACACGCTCCTTCAAGGGGTACCAACAGGCTCAACAAATAAGTTGTAGTTCCAGTGATGATATACTTTGATATCTCCAAGATACGATACAGGTAAAAGTCCAATCCTAACTAAGATTTAAAGGTGTTCTGTGGTCTGGCTTTTATAAGAATTCCCTAGGATATTATTACCTTACCAAATAAAGGCATAACCAATCATATATAACAATAATAAAATATAAACCAATCAATAAAGCAATACATATTTACAAAACACAACAGCATGACCTTCTAATGAATGATCTTTGACTTGGTCTATTGACTCCGCCCTTTTTGTGGGTATTGCACCATCATTACATCACTTTTAGTGTAGCCTGTGTCTCTCATCTTCATTCACCCTCTCACATAATTATTATTCTCCTATTTGTGATAGTCCTCGCCCCGAGTCTTTGCAGGAAGTGGCTCCATTTTATGAGATGAGGTAATGCAGCTCGGGGTAGCTCAAAGTAGCTTGGGTTTTAGTTATTTGGGAAAGAAAGGGCTCTTCTGGTGTCCAATATGGGTGAATTTTGATGGGAAAGTAACCGTCGTTCAACTCAGCTCTGCGATCCGTACAGATAATCAATTTCCATCCATAGACAAAGGGATAGGGAGGGGGAAGAACTGTTTTTCAGGACCCCCAGTTTTTGGCCACTCGGGGTAGATTGTTGCTGCTTAGAAAAGGGTAGTTTTCTCCTGGTGTATGGAGAATGAGACACTGCGGGTTGGGGGAAGGGGGTGCATATACAAGAGGGTTGGGAAGGAAGGGTGTAGGTTCAAGGGGTGGGACGGGGATGGTGGAGGTATTAGTTTAAGGGGTGGGGGTGTAGGTATTGAAATACATGCGCACAAACCTTCTCCACAATTTGTATTTGGTAAATTGAGGTGTTTTTGCTATTAAACTGATAACGCTTTGTTCCTACACAGCATTTATGGCAAAACAACTATTTTTACTACATTTTGCTAATGGTTGAAACAATCTCGAGCTTCTTCCTTGGTTTAGCACATAAAACAAAAAAAGTTCTTTACTCTGGTTTCATAATATAATTTTTAGCTTAAGAATAAAGTCATGTAAGAGTAGTACAAGGCAATTGAAGTTCTGGATGATGAGTGTGTAAAGTTAAGGAGTAATGTCAAATGTTTAAAAATTTGATTTTTTTTTTTTCTAGGATTGATAGTTATATATAGAGACAAATAAAAATAATGTGTGTTTTATTTTGTTTTGTTATAAAGTTACTAATTCATATCAATTCTTGTTGCAACAATCTTTCTTTTTTCATCTCACCTGACATCGAAAACATTCTTTTCGTTGCCAGGATGTAAGGAAAACCTATCTTTTTTAATTGCCATTGTATAAGCATTGAAAAACATGCTGCAACCAACCCATTCTTTTTTTTAGCATAGATAAAATGAAATTTTAAAAGATCGCAGGTGCTGAATTAGACAGGTTCATTGGCTGCAGCAGCAATGAGATTGTAAAAATGGTTTGAAGTTCACAGACACGAGTTAATACTTGAAGCAATTACTTTAATATATTAAAGTGTATATATAACAAGCAAAACAAATCTTTAAGTAACAACACTGTCAAAGTTTACTACAAAATTTGATTGTATCGGTTGTCAACGACAAGAAAACCAACTAATTAACTGAATGCAGTCAGATTTGTATCTCTAAAATATTACTACGTGGTATAACCTTGCAAGTTAATTAAAAACACACACTTCAAGGTGATTGTATTTTGCATCTTACAGCTTGCACAATAGCACACCTGTTAGATGATTAATTACTATTCTTTACTCTGTTACATTTCAAAGTTACCAATCTGTGTAAGTAAAGTGCTGATTATATAACCTAATATCATTACTGATTATGTAATTCCATTTACTTAAGTGAAAGGTATCTCCAGAAAGTTTGTCGCTTCACTTTAACATTTGACAGCTCAGCAAGAAGAAACAAAATTATATCTGGACAAAATCTGGTCTTGGTGGGGATGAAGATTATCCATATAAGTAAGTAGAGACGATCCTAACTAGACTAGTCAATTTGTACCACAAAAGTACCTAATATATAGTAATATTATTTAGCTCTCTGCAACCTGGTTGTCTGCGGGAGCCATACAGATCCAGATAGAAAGTATAAGATATATAAGGTATGGTCCTTGGATTCTACGGATGAAACAACATCTGTGTCAGCAAGGAATGTTCTGGATTGTGCATCACAAGTCAGCAATGGCGATGTTGGATTTGCGTTCGACCAATCAGAGAAGAGCTGCCACCTGCTACATTGCGTCAATCCTAATATAACTGATGTCGGTGTAAACACCTTCAACCTTGACCTTTATTTGGTGTCTGCTAACTACTCCTTAGCTCAAGGTCAGTCTAAATTTAAAGTCGTAACCTAAAGCAAAAACAATCAAGAGATTCCATTTATCAAATAATATCTTATTATCACAGGTAAACCAGCTGAGATGTCAACCAAGTATGCAGAAACACTTGGATTCACATTCGAAGCTGGGAAAGCAGTGGATGGGATATATCTACCAGATGGTGTACATGAGTGGACTTCTCTTGTTCATTCTGACTTGACAGACAACAACCCCTGGTGGAGAGTGAACCTGGAGCAGGTCTACTGTGTTTGGGGAGTGAATATCCTCAACAGAGCCTCTGCTCCTAGTAAGATCTTTTTTAACCATGAGTTAGGCTAATGGTACTAGCAGTGCTACATGCTACATTGTTGCATCCATATTGTTGTATTCTATATTGTGTTATTCCATGATATTTTTCTCAAGGCTCTTGGTATGAAAGAAACAAAGGTGTGGATGTAACAGTGTCTAGAGATGAAACGCAACTGAGTTATGATACCAACCCAGACTCCAGATGTAACTACTTTGATGGACCATTGAACCAAAACTACGCACTGATTGGTTGTATTCAACCAATGAGAGGACAGTTTGTACAGATACAATACAGACCTAGTTCTAGCTCAGTAATCAATCTGTATGAGATAGAAGTGTTTGGTTTGTAAGATATACAACAGGGTAATGTTCACAAGTCAGTTGACATGTTTTTGTTGTTTGATTGCCATGGTTCTAGTTGTGTTGACTGTAGACTTCATCGAGATTGAATTAAAAGTTTGGTGTCCTAAGTGTTTTGGCGTAAATTCAATCATAGTCAAATAAAAATTTAGATGTTGCATTGCAAGTTAAGATGCTAAGATTGAAAGTTGGTGAAGTAAGGAGAGAGGGAGAGAGTTCAGACAAGTTTTAGGTGCAATATATAGGTCTTTGTGTAAAACCTAATGGGAAAAATAAAAGAAACATTGTTTACTCTCTCTTTGATTTAATATAATGTAATAATACTGCTTTGAGTTCTCATCTGTTCAGAAGTAGGTTGCGTAGCTTTTGTTATCATAATGTAAGTATGCATTTCTATGCACTACATGGGACAGATCTCATATGTAAAAGGAGAAAGTCAAAGGAATAGTTAGTCATTGTAATCATTTATTGTTGATGTTTTCAGCAGCTCATGTGAAGCCTAACGTTTACATCATCGATAAATCCAGAAGACTTACTAACCCATCAGTTGCAATGTCAAATTTTTTGTGTATTAAAAGATTGCACAAAGGAACATTAACATCCAGTTGTACTGAACACAAAACTTTGAAATATTGTAAAGGTTTTTGTTAGGATCGCAAAATACCTTTACTGACACTGTTAGGAGTTGTCGGTATTGTGTGCAATAACAATACAATGATGCAAAGTGCAAGTAGACTGGTAGCGTCGGCTCTCTGTGGAAAGCAATTAATTATAACTATCAAGTGCTACTGGTGCGATAGTAATGTCCTTTATGTAAGAAAGTAACAATAGATACGAACAGCAGGCGCTACCGGATGGTAGTAATGGCTCTCTGTTGTAGGAGATTTGTATAGCAGACAGATCCGGTAGAACAAAGTATGCGAACTTAGTGTTACAGGCAACCGGCCACACTAAATACACGAGTTTCAAATTAATAACAATGTATTATTAACATACAAAACCTTTCGAAATAATAGTTCTCACAAGCATACAGTAAAACTTGACCTCCCTTAGATCCCACAAAGACGGTTCAAGAAATCGCTGAATACACTTCTTAGAGCAACTAGACGTTATCTCAAGCAAAGCTAAACTAGCTCTGACCAGTGGGCGATCTGCCTCTCTATTTATGCAAAAAGACAACCGTTGAAAATGATTAGCTATGATTGGCTCTACATAAGAGCAATTGGTTAGAGACATGAATCACAGCAGTGGTGGATTAAAAAAAATATAAAATAACACAAGCAGGCGCATTGAGAAATAGCTAGCCGCCAAATAACTCAAGCGTTAATAATAATAGCATACATAAAATGGCGTCACTCAACAGCCCATGGATGGCACTCCTAGCACTGGATCTTCACTCCTCTGCGGGTCCTTTGATTGTTTGGCTCATCTGGGTAAGGATCTTTACTATACTTGTCATCACGCTTGGTCTTGCCTATACGTTCCATTGGCAAACCACTGCTCATTCCATTCCATCGCAACTACTATGTTACTAGTTAGCAGGCACAATGTCGATTGCATGGCCGCTCTGTGCATTTCTATTACAATATACGTGATTAAATTCCGCTCCATTTATCGGAGATAGGGAGATCGAGGTGAAAAAAAACTGTGCTTGGCAGTCCATGATTTCTTGTCAACATTAGCACTGTTACTGGCAATCATCCAGCTCATAAAAGATATTTTATCTACCCAGCTGCTAAAATTGTGCCGTTTGCGCCAGTAAGGGAGTTGTTCTTCAGGACCCCCAGTTTTTGGCCACTCTGGGTAGATTGTTGCTGCCTAGAAAAGGGGAGTTTGCTCCCGTTGTAGGGAGAATGAGATACTGGGTTTGGGGGAAAAGGGGTGTATATACAAGAGGGTTGGGAAGGAATAGTGTAGGTTCAAGAGGTGGGGTGGGGATGAAGCTGGGTATTATTTCAAGGAATGGGGGTGTAGGTATTAAAATAGATGCGCATAAAATTTCTCCACAAAATGTAGTTGGTAAAATGAGGTGTTTTTGCCATTAAGCTGATAATGATTTGTTGGCAAAAAAACTATGTTTACTATATTTTGCTAATGTTTGAAACAATCTCGAACATCTTCCTTGGTTTAGTATATAAAACAAAAAAAGTTCTTTGATCTGGTATAATAATACACTTTTTAGCTTAAAAATAAAGTCATATAAGCATAATACAAGGCAATTGAAGTTCTGAAACCCTAGTGTGTAAAGTTAAGGGTTGACTTCGAGTGTTTAAAAATTTGATTTTTGCTTTTTTGTTAGATTGATAGTTATATAGAGATAAATAAGAATAATCTGTATTTTATTTCGTTTTGTTATAAAGTCACTAGTTCATATGAATTTTTCCTTGCAATAAGCTTCTTTTTTTTTTATCTCACCTTACATCGAAAATGTTTATTTAGCTGCAACTAATATCAATTAAGTTCATATTGCCATTATGTAAGGAAAACCTATCTTTTTGATTGCCATTGTATAAACATTGAAAAAACATGTTGCTCAAACTCATTTTTTCAACCGTAGATAAATAAAATTTTAAAAGATGGCAGATGCTAAATTAGACAGGTTCATTGGCTGCAGCAGCAATGAGAATGTAACACAAGTTTGAAGTTCACAGACACGAGTTAATACTTAAAAAAATTACTTTAATATATTAAAGTGTATATATAACAAACAAATCTTTAAGTAACAAGACTGCCAAAGTTTACAACAAAAATTTAATTGTATCGGTTGTCAATGACAAGAAGACAAACTAATTAACTGAGTGCAGTCAGATTTGTATCTCTAAAATATTACTATGTGGTATAACCTTTCAAGTTAATTAAAAACACACACTTCAAGGTGATTGTCTTTTAGATCTTACAGCTTGCACAATAGCACACCTGTTAGATGATTAATTACTGTTCTTTACTCTGTTACATTTCAAAGTTACCAATCTGTGTAAGTATAGTGCTGATTATATAACCTAATATCATTACTGATTATGTACTTCCATTTACTTAAGTGAAAAATATCTCCAGAATGTTTATCGCTTCACTATAACATTTGACAGCTCAGCAAGAAGAAGCAAAATTATATTTGGACAAAATCTGGTCTTGGTGGAGATGAAGATTATCCATATAAGTAAGTAGAGACTATCCCAACTAGACTAGTCAATTTGTACCACAAAAGTACCTAATATATAGTAATATTATTTAGCTCTCTGCACCCTGGTTGTCTGCGGGAGCCATACAGATCCAGATAGAAAGTATAAGATATATAAGGTATGGTCTTTGGATTCTACGGATGAAACAACATCTGTGTCAGCAAGGAATGTTCTGGATTGTGCATCACATGTCAGCAATGGAGATGTTGGATTTGCTTTCAACCAATCAGAGAAGAGCTGCCACCTGCTACACTGTGCCAATCCAAA
Source organism: Cryptosula pallasiana (assembly GCA_945261195.1). Taxonomy (NCBI): domain Eukaryota; kingdom Metazoa; phylum Bryozoa; class Gymnolaemata; order Cheilostomatida; family Cryptosulidae; genus Cryptosula; species Cryptosula pallasiana. The sequence continues at coordinate 37,118,146 of OX183136.1, forward strand.
TATAACAGATGTCGGTGTAAACACGCCCAACCTTGATCTTTATTTGATGTCTGCTAACTACTCCTTAGCTAGAGGTTAGTCTAAATTTAAAGTCTTAACATAACACAACAGTCAAGAGACTTGATTTATCGAATAGTATCTTGTATCACAGGTAAGCCAGCTACAATGTCGAGCAAACGAGCTAGTTCACAGGGAAACAGCTATGATGCAGAAAAGGCAGTAGATGGAATATACCTACCAGATGAAATGGATGAATGGGTATCTCTTGCCATTTCCAAACAAGATGATAACAACCCCTGGTGGAGAGTGAACCTGCAGCAGGTCTACTGTGTTTGGGGAATGAATATCCTCAATAGAGCTTATGCTGAGAGTAAGTTTGTACAGGTAATCAAATAAGTCTACAGTCCTAAAACATGACATGACTGTTTTTAGGGAGTAGTTTGGTATTTCATTCACAAATTTAACCATTGCCGTTGCTTCCTACAACAAATATTAGCTTGCTAATATTGCTCAGGGTTAGATTCTATGGAATAGCTCACAAATATTTTTTAAACCCTCTGAATGACATATAGATCCAGACCGTTATGAAAGGAACAAAGATGTAGAGGTGACAGTGTCTAGAGATGAAACACAACTGAGTTATGAGGCCAACCCAGACTCCAGATGTAACTACTTTGATGGACCATTGGACCAATACTACACACTGATTGGTTGTATTCAACCAATGAGAGGACAGTTTGTACAGATACAATACCGCGAAAGTTCTGACTCAGTAATTAATCTCTATGAGATAGAAGTGTTTGGTGTGTAAGATATACAACAGGTTAATGTTCACAAGTCAATTGACATGTTTTCGTTGTTTGATTGCCGTGGTTCTTGTTATGTTGACTGTAGACTTCATCGAGATTGAATTAAAAATTTTGTGTTTTTTCTCACTTTTGTTTAAGTGTTTTTGTGTAAATCTAATCATGGTCAGATAAATATTTGGATGTTACATTGCAAGTTAAGATTTTAAGATTGCAAGTTGGAGAAGTAAGGAGAGAGGGAGAGAGTGCAGACGAGTTTTAGGTGCAATATATAGGTCTTTGTGTGAAACCTAATGGGAAAAATAAAATAACCATTGTTTACTCTCTCTTTGATTTGATATAATGTAATAATACTGCTTTGAGTTCTCATCTGTTCAGAAGTAGGTTGCGTAGCTTATGTTATCATAATGTAAGTATGCATTTCTATGCGCTACATGTGACAGTTCTCATATGCAAAAGGAGAAAGTCAAGGGAATAGTTAGTCATTGTAATCATTTATTGTGGATGTTTTCAGCAGCTCATGTGAAGCCTAACGTTTACATCATCGATAAATCCAGAAGGTGTACTAACCCGTCAGTTACAATGTCAAATTTTTTGTGTATTAAAAGATTGCACAAAAGAACATAAATATCCAATTGTACTGAACACAAAACTTTGAAAAATAAGTGATTAAATTTTGCTCCATTTATAGTAGATAGGGAAATCTAAGTGAACAAAACTGTGCTTGGCAATAAATGATTTCTTGTCAACATTAGCACTGTTACTGGCAATCATACAGCTCACAAAAGATATTTCATCTACCTAGCTGCTAAAATTTTGCCTTTTGCGCCAGCAAGGCAGTTGTCACATCTTACTGCTGCTTTTTATTGTTTGCCTGCTTTGTGTGACCCGTTCAAGGTGTAACAACTCCTGTGCAATCACTTGATTTCCTGCTTTGCTGTTTTCTCTTCCAAATTTCATAAAAATAACTCTGCAGATTGCTTTATTGCACCCCAGTTGATGAGTATTAGACGTCTGTGTCATTTCTATCTGCGGCAAAACTTTGTTGCTTATGGGACAGTCTCTAACATTGGCCAAAAGATATTATTTTATTAATTATTTACTATTGGGTATTGCTTAAAGCAACACTTTCAAAACGCTGTTCATAGATTTTTTTATGCGAAACCAGTATTGATAATGTATCAGTAACTAACTAAAATATACAGATACGTACCACCTTGCATTGGGTTGGAATTTTTAAGTTGAAGAAGCCTCTGACAACTAACGCGCTAGGATATAATGACCAGTTTGATAAAAATCTACATAGTAATATTGTAATGGACTTTGGGGGCCTTCTAATCCACTAACTATAACACTGCCACCAGCTGAACACCTCATTCATTAGCACAGTCAAGTTGGTAGCTGCTGATGGTCTTCTGTCACCAATTACTTCTCTCCAAGAAGCAACCCTTTGTCTGTGTGACACTTAATCTGAAGTGAAGGAGTATCCTCAGCTCTACAACAAGTAAAGAGCCCTCGACCCAGACGCACTACTCGGTGCTTTTGAGTGAAATACATTTATTTTATCCCAAAAATAATGGTAAGGTAAAAGATCCAACACAATACAATATGGCGGAAGCTCTGCCTTTTACAGGCATATTACATGAAGTAAAACATACAAGTACCCAGTAAAACATAAGTAGAGGGTAATTGAACAAATCAACATTCGAGATATAATTACTAGCAAATGAAATAATAGAGAATGAGTTAAAGGTAAATTGGGCCTAGCAGTAGAGGGTGGAGTCATGGACTCACTAGCCAATCTTGAGCTTCTGCACTTCCTGTGGTAAGTTCTCTGTCTTTAAAAGTTTCCATTCCAGGATTCGTCAGCTTTACAGGTGGATATTAGGTGGATATGGGCTTCTGAGTCTTCTGAGGCTATTTTGGTTTCTCGGTCTATGTGAGTCATCTCACTGCTGACCCGGCATAGCCCCCCAGAGCTGGGGTACCTTGCATATGCAGGGCCAGGGTGTTCAGTATGTATAAAATCTACTGTTCTGGCCATCTAATGGCGATAAGTTTGATGCTAGAATGCTTAATAAGTGAGCAGAATTAGAGGCCACAAAAACCCATTACAATACTGTACAGATAACAATAAAAAATTTAATCTATTGATTATAAAGTTGCCTTCTGCAGTGAGAATTGAAGAACTTTATTTCAGATCAATTAAAAACATTTGAGCTTTTAACATTGAGATAGTAAATTTTTTTAAAAGATTGCAACAATAGCAATGTTGATCTCACAAAATAGAGAAAAGCGAGGCCAGCTGAGGTTTTTACAAGCTTTTTGTGACGATGTAAGACATAGTGCAAGCTGCACAAAGTTCACGTACACAGAACACCCTTGTGGGTTTTCTTGCCAGCACTGACAATCCTGGAACCAATCTTTAGGGAGTTGTACATTAATATAATCTTCAACCAACAGTTTGGAGCAGAAAACTATTTATTAATTTATTTCAGTGATTTCAGTTAATGTTGTATACATTGTCTTTTAAAAAGTTGTTTGCCCTGCGCAAGAGTAGAACATTTTTTATAAAACAAAAAGTTAAAAATGAGTCACGAGACACTATGTAGTTATCATCAGAATAGGTTGTTGTTATTGTATTGAAAATCAGTGCCCAACTAACTGGTTCATTGCCTTACACTCTGTTCATAACCACCGCCAAATCAAAACACCGTAGTGTGGCCGGGCCAGTCTCTTCTCCCTGGCTGAGTGACTCACTGACAGTCTCAGTGAGTAACACCCTGTACCCACACTCCCACTCTTTTCACATGGTAGTTTAAATGTATATATATACTTGAAACAGTTTGCTCTTGAATAATGAAACTGTGATTGTTGCCACCTACATTATTGATTTTGGAACATGTTAAATCTACAAATATCTCGTGCTTGAGAACAAATAACAAATTTAAACCCTCACCATGCATAAGATTAATGTTATGGAGAGTGCTTATAGCAGCTTCCATTTGGGCCAGTGTAGAGGTTTATGCGTTGACCCCTCTGGAATGAAAGACACACACACACAGACGAACTTTTTCGGATTTAGAGATATTTTCGTCTACCAACATCTGCCACGAACTCCATAAAAAATTTAGACGGTGCTTGTTTATAGACCACTCTCTGGGTCACAATTTTGATAAAAACATTGTCAAACTCAGCTACAAAGCGGTAATTCAAGGGTAAAATAATAAGATCTTAAACAACACTAGTAACACCACCTCTAATGAATGCAACTGCAGGAATAAGACTGAGTGTCCTTTGCCATGACAATCGCCAAATTACAAGTGTAATGAATCAGGCCACGGTGACATTTAAGAAGCATGCAGAAATATAGGTAAGTCTAACTGAAGAAGAATTTAAAATCAGATATAGAAACCATAAAACCTCAATAACGTTGCCAGCAAAAGAAACTCCACTGAGCTGAGCAAATATATCTGGTCACTCAAAGATTCATCCACCCATTTTAACATCAAGTTGAAAGTTTTGTTTAATGCTAGAGTGTATTCTGACACTGACGAAAAATGTTACCTTTGTATAGCTGGGAAATTTATAAACATTTTCTAATCAGACTTGTCACCCCTTCATAGCAGGAATGAAATTGTCACCATTTGCCAGCACTTTAGTAAATATGCTCTCAGCCAAACATAGCTCAATGATTACTGACCCTCTTGACACCGGCGCAAAAATGCTATACCATCTAGTATGATATCACGATTCTCCAGCAAGAGCAGCAATGTAAGCATTTTGTGAAAGAACTTTTCTCACTATGTGATTTCTTCTCTGACATTCTCATACTTCCAATTCATACCACAATTGGTAGAGGCTATTTAGAATAAATTATATTAAGATATAAAACAATTAATCTGATCACTACAATGTCATAACTTAGCAAAATTATCTCTTCATGACACCAAAAGCATATCAGAACCAGCCTGTTGAGATATCAATGCAGATTGTGCTGTCAGACTTTGTATAAGTTGTTTCAGTTCAGTTGAAGATGTGCTGTCAGTGCTTCTGAGGAGGCTTTCTTCAAACATGGCTTCTATACAATCCTCTGCACCCCATGAAATACCGGTGTAATCAAAGCAGAAACAGTTTTAGATACATCCACTTTATAATAAGAAACAGGCGGAGCTGTTACTGTGTTAGTATTTTAAACCTACCCACAAATAAACGGATTAGGGGCTGTACATGTACATGTGCTTAAGTTTTCTAGTCCTAGTTACCACCCTCACTAATACATGTGCTTTTGTATACGAAGCTTATTTTACTGATACTATTGGATATTACAGTAGTTAAACAAATGATCGTATTTGATTACTATTGGACTGTATATATATGGCAGTACTTGTTGCTTTCGTAGAAACTGTAAAAGGCCAAGTCTCTTATTGTTTAAGCACATGTTAACATAAGTACTTTTTATGTATTACCGGTACATAGAAATACTTGTAGCAATGAGTAACCTATGGATTAGTAGTGGTAGCTGAGATACTGTAAAAGTTATTAACCCAACAGTTACTAATCTGTTAGCGTTATTTGGAACTATCCTGACAGGAAATACTCGATAGCAAAAAATATATTCCTTTGACTACTGAAAAATTATCGCAGTTTAAAATTTAATACATTCGTAGCCAATGCTGGAATCTACTATTATCACTTCTACGGGCTTCCAAATGCAACTGTTGTCATATATTTCGTGAGTAAACTCATGATTTGACGAACATTATAAAAAAAATATCCTATCTAGAAAAGCTTCCAGAACAACTCCTTACCATCGGGGCAAGTCTAGGGTTAAACAACAACCAATAACTGTCTGGTTACACACCAAATACTTCTATCTCATACAAGTTTATTCTGGTGTTGGAGCTGGCTCGACATTGTATCTGTACAAACTGTCCTCTCATTGGTCGAATACAAACAATCAGTGTGTAGTATTGGTTCAATGGTCCATCAAAGTAGTTACACCTGGAGTCTGAGTTGGTATCATAACTCAGTTGTGTTTCATCTCTTGACACTGTCACCTCTACATCTTTGTTGGTTGAATAATACATGCCTACACAAAAAGTGACATTAATGCCAAAGTTTGAAACAATTTATAAATGTAGCTGGAGAGCAGGAGAGCTGTGACAGCTACACTCATTAAATGATAAAAAATCAGTAAAAAAAAAAGTATATTGATAATCAACAGAGCCAGTACTTGCCTAGACTAAAATAATACAACAGAACTTACTAGAAATGTAAGCTCTATTGAGGATCTTCACTCCCCAAACACAGTAGACCTGCTCCAGGTTCACTCTCCACCAGGGGTTGTTGTCTGCAGTGCTAGAGATAGCAATAGAAGTCCACTCATGTACACCATCTGGTAGATATATTCCATCTACTGCTTTCCCCGCATCAAATGAAAATCCTTGAGAATCTCCTCGTGCAGTTGAGAAAGTAGCTGGTTTACCTACCAATAATTTTAGAGACAGAACATTCGTTAAAAAGCAGAGTAGGTCAAATGCACTTTGTTTTGGCTCAATGACTTTGGGCTGCAGCAGCTAATACGCCCGCTTAATATTACACCAAAACTTATAAAGAAATTTCCGAAAACCCCTTTTTTGAGAGTTTTTGTTGGGAGATGACTAATTTGTACATTGATTACCAATGTACAGTAGAGCAGTCGGAAGCCATAGAACCTTTTTGATGTTCATAGCAATTTCTCGCAGGCTTTGATTAAAAGAATTTTTGTATTCAATTTGTTAGATTTGACACAAGAAAAATTGACTTGCTAACTGACCTCTAGCTAAAGAATAGTCAGCAATCAATGAATGTACCACATAGAAATCACTAGATACATTCACATTGACATCAGTTATATTTGGATTGGCACAATGTAGCAGGTAACAGTTCTTCTTTAATTGGTTGAAAGCAAATCCGACCTCTTCATTGCTGACTTGAGATGCACAATCTAGAACATTCCTTGCTGGCACAGATGTTATTCCTTTGGTTGATACCAAAGACCATCCATCTTGTATCTTATACCTTCTCTCCGAGTTTGTCTTGTTTCCAAAGACACCCAGGAGAGAAATGACTAAAACATACCAGATGTGATGCACAGAGTCCATCTACCATGGTAACATTGCTAATAACTACATATACTTATAGAAATATAATTCTGGAACTTTTTTAGTTTAAATATGCCCACATTTCAGCTGTTACTGATATTAGTAAAAAAAAAAAGTAACCATGTTTCGCTACTTTATCAAACTGTAACTTTTGAAAAAAAGTCACCTCTCAGTTTTCATTATTGTTAAAATTTGCTGAGAATTTGTTTACCTTCTAAAGTTTGGAGTGGATTGATTTATATTCTAGAAATAATTACAAGATAAAGATGAAATAATCAAAAATAAAAAAAAGCAAAAAGTAATGGTATCAGGGCTCAGGTATTAAAATATGATTCTAACAATATAATAGAGATTATAATAAAAAATATACAAAAGTTTTTTTCCTTTTTTAAATGAGTAACTTGGAAGATAGCCAATACTGCTCTCAAAAAAATTACGATAGGTTATCTAACGTAATGTTGTATTACTACCTTTCAGCAATGTTTTCCACTTGAATACAGACATATTAGATGTTCTGGTTTTATTTATGAGGTTTACTCTCCAGTGATATAATGTGCAATGTGAACAGCAGTAGAGGTGCTAGTAATAAACTAATCAATATTTCGGAAACAAAAAATCAAAATTTTTAGACTTAAACATCAAGTGTCCTCAAAGAGAGACAAAATCAATGCATATCTGTTGCACAGTTCTAACTATTTAAACGTTCATGTAACAAAGAGCAACATCAATAACCGGAATATAAGGAAATTAAGTAACATAGATGATATTTGTGTGGCTGTTATTTACATAAGTATTATGTACGCTTTGAGCAAACCAACTGCATGCATAGAATCACAAGTATAGCAGTCATTTCATTGTTGTTTAGAGGTGTTTCATTATTTGCATTGTAAATGCTAATTAAAAAATACAAACAGCTGATGCTAGAAAAGTAAAATGCTACATGCCAGTTTCGAGCATATAAAGAAGTATCTATTGAAGTGCAGTAAAATACTTTTATATTAAGACAATACATCAAAAGAGTTTTCAAGTTCTATTTGTAAATTGACTTGCGAAATTTTAATAAAACTTCAATAAATAAAATGACCTTCAGTCTTAGTATTGTGGTGGATTTCAGTGTACATATTCTCTGCTCACACATAGCATCACATTCCGGCATCACTATAATAGCCATTAGATGACCAGAATGCCTAGTAACTACTAACCAAGTGGACGGTAACTATATTTATGCCTATACCGACCCTGTATACACCTATACCAACCCTGTGTACACCTATACCGACCCTGTGTACACCTATACCGACCTCACTGGGCCAGCAGGAAGTGAGTCAGTGGAGCCTGAGATCTTAGAAGTAGCCTGGAAGGACCTAAGAGCCATCTGCCAAAGGTATCCACCCTTACCCCTTACAGAAGATGATGGACTAAGAGCTAGAAAGACCAAGGACCCAGAGACTAGTTATGATTGGTGTATGAGCCTATGACTCTGCCTACTATCACAGGGCGCCTATTCCTTTTAAGCCCTTTCTTACCATCTCATTTGTCATGTATTTATATAATTACTCTCGTTGGTGTGTATTGTAATAATGTATTGTAATTGGATGATTGTTTATGTGCCCTGCCTATAAAAGGAAGAACTTTGCTCATGATTATCAGTTGTAATTTGGACTTTTTACTAACTCGTTTATTCTGGATGAATAAAGGCATATGGACTCAATCACATTGAGATATGCATCTGAGCCGAGGGCTCACAATTGGTTGTAGAGTAGCAATACTCTGTCTTGCATTCATTCGGTATCTCACCGACCCTGTTGTTGTAACAGGTAAAACTAGCAACTGGTGGCAGCAAGCTACCAAGCTCAGCTAGTGATTTTCAGCCCTCAAAATCCACTACAGTATCAATAAAATCCAGGGCAACAGGCAGCTGCCATAAAAAGCGCTTTGTGCATGAAAGTGAGCGATTGTGGTAGAATTTGCGCACAGTTTTTGTGAACACAAGGTTTCACAGACTCCTGCATGGTTAAAGGTGCCTCTGTGGTTCAGAGGCATCCTCTTACCCAAAAAAGATGGACGACAGCGGTGCTGTCAACATTATAGCAATTAACATAGCCAACCCACTGGTAATTACTTGGCAGGGCCCTGCAAATCTGGTGCAGATATGTTAGGGCCAGTCATAAACCCCTGATCATCCAGGGTAAAATTACTGGGCAGGGTTGGTGACCCAGAGTCAGCAGAGAGAGAGAGCACCTTAGCTCAGAATCCCAAACGATAGATGTGGTACTGCGGAAGGATGGATCCGGGTTTAACTACTTCTGGTACTCAAGAATCACGGATACCAAGCTAGGAAAAGCCCAGGAACCTACAGGGAGATGGGACAGTATGCTTACAGACAATGCACCGTCTAGCTCCGCCCCTTTACATTGGGCGCTCAATATATTTGACCTTATTTCTATTCGTTGCTAATTATATCTGTACGTATTATTCGCTAATATTACTTCCTGTCTGTGCTATTGGCCACATTACTACCCAGGCCAATAGCTTCCTGTACTCCAGGCTATAAAAGGCTGGACTGAACTCATAATCTTTGCATTTGTACTATTGTGTCCACTCTTGTCACTTCACTCTAGAGGATTGCCTCCCTAGAGCGGTATAGAATACAATAATTGTATTTGTATTCAAGCAGCCAGACTAGTCTGTCTGTGTCGCTTGCTCTCCTTGTTAGTTATTGGAGCCAGTTAGACAAGTGGCGCTGGCTACTACTGCCCGGTGTCCTCTCCGGAGAGAGGCATAATACTCTACCTAGTAGCATTTTGTGGAACCAGACCAAAATCTACTACACAATTTAGTTTTAAAATTGTTTGCACATTGATTGGAGCATTTGTTTAACTTTTGTGATTCAGGGCCCATGTAAAATGGTGCGTACCATAGCGTAAATGGTGCGTACCATAGCGTAAATGGTACGTACCATAGCGTAAATGGTGCGTACCATAGCGTAAATGGTGCGTACCATAGCGTAAATGGTGCGTACCATAGCGTAAATGGTGCGTACCATAGCGTAAATGGTGCGTACCATAGCGTAAATGGTGCGTACCATAGCGTAAATGGTGCGTACCATAGCGTAAATGGTGCGTACCATAGCGTAAATGGTGCGTACCATAGCGTAAATGGTGCGTACCATAGCGTAAATGGTGCGTACCATAGCGTAAATGGTGCGTACCATAGCGTAAATGGTGCGTACCATAGCGTAAATGGTGCGTACCATAGCGTAAATGGTGCGTACCATAGCGTAAATGGTGCGTACCATAGCGTAAATGGTGCGTACCATAGCGTAAATGGTGCGTACCATAGCGTAAATGGTGCGTACCATAGCGTAAATGGTGCGTACCATAGCGTAAATGGTGCGTACCATAGCGTGAATGGTGCGTACCATAGCGTAAATGGTGCGTACCATAGCGTAAATGGTGCGTACCATAGCGTAAATGGTGCGTACCATAGCGTGAATGGTGCGTACCATAGCGTAAATGGTGCGTACCATAGCGTAAATGCGCACTCCCTACAATGTGAACACTGAAGTTCGCAGTGAAAATGCTAGTTATTCAAATAGATTCACATCAATACCGGTTCCGTATCGTCTAAAATTGGACGCTGGGACCAAGGTGTTTGAATACGAGATACGGAACTGATGCGCTAAATATAACGATGGTCTAAACAGGTACTTTGGTGCGAATGGGTACCAAACCATTTCTGTTACAAATTTTTATGGTATTTTGTAGCACATTAGTGTAAACCGAGACTCAATGCAATCGCAACATCTTGGGTGAAAAGAAAAGTTTTTGAGCTTGGTGAAAAATTTTACATTAGTACCTGGACAGAATGCTGTTAACATTATTATATTTACGCTAATTAAATAACTGTCTGGTTGGAGTTATCTCCCAGCATTTGTTGTGACAGAATACTGTAATTTTTATCTTTATTAAAACTAGCAGTAATTTTTTATTTAAATATTGTGTAGAAATATCATTTGGAGCGTTTTTTAATAGTCTTATGTGGAATGATTTTTTTTTAAGCATAAGCTCGCCATTCATTGTAATTAGTAGTTTATAGTATTTTACTAATGGACATCAGAAACTTATGATACATAAATCAACAGTCAGACGACAATAATAATAATAAGAGTATTATAGTGATAACAATATAAACAATAAGTATTATAGTGATAACAATAATAGTAATAATAATAAATTGCTTTGAAAATTTGGAATTTCAGTAAAAGCGTATAATTTATATCTATTATTTACATACCAGATGTTTGATCTCTTGGTGGAGAAATAATTTATTAATAATTTAGATTCACAAAATAGGTCAAAAAAGTATCAGAGTCGTTCAATAGGGGGGTGGATGTATTAAAATGCTGATGATGCTCCCAGCATTTAAATTATTTATACTTACTATGCTACTAGTTAGTAGAAATGGAAACGGGCCACCGTGATTCACAGGTGTGGTGCATCCTCATTCATATATGTCTGTAAGGTAAAGTCGGCCCTGATACAAAATTATTTATTATTATTTATGAATAAACTTTTGTTTCAAATATGTGTTGAAAAATAATTTACAAGAAATTTCCGAAAACTATCTCACTCCATGAAGTCTTCTAAACAACATCACCCTTAGCCATACAGACAGCTGTAAATGTCCGAAAACAAATATTATTGAAACAAGACATGATTGCTAATAATAACTTAAATGATTAATAAAGTGCTTCTGGTGACATCAGTTGAAGGAGATAACTTTTACCAAGTCTCTGTGGTTGATTTTTTCTGAAAGCAAAGGTACGCTTTTACGTGCTGCTCTGTAAGACTCAGATGAGCCTGTTAATTGATCAACCGTTTTCTATGCTGAGTTGGCCGGAGTTATCTTATCATGCCTGTTAACTTATAACTTGGGCTATGGTCCAATCCTTCATGAACTCCTCTAAGGTCTTGATCAACAGTTGAATAGTCAAAAGACTGATGTGGTTACTTGAATTATTCAAAGTGAATGCTATTTTTTTGCAAGAAATAGTGGTCACCCGCTAAAGGCGAAGCTTTGGTGTTTTTTTTTTCATTAAAACCCTGACCCTCGCCATCATCTTGTGCTAGTTTTCTTTATATTCATGATTTGAATTATGACACTGAATTGATCAAATGATTAAACTAGATAAAGATAAAGTTTTTGTTTTTTCATAAAGTTAGTATTGTTTGGAGTTGTCAGCTCAAAATTAGTTGACTTTCTTGAAAGCATAACTTTGAAGCACGATTTTACAGGTTTTTATATAAAAATAAAGTTTCATGTTTTTTATAAAGTGTTTATAAAATTAAAGTAAAAGGTTTGAACAGTTTTCATGGTACTAGTTTCTCATTGTTACAAACTAGAGAGTTTTTGTACTACTGCATGCACGTACTTTACCTAGTAAGTACTGTGGTTATCTGAAAAAAATTGTGTTTGTTAACTTCTTTTACAAAGATTCTGAGCAAGAAAAATCCTTTTAAATACATATTCCTTCTTTTCCTAATAAATACAAACAATAAATAGCAACATGGATACACATGCTAATATGTTTTCAGAGTACTTATTTAGGAAAATAAAATAAGTCTTGTTGTTTAGGGTTTTTCTCAGCTATAAAATAATAAACTTTATGTAGCTATAGTAATCAACAGAGAGAATTCCTGAAAATTAAGCCCAAAAGTTACTCAAAAGTTCATTTTGTTTCGTTATTCACTATAACTAGCCAAAACAAGGTTTTCGTACTTTTATAGGGTATTGTGCGTGCGATAAATTCACAAATTTACAACAATTTTTAACCAGCTACTAGTTTGTTCTGTCTGGCCAGCTCTTAAAGATAGCAACATACTAATGTAGTGTTAGGTATATCTTCAGGTGTTTCAAGGAAACCAAATAAATGATTAACTTTTGTAGAATAAAAGTATATGCGCTCATTCCAGTTTTATTTTAAATTTCATCCAAGTTGAGTCCACAGTCATAACAGATAGTCTGAATTTGTTTCTGTTGACTTTCATTGCTGTTTGGACGTGTTTCACTGCAAATATTGACTTAATTATGGATACATTCGGGGTGAGTACTTGATCATTATTTTGTTGTTAGGTACACTAGCAGAGAAGAGGATTTAGACACATATCAAGGTCTAGGTAGAAGAAAAGGTTGTAATAAGTGATCAAAAGAGTTAAGAAAATTTCTTCTCAGTTCACCCTGTGCTACGACTGTCCTACACACCAAATACTTCTATCTCATACAGATTGATTACTGAGTCGGAGCTGCTTCGGTATTGTATCTGCACAAACTGTCCTCTCATAGGTTGAATACAACCAATCAGTGTGTAGTATTGGTTCAATGGTCCATCAAAGTAGTTACATCTGGAGTCTGGGTTGGTATCATAACTTAGTTGTGTTTCATCTCTTGACACTGTCACATCGACATCTTTGTTTCTTTCAAAATTCTCACCTTTGAAATAATTGAATCAGAAGAGAGCAAAAACATTTTTTTGAATGCGCCATATATAGTATATTAAATTGTATGTTGAATTTCTAGTTTTAGTTATCATTAGCCAACCTACGAGACGCATAAGCTCTGTTAAGGATATTCACTCCCCAAACACAGTAGACCTGCTCCAGGTTCACTCTCCACCAGGGATTGTTGTCTGTCAAGTCAGAATGAGCAAGAGACTTATACTCTGGACCACCATCAGGTAGATATATTCCATCAACAGCCTTCCCAGCCTCAAATGCATATCCAGCTCTATCATCTACTTTGCTTGACATCACAGCTAGTTTACCTTAACAAAGTTGTTGCAAATGTGTGTTTTTGATTAAAACCGTTTCAAAGATTAATTGATCTTTACTGAGTCGCACAGCAAGCAGTATTGGTAACCAATATTTTACTCCCTAAGCTCATCTACACAATATCTTGCCCATAATGAACTGAAAACAATCATTTATGATATTACGCTCAACTGGATATGATTAAATTAATTGTCAAAATACTGTATACGTACAAGTTTCACACGTGACAATGTAGAAAATTTCTTGACATAAACACAAGATTTTTATTCACAAATTTTATATAAAAACTTGTATTGAAACTAGTTTCAAAACTTATAATAATGAATATCATATCCAAGCATCAACTGCAAAAAGCATAGACATCTAGCCCTCTAGACATCTAGACATCTAGACATCTAGCCATCTAGACATCTAGCCATCTAGACATCTAGCCCTCTAGACATCTAGCCCTCTAGACATCTAGCCCTCTAGACATCTAGCCCTCTAGACATCTAGCCCTCTAGACATCTAGCCCTCTAGACATCTAGCCATCTAGCCAAGGAATGTTTTGTAACTCAGATTTCTATTTTGAGGAAGTTATTTACAACTTTTCAAGCAAACATAAAATATGAAGTGCAACTGACCTCTAGATATGGCGTAATCACTAATCACCAGGTAGAGATTAGTATCTGATATGTTCAAACTGACGTCCGCTACATTTGAGTCGACACAATGTAGCAGGTAGCAGCTCTTCTCTGATTGGTTGAAAGCAAACCCAACATCTTCATTGCTGACGTGTGATGCACAATCTGGAACATTTCTTGCTGACAAAGATGTTGTTTCATTAGTAAATAAAAAAGACCATTTGTGATAGATCATAAATCTTTTATCAGAATATGCCTTGTTTCCAGCCACAGTCACAGCCAGAAGCCAGAAAACTACAATGCATTAAGTAAGTTAGTGAGGTGATATGTATCCCTATAAATTACTATAAAGTTTTTGCTAGTTGAAACTGTAAGGAAGAAAATCATTATCACTAAATTTAATTCTTATATCCTAAATATAATTTTTGTGTTCACTTATTACTGTATAAACTGCTGTTGTTTGCCTGCCAAAAATATTGCTTTATTGAGATCAGTTACGAGGTTTCACTATCTAAAGTATGAAAGTGTCTGAAGTATATAAAATAAGTCATGTGTCAAACAACGCATACTCACCAAACTGTATTTTTTCCATTTCTTCTCCTAAAACGGCGTTTAGTAAAATGAAAGCTAGATATTGTACTCACACATATATATAACACGTTTTGTGTTCTTCAAAAATTGATTTATATTTGATGAGAGAAGCCAATGGCCAGAGAATATAGAATTATTATTATGTAACTTACTGTTTAATGATATATATCAGAATAGTTTAGACAGTATATTCACCTTCCTAAGACTCCCTCTATTATATAACTAGTTTTATGATCTGATTAGTTAATGAGAATCTGGTGACAGCCAACTACAATAATTAAAAGCTAACAAAGCTGAAATGACACAACCTTTTGTTAGTATTTTCACTGATTTAATGAGTTTTTATTGATTTATTTATATTCTAGCAGGCTTATATTTATCATGGTGTTTTGTCTCAAATAGGTATATGCAATGACCTATTTCATAGGCGCGTTTGCTAACTCATAATCTGTTAAAGATCATCCTAAACAATCATTGCAAGTACTTATTATAGCTAAGTTTGTTTCTGAAACCCCCTGACTCAATGGGTTAAAGAACAGCACTACCACACTTATGGGTCTTCCTAGGAAATAAAATGGCTATGAATTTTGTGGTAAAAGTTAAAACCAAAATGTTTAGACTACTTTTTATACTCAGCTTTTTCCTCCTCACACCTCTAGAGATATTGTCATTTAAATTGCCCCCCACCTCCGCTCTCGTCCCCTTCCCCTCCAACAAACTTCTGTGTGTGCAGAGAGTTGCAACAGAAGACACTCCTCAGGATTGGGAGGTTTTGATACAAAAAAGAAAAAAGCAGTAATCGGTTTGTCATCAGTTTTTTTTGGTTTTATTTTACAGTTATTATAAGGTCGTCTATTTGTGAATAAAAAGTGGAATTTGGGTTGCACTTGAGGGTGTATTTTATAAGATTTCGGTCTGCTTTCCCCAAAATACTACCAATTTAAAGTATTCTACCTCTCTCCAGAAGGGACACTGTGCCTGTATGACAGCGAAAACTGGTAATCATTTACTGCCAGATCAGTTGACAAATACAGAGCCCATAGCTCAGACAAGCTACACATAATGTCAGCTTGCTAATTGGCTTTATTCACAGATACCTAAGTCCTAGAGGGGCAATTCTCTAAGGTGGTTGGCAGTTGATGAATGAATGCAATGAATCACAAGGGCTCCAGCCTAAGTGCAGAAATCAAAGTGTGGTCAGCCGTTTCCAGCGCTATTTTATATAAGGACAACTCCACTGGAGCCAAAGTTCACAAATGGTCATATAAGTCATCATTGGCTGAAATAGTTTTTACTCATTTATTCAATATTTGTAGCGTAAAATGAAATTCTTTTTGCAGTAACACCTCTGTGAACATATTTTGTTTCAATCTAGCAAAAAAAATTATTTTACTCAGTGGAATTTTGGAGTAAAATTTTGTTTAAAACCTTTAACCGTCACTGGAGCCTTCACTGGAGCCAGGAGTCATCTCCCCTTCGGATGAAGAACTCTATATCGAGCGGTACCGTATATTGATAAGTTTGCCGATACGTCTACTAATGATTATGTGCCCTATAACGCAAAAACGTTCATTTTCATCCCAGTGACTTTATGTGACCTTTTGTAATGGTATGCAGGGCACACAGTCGCGTTATTTAACATCCATATGAGAAACAACCGAAATGCCACTTGGTTTTGCGGGAAAAACGAAATAATAATAAAACTAGTGGAATGTTTGTTATTTATTTTAACTAATATTTATTATTATTATTCATAAATATCTGACTGAATAACAAAAACTCGTTGTAGACTACTCTAAAGTGAACAATAAACAATGTGAAAAAGTAGTATGCTCATTTTGAAAAAAAATAATTGATTTCATCGGTACAGTAAAAAATGATTATTTTTTTTGGGAATATTTAATATTATTATTATTTAAACTACTTTGAGATTATAATTATATGAATAAATTTCGGCTATTACTTATATCTAAAGTTGTTATTTATTTATTTAAAATTTGATATGAAAGTTGAATGGTATAAGAAAAATAGTTTATAATTCTTGTTTTTTAATAATACAAGTCCTAATATAAGCACTATATTTCGGCCCTTATTACTTGGCTTAGATTAAAAATTTTTTGTTTAAAATTCCCAGTGGGCTAGGAGACATCCTGAGCTTTCAGATGAGTGGTTGTTTTAAGCTGTACCTTGTCAATTTGCAGAGTTATTAGCTGTTGAAATAGAGCTTTTTCTCTATAAGTTATAGTGTAGTCACTCAAGCATTTGGCTCCAGAGGGTCACGTGACAAGGGGAGTTGGCCACACTTTGATTTCTGCACTTAGGCTCCAGCCATTATATAGGCAGGCTGGCAGGAAGTTATTTGCATATTAGATATAACAATGCATGCACAGGAAGTAGTTGGACCAATAGAGAAATATATATATAGTAGACCGATAACAATGCAATAATGATTAAATAGATAAGGCGTCAAGTGGCTAAGGGGAGGAGTCACTTTTCCATAGCCCAATCAGAGGCTCTCCAGTGGCCGAGAGGCCATACCTAGCCTTGGGTCGATAGTTCCGCCTATCTGAGGATGAGTACCCCCGGCTCCAGGGTTGGTGCAAGATCTTAGGCTGTTTCAAAGTCTGTACACTGAGGCGGCCATCTTGTGACAGCTCAATATTAGCATACCGGCTCAGCAAGAGATCACTACCAGCCCAGCGGAGATCAACATCGGCCCTGCAGACTGTGCCACCGGCACAGCAACATTTTCTACAGGCACAGCTCTTCAGCACATGACTGACTGGTTTTTTAGAGGTAATTGTGCTTTTTACCAGTGGTATTTACCAAAATCTAACACAGTATAGAGTTTTGTAATATGTTTGGGGCCAGGAGCATTTACAGAATGCCAGAACAGGATTCCTCTTGCTTGACTTTTGGTGAAACCCACCAAAAAAATTAAAAGACCCTTATTATAATGCTGTGTGATTGATATCATTTTTAAAAATGTGGATAACTGTGTTTCGATACTAATAAATTCATCAAGATACACTGATATTGTGTTTTGTTTTCAAGGTGTACTTCAGCTAGTGACAACGTTCTTACTATTTTGGATTCAACAGTCCTATACACCAAACACTTCTATTTCATACAGATTGATTACCGAGTTACGGGGAGGCTACACAGGCCAATGTTTGGCATCGGAAGGCCTTGGGCTTGTTTGTGAGCATAACCAACATGTTGGTCTATGCCCGATGCTCAAAGCACCTCGGTATCCAAAATATTCACAAGCTCATCAAGTTTAACCATTTGCAACACATTTCGGCTAGAACTTTTCTTTTTATTTAACAAGTATACATTACATTATTGTTGTTATCAACTTCAACTTTTGAAGAAATTTCATCTATAGAACTTTTATGTCCATCTCTTTGCACCAAAACTATTTTGATTTAATGCACTCATTGACAAAAAATTCAGTTTAGTAAATTTATTTCACATGGCTCATAAAATAGTGACTATTGATAATATTAACATTTTTAAGCATAATAATACTAAATAATTATTTTATCATCAAGTACAGCAATAAAATAAATAATGAACAATAACAATATTCTGATGGTTTAAACCATGGGTATAATGGTTGCTTTTTACAGCAGTTATAGGATGCTGTAATCTTATAATTAAGCTTTATTAGCTTTATATATTATAAATATATCCCATGAACATGCTAAAAAAAACAAAATAATTCAGCTAAATTTTGAGACACCCAAAAACACACTTGCTGGGACAACTCCAAAATATGTGACGTCATTAATAAAAAAACTGTGACAGTCCAAGATTTATAGACCTTTTCTTACACACTGAAGTTATCGGATAGTATAAAATTGTTAGCCAATTAGGTTGCGCGTTTCATTAATCAGAGGAAAAAATTTCTGAAAATTGACATTTTTGCTTTGAAAAAACACCAAAAGTAAGGCTCCAAACAAAAAACTGAGGCAACAGAAGTAGTAATATATGAGCAGATCTCCCTACCAAGTGTTTTTTTGTGGGGTCATAATCTGGGATGATGCAATGGGTTACGGCGTTGAATGAATTCGCCGAGTTTATATTGTATTTCATTTGAGGGGCATTTGAGTGGCATTTGAGTGGCATTTAAGTGGCATTTGAGTTTTGATTATTTTTTTACTTAATTTGAACTTATATGGCATATAGATTTTGAATGTATGGCATTTAAGTTTTGATAATTCTATACATAATTCTAACTCATATGGCATTCAAGTTTTGATAATTTTCTTACATAATTCGAACTCATATGGTATCTTGAAAGAGGGGAGAGAGGGGAGAGGAGAGATGAGAGATGAGAGAAAAGAGAGGAGAGAGAGAGGAGAGAGAGAGGAGAGAGATTTTTTAGTTTTCTATACATTCATGTATATATGGATAATTATGTACATATTTATGGATATATTTATATCTACATTGAATAATATACATTTATTACATAATAAGTATATTGAATGCTATAAAATATGTTGGAAAATCACCCACGTCCATATTCATTTCAATTTATGTACATATCCATATCCATTCATGCACATGTCCATATTCATGTACATGTACGTATTCATGTCCATTTATACACATGTCCATATTCATGTCCATTTATGTACATGTCCATATTCATGTACATATTCATGTCCATTTATGTACATACCTATGTTCATATTTATGTACATGTCCATGTCCAAAATCATGTCCATATTAACATTTTATAGCTATGTACATGTTCGCTTATGACTATATCCAATTCATGCTTTTTGTTGTTGTCATCATAATCTAAAATCAAAAGAAAGCAACGCAACTAGTAAATGATAATAAACATCAACGCAATATGTTGATAATGATTAATTAAAGGAATCATGCCAGCGATTTTGTGTCACAAAAACAGTATATTAGAAAATGTTTCTTAGATACGGAACAGTTTATTGGGTAGTAGCGCTTCAAAAAAGAGCTACAAAAAACTAATCAGTACACAACTCAGTTTATTAGGTAGTAGCGCTTCAAGGAGGTACAAACACTGATTGCTGACAAACAACGAATTTTAATGCAGATTGGGAGAGGTAGCTTTTTTTAGACCCTATAATCATCCTGATTGCACAGGTTTTAATATCAATACAAAATGAATCTTCCGCCTTTAAAATATGGTGAACGTTATTTTGTTATACCAGAAGAGGAGTATCATAGTTTGATGGAAAAGATCAGTGGGGCTAAATCAACCGACCAAGACAGGTTTGCGTCATCATTGTATGACAACCCGACAAAAGACAAAATGGTGAGAGATATCGAGAAAATCCAGAATATTTTGGTTGAAACGAATGAAATAGTAATGGGAATCAAAAACGAGTTGCTTGAGCGCAAAAAGACAAATGAAAATGTTAAAAGCACAAAAACCTATCGGAGTGATGTTGGAAAGATTAGGGGAGAGTACAAGCAACCAAAGAGCTGGAGCTCTGCTAAAACACCAACACTCTCACCATCATCGTTTGATAGAAACACAATTGACGATGATAGCAATAGAGATTCGGAGAGAATGATGCAACAATTAGAAGAGTTTAAAAAGAAAGTATCCAACATGACAGCTAGTAAAGACAATCAAGCGTTAGGTGTAAAAATATTGTATCAATTGAGAGATTCTGGAAAATACGATCTGGATACTGACAGGATAAAACTCAAGGGAAGATGGCTTAGCGCTAAGCTATCAAAGAATTTGTTGCAAGATGTACTAACTGATAAAGACTCAATAAGATCAACAAAAGATAACTACAGTAGATTTAAAAGTCTGCTCACCACTCAAGAAATCACAACTGTCAGGAGATCCTCATGAAAAACTTATTTTAGCTACCTAGTTGTTAATTCAAACATCTTAGCAACAACTTATTAGCTCAAACATGACTTTGTTATACTATTTTTTTTGGTTAATGTCATTGTTGAAAAGTCTATGTTTATTGCTAATGCTTGCTAATACATTACTGCTTAATCCTTTATCCAACACCTACAATAATTCTTAGTAATAGTAGTGTAATGAGACTGAGTAATAATCTACACACACCTTGTTCACTCTGTATGCCGTAGTACATGTTATTCCTTTAGTTATCTGCAATTACTTCAATTGGATCTGATCCAGATGTTTTATAGTCTTTACTGCTGCTGCGTTTTGTCTCAAACAAGAGTCCAAAGTAGGCATCGTGTCTACAAAATACAAAAAATTCCTTTTTTCACCTGGAAAATGTATATATTCAGCATTTTGTTGTAAAAAATACACTAATTTCACCAAAAAAGTCTTTTTTTCACCTGGAAAATGTATACATTCAGCATTTTGTTTAATTTATGGTAAAAATTAGTAAAACTCACCTATAGTGATATGGTTGCCTTGAGTTATAGATTAGCTTCTTGAGCTCTTGTTCTGGACAGTTTTCTTTTTCAGCATCATCGAAGTAGAATCCATTTAGTTTGAGTCTTCATTGGTTTGGTATCATCTAAGTAGGTGGTAGATCTTGAAAGGAATTTTTGCTGTGTTGGAGAAGTATGCTGTCTTCAAAATCCATGTAGTTTGAGTCTTCATTGGTTTGGTATCATCTAAGTAGGTGGTAGATCTTGAAAGGAATTCTTGCTGTGTTGGAGAAGTGTGCTGTCTTCAAAATCCATGTAGTTTGAGTCTTCATTGATTTGGTATCATCTAAGTAGGTGGTAGATCTTGAAAGGAATTCTTGCTGTGTTGGAGAAGTACGCTGTCTTCAAAATCCATGTAGTTTGAGTCTTCATTGATTTGGTATCATCTAAGTAGGTGGTAGATCTTGAAATGAATTCTTGCTGTGTTGGAGAAGTATGCTGTCTTCAAAATCCATGTAGTTTGAGTCTTCATTGGTTTCGTATCATCTAAGTAGGTGGTAGATCTTGAAAGGAATTCTTGCTGTGTTGGAGAAGTATGCTGTCTTCAAAATCCATGTAGTTTGAGTCTTCATTGGTTTGGTATCGTCTAAGTAGGTGGTAGATCTTGGTTTTCTTGTTTTTTTTAAAGGTATTCTTAGTGTGTCGGAGAAGTGTGCTGTCTTCAAAATCCATGTAGTTTGAGTCTTCATTGATTTGGTATCATCTGAGTAGGTGGTAGATCTTGAAAGGAATTCTTGTTGTGTTGGAGAAGTATGCTGTCTTCAAAATCCATGTAGCTTGAGTCTTCATTGATTTGGTATCATTTAAGTAGGTGTTAGTTCTTGAAAGGAATTCTTGCTGTGTTGGAGAAGTATGCTGTTTTCAAAATCCATGAAGGAGAAGTGTGTCGTCTTCAAAATCCATGTGATTTGAATCTTCATTGGTTTGGTATCATCTAAGTAGGTGGTAGATCTTGAAAGGAATTCTTGCTGTGTTGGAGAAGTGTGCTGTCTTCAAAATCCATGTAGTTTGAGTCTTCATTGGTTTGGCATCATCTAAGTAGGTGGTAGATCTTGAAAGGAATTCTTGCTGTGTTGGAGAAGTGTGCTGTCTTCAAAATCCATGTAGATTGAGTCTTCATTGGTTTGGCATCATCTAAGTAGGTGGTAGATCTTGAAAGGAATTTTTGCTGTGTTGGAGAAGTGTGCTGTCTTCAAAATCCATGTAGTTTGAGTCTTCATTGGTTTGGTATCATCTAAGTAGGTGGTAAATCTTGAAAGGAATTCTTGCTGTGTTGGAGAAGTGTGCTGTCTTCAAAATCCGAGATTTTAGAGTTCAGTTTGGTTGGGTTTTGCATTCTTTGATTGTAGATGGGAGATGAAGGTAGAGGAATAAATTCCCGGATCTCTGACTTTTCAATCACCGATTGACTTTTGCCATCTTAACTATCCAATCTAAAAAGACAAAAAATAAGAAATATTTTAAAAAATGTGAGCTTTTTATTATTATTTAATCATAATACAAAGAAGATAACATTTTTATCAATATCCAAAGACAGGGTTTGTAACTCAAACGGATTTGGTTGTAGGAGGCTATTTTCTCCATAGTGCAAGTAGGTGAGTTTTTCAACTAGTGGTAAATAAATATTTATCATTCTTTTATTATTTAGATCACAAGACTTGAACAAAATTCAATAAAGTAACAATGAAAACCAAATGAAATCACAATAATATTAACAATAATAATAAGAATAATAATCATCATCAGTAAAAATTATTTTTCATATTAAATACAATGAATAATAACTGTTTTATGTTGGTAATGAAGTAAAACAATACAATAATGAAAGTTGTAATCATTTTTTGGCTGTAAAGTTCTAAATCAACCTGTCGTTCAAGATGTCATTTAAGGCTAACCTATTTTTTCTCTCGGACCTACGACAATTCTGTCAATCAATGCCAAAAGACTGCGATCTTGAGCGGAAACAGGATAGGTTCTATGAGCATAAAATTATCTAGGAGAGATACTTCTATGGTCAAGAGAACGACTCCATATCGTAATATGAGGATAACTCCATAGTGCAACTAGTTGAGTTCTTCAACTAGTGTTAAATAGTTATTTATTATTCCTTACCTTAATACAGAAAGTCTCCTAGTAGTTGTAGTAGATGTTGATCCTTCAGTCACTGTTGTTGAAGTGGATGCTTTCCGTGTAAAAGCGGTGCTTCTTATATAGCTAGGTTGTACTAGGTACCGATTGACACGAGTTGATTCCAATGAAAAGCTTTTATAATATATAAGCAGGTCTTTACGCGGAAAACTCACGCGAAAACCGAAACTAAAAAAAAATTCTTCGCGGGAGTTTTCCTTCTTATAAGTCATAAAGGTTTTACGCGGAAAACTCACTCGAAAAGTGAAACAGTAAAAAAATTCTCTTCGCGGGAGTTTTCCTTCTATATACTATAAAGGCTTTACACGGAAAACTCACGCGAAAACGGGAAATACAAAACAATTCTTTCGCGGGAGTTTTCCTTCTTTTATGTTATAAAGGCTTTATGCAGAAAACTCACGGATTTTTTTTTACTGTTAGTTTTCCGCGTAAGGCCTTTATAGGACATACAAGGAAAACTCCCGCGAAGAAGTTTTTTTTTTATTTTTTCGTTTTCGCGTGAGTTTTTTGCATAAAGCTGTCATAACGCATAAGAAGGAAAACTCCCGCGAAGAAGTTTTTATATAGTTTTGGTTTTCGCGTGAGTTTTTTGCGTAAAGCCTTTATAAAATATAAGACGGAAAACTCCCGCGAAGAATGTTTTGTTTTTTTTTAGTTTTCGCGTGAGTTTTCCGCGTAAAGACCTTATATATTATAAAGGCTTTTCATTGGAATCAGCTCGTGTCAATCGGTACCTAGTACAACCTAGTACAACCTAGCTATATAAGAAGCATCGCTTTTACACAGAAAGCATCCACTTCAACAACAGTGACTGAAGGATCAACATCTACTACAACTACTAGGAGACTTTCTGTATTAAGGTAAGTGATTAAAATTATTATTTAACACTAGTTGAAGAACTCAACTAGTTGCACTATGGAGTTATCCTCCTATTACGATATGGAGTCGTTCTCTTGACCATAGAAGTATCTCTCCTAGATAGTTTTATGCTCATGGAACCTATCCTGTTTCCGCTCAAGATCGCAGTTTTTTGACATTGATTGACAGAATTGCCGTATGTCCGAGAGAATTAATAGGTTAACATATTAAATCATGTCTTGAACTACAGGTCGATTTTGAACTTTACAACCAAAAAATGATTAAAACGTTCAATATTGTATTATTTTACTTCATTATCAGCATAAAACAGTTATTATTCATTGTAAAAATAAATAATTAGAGCCTTTTTACCTTAACTCTACTTAGAGTCCTCCTAGTGGTTGTAGTGATCTAAATAATAAAATAATAATAAAAAACTAGTTCCAAAGAACTAGATGATTTAATTAACTACAGACAAATAATTATTTTAGCACTTCTTACCTTGATGCTGGTTGCTCTCCTAGTAGCAGATATGTGAATGAAGTAAAATCTTGTTGGGATTCCGGTTCATCAACCACCAATTGACTTTCTGGCATATCAAAGATAGGAGAAGGTCTTGACTATTCATTCTGAAAAAAAACAAATATTTTGTTTAATTTTTTGTAATTAATTTTAAAGATCATAAAGTTATCTAGTAAAGATAAATTACCTAGGAGTGATTTCCAGTTGAGGGTTCATATTTTTATTAATAAATAATTGAAATCACTTGGACAAACAGACAGATTTGTCAATGACACAGCTTGCGTTCTTGCGAGCGAACAGCTTAGACACTGTGGGTATAAAATTATCTAGTAAAGTTAAATTTATGTCTAGAGGCGAAAATGGAGGACAACTCCGTATCGCAACTAGTTGAGCTTTTCAACTAGTGTTAAATAATTGTCTATTATTTATTTCAAAAATAAATAATTAGAGCTTTCTACTAGTGTTAAATAATTATCGATTATTTTTTACCTTATCACCACTTAGAGCCAGATGATTTAATTAACTAAAGACAAATAATTATTTTAGCATTTCTTACCTTGATGCTGGATGGCCTCCTAGTAGCTGTAGTATATGATACTTCTCCGCTTGCTGTTGAAGAACTGGATGCTTTCTGTGTGAAAACAGTGGCTCTTAAATAGCTAAAGTTGCACTGATTAAACCCTATGAATCAGCAATTTTCCCAATGCTTTCGCGGGAATAAATAATTTATTTTCACGCGAATGGAAACCGTTGCTTTCGCGGGAATAAATAATTTATTTTCTCGCGAATAGAAGCTGTTGCTTTCGCAGGAATAAATAGTTTATTTTCACGCAAATAGAAACCGTTGCTTTCGCGGGAATAAATAATTTATTTTCACGCGAATGGAAACTGTTGCTTTCGCGGGAATAAATAATTTATTTTCACGCGAATGGAAACCGTTGCTTTCGCGGGAATAAATAATTTATTTTCACGCGAATGAAAACCGTTGCTTTCGCGGGAATAAATAATTTATTTTCACGCGAATAGAAACTGTTGCTTTCGCGGGAATAAATAGTTTATTTTCACGCGAATAGAAACTGTTGCTTTCGCGGGAATAAATAGTTTATTTTCACTCGAATGGAAACCGTTGCTTTCGCGGGAATAAATAATTTATTTTCACGCGAATGGAAACCGTTGCTTTCGCGGGAATAAATAATTTATTTTCACGCGAATGGAAACCGTTGCTTTCGCGGGAATCAACAGTTTTTATTCCCGCGAAAGCATTGGGAAAAATGCTGATTCATAGGGTTTAATCAGTGCAACTTTAGCTATTTAAGAGCCACTGTTTTTATACAGAAAGCATCCAGTTCTTCAACAGCAAGCTGAGAAGCATCATCTACTACAGCTACTAGGAGACCATCCAGCATCAAGGTAAGAAATGCTAAAATAATTATTTCTCTTTAGTTAATTAAATCATCTGGCTCTAAGTGGTGATAAGGTAAAAAATAATCAATAAGTATTTAACACTAGTAGAAAGCTCTAATTATTTATTTTTAAAATAAATAATGAATGAGTATTTAACACTAGTTGAAAAGCTCAACTAGTTGCGATACGGAGTTGTCCTCCATTTTCGCCTTTAGACATATATTTAACTTTACTAGATAATTTTATACGCACAGTGTCTAAGCTATTCGCTCGCAAGAACGCAAGCTGTGTCATTGACAAATCTGTCTGTTTGTCCAAGCGGGTTTAATTATTTATCATTAAAAAAATCGAACCTCAACTAGAATTTACTCCTAGGTAATTTATCTTTACTAGATACTTTTATGCTATTAATGTCTTAGCTATTTCATTGTAAGATCACAGACTTTGACATTAACAAAATTGTGTGTTTGTCCGAGCACTAGTAAAGTAACCGACTCTAATTATTTATTATTAACCAAATAATAATAATTATTTAATGCTAGTTGAACCTAGATATAAATTTATCTCTACTAGATAGTTTCATACTCACACAAACTGTTTCTTCGCTACTTTATGTATATGTAGATAAAGCCGATGAAAATAAATGAATCAATTGTAACAATCAATTTTTTGTATTTTGTAGACACAATGCCTACTTTGGACTCTTGTTTGAGACAAAACGCAGTAGCAGCAAAGACTATAAAACATCTGGATAAGATCCAATTGAAGTAACTGCAGATAACCAAAGAAATAACATGTACTACCGCATACAGAGTGAACAAGGTGTGTGTAGATTATTACTCAGTCTCATTACACTACTATTACTAAAAATTATTGTAGGTGTTGGATAAAGGATTGAGCAGTAATTTTAATAAATTCTAACCATTGTAAATAATACTTCAACTCGATTAAAAAATTAATGAAAATTGAATGGAATGAAAGAATATATTAATAAATACCCCATTTTTTCTTGTGGATGTATACAAATAGATGAATATCTAGCTTTATCTATTTTTTTCATTTGAGTGCAATTATTTCCCCTCCTCTCTCCTCTTTTCCTCTCTCCTCGCTCTCAAGATACCATATGAGTTCGAATTATGTAAAAAACTATCAATACTTAAATGCCATACATTCATAATGTTTTCTGTTGTAGTTATTTCCCAAATACTGTAAATTTTAACCATCTAGAGGTCTAATTTGACAATTTTCCAAGATATTTTATAGTATTCAATATACTTATTATGTAAATAACTAAAATAAATATTTACGCTCAAGCCTCCTCTCTCTCCTCTCTCCTCTCTCTTCTACCAAATTCTCCTCTCTCCTCTCTTGCAGTCATTTCCCAAATACTGTAAATTTTAACCATCTAGAGGACTAATTTGGTGATTTCCAACATATTTTATAGCGTTCAATATACTTATTATGTAATAAATGTATATTATTCAATGTAGATATAAATATATCCATAAACATGTACATAATTGGCCATATATACATGAATGTATAAAAAACGAAAAAATCTCTCTCTCTCCTCTCTCTCTCCTCTCTCTCCTCTCTCTCTCCTCTCTTCTCTCTCCTCTCTCTCTTCTCTCTCCTCTCTCCTCTACCAAATACTCCTCTCTCCTCTCTTGCAGTTATTTCCCAAATACGTTAAATTTTAACCATCCAGAGGACTAATTTGGTGATTTTTCAACATATTTTATAGTATTGTGCAGGATTTCACTGTGGGGGTGTGAGTTGGTAGCTCGGCCTACCTGCACAACCTCCCGAACTGTGATGGCAAACTGTGTCTATTGCTCCAGCGATACAACCCGCCCACAGGTCGACTAGTATCCTTAGGAGTGGTGCATTACCATCCTAGTCTACTATCTAGCTGCCGGTTGCGTTAGCTGTTCTAGTGTAAGGCAGAGGCCGAACTTTGAAGGGCGAACTAGTCAAAGCTAGGTTCGGCCAGCAGAGGTTCGGCTGATCTGTTCCAGTGCAAGGCAGAGGCCGAACTTTGAAGGCGAACTAGTCAAGCTAGGTTCGGCCAGCAGAGGTCCAGGCTGATCTGCTCATTAATTACTACTCGAGTAATGTTGTACGTGCATGTACTTAGCGCAGTGAAGTTATTGTTAGAGAACAAAGAAACTTCTGAGAGTGTGCAAGCTGACTCTGACTTTATTAACCATGACATCAGTATTTATAAGAACAGTTATGTAATACAAAATTGACAGACAAAGGAAGCCACACCTAGCACAGCCAATTGGCTAGAGTGTGCCAATACAAATACAGTAGGTGTGACTAGAATAATTGCATGAGTGATTGGCTAGAATGGGCTAATAGCAAACAGTGGGTGTAGCTAGGATAAATGCTTGAGTGATTAGCACATGGTAAACATATACGATTGAATGGTAAGGCAAGAATATATAAATGTACATAGAGTTATTGTCTTTAGAATGCAAACATAGAACTGTATAATGTAGTCGGCTTAGACTGTACGTAGAATTGTAACTTAGTGTGTAGTGCAATGTAAGATGGCGCCGGTCCTTCACAGTATATTCAATATACTTATTATGTAATAAATGTATATTATTCAATGTAGATATAAATATATCCATAAATATGTACATAATTATCCATATATACATGAATGTATAGAAAACTAAAGAATCTCTCTCCTCTCTCTCCTTTCTCTCCTCTCTCTCTCTCCTCTCTCACCTCCCATCTCTCCTCTCCCCTCTCTCTCAAGATACCATATGAGTTCGAGTTATGTAAAAAAATTATCAAAACTTAAATGCCATACATTCAAAATCTATATGCCATATAAGTTCAAATTAAGTAAAAAAATAATCAAAACTCAAATGCCACTTGAAGGGCTTAGGACGGACTTTTCAAGACGCACTTTGTGTGTAGAGTTGTTTTCTCATCAAGCATTGTAAAGCTATTGAGAAAACTCACTCGCATCAACTAAGCACCAATAGGTATCATGTAGAGGTCTATGGAGGTCTATGACAACGCGTTCGACAGAAGGGACTATCTGCATTATGATATTATATAGTATATTACAGCAAGTAGCTTGTACCATTTTTGTTACTTTTTCAGTTCCAAACTACTTTTCAAAAATCTTAATTATTATTATTTAGTGCTTTTGAGGTTTTTTCTTGGAAATATAGCCGGCATTTCAGATTTAATTATTATCGTTGTTGTAAAAAAAAACAACGCCGGAAATACAATTTCGGCAATGTTTTTTTTCACCCAGTATTATCATGAAAGTATACTAATGTTATTGTTTGATTAATTTTTCGCATGAAAATTATTATTTTATAAAAAAACTTCATTATTTTTTTGATTTTGATGACCAACACTATCACGTGAACGCCAGTGTATACATAATAACGAGCTTACCAAAGATAAAACAAATTGCTGACTTGAGAAAAACAGCTCCAAAAAAATTAAAATTTGTTGCAATATCATTTTTTTGCAATCAAAAGAGTCTCTGCACAAAACTAATATCTAGGACGCCCTATTTCTATGCAAACAAGCCAAATTTTTGAAAACTCGCTTTATAGCTCTATATAACTTGGTGCGTCTTCGAGAAAAAAAGGCGTCTTGGCAAGTGCTGACTGCGTCTATAGGAATCGTCTTACTGGTGGGAGGGCAACTCCTGATAATTTTTCTGAACACATTTCAACCTCAGAAAGTTTAAATTAAATCAAATCCTCTTCAAATTAGGCGTCATAGGCCCTTTAAGTGCCACTCAAATGCCACTCAAATGCCCCTCAAATGAAATACAATATAAACTCGGCGAATTCATTCAACGCCGTAACCCATTGCCTCAACCCCGAGCACTCATCCACAAAAAAACACTTGGTAGGGAGATCTGCTCATATATTACTACTAACAGATAGAAAGAAAATTCAATTCTGATGCATGTGATATGAGTGAAATGGTTGTTTATGTAGTTATGGTTTAATGGTAGTTATATATGGATGGTATGTGAGTGTGTGTATGATTGATTGTGCAATGCAAGTCAAGGTGAAAGTGGGGGTTTCTAGATGTTATTATATTTCATCAACAGAACAGATTTGACAGCAAATGCAACAACCAGTCAACTCAGACGAAGGCCAGACAGCAACCAGATGACAGGAGGAAAGCCGATGACCAACGGAGAATATATCTACAACAACAATTATATAACTATAACAGAATGATAATTATCATTGTAATTAATAACACCAACTACTACTGTCTCATCATATCATTAGTTAAATTGCTTAGCATGCAAGAGAACCAGTTAGCTGTCGTAGTTACGTTGCTGCTAGAATAATTGTACACTGTATATTAACAGAAGATAATAGTCTACCTAAGCAATTGCTATTGTTGTCAAGATACTAATTATTTTATGTATTACTATTATTATTATTACATTATATTATTGTTATTATTATTCTACATATTAAACTACACATATATAATTATATTATCTACATGATTAATTAGTTACTAGGGATTACATAATGAGAAAGGAAAGACAAGTAATGATTAAACAAGTAAGCACTTTTTTAATAGAAAAGGAAAGCTTCAGTGCTCTCTCCTTCTCGGATGTAGGAATGATTATACACGTCTGTATGTCGCTCCTCAGGTAGATGGATAGATAGAGATTCTGGGCCTCTCTGGCAGGCCACAACCTACGTGGAGCACCTACTTCTGTGATGCAGGCAATATGTGTAGATCTTGACTCAACAGCGTCTGTAGCATAAAAGGAAGATCATAAAACATGTGTTGTATATGTATGTACAACTTGCTAGAGCAACATAATATTCATTGGGCAATAACTAGCAATCCAGCAAGGCTACAATTCTATTGGCTATCAATCTCCCGCCATAGCAATGACAACTTAGTGCGCACTTCTAACTATCACTACTACAGAAGAATAGAGTTAACTATAGAATAGCCTAAGCATGGAAACACTCGATGTTAGCATAATCGGGAGGACAACTCCAATGAAATAAATTGCTATCAGTAATTAGAAAGCATCAGAACCGGATATATCAATTCTCCCGTATTAAAAGAATTCACAGTCCTCTGTGATAAACTCAATAAGAGACGAGTGAAGAGTTATCCCAAAACAGTTAAGATGCGTGAGCGCTGAGACATAATAAAAGTTAACCTACCGTGCAGTGGTAAAAATATTTATACCACCTATGTTGTATGTGAAACAGGAGAAAGGGGAAGATGGGTAGAAGTCTCCAATCTTCTTGTACTATAATATAACCTAACTAAACCTACTAAAAGAAAGAAAAACATAATGGATTAAACTGTACAATAACATTGCTAATGTATCAACTAGCATGAGATGGTTATAACGCCAATGCATTTCGGGTAAATAAGTATATGCTAATGATTAGCTAGCTAGCAGGTCAGTGACAATTTAACATGATTGCCTAAACAAGTTTGGTTAACGATGTAGCATTAGGAAATTTAATGAGTGCGGGAGACGAAATTCTCAAGTGGCATGTGGTAATGTAATCAAGTAGCGGTATTGCAGAAAAACAAAATTGCAATCAAGGATGTAGCAGGGGCGTAGGTTCTCAAAAATTTGACTCACTACTGTTGGGTGGGAGGGGAGGGGGTGCGGGGGAGGGGTGGGGTGCAGGGCACCCCTCCCCCGCATATGCCCCGCGCTAGCGGAAAACTCTGAAAATACTGTGTCTCAGATGCATGGAAAAGGCGATTCAGGTGCAAAAATGCAGTACATGCAAAACACCTTCAAACTAGCACTAAATTGCTTAGCACCACAAGCAAAAGTACACATCACTTGAATAAGTTTGTCTTTATATGCATTTGCGTTAATGAATAATAATAAATAACAACATTGCAATCAACAACTAGTATTAATTTGGAAAGCAGTAATGTGAACATTTAGTTTAAAAGTCAGTATTAGCAGTGATGAACGGTAGTGACACTAACTACTATTATGCAAGTTAAATAAACTTGAATTCATACAATCATTATCGTCATCATCACAAGATTACCATCATATACATGATTTTATAAAATAATCTATGATAACAGATTAATAATATAAATAATAATAATAATCAACGATGATAATAAACTGATAGCAGTAGTAGATAAATAGTAAATAGATAGTGAACAAATCATCAAAATTATTATTATTGATCATCACCATCATCATCAGCTGTTCTTTGTCTCCGAAGATCACCTCTGGTGAACCAGACCTTTCCACTGACTTTGGTTTTTGCTGAGATTGCCAGCTTCCAACCGGATCTTCTTGTCCTTGAGGTTCCGTTTTACAGTGTCTTTGAATCTCAGTCTCGGTGTGCCAATACCTCAGGCCCCTTCTTTGAGTTGTGAATAAAGGATCTGTTTGGGTAGCCTATTGTTCTCTATTCTGTGCACATGTCCAACCCATCTCAGGTTTCTTTGAATGAGGAGTTCATACATACTAGGTAAGTAGTAATATATGAGCAGATCTCCCTACCAAGTGTTTTTTTGTGGATTAGACCTTGGAGGTTATGCAATGGGTTACGACGTTGGATGAATTCGCCGAGTTTATATTGTATTTCATTTGAGGGGTACTTGAGTGTCATTTGAATGGCATTTAAGTGGCATTTGAGTTTTTGATTATTTTTTTACTTATTTTGAACTTATATGGCATATAGATTTTGCATGTATGGCATTTGATTTTTTTGATAGTTTTAACATTGTATATAAATGAAAACGTGATAAGATTGTATGGTTATTGGAAGTTAAGATGTCGACAGAGGATGATGTTGAGATGAGACCGATGAATGAAGTTGATACTATTGATGGTACTGAACGTGATATGATAGATGTTTTACCGAGTATGAAGCGTAAAGCGTTGATAATTATGATAATTTTGGTATTTGTCGTAGGGCTTTCCACTTTTGGAGGTGTTACTGAGTTTAGTATGTATGAAGAAGCTATGGAAAAAATACAAAAAGCGAGAAACTCTCCTGTTGGAACCATAAATGAAACTACTGTTGATTGATGAACATCTTTTTATGATGAATGGGAAACCTGAAGATTATGACTCGAGGATGCGATCTCCTTTTACAGCAATGATTGCAGGACCAACTGGATCGGGAAAGACGCAAGCGATTTTTCGAATGATTGAAGCTAGTCAGACTATAGCACACCCTCCACCAACAGAGATTCACTACTGTTATGGAGCCTACCAAAAAGCCTTTGATGATGTATCAGGAGTGATTTTTCATGAAGGCATGATAGATATAACAGTGAGTTTTCCCAGAGATGGTAAAAATCGATGGCTGATAATTGATGATCTCATGGATGAAGTTTCTGGTAAAGCTGATGCTAATGCTTTGTATACAAAACATAGTCATCATTTGAACATAAGTGTGTTTTTTATTGTTCAGAATCTGTTTTTAAAAGGAAATCGTACAATTTCCTTGAATAGTCATTATTTTTTTCTTTTTAAAAACCCTAGAGATGCTTCTTCTATTTCCTATTTGGCTCGACAATGTTTTCCATCAAAAGTAAAATATGTACAAGAGGCTTTTGAAGATGCGACAAAGAATCCATACTCTTATTTACGAATAGATACGACTCAACAAACGAATGATCAATATAGACTATTGGGAAATTTTACATCAGTTCTCCCTATGATATTATATGTACCCAAGTAAAAGGATATAAATACAATTACTATTCGCTTCACCTCAATCATATTTTGTTATTCAACGACGCAACACGAAAGCATTATAATGTCTAA
The DNA here is from genome assembly GCA_945261195.1 of Cryptosula pallasiana. Lineage (NCBI taxonomy): Eukaryota > Metazoa > Bryozoa > Gymnolaemata > Cheilostomatida > Cryptosulidae > Cryptosula > Cryptosula pallasiana. The sequence continues at coordinate 37,152,301 of OX183136.1, forward strand.
AGCTTTGGAGAAAAAATTAACAAAAAATGCAGCTGTGTTGTTATCGCTCAACAATACAACCTTTGCTATTCAAAAGTCTGTTATAGCCAAAGCCAAAAAGGAGTTTATTATGACTCTAATGGAATGTGCTAAAGCTATTATAAATGGAACGATACCATTGACATCATCTCAGTATAATGAGTTGCAGCGAAACGTGAAGGATATTAGCGCTTTAGTAAGAAAATCAACGCTAGATGATAAGAAAGCTGTATTGCAAAAAGGAGGATTTTTAGGCGCTCTACTAGGACCTATCATCAGCAATATAGTTCCTGGGTTACTTAAAAGTGTGCTAGGCGGAGGGAGAAGATAAAGATGAAACTCTCAACACGAATGATGCGAAATAGAATGGCGATTTTAGCTCTGGATGATCTGAGTAAGAAAGGAAAAATCGCTATAGTCGAAAAGGCTAACTCAGATTTGTTTCAATCATTGATAGAAAGTGTTAAAAATATTATATTAGGTAATGTTCCTCTTGATTCTGAGCAGTTTATTGAGTTGCAGCGTTACAAGAAGGAGCTACATAAACTTAGTGGTAGAGGGAGAGTTGATGATAAGCGTAAAATTTTGATTCAGAGTGGTAGAGGGAATCTTTTGGATGCTATTATAACACCTATTGTATCTGTTTTATCATCAATAAAAAGATGAATCGTCAGCCTTTAACATTCTCCAGACGTAATTTTATACTCACTGAAGATGAATACTATAGATTAACGGAAAGAAAGGATGATAAAACAGTGGTAAAGGAAGAGAAAACCAGACCTCCATTGTATTATAATCCTATGGAAGCTATAACAGTGAGAAATATGAAGCGAAAGCGAAATGATCTACTGGAAACGGCTTATGATTCTGACTTATCCTCATACGAAAAGTTAGATGAAAATGTTGAAAACCTACGTAGGTATTTGTCTGATGTCAAAAAGATTAAAAATAACCAAAACCAGACACAAAAGGATAGTTGGAATCTCATTAAGAAAAAAAAGACAGAGTCTACTTTTCCTTTGGCCAATAGCACAGTTATCGATAATAAACCTAATGTCTTTTCACCAAATGTTGATAAAGACAATGAGTTAGAATCAGTGAAAGTGGTTGATGATGATGATGATATTGGGATGGAATTAATAAAAGGAAGGTTGTTTGATACTGAAGACACAACCTTACTAGGAAGTACATTTCTTACTGATGGAGAAGATGAGCACGATAGTGAAAGCGAAAATTTAAAAGATTTTGAAAAAAAAGCAGCTGATTTAACAACAAAAAAGAGTGATCAAACGATCGCTGTCAGAATGTTGAATAATCTGAGTAAAATTGGTAGATTCGACTCGGAGAAGAACAGACTGAAAATTGGAGAACATTGGTTGAATCCTAGGACTTCCAAAACTTTACTACGAGACGTTCTAACCGAAGGAGGTAAAATACAATCGGGAAATACCAATTACAGTAGATTTAAAAGCCTGCTAACTAATGAAGGAATCACAACTGTCAGAAAATCCCCGCATCGAACACGTACTCAGAAGAAAAAGTTGGTCGTTCCCGGTACTAATTCATGGACATCGACACGCTAAAAGAGTTGTATTACAATCCTGCATTACATACATCTCTACGAGGAGCTAGAGCTTTACTGAAAGCTCGTAGAAAACGAGAGGGAGAAAAAAGAATCCGTGAATGGTTGAGTGGTGAGGATGCCTACACGTTACATAAAAAAGTTGTAACCAAGTTTAAGCGTCGTCCTACAATTGTAGCTGGAATAGGGGAGCAGCTACAGGTAGATTTGATGGATGTTCGATCTCGAAGAGATGAAAATAACAATACAGCATTTTTACTGACTGCTATTGATTCTTTATCTAGAAAAGGTTGGGCTGTGCCGCTCATCAACAAATCAGGACCGGTAGTAGCAAGAGGATTGAGAAGAATACTAGAAGGAGAAAACTATAAAGCTTTACAATCTGATAAAGGTAAAGAGTTTGACAACGTCAATGTCAAGACTCTGCTGGCGGAAAAAAAGATCAAGCGCTTTACAACCGAAAATGAAACGATAAAGGCATCAATGGTGGAGCGTTTTAACAGAACTTTAAAAGAGAAGATATATAGATATTTGACATATAAGGATGACGATAGATACATTGATGTTTTACCAGAAATGGTTAATGCATACAACAACACAATTCATGGTGCTATAGGTATGAGACCAAATGATGTGAATTTTCAAAATCAAGAACTTGTATGGAATCGTGTGTATGAAGGAGGTGAACATAGTTTAACTCAAGAAGCAAAACTGAAGGTTGGGGATTATGTGAGAATAAGTAAGGCAAGAGGAGTGTTTGAAAGAGGATACACCCCGAATTGGACGATTGAGATTTTTATAATCACCGATGTACTTATTGATGAAAAACCTGTTGTATATAGGGTGAAAGATTTAGCTGAGGAGATGATTGATGGTACCTTTTACGAAAAAGAGTTGCAAAAAGTAAAAAAACCCACGATTTTCAGAATTGAAAAGATACTGGGAAGAAGAATGAGAAGAGGTAAAAGACAGATTCTGGTTAAGTGGTTAGGTTATGGAGAAAAGTTCAATGAGTGGGTAGATGAATAGTTTATAAGGAAACAACGCTTGATATAATCATCATACGTTGGGAAAATGTCGATGCTGATAACTTTACCCTCAAACTCTAGTGGTGAAGAGTTTCCTGATAATAACAATTCCGAATTTACAGTGAGACTGTATAAATATTTGGTTATCAATGGCGGTAAATGGGAGGTAGGACTGCTAGATATGACTTATTCTAATAATTGGAAGAATGTTACCGAAGGGAAAATATATCTAGAAAAGACTAATGTCTCTGGTAAAAGCGAAAAGTCCTTCATCCTAATCGGTAATGGAAGATATGATAGTATAGAGGAGTTGGAGGAGATTATACGAAAGAGAATGAATGAAATGGATTTAGACAAGAAATTCGCCATCTCCTACAACAAGATCACCAACACCGCTTTACTAACTAACAGTGATCCTGATACTACCATAAGCTTTTCCAAAGATATAGCATATATTTTTGGATTTGAATCAAAAACTACATACCCTCGTGGTAGATACAATAATATCACACCCCCTGATATAAATTCCGGTTTAACATCCCTGTATGTTTATTCCAACATTGTTGATAATAGAATGGTAGGAGATACGAATGTACCTTTATTGAGAGTAGTTCCAGTTCAAGGAAAGAAGAATAGTGTTGTGTATCAAGAATTTAAAAATCCTCACTATGTTGACGCTTCATCACTAAATAGTGATATGATTAAAGTACTTATAACGAGTGACGACGGTCAACGAATACCATTTGATGGTGGAAAGGTTGTGTTGACGGTTCACTATAGAGAGAAAGAATTATAATGAGTTTGGTACGATACACCCCTGAGGATTCAAAAGATTTTTTTGATGAGTACTACAAGATGCAAGCTGGAAATGGAATTGGAGTGTATAGTGGACGACGAGTGATGCCTAATATGAGAGGAAATGGACTTGGTAGTATTTTTTCAAGTTTACTTAAATCTGCAGCACCAATGCTGAAAAGAGGAGCAATTAATTTGGGGAAAAGAGCATTGTCTGTAGGTGGAAATGTAGCGCGTGATGTCATCGATGGTCAAAGTTTTGCAGCGTCAGCAAAGAAGAGGGGATTGGCAGAGTTGAATGATCTGGGGGGAGATGTGTTCAATGCAGTCCGTCCAGATAGAATGAAAAGGAGAAAAACAAGAGGTGGAAAGAAGAGGAGAGGTGTTGGTAATCGTGGTATATTTTAATAGCAGTAGAATCCGGTATAAAGACAGCTGAGCTTGATATCTATATTCATTAAGCGGTAACGCTTCAAGCATTCATCACTCGCAAAAGATGGCTAGCCTAAATGGAACAACAGGTAATAAGTTGGAAGGTTCTTCCTACAACATAAATCCAACGTTGGATGTATTTGCTACGGAACCAACAAACATATCGGTAGAAAGATCGGAATATGTTGTCATCAGACCTGATAGGTTAGATCCTTATGGTAGTATTGAGTTAACGTTGTCAGGGAGCACTGAACATTACACAGATCTTTACAACTCGTTTCTGCAAGTTGAAGCCACGGTTGTTCAAGATGATGGAACCAATATTACAGGTAGTGATGATGATGCAGTTGTGTGGATGGGGGATTCAATGCACGCATTATTCAGTGAGTTGAAAATGTCGATAGAAGGAACCACCGTTGAATACGCTAACAACTACGGTTTACGCTCCTACTTTTCGCAACTACTCGAAAACAGTGCAGAAAGAAAGAAATATCAAGGTAAGATGGAAGGATGGTTGTATGATGATTCAACTAGCAAAGACAGTACTGATCACAAAACCGCTGATAAGAAAAAGAGGAGAGCTCTAATCATAGATGGAAAGACAATAGAATTAACTGGAAAACCTCATCTCGCATTATTTCAGCAGAAAAAACTAATAATACCAGGTCCTACTATGCAGCTGGAGTTTGAGCGTGCCTCTGCCAAACTAGCTTTGTTTGCTGCGAATGAGGCGCCTGCAGGAGGGGCAAAGATTAGAATTGATAAATTTGAACTTCATCTTTGTAAAGTTAAGGTGAATCCTACAATACAAAACTCCCAACTCAGTTTGGCATTGGAAGGCCACAACTACATTTATCCTGTTGATCGAAAACGGATAAAACTATATGGAATTCGTGCTGGTGTTGCGCAGATCGACATCACTTTGGAAGAAAACAAACAAAAACCTAAACAAATTTATTTAGGTTTAGTTAATCACAACGCAATGAACGGACGTTTCGCCTTGAATCCATATAGAATGCAGCATGCTAGTGTTGATAGTATTGTATTGAGAGTTGGTGATTGTCCAATTGGAAGGAGATTTGAACCAAATTATGCTAGAGGAATTTTTGGAAGAGAATATCATCAGTTTCTACACGCTACCGGAACTTTGCTTGAAGGCGATAGTCTTGGTATTACGAAAGAACAATACCTTGATGGTACTACACTTTATGGATTTGATTTGACTGGTGATTTTCTTAAAGAAGGTTTTCACTCTATGAAAAATGTCACAACAAGTGTGGAAATTCGTTTTAGCGCTAACACGACGGATGGATTATCCCTGGTAGCATACTTTGTAAAAGACGGTGTGTTGGAGATGGATAGCATTCTTCAATTAACTATCGGAGGCGACGCAGTGCTTTAAACAGAAAGTTACAGATGAATACCATACAAATTCGATCGATCTTATCTTCAGACGTTTTATGTCAAAGCGTAGGGATTCATGTTGGAGCTAGAGAACAGTTTTGGAAGCAAATTTGCAATTTTCCAACAGGATGTTTCGTATTCAACACCCATTATTCTCATCAACCCGGAGAGCATTGGTTGGCTGTGTACGCTAATGATTCAGAGGTGGATTTTTTTGACTCGTTTGGACGTTCTGTTTCCTTTTATCCGGATGTAAATGAAATACTAAGTATTCATGGAGGATATGAAACAATACGAAGTAATGAAACACAACTACAAAATTTTTTGTCAACTGTATGTGGCGACTATTGTGTATACTTTTGTTTACTGAGAAGTAGAGGATGGAGTATGGATGAAATTGTTAGAAGTTTACGAGACATAGGAGATAGTGAGATGAGAGATCACTCAATACGGAGATTTATCATACAGACCTATCCTAACTTCGAGTTCATAGAAGATAATACAGTAGAAGGAATAGATGGTGTACATATACAAGGAACTAATTTACTAAGTAAATTGTTAAAATAAATTATTATAATTGATTTTTATTTGATATAACAAATATAATGAATAAAATACAACTTATCTCATTATTTGTGCTAAACACTACAGAACCTATAAAAACTATTATTTTGTAATGTTTCAAGCAAGAAGTAAATAAGATCTTCTCATTTTCTTCCTCAGGAGCGCTCTTTAGTTATATCTAAAAGACATAGTAACTAATGACTCTATCATACATAGTTATATGAATTAATTTTACAAAAATACTTCAGATCTTTCTTTAAATAGATATGAAACTTACCATCATAGAAGACGAGTCACATCCTTTGTGTTATCGATTAAGACTCTGATATGCTGTTCTGGACAATTCTCTTTTTCATTTTCATCAAAGTAGGAGAGACAGGTGTGCTGCAGCGAAGTATCAAACAGTTCTGAGACTTGAATGAAAGCTTGAAGAGCTGAGAGTAGAATGATGTCGTAGGAAATCATGTTGTTCGTATTTTGTTTCAGTCCTCTGAATACGATTACACCACTTTTTTCCGCCACCACAGATGAAGCTATTTGAGCAGGGATGCTAAGATCTCCAATCAATAGCTCTCCTTTCACCATACATCTGTAATTAGCCACTATAACATCAGCAGTCTTGTTCCAACGAGTATCACATTTTCTTAGCATTCCAGGATTCTCATAAGCTATAACACTTCCTGTCGGAAAATCGTGTAGGTGAGCAACACTGAAATAAGCCTGTATTTGTCTCACACTCTTGCCATACAATGAGTTGAATGGATCGTTGATCTTTCGATTACATCCATGAGATTCAGCAGTACGAAAAATCGCATCTCCTGTCTTTCCTTCTCCCATATAAATTAAAACAATTGGACGTGTTTGCTTAGCTTTATTAACAAGCAGTCCTATTTCGGTTGAAATATCACTCTTCACCCGAGTTATCTTCTTATCCTTTCGGTAGTTGTAAATCATGGTGCACTTTGATTCATCACGAAATTCAACAGACAACACCTCCATAACTGTTGGTACAGGTAGTTCGCGGATTTCCATGGATTCTTCAAGTTTTTCTAGACTATCTGGAGAGAGAGAGTTTATTAACCCGGCGCTCTTGTAGGTGAGAGTGGTTAGTTCATTACTTCCAGCATCTTGAAAGGGTATTCTGGTGTGACGAAAAAGCCTTTCATCTCCAACATCCGTCAAAACTAGTTTTTTGCACTTCGAGCCAGTTTCATTATCATCTTTTGTCAAATCAATAAAAGATCGTTTCCTCATCGATGTTCTTTTTGAAGACAGCTTGTTAGTAGGAGATGTGAATAAAGTAAAATCTTGTTGGGATTCTGGTTCATCAACCACCAATTGACTTTCTGCCATATCAAAAATAGGAGAAGGTGATGGGGAAAGGGTTTGCTGGGATCCTGCTTCTTCATTCATCGCTTGACTTCCTTCGTCTTGAGTATTCATTCTAAAAAAACAAAACATTTTGTTTAATTTTTCGTAATTAATTTTAAAAGATCATAAAGGTCATAAACCTTCAGCTAGTAGTGTTAGCTAACAAAAAATAAATATTTTTACTCTTACCTTTATAAAGAAGATGAGCTCCTAGTTGTTGCAATGAAAGATTTAGTAGATGTTGCTTCTCCGCTAGCCGTTGTAGAACTGGATGCTTTCTGTGTGAAAACAGTGGCTCTTAAATAGGTAAAGTTGCACTGATTAAATCCTATGAATCAACATTTTTTCACGCGAATACAACCCAATGCTTTCGCGGGAATAAATATTTTATTTTCACGCGAATACAAACCAATGCTTTCGCGGGAATAAACATTTAATTTTCACGCGAGTGGAAACTGTTGCTTTCGCGGGAATGAATACTTTATTTTCACGCGAATACAAACCGTTGCTTTCGCGGGAATAAATATTTTATTTTTACGCGAATACAAACCAATGCTTTCGCGGGAATAAATAATTTATTTTCACGCGAATGGAAACCGTTGCTTTCGCGGGAATAAACATTTTATTTTCACGCGAATAGAAACCAATGTTTTCGCGGGAATAAATAATTTATTTTCACGCGAATGGAAACCGTTGTTTTCGCGGGAATAAACATTTTATTTTCACGCGAATAGAAACCAATGTTTTCGCGGGAATAAATAATTTATTTTCACGCGAATGGAAACCGTTGCTTTCGCGGGAATAAACATTTTATTTTCACGCGAATACAAACCAATGTTTTCGCGGGAATAAATAAATTATTTTCACACAAATGGAAACCGTTGCTTTCGCGGGAATAAACATTTTATTTTCACGCGAATATAAACCAATGTTTTCGCGGGAATAATTAATTTATTTTCACGCGAATACAAACCAATGTTTTCGCGGGAATAAATAATTTATTTTCACGCGAATACAAACCAATGCTTTCGCGGGAATAAACATTTCATTTTCACACGAATACAAACCAATGTTTTCGCGGGAATAAATAATTTATTTTCACGCGAATACAAACCAATGCTTTCGCGGGAATAAACATTTTATTTTCACGCGAATACAAACCAATGTTTTCGCGGGAATAAATAATTTTATTTTCACGCGAATGGAAACCATTGCTTTCGCGGGAATAAAAATTTTATTTTCACGCGAATACAAACCAATGCTTTCGCGGGAATATATACTTTATTTTCACGCGAATGGAAACCGTTGCTTTCGCGGGAATGAAATTTTTTATTTTCACGCGAATAAACCAGGGATATTTCACGCGAATAACACTATTCTGATAGAGTTTTCGCGTGAGTGTTTTTAATGGCTATAAGCTAAATGAGTAGGAGTGGCTTATACTATATAAGAACAGCTCTCTCTGCATAGAAATCATTCTCTCCAGCAATAAAACATCGACTACTACAGCTGATTTCATCAACTACTACAACTGATTCATCAACTGCTACAACTGATTTCATCAACTACTACAGCTGATTTCTTGATGATAAGGTAAGAATTAATAGAAAAATTACTTAATAAAAGTTAAAATGTAATTATTTTACAACACTGTTTAATCATCATATACTAATACTTAACATTTTATTTTAGTTCATTATGAGTTCAAAAAGATACACAATCAAAGACTACCTTCCAAAGATATATCATAGCTATATTAAAGAAAATGTTGAAGTACAGGAAAAGATTGGATATCGCTTGACATTACAAGCTATATTATTATGTATGACACAGCATTTGCTAACTGTAGCTTCTTTACATGGAGAACTTTCACCGATACAATACCGACCATACACTACACATAAATACGTTGACAATTCAGTAGAAATATTTAAGCTTATGACTAAAAACAATTTTCAAACAGTTTTAAAAATGTCACAAACTGTCAGTATTAATGATTACTTAAAGAAAATTCAAAGAAAAGTGTGGAATAAAGAGCTCACTCAAAAATTGATTTCAATACAATGGACTACTGAATTATTATATCATTTTCAATCAGATATATGTAGATACATACAAACGGATGAAAATCTCTCATCATCCATTTTTTCATTTGAAATGATATTGGAACTATTTCAAGCTTACAATATTTAATATGTTCTCTTTATGTATCCCTACTTATTATACAATAAATGTATATATTCACATATTGTTTCATTTTTAATCAATGTATTTATTCAATGTAGATGTATCTCCTCTCTCCTCTCTCTCCTCTTTTCCTCTCTCCTTTCTCTCAAGATGCCATATGAGTTCGAGTTATGTAAAAAAATTATCAAAACTTAAATGCCATACATTCAAAATCTAGATGCCATATGAGTTCAAATCAAGTAAAAAAATAATCAAAACTCAAATGCCACTTAAATGCCATTCAAATGCCACTCAAATACCCCTCAAGTAAAATACAATATAAACTCGGCGAATTCATCCAACGCCGTAACCCATTGTCTCAACTCCAAGATCAAATCCACAAAAAAACACTTGGTAGGGAGATCTGCTCATATATTACTACTTAGGTAGGTTGGCCTGGGCTAGAATCTCCTCATTCGAGATGAAGTCCCGCCATTTCACATTAAGAATCAGAATCTGACGTAGGTGTATCATCATATAGGTTTTGAGTTTGTGAGCAGCTAGCCTGACCAGGTCTCAGCTCCATATAACATAGATGAAAGAGCAATTGCCCGATAAACCGAGCATTTTGTTTTGAATGTCAGATCATTGTTGTAGCACACCTTTGACTTGAGTCGGCCAAAGGAGATTGAAGCATTGGACATCCTGGTATTTATCTCGTCATCCTTTTGTTGTTACTCATAACTGTCGATCCAAAATATTTGAACTTTGTGACACTGGCCGGTTATTATCAATAAAACTTAAAAACAAACAAAAATAGTGGTTATTATGTAACCAAATGTATAAATAATATAAATAACCGTTATCATAATAACAATAATTATAATAATAATTAATTAATATAAACTACAAATAATAATAAAAAACAAGATCATTATTTTAAGTTACAGTAGTATTATTATTCATTAATTAATAATAATAATAATAATTAGCATTAATTATTATAATTATGGTAATAACAGAACAATAACAAAAAGTATGATCAATAATAAGGTCATAATAATAATTTTATTATTTTATTAAATATTCATTAGTTGATGGTAATACAAAATAAAAATTTAGTAAATGAAAAATGAAAATACCAGTGATAAAAATGAAATTAAAAAATTATTAATAAGATAATAATATTATAATACTAATGTTAAATATGGATGCATTATTTATGTTTAATAATAATATTATAAAATAAACACTTATTTATTCATATGTTTAATAATTATATTGAACACACATATAATAATATAATCCTATTTATATATATGATTTATAAGATCTAATTATTATTATAATAAAAATCATAACAATAATAATCATAAATTATTATATAATATTATATAATAATAATAATGGTAATAACAATAATAAAAGAATAACAACACACTAGTATATTAATAATTATTATTCATTATTATCATCATTTATTATTATTTATCAATTAAGCTTATGATCATTTTATTATTATAATAATCTGTATTTATTATAATTATTATTATTATTATTATTATTATTATTATTATTATTATTATTATTATTATTATTATTATTATTATTATTATTATTATTATTATTATTATTATTATTATTATTATTATTATTATTATTATTATTATTATTATTATTATTATTATTATTATTATTGTTGTTAGTTATCATTATTAATTAATACTATAAAATGAGTAATAATCATACTGATGATGATGGTGAATAATTATTATTTTCATAATTATAATAATAATATAATTATTATTTTCATAATTATAATAATAATAATATAATTATTATATTATTATTAATAATTATTATTATTACAGTGGGGATGATGATGAGGATGATTGATTGATGATGGCAATAATAATCTTAAAAAATATTTAGTCAGTCTTCCTCACTCTGTTAGATATTTCCAATCATAATAATAGAAGTTTGAGATTTCAATCCTTATTTATAAAATCAATGAGCATCTCTCTATCAGGCATTATTTATCTAGCCAAGAAGATGTTGGCCTACTGTAACTCTTAGCATCATTCTTCTGCTCAACATTACACGCAAAGCTGCTGGCTCACAGGATAATGCAAAAGGGGAATTAGTCTTTTTAATTTGAAAGTAGTAAGACTGATGATAAACTACAGTGCAATTCCTCAAACATAGAGGACACTTTTAAACTACTAGGATTTCTTTGGCACATGAGGTAAAATTGTAGCTCTTTTTACATCATAGACTTAAAACTAATAATAAGGCAAGAATCATATAAAAGATGAACAGTTGTATTTATCAATTGAGTTTTACTATTGCCACAGAGAGATAATCAATTCAAATTTGTTTCTATGATACTGACCCACGACTTTTCACTGATGAACCACGACTGAAATTTGACTCACGAGGAGTCGTCAGTCGGACCCGGTAATATACGCCCCTGGGATGTAGGAATAAATTTGAGTGACACCAGACAATGTCAAATCGAGTGACACTAGCCAATGTCAAACAGCATATAGATAGACATGCGGTTTGAGTATAGAAAAGCAATACGCATATACAGGGTGATACAGGCAGTAACAATAAATGGTTAACCTGCTGAGTAAATATGATAGCATAGGAGTGTAAGCATAGGAGCAATCTAAAATCTAATTTTTGTTTGGTTTTATCTTTACAATAAGGCTAGATGTATATGTATGTAGGCTAATGATGTAGGAAAGCATGAGAAAAAAAAATTATAATGGTAATATGCTATAAATTGTAGACATCTCCGAGACTTGAAATTGACTGTCCTCAGTCAATGGAAATAGAGGACAAACAACAACTCAAATGGAAACAGATGCTCAGGGAATAATGTACTAATTCAAACACAGACAGAAAGAGCAGTAGACACAAAATGAAACTAATATGTACAACAGAAAGAACAAACTAACTAATACCTATATACAAATGGAGGGGCATGCTTCTGCTTGCTAAGCAGAGCACACCTGTCATCTACTCGAGAGTAAGGGTGATTGCCACTGGTATTTGATCTATGGGAAGAACAATTTGGACGTGCTTCATTTCTACGAGCAGGGTTAGATATGTGATAGCGAGCAGTGTTAGATATGTGATAGCGGTCATGGAAATGGTGATGGGAGGACCGCGTAGTTGTGGGGTACTGAGTCAAATGTGGAACAGTCGTTGCGTCAGTATGTAGTTGTGAACCCATAGGAATGATCGACTTGTTAAATTTGAATGTACAGTCTTTGAAATTGTAAGTCACTTCACCTAACTTTCGCTTGAACTCTTCGGCCTCCCACATCTGGTGGGCGCAGCCTAGGCTGAGTACCTTTCCACCTAGCTCGCCTACTAACGCATTCGCTTTTGGCTTACTAGGGCCTGACTGTACATTGAGCTGGTCGCGCAACCATAAGGGATTTATTGCATATGCGAACCAACCGGCCGGTGACCCAGTCGATAGCGATCACCTTGATCTGTTAGAGCGGATTAGGCCCCCAGAGGTAACCGACGGTCTGATCCATACCCCACTTTGCTATGGGTATATGAACTTTGACCGTTTTCACCAGCCTTGCCTGTTCACCAGTATTCCAGGATATGGACTTACCATCTACGCCATTCCATGCTGGCTAGGTGTGGACTGTCATCCACGTACCACTCGCTGTAGTATAATTACCACCTACAGTCAAGCCGACTAGACGGTACCACAGTATCCTGTTAATTCAGGATTCGAGACACAGTGGGCCTTCAGCTTGCTCCCACAGCGCTATAGATAGATTTAATGTGCCTCCAGAGCCTCACGGCCCCACTGCCGCCTGTTTCTGGCAGACTTCAGGGAGCCTATCCCCCTAAGTTTGCCAGAAAATCTGTACCTAGTATCACTTCCTGTGACATATCTGCTACGACAAATAGACTTTGAACATGACGTTCTTTACCAATTCGAATGCGAGCAGTAGTCTGTCCTACGATATTCAAGGAGTCATTGGTGACACTAGAGGCACGTAATCTACAGGAATCAAGCTCTAATCCCAACTCTTCAGCAATATCACTGCGAATAAGTGTTATAGAAGCACCTGCATCTGCTAGAGAGATACAGTTTCTTCCACACACATTCACAACAATATTTGCATCACAACTGGGCCTTTTAGCATTAACTCCATTAGCAATAGATGGTTTTATGACAGGTGAGTGACAAGGATTGAGTTCTTTTACAAACTTTTTGTGGGAAGTAGTAGGAGTAGGACAATGGTTTTTAGTACTAACAGAACTACACTTTTTATTGATGGGGACTGTACGAATGTGGTGTGTATTAACAGTGCCAACTAAGTTTACTGCACTATCACCGTCTGAAAAATCATTAGCAGGTTCACTAAGCATTTCATATTGTTCAGGTTCAAATTCTTGTTCGACCATGTGAACTTTATTGGGACATCTATCAGCCCAGTGGTAAAGATCACCACATATGTAACATGAGCCTTTTCGTTTCTTACTAGGTGAACGGTTTGGGCTATGTGAGTAATAGTTTTGAACTGGGTAACTTGGTTTAGGAGACTGATAATGAATAGAAGGGTGCATTTGATGATTTGAAGACGAATGGGGATACATGGAATTAGTCAAGGGAGGAGAATGATTGTTACTGGGTCCTCTATATCTATACTCGGTGGAATGAGGATGGACAAACTGTTGTGAAGCGTTAGCATGGTGGACTGTCTGACTCTCTACAAGTGCTCTCAAATCGCTGATCTGCTGCCTGAGTGGTTCCAGCAGTAGTTCAACAGAGTCATTGGTGTTGACTTGAGCGACTCGAGGTACTTGATGAGTTTGCAGCTCACTGAATTCAAGTTTTTCTGCTTCAGTAACAGCTTCAGATAGAGTGAGTTTGCGTTTAGTGGCGAGGACTTTTCTAATCGGCTCTCTAAGACCTCGGATAAAAATATCGGCTAAGAAACAGTCACGATACTTCAATGGAATGTCTGCGTATGCAGCAGCGCCAAGATCAGAAATTTCAGTATAATACTCTCCAACCGACTTTTTTCCTTGGGTCAGAGTGTGTAGACCACGACCTTGAAGATTAGAATGGATGGTAAAGATCCTATTCAACTCGTAACGGAGTTGATCATAGTTCCTCAAACAACTAGGATTTTCTCTGGAAAGGACGCGATACTTAGTAAATGCAGATCCTTTAAGCATTTTTGGTAATGTAAGGGCTAATTGTTCATTAGAGAACATGTAGGGACGCATGTCAATTTCCCATCGCTCGATAAAATTTTCCCAACTATCACCAGGGCGATTGTAAAATGATTCCATGCCAGAAAAATCAGGTATAATGGTGGGTTTGGGAATGAAAGGAGCTGGACTAAAACTTGGGAATTGAGGGGTAAATGGGTTTGGTGCCCCAGGAGAAATAAATTGGTTTCTATTCATGTCGTTACTATGGGAATTGACTGGTTTTAGCAAAGGATTCTCAGAGGGCCGAGGGACCGTAGCAGGGGTAAATCTGGGAGTCATTGATGAAAGGGTGGATACTGGAACAGTGGACGAGGCTGTAGACAAATGAGTGCAAGGCGAGGTAGGAAGGAGATTAGTTGCCTTCTCGGCAGTTGTCATGTGACTAACTGGTGCCTGAGTAAAAGGATTGTTTGAAACACTTCGTGGGTGAAGTGGACGTTCGGTGTCCAGTACTGTCGCTTTCAAATTAGGTGGCAATGATTTCCAAAACTGTAGGATTTCTTTTTCATTTTTATACTGTTTTAGTAAAGCAGCTTCTGAGAAAGCATCTCTACTTTTACTAGACATGATAATAAAAATTAGGAAATTGATTAATAAAACATAGTAAGCATGGGCAAATTAGATCATCAGTGTCAAATGTCAAACAAATCAAATGACTGGTCAAGATGTGGTAGAGAATGAATTTGCAGGCTGAGATATTAATGTATGAACATAGAAAGAGAATTATAACTGCAAGAATGTTGCGTTAGTGAGGGTAACACAGCTCACCAAATGCAAAATGCTATAGAGAGGGTAACAAAGCTCTCAAAATCAGCTGGATTGTGGAGGATAACACAGCTCCACAAATGATAATTGAAAATTAATTCAGAAATAGTAATGGGGTAAGAGAAAATGCTTTAGAGAGGGTAACAAAGCTCTCAAAATCAGCTGGATTGTGGAGGATAACACAGCTCCACAAAGGATAATTGAAAATTAATTCAGAAATAGTAATGGGGTAGGTAAGAGCTCCCCGAATAACAATAGTGAGTCCTCGAACGGTAAACACAGTACTAAGATTAGTGAATAATAAACAGCTTAAATGAAATAACCACTAGAGCATGCAAACAGATGAATACACGTCTAAGAATAAGCAAAGAATAAGCAAATCGAGTCACAAAATGTCAAAAATCACAAGGTGGCCAACCAGATAATTAAATGACAATGCAACACTAGCTAACAGAGAGGATTGAGTGAAAACTCACAACAACAAACAATCAGAATGAATGAGGGTGAAATAGTAGACAACTAATTAGAAGGTAGAAAGATGAGTAGTTGCGACCAGCGCAAGGAGTAAACACTTAAAATTCAAGTAGCAAGCAAGGAACTACAACAACCAACAGAAGTACCACTTTGAAGAACACGAGCGCCTCCACCAAAATGATATGAGTGAAATGGTTGTTTATGTAGTTATGGTTTAATGGTAGTTATATATGGATGGTATGTGAGTGTGTGTATGATTGATTGTGCAATGCAAGTCAAGGTGAAAGTGGGGGTTTCTAGATGTTATTATATTTCATCAACAGAACAGATTTGACAGCAAATGCAACAACCAGTCAACTCAGACGAAGGCCAGACAGCAACCAGATGACAGGAGGAAAGCCGATGACCAACGGAGAATATATCTACAACAACAATTATATAACTATAACAGAATGATAATTATCATTGTAATTAATAACACCAACTACTACTGTCTCATCATATCATTAGTTAAATTGCTTAGCATGCAAGAGAACCAGTTAGCTGTCGTAGTTACGTTGCTGCTAGAATAATTGTACACTGTATATTAACAGAAGATAATAGTCTACCTAAGCAATTGCTATTGTTGTCAAGATACTAATTATTTTATGTATTACTATTATTATTATTACATTATATTATTGTTATTATTATTCTACATATTAAACTACACATATATAATTATATTATCTACATGATTAATTAGTTACTAGGGATTACATAATGAGAAAGGAAAGACAAGTAATGATTAAACAAGTAAGCACCTTTTTAATAGAAAAGGAAAGCTTCAGTGCTCTCTCCTTCTCGGATGTAGGAATGATTATACACGTCTGTATGTCGCTCCTCAGGTAGATGGATAGATAGAGATTCTGGGCCTCTCTGGCAGGCCACAACCTACGTGGAGCACCTACTTCTGTGATGCAGGCAATATGTGTAGATCTTGACTCAACAGCGTCTGTAGCATAAAAGGAAGATCATAAAACATGTGTTGTATATGTATGTACAACTTGCTAGAGCAACATAATATTCATTGGGCAATAACTAGCAATCCAGCAAGGCTACAATTCTATTGGCTATCAATCTCCCGCCATAGCAATGACAACTTAGTGCGCACTTCTAACTATCACTACTACAGAAGAATAGAGTTAACTATAGAATAGCCTAAGCATGGAAACACTCAAGATGTTAGCATAATCGGGAGGACAACTCCAATGAAATAAATTGCTATCAGTAATTAGAAAGCATCAGAACCGGATATATCAATTGTAGGTAATTTTGAAGAATTAATGGGCCACCACATTAGCCATAACACGTCAATCAAAGTTGGCCTTGTTTTTGCGAAAATCCCGGACATTTTTTCAAAGAATAATATTAATTTTTTTTCTATTCAAGCTAGCACCTGACTTTTTACACCACTGAATAGAGAATTTCAAGCACTATCTTCTGATATAAAGAACCATAATAATAAACACTTTGAAAAAAAATGAAAAATAATAAAAAATTACTAGTCAACAATATCGTCGTCATCCAAATAATTAATTTCTAGCATACTACCTGTCATTTCCACTTCTAAACAATTCCAGCATGCCTAAATAAATATAATCTAACCATTTATCAGAACAAATCTCATCCGTGGAGGTTCTCTCTCTGCAAAAAATATTATTTCAAACTATCTCAGCAAAAAAAATTATTTCTTGCCCGACAAGGAACGGGGTGCGGTTCTCATGGAGCGGTTTCCGTTTAGACTGGCAGATTTACCTCAAATAAGAACCAGAAAATAGAGGAGATTCTGCTCTACACGATGATATAAAAAATTTTATTGTAGGTTTACTAGAAATACTAGAATATCTGGTGCTAAAGCCAACAACAATTTCAGCCAATCAGAATCTTGCTAACAAAAAGGTCCGATGGAATTGTCTTATATTTTATACACTTTTTGATGATAAATTTGACAAAATCTATGGGAGTAAGTTTCTTAGCAGGTGCTGAAATTGTTATGTTTCAGATAGAAGAATGATATAGGTTTGTCTTGAGCACATGTATTTCACAGCCATTAGTTACCTTACAGCTAGTCAAAACTGTCGTCATGCTCAACTGCTACTGATATCACGTGAGCATAGCCTACTGAAAGAAACCTAGCATTCTACATTTCCTTTCACCAAAATAAAATTGCTCTCAGTAAAATGTATAAACTGCAATAACCTTGCCTTGACAGTAAAATTTAAACATAATATAGGTAAGGCATATGCATAACTGTAATTGTAAAACAGATAGTAAAGACAACTATAAATGTTGAAAACATCAACCAGTCTTGTTGCAGGGGTGTCCGGTTAGCAAACATAATCATGCAGGTAACTAGGTTTATGCCTTACTCTAGTACTGGGTGAACGGAGAACCTGAGAAGTGTTTGGCAGTACGTTGGAACCGGTAGATTCTCTATTTGCAAACGGAGGCACTGGAGCCAAATTGCTTTGATTGTATCTCTGACCGGTTTGTAATTCTACAGTATTATTACCACAGCGTGCAGCTACTACTATTGGTTCAGAATACTCTGACTGACCCTTAAGGTTACTCTGCTTTTTAACTTTTACCAGGTCACCAACTTGAATGTCCTGATCAATTGGTGCTCGCCTGCTATCAGCGTACTTTTTCATTTTGTGTTGTTTAATCTTAACTGCCTCATCAATCTCAGTATCAGCTGCCGGTACCATAGTGGTATCTAGAGTCAACTTCGTTTTCATTTGCCTCCCATGAAGCAAAGCACTAGGGGATGTACTAGTAATGGTGTGAGGTGTTGACCTGTATGCTTGAAGGAACTCTACCACACTCCTTTTCCAATCTCTGTGCTCAGCAACAGTCTTCTTAATAACATTCTTGAGAGTTCTATTGAACCTCTCAACTTCTCCATTAGCTCGTGGATAATATAAGCTACTCTTGTAATGCTTAATGTTCCGCTCCTCAAGATATTTCTCAAACTCACCAGAGACAAATTGTGAACCATTATCACTCACTAAAGACTCCGGATACCCTTCCCGAGCAAAAACTACATCTAGCCAATCCATGACGCTTTTAGATGTAACAGATTTCATAAAACCAACCTCAGGCCACTTAGATCTGTAGTCGATGAGCACAACTGCATAACGACAGTTTTCATCTGCTATCGCAAAAGGACCTGTGATATCAATTCCAACCTTCTGCCAACAGCGCTCCGGTAATGGAACTGGTTTCAATGGTGCATTGCGGGATACACAAACATTTTCTGCACACACATAACAATTACTAACAGCCATTTCTATCTGCTTATCCATGCCTTTCCACCAATACAAGGATCGCAGCTGACTTTTACACCTCGCCATGCCCTGGTGGTTCTAATGAGAAATCTGGATGAACTTACTTTGATAGCTCTCTGGCACAACTGTTTTGCCACATCTCAACACCACATCACCAACTACGCTGAACTCGTCTTTTAATCTTCGATAGAAGTCATCCAACTCAGTTTGACCAACCCAATTGTGTTTCACCATTTGACACAATTCCTTTATGATGACATCATTCTTACAGGCAGCTACAAAATCATCTTTCTTAACAGCAGAAATGCCTGCCACCATTTCACTCTCCACATCTGCAAATGATCGACCTGCTATAGGCAGTAGCGAAAGCCCATCAGCTACAGTGTTCAACTCTCCTCTTTGATATTCAATCACAAAAGAGTATACCATTAGCCTTGACCTCCACCTAGAAACTCTATGACTTGCTCTCTTGTTAGTAGAACCGTATATTGTAGTCAAAGGACAATGGTCAGTAACTAAAGTGAAATGCCTACCCCATAAATACACATGCCAGTGCTCAACAGCCCACAAACAAGCGAGAGCTTCCAACTCTAAAACACTGTATTTTTCCTCAGTTGTTGTCAAGGCTTTGGAAGCAAAAGCAACCACACACTCACGACCATCTGGATGAACCTGTGATAAAACCGCCCCTAAACCCTTCACACTGGCATCTGTTGTCACTTTGGTAGGAAGATGCTCGTCGAAGGCCGATAGTGCGGTACTACAAAACAAGTTTTGCTTGACCTCATCTATGCATGTTTGCAACTCAAGACTCGTGTTCAATGGTTCATCATTAGGCCGAAGAGCTTTTCGAATGGGCAAGGACAGCGCAGCCAAGTTTGGAAGGTGTTTATGATAGTACTGAATTAGACCAAAGAAAGTCCGAAGTTCACCCGTTGTTGTTGGCTTCATTCCAGCAATGGCAGCTAGCTTGTCCTCTTGTGGCTGAATACCTTCTCCAGAAAGTAATGCCCCTAAGTAGTTGACCTTTGGTCGACCAATGACACACTTGCTGTAGTTCAACTTCAAATTGACACTATCTAGCTTTTGAATCACCTGCTTGAGCCTTGTATCGTGCTCCTGCTTAGATCTGCCATACACTAGAATATCGTCTAGATAGCACTGAACTCCCTCCTGGTTATCCAAAACAATACCCATCATCTTCTGAAAGAATGAAGGTGCTGATGCCAGGCCATATGGTATTCTTTTGAATCTAAATAAGCCCTCATCTGTAATGAATGCAGTCAAATCCCTCGAATCAGGATGCAGTGGTACTTGGCTATATGCTCCTTTTAGATCAAGAGTAGAGAACACCGTGGCACCAGATAACGAATTGAATACCTCCTCAATCTTTGGCAGTGGATGACAATCTATAACAATAGATTGATTCACCCTGGACAAGTCAACACAAAGTCTGATGTCATCACTATCCTTTTTACTGACGACAACAATAGGTGATACCCACTCTGAAGCATCTATAGGTTCTATGATATCTTCTGACACCAAACGTTGCACCTCGGCAGACACCTTACCCAGCAAATTCAGAGGTATAGGACGCCGCTTGGCAGTATGAGTAGCAAAATCCTGTTTCAGCTTGACTTTGTGAACAAACTTGGTGACATGACAATTTACACTCTGTACAGGGGCTAGCAATGACAATCTTGTAATTACATCCATACCTAGTATGGGTGTGCCATGTTCTACCACATACAGGTCTACTTCACAAGAATTTGCTTTAACAGAAACACGTCCATTAGCTACCCCACACACTGCGATTTCTCCGCCCGAGTAGTTTGCCAAACGCTTCCTAGGTTCCTTTAACACAGACATGGGAAAGTACTTTTGATATACATCACGTGGAACTATAGAAACCTTTGCACCAGTATCTACTTGAAACAAGATGTTTTCACTAGCATCACCAGACACTGAAACAATTGCATTCATCATAATAGCACTGCCACTACTATCTATTGAGCCACTGCTGTTAATGTTAAAACAGTAAAATGAGTCATCTCCTTCTACACTGTCACAATTTGCTACTGAAAACCCCTTAGTCTCATTAGCAGAAACAATCTGATTGGTCTTAGCAATGGCAGTAGCATGCCTACACTTCTTACTATTAGCAAAGTGACCAACAGCCTTGCAATCACGACAGATTTTACCTCTCGCAGCACATCTTGGGTCAGTCGATTTATGACCCACTTTGGAACAAGCATAGCACACCACATCACTGTCAGTAACACCAACCTTTGTAGCTCTATCTTGCCTAACCTCAGCATATCTGCTTGGTTTACTTACAGCGTGTACTTCAGCAAAATTTGTGGTCATACTACTATGTGACTCACTGCCAGTTACTGTACGTGTATCTCGGCTCACTGCTTCCATGGCCTTGGCTGTAGATATTGTTGTATCCAATGATAATAATGCATCCTCACGAGATTTTTCTGCTGACAAGTACAAGAGTCTTTCGCGAAGTTTGTTTGAATGGCACTTCTCGATAATCTGATCTCTGAGCATATCCTGCTCACAAGCTGCTCCATAGCGTGTGTAGTTACAGCCAGAAATAAGCTCCCTCAGAGTATTCACATAATCTTCCACGCTCTTATTGGCCAGTTGACTACGTTGTCTAAACCTTACCCGCTCAGCTACTTCATTGCACACCGGTGTAAAATGTCTCTTCATAGCAGCTCTAGCAGCAACACAAGTGTCATCACTAACAGGCATGTTAAAAAACAATCTCTGGCCTTCCACACCAAAAGAATTGATCAAATAAGCCTTCTGTGTCTGCTCATCTGCTCTCCCCAGCTGTGCCATAGTTGCATAATTGTCATATATCTTTATCCAAGTAGTCCACGGTATTGGCGGCTCTCCTGGGGTGCTCAAAAATGGAGGCGGTGGTGCAAATGCCATTGGTAAGAATTGGTTACTTGCTGCAGGAGTCCCCTGACTAGCTAGCTGTTCTGTATCTGACATCCTCGTCGCCAAATGTTATGTTTCAGATAGAAGAATGATATAGGTTTGTCTTGAGCACATGTATTTCACAGCCATTAGTTACCTTACAGCTAGTCAAAACTGTCGTCATGCTCAACTGCTACTGATATCACGTGAGCATAGCCTACTGAAAGAAACCTAGCATTCTACAGAAATGAATTATCAATATGTTTTATTTGACTGGGTTGGGTGGGATGTCACAGAACCCAATAAAAACTGAAATGTCTTCAGATTAATACAGGCACCTTTTCTATAAAAGTAAGGTTTCCTACTTAGATTCGCGAAAGCTTATTTTATCAATGACGTCACATTTTTAGCATTTTAATGGCGCTGTAGAGCAACTCCGTTTTTCAATGAAGTAAATATTGCCAATAAATATGGATAAATTTCTCATTGTTCTACACATAAAATACAATTATACTTGTAAGATTTAGATAGCTGACATTTTCATTAGCCTGTAACAGCTATAAAAACAAACCATTACACTCATGGTTTAATAATAAATAAAAACAAAATAATTATCAAAAGTCATGTTTTATTACGGTGAAAAAAAGAAACATACATCACAGTGACTGAGTTTTTCAATTAATTATTTATTATTAAATCAGGGAAACAAATAATTTGTACCCGGAATTGAAACAGGCAAAACCCGCGCCTTGTGCCGTATGATTGGCTAGTTCAATAAGAGCTCACGGATGTGCTCTAGTACATCGGTACGCTACATCGGCCTGTGTATCCACCAACACATTTTCACGGTCCATAGGTGCATTGGCACCGAAACATCGATGCTGTGTAAACACCCCTTTAGAGCTATATCGGTAGTGTATCTGTATAAACTGTCCTTTCATTGGTTGAATACAACCAATCAGTGTGTAGTATTGGTTTAATGATCCATCAAAGTAGTTACATCTGGAGTCTGGGTTGATATCATAACTCAGTTGTGTTTCATTTCTTGACACTGTCACTTCTACATCTTTGATTCTTAGATATGCGGAACATTTGTAAAGACATCAAGTTTTACATTACCAAAATGTATGAGAACTAAAGCTATAGCACATTGTGTTTCCCTACATTATTAGCCTCAGTGATAATTATAGCTCTGTTGAGGATGTTCACTCCCCAAACACAGTAGACCTGCTCCAGGTCCACTCTCCACCAGGGATTGTTGTCTCCCAAGTCAGAATAAGCAATAGAAGTGTACTTATGTACACCATCTGGTATATATATCTCATCTACGGCCTTCCCTGCCTCCAAATTGAATTCTACACCTTCCCCAAGCGGGGTTAACATCTCAGCTGGCTTACCTAAACAACAGTACACTGTCATTTAATGTTTCATATGTTATAATCATAGATGCTTTATCTATGAAATATTCATCATTGTTGTAACTCAAAAATATAAGAAAAAATATATTTGCGTAGGTTTTGTAAGTTAACCTAACATCCAACTAAAGGATAGTTAGCAATCGATGGATGCATCAGGTAGAGATCAATGTTAGACATGTTCACATTGACATTTGTCATATTTGGGTGGACATAACGTAGCAGGTGGCCGCTCTTCTTTGATTAGTTGAAAGCACGTCCAACATATTCATTACCGACTAGTAATGCACAATCTGGAACATTCCTAGCTGATACTGATGTTACTTCATTTGTGAATATCAAAGACCACCCATTGTATTATACACCGTCTTTCTACGTACAATTTGTTTTCAAAGATAACCAGAAGGAGAATTAAAAGTTTTTGAAAGAAGATAGTTTTAAGATATATGTACTGCTTAGCTGCTTGTGTAACTCGGTTTAAATAAAATAGATATGTAGTTTAAAAAATTTGCTAAGATAACTTGCCTCAACAGAAATGAAATTTAGACTTTGTTGAGTTGTTGTTTTATATTACTTATTTTTTTTCTTCAGTCAATTTTTTGACTAAACTAATCAAGTCAATCTAATCAGCTATAGAGCCATTTACATCAAACATTACGTAACATCTAATACTCATGCCAAATACCTTGTACTTACTGAACTGCAGTCTTTTCATTTCTGACTCTTTTGCTATTGGATGCAAAAACAAAGTTCAAAAGTTGTTTTCACAGTTAAAATATAAGTTAGGCGATCTTGAATGATTGATTTATATATCATGGAAGAAACCAATGCACTGAGAATAAAAATCTAATGCCATATAGCATGAGCTCTTAAGTGTGTCTTCACCTTTATCAGACTTCATCTTAGATATTATAAAGGGTTTACATAAACATGATAGCAACCAACAGCAAAAAAAAGAAAACTCAATAAGCTCGAGTGATTTTAAGGTCTGCTTGTATTTTCAGTGTTTCAATGTGTTTTATAAACTTGGATATGCTGAGTTTCATCTAAACTACACAACTGTTATGGTTTATCAAAGCTTTTCTAGGTCGAGAAAAACAGTAACAAACATTATGGTTACATTTTAGTCTTTGTGGCATCCTCGGGTCGAAAAAAATGACTGTATGTTACTACAAGTTCTAAGGCTGCCGACTATTTGTCTTGCAACCTCCGGATAGTATAGGACTCCTAGGGCCAGTGTTAGTTAGGATGGTGTGGTTAACGTAAGAGGACATAGCTGTAGTCGTCTCTGTAAGGTAATGCACCTGTGCAATTCTAGCTGCCTGCTTTACGTACTTGAATAGCGGTCTTCTTTGTCTGAAGAGGGAGCTGAAATAAGTTGGGGAAAAATGGTGTTTGCAGGATAAGGCAGTATCAGAGGGCGGGATGAGTGTGATAAGGTGTCTCTAGTGGCGGTGCAATTTTGGTTTTGACGGTTTGAGCTTATTAGCTGTAACCTGGTTGGGAATTTTTGTATTAAAATATATATTTTTTTGATTGTGGATGGTTTTCTTGTTTGATTTTTCTAATCAACTAATTAAATCTTATAAGCTCAGACAACAAAATGATTGACACTTTTTTCATCAGTTAAAATTTGGAATTGTTTCCCCAAGAAAAAAACTTGTTTGACGCTGCATTTAGTTGCATGCTCATATCACAGTAGCTCCTATCACCACATTTGTTGAGAGAAGCAGGTATAATCATACATTGCCGTCTTGTTAAGGGTCCAGCATCTAAAATCACAATGTCAGTTAAGTTTAGGCATTTTTGGAAAGTTCCAAGCATATTACTTAGAAAAATGCTTGTTACAGTTTTGGTCCTCAACTGAAATCTGATGCCATAATGAAATAGAATGAGTTTCATGAAAAGTTAAAATGCGCTCTGTCTAAAGTTTTACACCACAAACTTTTCTCATTACTGTATTTGAGTTGGGAAGGTGTTTCTTATGTTCAATGGACCATCAAAGTAGTTACATTTAGAGTCTGGGTTGGTATCATCACTCAATTGTTTATCCCATCTGGATGCCGTCAGAGCTACATCTCTGTTCATAGGTTACTTTGCATTCGGGTGAAAGTATTGAATCTTATTAATTTAGCAAAGTTCCAGCAATAACAAATCAAATAAAACCTGCAACAGCCCTATATTGTGTACTAGATACCATGCTATGTAACAGTGTGATTGTCCCTATAATGTTTTTCAGGAGGTATGTACAAAGATTATGCATATAGTTCAAGCTATATTGTAAGAGCATGCTCATTAACCTATCTAAGTTGAAACAATTGTGAAAGCTCCAAATATTGTAACAGATAAAAAGTAGTATTTTGTAACCTTGTTATTTCCACTTGATTGATGTCTTTATTCACCGCAAAGCAACTAACCACCCTTCATCCTTGAATTAGCCTATTAATCACTTAGTTTAGTACTCTTTCTCCTTGGAAATTGTTGTTTAATAGGTTGTTTTATATATTGTACTTTGTGTGGTAAGTTGACTTTGTGAGCAGAACTTGTCAGCCTACTTGATGGAGCAACTTGTAAAAAATGAAATAAGGATATTTTATTTGAATTGCTTGTTTTAGACTGCTGATAATGGACAAAGGGTTGTGGGATAAGCTTAAACATGTCAACAAACATGAATTATTATTTAGAAATAAGCAAAGACAGAAGAGAAAAGGTTGTGTGTTGCATATGTTTTAGTATATCACAAATAATCAAGGCAAGAAAGAACCAATAATCACTAGCATTGGAAGAATGTTAAAGGAGGTAGTGAGATAGGGCAGAGGACAAGTCGGAGGCAAAGGGAAATTGTTGGGAGGACTGGAAGCGGATGAGCTATTACTACTACGTACCCAGCTACAGTCCTTCCTCAAGAGCGTTGAGTGGTCTAGTCTCTCATTCTGATATAAACTTTTGCAAAGAGTCAGGTTTCACAAGGAGGGGTAAAAACAGTAAGACCTGAGGGTCAACCAAATTCTGTTTGTACTGGAACATCATTACTGCATTTTTTATTCCTAAAAATTGATTTTAGGTTTCATGGTTTAATTGAGATAATAATACATTCAAGGTATATCGAAGGAGTTTAGTGAAAACTTTTACTTTATTGCGATGAAATGAAAATCAAATAGAAAAACTGTAAACTACTGTAACACAGATCTCGTGTCTTGAAGAATATTCAATATAATTTATGATTCCACTATAACTAACACGTGTTACAAAAACCATTGTCAATAATTATCGCAAAATAAACAATTATTTGTATAAATAATTTAGTTAAGATTATTAAATGTAAATCTATTTAATAATAAATTCACACGTATCAGAGTTGCTTTGTGATGCCCTAATATTATAAACGCTTGGCACGAGTTGCCTTTGCTTGCATTCTACTTTCAGCTTTTATCATTCGGAGGAGAATTTATACACCAAAAACTTCTATCTCATAGAAATTGATCACAGAATTAGCACTGGGTTGGTATTGTAACTGTACGAACTGTCCTCTCATTGGTTGAATACAACCAATCAGTGTGTAGTATTGGTTCAATGATCCATCAAAGTAGTTACATCTGGAGTCTGGGTTGGTATCATAACTCAGTTGTGTTTCATCTCTAGACACTGTCACCTCTACATCTTTGTTCCTTTCGTAACGTGCGGCTTTAAGAATTTACAACAAATGCTGCACAAATAAGAACCATCTACAAAATCTCAGGCTAGTTGCATTTGACTATAACTTTAAGATTATTAGCCTTTGTTACTCTAACAAAACTCACCATTGCCATTAGCTCTGTTGAGGATGTTCACTCCCCAAACACAGTAGACCTGCTCCAGGTTCACTCTCCACCAGGGATTGTTGTCTGCCAAGTCAGAATGAGCAACGGAAGTGTACTCATCTACACCATCTGGTAGATATATCCCATCCACTGCTTTCCCAGCTTCAAATGTGAATCCAAGTGTTTCCTTATATTGGGTTGACATCTCAGCTGGCTTACCTACACCACAGTTATGCTGTCAAATTTCCTATACAGTCATGGAAGTCCTGTTGCCTATTTCATAGTCTAATGCTGTAACTAAACTATAGTAAGAATTGCCCACTTTGTTGTATGTGCTGTATCTAGGCAAACAATTTTCTCTCAGCAATATTCCTAATTTGTAATATAACCAGTTTTACTCCAAAATCATTATGCCAGCCCACTCTGTTATAACCACTTTTTTTATGTGAACAGTTTCCAGTGTAAATATTGAAGTAGAGATAACATTGTATTGCAATAATTACTGATCGTTTCCAATAAATAATTATGAGTTAAAATGATATATTCCATGTGTAGTTTATATGTAACAAAGTGGATTTTGAGGGCTTAAATCCATCAACTGAGTGCTGTGACCAGCCAAACTCCTTGTACACTGGCACAGAGAATTCAATAGCATTCCGACTGTATGCTGCCACCAGTTACCTTTCACCCAGAGGTAACAACAGGTCAGTACTACACCGAATTGGAAGTGAAGGAGTGTTCTCTACTCCACAAATAGTATAGAGCACTTGGCTCAGACGCATAACTCAAAGCTTGAGAGTAATATGCATTTATTCTTACAAAAAAATACGAGTAAGTACAAGTCCAAATACAAACTGATTGTCATAGCAAAAGTTCTGCCTTTTATAGGCAGAGCACAGGAAGTAATTCATTGTAATGGCCAATAACACAGAAGCAAGACATAATATAACAAATGAGCGGACCGATATAAACACAGACAAATAGGGTACAGTATATATAGTTAAATATGTGTGGCACCCAGAAGTGGTAGGCGGAGTCATAGGCTAGCTGGCCAATCCTAGGCATTTCTACTTCCTGTTGTCGATACATCAGACTTTCTAGGCTTTCTCGAGATGTAAGGGTGCATATCTCCTGGATATGGTTCTCTGTTCCTCTCAGGCTACTTCCAGGTCTCAGGCTAGGGTGAGTCACTTTCTGTTGGCCCGGTATGGCTTCCACAGGGTCGGTACTGACTCATACAGGGTCGGTATAGTACCGATGCAGGGTCGGTACCTTAGCTATGCAGGGTCGGTCAGTTCGGTTTCCATTATTATAGTCATTCTGGCCATCCAATGGCTATATTAGTGATGCCAGAATGATTGTCAAGTATCTGCACAGATGTGAGTGCTATGAAAATTGACTACAGCAGCATAAATATTATTTATATGACAATATATAACATAATATAATGCAAATTGTATGCACAACATAGTAGTATTATGTATTCATTCAATCCATATTGTGGTGAATTTTTTTTGCTTTCACTTAGTTAAAGTTCAATAAATTATTTTTTGTATCCGGTGCTATAATTTTTTTCCAAATCTCAAGCAAGTAAATTTTATAACGATTACTAGTTAACACTTTTTCCTGTATTTATGCGATTAGATAGAGCGTTGATTAATCAACAGGCATGTCAACTTGGCTCAACAAGTTTAGGGGTATATACCCATGTACCCATTTACCACATTAATTGTGAAAACGCGGTGGCCTCCACCAACATTATCATAATTTATTCAAAGTTTTTTTACGAACAAACGCCATACTTGAACCTCAAGAACTAAAATTATATGCACATTTTTCTTGGACACGAAGTACTTACATAATTTTGTTGATAGCTTACCTTCATAATTTTATCAGGAGTAAAACAATCTATACGAATTATGCTGAAAAAAGGTCTAGTTTTTAGTCTCAAAGTAAAATCATGTACTATTTTTTACTGATTGTGAGAAAGCTTGTTTGCTTGCATACCATTGGCCAATTCATTGCTGGAAATTTAACTGACCTCTAGCTAAATTAGCAGACATCAAATAGAGGTCAATATTAGACATGTTTACATTGATATCTGTTATATTTGGGTTGTCAGGTAACAGGTAGCAGCTCTTCCCTGTTTTGTTGAAAGCAAATCCAACGCCTCCAGTGCTGACATGTGATGCACAATCCAGAACATTCCTTGCTGACACAGATGTTGTTTCATCGGTAGTTTCCAGAGACCAACCATTATATATTTTATACCTCTTGTCTGAGTATGTCTTGTCTCCAAAGGCAACCAGCAGACACATAGCTGAAAGATATGTCTCTTGAAACTAAGGCTGTGACATAGTTAAGAAATTTTGTCAAGGTTAATCTTATTTTCTCATTTATTGAGATTAATTGATTGCAAAATTAATCTCCTGTGATACCTGTAGTTAGCTTCAATTCTACAATATGTAATTCAGATTTCTCTGTTCTGATTGAAAACTATCAGCATGGGATTGCATCATGGTAGATTGGTATTCATTTTCAGTCATTGAAATGGTAAACTTGAAACATTACAAACAATAATAGTAATAAAAACAATAATTGCAATTTAGTCAAACCAAATTGCAATTGCCAAGTTTGAAAAAATAAAGCAAATAAGTCACTACTAATGGCGATTAATTAAAATGTGATTTTTAATCGAGTTAATTCTTTCGTGGGAATTGTTTGCGTTAATTGTAAAAACAACCTCAATTAAGTCTTAGCCCTACTTGAAACCTGCATGCTATAAAGTTAGCACAAGCACTCAATGTTATATAACATTGAAACTAGCATTTGATCAAATATGTTTTGAGTCATTTCGTTCTCTAGGCAAAACATTTTTAATAAATAGTTTATTTATCTTTCTTTGATTTTTGTTTCTCAAATCGGCTTTTTGATTTATTTTTTTCTTTCATCTTCAGTTTTGTTATTCTGATACAAGCCAAAACTGTGCCAATAAATTTCTGGTGGTTGAATCAGAGGGTAAGCTTAAAGATGAATAATTGGCTAAGTATATGTTGTTAATCTATTTAAAAATTGAGGTTTACAAAGAATCTTTTTATGGAACAAGAAAAAAGGGTGAAAGATGGTGATAAAAATAAATTCTTGCAGATTTGTTGTAAAAACTTAATCATAATTCAGCATTTTAACACAAAGGAAGAGTACTCTTGAGCAACCAACAAAAATTAAGCTCTGAAAGGAGACTATAAGTTGAGGCTGGGTGACACTAGAAAATAAACATCTGCCTAGCCAGTTTGTTGGGTTTAAACACTATGTAACTTATTTGGTCCGTGCAAAGTATCTTATCAAAAAGCTGTAGTAAAGAACAAACTCAGTACTGGTTGTAATAGAACCCGTACCATTGTGACCAGCAGTTACAACTTTAAGCATTGGCTACCAGACAATTCACACAACTTGCAAGCAACCATTACACATTGACTAGTGTGAAAGTGCGTATCAAAACCAATCCCAAAGTGACTTGAAAAAAAAGGTTCAGCAATGTTTCAAGCTAAACGCTATGACTTAATTTTTTAGTTGTAGTTCTTAGTTGTATGTATATTTTCTGAGATTCAAACAACTCAACTGATGAACAAAACAGTATTTCATGTTTAGTGCACCAGGTGTGAGCATAAATTTCCACAAATAATAAATCTGCAGCGAATTATACATTGATTGTATGATAGTTGTATAACAGCTGTATAATAGTTGTATAGAAATATAAATTACATTTACCTGGCAGCAGCTTTCTCAACTCAAATATAGACATACTTTTGGTTCGTTTGTTTGACGTCTTCTTTTGGTTAGTGTAGTGCATGATATAATCAGCTGTAAAAGACACCATGGTAAGTGAATCAATTTTTACGT
Source organism: Cryptosula pallasiana (assembly GCA_945261195.1). Classification (NCBI taxonomy): domain Eukaryota; kingdom Metazoa; phylum Bryozoa; class Gymnolaemata; order Cheilostomatida; family Cryptosulidae; genus Cryptosula; species Cryptosula pallasiana. The sequence continues at coordinate 37,183,540 of OX183136.1, forward strand.
ATGTAGAAAAGGAAATTGTTGGTATCAGATGATCTACGTACATGCGCTATAAAATGAATACAAATTTAGTGTAGAATTTTGTGTAAATAGCTTTTATAAACAAAACGATCAAATGATTAGAGACTTTGAGCATCAAGTTACCAAAGCAGAGAACAAAGACAACCTCGATGCGTTGAAAAGAGTTATTTCCGTTGTTTACGTAACGTATTGAAGAATTACGTCAATAAATGGAGACATACCAAGCTTATGTAACGTAGACAATGTTCATGTGGTGGCTATATATACTTTTATCAACAAACTGCATGCATAGTCTGGCAAATAAAACTTGTAAATGTTATCATGAAGTGCACGGTGATCAGGTTTAGTGTGCAGTTTGAATAATCAATTTTTGTGAACAAAAGTTTAAAGAATGAAGGTGAGCTACAGGCTTGACAATGAGTGTCGATTCAATTTATTTATGTCAATTAATAATATTTATATGGTGCAAAATATGATCAAATTTTGTGTGTTATTGATATAAATGGTCAGTTTATGTTTGAGCAAACAAACCTGTCATATTTTAACGCAAAAATGGTAAAAGTAGGAGTGAGAAATTAAATAACTGTTCCAGCTTGTTTCACAAGTTGTCATTAAAAAAAAACATGGAAAAACATTGTGGTTGAGGAAAGTACTTGTGTTAGATTTTAAGCAACTGAGTGCAGGAGCATTACCTGAACAAGTCCCATACTACTCCAGTTTTGCTACCCCTAGTATCCTTCTTTTAATACGTATTTATTCGTACTAATTCAGTTCTCTCTCTGCATATTCTCCTAGTCTATGACCAAGTAGCAAGTACCCTCATGCTATTCATGCACCTTCAAAATAAAATTCCATTTCTGGCAGAAGCAAAATTGCGAGTGTTCAGACTTTTATTTACAAACTCATCCCACCTTCCCAAGCAAACTACAGCTGTTATTGAAGTGCTTTTCCTGTCACTGTACTCTCCCTCCCTCTGTGTGGCATACCATTACTCTAAACCCTGCTATTTGTATTGTTACTAAAGAAGACCTTAAAATATGAGGATAACCACAGGTGGTTGGACAAAGATAATGTTAGGTTTTTCAGATAATACTCTAAAGAATCTTCACTCGCTTTTTTCTATTTCAACTTGTTGAAAAGGAATGGGTGCGATAAACAGGGGAGAAGTAATTTTCAAGAACTTGGGCTTGAGGTGTGGTTAAGTCTGACTGCAATGCTAACTAACCACAAAAACTGAATCTACACCTGTAGACAAGTTTATGGTACAACAAACTCACACTCATATTCGAGTGTCACTCAGTCAAAATCTGAGCCCTTGGGGTGTACACAAGGGGTCAAGAAACACTATATGTCAGGTAGTTTCTTTATAGCACACTGTTTGATTTGGTAATAATTTTTTATGAACTTTGATAAGTTTTTAACGATATAAGCATTTTTTTGCATGCAGGCCATTTGAGTAACCTCAAGACAATTAGCATGTTTAGAATTAGGAGTTTCTATTTATCTCACTTTTTACTCATAGCTTTGAGGCATACTCTCTGTTCTTATCAATCACCATAATTTTAATATCAATTATTTGTGTTTATTTTATGTACTTTCCAAGTTCAGTTTTTATCGCAAAATATCATCATCTAAATACACTGTGGAGTGTTTTTAATTGAACCCCATTGTTAATATGTAGCTTAAAGTAATAGTTTCATCAATTTCAGGAAACTTGTTTGAGACGCAAGATTAAATATTTAGAATAAAAAAACACCAGAAGTGTCCAGTGAACTCCGCCGATCGGTAATCTCATCCAACTTATGAATCAACAATCCTACACACCAACTACTTCTATCTCATACAGATTGACTACTGAGCTAGAACTGGGTCGGTATTGTATCTGTACAAACTGTCCTCTCATTGGTTGAATGCAGCCAATCAGTGTGTAGTATTGGTTCAATGGTCCATCAAAGTAGTTACATCTGGAGTCTGGGTTGGCATCATAACTCAGTTGTGTTTCATCTCTAGATACTGTCACCTCAACATCTTTGTCGTACTCCAACTAATATATTTCACACACATACACTTGCCAAGTCTTGTAAATTGTACGAAATAAAGAATACAATGTAATATTTTACATCGATCAAGTCTAAAGATAATTTTTGGTATTCGCAACAATGCTCCAAACTTAATCAATAATCGATATTGCTTTATTAAACGAGACCTAGAAATTATTATATAATGACTATGTACTTTTTCCCTTTGCCCTGTTGGAAATATTTACTCCTGAATCTCAGTAGACTTGCTCCAGGTTCACTCTCCACCAGAAATTGTTGTCTGATGACTCACAGGCCACCACAGATACAAATTCAACCATTCCATCTGGTAGGCATACCACATCTGCTGCCTTATCAGCGCCATATGTGTGTTCATTAGAGTCAAAGAGTGTTGGTCAACAAAAAGTAGTTTGCTGACAAAAAAAATGGTCAACAAGCAGTTATTTATATTATTTATCTGTTACGACTGAAACTGCACACTAAATAAAATATAACTATCAAGTCTAACTTTTTTTAATTTACATAGACCATTTTCTTATTCCCAAAATCATCGCAAGTCAACGGCATTTGTGAAAATGATTCTAATCCAAAAAATCAATTGTTGCAAACTATACAAGTTAATAACGTTGCCGTTTTTATTTTCTCTTGAATACCTCGAAAGTTGGGAGTTGTGATCTCTAAGATTAGTTTGGCAATCTATAGTAATTTATTAAATGATTATGATGTTCTAAACTAATGTTCCATTCCATACGAGACCTATTGATTTACGAAACGAACACTTATTATGTTTTGTCCTCTGTTCAACGATCATGTCGAGATTGCTCTTGTTAGTCAAGCTTGGTGATGCACAATAAAATATGTAACAGTTGTGATTTGAATGGCCTTGAATGGTTATTGGCAAACCTTGCTTCAACAACATTTCTGGAACATTCCAGATCATTTCTTTTTTTATGGTCTCAGTGTCGTTTTTAGATACCAGCAGCCATTTTTCCTGTTTTACACACAAGTACTCAGTGTTTTTAAGGCAGAGCAGAGCTTGCAGTGCATGGATATAAAATACAAACATGATGAAACGCATCACTGTAAGCTAATGATTCAAAATAGAACACTGAAAAATATTTCTTCTGCTTTATTATTCGCAACAAAAAAATAAAGCAATGCAACATAGCTGGAGTATTTGGGTAGATTTTGGTGATGCAAAGCACAAAACCTCCTCTCCCGCTGATTAGACCCCTTCCCCTACCCCCTTTCTACCCATAATTGTTTACTCTTAACCACCCCACTATTTGGCTACTACGACTCTGCACTGGTGAGAAACCTTCACATGTCCTGGTGTAGTTATTGACCCTTGGGGCTAAGTAAGAGTAGATAAATCCATCCAATTGTATCGGTCTCCATCATAGAATACTCGCACATAGTTGGAGAAGTGGGCGTGTCAATTCCATATGATTGTCTAATGTTCTGTGCAAACAAACTTGGGCAGAATAATGCAACCAGCCTAACTCAGTCAGTGACAGCGCTAGTCAACAGAACTCAGCCTACAGGAGAGCAACCATATGCCAGCCAAACCATACCAGCCAGTGGGAGAAGACGACTGTTCAAAGAACACAGACTAAGGAAGCGACACCTCCAAATAAGGAATACTAATTTCCCCTAGGATTGATTGGATGGACCACTTGCTAAACCAAAACTTTACTTTGTGCATCAAATATCATTGGACTAACTTGTTATGCTATATTGTAATAATGTGTATTATTGGACTGAATTATGTAATGTTGTACGTTGTTGGTTAGCCCTAATAAGGAGCTGTCAGCTCCTCCTCTTTTCATATAAAAGGAACAACTTTACTACGTATTATCAGCAGTTTTGTGAATTGTATACTAATTACTACAGTTATATTGTTCTATAGATTGCTATCATAAAACAGTTGCTACACGGAATCTATGGCTGATCAGTCTGAGCCCTGGGCTCGTTATTAGTTGTTAGAGTTCGTGGACAGAAGTGAGGCGAAGCGACCCATTGGAGAGGGAGTTTGAAGAAGAACCCCATGAGAGAGAAGGGGTGTTAGTTCAGAGAAGAGCTGTTGTGTCCATTTGTGTGCGTTTAAAAATCCACTACAATATTTTAAAACAAATCCAATGATTCTTCTCACATGAGCAGTTATGAGTGAGAGAGTTAAACACTTCATAGAATGATTTAGTGCGCTAAACTTACTCGCACAATACTTCTTTGTCTTGTGTCTGGGGAGTTGGTTTAACTGTTTGTTCCTCTACACTGTCCCTTCATTAAGAGCAGCACCTAGCTCATTGTGACCATTGAGCTACGTTACCATGGCCGCAGTACACATTTGTAGTGCAATTTGATGCTACTTGGTCACAACTGTTACTCTTCTTGTCTAAGTGTGTAACTGCAACTCCCTATATAGGGCAACAACAAGACTAGAGTTAAAGCTTAAGACTTTATTGCTAGGAATAAACTGAGCTCTCTGGCTCAGTCTCTCATATTTATACAAAAATATAACATATAACATATAACATATACCAATCACATTTCACGGTTACAATTACTATGTTTCCACATCATGACAAAATATCGCCAAATCTCTGTGGTTTGCTACCACAAATAATTAGCGACAAGGGCATATATTTCCACGACTCAAAGTTTATCGCCGTTGGTTAAACCACGCCCACAGAGGCAGTTGCAGTCAGTGTGCTGTTGAGTGCAATTTAGCCGACTAGCGTTGCAGGCTGTTTTTATTATTATTTTCCTCTATTGTGAAATATATGAATAAAACATCACTGAGTTGTTGGCTAGCTAAGGAAGCTGTGTGGTGACAAAGAATTTTAGTAGCACACTGGCTATGATTCAATAAATTATATTATTTATTATTATTAGTTAGTAATAAATAAATAATAATAATTATAATAAATAACCAAGTGAATTTTTGTTAAAAAAAATGCTACCATTTGTTTTTCACCACTGCAATAATTAATTACCAGCAGCAAAGATTCATTCGTTTCAAATCAGTTGTATTGTTTCATAAATAACTGTGTAATAAATCACAAACGATCCTCGTTAGTTAAATATAAACACACACTAGCTAACGATGCCATGCGGTTACAATGGATAAATTGTGGCTTCCTGTTTTATTACGCATGTCTGGTTTTATCGCCTTTGGCGACATTAGCGTTTCCAATAGCAATAAACATCTGGAATTCTGCTTATCGCCAATTTTTCGCTTTCAGAGAGCGACAAATGTTTGTCGACAAGTTTCACGACAAATTTGTCGACAGTGCTGTTTCCAATTGGAACTTCCCTTTATCGCCGGCAGTATCGCCAATTTGTCATGATGTGGAAACATAGTATATGAGACATATAGTAAATCACTTGAGCGTATCGTTTATTTATTGTCCTATTGGTCCTTGACAGTTGGGTGGGCGGACTCTCTGTTTGACCTTTAACCCTCATATATAGATGTGTTACACTTTTCAAGAGTTGTTTTTTCTTGATATTGCTGGAGGAGGCAACTTGTACTTTCATATATTCATTCACTTGCAATTACGAATAAATTCTCGCACACATTTACCTTTAAAAACCTGATAAATATTTACCAACAAAACTTGTTCAGTATGAATGTTTCCCTGGGAGCAATGATCAATTGATGGGCCAACTTTGAACTGATTGCAAAATGGGTTGCACTGACCAAACCTTTGATTGTTTATTCTACTAATTTAAAATGAATATATTCTATTGAGTTAATGTATTTTTAGCTGTAGTAGTAATATATGAGCAGATCTCCCTACCAAGTGTTTTTTTGTGGATCTGATCTTGGAGTGGGGCAATGGGTTATGGCGTTGAATGAATTCGCCGAGTTTATATTGTATTTTATTTGAGGGGCATTTGAATGGCATTTGAGTGGCATTTAAGTGGCATTTGAGTTTTGATTATTTTTTTACTTGATTTGAACTTATATGACATATAGATTTTGAATGTATGGCATTCAAGTTTTGATAATTTTTTTACATAACTATATACATATTTGAGAGAAAGAAAGAGATAGAGGAGAGAGAGGGAGGAGAGAGGGAGAGAGAGAGGAGAGAGAGATTTTTTAGTTTTCTATACATTCATGTATATATGGTTAATTATGTACGTATTTATGGGTATATTTATATCTACATAGAGAGAGGAGATATATCTACATTGAATAAATATTTTGATTAAAAATGAAACATTATATGATTATATACCTGATTACATAATAAGTAGGGAAAATCTTCCTATATAATATAGCTAGAGTCAGTAAATACTAAGTTATACAAAGCAATACAACTTGTAATGACAATCAATGCATTCATACATACATACATACATATGGTATCTTGAGAGAGAAAGAGAGAGAGGAGAGAGAAATCTTTTAGTTTTCTAGCAATTAATGTATATATGGTCAATTATGTGCATATTTATGGGTATATTTATATCTACATAGAGAGAGAGAAGAGAGGAGATATATCTAAATTGAATTAATACATTGATTAAAAATGAATCATTATATGATTATATACATTTATTACATAATAAGTAAGGAAAATCTCCCCATATAATATAGCTAGAGTCAGTAAATACTAAGTAATACAAAGCACTACAACTTGTAATAAATACAAAGTAGTAACAGTTAATGCATAGTTTGTTCCTTTACAATGATGTCTTTGATGTAGTGATGTTATATCTTAGGAAGGAAGACTTCTGTTCTATGTGCTTTTAATTTCGTAATGAACTAAAATAAAAAAGTTATGCATTAGTATAGAATGATTAAGCGAAAATGTAAAATAATTACATGAATTTGAATTATAGTTCTAGTTAGATTGGATAGTTTACATTATTAGAAAAGGGAAATAACTCACCAAGTTACATTGTTCAACTTGTTCTTTCTTGAGCATTATTTTCACCAAGTGTTTTTGATTCTCTTTCATCTATCTAAAACAATTACCATGAAAATGTATATATTCAGCATTTTGTTGTAAAAAATACACTAATTACATCAAAAAAGTCCTTTTTCACCTAGAAAATGTATATGTTCAGCATTTTTGTTGTAAAAAAATACACTATTTACACCAAAAAAGTCCTTTTTTTCCCTGAAAAATGTATATATTCAGCATTTTGTTGTAAAAAATACACTAATTTCACCAAAAAAGTCCTTTTTTCACTTGTAAAATGTATATATTCAGCATTTTGTTTAATTTATGGTAAAAATTAGTAAAACTCACCTATAGTGATATGATAGCCTTGAGTTATAGATTAGCTTCTTGAGCTCTTGTTCTGGACAGTTTTCTTTTTCAGCATCATCGAAGTAGAATCCATGTAGTTTGAGTCTTCATTGGTTTGGTATCATCTAAGCAGGAGAGAAAGTAATGTTGTGTAACATTGAGTCTTCATTGGTTTGCTATCATCTTATCTTCAAAATCCATGTTATTTGAGTCTTCATTGGTTTGCCATCATCTAAGTAGGTGGTAGATCTTGAAAGGAATTTTTGCTGTGTTGGAGAAGTATGCTGTCTTCAAAACTCATGTAGTTTGAGTCTTCATTGGTTTGGTATCATCTAAGTAGGTGGTAGATCTTGAAAGGAATTCTTGCTGTGTTGGAGAAGTATGCTGTCTTCAAAATTCATGTAGTTTGAGTCTTCATTGGTTTGATATGATCTAAGTAGGTGGTAGATCTTGAAAGGAATTCTTGTGAAAGGAATTTTTGCTGTGTTGGAGAAGTATGCTGTCTTCAAAACTCATGTAGTTTGAGTCTTCATTGGTTTGGTATCATCTAAGTAGGTGGTAGATCTTGAAAGGAATTCTTGCTGTGTTGGAGAAGTATGCTGTCTTCCAAATTCATGTAGTTTGAGTCTTCATTGGTTTGATATGATCTAAGTAGGTGGTAGATCTTGAAAGGAATTCTTGCTGTGTTGGAGAAGTGTGCTGTCTTCAAAATTGATGTAGTTTGAGTCTTCATTGGTTTGGCATCATCTAAGTAGGTGGTAGATCTTGAAAGGAATTCTTGCTGTGTTGGAGAAGTATGCTGTCTTCAAAACTCATGTAGTTTGAGTCTTCATTGGTTTGGTATCATCTAAGTAGGCGGTAGATCTTGAAAGGAATTCTTGCTGTGTTGGAGAAGTATGCTGTCTTCAAAATTCATGTAGTTTGAGTCTTCATTGGTTTTCAAAACTCATGTAGTTTGAGTCTTCATTGGTTTGGTATCATCTAAGTAGGTGGTAGATCTTGAAAGGAATTCTTGCTGTGTTGGAGAAGTATGCTGTCTTCAAAATTCATGTAGTTTGAGTCTTCATTGGTTTGATATGATCTAAGTAGGTGGTAGATCTTGAAAGGAATTCTTGCTGTGTTGGAGAAGTGTGCTGTCTTCAAAATTGATGTAGTTTGAGTCTTCATTGGTTTGGCATCATCTAAGTAGGTGGTAGATCTTAAAAGGAATTCTTGCTGTGTTGGAGAAGTATGCTGTCTTCAAAACTCATGTAGTTTGAGTCTTCATTGGTTTGGTATCATCTAAGTAGGTGGTAGATCTTGAAAGGAATTTTTGCTGTGTTGGAGAAGTATGCTGTCTTCAAAATTCATGTAGTTTGAGTCTTCATTGGTTTGATATGATCTAAGTAGGTGGTAGATCTTGAAAGGAATTCTTGCTGTGTTGGAGAAGTGTGCTGTCTTCAAAATTGATGTAGTTTGAGTCTTCATTGGTTTGGCATCATCTAAGTAGGTGGTAGATCTTGAAAGGAATTCTTGCTGTGTTGGAGAAGTATGCTGTCTTCAAAACTCATGTAGTTTGAGTCTTCATTGGTTTGGTATCATCTAAGTAGGTGGTAGATCTTGAAAGGAATTCTTGCTGTGTTGGAGAAGTATGCTGTCTTCAAAATTCATGTAGTTTGAGTCTTCATTGGTTTTCAAAACTCATGTAGTTTGAGTCTTCATTGGTTTGGTATCATCTAAGTAGGTGGTAGATCTTGAAAGGAATTCTTGCTGTGTTGGAGAAGTATGCTGTCTTCAAAATTCATGTAGTTTGAGTCTTCATTGGTTTGATATGATCTAAGTAGGTGGTAGATCTTGAAAGGAATTCTTGCTGTGTTGGAGAAGTGTGCTGTCTGCAAAATTGATGTAGTTTGAGTCTTCATTGGTTTGGCATCATCTAAGTAGGTGGTAGATCTTGAAAGGAATTCTTGTTGTGTTGGAGAAGTATGCTGTCTTCAAAACTCATGTAGTTTGAGTCTTCATTGGTTTGGTATCATCTAAGTAGGGGGTAGATCTTGAAAGGAATTCTTGCTGTGTTGGAGAAGTATGCTGTCTTCAAAATTCATGTAGTTTGAGTCTTCATTGGTTTTCAAAACTCATGTAGTTTGAGTCTTCATTGGTTTGGTATCATCTAAGTAGGTGGTAGATCTTGAAAGGAATTCTTGCTGTGTTGGAGAAGTATGCTGTCTTCAAAATTCATGTAGTTTGAGTCTTCATTGGTTTGATATCATCTAAGTAGGTGGTAGATCTTGAAAGGAATTCTTGCTGTGTTGGAGAAGTGTGCTGTCTTCAAAATTGATGTAGTTTGAGTCCTCATTGGTTTGGCATCATCTAAATAGGTGGTAGATCTTGAAAGGAATTCTTGCTGTGTTGGAGAAGTATGCTGTCTTCAAAACTCATGTAGTTTGAGTCTTCATTGGTTTGGTATCATCTAAATAGGTGGTAGATCTTGAAAGGAATTCTTGCTGTGTTGGAGAAGTATGCTGTCTTCAAAATTCATGTAGTTTGAGTCTTCATTGGTTTGATATGATCTAAGTAGGTGGTAGATCTTGAAAGGAATTCTTGCTGTGTTGGAGAAGTGTGCTGTCTTCAAAATTGATGTAGTTTGAGTCTTCATTGGTTTGGCATCATCTAAGTAGGTGGTAGATCTTGAAAGGAATTCTTGCTGTGTTGGAGAAGTGTGCTGTCTTCAAAATTGATGTAGTTTGAGTCTTCATTGGTTTGGCATCATCTAAATAGGTGGTAGATCTTGAAAGGAATTCTTGCTGTGTTGGAGAAGTATGCTGTCTTCAAAACTCATGTAGTTTGAGTCTTCATTGGTTTGGTATCATCTAAATAGGTGGTAGATCTTGAAAGGAATTCTTGCTGTGTTGGAGAAGTATGCTGTCTTCAAAATTCATGTAGTTTGAGTCTTCATTGGTTTTCAAAACTCATGTAGTTTGAGTCTTCATTGGTTTGGTATCATCTAAGTAGGTGGTAGATCTTGAAAGGAATTCTTGCTGTGTTGGAGAAGTATGCTGTCTTCAAAATTCATGTAGTTTGAGTCTTCATTGGTTTTCAAAACTCATGTAGTTTGAGTCTTCATTGGTTTGGTATCATCTAAGTAGGTGGTAGATCTTGAAAGAAATTCTTGCTGTGTTGGAGAAGTGTGCTGTTGGTAGATCTTAACCAGATGTTTTATAGTCTTTGCTACTGATGCATTTCGTCTCAAACAAGAGTCCAAAGTACACATTGTGTCTACAAAATACAAAAAATTGATTGTTACAATTGATTCATTTATTTTCATTGGCTTTATATACAGCGTTTTGTCTCAAACTAGCATAAAATTTAAAAATAAATAATTAGAGCTTTCTACTAGTGTTAAATAATTATTGATATTGATTAGTTTTTACCTTATCACCGCTTAGAGCCAGATGATTTAATTAACTAAAGACAAATAATTATTTTAGCATCTCTTACCTTGATGGTCTCCTAGTAGCTGTAGTAGATGATGCTTCTCCGCTTGCTGTTGAAGAACTGGATGCTTTCTGTGTGAAAACAGTGGCTCTTAAATAGCTAAGGTTGCACTGATAAAACCCTATGAATCAGCATTTTTTCCAATGCTTTCGCGGGAATATAAACTGTTTTTTCGCGTGAATAAAAAACAATGTTTTCGCGGGAATAAATAATTTATTTTCACGCGAATGGAAACCGTTGCTTTCGCGGGAATACAAATTTTATTTTCACACAAATACAAACCAATGTTTTCGCGGGAATAAATAATTTATTTTCAGGCGAATACAAACCGTTGCTTTCGCGGGAATAAATATTTTATTTTCACACGAATGGAAACTGTTGCTTTCGCGGGAATAAATACTTTATTTTCACGCGAATGGAAACCGTTGCTTTCGCGGGAATAAACATTTTATTTTCAGGCGAATACAAACCGTTGCTTTCGCGGGAATAAATAATTTATTTTCAGGCGAATACAAACCGTTGCTTTCGCGGGAATAAATAGTTTATTTTCACACGAATGGAAACCGTTGCTTTCGCGGGAATAAACATTTTATTTTCAGGCGAATACAAACCGTTGCTTTCGCGGGAATAAATAATTTATTTTCAGGCGAATACAAACCGTTGCTTTCGCGGGAATAAACATTTTATGTTCAGACGAATACAAACCGTTGCTTTCGCGGGAATAAATAATTTATTTTCAGGCGAATACAAACCGTTGCTTTCGCGGGAATAAATAATTTATTTTCACACGAATGGAAACCGTTGCTTTCGCGGGAATAAACATTTTATTTTCAGGCGAATACAAACCGTTGCTTTCGCGGGAATAAATAATTTATTTTCAGGCGAATACAAACCGTTGCTTTCGCGGGAATAAACATTTTATTTTCAGGCAAATACAAACCGTTGCTTTCGCGGGAATAAATAATTTATTTTCAGGCGAATACAAACCGTTGCTTTCGCGGGAATAAATAATTTATTTTCACACGAATGGAAACCGTTGCTTTCGCGGGAATAAACATTTTATTTTCAGGCGAATACAAACCGTTGCTTTCGCGGGAATAAATAATTTATTTTCAGGCGAATACAAACCGTTGCTTTCGCGGGAATAAACATTTTATGTTCAGGCGATTACAAACCGTTGCTTTCGCGGGAATAAACATTTTATTTTCAGGCAAATACAAACCGTTGCTTTCGCGGGAATAAATAATTTATTTTCAGGCGAATACAAACCGTTGCTTTCGCGGGAATAAATAATTTATTTTCACACGAATGGAAACCGTTGCTTTCGCGGGAATAAACATTTTATTTTCAGGCGAATACAAACCGTTGCTTTCGCGGGAATAAATAATTTATTTTCAGGCGAATACAAACCGTTGCTTTCGCGGGAATAAATAATTTATTTTCACACGAATGGAAACCGTTGCTTTCGCGGGAATAAACATTTTATTTTCAGGCGAATACAAACCGTTGCTTTCGCGGGAATAAATAATTTATTTTCACACGAATAGAAACCGTTGCTTTCGCGGGAATAAATAATTTATTTTCACGCGAATGGAAACCGTTGCTTTCGCGGGAATAAACAGTTTTTATTCCCGCGAAAGCATTGGAAAAAATGCTGATTCATAGGGTTTAATCAGTGCAACTTTAGCTATTTAAGAGCCACTGTTTTCACATAGAAAGCATCCAGTTCTTCAACAGCAAGCGGAGAAGCATCATCTACTACAGCTACTAGGAGAGCATCAAGGTAAGAAACGCTAAAATAATTATTTGTCTTTAGTTAATTAAATCATCTGGCTCTAAGTGGTGATAAGGTAAAAAACAATCAATAATAATTTAACACCAGTAGAAAGCTCTAATTATTTATTTTTAAAATAAATAATAAAAACTTGTGAAAATGAACTGGTAACATTACGTTGACTGAAATAATGCCTAAAACGTCTCGCATAAATTTTGGTCTGACCAAAAATGGACTGAAAACCTTTACCTTTAGAGCGAGTACAAAATTATCGTAACTTGCTATAGCGAATATTCTAAGAAATATTTTGTTTTTTCCGTTGCTAACTTGACGTAAATATTTGTAACGGATGTCACATGATCTCAATCGGTTTTTGCCAACTGAATCACTTAGTTACTCGTAAACATTTGATACTCGCTTGATCTTTTGGTTGATAACAGCAATGTCCCAATTTGGTTTATCGTAAATATTTCAAAAACGGATATCGCGTGATTTCTGTTAGTTTTTTCTACTGAATCGCTTAGTTACTCGTAAACATTTGAAAATCGCTTGACTTTTTCGTTGATAAAACCTGTCGCAAGTATCTATTAACAAATATTACCGTGATTTCGATCAGTTTTCCTTACTAGATTACTTAGTTACTCATCAACATTTCATAATCGCTTTCATTAATAGTCGTTGCAAAGCAATGTTGTATTTGAAAAATATTACTACGATTCCAATCAATTTCCTTACTGAATTACTTAATTACTCGCAGGTATTTCATAATTTCTTTCACTAATATTTACAAAGTAATATTGTAAATATATAATGCAGTAGATGCTAAATTGACACAAATTTCATTTATATGATTCTAAAACTTAACTAATGTAGTTTTTTACCAGAAATAATAATAGTTTTTAAACAAAAATCAAAAATTAACGCTGATTACATGTATGGTAAACATAATAAGTGTAAATATATATAACTAAAAGAAATATTTATGCTCTAGATAGTTTCATACTCACACAAACTGTTTCTTCGCTACTTTATGTATATGTAGATAAAGTCAATGAAAATAAATGAATCAATTGTAACAATCAATTTTTTTGTATTTTGTAGACACAATGCCTACTTTGGACTTCTGTTTGAGACAAAACACAGCAGCAGCAAAGACTATAAAACATCTGGATAAGATCCAATTGAAGTAACTGCAGATAACTAAAGGAAAAACATGTGCTACAGCATACAGAGTGAACAAGGTGTGTGTAGATTATTACTCAGTCTCATTACACTACTATTACTAAGAATTATTGTAGGTGTTGGATAAAGGATTGAGCAGTAATGTTAATAAATTCTAACCATTGTAAATAATACTTCAACTCAAATAAAATTAATGAAAATTGAATGGAATAAAAGAATATTTCACCAAATACCCCTGTTTTCTTTTGGATATATACAAATAGATGAATATCTAGCTTCATCTATTTTTTTCATTTGAGTGCAATTATTTCCCCTCCTCTGTCCTCTTTTCCTCTCTCCTTTCTCTCAAGATACCATATGAGTTCGAATTATGTAAAAAACTATCAATACTTAAATGCCATACATTCATAATGTTTTCTATTGTAGTTATTTCCCAAATACTGTAAATTTTAACCATCTAGAGGTCTAATTTGACGATTTTCCAAGATATTTTATAGTATTCAATATACTTATTATGTAAATAACTAAAAGAAATATTTACGCTCAAGCCTCCTCTCTCTCCTCTCTCCTCTCTCCTCTACCAAATACTCCTCTCTCCTCTCTTGCAGTTATTTCCCAAATACTGTAAATTTTAACCATCTAGAGGGCTAATTTTGTGATTTTCCAACATATTTTATAGCATTCAATATAGTTATTATGTCATAAATGTATATTATTCAATCTAGATATAAATATATCCATAAATATGTACATAATTATCCATATATACATGGTTGTATAAAAAACTAAAAAATACACTACTATTACTAAGAATTGTTGTAGGTGTTGGATAAAGGATTGAGCAGCAATTTTAATAAATTGTAACCATTGTAAATAATACTTCAATTCAAATAAAATTAATGAAAATTGAATGGAATAAAAGAATACTTCACCAAATACCCTAGTTTTCTTGTGGATATATACAAATAGATGAATATCTAGCTTCATCTATTTTTTTCATTTGAGTGCAATTATTTCCCTCCTCTCTCCTCTTTTCCTGTCTCCTTTTTCTCAAGATACCATATGAGTTCAAATTATGTAAAAAACTAGTAATACTTAAATGCCATACATTCATAATGTTTTCTATTGTAGTTATTTCCCAAATACTGTAAATTTTAACCATCTAGAGGTCTAATTTGACAATTTTCCAAGATATTTATGCTCAAGCCCCCTCTCTCTCCTCTCTCCTCCCTCCTCTACCAAATACTCCTCTCTCCTCTCTTGCAGTTATTTCCCAAATACTGTAACTGTAGATTTTAACCATCTAGAGGTCTAATTTGCTGATTTTCCAACATATTTTATAGCATTTAATATACTTATTATGTAATAAATGTATATTATGCAATGTAAATGTAAATATATCCATAAATATGTACATAATTATCCATATATACATGAATGTATAGAAAACTAAAAAGTCTCTCTCCTCTCTCTTCTCTCCTCTCTCTTCTCTCCTCTCTCATCTCTCCTCTCCCCTCTCCCCTCTCTCCTCTCTCTCTCTCTTAAGTAACCATATGAATTCGAATTATGTAAAAAAATTATCAAACTGTAAATTTTAACCATCTAGAGGTCTAATTTGACAATTTTCCAAGATATTTTATAGTATTCAATATACTTATTATGTAAATAACTAAAATTCAATGTAGATATATCTCCTCTCTCCTCTCTCCTCTCTCTATGTAGATATAAATATAGCCATAAATATGTACATAATTAACCATATATACATGAATGTATAGAAAACTAAAAAAATCTCTCTCCTCTCTCTCTCCTCTCTCTCTTTCTCTCAAGATACCATATGTATGTATGTATGCATTGATTGTCATTACAAGTTGTAGTGCTTTGTATTACTTAGTATTTACTGACTCTAGCTATATTATATAGGAAGATTTTCCCTACTTATTATGTAATCAATGTATATAATCATATTATTTCCCAAATACTGTAGATTTTAACCATCTAGAGGTCTAATTTGGTGATTTTCCAACATATTTTATAGCATTTAATATACTTATTATGTAATAAATGTATATTATGCAGTGTAAATGTAAATATAACCATAAATATGTACATAATTATCCATATATACATGAATGTATAGAAAACTAAAAAGTCTCTCTCCTCTTTCTCCTCTCTCCTCTCTCTTCTCTCCTCTCTCATCTCTCCTCTCCCCTCTCCCCTCTCTCCTTTCTCTCTCTCAAGTAACCATATGAATTTGAATTATGTAAAAAATTATCAAAACTTGAATGCTATATGAGTTAGAATTATGTATAGAATTATCAAAACTTAAATGCCATACATTCAAAATCTATATGCCATATAAGTTTAAGTTAAGTAAAAAAATAATCAAAACTCAAATGCCACTTAAATGCCAGTTAAATGCCACTCAAATGCCCCTCAAATAAAATACAATATAAACTCGGCGAATTCATCCAACGCCGTAACCCATTGCATAACCCCAGATAATGACCCCACAAAAAAACACTTGGTAGGGAGATCTGCTCATATATTACTACTAGCTGTGTTTGAAAATATCTTTTGTCCATTGGGTCTCCAGTGTTAATATTATTTTTATTGGTGTAGTATTTTGACTGCTTTTCTCACATCTCCAAGGCATTCAAGAATGCAGTTAAATGATTTTATGTAACAAAACAACAAAAACAGAAACAATAAATATTCAATAAGTTGACAAAGCTAGTTTTTTTCATTAATATTTTCTTGCCTAACAAACTGATTCATTCCTTCTTACTTTAACAAAAACCGATTTTTCATCTGACTATTCAGCAGTATTGTAATATTATCATAATTAGTGCTCAAGCATCAGCCAATATCACATAGGAAGCAACCCGACCACTCTCTGTTTGCAAATGGCAACCTCGGAAACATAAATTTTTGTGACTGGCATTAATATTGGTCAGTTACATAGCAGTTGCATTTACATTACAGACTGCTACAAGAATATTTCATGCAAATTATATTATTTTTTTTTATCACATAAATATTGTTTTAAGTTTTATCTTTTTATATCTTATACTGGGGATGAGCACATCCAAAAGGCAGAAGTCATTTTGTAAATAAAATCAAGTTTCTTGGTTTCTTTCATCAGTATTTGGCAAGTAGCCAAGCAAGAAACATGCTCAGAAAAACAAAATAAATGGAGCTCACTCACTCTCTTTCCATTTCTTTACTTTGATTATAGAAGAATAGTCACGAAACCACGCGTACCAGAGATCAAATAGTTACATACAGGATTTACTGCCAATATAACCTGACACACATTTGGCTGAACACAATAATGATGAACTGTTCAGGCAGATGGACCATTTGACCAGGCAGAGCCATCCAGTACCCACCCTTGCCACACTGAGGGTCAGACACTCACTTGATCTGCGAGACAATAGTTGAATCAGTGGCTGTAATCTATCATTTGGGAACTACAGGCTTGCAAGTGGTTCTACCACAGTGACACACTGCTGACACAATAAAATCCTGCACGTTAACGGCAGCAGTGAGATCTGTAAACCCATAGAATAAGGCTTCTAAAACAAAAAAGAAATCAGGTGCAGATGATCATGGCAAACAAAAGAGGCATGAGCATTGATGTCAGAAGGTGTGAGAAGCATTGATATGGTGAAGCACACTCCACCTGGGTTATGAGCAAGCTCACAGACATTCTGGAAAATATTACACAAAAGTCTACATGAGCTGTCTTAAATGCTCTGGAGTACTATCTCCAACAATTTCAGAGGGTAAACAGTTTGGTACCAGCCGTCATCAGGACACACCTGAGTCGGTGGCTAAAGGCTAGGCCGGGCAGTCTATTCGAGTGGAAACTCTCTCGGCCATAAAGAGGTAACTCAAAGCGAGTCTCGGGCTCATCCACACAGCAGGGAGGGCTCGGCTGTCAAAATTCTATAAGGATCCCAAGCATTCCTTGCCATGGAAACCTTGCTGGAAGCGACCTACGAGGATTCTCAACAAATCCCGAGGAACAAGCACTCTCTGGAACATTTCCAGAGCTGGTTACAGAATCTCTAATTGCAGAGATATCTATTGCCAATTCAGCCAGCCTTAGTAGAAGACGAAGTCTGAGTGACCATCAAGTATTACCACATACAGTCAAGTTACCCAGCCGCACCCAAAGCTAGGAGTGTTGAGATGGAAGACACTGAAACTTTAACTGACTCATAGCTCAGGAGTAATATCTTCGCATCAAAAAGAGATCAATGTTAGAAATGTTAGAAATGTTCTCATTGATATTTGGTATACTTGGATTGACACAGTGCAGTAGGTTTATACTTGTGAATATACATACATTAGAGCTGATACTAGATTACTGCTTGTAACTTTAATAACACTTATAGCAAAGTATTTTTAGCTTATAAAGCATTCTGCAACTATTAGCATTTTTTAATCATGTTACATGGAATTACCGTATATTATAGTGTGTTATAGTATACTATATTACATCATACTATATCATGTTATATCATCTTGCATTGTATTACATTGTATTGCATCGCATTATGTTATATTACACTATATTGTATTATTTTATGTTGTATCACGCTATAGTACATCTTCCTAGCTTTTTGTGGTTTTTTATATACATGTAGATTGTAAACATTTGTTTGTACATTAAAGATTTCATTTGGAGAACATGTTTCCTTTTCATTGCACGCATCCCTTTTTGCCAATGTTTTTTGTTGACTCAATTATTTCCAAAGCTATCAGCAAGCCTCCTTTTTTCTTTAACATAACTTCAGCCATAAACCGACTGCAAATTTTTGCACAAACTGTCTGAAATATGTCCAGATGTTCCTGTATTTGACATCATAATATTTTAAAAAATCTACAACAAATAATTGCTAACTGAATGTTTTCAAACATTCCAGCCTCTTTTATCAGGTAGATTTTTTTCTTTGTCTATTTACAGTTAATGGGTATTTTCACTGAATACTATGAAGTTCTCTAGTGCACACAAAAAATAATTTCGAGACATGTAACTCTATTTATGAAATTTATTGTTAACGCATTTTTCATGGCAATATTAGTTTCAATTACTTACCAACTTTTATAGTTGAGGCATTTGCTTTGACTATTACTTAAATGAGTTGCCTCCCCTTCCATAGTTTCTACTTCTCTGATTATCTTGTTACATATATTTACTTCGAGTACTCTGCACCCTTTTTCCTCTACAGCAATTAAGTCAAACTGTAATGGGTTTCAGCCTGGATTCCACGAAATACAACGAGTAGTCTCAAGTATTATACCTCTCTCCAGAGGGAACACTGTACCGATGTGATAATGACAACTTATGAACAGTTATTGTCGGATCAGTTGGAAAACACAAAGTTCATTGTGTAGACAAACTACAATGTGCCAATCCCTTAGGATGGTTGGCAACACATCAATAAATTCGCTGAGCATGAAAAGAATCAGCGGTTATATAGGTAGGCTTACAGGAAGTAGTTAGCATGCAACATATAAAAACACATTGACATGAAGTAAATGGAACAATAACATACAATATATAAATAGTTAACAAACCATGCAATGGGATATGGTTAAAAGTAAATAATGCCAAATAGCTAAAAGCAAGAGACATTTCTCCATCGTCCAATTAGAGGCTCTCTGGAGGTCATAAGGTCGTACCTAGCCTTCGGTCGACGATTCGGTCTATCTGTGGATGGGTACTTCCGGTTCCAGGACTAGTGAAAGATCCTAGACTAATTTAGAGTTCCTCCACCAAGATGGCCATCTTTTGCCAGTCCAGTATCAGCATACCGGCTCAGCAAAAGGTTAATACCGGCCCAGCAGAGGTCAATATCGGCCCTGCAGGCTGTGCCACCGGCACAGCAAGTTTTATTACCAGAACAGCACCTTTCTAGGGCTGGTTGTAGCACTTAGGTGCATGCATAGTTGGTGTTTTATTGGTAAGTATGGTGTTTACCAGTGGTTTTCGCCAAAGTCTGCGACAATATGGTTAGCTGCATTTACATACTTGCCTCTCTATTGAATAAAACAAAAGAGTTGTTTGCTCATATGCATTCGTCCACTTAGCCCTACTCTCCCAAACCCTGAGTTGTTGTCGATCTAACAGTTTGCTCATGAAATGTGTTGTTTATATTAACTTATTTTGTTTGTCTTTTTTGCAAGTAATTTTGAGACATTGGTGAACAACATGAAAGTAAAATAAAAATAGGCATGCGTGTAAAGATGGTTTATAAAATATGATAAAAACTAAACAATAGTACAAGTTGAAATGTAATCAAATCAGCTGTCAGGGGGTTAGACTTATAACCTGTGTGTTTTGTTTTAAATAAAAAACAATATTGTAGTGGATTTTGGGGACCGACCAAAATGCCACCAACAACACCTCACTCCAGAGGTCACTTCTCAATCTACTTCAACGGAGGAGTATGCCAACTTCACAACCGTATCAGAGCCCACGACTCAAACCCACAACTCAATGCTTCAGAGTGTAAACCATATTGTATTAGACAACAACAACCCAGTGTGGTATAAGAATGGCAATGTATCTTGCTGCTTGGACCAGGCTCAAACAAAAATACTAATACAACCACAAAGTATAGCAGCAAGGCTCTGCCTTTTATAGGCAGAACAACAGAAAACAAGTGCCCAACGAAGTGTGCAACAAATCACAAGTAGCAGGAAATAATTGCACAAATGAAACAACGAGGTATAAATAATCTGGCATAGGATTGGCTAAAACAGGGTTAAATGTACAAAGTGCCCAGAAGTAGAGGGCGGAGCTTCAACAGCCAATAGTGCTGAGTCAGCTCAGGAAGTGGTGGTGCAATAGTAGTTCAGGTTCTTGGATGCTATGGCTTGTGGTCCTTGTCTTTTGGTATTCCGGTGGTAGTTAGGCAGCAAACTTGGGCTTCTGCATCTTTTGGTGGTACTGGGTATAGGGTTGGTAGTGGTACTGCACGGCCGGTAGTGACTGCTGCAGGGCCGGCAGTGATTGCTGCAGGGCTGGCAGTGATTGCTGCAGGGCCGGCAGTGATTGCTGCAGGGCCGGCAGTGATTGCTGCAGGGCCGGCAGTGATTGCTGCAGGGCCGGCAGTGATTGCTGCAGGGCCGGTAGTGATTCTACCGGCTTTCTCACAAGGTTTTCTGGCTGGGCCAGACTCAATTCAGGAATGCCTGACACTCAGCAGTTGTCAGGGGTACCATGCGCAGATATAGTGACTATAAAAATCCACTACAATGTATAAAGCCTAACAATAATAATATACACGAAATTTATTGCAGTATAATCAGAACACAGACAAAATTTCACCGTATCTTTTGTTTGTATTATAAAACATACTTGATAAGTTTCAACAAAAGACTTGAAAGATTTATTTTGACGGTTAAAAACTCGATAGCGTAGCAAATGTTGAAGTATTGATTTCGGTTTCTAAATTTGAAGAAAGCCAGAAATTTTGGAAAAATTGAAACTGTAAACAACATCATTAGAAGCTCATAAAATACAAATTGACCAAATTATTTAGATTTCATATGAACACGTGACGTAAATCTTACCATTTAATGTTGAAACCAGCGTCCTGCATCCAGCAAACGAAAGTTTTTCACCTTTAATAAAAGGTTCAATCACAACACTGAATGTTTTTCCTGCTCAAAATTGATTTTATTTAAACAAAGCTACAGTTTTTTGCTCTTATTCAACTTTCTTTTAAGAGGTAATCAAAATGTTCGGTATTTCAGCATTCTAAAAATAAATTGATTGTTAAATTTTAGTACTACATTCAATCAACATTTACATACTGTTTTCTGTGTTAAAAATAGAAGCAATTTCGTTTTGTATTTTGAAAGAGTATGGTACAAGCTTCGACCAAAAAACCAAAACTGACATTTCTATGTTTGAATTGAGAATATTTTCATGTTTACTGTGCCATCATAGAAAAGCAACGAGATTAAAAATGGAGCAGGATGGTTAAGGTTAAATAGCGACAATGGTGTGACTGCTTGCTGGACACCAACCTCATTATACAAGGTGCTAAAACCCCGATGGTAAATATTAAAAAATGATTATGTTGGTTGCAAGAATAGAGAGAGCATTTGGAATGAACATCGACAAGAATGAATGCAAACATAATTATAATGAATGTAGACATCTTCTGGAATAAACATTGGTAAACCTGAAATGAATGCCGACTATGCTATAAAAACAAAAGTTTCGACGTTCATTCTTTGGTGCCAACATTTGTTTCGGCTACATAACAAATATCACTTCGATGTTCTTTCCAGGAGTTGTTCACTTTTTTTGATAAAATTAAACTGTAACTTTTATATTCCTGGAACGAATGTAAAAATGGCAGTTTGCATATCGCCAGGAATGAATGTCGACACTTACGGAAGTTGAATAATTTTTTTATAGTGTAGTCAACATTCATTCCAGTTAGTTTTGCTTTCGCTCTTGACGATGTTCATTGTTGTTTACGTTTATTCCGAGATTCATAGAGAAACATAAAAAAGCTACAAGCTAGAAAACCTTAAACACCAAACACTTCTATCTCATACAAGTTCAGCATTGAATCAGAGCTAGGTCGATACTGTATCTGTACAAACTGTCCTCTCATTGGTCGAATACAACCAATCAGTGTGTAGTATTGGTTCAATGGTCCATCAAAGTAGCTACATCTGGAGTCAGGGTTGGTATCATAACTCAGTTTTGTTTCATCTCTAGACGCTGTCACTTCTACATCTTTGTTACTGTTTTGTCTTCCAGCTAAAATATATAACACGCATAAACAAGTAAATTGTTGTATATGAAATTGAAAAAAAACAAAAACCTATGACTTCAATTGAGCCCCAAGAATATTTCAGACCAATTTAGCATCATACCTTAGACTACATTCAAATATGTGCACCAACTTTGGAAATTTAGACAATATTATATAGGTTTTTATTGAGTGAGACTTGAGAGTTACAATAACATGATTACGTACTCGGTCCATATGCTCTGTTGAGGATATTCAGTCCCCAAACACAATAGACTTGCTCCAGGTCCACTCTCCACCAGGGGTTGTTGTCTCCGAAGTCAGAATGAGCAATGGAAGTGTACTCATCTACACCTTCTGGTAGATATATACCATCCACTGCCTTATCAGCTCCATATGTGTGCATACCAGCCACGACATGTGTTGATGACAATGTAGCTGCCTTGTCTATTAATATCAGTGTATTGTAAAATAAGGCAGCAGAGCTTTGTTAGGTAAAAGCTTTTAGGCTTCAAATGAGAATCCACCTAATTGCCAGGTCTACTTGACATTGTAGCTATCTTTCCTGTCAAGATCAGTTTTCATTTTAATAAAAAGAAACACTCAAAGTTTTCAATAATCGGAGAAACTTTTTTGCTTAAAAACAGATTAACCAATGTGTATGTATGCGTGCTGCAGCACAGGTTTACCTCTAGCTAGTGAATAGTCTGGTTCCTTCAGGTAGATATGGGTGGTTGGCTCATATAAATTAACTTCAGTTAAGTTTGGTGATACACAATAGAATATGTAACAGCTGTTGTCTGAATGATTATATGCAAACCCTGCTCCTTCATCAATCACATTTACAGAACATTCCAGAAAGTTTCTTTTCTTTGACATCACAACATCATTTGTGGATACCACCAGCCAACTTCTCTGTTTTACAAACAAGTGCTCAGTGTTTGTAGGGCAGAGCAGAGCTTGGAGTGCAAGGATCACTAAACAATACAAACATGAGGAAATGCATCACTTTAAACACATGTAATGATTTTAAAACAAACACTAAACAACGTTTAACTTGCTCTTTAATTTGCAATAAGTGATCAAACAACCAAATGCAACATGGCTAATTATTTTCAGTAAGTACTGAAAAGAATTTAAAACTAATCCAATAATGCATTTTGTATAAAAATAAATAAAACAGTTAAATATTGCGTAGAATGATTGATTTGGTATTCCAAACTTACTTGCTCCAAACTTGTTCATCCTGTGGATTAGTTTACCTTGTTTGTCTTTTTGCAGATCTAGATGTCTTCTCTCCTCCCCTCAGAGCTGCATGAACTTGTTGTATGCTATTGAGCTTGGCTGCCATGATTACAGTGATATATAAGTTAAATAGTTTGATGAGTTTTGAATGATGCTTTGTGCTCAGTATGAATAAATCGCACCTGACAGTGCCTCTCTTGGGGAACAAACAACAACTGACTGATGTGTCATATACATTTATAATGTATCTATTAGGTTAGCGTAAGATCAAGTTGAAGTTTGAAGAGGTGCAAGCGAGACTGACGCTAATATTTACTGCACTGATCACAATTTTTAACGTGTTTCAAATATTAAGCTAAGAAAATACTACTCTATTGATTTAACGCATGTTTTCCTATGTATGACAATGTCTTCTCTCCATACAGTGTCAATATTATATTCGTTAAAGTGTTGTATTCTAGTGAGCAGTGTGTTGGACAATGTTATGCTAAAAAACAATCAGATAATTGGTATAAATGTTTAATAGTGCGTTGGTGCACTGGTTTTTTGCTTATGTTCCTTTGATCTGCCTTGCTTGCCTGGCAACGAACCTAATTCGGAGTTGTCCATTCAAGATTACCGGAGAGGACAAAAACTAGTATAACAAAAAGATTGCAGAAGAGTCATATACTTCAGCTGTGGTTGGGGAGCACACAATCACCTTGGTAACTCTAAAAACTTAGTTTACGGATGTTACGCATTGGTGGCGCTAAATGTAAGCATGGCCGAGTCAAGTCAACAAACAGGTGCGATAATATTTTTTTTTAGTTCTATAACAAAAAACTTACCAACAAGTTTGTATAGAATACTATTATTACTACGCACGCTGCTCTTTATCGATATGTATAATAATAGTACTTATATCCTAGCATCTATCAATCCATCACCCTTCTTCAGGTTATTATAATTAACTAACTACTAACTAACTGCTACATAAAATTAAAATAATAATAATAATAATATAATTAAATAATAATAATTATTAGTGTATAGTTACAGTAGTAGTAATAATAATAATAATAATACTAATTATTATTATTATTAATTATTATTATAATAATGATAATAATAATCATAATAAATAGAGGTTATTCTATTAAAATTTTCTTTTGATGGTTTTAAAACAACAATGTTACACTAAAAATTCTGGTAGCATTCTTCTTACAGCCAGTTGTTACACACACTACACTGTTGTTTTGTATCTTACCTGTTCTTGGTCGAATGTCTGGGAAGTGTAGTGATACTATGCGTGCATAGGTGTGGTGATTGATTGTTTATTATTTATTACCCTACCCTCCTGGCCAGGTTCTAGTAATAGTGTAGCTAGAGTAAAAGAGAAACTCAAGTTTAGTTAAATCGTATAAAACTGGCATTAAAATGTACAGTTGAGTGCAGTGATTGCAATGAACCAATTTTTTATGTGATCATTGCATTAGCTCAGCCAAAAACTCAATTTTTAAAATGCAGGTTTCACTGAAAATCTTCTTTGTTTGGGGTGGCAACCACAAACCACAAAATGAAATCAGTCACGCATAACTTTATATATGCGGTAATTAGCACAGCAATTAATTAACACGCACGCATAACTGCCCCATTGTATCATATATATATAGCCAGTAATGTTCACGCAGCATTACATTAATTTAATAATAGTTGGCAATTGCTTATCCATTCTGTCATATTTGACTAGCTTGTTTTATTTGCAGGAAAAATACAGATATGAAGAAATGTGTACAAGATACTGATTGTTTTGCGATGAGAATATGCATTCAATTAAAAAATACATGAAGAAATCCATTGAAAGATAACCTAAGTGTATGTTTACAGCTAGCACTACCATTGATCGGGCGATATACAGCACCCGCATAAACTTATTGGTGCGTGGGAAATGATAACGGGCTAAAATAGCGTCGCTCGAAAAAAAATAATCAAAACATTTTTTTTAAAAATAATATAATTAAATGACAATACCACTATTATTCATAAAAAAATATACAGGTGAAAAGGAAAGATGATTATAAACAAGTTTGCCACATCAGATTCGCCAGATGCCCTTCTAGGTGCTGGCAGATTTTGGATTTCGAAGGACGACTTTGGAGATTATTTACCAGCTCCATGTGTGATTTGAAAAAGAGGCTGCAAGAAAATGTTTTGAGGGATATGATTGGCTATTAGGTGGACTTTAAATTTTGGCGGTGGCAACCTGGGTTCTAGAGATATTGAAATAATCAAAACACATGTTTTTAATCACGGAGGCGACAAGATCTTATATGATTGTTTTGGCTCGGTCACGTGGTATGAATTTTAAATCGTTGATCTCGCTAAATAGTGTGCAGGATTTTATTATAACTGTCACTAGTTATCCCGGTAGCCACCTGCACTACCTTTAGTCAAGTAGAGCCGTCTGTCTGTTCAGACAGTCTGCTGTCAGAACGGCCTGCTAGTGTCTGCCCGTCAGCATGTCTGCTGGAGGGAGAGCACTGTTCGGCTAGTGTCTGCCAGGCAAGTCTGCCTCCTGTCTGTTACCCGTCGGACAACACTAGTTGCTACCAGACCTAAGAGGTCGTCAGAGCTGGTTGTCCTTAGAGCAGTAGAGCTGTCTGTCGTAATGTTCAAGTAATAAGCTTGATTGAGTGTGAGCTGTATTGTATTCTTAGTAGAATAAATCAGTTGAGTTTCCACAGTACACTGACTAGTGAGGAGCTCAACGCTTGTATTTATGTAAAAGAGGCGGTGCTAAAATGTAACCTCAAAATATAATAATAATAATAATTAAAGAGAATACCAAACTCGGCATCGAGGTTACAAACACTGAGTTGGTAGCAACGTATACAATGTGATGGATAAATGCGATAAATGGAATTGTTAATGTGAATGTTCGAATCGTTGTAGGTTGCACAGGAGCTGGCCGTGATTTTTCCTGTACAATAGCTCTCATCTTTAGTGGCACGTTGTTTCTAACTATATAAAACCCGATCCTCCTCGTAGTGTGTTCTCGCATGCGTGAGAATGTAGTCTATAATAAAGACATAATATTCGGCACAACATCCTTTCTTTTTTATTATTATTGTTCTGATGTCTCTGTAGATTTCGAGTGGATTGTCTAGTTAAATTGCTGACCTGCGATTGATTCCTGGGTAAATAAAATGATGAGCAATGTATTTTGTACAGCGACTGATGAGTCGTGAAGATAAATGCTCAGTAATATTTTGAGTAAATGTAGGGTATATGGGTCAGAGGTGAGTGATCTTCGCTACTCGCGGTAATGAATTGGAAGGGTGACTACTCTTCCTGATCGAGTCATTTTGACTGGGGGTGTCGTGTAAACATCAGTAGATTCTGCCGAGGTACAAGTGGTGGCTTTCGAGTTATCCTCTTCTCGAGTTGGCGATGTCGGCTTCCCTAAATTGCTGTTGCTTGGTGTGTTTACAGATGGAACTTTTCTCATGTCTACTCTGTTCTGGCGAAGGAGTGATCCTTTTTCAGGCTGTACGAATAGGACCTTTCATCGAGTCGTTGGGTGACTTGAGCCTTTGCCCACACCTTCTGACCTAGAGTAACTGGTCTGAGTTGTACAGAGTCTCCTTGCTGTAGTGACTCAAACTCCTTGGTATGGGTATCAAACTGCATCTTGTCAATGGCCTGCTTCTGCGCAAGCATGGACTTCGTCCGCTTGCCGTCAGTCACGTTTGGTTGCAAAAGTGAAGGCGTCGTTGGGAGCGTAGTCCTGCACCTATGGCCAAACATTCGCTGAGCAGGACTCTCATCAAGTCCTTCCTGTGGGGTATTTCGGTGAGCTAGCAGTGCTAAATATGTATCAGCACCATCATCGTTGGCTTTCGTGATTAGTGTCTTGGCTGTCTTCACTGCAGCCTCCGCTTTCCCATCTCCTTGAGGATGATGAGGGCTAGATGTCTGCTGACGAATATTGTATTTCTTGGTGAATTTCTCAAACACTTCAGATGTGAATCGGGGACCGTTGTCCGAGATTAGAGTTTCTGCCAACCCATATCGTGCCATGTGATTTTTTAGCTTCTTCACTATGGTCCGAGTATCTTTGAATTCAATCCGATCCACTTCGATGAAATTGCTTAAGTGGTCTACTGTGACCATATATTCCCTATCGCCACATGTGAAAAGGACGGTCGATACAATTTGCCAGGGTCGATCTACCAAGTCGGTTTTCATCATTGGTTCTGGTTGCTGCTTAGTGCCGTGTCTTTGGCAGATCTCGCATCTGGCTATAAAATACTCAATCTCTTTGGTCATTCCTGGCCAATAAAGGCACTCCCTAGCACGCCGTAGGGTAGCTTTTATGCCTTGATGTGATGAGTGAAGTTCCTGTTTAAACTCTGTTCTGAGTGACTTCGGGACAATCACTCTCTCCCCTTTGTATACCAAGCCATCGTGAACTGCCATTTCATCGCGCATGAAATGATATGGCTTGGCTAGGTCATGGACCTTCTCTTTCTCTTCCGGCCATCCCCCCATAATCATATCTTTGATGGTCTGTAAGACTTGGCATTTTGCAGATTGTGCTTTCAGTTTTTCTCTCCGGGGGCCTGCTATGGTGCCAGTTAGTGAGTGTAACGACTCTGTTATGCAGTTAATGGTTTCTTTTGGCTGGGAGCCAGTTGCTGGGTAGTTCACGTTCTTACCATGTCTGCTGAGTATGTCGGCCAGATGCTGGTGGGAACCGGGAAGATAGGTTACGGTGACATCATATTGTTGCAATCGCATCCGCAGACTTTGTAACCTTTTGGGAATATCTCTTAGGTGCTTGAGCATGATCCTCTCTAACGGCTTGTGATCAGATAGTATGGTAGTAGGTCTGCCATATGTGTACTGGTGGTATCTTTCCACTGCCCATACTACCGCGAGTAACTCTTTCTCGATAGCTGCATATCGATTTTCGGCATCTCTGAGTGGTCTACTTGAGAACTCCAATGGCTGTCCATTTTGGAGCAGAGCCGCTCCAATGCTTTTGTCGCTGGCATCACAATGTACTGTCAATTCTTTGGTTGGGTCATAATATTGCAGCATCACTGGCTCTGCTGTTACTAATGTTTTGGCTTTTTCAAATGCTTTGCTCTGAGTTTTAGTCCAATTCCAGGTATCACCCTCGGTTGCCTCACGTAGGCACACAGCAATTGGGGCGAGGCTGTAGAGAAATTTGGACAAATATTGAATGAATCCAAGAAAACTCTTCAACTCCTTTTCATTCTGAGGCTCTTTCATCTCCGCTACACTTTGAATTTTCATTGGGTCTGGCAGCAGGCCTTGATCGGCCACTATGTGTCCTAGAAATTTGATGGACTTCTGACATAGTTGGATCTTCTCAGGGTTTAGCTGGATGTGCAAGTCCTCACAACGGTTTAGCAACGCTCTCATTCTCGAATCATGATTGACTGTTGCCTCTTTGTCATCTAGGCCACGTCCAATCACTACTATGTCATCCGCGACACACACGACACCTTCAATATCGTGAAGCGCCCGATGTAACTGCTTTTGGAATATCTCCGAGGATACTTTCAGTCCAAAAGGTATTCTCAGCCATCGGTATTGACCAAATGGAGTGTTCATACATGTGAGAGAAGCTGATTCATCATCAAGTCTCACATGCCAGCATCCTGATATCAGGTATACGACGGAGAATAGACGAGCATCCTTGAATGTCGGAAGTACGTCTTCCAACGTTGGCATGAGGTAGGATTCTCTTTGTAATGCCTCATTCAAACGCTGCGGGTCAATGCAGATTCTCAGCTTACCGTTTTGTTTCTTGGCTACCACCATGTTGCTTTCCCATGGTGTTGGTGTGTCCACTGGCACGATTATCCCTTTCTCTACCATTGCCTCTAATTCAGCCCTCACTGCTGTGTGAATTGCATGCGGAACCCGACGAACCGGAGATGCATGAGGTTTCGCATCTGAGGACACTTGTAGAGTCTGTACCCCTGGGAGTGAGCCGAGATCTCCGTTAAATACCCTGGGAAATTCTTTGTGGATATCTAGCGGACCATCTGATGATAGCACATTAATGTTCTCCTGATTGACTGTTATCATGCTCATGGCGATGGACGCTCGTAACCCAAGTATTGGTGTTCTGTTCTCAGCTACCACGTGAAACAGCACATTGTACTTCTTGTTGTTAATAGGATTTCGCACCATCACTTTGGCCGTACCTAGGGAGGTCTGGGAGTTGTTGGTTCATGATGTCAAGACTGTGCCATCCGCTACTAGTGGTGTGTCTTGTGGTAGCATGTCACGTCTTAGGATGTTTACTGTCGACCCACTGTCTATCTGGAACTTGACTCCCAAGGCGGACTTCACCACTATTAAACGCGTCATAATCTTTTTAGCGCTTGTGGGCGACGTGATTTGGTCTATAGATTCGTGGTCACTGTTTTCATCCATTATTGCATAAGTGGACTCCCTCGTGACAACCTTCTTTTTCAAACATACCACTTCAAAGTGATTCTTAGATTTGCAGTAGTTACAAATTTTCCCAAAAGCTTTGCACGCCTCCTTTCTCGGAGCATGGCTTGCGCCACAGTATTTGTAGGCTGGCAATCTGGTAAACACCTTTCTATCTGCGGATCCTCTATGACTTCGGCTAGAGACGGCATTGACAGCTTCATCTGATTGTATTTTGCCCAGGGTGGTGGTCGCCCTCTCCTCACTCTTGCACAGCTTTGTGATGGCTTCCAGGGTCTGTTCGGATGATGCCAACAATTTTCATCTTGTTTCATTATCCTGTATACCCAGAACAATTCTGTTCCGGATCATACGATCTTTGAGGGCACCGAAATCACAAATATTCTCCAAGCCTCGTAGCCTTGCCAGAAAAGTGTCAAAATCCTCGCCCTTTGTCTGGTCAGCCGTGCCAAAAACAAAATCATGATACAACTCATTTTTCGCGCCTATACAATGAGTTTCTAATATTCCCAGTATCTGATCAACGTTTGTGTAGGGAGCCCCACTCGGCTCAACGAATTTGACAGCCGGCTCTCCAATCGTGTATAACAACAGCGCTGCTCCATAGCCACCATCGTCATCGGCTAGCTTCGTAACAATCGAGTATTTCTGCCACTGCTTCTTAAACACGCGGAATGCTTCCTCCCTATGTTCATCTAGCAATAGGGGCTTCGGAGGATCAACCTTACGAGCCATTAGCCAACAGTGTTGTCGACTGGGAGCCTCAAATCACCAACAAACCGAAGCTTTAGTCAGGCTGGTTTGTGTAGAGCTACAAAACCGCGTTTACGTCTGACACCATGTTTTGTATCCTACCTGTTCTTGGTCGAATGTCTGGGAAGTATAGTGATAATATGCATGCATAGGTGTGGTGATTGATTGTTTATTATTTATTACCCTACCCTGGCCAGGTTCTAGTAATAGCTCTTGTTTTTAGTGGCACGTTGTTTCTAACTATATAAAACCCGATCCTCCTCGTAGTCTATAATAAAGACATATAATATTTGGCACAACAACTGTGACTCTGATGCTATTTTCAAAAGCATGAAAATATTTTCAAATGATAATAATAATTACTAATAAATATATTATTTATTTCATACTAGCTACGGTACTGTGGCGTACATTATCATTATTATGGATTATTATTATAGTGATGTACGCCACAGTGACATTTATAATGGTGATAACAACCTGCCTAACGTATTGTAAAGGTTTTCGTTGTGATCTCGAAAGAGTAGTCCGTATTGTAAGTAGAGACAACACGGCGTTTCAGAGTGTAAATTCAATTGGTAGCGAGGCTCTCTGTGCAAGGCAATTTATCTCAATTATCAAATGTTACCAATACAGTAATAATGTCCTTTATCGTAGAACGTAGTACTTATAGACTAACAGCAGGCACTACCGGTATGGTAGTAGTGGCTCTCTGTTATAGGAGATCTGTATTAGCAGACAGATCCGGTCAAACAAGGTATGCAAACTTAGCGTCACAAGCAAACTTCATGTTATAGGAAAATTTGATGTTACAGTCAAACCAGCCACACTAACAAGACGAGTTTCAATATAATAATAATATATTATCAACGAGAAATACAAAACCTTGCGAAATAAAATGGTTCTTGAAGTGTACAGTAAAAACTTGATGTCGATTAGATCCCACTAATACTGTCCAAAAATTACGTTAACGTTATCTCCAGCTAAGCAAAGTCTAAACAAACTCTGACCAGTGGGCGATCTGCCTCACTATTTATAGGAAAAATACAATGGTTGGAAGCAAACAACAATGATTGGTTAACATATAAGCAGTTGCACTAGAAATAATATCACAATAGCGGCAGATTACAAAATATATAAAATAATGGTATAAGCCGACGCCTTGGGAAAGTCGCTAAATGATTCAAACAATAATAATAATAATAATACGTCAACGATGGCGTCTTTCAACTGTTTAAGATGGCGTCTTTAAACTGTCCTAGCGTTGGATCTCATCAGCTACGGGTCCTGCGTTCGTCTGGCTGGCTCGTCATCGTAAGGATCTTGGCTACTCCGACATCGCTCGCTCTAGGCTGTGCTTCAATGTAAATACCATTGAACTAGACTACCCCTGGAATGGCTAAAGTCAGGGCCGTAGCCACATTGAGGCAAGACGAGGCTCTTGCCTCGTCTGAATGTTTAGGCAAAAATGGGAATTTCCAACTTGGAAAACGGATTTTCCCAAAAAATTCACCCTTTTAGTAGTACTTGGTATTTCCACAAGGATTACCGTTATTGCACGCACGTAGCACTAGTTCTAATACTGTTACTGTAATCACGTTGCTTGTCATCAAAACCCAATCGAACATTAGAGTCTCAAACTACAACATACCATTTCCTGAGTGCTTATTAGTGCAATATTATTTTTGCCAAATATTTTTTCAAGGTATTTTTCTGGATGACTACTGTTGTCTGCTGCATTTTATTTTTAGTTATGGTTTCCACTTCCCACTGCAGAGAGTTCAGGGTACAGTGCAAAGGTGTTGTTTTTTTTTAAATGAGAACTAGTAAAAAATAAATAATAATAATCAATTGATGTTAATTATTATTATTATATGAACTCAAGAAAATAAAAATCTAGATTTTCATCTAATTCCTTTAATATAACTTTTTCACTAGCTTTTATATTTTTTTTATTTAGTTTTATTTATTGATATTACAACAAATAGTTACTTAGTTCAATATTTCCTTTTAGTTCTTTGAATCATTATTTTGTATACCTAATTATTATTTATTACCATTGAATATTATTTTATTAATAACAATTAACAATAATAATTATAATTATTGTTCTAATAGTAATAATTATTATTGTTAGTGCTATTATTTTTATTATAATGATGATACTAAATAACATTAACACCAACTACTATCGTCGTTATTAGTTATATATATCTATATATATGACTTACTTATCATATAACATGATATATTACTTAATGTGTAAAAATAATATAACATAAACATAAAATTACAAAAAATTAATGATACTATTTATTGAATTGTTATTATACTGACTCTGAGATAAAGTTGTTAACCTATTAAATTCACTGAGCAGCTCCATTATATATATCTATTACTATAATTAATAATAATGTAAATAATAATAATTTTTTATGGCTGCGATTATTATTTTTCACAGCTAACAATAATATTGATATTATATTACAATATTTATGAAAAAAATGATGATTATCATCATTATGATAAATAATAATTAGTTTACAGCAACACACAACTTGATAAGCTACTCTATTCATTATTTTATACTTGATTAGTGGTAGTAGGAGAAATGTTGCACTATTTACATATACCCACATCTTACAATCATGTTAATTACTACTACCCTTCTTTGCTTGAGTTATTTGACGTTTTCATTATTTATTATTTTCATGCCATTTTGTTATTTTCATTAATAATAGCAATAAATTTGTTACCACTGGTAACTAAACGATTGTTATAGTTCTGAGTATCACTGCAACTACTACTACCATCAACACAAAATTTAGGGAGAAACTTCATTTTTATGGGACACTTAGCAAATGCTAAGTAGTAAACTTACATACATCCTGGCACTCGCTATGGGGTACTGGCACCTGTGATAAATAGCTATCAGCAAGGAAGAAAGAGATAATTATACTAGCAGACATTTCCCACAAATAAACTTACTAACAAGAACTTACTGCTACTGGTATTGCCAATCAAAGCGCATTCAACTTTGTTTAACATGACCATCATTGCAAGTTCTTTTATTGGTGCGAAAGATGGAACAAATTAATTGCAACAGTTCATGACTGCAGAATAGAGCAATCGATCTTGAACTACCAATGTAATATGAGGCTCGACAGCTTTTTCCTCTCTCAGTTTAACTTCATTTATTGGTGTGTAGTAAAACAACACCGCCAGAAAATTGTCTCATCTGTGTGGGCATACAAATATCTCATATGTATATACATCATGCCATGTATTCATATGAACTTGGTTCATAGATGTTTCAAATCACTCAAAAATTTGTTAATAAAACCTCTTGCAGATGCTTTGATTTTTTGTCTTTTTATGGTAAAACCTGTAGATACGCTTTGGCGGCCGGGGCGCTGCCCCGGACCCCGCCAGGGGCCTTGGCGGCCCCCTGGACCCCCGGCCTTGTGTGGGTGATTGCCTCCTCTGATAATAAATCCTGGCTACGGCCCTGCTAAAGTCATTTGAAAACGGCAAATAGGGCGGCCATATTCTTGCATTGATTTGTCACGTGACTTTTATATAAACAATGGTTTTTCCATTGTTTACTTGCTATCTTTATTCAAGAATTTTGTGAAATTAGTACAGTTGGAAAAATATTTCTGCATGCATAACATTCTAGACATGCTGTGCTATGGCAGTTCATAGGAAAAAACAGCACATACAATGCAGAAAGTCATAAAACTGATGATTGTACATATCCATGTCAGATATGGATTATGTATAATAATACCAATGGCAATTTAGTCCATCGATGAGCAATAATGCTGCTAATTGGTATTCCAATCCAAAACAAAATATATTTATATTTACGAATAATGAAGCAAAATTATTAATAACATCAAACAACATCCACAATAATAATTGATTCCAAAATGCAAAAACTTATGATTATACAACTGATAACTTTGACAGACTAAGTTAGTATTAATAACAAAACTGAACATAACAGGCACGCCAAAGAAATATGAATTGGTGAAAAGCCACCATATTGCATGATAATGTAGGAAAGCTAGAGACAACAGTTTGGAATACTTTTAAAACAAGATGAAGTGTAACTTCGAATTCTTTATCATTAATGGAGCCTGTTGCTCCATTCATACCACTGCAGATCAAACAGCTCCTGCAAAAACAGGATGAATAAAAATCTATGATAAAAAATACATATACTACAACCTACAGGCATTGAATACTGACATGTACGCATATGCTAACTGCCAAAGCCTAAAGTTCAGACAGGTGCATGCAACAAAGGACAACCCCAATTGTGTTAAATACAGTTGCTACATACATTGCCTACTAGCAACTAATACCCGTAGCAGAGGTGGCTATAAAAAAAAATTTCTCAGTGCTTGTAGAAAACTTCGAAAACACTCTCTCAGATGAGTAAAGAGGGCTTTTTAATAGCAATTAGCTCCAGAAAAATTATGCGCATAATTAGCATTTGGTATTAAATTTTAGACAATTTTGCATTGCAATCATGCTAACCTCATGGACAACATATGGACGTTGATAATAAACTTTGAAGAATTGAGCAATGCATCTATATATCTTACTTATTACAAAAACTGAACATTTGATTGCATGGCGAAAATTAAAACTTGCCAACTGTATGAGCGATTGATGCAAAAGATTATTTCAATAAAAAAGATGTTTATAGTTCAAACCCTACGATTAGATGATTTATTGATTATAATCTAATACCTTCATTACCAAACTCCTATTTTTTATTATTGGTTAAAGCTTCATAACTAATAAGTATCTCAAGTAATAATAATAATGTAAAGTATATACTGTGAATTTACTTGTTGTAAATATTAGTTACAGAATATTTTAGAACCTAGTCGAACAAATAGTTAATAATTAAGTTTTTTAAAGTAATAAATAATATATATTTGCAGACTGGTTATTTGTTTTAGTATATTAGTAAATAATTATCAAATAATAAAATAAACAGTAATAAATTAATAAGTAATTATAATAAAGAGAAAAAAATAATAAACATGCTAATATTGTTATGATAATTATTATAACAAAGATAATAAAAAGTCAATAATAACCGTGTGTGTTACTTACTAATGGATAAATAATTATCATATGAGCGATTAAATTATTATTATTACTATTATTTATTATTATAATACTAAATGCAATAATTAATAATAATAATTATAATAACAGTAATATTATTACTATTGTAGTAGTAGTGCTAGTAGTGATCTTAGTCTAATATTATATTACACTAAGACTACTACTACAATAGTAATAATAATATTAAATATATATAATAATTATATATATTTAATATTATTGTTACTACTTTAGTAGTAGTGGTAGTCTTAGTCTCTAGACTCTAAGTAAGTAGTATTATTATTATGCAATAATAATAATATAATGTATTACTAAAATAAACATTATCAGACTGTACCAGACTTCCAGACCATCTGCTGGTCTGCAGTATTTGGGGGCATAGCATCGTAAGTTGACTTATTTGTTAGCCAATTTCCTCGGCTTGCCAACCAACAGCATTTAAATGCTGTAGTTCCCAAAAACATTGTTGCAGCAGTTACTTGGGCAAGTGTTTTGGGTCGTTTGTTGATAGCAGGAAATGCATTAAAAACGTCGTATGAGTGGCTAACTTGCTTTATCAGCAAGTTCAAGTGACAGGGAGAATAAATCTCAATGTAAGCAAATGGCCGCTCGGCTTTGCTATAGAACTACCCAGTGCTCAATGTAAATTTTATATAGCGTATTTTTATTGTCCATTAAAGGGATAGTATAGTTCAATGGTAAATACACTGTAGCTACTGCGTCGGCGGTTAGCTGGCATCAATCCTAGTCATGGCCGCTCTGCGCATTTCCACTACAGTACTTTTTAGTTAGGAAATTAATAGTAATAATAAAAGAGCAATACAATTAATTTTAATAATAATTAATAAATAATAATAATAATTTGATAATAAATAAGATAACTATTCATCAATATTTAAGAATAATAATTTCGCTATCACAAAAAAAATTTAAAAGTTTTTTTAAGCTTCTATAAATAATTCCAGAGTGTAGTATGACATCTTGCCACCAGAATGCTACCAAAATTTTCAATGTAGCATCGTTTTAAACCACATGAAAATCAATTTTAAAAAAACCTTACAGCAACAATTATTTTTTTTATAATTTCATGAAATTTTGGATGTCAGGCAGACAGATCAGTCGAGCGTGACGCTATATAAGAATGTACGAGCCTTGTTTAGTAGCTGTTGTGTAGTAATAATAATGGTAATTAAAAAAATCTGTCACATGATAATATTATTTATTTATTATTATACTTCCATATTTTACAAGACAGCATAGAGACCATGAGAAGATGAACAGCACAGCCACAGATGAAGATAATGTTTTTCTATAGTAGTATAATACATAGTATTATGTATATATTTTTCTACTGTAACTATATAATAAATGATAAAGCAAATAACTTGTAATATTGTTATTATTATTATTGTTAAATAGATTGCTCTTATTATTAGTATTGATTGATATTTTTCAAACGTGTATCTGTTTTATGTCTGCCATCTGATGAAAATATAAATCGTGTTATAAAAACAAATACTATGTACTAATTTATTTCAATGACTAAGGTGATCGTATATTTTTCACAATCGGTTTAAACAACAATTTTTCGCATAAGTAAAAACAGAATAGCTGAGCGCAAAGTAGTCATCAGAACAAAAATTACCTGAAATCGAATCACTCAGATATGCCAAACGCCCCGCACTGCTCGTTAAATCCTTGGCAACAATCTAGCGTTTCCGCCCAAAGCACTGAAAAAATTTTCAGAAAATAATTACCGGTAAGTTTTAGAAATACTTATTTTCATCCATAAAAGTTACACCAAATTAACAATAAGATGCAGCAATGACATGATTAGAATTTTTCCAAAAATAATGAACCAATAATCTGATTGGAGGTTCATCATGGTGCTGGGAAAGTAATTGCTTTCATAAAGGATTTCAAATATTATTTGCCAGCTCCAGAGCCTAGCCTTAGTGTCAGTTGAATGCAAAACTACTGCGAACTAGTATTACCTATTCCATGTAGTTTCGTTTTTTTGTCTAGCTGCCTCGAATCTCAGGCTATTTGAAATATTCTGACCGCTAGTCCGGGAAAACAATGTC
Source organism: Cryptosula pallasiana (assembly GCA_945261195.1). Classification (NCBI taxonomy): domain Eukaryota; kingdom Metazoa; phylum Bryozoa; class Gymnolaemata; order Cheilostomatida; family Cryptosulidae; genus Cryptosula; species Cryptosula pallasiana. The sequence goes on from OX183136.1 coordinate 37,221,784, forward strand.
CAAAAGATATACATCAAGATAAAATTCGGAGAAATTTTTCCCGATTTCGCTTCTCTGCGAAAATTCCTATGATAGCTAAATAATAGTCAAGTTAGTAACTAGTGCAAAAAACTTTTTTTCAAAAAGGTGATCTGAAATTTTTGTAAATCTTTTCATTGGGTAGATCAATCAAAATGTTGTGGATACAATGAGACCAAAAATTTTCCAATTTTACATCGACAATTAACCGTTAAAGCAAGTTTTGCAGAATGTGCTGTTAGTGAAAAAAAGTGCTTTGTCCACTATCCCAACTCCAGGCAATTAATTAGCTATGTTCACTCACTCATGAATTTATGCTTCCATATTATGTACACGCCTTAATATATACATGTAACTTTGGTGGCTCATAACGTCAGATTGTTGCGTTTTTAAAGTGTACGAACGGATTTGAAATAGTATAGATTGCTTGCAAAGCGTCTATGAAAATAATTGGGTAATTGTAGTAAAATAGCCCAGGAAACTATGGTTAAAAACGTGTTGTTGGTTATAATAAATAAATCGTCGGCCTTAGCAGTTGCGGGATTCATGCTATAAAATTGTAAATAATATTATTATTAGTTACCTATTTAATCAGATTTAATAATAACAATGATGATAATGATGATTAATAAACTATAAGTTGATAAATAAATTATTATTATGATAATAATTTAATTTATTTGACAATAATTATAGGATGTAGGTTGATCAGATCAAGTTATCGTTGGTAAGACAGCTTAATGCATGAACAAACATGGTTGAACAAGAAACAGAAAGTGACCAAAAGAGTTTTACCCAACATGCTATAATTAGGAGAAAGCCTCACAATCGCCAAGCTATTCAGCAGGCGTAATTAGGCAAAGCTCTCAGCTTAACAGTACAACTCCCTTTTTCTAAAACAGGTAAACTCGAATTGTCAGTAAGTCAAAATGGTAACAAACCATGCTATCAATTTTTATTTCAACCACCCAACGATGCATAACCCAGGCATTCAGGACGATGTGAGGCCCGAGAGGACGTTTTATGTGCACCGTAAATCAATGTATCAGTTGGAGTTCCCAATGTCGGTCTCAGAGCTGCTCTTTCACCAGGTGACTGTCTGAGTTCTGGTGACTGAGGACTAGTGGCAATGACTGGCATAGTATTTAGTGAGCGCCTGTTTCTACGTTCATTTCCATTGTCAGTAGTGACTACATGCAATCTACCAGGGATGTTTTCGTTAACCGCACCAGGTTTGTCGGCGTATGTATACTATATCGCCATCATTGAGTCGAGGCAGCTCCTTTGCATTGTGACGGCTGTCATATGAGTGTTTCATTTTCAATTTGTATTCGGTTTTTTCCAGCAATGAGGTCGTGGTCTGGTGTGTAGGGTCTGAGAGTACTGGGATCTGCAGGTAGATCAATTCGAAGTCGTCTTCCCGTAAGTATCTCAGCTGGAGAGAATCCGTTATGTGTTGGTGCATTGCAGTAGGAGAGTAAAGCTAGATAGGGATCAGCAGCTTTCTTGATGAAGTTTTTGGCTGTTTGTACCCTTTTCTCTGCTTTGCCATTAGCCTGCGGGTACCTGCATTAGCCGTTGAAAACTGGTTATGCTCCCAAGGCAGTAATCAGTGGCAAATCTCGTGTATTCCTGGCTAGAATAACTAGGTCAATTATCTGACATCACAGTTTCTGGTATTCCATGTCTGGCGAATACGGATTTCAGAGAGTTGATAACAGCAGCACTTTTCATACTGGTGAGATGAGAGACTTCGATGTAACTGGAGTAATAGTTCACTACGAGTAGGTAGTCATCATTCTTAAAGTGAAATAGATCTGTAGCGACGTGTGGCTACGATCTGTCTGGAGGCATGGTTAGGTTGAGAGGATCACTGCGTTCTGGTTGATGTTGTTGGCAGGCTCTGCAATTTTTCACCATCTCGGTTACTGCTTGCAATAGACCAGACCACCACACATATTGGCAAGCTCTTTCTTGGCACTTCTATATTCCTAGATGACCAGTGTGTATACGTTTTAGAATATCGCTTCTTTTGCTAATCGATATCACTATTCTTTCGTTGTGCAGTAGCAGGTTTTTTGATGAGAGTAAAGTCGGCTTTACCCTGCCAGTATGGCTTGAGATTTGTTTCGACATCTGAGAGATAATCAGGTCATCCATATTTGACAAAGTGGATCACTTGTCATAAAGTTGTGTCCTACTGTTTTATCCTGAGGTCGTGAAGTCGTCCACTAGCAGGGAGTGACATGATTGTGGATACGGTGGCGATTTCTATCTCTCTCGTGAGTTATTTATCCTCATCTGGCTTAGATTGGGGTTATCTGGAGAGTTGGTCTGCAATGTTGTTGCGTTTACCAGGTATTTGTTGTACCGTGAATGAGTATTTTAGTCTTCAGAGTCGCTGTCTTTGGATTCTGGTGGTTAGGTCTTTTACGGCTTTTGAGTTGAAGATAGGCATTAGAGGTTTGTGGTCTGTTTCCATTGTCACATCTGTATGTCCTAAGATGTACATTTCAAACTTAGAGCATGCCCATGCTATCCCAAAGCTTCTAGCTCGATAGGCGACCATCTGGTTCCAGTATCAGTTGGACTTCTTGACTTAGAAGCGATGAGTCTTCGCGATCTATCTGGTTGCACTTGAAATAACACACTGCCTAGGCCCTGGTTTGAGTCATCATTCATGATGATAGTCGGCTTGTTGACGTTATGCGATCCGAAATGGAAGTTTTGGAAAGTTTCGTCTTTATGTCTTTCATAGCCCGGGTCATGTTAATGTTCCATGACCAATGTTCCTGACTGAGTAGGACTCTTAGTTGTTTGGTTAGGTCTGAAATCCCAGAAGAGAATTTACCAAGCTGATTCACAGATCCCAGAAATGACTGCAGCTCTTTTATACATGTAGGGTCGGGTAACTCTAAAATTTCCTCTATGCGGTTGGGTCAGGTTGCACGCCTTGTTTGCTGATAATATGACCTAAGAATTTTACTGAAACCTTACAGAATAAACATTTTTTATTGTTTAGAGTCATACCAGTGTCCTTGAGGCGTTTTAATACCTTGCGTACTCGATCATCATTCTCCTCCTCACTCACAGTACTGTGTACTAGCAAATTGTCCATGTGGCATACAACACCATCAAGTCCGTCAAAGATATCAAGCATGCACCGTTGAAAGATATCTCCGGAGCTGACGAGGCCAAAAGGTACACGATTGTAGCAATAGCGTCCAAATGGAGTGATGAATGTGATGAGTAAATAGGAGTTTTCGGCTAATGGTGTCTGATAATATCCTGAATTTGCATCTATTTTAGTCATGAACTTTGCTCCTGGCTGAAGTTTTGTCGAGCTAACTGCTAGGGTAAGTGTCATGTTTTACAGCACGATTCAGCTTAGTCAAGTCAGCACATGTGCAGATTTGTGTAGGGTCGTCTTTAGGTACTTGAACCATGCCTGACCACCAGTCGGTAGGAACAGTCACTTTAGATAAAAATACCCATACTCTCCATTTTATCGAGCTGCTTTTTGACCTTTGATAGTCGCGGCTCTGACACCTCGAACGGCATGTGTAACGTGGTGGGTTTCACATCCTCCTTAAGCTGGATTTTGTACAGCTCAGTGACATTGACTTTGCCAGAACCTGAAAATACATCAGAAAATTTGTGGTTAAACTTCACAGATTTATCTTCATTAGTATCAATGTTATGCACGTATCTGGTATTACATTGTATGACGCCAAGAGTCACACATGCACATTTACTCTATAGATTTGCGTTCGGATCGTCTACAATATAGATTTTCTCATGTATAGACTGATTGTCAACTCTAAGCTGTGCTTCGGCTAGACCTCTGACAGGTATACCACCAGGACTGAACAGCTTCTTATCTGATGGTCGTAGTTTGCTCTGCTCGTCTCCGTACGTCTGCGTACCACATGTTGTCGCTTCTGCACCGGAATCACCAAACCTGACACTTAGTTGTGCTCTCCGTGGTTTATCTTTCTGCAGCTTATAATTTATTTCACCGAGGAATACTGCATTACTATTACCCTCTGCGACTTCAGTTACTTGAGCTGATTTGCTGCGACAGATTTTCTCCCAGTGTCCCAGTTTTTTACAGTGTCGGCACTTAGATTTACTGGCGGGACATTCAGATTGGTTTTGAGTTGTCGCCCCTCCACATATGCTGCAGTTATGTTGTTTGCTGTCAGGTCTTGATGTTGGCTTGTTTTGGCTACTTTTGGGCTTTGGTTTGCTTGATCTGATCTCACACTCTCCACCATACCTGTAGTAGGACGTACAATAATTTTTGCCTGTTTAGCTGCTTCGTACCTTCTGTTGATTTGTACTGTATCGGCTAATGTGAGAGCCGGTTCAGCCTGTAATTTGTCGCTGATCTGCTCGTGATCCACTCCAACAACAATTCTGTCTCTGATCAGTTCTTCACGTAAAGCACCATAGTACAGCTTATTTATGAATATATCCATGCCGTCTCCATTTTGAACAAGTTAGTCGAATTTGGCTCTTTCGATAATGCTGTTGGTTCAGACACTGAAATAATCATCAAATGCTCTCAACATAATTTTGTGGGTGTCTTTGTGAATGCCCCTAGTTAGAATAATACCTTCAGCCTGTTCTCCAAGAGAATGTACTAGAGTGTTTATCTGCTCTCTATCAGGGTGTTCATTTATTCTACTGGCATCTTTGTATCTCATTTATCTGGCTCTATTTAGTCCTTTTACCAAGATCAGAGAAGTCAAAGTTACCTGGTGGATCTTTTCTTGGTGGTGGAGCTCTGAACTGGACTGGTGCTGCTAGAGCTTGATCATCCTCATCACCCATTATTCAAAATGTTAGATCAGTGTGCCACAAATATTATCTAAATGTTGTTCGTGAAACCGCTTTCTATTGGGGATTATCTTTCCTGTTGCTGCCACCATATAGGATGTAGATTGATCAGATCAAGTTATTGCTGGTAAGACAGTTTAATGCATGAACAAGCATAGTTGAACTGGAAACAAAAAGTGACCGAAAGAGTTTTACCCATCATGCTATAATTAGGAAAAAGCCTCACAAACGCTAAGCTATTTGGCAGGCGTAATTAGAGAAAACTTTCAGTTTGACAGTACAATAATAAATTAATAATAAATTGGTAACAGTTTGTTAAAGTTTGGGATAATATCAGCAACAATGAATAAGTTATGATTTCAGTTTCTTAAATAAAATATACACTACTTTTTTTCTGAAACATGTCTTTTTTTAATTGCAGTCCGGCATATATTACATTTGTGGCTGCCGCATTCCATTTTAATTAATTGATATCTACAGTGAAATCTACATGCATTCAGGGCAGAATCAAACTGAAATTTTCAGAGGTAGTTGTAAACAACAAAAATTTCACTGCATCCCAGAGAGTAGAACTATGAGAGAAGATAATTCTACTGAACTATACTTCAATGATTCTAACCATAGACCTACAACTATAAATAATTCTATCAAGCAAGTTACATCACTGCTGTCTAATAACAACCCCTAGAGAGCTTTTTTGTTGTTGTGCTCCCAAACAATGTTGACATTGGAGTAGCCCAAAAATACCCCCCAAAACCTTGAAAATGGAGTGGGCCCGGGGCCTATTATTTCAGAGTGCCACCCCTGGGTACTCATACTGCTGCAAGATTCTGAATAAAAACATATATTGGGTCTGTAATGCGCAGTGAAGCCTACTCTTTATAATACTGAAGCTGTTACTACCGCCTTGTGAATTAGACTTTCGTTGTTAATCACGTTAACTGCTAATTTCAGTGGTACGCTGATACTCATAATATATCTTTGATTACACTGATGATTTATGGTTAAGTTTATATCATCAGTATCCCTAATTAATGCAGCAATAAATCAGTTGAATGACTTATTTCTTAGCACAACATGGAGCTATGTAAGCATCCTTGCTAAAACTAAAGTTCTTGCTTTCATATTTCACATCTCAGTGCAAGATCTCTTTTTGCTAAGTGCTACTTTTATCATAGCTTATTGTTCAGCAATTCTTAGTCCCTAGTATTTGCTACATTGCAAATAATTCCTGAAAAAAACATTATGCAGTCAGTTTTAAATTGGTTTATTCTCAGTTGTAGGTGTACACTCTGATCTGGAAAAATTCTACAAATCTCTACTTCCTGTAAGTTGTAATTTGCATTAGGGTCACAGGGCTCTCCTCAGGATTTTTTACAATTAGGTGGATTTCCCAAAACTTGATGCATCTTTTAGGGGTGAATGGGTAGCTCGTGAAGGTCCCTTTTTAATAACAGGAAGTAAATGTATTCCTAATGTATATATGATGGAAAGCAAAAACCTTTATTGATTCATGTTTGCTAGTGATTTTCCCATGTGCAAAGCTGTGATGATGTTGTTTTGGCATTGCGCCAAATCTAACAAAATAGTGTTGTCAATTAAGATTTGCTTGGTTTAAAATATAGCGAGTAATAAAACTGCTCAAGAGTGGAACGGCAGGTTTATTCACCAAGCTAGACAGTAAAAAATAACAAGAGAGCGAAGCAGGAAAATGCCAGTTTTTTTATCTAACGTATGTTGATAACTATTTGACGCACTCATTATTTATATGCATTGCTCTTACTTTGGATTTCTGTTAAGAACAAAGCAAGATATCAATAGTTTGATAATTGAGAATCAAAATTATCAATTCGTAATCATAACACTAATTTATGATAGTTGCAATAATATCAAATAATAATTAATTCAATAGTTTTTTGTATTAATGAAGTATAGTAATAATCAAGTAATTTTAATTAGAATAATTATAGTATCGATATCTTTACAAAGTTCTTACTATAAAATTTTAGTAAGATAATAATAATAATTTTCAGAAACAAAGAAATAATAAAAAAAATATCAATCAGATGATGAATATATGGTGCACTTCATAGAGAATTGTTGTTATTATGAAAAATTATATTATACAAGTTTTTACAGCTGATAACAATAAAAATAGCAAAGACTCGTCAACGAACTGTTATTGTTATAAATAATAATCAGCTGTGAATAATTAATAATAATTAGTTATTATTATTATCCTTGATTATCATTATGATTTTATTATTATTCATTACCACCACGCATGTTGTTTTTGTTCAAAGTTTTGTAAGACAATAATTATTATAATGATGATTATTGATATTTCCAAAGAGAAGTTGCACAACAAAATAAATAAATATTATTACACAACAATAATGATAATAATGATTATACAAAAATAATTTATTATCATTAATTAAAAATCCTTTTTTTCTGTCTATGATAATAAAAAAGTTGATTACAAAACCTGCTTGTTATTTTGGTCAGTTTTTTTGTATACCTGACGAACTGCCACACAAAATATTGCTGCCTAGGATCAGATTTAGGTTACATTATCTTAGACATAATTATTGTTATCTATCTTAACCAACAGAAAGTTTACACTCCGATTACTAGCCATGTCTGCGTAGCGGGTCAAGGCCATCAAAAACTGGTCCAAAATATGGATACTGTGGGCAGTTTCCTGTACTATGATTGAACATGAGTAATGTTACAGGTGAGGCTTGTCATTCAGTTAACGTAAAAAAGACAGCTATTGGCCAATGTAACAAATAGCTCTCCCTTATTGGTTAATAATTTAATACACACTAGGTTCAGCATGTGATAGCTAATAATGGCGATCATGTTATGCAATGGTTGACAATTATTTACAAAATTAAAAAAAAACTATGTCCTTCACTGCTACAACATAAACTTCATTTTTTTTTTTTTTGAAAGAGAATGAAACCCAGAACAAAATGTTTTTTATACTAATATGTAATGATGGTTGTAGTACCAGCACTGTATAAAATGATGTAATGCAAAAGCATAGATACTTGTTGGTGGTCCATTTGGGCGTGGTTATAAGCACATTTGGGCGTAGCACCCAACTGCCAAGCTGGGGAGAGCCCTGGGTCATTATTTTATATTGCTTGTGAAGAAATTGTCCGGGTCTGGTCCCGTAAAATTTATATTGTTGAATTCAAGTTTTTCAACTTATGTTATTTTACATAACTTGAGCTGCTTTTTGAAAAAGCTGCTATTAACGCAAATTTATTTATAAATGAGTCTGCTCTAGTAAGAGTAAAAACGCTAGGAGTAGCTCGTGTTTTAGAGGACCAAATGACTTGAACTGGGCAATTGTTTTTCCAGATTTCCTAAGTTAAAATGGATTTATTTATATCCTCTAGAAAAAAACTTAACTAAGACTGCTGCTACAACAATTATTACAATTTATAGCAGTTTCTGGTAGAAGTTTAACAAATTAGCAAGTTTCTGGGACTGTAGTAGTATATGTCTTTCCTTTTTAACAAAAAGTTTGGGTTTGACATTTAGAGTTGTGTTTCAACATTAGTGTTTGCTCAAGTCATCAAGCTGGTCTCATTGACAAATATCGCTATTTTTAATTTAAAAAGAAAAGAAACTATGAAGTTTCTTAACATATTCAATAAGGCTACTGTTGTTTATAAGCTGTTTTCAGGGCAAAATGAATTCCGAGCAAGTCCACATTGCTAGAATAGTTCGTAGTGAGGTCTATATCCATGTTATGCAAGGTTTTCTTTAATTTTGTAGAAACCAGCCACCAGTATTACGTTCTTCGACAGAGGAGGGGTAAGCATCAAGAGAAATGTGACTTGGATAGTTGTTTATTTTGACATTTATAAAAGCTTTGTTTTTGTTGCCTTCTATTCTCTTTCATTTAAGTGGTTACTATACAAATAAATTGTTTGTTTAAAGCAGCTTTTCCGATGTCAAACCGGTTTGACTATTTTTTTGTTAAGGAGTTGCGTTCTCCGTGGTCTATAATATAAACGCAACATCTGCTGATTTAAAAATATTTCCAGTGTACAGCAAAAATCCTATAAGATTTAAAGTTTAAGATTATGTAGAGACAGCTCAATTCTCTATTTTCGTTCCCAGTCGATTATTATTCTCCGTTTATTTTAAATGGCCATAGTGTTCTTTTTTTTCTTCAAAGTTATTTGAGTCATGAAACGTAGTTGAACTTTGAAGCTGTATTAAATTCACAGGAGATATACAGCATTATTGGACAGGATGCAGTGTTTGTGTCTAAAGAAATTCTACACAGGTCTAGCAGTGAGTTGAAAACATCATCGAACGGTACGTACTACTGGCGCCACATGTTCACAGGATGTTTCTGATTTTACTAAAAATTAACGAACGCTTTACTCGTGATTTCCTTGGCATCATTTGAATTTGTACAAAATCACGCAAAAGAAAATTGTTTACTTCATTGCTGTCTTATTTTGTCTGAGCTCCTGTTGTGACGTAGATGCACTGGAGTACATTAATGTGAACAAGGTGCAGTTTGAAGTGGTGGTTAGAGATCTGTTGTTAGTGCATCTGTACAGAGTAGAGGTCTATGATATGAAGTCTCGTAGTCTCATCTATAAGGTACTTCTCTCTCTCTCCAAGCACCAGTCTGGTTGCTAGGTTTTCAGTTTTATATCAAAACAAGACTACAAACAAGTTATACAGGTTATTATGTTAGTCTCTTCATCACCAATATCCATCAATATATATATTCTCACAAATAAAAGCTGTAAACACCCATAAATAATTTTATTTAATAAATAAGTAAGCAATATAGCAATAGCGTCCACATAGTTATGTTTCGTTGCTGTAAGATTCCAACTAATGGTTAATTTGAAGGATGCAAAGAGGATGTCAGCAACTGCACAACATTGTCTATAAACCTTAGAGATTCTCCAATTCAGATTCACTTAATCGGAATCGGCAAATTTTATTGACTAGTCACGAAATCGGCAAAAATTCTGAATCGGTTTGCTTGCATTGTGGTTTACAGATCTTTTCTCCAACAATGAATATCAAGGCAGATTAGCTTCAACTACCCATCTTGTTACTACATTGGACTCATAAAGTGATTGATCTGTGATTTAGCTGTATTTAAGTGAATAAGTATGCTGGGATTATTGTTAGAAATTTACCCTCAATTTTTTTGTAAATCGGATCGATTTTAATCAAAATCAAATCGATTCAATGGTAAAATCTGTAGAATTTGGATTGAATCGGATCGGTGAAAATTCGCGAAGGAAATCTACACTCTGTTGAATGTTTTCAGGGTTCTCCAGGAAATATAAGTCAGTTTGAAGACGTTCTATTCTCTGGTTCTTCTGACTCTGACCAATCATTTGGTGTGGCTGCCCTGACAGTATCATCAGCCGATGGTGCGATAATGGTTGGGCTGGCTACAGCTGATCAGACAACTAGAGAATTCACCATCTCAGAGTTCAGAGACAATGACAGATTCAGCAATTTAGAGGTGCTGTCTGATTTCTTTTTCATTTTATTATTGGTTTATTTCATCTTGGATCTCATGTTTTTTTCAATAGAGGTTCATCATTTCTTAACAGTTTTTTTTTATTCTAAAACTAAATAGAACTATTGATAGTTAATGATCAAGGTTACGAATCTTATTTCTCAAATGGCAGAAAGTAACTCAGAAGCAGCATATAAACTAGAACGATTTTTTAAGCAAAAAAGATGTTCACATTGGAGTTGTGCCCATTTTTCTACCCGTGACTGCGTACACACTGGAATCGGCCAAAAAGCATTTGCTTTTTGATGAGTGAAATAGGGAAATTTTGGTTTTCTGCACAACCATGGAATTACTAAGGATATATTCAACTACTGGTCCATAACTCTTCACTATGTCTAATGGTTTTTATTAGTAGATGCATTAGTTGATGCTGTATCGGTATTAATTATCCAGCTTTACCTAATAATAATTTCAATTATTTAGAATTGTTTCAATATTATTTAAAACTATGATTATCAATCAGTGGTGAAACCGTATTAAAATTAGAATCTTAGTACACAATAATAATTTTTGATTCAAAAATAGCAAATTTTCTTGCTTAGTTTTATTAAATAATAATTATTATTATGATTTGGTTATTGCTGAAAGGTTTGATGGTTTTTCAATATTATATCATTATTTGTTGCGTTATTGGCAACAAGCAACTTTAGCACTGATTTTGTCTTGTACTGTCATGAATAATCTGCTAAAAATTGCGGTGATTTTGAGCAGTGCTCAGATTCAACAAAACGCCTGCCGATTAATAAGAATCGATTGCTTTTGCATTCACACTATACCGTTTTGGAACAGCGTCAACTTTGTCGTCAAAATCGTTCTAGTGTGTACGGAGCTTTTGAATCATGTTCTGTTTTATTTTTTTCTCACCTCAAAGTAACAAAGCAGGCAAAGTGCTTGCTGTGAAGGAAGCCAATAATGTTACTAGTAGTTGAATTTCTATCTTGTCCCAATCCTCTTGACGGTTCCATCAGTGCTATAAAACTCTACCATACCCATTTATCCCTTCAGGCAGCACTTGTGCAGTTCAATCCAAAGGAGATCATCATTCGATCAGGCGAGACAACTCCCCAAGCCGTTAGAGATGTGCTCCAGCATACCAACTCACTGATAACTGAGAAGAAAAAAGGTTTGCGATGCATTTTGTGTTTGTGAAACTGCCAGACCTCTGGGTTTTCTTTTTAAATGATGTTCCAATCGGCTTCCTTGTTGACTTGTAGCTATGTATATCTATGATAGCCAAAGCATGAACATATCATTATGTGTGGGGGGTGGGGCACTTTTCCTTTACACATTCTTTAATAGATGGTACTGGTACCCTGTGGACAACCTTTTGCTCCCCACTCTTTCTCGAATCGTTTTTTACTGGTCTTTCGGTTAGTTTTTTTTTGTAATGCAGTCTTGCAATTATAATATAGTACATACATGGTATAGTGTGCAATTGTGTCTAATGAACGAAAAAAAAGCTGTAGAAATAAGCGGAAGACTAAATTGTTGACATCTAGTATTGTACAAAATACCAACATGCTTGTATTAAATAGTGTGTAGGTTCATGTTGTGTTACCAAGCAGTAGCACACCTCTTGTGTCATTGCGTCTCGAGGTAGTGATGGGATGTTGATGTTTTGCTCTTTTGTCAATATAACAATTTAACCTCCACAGCCATGTTTTTTAAAGCACTGATAGTTTACATATATTTTTCCCGGGTATTTCGTTATTTTATTATTGTTATTATTGAGTTAGATGACGTGTTTAAATGCCATCTTTTTTTGTTGGTCTATTATATCTTATTCTTGGATTTTATCAAACGTCATTTGTCTTAGAAAGTGTGGTAGAGTAGTAGTGTTTTATTTTTGAGAATATTTGTAGCCGATTTCTCATCAAAAAACACTACACAGGATTTAGAGAGGCTGCTTAAATTACCACCAGACGTGACTGTAGAAGCACTGCGTAAGTCTTTGCTACCTTTTTTTAATAAGAGATGAAACCTCTAGTGTTACACTCAGATTTTTAAACTTATGTCTGCTAGAATTTTGTTGGCCAGTGTAAATTTATTTTAAGCGGATAACGTTATTTATATAAAATGTTTCATGTCTCTGCCATCAAAGGTTTTGTAAGTAGGTATATAATGTCGATTATCTTGTAGCGGAGATGGACAAGAAGTTGGCTGTGAGCTGTCTGGGAGTCATAATCAAATATCTGGAGGTAAGCTGTAATTTTTACTTTGCCATATTCAAGTATTGGAGGAAAAGCTCATCATTTTTACATTTGAGTCTGTTCAGTGAAAATAGGACCTTTCAAGTATCAAAAAGTACCGAAGTTTGCAGGCTCATAAGTCAGGAAACACACCTCATAACAAGGTGATCACAGCATTATCACATTTCCAGATACCTACTCTATACATGATATGTATAATTTTTTGATTGACATAATAAAAACGAAATTAAGGGAAAAATAATTTGTTTTTTCTCATTATTTCTGCGTGTCGACAGATAAAAATAAAAAAAAAACGCAATGTTTCAGAGCTAATTACAGTTGACTCGCGTATTAGTATTGTGAAAACTTAATAAAATCTAAAACTAGAATGGCTTAGCAGCAACTGGTAAGTAAAAAACTGTTGACAAATATTAGCAGTGACAAGTTAAACTGTTGTTGAATATTATGTTAATGCTAAAAAAAAACCTCCGTGGAAATACATGCTGGCTTAAAAACGTTTTTTTGTGATGTAAGAATTGAAGTTATCAGCTAAAACTTACAGGAAGTTGGAAGAAAAGTGTCACAATTGTACGAAAATAACAAGAAATGTTGGAAATACCGATCTAGAATGAAACTGGATGATAGTTTAGTAGCTGTCACGTAACCTCCGTTCTAATCGCTGTTACAACCACCGGTCTTGATTTGACTACAATTGCTGCAATTTTTGTAATTTTTTATGGATCTCAAGCTAGAGTAGTTGTTCAACTTATTACCTTTCTCACATATATTTTTTTTTAAAAGAATGTGCACCAGTTGGGGTCCGTGCGCAGCATAATAGTACCTCCGTTTCAATTGTTACGACCAGTTACGACCGATCATCAATTAAAAAATTAATGTTTTTAAGTTGTTAATACCACTGAATTATACCACAAATACTAAAACTTATTGTTTGCAGTGCATAATTACTGTAGATAATTCACTATTATTATAATTATTAATTATTATAATTAATTTAATTATTATTATTAGATTAATTGTTTTTTCTGATCATTTATTTATTATTATTTTATCACCATGAATAAGGTCAACTCGAAATTGTATTATTAAGTAAATTATTAAGTTAAATTTATCAAACTTATGTTTTAGTTAATATCTGCTTGCTATAGATAGAATCTATAATTAATAATAATAATAGAGGATAATAATTATTATCGTCCATACTATCTATCATATTTACTATCTATAGCAGTTGTTATTAAAACATCATTTGAATAAATAAATAGTAATAATAATGAATTATTAGGAGTAGATAAGTAATTTTTTCCTCTTTCATTGGTCACAATAATTATGATAAATCCCACATAATATTATTATTATAACATTAATAATACTGTCTTATTATTATTATTACTACTATTAGTATTATTATTATTGTTGTCCATCTGTCACTGTTATTATCCCAGTGTTAACTAGTTTTTACTGACAATAATACTGCCTCCTGAACAAATAATAGTTTTGTCAAGTTCTTTGACTTGCTATAAAAACAATATGAGTAATATAATACATTTTCTTCTTGTATAATTTGCCTATTTATTCTTGGTTTTATCATGAGATTCTGCCAAATTCTGAGCGCTGTAAACAATATAGGGAAGCAAAAAAATAAAATGCAGGAAAGGAGAAAGAATGCGAGCGGTCTCGTCAAAGACAACAAAACTATAAGCCAGAATTAACAATAAATATTCTCAATTCTGCTTCAATATCTACAACATTGTATATTTTCCTCATTTGAGACAATTTTTTACCAACGATCTAATGCACAAGTGACCTGTCATAGAGGATTTATAGATCTGACTGCATTTAGATAAACACTGAACAGCAAATAAACCACATGAAAACCTCTGGTGTTGAAATGCAACAGGAAAAAAAGAAACTTTTCCGTTCCAAAAACTTGTTACCACCGATCAATGTACAATGTGGATGAGAGTAGTTATAAATCTGGTGATGGCACAAGCAATATTTTTTTCATGTGAGTGTATTGAGCATCTTGCACCATCATAGTCTAAAGTTTATATAGTTTTGTACACAGATGCAGCTTTGGCGAACATAGTTACTGCTTCCGATGAAAAGAAATTTTGGGTATCACAAATTTTCAAGTCAAGCAGACAATATTTGGACAGCCAGCCATTTTTTCAGTCCTGAACTACTTTTCTGGTTACCTCAGTGAGATGTCTGTCGATTTTCAAGGCTGTTGAATCTGTATTTATTTAAAAAATACCTGTTTTATTCTCCGTTCCGCAAAATTGTTACAACCGATCAGAAGTATCGTAAACATTTTTAACTTTTTTATGAATGGCGACCCGCATACAACTTTTGGGAATACTGTGCGTCTACATGCAAAGATACATTCAAAAAAATTTGAAGTAAACTTTTCTTTCGGAAATTCTCAAAGCTGAAAGGTCCTATTTTGAGTAAACAGACTCATTTCTGGTCTTTTTATATTTGACTCTCTCTAGCTTAAACAACCGAGGTATTTGGTTGTTTACTCATATTTTGTTTATTATGTATCTGTCAATATTCTAGTCAAGGATGTTATCGCTTTATCTTTGTCCAATTGTATTGTAGTTTGCATCTGTCCAATCATATTTCAGCTTACATCTGTCTACCCAATTACATTTTAGTTTACGTCTGTCTAATTATATTGTAGTTTACATCTTTCTAATCATATTTTAGCTTACATCTGTCTGCCCAATTATATTTTAGTTTAGAGCTGTCCAATTACATTTTAGTTTACATCTGTCTAGTCAAATTGTAGCTTACATCTGTCCAATCGCATTGTAGTTTACATCAGACCTATCAAATTTCCACAAGTACCAGCTGAAGACATTTGATCTCTCACAGTTTATGAAGTTAGACTGTGCTGCAGTAAAAGCTCTCAACCTTATTCCTGCTACCAATGGTACTAATGCTCGCTTGTTGTTTTAATCTTTTTAGTATGTAAAAGTTTTAATAGACGGAGCAATTTATTGTCGGGATCTTTGAATGCATGAAATTTTGAGGTCACGCCTGTTGCATTATTATGCATTAGTAGTTGGCTACACTCGTGTCATCTGTTGTAGACAGCAAAGAGATGTGTTTGTATAAAATCCTGGATCATTGCAAGACGAGCCCTGGTCACAGACTTCTCAAGCTGTGGATACTTCAACCCCTCATTGATGTCAATAAGATTGGTGAGCACCTGCTTTGTAGTGTCACTGACGTTTATGTGAGGGTGATACAGCAAGAAAATGCCAGCAGAACTTGATGTTGCTCAATGGGGTTGTGACTTTGAGAGTTATCCATCTTTGCAGGAAGTGGTTATCAGCAATGGAATAAAATAGTCAAAATTCTTATTTTTCGGCGAGTTCAAAACCTGTTTTTAGAACTCTTTGCATAATGGTGGTTTTAACTTTCATGGGGTCGTCCATCTTACGACGTTCTTGATCGGAACGTGTACAGTTCTAACTATAATAAATATTTTTGCAAATAATAAGCCCTTTGACGTCAACTACAATGACAAGACAAGAGTGGTGAGGCTCCAGGTTTCATTTCTAACAATGATAATAATAAATAATAATAATTAATAAGTCTTGAAGCGTGTTGAAATTATTTTGTGACTCATTTACCATGGCCAAGGATGGTGAATTTATTTATAATGAATAATTATAATAAAATGAAAAAGCGTGATAATCATTACTATTAGCATTACTGTTATTCAAATGATATTACTAGTAATATTGTTATAGGTTGTTGTTGTTATACTTAATTATTTTATACTTTTGTTAGTAGAAAAAATAATTATTTAACGGCTATAGTCAAAGAAGAATAATTTATAATAAACATTGTTGCAAACTTATAACTAGTACATGTATATAGTAGTAATAATTATTAAAATGATTATTTACTGTAGTTTTTGTTTTCTTTTTATAAATAAAAAAAGTTGTCATGGTATGTGTCTTTTACCATTCACTGATACACTAGAAAAAAAGAAGACAACTCCCCATAAAATAAGTTTATAGTTTTGAACGTTCGTGTATAGAAAATATGCCAGGAACAAGCGTCCAAATTGCATTCGAAAGCGCTTTCCCGTAACAAAGTTTTCAATGCATGAACCTTCTCAATCCGAAAATGTCTATTACCATTACTGTGAGCAGACTCACTCATACATCACGAAGCATTTTTGCGATAGCTGCCTCAATTTCAAACAGATCCTGTAAGGATATGTCATTTAAAAAAAAAACTTGTGACTATGTTGAAGGGCATAAATTGTACTTGCAAAAAGAAAGATTTATCATTCCTATTACTTTTTATAATTATTAGTCATTATTTATGATGATTGTTATTCTACTTGATTACGATCGTATCGTTTATGATTATTACCATAATTATTTATGGTTATTATTATTATAATAATAATTGTTTCTCTTTATTGTTATAATTATGATTATTTATTTATAACTATTCTTATAATTATCATTATAAATAAATTCAACATTTAATTTATTATTTGTAATAATTATTATAATTAATGAATACCTGTAATACCCTCTTTGCCTCACAGTCACCGGACAATCCATTTACATTAGTGTTAATAGTTGGTGTGTGAAGTATTGCCCGAATACTATATCAAAGATTATACATGATCACTGACTGCATTGTGGTTATTAATACTTATCCTGTAGAGCTACACTGATGTGATTAAAAGTTCTGAAAATGTGATCTGTGATAGCCCTGTGAACTCAGTGGGCTGTCCAATCATATCAATTCCATTGTTATAGCCTGCTAATTCTAGTTTAAACATCGTTACCTTGTATTTGTGCATTGTGTTTTATATAAAACTTTTATCACTCTATGCGGGGCATAACCCCAGTCACTACCCGATTGTCGTTCGTAACGCTTTTTTGTTTCCAAAATGCCCGCTCCATATAGCACAAAATATAATTTTTTTTTGGGTTTATTTTATCCTATTACCCCATGCTGTAATAGGGTACATGCATTATTCACAGAGTTATCTCACTAATCGGTAGCTTGTATAAATCTGCAATGTTTTACAGAGGAGAGACTAAACCTCGTAGAAGTGTTTGTGCAGGATTCCATGCTCAGGCAGTCCATCCATGAGGAACATCTTGTCTCTCTTCCGGACTTTCTTAAACTTGCCAAGAAGTTGTCTCTTGGAAAGGCCAACCTTCAGGTATGCTTTGTTTTCCGGCCATTTCACTTTCATGTTCTTAAAAATGGCGAGTCGGTGGTTGACATGCAATTCACTAATTGGAGTTGTCTTTTCTTTAGTGTCAAAGAGTGCAAAATAGTTTCAACCAAAATACTAAAAATAATCATAAGTTAGTAATTATTTATTTTTTATTGTATTTAAAAAATTTTTATTTACAATTTATATCAAATATGTTTTTTTTCAATCAAACAACGTGTAATTCAAAATTCGAATTATTGATACTTTAAATCTTTTGACATCATTTGATTTAAAAAAAAATTTCACCTGTACTATTGTTTTAGTTTTTGATATATTGGCTATTTAATTTATCACGTGAGGGCACGTGTGTAAATAATAGCAAATCTATCAACAATACATTAGAATGCTGACTCAACTAAAACACCTCCAAAAAATCGGAAAATGATTGCAAACCTAATTTTCTATGCTCTTGAAAGTCTGCGCAATGACTACTACTGGTATGCCCTCCTTCTATGCAAACAAGCCAACTTTTTGCAACTCCATTTTATGACCTTATATAAAGTGTTGCGTGTCGAGAGAAAATTTGCGTACAAGTCAGCCTCTGTTTCGCTTATACTATAGGTAAAAACTAAAGAGAGCACAACTCCAAAAACGGTTGTTTTCATAAATAAACCACTAGAATTAGATAAATTAAGTTTAAATCAGCCCAAAATCGTTGACATAGCACTTTTAAAGGGCTCAAAACTAGCTTTGTGAGACACACTCTGGGTGTAGAGTTGTTCTCTCATTGAACATAGTATAACAATTGGGAAAGTTAACCTACAGCAACCAAAATGCGATAGATTTAGGGAGTCAATGACTGCATGGACAATCGAAAAGACTATCTGCGAGCAGAGGCTTCGTTATAATATTATATGGTACATTTGAACAAGTAACATTTTCATTGAGTTTTCAGCAAGCAATTAATTTGTTAAAAATTTATTATCATTTAGTGATTTTCGATTTTCGCCTCAGTAAAATAGCATTTGTTTCAAATTTAATTATTATCGTTGTTGTGAAGAAGAAAAAAACCCGCCAGAAATATTATTCCGACAATGTTTTATTTCCAGATTATTAGAATATCACACTAATCTTATTATTTAACTTATTGATTTTGAACCTAAAAATTATTATTTAATAAAAATTATCCATTTGGTTTTTTTCATTTTGATTAAAACACTGTCATATGAAGGACGATGTGTACATAACAGGAGCTTTACAAGAGATAAAAAAATTTTACTTGAGAAAATCAGCTCCAAAAAAGTTAAAATTTTTTGCAATTTTGTTTTGTTGCTATCACAAAAGCCTTTGCCAATATTTAGCAGGCCCTACTTCTACACAAACTAGTCAAATTTCTGAAAACTCGCTTTATAACTTGTTGCGGTTGCCTTATTGGTGAGAGGGCAACTCCGTATCATAAGTTTTTTAAACACAGTTTTAGCTTTTGAATGTGTTTATGCATTTGTTGGTAATATTCATATTGTGGTAAGTTGAAAAATTTATGTGTATTGTTGTATTTCAATTATTTATCCAGTTTATTATTGTTACGTTTATGTTGAAGTATTCATGGTGTTGTTTTTAGATCTGTCACGATACAATAACGTTTTTAGATCTGTCACGATACAATAACGTTTTTAGATCTGTCACGATACAATAACGTTGGAACTCAGATCAACTATTTCAATCACGAAAAATTATTTTGCTTGTGCTTGAGTTTAGTTTTTTGTTAATTTTTATATGAAATAATTTGTCACTGGATCGTGCTGTCATTAGTCCCATCTATAGTAGAAATGCAATAGATGCTGACTTGGATGTAATTTTGCGATTGTATTCAACTTATAAAAAGCCTGCAGCTTACATAACACAGCTGAAAAAATAGTCTGTTTTTCTTAGAATGAATGCTTTCTAGAAGTATTCATGGTGCAGAGAACTTCCCAACGCTTGAATATTAGTGTAGTAAATATTTTTTAGTGTTTGTAGGTGTTTTAGCTGACCGAGGCAGCATTTTTATTTATTGTTGGTAAATATGTTATTGTGTACACACAGCATGGCCATTGTATCGAAATTTGTCACAAATTTTTAATGGTAATAAATATTTTGTAGTTTGAAATTATCAAAGGATTGAAATTAGCATATTTCAAACTTTTTTGATGGAAAAGAAATCACCAAGGTTTTTTTCGATTGTTGTATATGCTTTCAACAACAACAACAAAAGTAGTTGTCAAAATTGAAACAACATATGCTAGTTCTTGTTTATTTTTAGTAATTTTATGTTAACTCTTGGACCAATAGAGAAAAGACAACTTCAAAATTTAATTTGCGTCTTAATTCCATGAGTGACAACTCCCAATAAGTTGTCTATGAATTGTAACCCACCTAGCATTTCAGAGAGGCTATTTTTTAAGCAGGAAGAATGTGATATTTTATTTGACTCCTCTGTTGTTATGAGATACATATAACTTGTACAGGACTGTAAGTTGTATTATTCAGGACTGCTATAGGATATATCAAGGAATCAACAGACTACCAAAGCTGGACACTGCGTTAGACATGTACGACTCTGTGCATATGGAGCTGGTGAAGGCTGTATTCTCTACTGAGCTGAAGGTATAACATATGTGACGTGTTATTTTATTCGTAACTTATCTAGTTGTAGACAGACTTACGTAGTCGATGTTTATTTACACTCACTTCAGCCATGCCAAACTAGTATTACTAGTAACATATTATTTTGTTATTATTTTATGTAGTGAGAAACTAAAAACCGTTCGGTACCCTTAAAAAAACTCAAAGTTCTGTTTTTTGAAATTTTGAATAAATACATTAGCAAAGACTTTAATAAATGTGTATATGTGATTGAAGGAGCTGATGTTCGACATCTCCAAGTTCTCTGCTCTAGTAGAGGAGGTACTAGATGTTAACTCTGTAGACAGCATGGAGTTTCTCATCAGACCGGAGTTTGATGAAGGGCTGGCTGAGATTGGTGAACAGATGAGAAGTCTTGAGTCTAAGATGAGCAGTGAACTTACCAAGGTACTTAATCACCTGATTTTCTTCGCTTATCCGTTCGTATAGCTTCAGCTTGTTGTTCTTCAAAGTATGTCCCTTATTCGTTATGTTCTCATGGCCAAATAATGCTTTTGAATGTTCTCTTCTCTTTCAGGTAAACGTACAATCTTCTCCCAATTCCCTAAACTTATTAATGACGTAGTATATTCATACCCGATACTGATTTTGTGTCACTATAAACTAGTTTGTCAACAAGTATTGAACGTTTGACTTGGTCCGAACCACCGGTTCTATAATTTGACCTTTTGGAAATTTGATGTGATTTGCCTAATTGGAAAATAGTGAATGTAAAGAGCAATCAATGAGGGACTGTTAATGTATGGAATATTTCTCCCAAAAGGTTCTATACGCTTCTATCTACCCTACAGGACTTTAGTTTTCGCCAGACCAAACTTTCGCGTTTTTCGCGGGTGCTGGAAATAGCGTAATTTAGTTCCAACGAACTTCTTTCCAGCCCCTGTACTAGCGAAAGTTGAAAAAAAATAATTCAAGGGATATGATTGATATCAACATGAACACAAAACAAATAACAATATATTTTATTATTATTAATGATATATCTTAATAATTAAATATTATATTATTATAACCATTGTTGTTGTAATAATGAAAATAATAAAGAACAAAAAAATAATAAATAATAATAAGCTCCACTCCAATTTTTTTTCATACAGAACAACGACTTGGCTCGCTAGCTGAGCCTAAGTTTCTATTTGTCATTGAGGGACTAACAATTACGTCTCGTATTCCAGCATTGTTTTGCCCCTAACAGCATGCACTATGTCATGGTCTTCTTCTTCACAGATAAAGAAAGGTAAATATTGTTCTCTACCGTTTCATCTGTGATTTATTTTTTTGGCACTGCCATACCTTTATTGTCAGATGAGAACATATTTAGGGAATATTTTATTGTGAGGTTAAAAAGTACAAGAAGATATATACCCTCATGTAAATAAATACATCACATTGTTGTTGATGTTGTTTAGACAAATAATAAGAATTATTTTATTTATTATTTTTATAATAACAATAATATGAAAAACCGGGTGTGAAAATGTGTACCGCGAATATAATTGCCACGGAACTGCTAGCGAAATGTTTACTAGCGAACCAATTGTAATCACGGAGGTAGCGAAATTAAACTCGAGCGAAATTTAAGTCCTCTAGGGTATGTTTTGTTAAACCACAATAACGGAAATATATAATTATTATCTAGTTCTAATAGTTTAAGTTTTACTTATTTGCTGCCACTTATGATAGCTGACTTGACTAATTAAATTTTGTCTGGCAGGCTGCCAGTGAATTGAAGCTCGAGGCAGGAAAGACTATAAAGTTAGAGACAAACTCGCAGTTGGGCTATTTTTTCCGACTCACTAGAAAAGTAAGTTGTCTTACACCTATTCAATAGCATCCAATCTTGGTCAACCACCACCTGTGCATACTTGTCACTTTGTATCACGTGACAGGATGAGAAGGTGCTGCGTAACAACAAGAACTATGAGACTCTGGATACAAAGAAAGATGGAGTCAGATTTAGCAGCAGACTGCTGAGCAGGCTCAATGCTGAACATTCCCAGCTGAAGAAATCTTACCAGAACCTACAGGATGATGTTGTGAAAGAGATAATGAAAGTGGCAGGTAGGAGCAGGTGTTGTGGTGGTGTCAACCACCTTGCTTAAAAATAAATACCCAAATAAAATTTATTTCACCGAAATTTTTTTGTTTTATTTCAAAATGTTCCAATGATAACTCATGTATGTATTATGCAGTTTAAAATCTACTCATCGCTGAATCTATCTCTGTGGGTAGAGAAGTTTTTATTTCTCAGTTATTTATTTGTTGCGATGGACATAGGGTATCAGTAAAACTCAGATTTGTCTCCCCTCAGGTGGATATGCTGAACCTCTATACAGGCTGGGAGATCTACTTGCCATGTTGGATGTAATAATAAGCTTTGCTGTGGCCACAGCTAATGCTCCTATACCTTACATTAGACCTACTGTACTTCCTAGAGGTGAGTGTTTCCACTTTAATCAGTGCCATCTTTTGCCATCGAAAAGCATGGTAGGATTGGCTGACACATCTGCTCATTGTGAGGCTTGATCTTAAGCCAAACCAACATGTCGGTCCATGCCTGGAGCCGAAGGCACATCGGCATCCTGTGATTGGCCAAAACAAACTATGTTTACAAACTTGCTAAGTTTAACCATTTCTGGTAGACAAAGATTTTCCAACTTCAAATTCTAAAGAAATGCTGATGTAATGGAACTTGTAGATTCATTTCTTTGCACCAAGTTTAGGCTCGATTTACTCTAGTACGCTACGACAAAACTAAAAATTCATAACAGCTACGGTTCGGTACAGGTCCGCACCAAAGTTTTTGTTTAGACGATCGTTTGTCTAGCGCATTAGTTCCGTATCCGTATTAAAACATCTTGGGCCCCGTTTCAGTTTTGCGACGATACGGAACCGGTGTTGGTGCGGATCTATATGAACAGCTGGCGTTTTTGCTGTGAACTTCTGTGTTCACATTTGTACGAAGTGCGCATTTATGCTCTGGTGCGCACCAGTGTAAACGGGGCCTTATTCTGATGTAATGCAGTCATTGGCATAAAGTTGCAGTCCAACGAATTTATTCCATCTGGCACATAAAACTATTCTATAAATAGCCAAATATGAATGGTGATTATTGATAATAGTATTGACAAAGAATTGTAATAATAGTGATAGCAATAAATGGTTGATAATAATATTTGAATGGCTTGTTATTAGGTAAGTGCAAAACAATAAATAGAAATATTGGTTTTAATTGTTAAAAATACAAATATGCACCCCAATAGGTGTGTTTTGCTATTATTATTTTTTATGCTAAGCAAAAATTATTTAATTGCCAGAAATAAAACCTGCATGAAGCCGCACTTTGTGCCATTTGATTGGCTAGCTCACTAACAGCTCATTGATGCGCGCTAAATACATCGGCGCGTTATATCAGTCTACGTAGCCACTGGCGCAGTGGTAGACACAAAGTTGAGCGAGTGAAAGTTGTTGTAATGGCAACATTTCTCTGTTGTAACTTATATAAAAAGTGGGCTCCGCCCTCTTTTTTTGGACCTCAAATCTTCTTTGATATAAGCTGCTTGATTCGCGCAAATTTGTGTCTACGGCTGTGGCCACTGGCACTTCGTAATGCTCCATCGTATTGGCAAATCGGTACTAAGACAACAGTGCAGTGTAGCCTTTGTAATGTTAAAAGTCTTAGTTTTCCCATGACGTTATGATTTTCATCGATAAGTTTAAAACAAATAAAAGAATAACAATTAATAATTATTATCCTGCCCAGCCTCACACTGCGGTATGCTATAGCCTCTCAGATCCTCCATTCAAGAACGCTGACAGCAAAATTTGAATTATCCGATGACAAGCCCATTACTTCTCACAGATACTTGACATTTACCCTCGCATCCAAGGAAACGTTTAAATGAAGTGAATAACTATTCTTGATTGCTCATGCTGCAGCGAATTAGTTTTTTTTTGCCGTAAAAATTTAAAATATTATTTCTGTGTACATTAATTGGATCAAAATCAGCAATCATTTACAAAATAAATCAATTTAAACACATATTGTTTCATTACTAGTTAGTTTGTATCTCTATGTACTAGAGTTACCTCCGGCAGCAAGCAATGCTCTTTGTCGGCACTGAATAGAATATAAATGATAGACTACCAGTCACAGCTTAGATTCTGGAGTTGTCCGCTCACAAGGTCAGACTATCCCTTATATAGTCGACAATAATTTGTAGGCTCAGGTAAGACCGAGCTGACAGAGATGAGACATGCCTGCCTGGAGCACATAGATGTAGATGTTATACCTAATGACTGTACATTCAGCAAAGATAAATCTATGTTTCACATCATTACTGGGCCCAACATGGGTGGCAAGTCGACCTATATTAGATCGGTGGGTGATTTTTGATGATTTTTATGAGTACATGTGGCCTGTAGTTTTTTTAATAATGGATATCTTCTACATTTTTTATAGTCTTTCCTCAAGTGTCAAGTGTTTTCTTGTTCAGGTAGCCATGACAGTGTTAATGGCACAGATCGGGTGCTTTGTACCATGTACTGCTGCCACTGTAACTGCTGTCGACAGCATCATGGCAAGAGTGGGGGCAGGAGACAGCCAGCTAAAAGGTATCTCTACATTTATGGCAGAAATGCTCGAGTCTTCAGCCATCCTCAAGGTTCGTCTTCTCATGTTATTGTACTTCAAGGAAGTGATGTCGGTATCAGAGTCGTACTGCTGCCATCTTTGTTATTTTGCTGCAGATTATTATTTACCTTACCTAATATATTAACCAGGCCAATTTCAGTCTGGTTACACAGACTAATGCAATAACAATAGTTTCCTCTAGTATTTACTTTATGCATAACTTTTTATTCAGAGTTGAAGGTTTTAAGGAAAAAAAGTTTCTCTACCAAAAGGCAGATTTTTCTAGTACGATGTCAAGCTAATCGTTGAAACAAGTTTGTAGCTAATAATCAACCTGCTGAACGACTTGTTATACAGAAATTTTGGATTAGCAACCATTATGGATTATCAGTTCTACAATTGATCATTTGAATTATGTTAATCTGCCGTTCTAGTTTGCTAAGCTGCCATATTTCTCTAGTTCATATATCGGCTTACAATAACGATTTATTATTATCCAGCGTTCTCAAACATGCTGTGCTGGTCTTTGGTCTGTAATATCATTTGGCCTCCTGCACTCTTTGGGGCTTTCTGTTATTTAGATTTATGTGAAATATATTAACTACTATGAGACTGAGATTCAAGTGTGTATATTTATTATATTTGTGTCTATTAATTATATTTATCAGGGACGAATTAAATGAGTCTGACTCGAATACAGAAAACCTTTCTGTTAACTAATTTTTTTTCGTACTTTCATACTTTCAATTAGTTTATTCACCGCTGTCCAATGCTTTCTGACCTTTGATCCACAGGCAGCCACCAAAGACTCAATGATAGTAATAGATGAACTTGGCAGAGGGACTGCTACCTTTGATGGATTTGGTCTAGCCTGGGGAATCTCACAGTAGGTTGAGTTCTTACCTCTCTACATACAGTTAGTGTGCACTCCACCTCAATTAGTTTGAATCGTTAATATTTGTTCTGTAGTTGTCTTCTCTTCTGCCTAGTAGCACAACTCCAAGGTTTTTCCAACATTTCAGTCATTGGTCATTAAATGAATTGTAATAAGTGCTTTAAAATATCCCATTGCAGATGTCTTACTGGTCAATTTAGGGTAACATATCTGTCATTGTCTTTTGCATCAGTGTTGGCATTGGTGATCAGTTTTATAATCACAGAATATCCTAAAGTAATGTTTCCTACTAGTTTTTGAACTATACTGCTATAGAATTAGTTTCTTTGCACACTTTTGCTTATACAGTTACGTCGCCACAGAAATTGGCTGTTTCACTCTGTTTGCTACACACTTCCACGAGCTGACGGCGCTGTCTGAGGAGCTGCCTCATATCAGCAATGTTCACGTCTCTGCGTTGACTGACGGAGGACAGATGACCTTGTTGTATAAGGTGTTACCAGGTAGCAACTTATGTCTCCTTCCTGTGTACGAACGAGAATTTTATTCTGTGATTTCAAGGTTTCATTTTGGTAAATAGTTTTTTTAATTATTATTTTTATTTAATTATCATTTTAAGTATTGTTTTTTATAGTTAAACTTTTTCCGACAATAGTTTATTTACAAACAAACTCGTGAGTCATTTAGTTGCATTATAAATAATAGTAGAGTTGTCCTCTCACTGTGGGAATTCTAATTGTTTTATAAGGCCGCAGTAATTCTGTTTTGTGTCTGCTGAACTACTTTCTTGTCGAGGATTGATGTCCATCGCCTCCGAACAAATTTGTCAATTCAAATAAACAAAAAGCCACCCTACAATTTATTCTTTTCACAAACTTGCTAACCACGAGCCGGCATTTGTTGGAAGTTTTCATAGATCGCTTTACTTAGCAGTCAAAGTAAATTATATTGGAATCCTTGCTTTCTATGCAAGTAGACCCAATTTATACTCATTTCTCTTTCTGCTCGCATTCGTAACTTTTGATGTTCCCATTCGTACCAATATCCAATGCCCGTACCTGGCTCATTTCTGGTACCAATATCCGATGCCTGTACCTGGCTCATTTCTACAGGAGTTTGCGATGAAAGCTTTGGGTTACATGTAGCCAAGATGGTTGGATTTCCTGATAATGTCCTGGAGTACGCTAGAAAGAAAGCTTCACAGCTAGAAGATGCGGGAAGTCAGTCTGATAGTTTGGTATCCACACAAACTGAAGGTATCTGGGCTATAGCTCTTGTTTCAGAAGCTGTATATCGTGTGAATCAATCCCACCAGAAAAAAAAAGAGAAAAATTATTGGCTGAATTTCTCAAGTAGTGTTTTCCTAATAATAACATGGGACTTTTTTTTTATTTTGTTCAGTTCCGTTTTCTTTGCACCAGCGAAATTACTTTGTTTGTTCTGAACATTTTACTCTGAGTACGTTGGCCAGTTTATCAACTATATTTTTTTCTAACATTCATCGCTGTATATATGTTTATTGATAGCATTTTTTGAACTTGGTAGAAGAGAAGCTGAAGAGAAAGAGGGAGCGTGAGGAAAGCCACACTCTAGTAGAACAATATATTAAAAGAATCAAGGCTATTCCCAAGGATTCATCTGACCTGATGGATATAGTATCATCGGTGGAGATGGACATGAAACAGAGTGGCAATATGTTTGTACGGAGTCTTCTTGCGTAACACTGCTCTATCCGTAATGTTGCTCTATGTCGGATAACTCTATGCTTACACTTAACTTAGCTTTATGCCTAATACCGCTCAACCTCAGATAACTCTACTGTTAGCTATCAATTAGACAATTTGGGTATCGGTGTACATATTGCTGTTCTCTTTAGAATCTCATATTTTCATATCAACTTGACATTTTACAGATTTCTATTTGAATATATCGGATAGTTACAAGTAATAAACAATTATTTCATGCACCGTTTATTTTGGAAAGTTCACGATTTATTGTGTCAAGGACGCTTTTGTAAGACACATTCGTGGTATTTCATAGAAAGTAAAACCAAATAAAGATTGATGTCAGTGTCCATTGTTATTGCGAAAAATCAAAAGTTTAGAGTGATGACACCAAAGTCTTTAGGGCTGTATGTATGTAGTAATTTAACTTACTGGTAATTTCATTTAGGTGTGTCTGTTCAAAGTCATGCTTCATGTTTTCTTAAATAAATGATTTCAATCTATAATGTATGCTAGTGAAAGAAAATTATTGCTAATGCAATTATTTGGCTCTAAGCTTAGTTGGCTTTTTTGTTGATCATTTATCGTGCTTTTTCTGCATCTCCGAGATTCCTTTCTCCTTGTACATAGCACAGGACATTTCTGGGTAATAATAATTATATTGTTTACACTACAGTTGGTGCAGGATAACATATATAGTATAGAGTGTGTGTATGTGGTATATCATAGTAGCGTATAATTAATAACCTATTTGGTTCGTTAGACAATGCAAACTGATGAGAAATTTTCATGTACTCACCGAGTTACTACTATGTTATGGTTCTTGGTTGTAAGGTTATAAGATTTTGGGATTGGGCGATAGACAATACAGGAAGTGAAGATGTTGCCGTGGTTGTAACATTATTGTTACTGCAACCATTCCTATGCCTTTTATTGCATCAGCAGAGTTCAACATCCCGTTGTAATTCCATTGTTGGAGTTGTCTTTACAGCAAGTAATAATTAATTGCTTTTAGTAGAATTACTAGGCTACTTATTTATACAACTCAACCTGGACGGTGATTTATATTTGACTCCAGTCAGTCACCAATGCTTCAACCAACAACACCTTGAAATGATGTCTATATAATACAATGCAAGTTACAGCACTCACAAAGCAGGACTGATTGACAATACATGAGTCCTCCATTTATGCAGTTGAGATACAGTCATCTAATTGGCTCTCTCCAAGCAGGTGTATTGTAAACTATCTTTAGTAACTCTTCTAATGGGTCAGCTTGCTTGTCCGTTCTCTGCTTCCTCTATGGTACAGATTTCCTCGTCGATTAGTTATGGCTCCTTGTTACAATGTTACCTAGCCAGAGTGGCTCTCCCACAAGCCCGCCCACCACTGTAAATCACGCCCCTTAAAAGCCGCCCCAGCTACTTGTTACTGTTCCATTCTGTGGGAGTTGTGGCCCTAAGTGAGGCAACTCTTTTACAATCTCATGCATTCTATGACAGCGTTAAAGTGGGGCTGTGAGGGAATCTATTTACGCTGGAGGGGGGGAGGGGCTGCAACTTTTTGGGTTGATATTGGGGTTTGGCTGTGGGTGTTTGCGTAATGGTAGGTGTCCAGTTGGAAGGAGGAGTGCGAGTGGCTCTGGGTGATATTGTTGATATTGTTGTTGCATTCTATGACAGCGTTAAAATGGGGCTGTGAGGGAATTTATTTCCGCTGGGGGGGGGGCTGCGACTTTTTGGGTTGATATTGGGGTTTGGCTGTGGGTGTTTGCGTAATGGTAGGTGTCCAGTTGGAAGGAGGAGTGCGAGTGGCTCTGGGTGATATTGTTGTTGCAAACAACTCATCTACTGTTAATGGAAGGTAGGGTGGGGGGACAATGTTTAAGTGGCTGAGCACTGGGGAAGAGTGGGACAGACAGGAGTAACTACATCAGAGGGGGTATGGTAAGTGTGCAAGAGTGGATACAAGTCATGTAGCTAATATGTACATACACCATACAAGCTAAAGAATGCTACAGCATACTGAAACAGTAATCAAATGTTTGTTTTGGTGCCCATTCTTAAAAAGCGTGTTGCGAAACAGGAAAATTTTCAAATTAAGCGAAATGTTTTACAGCACCAGACTTGTGATGAATTGCTTACAATACAAAATAAATGCTAACACATCAACCTTGCTAAGGAGTTGTCCACTCAGAATGACCAAGTTTAGGGAACAGTGCCTGAATCATACACCAAAATGAGTCATTTCTATAAATACAAATGATTTAAAACAATTTATAATTTCTGTCACAAACTAGATATGTTGATTACCTTTGATCAACTTGAATGCTTTAAAGTTGTCTCATTTTGCACTTTCAAAAGTTAGTTAAGTTGAAAGAGTGATGAAAAATTAAAGGTTCCTGCAGGTTTTTTAATTTTTTTTTGTGACAACTTGATAGAGCTACTTCTGCAAAATTGAAGGAATGATAGACTCGAGAATTATTAAAAGGAATTGTCGTTTCTATTAGTTACTACACACATTAACGATTATGTTGGGATGTGAATTTCCACACTCTTATATGTTACAGAACTTACGGTTTCAGAGCAAACATGAATATTTTTACAAAAAAATCCACAGAATGAAAATTTGCCAATTTACTGATAGCTCAGTCTATGCCAGAAAGTTGAGCTACACTTTTTTTCCACAAACAAACTCAGAAATATATAGTTTGGATGATGATGTGGGTCTATTATGTAAAAAGTAGCTAGCATATTCAGCCACCCAAAGTTTTACACCAGTGTGTTCCGTTGTAACTATTTTGTAATAACAAAAACAAACATGCATCTGAATAACCTCTGCTGTACCTCTCAATACATTAGTTTGTACAGTCTAGAATGTTCCATTCCACTATTTTTTTCCCACCAATTTTGTAAGCTTTAGTGAAAGTTGAATCTGCTGGCCATTTCCATTACAGATAAATTTTAACTATTCATGAAGGCAGCTGCTTTGGCTCTCAGATGATTGCTGGAAAATCTTTTAGCTGCACTGCAAAGGACATATCCCTGTAGATTCATTGTATGATAAAACCTCTTCCAATAGCTTTGCTAAATCAATTAGCTTTATCCAAAGCTTGAGCTAAACTCCTGTGAGAAATACGAAAATAATGCCCAATTAGCTGGTTGAAGCAAACAATATATACATACATTCTGAGGAAGCTGCAGATTTGACACGAATGAATCGTATGTTTTGGTGTATTGAGAAGTTTAACAGTAGAAATTGTCGAAACGAAATCGTACCTAAACCTAGAGAGTTGTGGAAAGGTTTATGTTTACGTTTTAGCGATGTTTAATCTGGCGTAATCTGCTTAAGAGAAAGTTTTTTAACTTTGAATACGCAGTTTTAGTGCCTTGTTTCATGCAGTCATGATTTTTTAATCTCGAGTACCAACTTTCCTATTAATATTGGGTCTAATCATAACCTAGACTGGTTTCTAATCGAATGGTATAAGTTATAGATGTGCAGTGAAATACATCTGATGACACATATTACGGTGGGTTTGTATGAAAATGTGCTACCAAAATCCATTTATAGGATAAAGAGTGGACTCGACCCTGTATTCACTGGCCCAGTAGATGAGCGCTTAGACCTTCAGCACACTGGCTGTATGGCAGCAGTAATGTTGAGCTGGATATTATCAGAGTCGCCAGCTGGATGGGTAGTCAGGAAAGAATATATTAGCAGAGAGTGTGGTGTAAGCCAGTATTGGTCTGGTTGACTAAATTACCGTAGCCCGTTGACAGCCAGGAGCCAGTTGCTTACAAAAACGAATCAAACAGTCTATAGCAAGCTGGTAGATCATAATTTATGTTAACTAGATTTTGAGCTTGGCGATTTTCCTTAGCGACTGCCAAAACTCCTAGAAAAAAATTTCCTGAGTTTTTACTGTCATCCATGCTTTGGCAATCCCGGTCAAGCTCGCTGTCACAAACTACGGCCCACAAGTTACTATATGTTGGTTGATAATTTAGGGCAACGCAGACGACAAGGCACTATTGGAAATGAGGGTAAGGCATTGTACCCTGTGATTGGTTTATAAAGGAACCGGTTAGCCAATTTTTCATCTTAATCAAAACCTGAGCGTAACCTCAAATAGAACGCTACTGATTGCTTAGCAAATTCTCCGGAAATAGAGGCTGAAAATTCACTCAAAAGCTGAGCTAAGCTGAGCTAAGCTAGCTAAGCTAAGCTAGCTTAGCTATGGACATGTAGTAGAACTTGCCTGCCCATTTTAAGCCAACGACTATACATTATTTAAACACCACATTTGCATATCCCGTTTTATAATTATTCTTGTATTATCATTATTATTCAGTTTTAGCATTAGTTTACAGCTGTAGAGGATTTTGGGGGCTTAAAACCACTAACTAAAGTTGGTAGCAATTCGACAGGTATGCTGCCACCAGCTGTCTTTTATCCTGCGACAACAACAGGTCGGTATAACACCGAATGATGTGTAGAAGAGTATTCCCGACTCTACGACAAGTAAGGAGCCTTCTGCTCAGACGCATAACTCAGTGCTGTTGAGTATATATGCATTTATTCCATCAGAATAACATGAGTTAGTAAAAGCCCAATACAACTGATTCAATATGGTACAAGTTCTGACTTTTTATAGGCAATTTACAGGAAGTGACAGGAAGTAATCATGAGTAGTAACCAATAACATCAGAGCAGTACATAATACACAAATGAACAGACAGATATAAATAGAGAACGAATCAAATAGAGTATATAGGGCTAAATGGATAAGACCCCTGTAGGGGTAGTTGGAGTCACAAGCTACTGAACCAATCACAGTCCTATCTACTTCCTGTCCCTGGTCTTTAGTCTTTATTAGCGTCTGTTCTTGGTCTTTCATGGTGGTTAACTCCTAGATACAGCTTCCTTCTTCCCTCTGGTCAGGCTACTTTCTAACTCTCAGCCTATGCTGACTCACTTGCTGCCGGCCCTGCATGGTGCATACAGGGCCGGTAATGACTCATACTTGGTCGGTACTGCTCTATACAGGGTCGGTGCTGACTCATGCGCAGGGTCGGTCAATTCGGTATCATTTATTCCCGCCAATCTGGCCATCTAATGGCTAATATGAGGATGCCAGAATGTAGGTACAGTGTGTGCGCAGAAGTTGACCACATTAAAATCCACTACACAGCTAAGCTAGCCTTAGCTACAGCTCGGTGTGTCTGGTTGCTTGACTATTGTAATCCCTAGTGCTTATCAGAGAAAATATAGACTATTCAACCAAGCTACTCCGTTATTCGTTTGGCTTGGTGCCACCAAGGAGTTCACTAAGAATGAAGTTGAACACATGATCAATACCATTATTTTATATGCGACGCAGGTTGCGATCGGTTAAAAACAAAAATGGCTGACAATTCTGAAGTTTTCTGATTATTACAAACAAAGCATAGGTATGCATTAATGTTGCTACGCTGCCAAATTATTATTTTAATCAGATTAAAACACTTTCAACTTCATTACATCACTCAAAAGATATTTTGAAATTGCTATTAATCTGAGATAAATGTTGCTGTACTTATCACAAGCTATCAACTAACACTATCTTTTACTACGAAATTTTTGTCAATGTCTAAAAATAATAACTCTTAGCAGCAAGGTTTTTGACACCAAGTGCCAGGAGAGTTTTCCAATAGTTCACTAAAGCATATAAATTGATGTTAGAGTAAGCGGGAAGAACAAAGTTTAATTATTTCAAAAGAAAAAGTGGTTTAATACTTAAAAAAAAACAGTCAACTTGACTAAAAGTAAAGAGTTTATTTGGTCTGCTGAAAAGATTTTCCCACAAACTTGTTGGACTTGAAATCATAATAGTCTGTGGCCTACTATGTCAATTGGTTTAATTCCCTGCCAAATTCAGTTTTATTATTAGATAGCAGTCGTGATTTTTTTTATTTTTGATCCAGCCGCACGCAGATTATATTGACTAATCTAATCGATGATTGCAGGCAAATATATTCAAAGCATAATTGAGCAGTGCCCCCTCCCCCTTCCACTCACTCATTGCTGTAATTCCCTACCCACATTATTAACAGCCCCTAATCATGACTTTTCCATGGACCCGGTGTCTCTCCTCCTTAACATTTATAACGTATACCGGCTTTATAAGGAGTGCTATATAGGGTCACACCGGGTCAATGCTTAACCCTGTATCACTCTTATATGCTATAAAGGGCCTATCCCGGGCCGGTATCCTGAGCCAATTATAGGAGAATTTCAGAGAGGAAAGTCTGAGGACTAGAGGTCAGATTACCCACTTATGGACTCAAGAGAAAGTGAATCAACAAAAGCTGGCACTCAGCTTAAGGAAGCCAGCCCAACATATATGGAAAGAAAGCTTTCCTTTACCTCTGATTGGCCAAAGAAAGAGGAGGAATCACTATAGTGTGTGCTATGTGGTTGGACATTATTGTTAGTATATAATTGTATTGTACCACGTTATTGATGTACTGTATGTAATGTTGTATATGATTGGCTCACCCCTAATAAGGGGCATGTGTTCCTGGTCTCTCCTATAAAAGAAGCTGTTGTGCATTAATAATTCAGAATCCTAGTGGATTGTGTACAGAGTATGTTACATTGCTAAAAAGGATTGTTTCCAATAAAGTGTTTATCGTTGACCTATTGCGTAGTTTGTCTGAGTCAAGGACTCCATTGCAGTTGTTAGTAACAGTGTTTGAAGTTGTTGCCAAATGGAGTTGACTCCGTGGGAGCCAACGGTTAGGACTGGCACAGTTCTGTCAGGGTAGTCCCCGGTAGAGGAGAGAAGTGGAGTGAGCACAAGGGGTGCTCACAGAGAGACGGTCATTGTATTTGTAGTAGAAGGTGGAAATATACTACATCACAATATACATTGTCATGTAAATATGAATGATATTTACAGATCTACTAATAAAATATACTGTTATACATGTATTTCAGAAAATAATCAATGATTATTACAATATAATGTTATATCCATTTTTTATGTTCACACAAGAAACTCGTCACATAGAAAAAAGATGTAAGTCATCCTCTCGTGTTCGTAACTTTGAGAGCTGCCGGTTGGAGCATCTACCGTTGATTACCATGTGGACAGCCTCCTTCTAATCTAACTACTTGGTACCAAGCACAATGTGATAGAAAAAGTTGCATGAAGAACCCAGCTAACCATTCATTAAAATCTCGCAATAACTCTAGCTTTGAGTTGATTAAAGTTAGGTGCACTCCAGAAGCAGTTGAAAGCAGGTCAAACACTCTTTTTTTAGTTTGGTTTTGGTAAAGGTAGAGTGCCCAGAGTCTTTACAACATCAGGAATGCATTTTGCATTCGGTTGAATGGAATCTTGACAAAAAACGCATCAACAAGCCTCTTATTTAAAAATGCTTTAAGTAATCTCTTCTCTTAAAGTTCACTAATATAATGACATAGGAGTTCATAGAAGGAAAACCCTTTGTATATCAAGTTGGACGTCTCTAGTTCTACACACCAAATACTTCAATCTCGTGTAGTATAATGTTTGCATCTGAGCCAGGTCGGTATTGTATCTGTACAAACTGTCCTCTCATTGGTTGAATACAACCAATCAGTGTGTAGTATTGGTTCAATGGTCCATCAAAGTAGTTACATCTGGAGTCTGGGTTGGTATCATAATTCAGTTGTGTTTCATCTCTTGACACTGTGACCTCTATATTTTTATTCTTTTGATAAACTTCAGCTGCACAAAATACAGAGAGTGGCTTTTACAAAGCATTAGAATACAAGTGAAGGATTTACTCTATATTGTCTGGTCATTTGTAATAATCTGGGCTGCCAAAAGGTCTTGCTGTCACAAAAATACCTGGGTAATTAGCTATGTTGAGAATATTCACTCCCCAAACACAGTAGACTTGCTCCAGGTTCACTCTCCACCAGGGATGGTTGTCTCCCAAGTCAGAATAAGCAATAGAAGTGTACTCATCTACACTTTCTGGTAGATATATTCCATCTACTGCCTTTCCAGCTTCAAATGAGACTCCATTGTACTCTGGGTATGTGGTTGACATCACTGCAGGCTTACCTAAAAGCAACTCTGACTATGTACTTGACCTAATAGCTCCTCTACTTATGGGTATTGTAATTTCTTCCAGGATTTGCATCATTTTAAAAACTGCAACTGTGGCGTTTCTTTGTTGTGGTTGATTTCCATTTGCTTACCTCTCGCAAGAGAATAATCTGGGTCCTCCAGATAAACAGATACGCCAAGGTCATTTGAACTAACATCAGTTGAATTTGGTCTGTCACAAGGAAAGATATAGCAGCTGTGATCTGATAGGTTAAAGGCAAACCCGGTTTTCCCATTATTAACCTTCAAAGAACATTCCAGAATGTTTCTTTCCTTCAACGTCTCTGTGCCATTTACTATTATCGATGGCCAATACTTTTGCTTTTTAAAGATTTTCCCAGCATCTCCTAAGATTAGCAGAGCTTGAAACACAATTATTCCTAAAATGAGTCAGCATTAAAAAATGTGAGTTTCATTCGTACTTGATATCACTGCTAAAGTTACAGTGAATTGACAATTTTTACTGTACCTTCGATTAAATTTTTTTTAATGATAACCGTAAGAGATTGGCAATCAGCAAGTAGATCAACTTTTGTCGATCTACTTGTTGATTGTTAAAGTTTATGTAAACATTTAGAACTGAAGCTGTCTTTGAAAAGTGCCTTGAAATAATAACGATAAATGATCAATGAACATTGAGTTGGAGATAAAATAACTTTTGATGCATTTACTGATACTTCTTAGTCTTCTCACAATGTTAACCTGCCATCATCGGTGATGGATGTTTTAACTGTTTTTTAATAATGTCAGCGCATAATTTTGTCAAATCCAAGCTGATTTCAAAGCCAACTTTTGTGTGTGAAAGTATCCAAATGTTTAACTCGTTGAAGCCAAACCATAAAATACTCTACTGCATTGTAAATAACCCAGAGAAAAGAAATCATCTCCCTCCTCGCAAACCTTGTAACTGCCACACACAAAGACGCCATTATAGATCTTTTCCAAAATTTAAATGTGCATAATTACCTGGGAAAATTTTTTTCATCGCGATAGTCGGTCCAGACAGATGGTATTACATTGAATCCCCCACCAGCAATCAAATATATCAGAGCGTTGGTTAGTTAACTGTTGGCTCCAAGCTCCCACAAAATCGTTATGAAACTTTGTTTTTATATTTAGTTTTACATTTGCCAGCAGACGTACAGAGATTATTCATTATTAATCATACCCCATCACACTGGGAGTTTCACATTGTGATTTAAAATATCTGATCTTTTGCATAGCTACCTCGATAAGTATGCACTGAAATGACTTTTGCTGTAATAATGTATTGATTTATACAATCTGCTCTCATCATATCCATTTGTATGCCTTATCAAAAGCTTGACAGTTTGGTGTTGCCTATGTCATCGTTTATTAATTATTTTGAGTTAGACACCCGTTATTAGCTGAATACTGTGGGCTGAAATCGATCAAATACGTGGTTTTTATGATTTTGTGTAGCTACCCCTTGCCTATCTGTTCACTTAGTTCCTTCGACTCTCACTCCTCCCCACTGCAGACAAACACCCCCGTCCCTACCCTTGTCATAGTGCTCCAGCTTTTCACAGAAAGTGTCCTCCCCTCAGTAGTGGGCATAGAAGCCACTGCAAAGTTTCTTTTGGATCCACTTCTACGGCTGGAGATATTTACAGGTTATGAAATAAAGAAGATAATTTCCCAAGGGCCATGAATTCAAAAATCAAAAGGGGTGCATTTGGGAGCCTTTGATAAAAAACGAGAAAATAACACTAATTTGCTGCTTTAAACGCTGTACCATTTGTAAGCTGCATACAGGTTCTCTCAACTGGATAAAACACATTATAATTCTGTTCAGCTTTCTTAGAATTTGTGTGGTTTACTTCAGTGTATCATTTTGGTTGTGATACCATTAAAGTCGTTAAAGCTTCATTAATACTCAAGTTATCTGTCTGGCTGGTTGCTATTTATTGATTGATGTCTTTATACTGGCAGAACTGCTAAACAGAACAGGTA
The DNA here is from genome assembly GCA_945261195.1 of Cryptosula pallasiana. NCBI lineage: Eukaryota > Metazoa > Bryozoa > Gymnolaemata > Cheilostomatida > Cryptosulidae > Cryptosula > Cryptosula pallasiana. Next base: position 37,259,692 of record OX183136.1, read on the forward strand.
TCATGAAGAGAGTTAATCTGGACCCTGCTGATAAATATCGATTAAGTAAGTTAGCAATGAAGCTTTGGTATAATTGGATTGTTTGCACAAATCATGAATGCTGAATGCTTTGTCCCAAACATTGCTGGAGTCTGATCAGTTTCTTGTATGGATGCGTAAATACCCCCATGTTTGCTGTTGGTATACAAAAACCATGTAGCTTACTTTACATGGTACGAGATATTACACATCTGTGAAGAGAGGCGATTTTGTAGTAATAACTTTTGTGACCTTGGATGAATAACTTTGGTTGACTGCTTGTGAAGACATTTCATGTTGTTTCAAAATGTTGAAGGACGAACATGTTAACTTCACGCTCTGTAACAAAAGCAAGCAAGTGAGCGCATTGTGAATTATTTTCTATCTCCCAGTTGTATTCAAAGCTGATCGATCCAATATGTAGCTTGAAAGAATTTTATTATAAGTAATTGTATTATACTGTACTATAGCTCATGTCATTACATTAGACTACATCCCACCGCGCCCCACTACACAGCATTACACAACACCACACCACACCATACCACACCACACCACACTACACTACACCACACCATACCACATCACACCACACCATACCACACCACACTACACCACACCACACCACACTACACTACACTACACTACACTACACCACACCACACCACATCACACCACACCACACCAAACCACACCACACAACACCACACCACATCCCACCGCGCCGCACTACACAACACAATACCATACCACACCATACCACACCATACCACACCACATCACTCAACACTACACCACACCACACTACACCACACCATATCACACTACACCATACCACACTACATCACACCACACATACCACACCACACTACACCACACCACACAACACAACACAACACCACACCACACCACACCACACTACACCACATCACACCACACCATACCACACCATACCACACCATACCACACCATACCACATCACACCACACTACACCACACCACACCATACTACACCACACCACTTTACACCACACCATATCACACTACACCATACCATACCACACTACATCACACCATACCACACCACACTACACTACACCACACCACACCATACCACACCACACCACACTACACTACACTACACTACACCACACCATACCACACCACACCACACCATACCACACCACACTACACCACACCACACGACCCCACATCACACCACACTACACCAAACCACACCACACCACACAACACAACACAACACCACACCACACTACACCACATCACACCACACCATACCACACCATACCACACCATACCACACCATACCACACCATACCACACCATACCACACCATACCACACCATACCACATCACACCACACTACACCACACCACACCATATCACACTACACCATACCACACTACATCACACCACACCATACCACACCATACCGCACCATACCACACCATACCACACCATACCACATCACACCACACTACACCACACCACACCACACCACACTACACCACACCATACCACACCACACCACACCACACCATATCACACTACAGCACATCCACTGCTCCACACTATACACATTACATATTATGCTAGGTTACGTTACGTTACAACACACTACACTATAATGTACTACAAAACATTGCAAGTTGTTGCTTTGCATTTCAATGCATTACAATAATTTGCATTACATTACATTTACATTTCCAATACACCACATAACAATTACGCCACATTACAATTATGCTACATGACAATTACGCCACATAACAATTACGCCACATTACAATTACGCCACATAACAATTACGCCACATTACACTTGTGCCACATAACAATTACGCCACTCTTATTATTTTACTATAACCCTTAGCTTTACAGTTAAATAATAATGCCATAGGTACATGGAGTCTGAGACCTGGTATAATTAAAACTACTCCAGGCAACCCACCACAAGTAAAAAGTAGTATCTATGGTACTTGTAAGAGCACACAACTCTAATGACACTCAGTAATATACACTGCAAGAGCGTACAACTCTGGTGATGCTCAATAATATACACTGCAAGAGCGTACAACTCTGATAATTTACAGTGAAGACAATTGTAGATCGGTTCTAATAAAGACTTCCTTCAGACAAAAAGGAAGGGGGGATGTTGCAATTTTAGATTGAACTTTGGTTAAAAAAATATTGTCGAAGTGAAAGTGTACAAAGCTCAATTATCTAAACTGAATATCAAATAAATAACCTATGATAAAGGCAAATAGTATTGAATTATGGTCAATAGCTTTTCATAGTAAAGAAAATCTAAAATGTAGTTACCACTCTTTATGAAGGCAGGGTAGGATAAATCTAGTGTATTAAAAGTTGTAGTGATAAAAGTGTTCAAGCTTCATAGACATCAATTTCATACAAACTGATTACTGATCCAGCGCTAGGTCGGTATTGTATCTGTACAAGCTGTCCTCTCATTTGTTGAATACAAGTAATTAATGTATAGTATTGGTTCAATGGTCCATCAAAGTAGTTACATCTGGAGTCTGGGTTGGTACCATAACTCAGTTGTGTTTCATCTCTAGACACTGTCACCTCTGCATCTTTGTTTCTTTACATCAATGATGCGTACAAAATTTAGCAGCCAAACTATATAATAAACAATGCGTATGGTTGGTAGCATCAACCATGAAGAAAGGGCTTTTGGATTTCAACACAACAGCACAAATACCTGCTCTACAAGCTCTGTTGAGGGTATTCACTCCCCGAACACAGTAGACCTCCAGGTTCACTCTTCACCAGGGATTTTTGTCTGATGGAGCAAAATTAGCAAATGATAAACCCAAGCTCATTTCATCTGGTAAATATATCTCATCTATTGCCTTTCCTCTTCTAATGTCTACCCGTTTACCCTTCGCATAACCTGGACACAATAACTAACTTACTTAAAAAGCAGTGTTGCTGATGCAACACCAATAATTTACCTCTTGTTCATACATGTTTTGAATGACAAGAAATAACATCAATACTGACCTCCAGTCAAAGAGTACTTAGCTGGCCTCAAGGAAAGATCAATGCCAGACATGTTCACATGTTGACATCCGTTATATTTGGGTTGACACAGTGTAGTAGGTGGCAGCTTTTTTCTGACTGGTTAAAAAAACAAATCCAGCTTCTCCATTGCTGACTTGCGATGCACAATTGCGAACATTCCTTGCTGACACAGATGTTGTTTTGTTTGTAAATACCAGGGAGATCCATTATATAGGTTTTATCTTTTGTCTGAGTGTGTCTTGTCTGCGCATGTCTTGTATGCATGTGTCTTGTCCGCGTGCGTCTTGCCTGTATGTGTCTTGTCTGCATGCGTCTGGTCTGGGTGTGTCTTGTCTGAGTGTGTCTTGTCTGCGTGTGTCTTGTCTGCGTGTGTCTTGTCTGCAAGTGTCTTGTCTGCTTGCGTCTGGCCTGGGTGTGTCTTGTCTGAGTGTGTCTTGTCTGCGTGTGTCTTGTCTGGGTGTGTCTTGTATGCGTATGTCTTGTCTCCAAGGGCAATCAGAAGACAGAAGATTGCTAAGATATCTCAAGTATGATTAAAATAAGGATTCAAACTATTTTTAACGAAAGATTGGCTATCAAGATCTAATAGAGTAAAATTTGCTGCAAGAAATTAACATTTGAGTTTTAAGCGTTAAAAGACGATTGAATAACCACTATTTCTAAAGGGTGAGTCAATAATTTTTGATAATTTTAATTGTTGAATAAATAATTATTTTATCCATAATATATGTTAAAACACTTTTAAAATTATTATTTTCAAGGTACATAAACAACATTATCTTTTTTGGTTGTTTTAGTGTCTATTTATTAATAGATAAATCTCCCATCAGTTGAGGTTAGATTGCAAAGAGCTCTATCGTCTCCATGAACACAACTTTTAATCTTCAACTGCCAAACAAACTAATGCATGCTCATGAAAGTCTTTTGCTAGTTCAATGTTCTACCATAGCTAGCTGGCAGCAACAACAGAGTTAGCTGGCAGCGACATCAGAGCAGCATCAGGTAGCAAACCCTCTTTGTACAACACAGCAGAGTCAGCGACTCACAGATCCTTGAGAATGGCTCTAGTAAATAACTTTCTGTACTTGCTTGGAAAGTTGAGAAAAATACAAAATACAAAGAATTTCGAGGTTTGCAACCAGTTTCTATTTCAAGGTGGCTTCAGCTATTCAGATATAACAAATATAACACAAATACAAGAGATATAACACACATACAACAGATATAACACACATACAATATATATAAAACACATACAATAGATCTAACACACATACAACAGATATAACACACATACAATAGATATAACACACATATAATAGATATAAAACACATACAACAGATATAACACACATACAATATATATAAAACACATACAATAGATCTAACACACATACAACAGATATAACACACATACAATATATATAACACACATACAATAGATATAACACACATACAATAGATATAACACACATAACATAGATATAGCACACGTACAATAGATATAATACACTTAGAATAGATATAACACACATACAATAGATATAACACACGTACAATAGATATAACACACATACAATAGATATAACACACATACAATAGATATAACACACATACAACAGATATAACACACATACAATAGATATAACACATATAAAATAGATATAACACACATACAATAGATATAACACATATAAAATAGATATAACAGACACATACAATAGATATAACACATATAAAATAGATATAACAGACACATACAATAGATATAACACATATAAAATAGATATAACAGACACATACAATAGATATAAAACACATACAATAGATATAACACACATACAATAGATATAACACACATACAATAGATATAACACACATACAATAGATATAACACACATACAATAGATATAACACACATACAATAGATATAACACACATACAATAGATATAACACATATAAAATAGATATAACAGACACATACAATAGATATAACACATATAAAATAGATATAACAGACACATACAATAGATATAAAACACATACAATAGATATAACACACATAAGATAGATATAACACACGTACAATAGATATAACACACATACAATAGATATAAAACACATACAATAGATATAACACACATACAACAGATATAACACACATACAATATATATAAAACACATACAATAGATCTAACACACATACAACAGATATAACACACATACAATAGATATAACACACATACAATAGATATAACACACATACAATAGATATAACACACATATAATAGATATAAAACACATACAACAGATATAACACACATACAATATATATAAAACACATACAATAGATCTAACACACATACAACAGATATAACACACATACAATATATATAACACACATACAATAGATATAACACACATACAATAGATATAACACACATAACATAGATATAGCACACGTACAATAGATATAATACACTTAGAATAGATATAACACACATACAATAGATATAACACACGTACAATCGATATAACACAGATACAATAGATATAACACACATACAATAGATATAACACACATACAACAGATATAACACACATACAATAGATATAACACATATAAAATAGATATAACACACATACAATAGATATAACACATATAAAATAGATATAACAGACACATACAATAGATATAACACATATAAAATAGATATAACAGACACATACAATAGATATAACACATATAAAATAGATATAACAGACACATACAATAGATATAAAACACATACAATAGATATAACACACATACAATAGATATAAAACACATACAATAGATATAACACACATAAAATAGATATAACACACGTACAATAGATATAACACACATACAATAGATATAAAACACATACAATAGATATAACACACATACAATAGATATAACACATATAAAATAGATATAACAGACACATACAATAGATATAACACACATACAATAGATATAACACACATACAATAGATATAACACACATACAATAGATATAACACACATACAATAGATATAACAAACATACAATAGATATAACACACATACAATAGATATAACACATATAAAATAGATATAACAGACACATACAATAGATATAACACATATAAAATAGATATAACAGACACATACAATAGATATAAAACACATACAATAGATATAACACACATAAGATAGATATAACACACGTACAATAGATATAACACACATACAATAGATATAAAACACATACAATAGATATAACACACATACAACAGATATAACACACATACAATATATATAAAACACATACAATAGATCTAACACACATACAACAGATATAACACACATACAATAGATATAAAACACATACAATAGATATAACACACATACAATAGATATAACACACATACAATAGATATAACACACATATAATAGATATAAAACACATACAACAGATATAACACACATACAATATATATAAAACACATACAATAGATCTAACACACATACAACAGATATAACACACATACAATATATATAACACACATACAATAGATATAACACACATACAATAGATATAACACACATAACATAGATATAGCACACGTACAATAGATATAATACACTTAGAATAGATATAACACACATACAATAGATATAACACACGTACAATAGATATAACACACATACAATAGATATAACACACATACAATAGATATAACACACATACAACAGATATAACACACATACAATAGATATAACACACATACAATAGATATAACACACATAACATAGATATAACACACGTACAATAGATATAATACACTTAGAATAGATATAACACACATACAATAGATATAACACACGTACAATAGATATAACACACATACAATAGATATAACACACATAACATAGATATAACATACGTACAATAGATATAATACACTTAGAATAGATATAACACACATACAATAGATATAACACACGTACAATAGATATAACACACATACAATAGATATAACACACATGCAATAGATATAACACACATACAAAAGATATAACACACATACAAGAGATATAACACACGTACAATAGATATAATACACTTAGAATAGATATAAAACACATACAATAGATATAGCACACATACAACAGATATAACACACATACAATAGATATAACACACATACAATAGATATAACACACATACAATAGATGTAACACACATACAAAAGATATAAAACACATGTAATTGCCAATGACAGGACATGAATATGGACATGAATACGGACATGAATATGGACATGGATATGGACATGGATATGAACATGGATATGGACATGTACATAAGTGGACATGTACATAAATGGACATGATTATGGACATGGCTATGAACATGGCTATGGACATGGTTACGTATGGAAACAGCCTAAATTTTATTTCTCATGTAATAAAACTACACCAATAACTATACAATGTTAATCCAACAATCAAACTCGCAATACAAATCTCAGTAAAAACCTACATACTATGTTTATAAACTAGTCAATCTCATGATCTAAATCACCATACAAATCCCAATATAAACTCTCTGCACAATAAATACTTAATTCAAGCAGTTACACAAAAAATAAAAACACCTATAACACCTGGTGCAACAAATAGGTACCTTTCAGGCTCTCATGGTACCTGGTGCCAACAGAAAATGGCACAACACTTCCTTTTTATACAATATTCAAACCCCCCCCCCCCTCCCCAATGTAAATCATCATACAAACCAAATAAATACTTAGTTAATCATACAATTACAAACAAAATTTTAAAGCAATCAAAACTGGTGCACAAAAGCTTCCTTTTCGTACAATATTCAAACCCCCCAATCTAAATCATCATACAAACCATAATAAATACTAAGTTAATCATACAATTACAAACAAAATTTTAAAGCAATCAAGACTGGTGCCCGAAAGCTTCCTTTTTATACAATACTCAAACCCTCCAATCTAAATCATCATACAATAATGAAAACAACCCCTGCACAACAAACAATAAAAACTGCTGCACCAAAACAGTACCGATGGAAATAATCAAACCCATGCATCTAAACCAACAAACAAATCACAATATAAACAAACCCTACACAATAAATACTTAGCAAACATTCAAAATTATAACACCTGGTCCACACAAAAGGGTGCTTCACAGGTTCTTATGGTAAGTGGTGCCAATTAAAAATAAACTCGGAACCAGGAGAGCCTTATCCTTAGACTCCATGACAGAGATCTGCTCCTATCTTACTACTCTCTCTGCTGGTTCCAGAGCGAGCCTTTGTTCTCCAACCGTCACTCTCTCCCTCACATGCTCGCGAGATTCACATATATTTGCTATTTGAAGTTTTTGACTCGAGGTTTAAACAAAAAAAATCACGTTTTCAGGTATTATTTTGTCATAAAATGATCATAGTTCAATATACAATACATTGACATGATCAAAAAGTTTTTCCAGGTTAATACTGCTTGGATATCCTAAAAGCTTCTGCAACCCTTAACACTGATCAACTTAGCTATCTCAATTCTAAGTGAAATACTTTTTAGCCAAATCGCTCTTTACAATTCAGCTTCTGTTCTGCAAGTATTGTTTTGCTTGTTGGATTCATTGCTTGCTTTGCTAGGAGCTGATTTACTCATTTAGCAACCTGAAGCCATTATTGCAAGCTGTTGTTTACTGATTAGGTAATCGTTATATTGCTATAAAAAAAAAATCAATTTTGAATAATGACTGAGTTACTGCATAAACACCGTAGGGCTTGCATAAGCATGTCAGAACATATTGGTCTCACACTTTGTCTCTTGATTTCGGTTCAGGTCCAAATAATTGCAATAGCAATATTTTACTCAAATCCGAGGCATAATTAGTTTTTAATACCTTGGAGGTATTATTTGGATTTAAACAAGAAATAAGAGACAAAGTATGGTACCACTCTTACTTGTTCATCTCTGCAACCAAAGTGGTAGAGAATGTATAGAGTAACTCTTTTTTTACATTCCTTATTACTAGTTTAAGTTTCATCAAAGAGTTAACATCAGAGAAGTAAGAGGCAACGTAATTCAGCTAGGATTTGTCAGCCCACAGAACATCCTTTGACAGGAATTGTAGGCGGACATTCAAAGAATGCCAAAACAATGTGTCACAGATTTTATTGCTTATCAATATGCAGTACATTATGTTTTACATTTACCATATCACCCATTTCGTTAGATTTATATTGATTAACAATAACCTAAACTAAGCTACAATTTTTATAACAATAACCAAACATTCAGCCCACCAACTGCTCGCTACCGCCACAGGTCTCAAGGACAGATGAGATGAGAGAGCATGCTTACAATAACATAAATAAATAATTCATTGACGTTGATTTGTTCTCTTTCTGCCTCTTTTGGTTTGTTTTTTTGGCTCGGTTCGAAGCTTGGCTGACTTTTTTCGTCGATTATTTTTCCTACATTTTTTGCATCTCCGGGATTGGTTTTTTCTTGTACAGCGACCAGGGCATTTCTGTTTAATAGTAAGTATTTTAGTTGTTACCATGGTAATATACACAGTATAGAGTTTACATGGTATATTGTAGCAATGTACAATAACTAGCCCAGCTCTTTAATTTGCTAGACAATGTGAACTAATGAGAAACTGTCATGTACTCACTCTTATTTTCCGCTGCCTTTTAGTTGTTGGTTCTAAGGCTACGAGATTTAGCTGCGAAACAGTAGATATTACAGGAAGTGAAGTTGTTGCAGAGTTGGTAGTATTTTTGTTATCAGAACCGTTCCCATTCCCAGCTATTGCTCCAGCAGAATTTAACATCCCATTGTAGTTACCGTTGTTGGAGTTGTCATTCCTTACTCCTGCAGTGCACAATGTAATACTTACTTCAAATGACACCAAATAAACAGAGACAAAATCGTTGTAAATAACTGCAACAATAACGTTTGTAGTAAAAAGCCTTGCCGTTGTTGTTCCCAGCATTTGATCCTACGTTGTAGTGTCCGTTGCTTTGTCCATTTCCATTTCCTTTATTGAACTGTCCGTTAAAGTTTCCAGCCACTGATCCTCTGTAGCACATAACATGTTATTGTAGTAACTAGGTGCACCAGGTAGTCAATACTTGATAGAAGTATTCATATATCACCTGTTATGTCCTCCATTGCTGTTGCCATTACCCCATCCAGTGTTCCAGTTTCCATTATCAGATCCAGCCGAACTCTCCGTGTTATTGTTTCCGTTATAATTTCCATTTCCTGAACCAAAGTTCTCATTACCATTGCTGTTACCTCCTTCACCTCCTTTGTTGCTGCTTCCATTACCATTTCCATTATTGGAACCTGCAAGTAAAACTCACTGCATCATTTACTGAGCAGTTTGAGGTTCAGCCTGAGATGAAATCAAGGAAACTGTTCTATTAAATCAAAATAGTGGTATATAAACTTTGTTATTATGCCGTTATTGTATGAGTTGGATTTGCTGCAGAAACATAACATGTCTGATCAATAACCATTCAGAGAAAATACATCTACATATGCAATACAGCTGAGAATTTATCCTCACCTTGGTTACCATTGCCATTATTGTTGCCATGACGACCACCTATGTTTGAAATTCCGTTGTTATTTCCATTGCCTTCCCCATGCAGTTCTGTAAGAGAGTTTTAATCACGAGTTAAGACATTTATGAATGTGCTGTAGAGATTTAATATTCTCACAGGGGCGTAGTGAGCTAACCAAAATATCTTTCACATTGTAGCTAAAAAAACTCATCAAACATGAAAAAAATAACTTTTAGCAGTTAAACAAGTTCATACTCCAATCTCTATACACTCATCTATTTAGTTTTTGCTCAACAGTATAATATATTTGAAAAACTTAAATACTGTAGTGGATTTTTGGGGCTGTAAAATCACTAGCTGAGGTTGGTAGCTTGCTGCCACCAGTTGTTAGATTAACCTGTTACAACAACAGGGTCGGTGAGATACCAGTAGTAATATATGAGCAGATCTTCCTACCAAGTGTTTTTTTGTGGATTAGATCTTGGAGTTGAGGCAATGGGTTACGACGTTGGATGGATTCGCCGAGTTTATATTGTATTTTATTTGGGGGCATTTGAGTGGCATTTGAGTGGCATTTGAGTGGCATTTAAGTGGCATTTGAGTTTTGATTATTTTTTTACTTAATTTGAACTTATAGCATATAGATTTTGAATGCATGACATTCAAGTTTTGATAATTTTTTTTACATAACTCGAACTCATATGATATTTTGAGAGAGAGGAGAGAAGAACGAGGAGATATAACTACATTGAATCAATATATGATTATATACATTTATTACATAATAAGTAGGAAAATATCCTTGTATAATATAGCTAGAGTTAGTAAATACTAAGTAATACAAAGCACTACAACTTGTAATGACAATCAATGGATGATAGTCTTTTTCTTTACAATGTCGTCATTGTTGTACTGATGTTATAACTTAGGAAGGAAGACTTCTGTTCTATGTACTTTTGATTCCATAATGAACTAAAATAAAAAGTTATGTATTAGTATAGGATGATTAAACAAAAATGTAAAATAATTACATGAATTTGAATTATAATTCTTTTTACATTGGTTAGTTAACATTATATAGTAAAGGGAAGTAACTCACCAAGTTATATTGTTTGGTTTGTTTTTTCTTGAGCATAATTTTCATCAAGTGTTTTGATTCTCTCTCTTCTATCTAAAGCAAAACAAAAAATAATTGCTTTATAAATATATTTTATCTAATTGGAAGTATTACTTATATCAGTTAGTTTACATTAAATAAAAAACACTCACTGGGTTGTGTTGTCTGACTTGCTCTTCTTGAATATAGTTTTCACCAGGGGGTGTTGGTCCTCTCAAAGATGTAGAAGATGTGTTTCCCGCTCCCATTGAAAGCACTAAGACCTTGTTCTCAACAACCTCTTCTGTAGTAAAGTACTTCATCTGGTTGGAATCATCAAGTTTGTTGGATAGGTTTTGAGCCGTTTCTATCGCTTGTAATGCTGTGAATGTGATTATATCATGTCGATGATAACCAAATCTACTAACTTCACGATTTCTTACAAGTATGACTCCTGTTCCAATTCGTTTGACGTCGCTAGCATGTTTTTCAGGTATATATAGAACTCCCATCATCAAACCATCGTATTGCAAACATCTGTAGTTTACCAGTAGCGCATCCATCACCACTTCTCCATTAGGTAATGTTAACTGAGTTGATATTTGAGGAGATTCAAAACTGATTACACTTCCAACAGCAAATTGAGAGAGTGTTGCAATACGAACCATACTGATCAACTGACTAGGTGTTTTTTTTTTTATTAATCTACTTAGCTGTTTAGCTTCCTCAAGGGAAATATTGGATGGGAAGTTGATAGGGTGAAAGATTGGATGCTTGTCTGAATCGAATCCCATAAAAACCACCAGTTTTGGAACATCCGGTTGTGTTGGAGCTAATTTGTTGTAATCCTCATTTCTCACCATGGACCTCACTTGTCGTCTGTTGCCAAATGTTTCGACATTGTAGCGGATAATGCATAAGTTTTTATATACATCATCAGCTGGTCTTTCGATGGAGATTATCTCGAGAAGTGATGGCGTTTGATTTAAGTGAAGTGGTTGAAACCTTCCAATCATTACTCTGTCATTGGTATCGCAAGAATTGAGCAAACTAGCAGCATTTTTTGACAAGCAGGAAAGATGAGAAAGAGATGGTGCTTTCAAAGTCCAAGCATAGTCAATCGTTTTATTTCTATCCGAATCCCATGGCTTTGGTCGAACTGTTTTCAGTTTCCTTCTTATTATATGTGAATCAGGAGGGATATTTTCTTTATCATCAGAGTATGGTTCGAATGTTGAGAGAAATGAGGTATTACGGTCTTCATTCATATTCAGAGCGTTCAGTGAGAAGTTGGAACTGAAAAGAGAGTAAAAAATATGTAACAGATGGTTGGAATTTGAAAAATATTTGAAAAGAATAAACTAACTAGATATTTATAAAATAAACACATAATCAAAACCAAAATAATTTTTCTGATGCATTATGGTGAAACTATTTGATCTTTTATTAATAAGAACAAAATATTAAAACATAAAATTAACTTTCTGAAGTATTATAGCAAATCTAGTTGAAGTTTTCTATCAATATATGTTAAAGAATTATTTAGTGATTCTCACCTTATTGACTGAAAGTCTTTCTATAGTTTCAAGTAAATGTAGTAGTTGGTGTGTAGATGTTGCTTCTTTGCTAGCTATTGTAGAACTGGATGCTTTCTGTGTGAAAACACTGCTTCTTAAATAGCTGAAGCTGTACTAATTAACCCTATGAAAACCATCTCGTGAAACCTTCTTTATAATACATCTATGACTCAGCAGTTTTTCATGCGATATTCCCCCAAAAGCATTGGTTTTTATTCGCGTGAAAATTATTTTTTTTACTCCCGCGAAAGCAACGGTTTTATCCCTATGGAAATAATTGTTTTATTCCCCCGAGAGCATTGGTTTCTATCCGCGTGAAAATAAAATTTTCATTCCCGCGAAAGCAACGGTTTCTATTCGCATGAAAATAAACTATTTATTCCCGCGAAAACATTGGTTTTTATTCGCGGGGAAATAAAATTTTTATTCCCGCGAAAGCAACGATTTCCATTCGCGTGAAAATAAATTATTTATTCCCGCAAAAACATTGGTTTGTATTCGCGTGAAAAAAAAATATTTATTCCCGCGAAAGCAACGGTTTCCATTCGCGTAAAAATAAAGTATTTATTCCCGCGAAAGCATTGGTTTGTATTCGCGTGAAAATAAAATTGTTATTCCCGCGAAAGCAACGGTTTCCATTCGCGTGAAAATAAATTATTTATTCCCGCGAAAACATTGGTTTGTATTCGCGTGAAAATAAAATATTTATTCCCGCGAAAGCAACGGTTTCCATTCACGTGAAAATAAAGTATTTATTCCCGCGAAAGCATTGGTTTGTATTCGCGTGAAAATAAAATTGTTATTCCCGCGAAAGCAACGGTTTCCATTCGCGTGAAAATAAATTATTTATTCCCGCAAAAACATTGGTTTGTATTCGCGTGAAAATAAATTATTTATTCCCGCGAAAGCAACGGTTTCTATTCGCGTGAAAATAAATCGTTTATTCCCGCGAAAGCATCGGTTTCCATTCGCGTCAAAATATATTGTTTATTCCCGCAAAGGCAACGGTTTCTATTCGCATGAAAATATATTATTTATTCCCGCGAAAGCATTGGTTTGTATTTGCGTGAAAATAATTTTGTTATTCCCGCGAAAGCAACGGTTTCCATTCGCGTGAAAATAATGCTGATTCATAGCAGTGCAACTTAAGCTATATAAGAAGCACTGTTTTCATACAGAAAGCATTCACTTCATCGTTAGTAACTGAAGGAACAAGATCTACTACATCATCATCTACTACAGCACTCCTTCTTCATCATTTGAATTACATAGGAAACAGCTGAAGTTCAAACAACTATGTGTATAATTCATCTAATTCAAAGAAAACAAGTCTTCATTTGTGATGTAAGTATTTATATTTTGTTTTAATTGTAATCAATTTAAACATGAAGACGTTTTCTGAAAAAAACAAGATTATTCACTATTTAAGATATCAAAAAATGTTGTATGTAAGTTTTAATTATGTTTTATTATTATTATTATTATTTCAGGACTTCAAAATGAAAAAAGTACTCCTTCTTCATCCGAATTTTATAGAAAGCAGCTCAAGTTCAAACAACTAGGAATATCATTCATTTAATTCAAAGAAAGACAAGTCTTCATTTCTGATGTAAGTATTTACATTCTATTACAATAGTAATCAATTCAAGTATATTGAAAAAAATTGAAACCTTAGTCTTTTTTTTGTTTTTTGCTATAAAGCATTATCATTTTTTTTAGAATAACAACGAACTAGATCAAAGGGAAAGAACTTTCCAACAAAACTTCAACTTGAGTAATAACTGAAGCTACTACTTATATTATATATAAATAATGTGTCGAGTAACAAACAACAGATATGTAGCAAACACTATTTATAATGAAAAAAAGAAATGCAAAAAACTCGGAATTGCTTTGAAAATACTAAAGACTACACCGAATGGATAAATGATAGTTTACTCGTTACTTCGTCGTTGTTTTTACAACGAACTTTTCCTGATACCACTGCAATAACTTATGTCGTCGCAACTTATCCGGATAATCACTGTAGTCTTTTGTCATTAAAATTAAAAAAAACTATTGCGCAACTTTCCCCAACGGACTTTTTCAAGTTCATTTGCAATGAACTCTCTTTTTATGAAAGAGAGACTTTAATGCTTGATGAAAGTTATCGAAGAAAATCATTTCTTACAAATTGGAGACGAGTAGGTAAACATTGTGGTGAAAACATGGCTGGAGCTGGTTTCTATAACCTTGAAAAAGACAACGCTGCTCGATGTGCTTTTTGCCGAGGGGTATTACTAAACTGGAAGTATGAAGATGAACATCCGATGAAAGAACATGCTAAAAGTTTTCCGTTTTGTCGATTTGTTAGAGGATTTAACACTCACAATCGTGTGTATAGACCTAGGAAACTACTTGCAGATGAAATGAAAAACATCTCAATTGTCAAAAGTTATACGATGGAAGAACAAAAAACTAGAAGAGGAGATTTAACTGCAGAAGTATTACCTCTAGGTATATCAATTGATCGTGCTGGTACACCACGTTTTGCTACTGAAACATCTAGAGAAGACAGTTTCAAACAATGGAAGGGTAAAGTTTCCATGAAACTCCTTTCCAATGCAGGTTTCTACTATACTAAGTTCGGAGATAGTGTAAAATGCTTCTTTTGCTCAGGTGAACTTGAAGAATGGGAAGAGAGTGATCTACCGTGGGAGGAACACTGTCGATGGTTCCCGGACTGTTCATTTTTACTCAGGAGTAAAGGTGAAGAGTATGTTGAGGATGTTTACATGCGAACGGAAAAAGGCAAAAGGTGTAAGCGACGGGTTGAAAAATATCGAGAAAAAGTAAAACAAATAACGCACAACAATGACACCGAAGAAATGAAACTTATCTGCAAAAAACTAGAATACAGTCAAAACAATATCGAACAAGTTTTAGTGTTAAATGGAAAACCTTTTGAGCGAATAGGTTTTATGATTGAAGCCTTACATACTTTTGAAAATGATTTTACATCTGTTGAGAATTCGTCAACACTGTTAAAAAATGATGCTAAATCAATTGATTCGCTAAAAAAAGATAAAGATCAGACTAAGCAAAGCAAACTCGCTCAATGTGTGTCTGAGTCACATGAAAAAAAAGTAATTGCAAATCATATCTCTCTTCCATGCGGTCATCTCATTTACTGTAGTGAGTGTAAGGAAAAAGCACTTACTGCAGGGCCGTAGCCACATTGAGGCAAGACGAGGCTCTTGCCTCGTCTGAAAGTTTAGGCAAAAATGGGAATTTCCAACTCAGAAAACGGATTTTCCCAAAAAATTCACCCTTTTACCAGTACTTGGTATTTCCACAGGGATTACCGTTATTGCACGCACGTAGCACTAGTTCTAATACTGTTACTGTAATCACGTTGCTTATCATAAAAACCCAATCAAACATTGGACTCTCAAACTACAACATACCATTTCCTGTGTGCTTATTACTACTGCAATAATCTTTTTGCCAAATATTTTTTTCAAGGTATATTTCAATTTTTCTGGATGACTACTGTTGTCTGCTGCATTTTATTTTTAGTTATGGTTAGCACTTCCCACTGCAGAGAGTGAAGGGTACAGTGATAAGGTTTTTTTTTAAATAATGAGAACTATTTATTGAATTGTTATTATAATGACTCTGAGATAAAGTTGTTATCCTATTTAATTCACTGAGCAGCTCCATTATATAAATTTATTACTATAATTAATAATAATGTAAATAATAATAATTTCTTATTCCTGCTATTATTATTTTTCACAGCTAACAATAATATTGATATTATATTATTATAAAACTTATGAAAAAAATGATGATTATCATCATTATAATAAATAATAGTTATTTTACAGCAACACACAACTTGATAAGCTACTCTATTCATTCTTTTATACTTGAGTAGTGGTGGTAGGAGAATTGTTGCACTATTTCCATATACCTACATCTTACAATTATGTTAATTACTACTACCCTTCTTTGCTTGAGTTATTTGACGTTTTCATTATTTCTTATTTTCCTGCCATTTTGTTATTTTCATTAATAATAGCAATGAATTTGTTACCACTGGTAACTTAACGATTATTATAGTTCTTATTATTACTGCAACTACCACTACCATCAACACAAAATTTAGGGAGAAACGTTATTTTTATGGGACACGTAGCAAATGCTAAGTAGTAAACTTACATACATCCTGGCACTCTCTATGGGGTACTGGCCCCTGTGATAAATAGCTATCAGCAAGGAAGAAAGAGATAATTATACTAGCAGACATTGCTCACAAATATACTTACTAACAAAAACTTATTGCTACTGGTATTGCCAGTCAAAGCGCATTCAACTTTGTCTAACGTGACCATTACTGCAAGTTCTTTTTATTGGCGAGAAAGATGAAACCAATTAATTGCAATAGGTTCATGACTGCAGAACAGAGCAATCGATCTTGAATTACCTATGTAATATGAGGTTCCACAGCTTTTTCCTCTCTCAGCTTAACTTCATTTATTGGTATGTAGTAAAACCACAACGCTAGAAAGTTGTCTCATCTGTGTGGGCATACAAATACCTCATATGTACATACATGCCATGTATTCATATGAACTTGGGTCATAGATGTCTCAAATCAATCAAAATTTGTTCATAATATAACCTCTTGCAGATGCTTTGATTTTTTGTCTTTTTATTGTAAAACCTGTAAAATTGCTTTGGCGGCCGGGGCGCTGCCCCGGACCCCGCCGGGGGCCTTGGCGGCCCACTGGACCCCCGGTCCTGTGTGGGTGATTGCCTCCTCTGATAATAAATCCTGGCTACGGCCCTGTACTGAATGCTCATCAGAAGTAAAACCTTGCCCAATCGATGGTTGTCAGGTTGAAATTAAAGCATTTATGAAGATCTACATGAGCTAGCATAACAATTAACCTCAAAAAAAATAAAAAGTAATGAATGATTAAATAGGTATTTCAATTTGAAAACGGATCATTCGCGTTTTGTAATTTAACGGAATAACAACAAATATGTTACGTGTTGAAGACTTTGCTCACCAAGAAGCTTCCGATGCTATAGGACCTAAGACTTTTTTGGCTGAGGTTTCTGATGAAATGTTGAGGATTTATTTTACGGAAGAATGTGTATACTGTGTACTAGGAGGAAGTTTTTACAAGCAAGCAACCAATCTATCACTACTAAACTGTTACTGTTCACACGTTGATGACAAATGTATCACTTGTAAAAGATATGCTGAAATGGTTGAAGGTGCTACACCTACCAAAAAAGAATTGGATGATGCTATCGACTGGATTGATAGAAGACAAGTTTTGAAAAACGCTAAAATGGGTTTTTTGGTGCATGATGAATGGATTAATGCTTTTTTGGATCTTTCCTCTGATGATTTGAAGTCTCCCTTTATGTTAACAAATTTGAGAGCACGATTAAATCCCTACCTATTACCTACTGGTCAGAGCAAACTGGCTTATCAACGTCTAAAGGATAAATTACTTGCGATAGCGGAAGGATATCCATATGCTTATACTCCTGATGAAAAAGAAGACTCAGTCAACCCGATAATACCTATTGATTCGACAAATATATCTGAGGACTCATAAAAGAACTGCTACAAAAAATGTTGCTTCATTTATCTCTGAACTACAGAAGAAACATGAGTGGAAAAACTGAAGGTTTCAAGTCAATTGCTACATTGGCTGATTTTGTTCCTAAGGTCATAAGGACTCATTTTGAACACATTCCTTTAGAGCGTTCGAATCCTCTTTTTGTTCAACTCATCACCGAAGAAGTATTTTATTTTGTGTTAGGATTCAATCTAGTTCGTAAATCAATACAAAGCATGCTTTTGAGCTGTAATTGTATTTCAAGAGCAAATCCTCTCGAATGCTTAAACTGTTCTAGGAGCTTTGATCCAAAAGTATGCTGTCCGCAAGACAAGTTGATAGATTTTGAAGATCTCAAAGAGCGATCGAACTGATTGATATAAAGCAATGTTTGAAAGATGCTGAACTGGGTGATTTGATAGATATTTCGATTTTAAGAGGTTTGACCTCATTTCGCTGGACAGGAACACATGTTCTTTTGTCTCAATCTCGATTGGAACCATACTTACATTTTGGTAACCACTTTGATGAGATTGTTTCACATCTTCAAAATCAGCTGAGAGAGCTGAATAAGCCACTAGCCACTTACGTATAAATAGAAAGAACATCAAGAAAGAAAGTATTCAACTTTCAACACTGAAAGCAAAAACATTTTAAAAAATGAGCTGCGTATTTATCTTGTTACTGACACTAACATTTCCCAATGTTAGTGGAGTATTCTATACCAACGAAATTGATGAATGTATAGCCGGAGCTATGGATAAAAATGATGTCTTGGTTTTTTCACCTTTCGAGAGGACTATACGATATAAAGATGAAAATGGAAAAAACTGTGCGCGACTCTACCCTCCTGACTTATTATATTGTGGTTTTTTCATCCCTCAAAGCGCTTCTTGGATCTGCAAGGACACAACTTCTACAGATTCTGTGTCTTGTAATACTACAACAAAATACGTTTTGAATCAAGAGGAATGTGAAATGGGTATTACAAATAATACGGAAGAACTTACTCAAAATACAAAAGTATATCGAAATGGGAATTTATGTGCATTTCAATACAACCGCAGACGTGTGATCTGTCCAATAAGAAGACAGTTTGAGACATTCAAATTTTCATGCGTGCAATGTGTTCATTCCGATCATTCGATCAACAAGGAACCAAAACCAGTTAACATCACTAACATCAAAGATTCATCACTTTCGACTTTTGACAGTTTCAAAACTAGTGGAGTGTTTTATAGCAACAAAATTGATAAATGTCTAGCTGGAGCTATGGAAAAAAACGATGTCTTGGTTTTTTCACCTTTTGAAAGGACTATACGATATAAAGATGAAAATGGGGAAAACTGTGTGAGACTCTACCCTTCTGACTATATATATTGCGGTTTTTTCATCCCTCGAAACGCTTCTTGGATCTGTAAGAGTAAAGATTCTACAGATACCGAGGAATCAATTCCAGCTAACATCACTACCATCAATGATATCGAAGGTGTAAATGAGGAATCAAATCCAGCTAACATCACTAACATCAATAAAATCAAAGGTGTGAATTCAACATTTTCGAGTTTCGACAGTTTCAATGTCAGCGAAGTATTTTATGCCAACGAAATCGATGAATGTATAGATGGAGTTATGGAAAAAAATGATATCTTATTTTTTTCACCTTTTGAAAAGAGCATTCGATATAAAGATGAAAATGGAACAAACTGTGTGAGACTCTATCCTTCCAACTATTTACATTGCAGTTTTATCATCGCTCAAAACGCTTCTTGGATCTGCAAAAGCAAAACTTCTACAGATACCCTGATCTGCAATATGCCGACAAAATACACTCTGAATCAGGAGGAATGTGCAATAGGGGTTAAAAATAATACGGAAGGTCTTATTCAAAATACAAAACTATTTTGGAATGATGAATTATGTGTATTTGAATACAACACCTCACGTTTGATTTGTCCACCAACAGAAGAGTTTGAGACAACCAACTTTGCATGTGTGGAATGCAATCATTCGACCAACGAGAAGCCGAAAATAGCTACTATCATCACTAACATCAATGGTATTGAAGGTGTAAATTTGTCATTTTCGAGTTTTGAAAGTTTGAAGTCTATTCAAAACAAGATTATCATCAGCATCACATGTCAAGGAGATAACAAAGACAAATGCAATCCCAAAGTTATATATATAGAACTTTAGTTGGAGCATATTAACCAAAGTCCACCGAAATGCAAGACAGTTGACTCTAGATGATGAAAGCATAAACTAGGTTAAAAGTCTCTCTCTCTGAATAAAAATGAAATATCGAATCTATCTTCTATTATTCCCAATCCTAAGCAGTTATTGTCTTGCAACAGAGATTCAACCATTCACTTTATCTCATAGACAGTTTGGATGTTTTTCGGGAATTCTTAATATGGAAGCGGTTAATTCAGTAACTCATATTTTAGGAAAAAACTTAAAATATCGTATGCATACACTCACATGTTTCATGCAGTCTTCTCACCAACGTAGAAGCTGTGACACTTATGATAAGTGGCTTCAACAATACTTTGTTTGCAAAACCGATGAAGCTTTAAATTACATTCGTTTATACGATGAGGGATTACTACCTACGATTCGAAGAACAACTTCAACAATCACCACAACTCCGCAGACAACGACGACGACAACAAAATTTACAAACGAGTCACTAGTTCCAGCTTTATCACCATCAATTCCATCTCTTCCACAAGCTCTGGGTTTAGTCGATTTAATTTTGGAACACCCAAACCCTACAAACTCTACTATATACAATTATGAAGAAATCGAAACAACTACTGACTGTGTGTGTGATAGATACATCATATGCGAAAACAATTCAGCAGCAATTACAAAGTCAACACCATCGATTTATAGAGTTTTTATTTATAATGACTTGGAGGATTTTTCAAAACTTTCTCTATCTATATTGGAAGATAGTAAACTTAAACTTGAAGAAAATCTTCTCATCGTCATTGAACCTGAATGTGATGATATTTCTTGTAAAGTCATCAAATACTTTACAAATTAAAAAGTTTTTATAGACTTTAACACTATATATTCAACCTATTACACTTTATTATGATATGTATTTTATTACATTCTCCAGTAAGCAAATAATGTAATACTTATTATGTAATAATAAAACTATAACAATAACTATAGCGTTGTAGATGGTTATATCATATACAAAAACAATTCAGTGGCAATTACAACTCCATCAAAAAGGTTGTCATATGAGTGCCATACATTCAAAATCTATATGCCATATAAGTTCAAATCAAGTAAAAAAATAATCAAAACTCAAATACCCCTTAAATGCCACTCAAATGCCACTCAAGTGCCCCTCAAATGAAATACAATAATAACTCGGCGAATCCATCCAACGTCGTAACTCATTGCATAACCCCAAGGTCTAATCCACAAAAAAACACTTGGTAGGGAGATCTGCTCATATATTACTACTGATACCGAATGTATACAAGATAGAGTACTGCTACTCTACAACCAATTGTGAGCCCTCGGCTCAGACGCATATCTCAAAGTAGTTGAGTCCACATGCCTTTATTCAATCAAAATAAAACGGGTTAGTAAGAAGTCCCAATTACAACTGACTGTTATGGCCAAAGTTCTGTCTTTTATAGGCAGTGCACAAGAACAATCATCCAATTACAATACAATATCACAATATACACCGATGAGAGTAAATATATAAATACATAGCGAGAAAGATCACAGTAAAGGGCTTAAAAGGAATAGGCGCCCTGTGGTAGTAGGCGGAGTCATAGGCTCTTAAACCAATCATATCTAGTCTCTGGGTCCTAGGTCTTTCCAGCTCTTAATCCATCATCTTTGATAAGGGGTAAGGGTGGCTACTTCCGGCAGATGGCTCTTAGGTCCTCCCAGGCTACTTCTAAGATCTTAGGCTCTGCTGACTCACTTCCTGCCGGCCCAGTGAGGTCGGTATAGGTGTACACAGGGTCGGTATAGGTGTACACAGGGTCGGTATAGGTGCACACAGGGTCGGTATAGGTGGTACACAGGGTCGGTATAGGTGTACACAGGGTCGGTATAGGTGTACACAGGGTCGGTATAGGTGTACACAGGGTCGGTATAGGTGGTACACAGGGTCGGTATAGGAATAAATACAGTTACCGTCCACTTGGTTAGTAGTTACTAGGCATCCTGGCCATCCAATGGCTATTGTAGTGAAGCCAGGATGTAGTATTGGTTGTGCGCAGAGGATGTGTATGCTAAAATCCACCACAATACGTTCAACTTTTTTTGAAGTTTAATAAAATTTTTGCTCAAACAATTTTTAATATACAGTCACTCTGCTCTGAGCAAATGTAGGAAAAAAATTAGACTAAGAAAAAATCTCTCTGGCAAAAATTTTGATTTGCTTTCGAGGTTTTTGGAATTAATTGTTATCACATGCTCTACATGTCATGGACATTCTAAAAAATTTTCATTACAGTTAGCTTGAGATTTCTTATGGAAAGCAATTCATGTGTCTAGCAGTGTCACACAACAATTTACACAACTCGAATAAGGAATACCAGTCTCCAGAGTTGCCAAAAAATCTAGCCTGTGTTCAACAACTCTATGAGTGTCGGATTTGTTGCATTATTTTGGGTCTTGCAATTTCTACTAATGGTTTCCCATAGTTAGTTATTACAGTATCATAGATTGCACAAAGAGCTGGATTTACACATAACTTGGTTGATAATACCTTTTATACAAGAGATTGTGAGAAGCACCAAATGTAGCAGCCATCCTTTGTCCATGGTGCTGCAAGATCATACAAACAGTTATATAATATATCAAACTTGAATCATAGAAAGTATGAAACAAAAAAATTTGAATAACATCACACTTCGATTGTATGTAGTAGGCATTTTGCCACGAGTAGACACTATATTTTTTTTCATTGAAGGTAACGTTGTTTTGGATATTGAAGGTAACTTTGTTTTGGAGTCGTCTAACAATGCATTATCCAAAAATTGACTGAAGAATTGGCAAACAGCCAAACCAGAGCCTGTTTATAGTGCTGAGGTTACTGGTTTTGATCAACTAGTAAATGTTCACAAATGCTTCACAATTGAGGTTGACAGAACAGAAGCAAATTCGTAGCTAAGTTTCCACCGGCGGACTCTGTACGTTGAGCGAAAGTTTTCATTTAGCAAAAGTTCCTTTCAGTTCATGTTTCACGTTTCTCTTAGCTATGGTAGTTATTACATCAATTAACAGAAAACTCTAGATTGACGGTGTTTAAATGAGAAATGCTTTAAAAGAAAACTTACAAAATGATAAAAATAATAATAATAACAATAATAATAATAATGAAATTTTTGCAAACCTTTCTTCTGTAAAAAAGCCGTTTATCAATGCTAACTAATATACCAACTAACCAGGAGGTTGGTCAGAGCACACTCACCTCGTTCAGTTCACAGTAGTTGAAATATGATAAATGGTGATTCTTCAACATTTCCTTCTCCATAGCTGTTACCAATACTTGCTAGTACCATCTGTACTACTCACTGCTTGCCCCTTACTCTTTCCTTACAGTTCTCTTTAGCTAATCTTCATTGTCCTACTGAAAAAAACCACTCATATTAACTTCTCAGAGAAAAGAGTTTGATTGTGTTAGGTCATGCTGGATAAGCAAAACTTCAGTTAATGCGGGATGGCACATCTCACTTAGTTTCTGTAAGCCTCAGCAGACTTTATGTTATGTCAATCAGTTGGGAGAAAAGCAAAAATGAAAGCAAGACTTTTCCTTTAGTAGGTAATCCAGTAAAGTTAATCCACTGCCGTCTTTACCCAGGTATGTAAGGATTAGTACAAATCACACCTGTCTTATTAACTTACTTACTTACTTACTTACTTACTTACTTACTTACTTTGCGATGAGTAATCTGCTAATCCATCAACACGTTTCAGATTATGATTATTCCAAAAATGAATGATTCATGGGACTATTTTAGCCAACTTAAATTATAGCAGTTTGCCGCAATCATATGGATGACAGTTGAAGCTATGATAGATAATGTATGTAGACACCATAGAAGGGCCTAAGAGAAAACAAATCAACTATTTATTACATGTAGGTGACAAAGCAAAGGGTTGGGATTGTTGTAGCAGAAAATTGAATCCAAAAATGAATTTTATTGACGCATGTTATAATGCTATCATACTAAACCTGCTAAAAATTGCCGGAAGTTCATCGTGAATTTTTCTGGAAAATTGTCCTACCAGACAAACAGGGACTTGCGAGGCATCAGTAGTAATATATGAGCAGATCTCCCTACCAAGTGTTACTACTGGTATCACTCACTAAATAAGCTACTTCACTTTTTTAGAGGTCATTTATTTGTAAATGTACATACTGGGTGTATAACGGTTTTGGCATTCAGCACCCGCATATTGATTGCTGAACTCACTAGACTGCAGCCATATTGATGTTGCAAAAGAGTTGTCTGACCATGATGACCCTCTTTGTGACACATTTGAGTCGCTCATCTCGCCCAGTAAACTATTAAACATATTTATTACAAAAATTATAATTGAGGCAAATATAGACCAGGAGATGTAGGATGCATAAAACGAAACATCTCAAAGTCAAATGTACTACTACTGATCACCAGCCATCAATAAAATGATCAAATACGATTTTGAGTAGTGACTTTGCAGTAAAATAATATGTTACATTTGCCATTGTCAGTGAGGTTGAAATATTAAAAAAAAATTAAAAGGTCTTACAGTTTTTTTAATTTTTGGAATAGTGTTATTTTTTTGAGATTATATGAATGGCTAACTTTAGTATTCTTATAAAGCTGTTTTTTAGCAAAAATAAGCAGACAGAACTGGCTACACACACAAATAAATTGTTCGAATATCATTTCTAAACTTCTAACATGTTGTCTTACTGGTATAAACAACTTAAAAATTATGAACTACCATAAAAACTTTTGTCAAATCCTAATCATTTGTATAAGGCATGTTAAACAATCATAGAGGGGTCGTTTCTGACAGCAAATGATTGTGTTGGTTTGTGCTTGGTAGAATAATTTACTTATTTGTCAACCATATTGTTTTCTTACTAGTCATTGAAATGATTAGATGCAACTAGAGAGCGTTGTGATAGTCGTAGAGTCAATAATGATCATCACACTACAATAATGAAACAGCTCTGAAGGTTTGAGCGAATTCTTTGCGTTGTACGTAATACATTGTAGAATGAATGAAAGTTTTGATTCGGGTGGAATCTAGACCAGTCAATGTCATAAAGTCAAATCAGACACGAACCTGGCACATCATTAAACTTCACAAAGAGTTGTCTTCTCAGTCAAACAAGATATCACAAAGTTCAACAACGTAAGCCTGCACATCACAACCCAAAGTGTGTCATGGCAAATGGAATGCTATTGGAAGCAGCAAGCATCAGCATTCAATTTACTCAGTGACCTTGACCTTGTCAGGTTTGCATCGAAATGAATAATAAATTAATTATTTTACAGCAACTACGGCAAGGATGACTTTCTATAACCTCTGTTTTTGTACAATATTTTGATGGATCTAGGAGATGACTTGTGTCCACACAATCATCACCCATTTCTGACAGCCAAAACCATAGCAACGACATCTACTTCACTGTACATCTACCTCAACTCACTCGACGACATCTACTTCACTGTACATCTACCTCAACTCACTCAACAACCTTTTTTCACCTACCTCAGCAACTCCAAACTCAACTAAAATGTTTCCCCGTCCCCTGAAACACTCCAAACAGGAAGTGTACAATTGTTTCAAAATAAAATCAACATTAATGAGAAAGTCCTAGAGTTGTCTTTCGCCCCATTCCCATCCCACCTGTTACACCAGCTTCTCCCTTCTCAATATAAAAGAGTCTTTATCTCCCCCTATTCCTTTCTCTCCCCCTCTCATTCTCTTATTGCTTACATTGCGGATACAATAATCTACACCTCCATCCTGTAGTTAGTTGGACCACGGTTCATTTACAGCAAACAGTGGACAGGACAACTATGTGCTGATTTTATGATCCTTTGAGCAGAACACTATTGGGATATGTTACGTGCCATAAAGTTGCAAGTCATAAAAACCAGAAAATACATTTGATGACAAGAAGAGAGGATAACTCCCAGATAGACAACTTCTACAAACTACCAAAAGTTAAATATGTCAAACTTAAGTTTACCTGCCAGTGAAAATTCATTTCTCTCATTTTAATCATTACGAAATAGAGACATTACTAAATGCTACGGAGTTGTCTACTCTATATGTAATAACTCTTATTAAGAAGAAACATTTGCATTATCAAAATTCTTTTATGCTGTTCACGGTAATTCTTTCTTCAATGTTATTTTTTACATTCAGTATAAATTATCTTAATTTCTGATAAGTAAGTGTTGTGGTAGATTCGGTCAGTAAAGACATTCATCGAGGTTTTTCCTCCACGTATCAGTGCTGAACTCTTGTAGGTAAAGATGAACTTCGAGGCATCAATGTGTATCCGGTAGAGATCAATGTTATACTTGATCACATTGACATCTCGTATATTTGGTTGGCACAATGTAGCAAGTAGAAGCTTGTCCCTGATTGGTCAAAAGCAAATCCCACATCTCAAATGCAAAACAGTCACAAGAAAATAAATTATACAAGTCGCATTAGCGTAGATTCGCAAAACTTTTGCTGTTACTTTCCGTAATTGTGTTGAAAGAGTGACTCAAAATGTTTTGTGTAAAAATAAAGTAACTACTTCAAAAACAACTTGAATTAGTTGCTTTGATTAGGAGTTTTCTCCGCTTCAAAGATTATTTTGACAACTCCTAACCAAACCATGGTTTACTATAAGGTGATTTTTCAATGCTTTGTAGCCATCTTCTTGTATCAAATAGCATTCATTTTATTACATATCTAGGAGAGCTTGCTCAATTTAGACAGTGTTGACAGTATAATGAAATTTTTTTATGAGGTTAAAAATTAATATACTGATAATAATGAATTAATAACTGCACTATTATTTATATTGATGATGATTATTCTAGTCATACAGCAGAGAGAGTGCATACAGTGATGACAAAATTTGTGTTTTGTATAGTTTTATTGATATTTTTTCACTTAAATTGACACTTACCATGGCCTAAAGCCTTCAATTTTTCAACTAAAACTCAAGAATGCATCTAGTAATTTAGTAATTTCACAAAACATAAGATGTTCATCGAAACTATTTATGTAAACAAATTTTAGGTTGTTGAGTTTTCAGGCAATAAACAAAAACTTGGTATCTAAAGCTAAGTAATATTAAATGCTATAAAACACAGATTGTCAAACAAATTAAAGAAAGATATTATTACACACCAAATACTTCTATCTCATACAGAATGATTACTGAGTCAGAATTAGGTCTGTATTGTATCTGTACAAACTGTCCTCTCATTGGTTGAATACAACCAGTCAGTGTGTAGTATTGGTTCAATGGTCCATCAAAGTAGTTACATCTGGAGTCTGGGTTGGCGTCATAACTCAGTTGTGTTTCATCTCTGGACACTGTCACCTCTACATCTTTGTTTCTTAGATATATTGAGCCTTTAAGAATTTACAACAAATGCTGCACAAATAAGAACCCTTTACAAGATCTCAGGCTAGTTGCATTTGACTATAACTTTAAGATTTTTAGCCTTTGTTACTCTAACCAAACTCACCCTCCACATAAGCTCTGTTGAGGATATTCACTCCCCAAACACAGAAGACTTGCTCCAGGTTCACTCTCCACCAGGGATTGTTGTCAGCAGTACTAGAGATAGCAATAGAAGTAAACTCGTGTACACCATCTGGTAGATATATCCCATCCACTGCCTTTCCTGCTTCAAATGAGATTCCATCATACTCTGGGTGTGTGGTTGACATCACTGCAGGCTTACCTAAAAGCAACTCTGACTATGTATTTGACCTATTAGCTGCTCTACCTATGGGTATTGTAATTTCTTTCAAGATTTGCGCAATTTCAAAAAGTGCAACTGGGGCGTTTCTTGGTTGTGGTTGATTTCCATTTGCTTACCTCTCGCAAGAGAATAATCTGGGTTCTCCAGATAAACAGATACGCCAAGGTCAATTGAACTAACATCAGTTGAATTTGGTCTGTCACAAGGAAAGATATAGCAGCTGTGATCTGATAGGTTAAAGGCAAACCCACTTTTCCCATTATTAACTTTCAAAGCACATTCCAGAATGTTTCTTTCCTTCAACGTCTCTGTGCCATTTACTAATATCGATAGCCAATACTTTTGCTTTTTAAAGATTTTCTCAGCATCTCCTAAGATTAGCAGAGCTTGGGACACAATTATTCCTAAAATGAGTCAGCATAAAAAAATGTGAGCATCATTCGTACTTGATATCGCTGCTAAAGTTACAGTGAATTGACAATTTTTACTGTACCTTCGATTAAATTTTTTTAAAGGATAACCGTAAGAGATTGGCAATCAGCAAGTAGATCAACTTTTGTCGATCTACTTGTTGATTGTTAAAGTCTATGTAAACATTTAGAACTGAAGCTGTCTTTGAAAAGTGCCTTGAAATAATCACGATAAATAATGTAATGGATTCCGGTCTGTTACCACGGACATCCACTAGTCTCGAGTATTCTACCTCTCTCCAGAGGGGACACTGTACTGACCGACAGTGACAACTGTATAGGGCAACCGAATTACCCGGTAAGGCAAGAGCCCATGGCTCAGACAAACAGTACCGAGTAGTGTTTGCTATAGTGGCTTTATTACAAAGCAGTCCTGAGGGTAATTATTCCTCTAGGTGGTTAGCAATATAATAATACATGCTATGGCTCATTGTAATGAATGCACTGATTATCAGTAGGAGCTCTCCTTTTATAGGAGAGCTAAGGAACACAAAACATATAAGATACAATGCACAGGAAGTAATGCAACCAATGACATCAATTATATAAATACTTAACCAATCACAATGCAATGCAAGATAATACAAGGAGGTGCCAAGTGGCTAAAGGCGGAGTCTTTTCTCCCAACTGTCCAATGACATCTCCTACAGGGTCCACAGGCTGTATATAGAATCAGGTCCACTAAGTTGGTACTTTAGGGGTAGACACTTCCTGTTTACGACCTTGACTCAGTTCCTAGACATCTTTACAGATCCTCGTCTAAGGCGGCCATCTTGTGCCGGCCCAGTACAGCTGTACCGGGTCGGTAGAGGTCACTACCGACCCTGCAGGGGTCAATACCGGCCCTGCTTACTATGCTACCGGCACAGTATGACTTCCTACCCAACAGCCATTAACCAAATGCTGTGAGCAGAAGCCTAGCGCATTGCTTCACAAGGTTCCTAGTGTAAACTACCCGTTTACCACTAGAGTGCACTGAAATCTACCACATACCTCTCTCCATTAAAGTCATAGCCTGGCTTTAATAATAAAATATTAAGAGTAGATATGTGTGGGGGGGTAACACTTGTACCCCGGTTATATATTTGATTATGTAACAGGTATATATATAACAGAACAAGAGTATATATTTAGTAGCATATATACAATGTCTGGTGTCTCATTTAGTAGAGAGCGCCCCTGAGGCTGGTGGCTTGCTGGCGCAACCGTTCAACCTCGGTAGTGACAAGCCGCGCTTCGGCTTTAGCCACAGTCGTCTGTTCTTCTGACAGAGTCTGGCTGATCAGCAGCCTCCGCAGCTCTCCCAGCTGCTTCTCCAGAGTAGTGACGTGATCCTCTATCTGGGTGGCTAGACGGTCACTGTGTTGCAGGAAGTGCAGTGATGGTCTGGGTACGTCCTCCTCTCCTGGCTCCGTACTGGCAACTTCTGGCTCTGGTGGGCAAGTTGCGCTAGGCGGACTAGCCGTCCGTTTGGGT
The DNA here is from genome assembly GCA_945261195.1 of Cryptosula pallasiana. Classification (NCBI taxonomy): domain Eukaryota; kingdom Metazoa; phylum Bryozoa; class Gymnolaemata; order Cheilostomatida; family Cryptosulidae; genus Cryptosula; species Cryptosula pallasiana. The sequence continues at coordinate 37,290,633 of OX183136.1, forward strand.
ATTCTATACCCGGTGAGGGTGAGCTTGCCTCTCTTGTCGTCCTTCCTCTTAGGAGCTTCCCTTTGTACTGGAGAGCCCAGTCGCTTCTTCACAGGCACCTTGGGAGTTGGTTCCCCTTGATGCGTGGGCTGGCATCGCCTGAACTTAGATGCGTTGCTCCATCTAACAAACTCACAGAAGCGGGAGTAGCTCGGCCGATCTACAGTGTATATGATTCCCGTCTTCTGGTAGTGCATATCATTCCCTGGTGCATCGAACTTGCTCTGATGCGAGTATACCGCGTCGCGGCTCTCGCTCGCATAGTGGCACCGACAGTAATGTCGTAGATAGTGCTGCAGGGTGTGCACCCTGAGCTGCCGCATGTTCCTGGCCTGGTAGTTGCACTTGGTGCATGTATGGTCCACGGCCTCCTGTAACAGGTGCTCCACCCGCTCCTCCGTCTCCGAGGTGACCCAGCGCAGCATGCGCCATCTTGTAGGGTTTCGTCTCCCATCCTCCTTCCATGAGGTGGTTGGCTCATCGTCCAACGTAGGGGTGACTGGGGCCGGCACCTTCTCCTCGGTCTCCTCTGCCTTCTCCTCTGCAGTAGGGCTGGGTGCTTGCACCAACCGGATGGTGAGCCTCGGCGTCACGTCCACTTGGGAGCGTGAATCTACAACACAAGGTGCATGATAGACTTTATGCAATGTGTTAATGGGCTGCCTATATTGCAGCGGAGCTTGCTCTACCATAGTGTCATGTATGGGAGAGAGCAGTGGCCCTGGAAGTTCTAGCGCCGACAGAACCTTCCGTATCTTACTCCTAGGAGAACGCCGTTCCTTATTTAAGGAAAGCCAGCGCCGTTTCTCCTCTTCCCACTGTACCGTGGGGGTGCAAGCAACATCCCGTGCCGGGGTGTGGTGCACTGTGCTGTGTGGCACTAAGGTTGGTGGTGAAGACGTCGTGGGACGTTCACCCTTAGCTGCCACCACAGGCTTCTTCCTTCGGTAGGCTCTACAAGGGTAATTACTGCCTTGTAACCTCTCAGTCCCTCCTGACTGAATCTCTGGAGGACCCCGGGCCGGTACAGGGTTGCCCCGGGCCGGCATAGAGGTGCTCCGGGCCGGTAGGGAGTCATCCCGGGCCGGCAGGCAGGCAGCATCAAGTGGTGGGCACTTGATCTCCCGCTCTTTTTTATCTACTGCCCTTCTGAGGGTGTCAGCAGTCCCAACTCGTGGGAGAGCGCATTCTCTACTGTCACCAGCGCATGGTAAGTCTAGAGGTACAGGTTTAGCATAGCCAGGTGGGCTGCCACTCCGTAGTGCTAACGGATCTCGTGGCGTGCAGTTTTCAAACAACCATTTCGAAAACGCTGCGTTTAATTGCTCACCTTCTGTTTCTTTCTTGGCCAGCTGGATCTCCTTCTCCTCAGCTTTTCCTTGGTCAGGCTTGGTGAACAGCTCTGCCGTTGGCATGGTCTCCAGCTCTTTCTGGGTAGGTGGGTAGTCGTCTAAGTCCAGTAGCAGATCCTCTGCGTCACTTAGTTCTAGACAGTGGTTGGACATCTTGTGAGCAAGTGTTATTCTGTCGACGACTTTCGCGGGTATGAGTGGCTTCTTGGAGCTGCAGTGTTGTTCACAACTCTGACTCACTCTGTCTGGCTCCACAGGAAGTGTTTGGGTACTGGGGGTTTTTGGCCGCTTCTCCAACTTCTTCCGACGGTCTGCTACAGTGATCCTGTTCACTGGAGGTTGTCGGGGAGCTCCTGGGGATTCTTTTGAACCCAAGCGTGATGTGGTCCGCACCTCCCTTGCAGCCTTTTTGGGTCCGTTTACTGCTTTCCTTGCCTTTCCTCTAGGCGGGTGGTGGGAATTCCCATCTATGCACAGTTGAGCGCTCTCATAGCCTGCTTCTGTGTGGTGCTGGTTTGCTTCATCTCTGCATCTTTTAACAGAGGGTTGATAGTCAAAGGGCAGCTGCCTCTCTCCAGCAGCAGGGCTCCCTTCTCCCCAGCGCAGGGGCGTAGCCAACGGGGGGGAAAACACTGTTTGGCCTATAGCTTCTACAGTTGTTGTCCGATCCGGCTCAAATCTTCTGCCATCTGCCTGTGGCGGGGGGCTCTTCACAGCCTGATACATTCCACCTGTAGTTCTCTCTACAGTGGATGGTTGTGTGGGGACGTCCTCTTCTTCAGGGGTGTAAGGGGTGTTCTCCGTCAGCTCTGCCTGTGTTAGACGGACACTATCATCAAGTGGCCGCCCGTGCTTGTCTGTGCAAGGCAACACATGTCCGTCAATGATGACATGGGAGTCTGGAAACCTTAGGGCACTCTCGTGTAAGGTGAGAAACGGCATGCCAATTATGGCATCTTCATTGATGTCACTAATGACGAAGTTTACGCTCGTTCTCAGTTTACGAAGCTGCAAGCTTACTTGCAGGGTACCGTAAAAGGGAATCCTCGACCCGTCAGCCATGAGTCCATGTGCCTCGCTGCGTTGCAGCGTGTCTTTCACTGACTGTGGCAACTGCTGGTACAGATGCTTCGACAGCAAGTTGGTGGTGCAGCCTGTGTCAATCAACAGGGAGGCTGGTCTACCGGCTAACCTTCCAGCCAGGAAGTAGCTGGCCTGGTAAGGTCGCTCCAGCGGTGGCGCTGCCATTTGTGTGCTCCTGGGGGGTTGTCCACTCTTCTTCAGAGTTACAGGACTGTAAGGGGGTTGACGAGCAATCCGGCTACTGTCAGTCTGTGTTCTCCTGGGGGGTTGTCCACTCTTCTTCAGAGTTACAGGACTAATGGGGGCTTGTCGAGCTGTCCGGCTGTCCTCAGCGGGCGTCTGTGCTCTCTTGGGGGGTTGTCCACTCTTCTTCAGAGTTCCAGGACTGTACGGGGTGTCAGGAGTTGTCCAGCTGCAGTCAGCGGGTGTTGATGCTCTCTTGGGGGGTTGTCCACTCTTCTTCAGAGTTCCAGGACTGTACGGGGCATCAGGAGTTGTTTGGCTTGTCCAGCTGTGGTTGGTTGCTGTCGGTTGTATCTTGGGAGGTTGTCCACCCTTCTTCAGAGTTCCAGGACTATAAGGGGTTGTGGGTGTGGTCCGGCTTGCCCAGCTGCAGTCAGCTGCCGGTGGCGCTACTGCGGGCGCCGGCCGTTTCCCGTCTGTCTGGGGTTGTTTGTGAAGTGAGCTGCACGCTGAGTTCGGGGGCAGGTACTTATCATGTGACCTGGTTGTCCGCAGCCCCAGCAGCGTGTCGCAGGCTCTGTCTCCAACTGTGGAGGGGGAGCTGCTTGTCTGGCCGCTCTCAGCGACCGTAGCTCTTCTGTTAGTAGCTTTAGGCTGTCCATGACTGTTGTCATAGGATCCGGTATGGCAGGTGTAGGGGTTTGGTGTGTCTGCTGTACGGCAGTAGCGGTGGAGACACGTTGAGACGGGCCCTTGGCAACCGTCCTCTTCCATTCCTCTTCCTCCTCGTCGGCATCCTCTTCCAACATCCGTACATGAGCCTGGCGCTCCTCAAATGGTGTTTTTATTTGCATGTACTCGTTGCCGGCCCTGACTGCTTCAGCAATGTCAATGGGCTGCATGGCCAACAAGTGCCTTTGCAGGTAAGCATTTCCAACCGTGGTGCTGAAGATATCCAGCATCATCCTCTGCATGGGTCGGTGAGGTAGATCTGCATACGCAACGCGCACTAGGCGCTCTACTTCACTTGCATGCTCTTGGAGCGACGTCTTGTGTTGGCGGCGTAGGCTGGTCAGCCGGGACATAGCTTCCCTGGGTGTTAGCCCAAAACGTGCTCGTAGTGCAGCAAAGATACCCTGCAGTTGTGGAGGCTTTCCACAGTCCAATGCTTTACCTCGTAATGCATCCCTTAGGTATAACATGGCCGTGTTCTCTGGCCATTCATTCATTTCGGCTACCTCAATGAATCGGCTGATGAAGTACTCGACGTCTCCTTCGCCGTCGAACTTCGGAGCCTTTAGTCTAGCTGGTGCATTGTCTTGGTTGGGCCTCATCATAGCCGTCAATGCTTCGGTCAATCTATCAATGGCTGTAGCTTCTGGGTTGCCAGCGGGTGCTCGACCAGCGCTGCGTGCTCTCTGGTTGGCCATTCTTTGCAGATAGAGGAGTGATCTCAACTCAAATCTAAGAAATGGTCAGTACAACTGGATCCCGGGCCGGTATAGGTTAGATCCGGGTCGGTAGCTGTGTTTCCAGTGGCTCTAGCAGATCTAGGGGTTGGTCCAATGGATACTGTGACAGTATCTGGCACTCCGTCGCTTGTAACAACCGTTACGAAACTTCTTGTACTGCTGCAGGGCGGAGCGAAGCTCTACGGGCCTACAGGCAGTAGTGTAGTGACACTGTAAATAGATACAGTGCCGGGGTCACTGTTACCAGCTGAGTAACACTCCAAGCTGAGTAACCTCTGGTAGCTGAGTCTGTATAGCTGATACACGACTCTCTCTTCCTTTCGCACAGTGCCGGTATCTCTATGTCCAGGTCGGAGCGAACTCTACGAGCCTGTAGGAGATACGGTAGCGTCTGTACTGGACTGCTGCAAACGGAGCAAGCTCTACGGTTGATGCAGACAGCCTTTAGTAGTGGATACTGTGCCGGGATAGCTGCTGCAGTTCGGAGCGCACTCAAACGAACCTGCAGAGAAATCCGGTAGTATCTTGCGTCAATTGCTCTTCCGATCTACTACTTCGGTAGATCAATTTCTCCTCCTCTCTCCAGATCTACACCCGGTAGATCACTTCTCCTTCCTCAGTGGTAGCTGGCCTGCAGTGCATTCGCAGGGCCAGAGGGTAGCGTGAAAGAGCACAGCGTGGGAAGGTACCGTTTATCCCACCGCTGCCACCAATGTAATGGATTCCGGTCTGTTACCACGGACATCCACTAGTCTCGAGTATTCTACCTCTCTCCAGAGGGGACACTGTACTGACCGACAGTGACAACTGTATAGGGCAACCGAATTACCCGGTAAGGCAAGAGCCCATGGCTCAGACAAACAGTACCGAGTAGTGTTTGCTATAGTGGCTTTATTACAAAGCAGTCCTGAGGGTAATTATTCCTCTAGGTGGTTAGCAATATAATAATACATGCTATGGCTCATTGTAATGAATGCACTGATTATCAGTAGGAGCTCTCCTTTTATAGGAGAGCTAAGGAACACAAAACATATAAGATACAATGCACAGGAAGTAATGCAACCAATGACATCAATTATATAAATACTTAACCAATCACAATGCAATGCAAGATAATACAAGGAGGTGCCAAGTGGCTAAAGGCGGAGTCTTTTCTCCCAACTGTCCAATGACATCTCCTACAGGGTCCACAGGCTGTATATAGAATCAGGTCCACTAAGTTGGTACTTTAGGGGTAGACACTTCCTGTTTACGACCTTGACTCAGTTCCTAGACATCTTTACAGATCCTCGTCTAAGGCGGCCATCTTGTGCCGGCCCAGTACAGCTGTACCGGGTCGGTAGAGGTCACTACCGACCCTGCAGGGGTCAATACCGGCCCTGCTTACTATGCTACCGGCACAGTATGACTTCCTACCCAACAGCCATTAACCAAATGCTGTGAGCAGAAGCCTAGCGCATTGCTTCACAAGGTTCCTAGTGTAAACTACCCGTTTACCACTAGAGTGCACTGAAATCTACCACAATAATCAATGAACATTGAGTTGGAGATAAAATAACTTTTGATACATTTACTGATACTTCTTAGTCCTCTCACAATGTTAAACTGCCATCACCGGTGATGGATGTTTTAACTGTTTTTTAATAATGTCAGCGCATAATTTTGTCAAATCCAAGCTGATTTCAAAGCCAACTTTTGTGTGTGAAAGTATCCAAATGTTTAACTCGTTGAAGCCAAACCATAAAATACTCCACTGCATTGTAAATAACCCAGAGAAAAGAAATCATCTCCCTCCTCGAAAACCTCGTAACAGCCACACACAAAGACGACATTATAAATCTTTTCCAAAATTTAAATGTGCATAATTACCTGGGAAAATTTTTTTCATCGCGATAGTCGGTCCAGACAGCCGGTATTACACTGAATCCCCCACCAGGAATCAAATATGTCAAAGCGTTGGTTAATTAACAGTTGGCTCCAAGCTCTCGCAAAATCGTTATGAAACTTTGTTTTCTATATTTAGTTTTACATTCGCCAGCAGGCATACAGATATTATTTATTATTAATCATACCCCATCACACTGGGAGTTTCACATTGTGATTCAAAATATTAGATCTTTTGCATAGCTACCTCGATAAGTATGCACTGAAATTACCTTTGCTGTAATAAAGTATTGATTTATACAATCTGCTCTCATCATATCCATTTGTATGCCTTATCAAAAGCTTGACAGTTTGGTGTTGCCTATGTCATCGTTTATTAATGATTTTGAGTTAGACACCCGTTATTAGCTGAATGCTGTGGGCTGAAATCGATCAACCACATGGTTTTTATGATTTTGTGTAGCTACCCCTTGCCTATCTGTTCGCTTAGTTCCTTCGACTCTCACTCCTCCCCACCGCAGACAGACACCCCCGTCCCTACCCTTGTCATAGTGCTCCAGCTCTTCACAGAAAGTGTCCTCCCCTCAGTAGTGGGCATACAAGCCACTGCAAAGTTTCTTTTGGATCCACTTCCACGGCTGGAGATATTTACAGGTTATGAAATAAATAAGATAATTTCCCACGGGCGATGAAGTCAAAATTCAAAAGGGGTGCATTTGGGAGCCTGGGACAAAAAAATGAGAAAATAACACTAATTTTCTGCCTTAAACGCTGTACCATTTGTAAGCTGCATACAGGTTCTCTCAACTGGATAAAACACATTATAATTCTGTTCAGCTTTCTTAGAGTTTGTGTGGTTTACTTCAGTGTATCATTTTGGTTATGATACCATTAAGGTCATTAAAGCTCCATTAATACTCAAATTATCTGTCTGGCTGGTTGCTATTTATTGATTGGTGTTTTTGTACTGGTAGAACTGCTAAACGGAACAGGTATGATGAAGAGAGCTAATCTGAACCCTGCTGATAAGTATTGATTAAGTAAGTAATCAATATAGCTTTGGTATGATTGAATTGTTTGCACAAATCATGAATGCTGAATGCTTTGTCCCAAACATTGCTAGGGAATGATCAGTTTCTTGTATGGACGTGTAAATACCCCCATGTTTGCTGTCGGTATACAAAAACCATGTAGCTTAGTTTGCATGGCACAAGATATTACATACCTGTGGAAAAAGACGATTTTGTAGTAATAACCTTTGTGACCTTGGATGAATAACCTTGGTTGAATGCTTGTGAAGACATTTCATGTTGTTTCAAAATGTTGAAGGACCAACATGGGAACTTCACGCTCTGTAACAAAAGCAAGCGAGTGAGCGTATTGTCAATTATTTTCTATCTCCCAGTTGTATTCAAAGCTGATCGATCCAATATGTAACTTGGAAAATTTTATTATAAGTAATTGTATTATACTGTACTATAGCTCATGTCATTACATTAGACTACATCCCACCGCGCCGCACTACACCGCATTACACTACACTACACCACACCATACCACACTACACCACACCACACTACACTACACCACACCATACCACACTACACCACACCACACCAGACCATATCACACTACACCACACTACATCACACCATACCATACTACACCACACCACACCATACAACACTACACTACACCACATCACACCACACTACACCACACCACACTACACCACACCATACCTCACCACACTACACCAAATCACATCACACCACACCACATTACACCACACCATACCACACCATACCACACTACACCACATCACACCACACTACACTGCACCACACCAAACCATACCACACCACACCATACCACACCACACTACCCCATTTCACACCACACCATATCACACTACACCCCACCATATCACACTACAGCACATCCACTGCTCCACACTATACACATTACATATTATGCTAGGTTACATTACGTTACGTTACAACGCACTACACCACACTACACTAAGCCACATCACACCACACCACACAACACCACACCATACCACACCACACTACACCACATCACATCACATCACATCACACCACACCGCATCACATCACACCACACCATACCACACCACACCATACCACACTACACTACACCATACCACACCATACCACACCACACCATACCACACCACACCATATCACACCACACTACACCACATCATATCACACCACACCACATCACACCACACCACACCATACCACACTACACTACACCACATCACATCACACCACACCACATCACACCACACCATACCACACTACACTACACCACATCACATCACACCACACCACATCACACCACACGACACTACACCACACCATACCACACCACACCATACCACACCATACCACACCACACTACCCCATTTCACACCACACCATACCACACTACACCATACCACATCACACCACATCACACCACACCATTTCACACCACACCATATCACACTACACCACACCATATCACACTACAGCACATCCACTGCTCCACACTATACACATTACATATTATGCTAGGTTACGTTACGTTACAACGCACTACACTATAATGCACTACAAAACATTGCAATTTGTTGCTTTGCATTTCATTGCAATACAATAATTTGCATTACATTTGCATTTCCAATACACTGCATAACAATTACGCGACAAAAGATTTACGCCACATAAAAATTACGCCAAATTACAATTACGCCACATAACAATTACGCCAAATTACACTTGTGCCACATTACAATTACGTCACATTACAATTACGCCACATTACAAATACGCCACATTACAAATACGCCACATTACAATTACGCCACATAACAATTACGCCACATTACAATTATGCTACATGACAATTACGCCACATAACAATTACGCCACATTACAATTACGCCACATAACAATTACACCACTTTTATTATTTTACTGCAACCGTTAGCATTACAGTTAAATAACAAGGTCATAGGTACATGGAGTCTGAGTCCTGGTATAATTAAAACTACTCCAGGCAACCCACCACAAGTAAAAAGTAACCACAAGTAAAAAGTAATATCTATGATACTTGTAAGAGCACACAACTCTAATGACACTCAATAATATACACTGCAAGAGCATACAAATCTGATGATGCTCAATAATGTACACTGCAAGAGCATACAAATCTGATGATGCTCAATAATATACACTGCAAGAGCGTACAACTCTGATGATGCTCAATAATGTACACTGCAAGAGCATACAAATCTGATGATGCTCAATAATATACACTGCAAGAGCGTACAACTCTGATGATGCTCAATAATATACACTGCAAGAGCGTACAACTCTAATGACACTCAATAACATACACTGCAAGAGCGTACAACTCTGATGATGCTCAATAACATACACTGCAAGAGCGTACAACTCTGGTGATGCTCAATAATATATACTGCAAGAGCGTACAACTCTGATAATTGACAGTGAAGACAATTGTAGATCGGTTCTAATAAAGACTTCCTTCAGACAAAAAGGAAGGAGGAAGGGGGGATGTTGCAATTTTAGATTGAACTTTGGTTAAAAAAATATTGTCAAAGTGAAAGTGTACAAAGCTCAATTATCTAAACTGAATATCAAATAAATAACCTATGATAAAGGCAAATAGTATTGAATTATGGTCAATAGCTTTTCATAGTAAAGAAAATCTAAAAAGTAGTTACCACTGTTTATGAAGGCAGGGTAGGATAAATCTAGTGTATTAAAGGTTGTAGTGAAAAAAGTGTTCAAGCTTCATAGACATCAATTTCATACAAACTGATTACTGATCCAGCGCTAGGTCGGTATTGTATCTGTACAAGCTGTCCTCTCATTGGTTGAATACAAGTAATTAATGTATAGTATTGGTTCAATGGTCCATCAAAGTAGTTACATCTGGAGTCTGGGTTGGTATCATAACTCAGTTGTGTTTCATCTCTAGACACTGTCACCTCTGCATCTTTGTTTCTTTAGTGCAATGATGCGTACAAAATTTAGCAGCAAAACTATATAATAAACAATGCGTATGGTTGGTAGCATCAACCATGAAGAAAGGGCTTTTGGATTTCAACACAACAGCACAAATACCTGCTCTACAAGCTCTGTTGAGGGTATTCACTCCCCAAACACAGTAGACCTTCTCCAGGTTCACTCTTCACCAGGGATTTTTGTCTGATGGAGCAAAATTAGCAAATGATAAACCCAAGCTCATTTCGTCTGGTAAATATATCTCATCTATTGCCTTTCCTCTTCTAATGTCTACCCGTTTACCCTTCGCATAACCTGGACACAATAACTAACTTACTTAAAAAGCAGTGTTGCTGATGCAACACCAATAATTTACCTTTTGTTCATACATGTTTTGAATGACAAGAAATAACATCAATACTGACTTCCAGTCAAAGAGTACTTAGCTGGCCTCAAGGAACGATCAACGCCAGACATGTTCACATTGACATCTGTTATATTTGGGTTGACACAGTGTAGTAGGTGGCAGCTTTTTTCTGACTGGTTAAAAAAACAAATCCAGGTTCTCCATTGCTGACTTGCGAAGCACAATTGCGAACATTTCCTGCTGACACAGATGTTGTTTTGTTTGTAAATACAAGGGAGATCCATTATATATGTTTTATCTTTTGTCCGAGTGTGTCTTGTCTGCGTGTGTCTTGTCTGCATGTGTCTTGTCTGCGTGTGTCTTGTCTGCATGTGTCTCGTCTGGGTGTGTCTTGTCTGCGTGTGTCTTGTCTGCTCATGTCTTGTCTGAGTGTGTCATGTCTGGGTGTGTCTTGTCTGGGTGTGTCTTGTCTGGGTGTGTCTTGTCTGCATGTGTCTCGTCTGGGTGTGTCTTGTCTGCGTGTGTCTTGTCTGCGCGTGTCTTGTCTGAGTGTGTCTTGTCTGGGTGTGTCTTGTCTGGGTGTGTCTTGCATGCGTATGTCTTGTCTCCAAGGGCAATCAGAAGACAGAAGATTGCTAAGATATCTCAAGTATGATTAAAATAAGGATTCAAACTATTTTTAACAAAAGATTGGCTATCGAGATCTAATAGAGTAAAATTTGCTGCAAGAAATTAATATTTGAGTTTTAAGCGTTAAAAGACGATTGAATAACAACTATTTCTAAAGGGTGAGTCAATAATTTTTGATAATTTTAATTGTTGAATAAATAATTATTTTATCCATAATGTATGTTAAAACACTTTTAAAATTATTATTTCCAAGGTACATAAACAACATTGTCTATTTTGGTTGTTTTAGTGTCTATTTATTAATAGATAATTCTTCCATCAGTTGAGGTTAGACTGCAAAGAGCTCTATCGTCTCCATGAACACTACTTTTAATCTTCAACTGCAAAACAAACTAATGCACGCTCATGAAAGTCTTTTGCTTGTTCAATGTTCCACCATAGCTAGCTGGCAGCAACAACAGAGTTAGCTGGCAGCGACATCAGAGCAGCACCAAGTAGCAAACCCTCTTTGTACAACACAGCAGAGTCAGTGACTCAGATCCTCGAGAATGGCTCTAGTAAATAACCTCCTGTACTTGCTTGAACAGTTGAGAAAAATACAAAATACAAAGAATTTCAATGTTTGCAACCAGCGTCTATTTCAAGGTGGCTTCAGCTATTCAGATATAACAAATACAACAGATATAACAAATACAACAAATGTAACCCACATACAATAGATCTAACACACATACAACAGATAGAACACACATACAATAGATAGAACACACATACAACAGATATAACACACATACAATAGATATAACACACATACAACAGATATAACACACATACAACAGATATGGCACACATAAAATAGATATAACACGCATACAATAGATATAACACAAATACAATAGATATAACACCATACAATAGATATAACACACATACAATAGATATAACACAGATACAATAGATATAACACACATACAATAGATATAACACACATGTAATAGATATAACACAAATACAACAGATATAACACACATACAACAGATATAACACAGATACAATAGATATAACACACATACAAAAAATATAACACACATGTAATAGCCAATGACAGGACATGAATATGGACATGGACATGAATATTGTAGTAGTTTTTACACTGGCTACTAGACACAACGGGGTCTCTCCAAACAACTTCTTACTAACTGACGGGGTCCCAGACCCAAACACACAACGACAAGGTTCAATTAATAATACTTTATTCTACGCATAATCCATTTAGCAATATAGAAGGGTATTTAGCAAACTCCACTAGACTTCTGACTTCTCATCACACAAAAAGCTCCTTTTATAGGAGAAGGGGAGGAAAACTCACCCCCTTATCTGGGTGAGCCAACCACATAATACAATAGAAAATACAAACAAATCACAATATAGCATACAAGATTATATACAAAGTTAGCCAATCACAGTCTTGAGCACATGGTGTTTTGCCCTGGGCACTTGTTGCCGCTCTTTTTCTGTAGCTGGTAATCTTCCAGTCCTTATTAGGGCATGCTGGTATTTTTCCATTCCTTATTAGGACATGCTGGTACTTAGCTTGCTCTCCTGGGCTTTGTAGTTGTCCGATTGGATCCCTGATTGGGGTATTAGGTAGCTGGGACCCCAGGCTATCTCTTCCACTTCCTTTCTATCCCGGCTCGGGGTAGCTGACCCGGGGTAGGCCCGGGTAACCCGGGGTAGCTTTTCAGGTGTGGAATAACCTCTACACAGGATCTGGGTCTTCTGGGTCCACTCTCGAGGGGATGATTCATATTTAGACCAAAGGGGGAGAGGAATACTTATACAAATCTCCCACAATATGTACATGGACATGAATATGGAAATGGATATGGATATGGATATTAACATGGATATGGACATGGATATGGACATGTACATTAGTGGACATGTACATAAATGGAAATGATTATGGACATGATTATGGACATGGATATGTACATGGTTACGTATGGAAACAGCTTAAATTTTATCTCTCATGTAATAAAACTACACCAATAACTATACAATGTTAATCCAACAATCAAACTCGCAATACAAATCTCAGTGAAAACCTACATACTATGTTTATAAACTAGTCAATATCATGATCTAAATCGCCATACAAATCCCAATATAAACTCCCTGCACAATGAATACTTAATTGAAGCAGTTACACAAAAAATAAAAACACCGATAACACCTGGTGCAACAAAAAGGTACCTTTCAGGCTCTCATGGTACCTGGTGCCAACAGAAAATGGCACAACACTTCCTTTTTATACAATATTCAAACCCCCCAATTTAAATCATCATACAAACCATAATAAATACTTAGTTAATCATACAATTACAAACAAAATTTTAAAGCAATCAAATCTGGTGCACAAAAGCTTCCTTTTTATACAATATTCAAACCCTCCAATCTAAATCATCATACAATAATAAAAACAACCCCTGCACAACAAACAATAAAAACTGCTGCACAAAAACAGTACCGATGGAAATAATCAAACCCATGCATCTAAATCAACAAACAAATCACAATATAAACAAACCCTACACAATAAATACTTAGCAAACGTTCAAAATTACAACACCTGGTGCACAAAAAAAAGTACTCCACAGGTTCTTATGGTAAATGGTGCCAACTAAAAGTACACTTGGAACCAGGAGAACCTTATCCTCAGACTCCATGACAAAAATCTGCTCCCATCTTACTACTCTCTCTGCTGGTTCCAGAGCGAGCCTTCGTTCTCCGACCATGACTCTCTCCCTCACATGCTCGCGAGATTCACATATATTTGCTATTTGAAGTTTTGGACTCGAGGTTTAAATGAAAACAATCACGTTTTCAGGTATTATTTTGTCATATAATGATCATAGTTTGATATACAATACATTGACATGATCAAAAAGTTTTTCCAGGTTAGTACTGCTTGGATATCCTAAAAGCTTCTGCAATCCTTAACACTGATCAACTTAGCTATCTCAATTCTAAGTGAAATACATTTTAGCCAAATCGCTCTTTACAATTCAGCTTCTGTTCTGGAAGTATTGTTTTACTTGTTGGATTCATTGCTTGCTTTTCTAGGAGCTGATTTACTCATTTTGCAACCTGAAGCCATTATTGCAAGCTGTTGTTTACTGATTAGGTAATCGTTATATTGCTATAAAAAAAAATCAATTTTGAATAATGACTGAGTTACTGAATAAACACCATAGGGCTTGCATAAGCATGTCAGAACATATTGGTCTCACACATTGTCTCTTGATTTCGGTTCAGGTCCACATAATTGCAATAGCAATATTTTACTCAAATCCGAGGCATAATTAGTTTTTAATACCTTGGAGGTATTATTTGGATTTAAACAAGAAATAAGAGACAAAGTATGGTACCATTCTTACTTGTTCATTTCTGCAACCAAAGTGGTAGAGAATGTATAGAGTAACTCTTTTTTACATTCCTTATTACTAGTTTAAGTTTTATCAAAGAGTTAACATCAGAGAAGTAAGAGGCAACGTAATTCAGCTAGGATTTGTCTGCCCACAGAACATCCTTTGACAGGAATTGTAGGCTTACATTCAAAGAATGCCAAAACAGTATGTCACAGATTTTATTGATTATCAATATGCAGTACATTATGTTTTACATTTACCATATCACCCATTTCATTAGATTTATATTGATTAACAATAACCTAAACTAAGCCACAATTTTTATAACAATAACCAAACATTCAGAACACCAACTGCTCGCTACCGCCACAGGTCTCAAGGAGAGATGTGATGAGAGAGCACGCTTACAATAACATAAATAAATAACTTATTGACGTCGATTTGTTCTCTTTCTGCCTCTTTCGGTTTGTTTTTTTGGCTCAGTTCGAAGCTTGGTTGACTTTTTTTGTCGATTATTTTTCCTACATTTTTTGCATCTCCGGGATTTGTTTTTTCTTGTACAGCGACCCGGGCATTTCTGTAAAATATTAATTATTTCAGTTGTTACCATGGTAATATACACAGTATAGAGTTTACATGGTATATTGTAGCAATGTACAATAACTAGCCCAGCTCTTTAATTTGCTAGACAATGTGAACTAATGAGAAACTGTCATGTACTCACTCTTATTTTCCGCTGCCTTTTAGTTTTTGGTTCTAAGGCTACGAGATTTAGCTGTGAAACAGTAGATATTACAGGAAGTGAAGTTGTTGCAGAGGTTGTAGCATTTTTGTTATCAGAACCGTTCCCATTCCCAGCTATTGCTCCAGCAGAATTTAACATCCCGTTGTAGTTACCATTGTTGGAGTTGTCATTCCTTACTCCTGCAGTGCAGAATATAATACTTACTTCAAATGACAACAGATAAACAGAGACAAAATCATCATAAATAATTGAAGCAATAATGTATGTAGTAAAAAACCTTACCGTTGTTGTTCCCAGCATTTGATCCTATGTTGTAGTGTCCGTTGCTTTGTCCATTTCCATTTCCTTTATTGAACTGTCCGTTAAAGTTTCCAGCCACTGATCCTCTGTAGCACATAACATGTTATTGTAGTAACTAGATGCACCCGATAGTCAATACATGATATAAATATCAATATATCACCTGTTATGTCCTCCATTGCTGTTGCCATTACCCCATCCAGTGTTCCAGTTTCCGTTATCAGATCCAGCCGAACTCTCCGTGTTATTGTTTCCGTTATAATTTCCATTTCCTGAACCAAAGTTCTCATTACCATTGCTGTTACCTCCTTCACCTCCTTTGTTGCTGCTTCCATTACCATTTCCATTATTGGAACCTGCAAGTAAAACTCACTGCATCATTTACTGAGCAGTTTGAGGTTCAGCCTGAGATGAAATCAAGGAAACTGCTCTATTAAATCAAAATAGTGTCATATAAACTTTGTTATTATACTGTTATTGTATGAGTTGGATTTGCGGCAGAAACATAACATGTCTGATCAATAACCATTCAGAGAAAATACATCTACATATGCAATACAGCTGAGAATTTATCCTCACCTTGGTTACCATTGCCATTATTGTTGCCATGACGACCACCTATGTTTGAAATTCCGTTGTTATTTCCATTGCCTTCCCCATGCAGTTCTATAAGAGAGTTAAGTCATTTATGAATGTGCTGTAGGGATTTAATATTCTCACAGGGGCGTAGTGAGCTAACCAAAATATCTTTCACATTGTAGCGAAAAAAAACTCATCAAACATGGAAATAATAACTTTTAGCAGTTAAACAAGTTCATACTCCGATCTCTATACACTCATCTATTTAGTTTTTGCTCAACAGTATAATATATTTGAAAAACTTAAATACTGTAGTGAATTTTGGGGGCTGTAAAATCACTAGCTGAGGTTGGTAGCTTGCTGCCACCAGTTGTTAGATTAACCTGTTACAACAACAGGGTCGGTGAGATACCGAATGTATACAAGATAGAGTACTGCTACTCTACAACCAATTGTGAGCCCTCGGCTCAGACGCATATCTCAAAGTAGTTGAGTCCACATGCCTTTATTCAATCAAAATAAAACGGGTTAGTAAGAAGTCCCAATTACAATGGGGACCCGGCAGATTTTAGGTGCTCACCAGGGGGTGCTAATTTGTTGATACCGGAAGTTTACTTGAAGTTTTATGATAATATCGTTAAGATTTTCAAAAATCCACTACTTTTATTTTTATATTTTGCTTTAGAAGTTTCTTTTCACTGATATATTGAAATGGCAGGAGCTCCAATGTCTGTTTTAGCTCACTAAATTTTTTTTGGCACAATAAACAGTTATAATCAACTGGAATAATCACTTTTTACGAACGCTAACAATACTGACTATAGATCGCTATATAAAATATAGAGTGAGCTCGTAAGAGTTATCTCCCATTTATTATTACTTATTATTTGTTCATTGTGTGTTGTCCTCAGGGATTAACACTATTCATTTTATTTTAGTGTTAAATAATTTTCATTCAAGCACAAATTTGATCCAACTTGTGATTAGGAAATTACAAGTTTCACTCAAAAGCCTTGAGAAGAAAATTAATTTATTTAGTTTAATTACTAATTATTATTATGATGATTATTTATAATAATAATATCAAAAAAATTATTATTCATTTGCCCTAAAAATTAAAAAATATAAAACAAACTTTTAAAAACAATTGCCATTTATTAGTCACATATCATGGGGTACACCAGATTTTTGGTACACTTGGGATTGTCATAAGAGTTTGTTATTATTATTATTATTATTGCTAGTCGTTGACTGGAGTTATGAAATCCGCAAAAAAACGATTCACGAGCAGTTGATGGGGATGGAGCTTGTAATACTGAGGATGCGCCGCGTAAATCAAGCATAATAGTATATCGCTGTTGTTGAGATAAATTGACAGGGCGCACTGTAAGTTATTTACATTGGCAAACTTAGTTAGGCCCGAAATACGATACTTTGGTTCAACTGCATACTATCTATGAGCATCATTATTAAATTAATTTTTTCAATTGAATAAAGCAAAATATTTTTCAAAAGAAAAAATTAGAGGTTATATTGATCCCTCAAGCTTCCTCGATCACATCTTTTTTGTCATATTAGCTGCTTAAATGTCTCAAATTAAAATAACAGTCAAGCAAGTCGTAAATTCTAATGATAAGTTATATTAGAAATTGAACTGCTTCCGGTTGCATCTACAAAGAGAAACTGCGTGCCGGATCCCCATTGACTGTTATGGCCAAAGTTCTGTCTTTTATAGGCAGTGCACAGGAACAATCATCCAATTACAGTACAATATTGCAATATACACAAATGAGAGTAATTATATAAATACATAGCGAGAAAGATCACAGTAAAGGGCTTAAAAGGAATAGGCGCCCTGTGGTAGTAGGCGGAGTCACAGGCTCTTAAACCAATCACAGCTAGTCTCTGGGTCCTAGGTCTTTCCAGCTCTTAATCCATCATCTTTGATAAGGGGTAAGGGTGGCTATTTCTGGCAGATGGCTCTTAGGTCCTCCCAGGCTACTTCTAAGATCTTAGGCTCTGCTGACTCACTTCCTACCGGCCCAGTGAGGTCGGTATGGGTGTACACAGGGTCGGTATAGGTGGTACACAGGGTCGGTATGGGTGTACACAAGGTCGGTATAGGTAGTACACAGGGTCGGTATAGGTGTACACAGGGTCGGTATAGGTGGTACACAGGGTCGGTATGGGTGTACACAAGGTCGGTATAGGTAGTACACAGGGTCGGTATAGGTGCACACAGGGTCGGTATAGGTAGTACACAGGGTCGGTATAGGTGTACACAGGGTCGGTATAGGTGTACACAGGGTCGGTATAGGTGTACACAGGGTCGGTATAGGTGGTACACAGGTATATGAATAAATACAGTTACCGTCCACTTGGTTAGTAGTTACTAGGCATCCTGGCCATCCAATGGCTATTGTAGTGATGCCAGGATGTAGTATTGGTTGTGCTCAGAGGATGTGTACGCTAAAATCCACCACAATACGTTCAACTTTTTTTGAAGTTTAATAAATTTTTTGCTCAAACAATTTTTAGTATACAATCACTCTGCTCTGAGCAAATGTAGGAAAAAAATTAGACTAAGAAAAAATCTCTCTGGCAATAATTTTGATTCGCTTTCGAGGTTTTTGGAATTAATTTTTATCACATGCTCTACATGTCATGGACATTCTAAAAAATTTTCATTACAGTTGGTTTGAGATTTGTTATGGAAAGCAAGTCATGTGTCTAGCAGTGTCACACAACAATTTACACAACTCGAATAACGAATACCAGTCTCCAGAGTTGCCAAAAAATATAGCCTGTGTTCAACAGCTCTATGAGTGTCGGATTTGTTGCCTTATTTTGGGTCTTGCATTTTCTGCTAATGGTTTCCCATAGTTAGTTATTACAGTATCATAGACTGCACAAATAGCTGGATTTACACATAACTTGGTTGATAATACCTTTTATACAAGAGATTGTGAGAAGCACCAAATGCAGCAGCCATCCTTTGTCCATGGTGCTGCAAGATCATACAAACAGTTATATAATATATCAAACTTGAATCATAGAAAGTATGAAACAAAAAAAATTTGAATAACATCACACTTCGATTGTATGTAGTTGGCATTTTGCCACAAGTAGACACTATATTTTTTTCAATGAAGGTAACTTTGTTTTGGATATTGAAGGTAACTTTGTTTTGGAGTCGTCTAACAATGCATTAGTAGAACTTATCCAAAAATTGACTGAAGAATTGGCAAACAGCCAAACCAGAGCCTGTTTATAGTGCTGAGGTTACTGGTTTTGATCAACTAGTAAATGTTCACAGATGCTTCACAATTGAGGTTGACAGAACAGAAGCAAATTCGTAGCTAAGTTTCCACCGGCGGACTCTGCACGTTGAGCGAAAGTTGTCATTCAGCAAAAGTTCCTTTCAGTTCATGTTTCACGTTTCTCTTAGCTATGGTAGTTATTACATCGATTAACAGAAAACTCTAGATTGACGGTGTTTAAATAAGAAATGCTTCAAAAGAAAACTTACAAAATGATAATAATAATAATAATGAAATTTTTGCAAACCTTTCTTCTGTAAAAAAGCCGTTTATCAATGCTAACTAATATACCAACTAACCAGGTTGGTCAGAGCACACTCACCTCGTTCAGTTCACAGTAGTTGAAATATGATAAATGGTGATTCTTCAACATTTCCTTCTCCATAGCTGTTACCAATACTTGCTAGTACCATCTGTACTACTCACTGCTTGCCCCTAACTCTTTCCTTACAGTTCTCTTTGGCTAATCTTCATTGTCCTATGAAAAAAACCACTCATATTAACTTCTCAGAGAAAAGAGTTTGATTATTTTAGGTCATGATGGATAAGCAAAACTTCAGTTAATGCGGGATGGCACATCTCACTTAGTTTCTGTAAGCCTCAGCAGACTCTATGTTATGTCATGTCAATCAGTTGGGAGAAAAGCAAAAATGAAAGCAAGACTTTTCCTTCAGTAGGTCATCCAGTAAAGTTAATCCACTGCCGTTTTTACCCAGGTATGTAAGGATTAGTACAAATCACACCTGTCTTACTAACTTACTTACTTTGCGATGAGTAATCTGCTAATCCATTAACATGTTTCAGATTATGATTATTCCAAAAATGAATGATTCATGTAATATTTTAGCCAATTTAAATTATAGCAGTTTGCTGCAATCATATGGATGACAGTTGAAGCTATGATAGATAATGTATGTATGACACCATAGAAGGGCGTAAGAGAAAACAAATCAACTATTCATTACATTTAGGTGACAAAGCAAAGGGTTGGGATTGTTGTAGCAGAAAATTGAATCCAAAAATGAATTTTATTGACGCATGTTATAATGCTATCATACTAAACCTGCTAAAAATTGCCGGAAGTTCATCGTGAATTTCTCTGGAAAATTGTCCTACCAGACAAACAGGGACTTGCGCGGCATCACTCACTAAATAAGCTATTTCACGTTTTTAGAGATCATTTATTTGTAAATATACATACTGGGTGTATAATAGTTTTGGCATTCAGCACCCGCATATTGATTGCTGAACTCACTAGACTGCAGCCATTATGATGTTGCAAAAGAGTTGTCTGACCATGATGACCCTCTTTGTGACACATTTGAGGCGCTCATCTCGCCCAGTAAACTATTATACATATTCATTACAAAAATTATAATTGAGGCAAATATAGACCAGGAGATGTTGGATACATAAAACGAAACATCTCAAAGTCAAATGTACTACTACTGATCACAAGCCATCAATAAAATGATCAAATACAATTTTGAGTAGTGACTTTGCAGTAAAATAATATGTTACATTTGCCATTGTCAGTGAAGTTGAAATATTAAAAAAAAATTAAAAGGTCTTACAGTTTTTTTAATTTTTTGATTAGTGTTATTTTTTTGAGATTATATGAATGGCTAACTTTAGTATTCTTATAAAGCTGTTTTTTAGCAAAAATAAGCAGACAGAACTGGCTACACACACAAATAAACTGTTCGAATATCATTTCTAAACCTCCAACATGTTGTCTTACTGGTAGAAACAACTTAAAAATTATGAACTACCATAAAAACTTTTGTCAAATCCTAATCATTTGTATAAAGCATGTTAAACAATCATAGAGGGGCCGTTTCTGACAGCAAAGGATTGTGTTGGTTTGTGCTTGGTAAAATAATTTAATTATTTGTCAACCATATTGTTTTCTTACTAGTTACTGAGGTGATTAGATGCAATTAGAGAGCGTTGTGATAGTCGTAGAGTCAATAATGATCATCACATTACAATAATGAAACAGCTCTTAAGGTTTGAGAGAATTCTTTGCGTTGTACGTAATACATTGTAGAATCAATGAAAGTTTTGATTCGGGTGGAATCTAAACCAGTCAATGTCATAAAGTCAACTCAGACAAAAACCTGCTGGCACATCATTGAACTTCACAAAGAGTTGTCTTCTCAGTCGAACAAGATATCACAAAGTTCAACAACGTAAGCCTGCGCATCACAACCCTAAGTGTGTCATGGCAAATGGAATGCTATTGGAAGCAGCAAGCATCAGCGTTCAATTTACTCAGTGACCTTGGCCTTGTCAGGTTTGCATCGAAATGAATAATAAATTAATTATTTTACAGCAACTACGGCAAGGATGACTTTCTATAACCTCTGTTTTTGTACAATACTTATTTTGATGGATCTAGGCGATGACTTGTGTCCACACAATCATCACCCATTTCTGACAGCCAAAACCATAGCAACGACATCTACTTCACTGTACATCTACCTCAACTCACTCGACGACATCTACTTCACTGTACATCTACCTCAACTCACTCGACGACATCTACCTCACTGTACATCTACCTCAACTCACTCAACAACCTTTTTTCACCCACCTCAGCAACTCCAAACTCAACTAAAATTTTTCCCCGTCCCCTGAAACACTCTAAACAGGAAGTGTACAATTGTTTCAAAATAAAATCAACATTAATGAGAAAGTCCTAGAGTTGTCTTTTGCCCCATTCCCATCCCACCTGTTACACCAGCTTCTCCCTACTCGATATAAAAGAGTCTTTATCTCCCCCTATTCCTTCCTCTCCCCCTCTCATTCTCTTATTGCTTACATTGCGGATACAATAATCTACACCTCCATCCTGTAGTTAGTTGGACCACGGTTCATTTACAGCAAACAGTGGACAGGACAACTATGTGCTGATTTTATGATCCTTTGAGCAGAACACTATCGGGATATGTTACGTGCCATAAAGTTGCAAGTCATAAAAACCAGAAAATACATTTGATGACAAGAAGAGAGGATAACTCCCAAATAGACAACTTCTACAAACTACCAAAAGTTTACCTGCCGGTGAAAATTCATCTCTCTCATTTTAATCATTACGAAATAGAGACATTACTGAATGCTACGGAGTTGTCTACTCTATATGTAATAACTCTTATTAAGAAGAAACATTTGCATTATCAAAATTCTTTTATGCTGTTAAAGGTAATTCTTTCTTCAATGTTATTTTTTTTCATTCATATAAATTATTTTAATTTATGATAAGCAAGCGTTGTGGTAGATTCTGTCAGTAAAAACATTCATCGGTGTTTTTCCTCCACATCTCAGTGCTGAGCTCTTGTAGGTGAAGATGAACTTCGAGGCATCAATGTGTATCCGGTAGAGATCAATGTTATACTTGATCACATTGACATCTCGTATATTTGGTTGGCACAATGTAGCAAGTAGAAGCTTGTCTCTGATTGGTTGAAAGCAAATCTCACATCTCAAATGCAAAACAGTCACAAAAAATAAATTATACAAGTCGCATTAACGTAGATTCACAAAACTTTTGCTGTTACTGTCAGTAACTGTGTTGAAAGAGTGACTCAAAAGGTTTTGTGTAGAAATAAAGTAACTGCTTCAAAAACAACTTGAATTAGTTACTTTGATTAGGAGTTTTCTCCCTCAATAAACTGTTTTGACAGCTCCTAACCAAACCATGGTTTACTCTAAGGTGATTTTTCAATGCTTTGCGGGCATCTTCTTTCTATCAACTAGCATTCAGTTTATTACATATCTAGGTGAGTTTGCTCAATTTAGACAGTGTTGACAGTATGATGAAATTTTTTTTATGAGGCTAAAAATTAACATACTGATAATAATGAATTAATAACCGTATTATTATTTATATCGATGATGATTATTCCAGTCATACAGCAGAGAGAGTGCACACAATAACGACATAATTTGTGTTTTGTATAATTTTTTGATATTTTTCCACTTAGTTCGACACTTACCATGACCTAAAGCCTTCAATTTTTCAACTAAAACTCAAGTATGCATCTATTTATTTAGTAATTTCACAAAACATCAGATGTTCATGGAAACTATTTATGTAAACAGAATTTAGGTTGTTGAGTTTTCTGGCAATAAACAAAAACTTGGTATATAAAGCTAAGTAACATTAAATGCCATAAAACAGATTGCCAAACTGACTTAAAACCTTAAATTTTTCAAGTCAAACTTAAGTATGCATTTATTTATTAAGTAATTTCACAAAACATTAGTTGTTAATGGAAACTATTCATGTAAAGAGATTTTAGATTGTTGAGTTTTCAGGCAATACACAAAAACTTGGTATATAAAGCTAAGTAACATTAAATGCCATAAAATATAGATTGACAAACTAATTAAGGAAAGATAATATTACACACCAAATACTTCTATCTCATACAGATTGATTACTGAGTCAGAACTTGGTCGGTATTGTATCTGTACAAACTGTCCTCTCATTGGTTGAATACAACCAATCAATGTGTAGTATTGGTTCAATGGTCCATCAAAGTAGTTACATCTGGAGTCTGGGTTGGTATCATAACTCAGTTGTGTTTCATCTCTTGACACTGTCACATCCACATCTTTGTTTCTTTGATATGCAGAAGCTTTAAGAAGTTACAACCAACGATGCACAAATAATAACCATTTACAAGATCTCAGGCTAACTGCATTTGACTATAACTTTAAGATTATTAGCTTTTGTTACTCTAACAAAACCCACCAGCCACATAAGCTCTGTTGAGGATATTCACTCCCCAAGCACAGTAGACTTGCTCCAGGTTCACTCGCCACCAGGGATTGTTGTCTGTCGTGTCAGAATGAGCAATAGAAGTGTACTCATGAACACCGTCTGGTAGATATATTCCATCTACTGCCTTTCCAGCTTCAAATGTGTAACCACTTGGCTCAACGTGTATGCTTGACATTGCAGCTGTTTTTCCTGGTTAGAAAACGTCAATGCACTATATCAACCTTTTAAATAAAACATAACAAATAAATATGAGCGATACTTAAAACTATAACTTAATCACAGCTACTGGTTTTTATAGATTTCTTCTATTAAATCACTGACTTACCTCTAGCCAAAGAGTAATCAGCTGGCTTCAAGTAGAGATCTACATTAGACGTGGACACATTGGCATCTGTTATATTTGGATTGACACAATGTAGCAGGTGGCAGCTCTTCTCTGATTGGTTGAAGGCAAATCCAGCTTCTCCATTGCTGACTTTGGATCCGCAATCTGGAACATTCCTGGCTGACACTTTTGTTATCTCATTGGTAGATATTGAAGACCATCCAGTGTATATTTTGTAGCATCTCTCTGAATGCGTTATCTCTCCATCATTTATGAGAAGAAAAACCACTAAAGTAGACTAGCCCATACAGATGTAGCTGAGATCCAGCTCGTAAATAATGTAACATAAAGCTTTCTGTTAAATCATGTTGAATAAAAATCTTAACAAGAAATGACTGATTTGACCTCAAATGTGATATATAGTTGACTAGTTATGAGTATTAACCGCATGGAGTTACTCGCCACTTACCAGAATATGTCGGTTAAATTAAATTTAAAACGGGCAAGCTTGGTAATTGAATTATGTTGTAAAATGTCATGGTTTTCTTAATGTACCACTAACAATAATGAATAAAAATAATTTTGCCCATCAAACTTTTTAATGGTTGGTAACTGACAATTAGGAAATGTTTATGATACAAAGTCAAAGACTAATCTATTTCTATTATAGAGTATGAAGTTATACGTACAGATTTTTAACTTCCACATTTTCAGTGTAGCTTACTGGCAGATGGTGAAGTCGTAAACAGCCCTGAGTTGTGTAAGCTCTGTCATTTATACACAACATATCTCTGATGTCATTTATGGATTGGCAGTTCATTGATTTTCATAAGATGAATGCATAGCTTCTTATTACATAGCAACTATATATTTTAAACTAGGTACTCGTATGTAACAGAGCCCTATCTCTCTACTGGTTTGTTTGCCTGTTAGATAATTCAATCTCTCATATAAAACCATACATCAGTTCCTTTTAGGAGTTGATGTTTTAAGTTATATTTTTTTTATTTTTCTTTATAATTTCCTCATTGATCAAATTGTGACAGATTAGCTGCGTAACCATCTGCTCTGGAAAATAAAACACTAACAAACTTAGTTTTCTAAACTTTACTTGTTATTATAGTAAACTTACTGTATAACTTTAAATTATAATTAATTATTATGTATTCATGCTTAAACAGATAAGTGATGAGATGAGTGACAGATTAAAGCAGTCCATGCCATCTGATTGACTTTTCTCTGAACTGACATGTTTTGAAGTTTAGCTATCATTGCCAATAACGAGTAAGTATTTACAGATTGAATGTTAAAGACTTCTAGAGCCGACTATTTAGACAAACAAAGTAAAGTTGTATTGTATTAGAGAAACTTCAGTGTCGTTGCTAGCAGGTTGTCATGTAGAGGGAAGGACATTTTGTGGCATGCAAGATGTGCTCGACAAATCCATGGTGGGGATAGCGTAGAGGCAATGCAAGGTTAAAGGAAGTGGGGGGGGGGGGGTGGGATAGCGGAAATGCTGGAAGCACGTTAAGGTCATTCAGTATTTAATCATCTCATCTTTCAAATCATTCAAATAGAAATCAAATGTTTTTACTGTAATCAAAAAACTCTACAGGATACACACTTACCAACAAGCAAATGAATAGCACTACATCAATCTACCAACTAAAGCTCTACGTGGTTTATAAAAGTACTTATTCACATTCAATGAGGCTCAAATAAAGATGTGCTTTATAGCTATCAACTTTTTCTTTAATTCATTTCCCCAGACTCACTCACCTTTATCTCAAGATAGTAAGTACTATAAATGTCTAATGTAGAATTATTCAACTTGACTATATATGATAAACATTGGTACACTGTAGGGTGGCACCGAGTAACTTCTGCTACTGGTGATTTGAAACATGATTTCTTTAAAGCTTAAACCTAGAATAAGTTCAGGTTTGAACCACAGAGTATATATTGACATGAGAGGTTTCAAAGTGTTCAGAAAAAATTAAGTAAACTTTTATTCATTAAAAAGATTGAGCCGAAAGTCACACAGAAATTTTAGAACTCCTGCAACATGGTATATGCTTTCTATCTATATGGCTGCACCATTATTGTATTTTTTCGGGTACATATATATTGAAAATTTTATCGTGGCTAGAAATTATTTTTTGTTTTTGTTTTCTCTGAAACAGTCATACAGTCATCAACTCATATACTTAAAGAGCACTGATCCTCACACAACTTACCCATTACTTGATTTCAAGTTCTCAATGTAAGCTTAAATAAACACAAGTCTATGTAACTAGATTTTTTGTTTATGTCTATGAAAATCACTGGATTATTTAGGTTAAACATACTAATTTGATACAACGTTCATTTTTTACAACTTATGAGAATTATAAAATAAACACAGCACCAAGAAATTAGTAATTTCTCAAATTTTTTGTACAAACAGATATTGATGAAACATAAAAAGGGCTGCTTTACTTTTATAAAAACAAAAAAATGTAAATTTTTCTTAAAAATTCGTTTTTTGCACCATTTTTCAATTGATTTTAATTTAGTTAGTTTCCGCAAGAGTTTTCACCTTTTGTAATCGATGTTTGTTTAGCAAGTGAACTTATTTGTAGATCCAACTCTGAAAATATACTTACACAAAACTTAATTCCCCTCACAGGAACAGTTGAATCGATTCTAACTGCAAAATAAATCTAGAACCGAAAGCAGAGAAAGCCTTGAAGTAAGTGTAATCAATTTTTTTTGGATGCTTTTAACAATATTGGGTTTGTTTCACTCAATGTATAGCATGGGAAGTGCTTCTACCGACAGGAAATTGTGTTTCACTAAACTTCTTCTCTGGTTGCACTGATATTGATTTTGTTTTGCTTCGCCTCATAACAATCACAAAACTTGTACACATTCATTGCAGAGTGGAAATTAAATCAAAAAATAATTTAACAGTCATTATAAGTGTGGGCATCATCATCCGGTATGATGCGTATTATTTCTTGCCAATCATAGTCGTTGTATCTGCTATACTGCCATTTATCAACTTGTATGAAATGGGATTACAAATTGACTTGTTTCCTTTTTACTCTGTCGGATAAATATTTTCTGCTACTTGGATATTGTCTTTTGTAAAAATTGTTGGTATTACAATTACTCAATGACAATATTTGACACACCATGTGGTCTATAACCAAGAGTTAATCAATAACTTTGTTAAATATATTCCAGTTTGATTACTTGATTTGACCTTTCTAGTAGAGGACATATGCAAACTTGGACTATAAACTGGTCTGACATGTGTGAATGTTAGCTGAATGTGAGGAAATTGTATTTATTTTGGGTTTAGCCAATTTCGGTAAACTGCCATCAACAATCGGTACGCAACTTTATTCATGTTTTATTCTCATAATTTACTAAAGTCTCATTTATAGTCATGATAAATGCTTATGTAATAAAAAAATAAAATTAATGTTACTCTGAATAGTTAATTGGTAAAAATCTATCACCATATAAGGAAAATAATTTTTTTTAAAACACGAGTTATTTCATTACAAATACATGCTTTACAATCATCAGAACTATATCACATGAAGTTTTCATTAGCTGATTTGATTTGTTTGTTTTTAAATACTACTAGCAACTGGAAGGTAATAATATTGTTTTTTTGTGTGAAGCGTTTTGCCCTCACCAATGGCATTTCTATTGACTTGTTCAGTTCACATTAGCTTTTAAAAAACTCACCTAAAAATTGTTTTCCGTTATTCGCAACACTTCAAACCAAAAGTGTGCAACTATTTTAAAATAATATCGACGTTTGTCAAAAAATGTAGGAGTAGTCTTCTCCTCGATTACCACCTTACCTTTTACGTCTCTACCGTTACTCATCAAAAGAAGGATCTACCTCCCCCCTCGTACCCCATATGCAATAACATACAAAACTTTGTCCTGGATCAGAAAATGAAATAGTAGAAAGCTTGAAGTTATCTTCTATTACTTTTACGCAAACAAATTTTGGGCCTGAGAACAGCAATCACTGGATCGGTAAGTTAGTTAAACTTCAATTTTGATTCCAATTGAATAGATGTGTTAGCTCCATCTTTTCTAAACTTCTTGTTGAAGCAGTAAAAGTTAAAAAGCATTATTTCTTGAGTTATCCCAAAAAATGTCTAGGAGAGTTTGCGGGGGAGGGAAGAATAGAATAAAACAGAATAGGTTGAAATACTACGCCCCAAAGACTTAGCAAGCTGGTTGTTTGAAATAGTATTGTTTGATATACATGGCTTGGCTTATTTTTATATGTTTTGTAGGAAATTGGAACAAACGTAGACTGGAATGAACACCAATAAGATTGAAAGCAGACACACCAGGAATGAACATCAATAGACCTGGAACAATTGTCGACCATGCTAAAAAAAGAAATTTTTGACATTCTTTTTCGGAAGTGTCTACGTTCATTCTCGGCAATATAAAAAATGTCATTTTGGTTTTCATTCCAGGAATTGTTTACTTTGAGAAAAAAACGATAATTTTTTTCCTGGAGGTCAAAACGGTAGTTTACCTGTTTCCATGAATAAATATCGACACTTAGACGAGTGAAAGTCAAATTTTTCTTCTTTCTAATGTAGTCGACATTCATTCCAAGTCTGTAGGCGTTCATTTCAGGAGACATCTACATTCATTCCAGATACGTCTGCATTCATTCATGTCAGCACTCACACCAAATTCCATTTCGTAAGCTTATTTTTGTGTAGTTTGATTGAGCAATTTCAGTTGATTTTTTGGCTCATTAGCTAGCATATCTCGACCTATATATAGAGTGTGATTGCTAGCATTTAGTTTAATTGTATCCTGTATTCTGCATATCATTACTTGTGAAGCTTAGCGTACAGATAGGTTAACCAAATCTACATATATTAGCCCTTGTGAAGCCCTGTGTGATCTGTCCAGCAGGTTACCTTTCAAAGTCCATAGTCAGTCAGTAGAGATGCTGTTGGAGACCCTCAGCACTGGTAAAGGGTTGTCAATGAGAAGAAAGAAGAGATTAGACCAGGAGTTACCTGTTGGTGAAGGGACTATATGGAAGATATAGTCCTATCTACGGCCTTTACAGCTTCAAATAAGTACTCACTCACTCCTATTTGTAAACTAGACATAACTGCAAACTTACAGGTGATGCAACCTCAATACATTACAATACTGTTACATAAGCCTTGAAATTGATAGAAATAATCTCAAAACTGAGCTCTAGCTAAAGAGTACTTAGCTGGCCTCAAGTAGAGATCAATGTCAGACATGTCCACAGAGTCATATATTATATTTGGGTTGACACAGTGTAGCAGGTGGCAGCTCTTATTTAATTGGTTGAAAGCAAATCCAACATCTTCATTGCTGACTTCTGATGCGCAATCTGCAACATTTATTGCTGACATAGGTGTTGTTTCATTGGTAGATACTAATGACCATCCGCTGTATATTCTATAACTCCTGTTTGAGTGCGCTTTGTCTCCAAGGACAAACAGAAGACAAACAGCTAAAATGTATCATGTATAGTTAAAGGATTGTGTCAGACAATGACTCCTTTTGATTGAGTCGAAAAAGCGTTTATCAAAATATGGATGAGTGAAGGTCACTGAAATTGGCAACAACCGAAATGCTGTATTCATAAACTTTATGAAACCGCTAGCAGTATTACCCAATATATTCAAATGCATCCGGCCATCCTATTCTCATCCCAACCACCCCCACCCCACATTGCTCTTTGCCTGTCTTTCTCTACTTCTCACCTTCTCTCTTGTTCTATCCCTGCCATGTTTCACCTCTGCACCCCTACTACCTTCTCCACCCCCTCTCCCCTTCTCCCCCTCTCTACCTCTCCTCTTCTCTCACCCCCCTCCCACACCCTTCTCTCTCCCCTCCCCCCCCCCCCCCTCTCTCTCACCTTCTCCCCTTCTCCCATCCCCCTCCCCCTTCCCACCCTCCCACACCCTTCTCTTTCTCCCTCTCTCTCTTCCCCACCCTATCGTTATGGGCCATAAATTTGCAGGAAATAGTTTTATGACAGAAGGAGAGGATAACTCCCAGTTAGACAACATATTTTACAAACTACCAAAGGCTATACATATATGTAAAGCACCTTATGTAAATTCCTTCTGGACTTTGGACTCCCTGCCAGTGAAAATTCATTTCTCTCATTTTAATCATCACAGAATAGAGACATGACTGAATGCTACGGAGTTGTCTACTCTATATGTAATAACTCTTATTGAAAAGAAATACTTGTTTGCAATAGCAGACTTTTATTACGCTGTTCAAGATAATTCTTTTTTCAATTGTATTATTTTCATTTAATATAGAATGTCTTGTTTTAGGATAAACAAGCATGGTGGTAGATTGTGTCAATAAAACCATTCAACTGCGTTTTTCTTCCATTTACCTTGTCAGCCTCGCTGCCAGATCTTATAGGTGAAGGTGAACTTCATGGCATCAATGTATCTGGTAGAAATCAATGCTGTACACAATCACATTGAAATCTCATATATTTATTTGGCACAATGTAGCAAGTAGAAGCTTGTCTCTGATTGGTCAAAAGCAAATCCCACATCTCAAATGCAAAAAAGTCACAAGAAAATAAATTATACAAGTCGCATTAGCATAGATTCGCAAAACTTTTGCTGCTATTTTCAGTAATTGTGTTGAAAGAGTGACTCAAAGTATTTGGTGTAGAAATGAAATATCTACTTCAAAAACAACTTGAATTAGTTACCATGATTAGGAGTTTTCTCCCTCAATAAACTGTTTTGACAACTCCTAACTAAACTATGGTTCATTATAAGGTGATTTTTCGGTGCTTTGCAGGCAGCTTCATTCTATCAAATAGCATTCAGTTTATTACATATCCAAATGGGTTTGTTCCATTTATATAGTGTTAACAGTATAATGATTTTTTTGATGAGGCTAAAAATCAAAATGCATGTGTATCTTATATGGTATCACTGTGTAGATGTGTCGCTCTATTTTTGTATGACTTTATATATGTACCGCTCTATGTTTTATATCACTTTATGCTTATATCATTCCCTGTCTGTATCACTCTATGTACGTGTCATTTTACGCTTGCACGACTTTTTGTATGTATTACTCTATGTATGTATCACTCCATAATGGTATCACTCTCTGTATGTGTCACTCTACGTATGTGCCACTCTATGTTTGTATCGGTCTTCGTATTTTGCAGTATTTGGTGCAGTCCAACAACCACAAGAGTCAGGTAAGTCTTGCTTATACTAATACTGAGTTAATAACTGTATTATTATTATTATTATTTATAATGATGATGACTATCACCAGTGATACAGCAGAGAGAGTGCATACAGTAATGACATCATTTGTGTTTTTTATAATTTTTTGATATTTTTCCACTTAATTTGACACTTGCGGTGACCTAAAACCTTAAATCTTTCAAGTCAAACTTAAGTATGCATATATTTATCTAGTGATTTCACAAAACATCAGATGTTTATGGAAACTATTTATGTGAACAGATTTTAGGTTGTTGAGTTTTCTGGCAATAAACAAAAACTTGGTATATAAAGCTAAGTAACATTAAATGCGATAAAACATAGATTGACAAACTAATTAAGGAGAGATATTATTACACACCAACTACTTCTATCTCATAGAGATTGATTACTGAGTCAGAACTTGGTCGGTATTGTATCTGTACAAACTGTCCTCTCATTGGTTGAATACAACCAATCAGTGTGTAGTATTGGTTCAATGATCCATCAAAGTAGTTACATCTGGAGTCTGGATTGGTATCATAACTCAGTTGCGTTTCATCTCTTGACACTGTCACCTCTACATCCTTGTTCCGTTCGTAACGTGCGGCTTTAAGAATTTACAACAAATGCTGCACAAATAAGAACCATTTACAAGATCTCAGGCTAGTTGCATTTGACTATAACTTTAAGATTATTAGCCTTTGTTACTCTAACAAAATTCACCATTTCCATAAGCTCTGTTAAGGATATTCACTCCCCAAACACAGTAGGCTTGCTCCAGGTTCACTCTCCACCAGGGATTGTTGTCTCTCAAGTCAGAATGAACAATAGAAGTAAACTCATGTCCATCTTCTGGTAGATATATCCCATCTACTGCCTTTCCTGCTTCAAATGTGTAAACACTTGGCTCAACGTGTGTCCTTGACATTGCAGCTGTTTTACCTAGTTTCAAAAAAAATCAATGCACTAAATCAACCTTCTAAATAAAACATTACAAATAAATATGAGCGATACTTGAAACTATAACTTGATCACAGCCATTGATTTTTATAGATTTCTTCTATTAAATCACTGACTTACCTCTAGCCAAAGAGTAATAAGCTGACCTCAAGTAGAGATCTACATTAGACGTGGACACATCGACATCTGTTATATTTGGATTGACACAATGTAGCAGGTGGCAGCCTTTTCCTGATTGGTTGAAAGCAAATCCAACATCTTTATTACTGACCTGTGATGCACAATCCAGAACATTCCTGGCTGACATGGATGTAGTTTCATTGGTGGATACTAATGACCATCCGCTATATATTCTATACCTCCTGTCTGAGTGTGTCTTGTCTCCCATAACAATTAGAAGACAAACAGCTAAAATGTATCATGTATAGTTAAAGGGTTGTGTCAGACTATGACTCCTTTTGATTGAGTCAAAAACAGGTTTATCCACATTTCTCTCCTTTTCTCCAACACCTCCGCCCATCCCTCTTCTTCTCCCCCATCCCTCTCTCTCCCCTCTTTCTCTTCTTCTCCACCTCTCTGCCTACCTCTCCCACTCCCCTTTCCCCATCTCTCTTCCCCCCCCCCCCCCCCTCTCTCTCTCATTTTCAAAGGTGATACAGGAAGACAGTGTGCTGGCATACGGCAGTCACTACTGAGACAACTAACTAACAAAGACAACGCTACAGAAAACTGCCCAATTTTTTGCATTATTTGATACTCGAACCATCTGGTATCAGCAAAATGGGTCTTTTCGTCTCCAATCTACATAATGGAAAAAAAATAAAAAAGTTGCAATTATATGAGGTTTAAGAACAGTCCATATATCTAAACCCCACCATACATCAATTTGATCAAGTAGAACGTTTTACAGCAGTATCCTTTCCTCTCAGCTAAGTGGTATGGGCATGCATGACGTTGGAAAACACACAGACAGATACATATGGAGGAGAACTCACAGACACACAGACATATATATTTTATCTTTATACAAATCAGAAGTGCATGAATAATGCGATGAGTATGGAAAGCTTAGCTTGTTACAGGCTGAGTTACAAGAAACATTTGGTCTATATAATACATTACCCACTTACACACGGGATCAAAATATGTTAGCAAATGACCATAAAAGATATAATAAAAAAAATCATAATATTATATATGTATGCATCCCAACGGTAGGGCCGGAGTCAGTGACCTGTCAACCAATCAAAAAAGCCTCCAATTGATAAAACCTATATGAAAACTTGAAATACAATATAATTTGTGTCAATCAGCAACTTTTTCATACAAGAAATAGTGGCAGTTCTGTGCTGACTATTCAACAATCTTTGTGTTTTTGTGCCAAATATTGTTGCTAGGGGTTTTACCTAAGAAACTGCAACGTAGCCCAGAAAATATTATTATTATTATCCAAAACTTGATTTAAAGACATAATTTAACGAACTAATCGAAAAAAACACAAATTATACTTGTTGAGGTTATTAATAAAAAAAAAGATTAGTTCATGGTTTTATGTAACATTTTTATTAAGAAAATATGAATAAATGGGCCATAAATAATTACTTACAAATTTGTATTCTCCACAACATATCTGTAGTTTGAGTTAGTTTGTCATTATGTACAAAGCTTGTTATGGTACCTCTCCTAGTTGTGATATAGGTGAGCACTAGATGTGTACACTTTTATATGATGTCATATATTGATTAAATATATTGAACTTCATTTAAAATATATACTATGCAATTATACTTTGGTGCAAAATTTGAATACATGTTTGACAGATAATCGAAAACAACGAGGTGATGTAATGGTTCTACTTACAGCGTATCATAAAGTTCTTCACACTTGATAAAACTCAAAAATGACTGATAACAAAACCAGCCGACCAATCTATTTATCCACCGCCAATGCAGGTTGATGGTTTGTGTTTATTACAATTTGTTATGAGTATTTCTTCTATTTTCTGCTTAAAAATTAAATTGGTTTGCTTTGCATACATTGACGAGTGCATAATAATTGTCATTCAATTTTATCTATTGTTTCACCTAAATGTATATGTATTTATTACACAAGTAATACTTTTATCACGTTTACTTTGAGGGTGAAAAAATACATTCTCTAATTGCTTATCAATTTATGATAATTAATAATTCAGCTAGTATATAAGACACAGTAAAATCGACTGCTACAATGAGAGTTATACTGATTGTTTGGTTTTGTTTTAGCTTTCGAATGTTGTGACAGTAATTTATGCTGTGTATAAAAGTGTCACCTGCTTTGACTTTTGTTTTGTTACATATGTGTAAGCTTTCGACAGCGCATTAAGTTTTCATCTCTGTGAGCGGTTCAAACACTACAAATCTCAAGTATATGGCTGGTTTTAAAACTTATAACAAAATTAACATAAATTGTTTGATGGGCTGCTATATCCAATTCACAAGTTTCCTTTTAATGATGAAATATTTGCATTTTTCGCACATTAATTGCAGCTTCACTGCTTACACTACAGATGCCAATAATCTGCACATTCAAATACTTTCACTCATCTTGTAGTTAGCTGGACCCACAGTTTTATTTACAGCAAACAGCTGGACAGGACATCTGTGTGTCTGAATTTATGCTCCTTTAAGCATTGTAGTAGATTTCAGGGGGCCCAGTCGAAATACCACCAACAAAACCTCTCTCCAACAGAGGTTATTTATCAATCAACTCAACAAAGGAGTATCTCAAACTGTAACAGAGCCCACAGGCTCATACTCAATACTCAGTGCTTCAGAGTAATAATCATTTTATTATTTCACAGCGCTCAGTGCAAAATAACAGTGGCAATGTATCTAGCTAACTTGGTACAGTCACAAGTAGTATCCTGACACAAAGTGCAATGAGTATAAGCAGAACTCTGCCTTTTATAGGCAGAGGCACAGGCACAGGCACAGGCACGTGTGGTCTAGTGGTTGAAGTGCTTGCACTTCAATCCAGGATCTGGGGTTCGATTCCCAGCACGGTTATCTGTGAGCGAGATATTCGGCTTCCTATATGCTCTGCCTGGTCGGATATGGGCATAAAAATAACGTGGTCCCTAGTTTGATTGCACTCTCCATAATAACTATGGAGTCATGCTAGTAAAAGATCCCCCTCTGCTTTTTCGGAAGAGTAGCCGGTGTAACGGCGGGCATGGGTATAGGGTGCTGCTCACACAAGCTCCAAGCTTATGAGACCCGTATTTAGGGTTGCCCTCGAGGCACAGTTGAAACAAAACAAAACAAAACAACCGATTGTCCTAATTATACATGTAGCCAATAACATATAAGTAGATCATAAATATGTGAATGAACAAACAGATTATAAATAACAAGCGATCAGATATGGTAAATAAGGTTAAATAGATAAAGCGCCCAGAAGTAGGAGGTGGAGCTTAGTAGCAATACTGCTTAGACATTGTCTGGTATTGCATCACTACTTCCTGGGCTAGGTTCTAGGGCTTATATAGCGTGCGTTCCAAGGTTTTGGGTACTTCCTATGGTAGATAGGTGGCGGACTCAGGCTACTGTATCTTTTGAGTTTATTCTTGGTCCCCAGGCTGCGTTAGTTCTTTTTCCCTGGTCCGGTAGAGATTAGATGCAAGGCCGGCAGGGTTGCTGCAGGGCCGGTAGTGATAGCTGTAGGGCCGGTCAGGTGTCTGCAGGGCCGGCAGGGTTGGTACCTGCCTGCTTACGAGGTTTCTGGCAGTGCCAGACTCATGGGAGGCTTGCCTGACACTCCGCAGTTGTCAGGGAGACCTTGGCGCACATTATATGGTACATGAAAATTGACTACAGCAGCACCCTCTTGAGGTATGTTATGTTTCATAAGCTTGCAGGTCATAAAAAATAAAAAATATGATTTATGACAGAAGGAGGGGATAACTCCAGCTAGACATCATCTTCTACAAACTACAAAAAGTTATATATATAAGGCACCTAATGCTAATGCCTCCTGTACTAAGTTTCCCTGCCAGTGAAAATTCATTTCTTTCTCACAGAATAGAGACATTACTGAATGCTACGGAGTTGTCTACTCTATATGTAATAACTCTTATTAAAAAGAAACATTTGCATTATCAAAATTTTTTTATGCTGCTCAAGCTAATTCTTTTTTTAATGTTACTTTTTTATTTAGCATAAAATATTTCAATTTAGGATCAACCAGCATTGTGTTAGATCCTGTCGATAAAGCAATTCGACAGCGTTTTTTTCATACATTAATCTTGTCCGCCTTGCTGCCAGATCTTATAGTTGAAGATGAACTTCTTGGCAGCAAATCATCTGATTGAGATCAGGGTTGAACAGGATCAAATTGAAATCTTTTTTATTTATATATAGGTGGGTTTGTTCCATTTAGATAGTGTTGACGGTATGATGATCGTTTTGATAAGGCTAAAAATCAATTTGCTGATAATAATGAATTTATAATTAGATTATTAGTTGTAATGATGATGACTATCACCAGTCATACAGTAATGACATAATTTGTATTTTTGTATAAACTTCAATTTTTTGCACTAAAATTGACACTTACCATGACCTAAAACCCAAAGATTTTTAGGTAAAACTTGAGCATACATATATTTATCTAGCATTTTAAAAAGATCTAGAAGTTGTCAGAATTATTTATGTAAACGGATTTTACATTGTTTAGTTTTCTGGCAATATACCAGAACTTTGCATATAATCTAAGTAATATTAAATGCCGTAAAACATAACTTGTCAAATTTATTTAAAAAAAAGTTTTTCAAAATTGTTGTGCAAGCAGATGTTATTGAAACATAAAACAGGCTATCTTACTTCCATAAGCACAAAAAAATGCAAATTACCTACAAAAACTTAGTATTTTGGACCATTTTCAAATTGATTTTTATTTAGTCAACTTCTGCAAGAGTTTTCATCCTTTGTAATTTACGGCTGTTAGGCAAGTGAATTTATTTTTTTATACCCATTTCTGAAAATATGCTTAAGCTAGATTTAATTTTCCGCACAGGAACAATTGAATTGACGTCAAATATAAAAAAAACATCAACAAATGAAAGAAATGCAAACATCAAATCAGTTTTAATTATGTTTTGTTAAAAGCTTTTGGCAGCATTGATTTTGTTTGATATAGGATGTGCTTCTACCAACAGAAAATTTTGTTTAGCCATATTTTTTCTTCGATTGCAACTATGACGGTTTTGTTTTGCTTCACGTTATTACAGCCCCAGTGAGATTTAACACTGCAAAGTGAGCTAATATTTAAACCAAGTCTCTAACAGTCAGTATGCTTGCAGATATTACCATACTTGCACAAAATGTTTAGTTTTGTGATCAAGCATAATCATGATACCTGCTGTAGGTACTGTGTTTTTGGGCATGTATCAAACTAAAAAAAAATGAAGTAATCCGATCCATCTTGACTCAAGCACTCGCAAAATTACGTACACTGTCAAATATTGTGATGGATTTCGGTCTGGTTACCACGGACATCCACTAAGCTCAAGTATTATGCCCCTCTCCAAAGGGGAAACTGTGCTGCTCAACAGTGACAACTGTGTTCAGGGTAACAGAATTACCCGGTATAGCAGGAGCCCATGGCTCACACAAACAATACAGCGTAGTGCTTGTATAAGTGGCTTTATTCTCAAAGACAAAGTCCTAGAGGGTAATTATTCTTCTAGGGTGTTTGTGGCAAGACATGAGAATGAATGCAAAGAGTAAGGCAAAAGTCTCTTCTTTTATAGGAGAGCTCACAGGAACTAATTAGCATAAAGTATATAACAATAAGAGCACAGGAAGTAATCTAGCCAATGCAATCAATTATATAAATAGTGATCCAATCATGTAATGCAGACAAGTTAAATGGTAAAGGCGCCAAGTGGCTAAGGGCGGAGTCCTGTCTCCTACTGTCCAATCAGAGGTCCTGCAGGGCTCCCAGGCTATAGTTAGAATACGGTCTACTAAGTCGGTAATCCGAGGAAGGGTAGTTCCGGTTCCTGGCCTTGACTGAGTTCCTAGATGGTTTTGCAGTTCCTCTGCTATGTCGGCCATCTTGTGCCGGCCCAGTATAGCTATACTGGGTTGGTAAGGGGTCAATACCGGCCCTGCAGGGTTCACTACGGGCCCTGCACACTATGCCAAAGGCACAGTATGACTTTTCACCTGTACAGGAGTTGACCAAACGCTGTCGGCTAAAGTCTAGCGCATTATCTCGCAAGGGTGGATAGTAAACTGCCTGTTTACTATTAACCTCCACCAAAATCTACCACAACATATTGTTACTGTTATTCAGATACCAGCTGCTATATAGTTTGTTGGTATAATAATTAATCTATGGCAATGTCTGACATGACACGTTGTCTCCAGCCAAGAGTTTATTGATATATTTTTTAATATATTTCAATTTTGTTATTTAATTTGATTTTAGTCTTGCTAGCATGCTGGGTGTAAAAATTTCAACAAGCCTATTTAATAGTTATGCTACTCTGAGCAGTAAACCCCAGAAATTTTATTACTACATTGAAATAAGTGTTACCATCTATTCTCTCAGAATTTTTAATTGCTTCTTAAAAATGGACAGTGCTACTGCCTTTCTTAAAACTACTTTGATCCTAGACAGAGCTTCCAATAACCCGGTAGCGCTGATAATTATACATATAATCTTTATTTAGTTTTAATATGATAAAAAATATTTTATTAGACCAGTTTGATAAACTTTCGCAACAAAGTGGAAATGTCTACCTTTAAATGTCAACACCGCAATGGGGTCCTGACAGTTTTATACATGGCGCTAGTAGTAAAGAATCCAAAAGTCTGATTACTACGATCTTGTGATGCAAAAAGACATTCTATTTAAATTCATGAAATTCGCAGTCAACGATTCATGGGCAGTGGATAGAGCAAAGGTGTATAATAATAATAATATAGGAGCAGATCTCTGTTATGGAGTCTAAGGAACCTTTTCCTTAGACTCCATGACAGAGCTCTGCTCCTATATTACTACTACAGTATGTGCATTCCCTTGTGAACCTTGTCCGTAGACTCCATGCCAGAGATCTGCTGCTACATCACTACTACAGTATGTGCATTCCCTTGTGAACCTTGTCCTTAGACTCCATGCTAGAGATCTGCTGCTACATCACTACTACAGTATGTGCATTCCCTTGTGAACCTTGTCCTTAGACTCCATGCTAGAGATCTGCTGCTACATCACTACTACAGTATGTGCATTCCCTTGTGAACCTTTTCCTTAGACTCCATGACAGAGCTCTGCTCCTATATTACTACTTATAGTAATGACGATGAGCCGTTCACATAAATTGTTCCAGTACATCGTAACTGTCGAACTAGGCGATGACGAGGGTGCACCCTCATTTTGTCACATTGGTGAACTCAATCAAACCCAAAACACAAAACTATGCCGCCACCACGTAGTATTTGTAAGCAAAATATTTAATTAATTTTTTTCAATCGAGTCAACCAAAATCTTTTTGAGAAAAAATTTCAAAGGCTCCCTTGAGCTTTCTTCACTACATCATTTTTGTCATATCGAGCACTTAATTTTTTTCAAATCAGGATAATAATCTAGCAAGTCGTGATTTCTAATGATAAGTTAGACAATCGGCTAAGCTACTTCCAATTGCCACTAAAGTGAAACTGCTCTGCCTGGACCTCATGATTGTTATGGAGGAAAACGTTGCACTTTTACAGTCCTCAAAGCTCTCACCTATTATTGTTTTATCGGGAGCAGTTACACGTTGTAATTGAGTGGTAGTGATCAATTTTGGTATAGTTATTTTTTTCTCCAAGAAATAACTTTATGCATTTGATCATAAATTTCCGAGTGACTTTTTTTTCGGAGAGACCAAAATGCATTTACAAACATGATTTCTGTATCATAGAGAATTTTCTTTTTACTATACTTCATGCGAACTACTCGCTAACGTCTCAAATGTAATAATGCTTCTGCCACAGAGGAGCTGCTCAATCAAATGGGCATTCATCGATTCAAATGAAACCTGTGATTCTAATGAATGTGCAACAAGAATTAATACGGGTCGTAAAATCGAATTTAGCTAATACTAACGAAAAGGAACCAAATCGTACGGAGTTGTCATTTCCATGACTCAAATGGATGAACGAACTCTAACTATGGAAACATAATGATCAGCTATGATAGCAATAGAATTAATAAAGTAACATTATTGGCACAGCATACATTAGTACATCGGACCTGGTCCTGGGTGGCCACCCTGAACCGGAGCCAGATGGCTGACATAGCCTGGGATACCAAACATAGCCTAGGAGCCTCCAGTGCCAGTAGTCACACCTTTACCATCTCCAAATGTGAAGATTTCAAGGACCAAGGCGCCAAAGGCTAGGATTTCTAGAGAAGGAAAAAACCACCTGATTGTGAGACCACTGCCATTGCCCCCCCCCCCCCCCCCCCCATTTCTGGGTACCAGTTCTCTTCTGCAATTCATCCCATACCCCATACCTTTTTTTCTCCGATTAAATATTCCTGTTATGCCTAATTGTTTATTTATGGTTGTAATGTTTGTGATTGGGTTGTTTGATTAGTTGGGCCAAGTATTTCCTGTTGCTTCCTGTAACTCAGAAAAGTTAAGTTTTTCATTTTATTGATGTTATAATCAGTCACTGTTTATTCTTAGGATAGAGGAAATATATACAGCTCAAAAGTTCTGAGTTGTATGCCCGAGCCAAGGGCTTACATTAGCTGTAAAGTTGAAAGTATCCCATTGCATTAGTTTGGAGGATCGCCTCTGGCGAGATTTAGACTGTTGTTTGTCAGGCTTTTGGAGGCTGACTGCAATGTTCCGTCAGCAGACAGGAGGTTTTCTCAGTGACAACTGCTTAGTAAAAAGCAGAGCGTCTGCTGAAATCTACTACAATATTACGATATAGAATTGCGATACAAAAATTGGATTAAAGTACGATTGAGTTTTAATTTGAATTTTAAAGTGCAACATTTTCTATTTTTAAATATTTTAGATTTCTCCAAGTTTGAGAGTTTATTGCTTTCGATTTTTTGTAATTTTTGAAAAACGTTGATTAAGTGTTCGAAAATTTATTTACAAGTTTTGATGCCGGGGAAAGTGAATTTTTGTTTAAATTGAATGAATCGTGATTCATGTTATTTGAACTTAAAAACTTGAGATTTTTTACTTCCTTACTCAACTAACCAATAATTTACATTCACCAAATCTTTTACAAAATATTTTCACAGCAGCAGAACTTTAAACAGCAATGGCTGCCAATAGGATAACTATTTGAAAGTTTAGTTTTTTTGGAATGGAGCAATAAGCTCAACACTGATTGGCTGAACATTAAAAGTTTATTTTTTGCCAGAAGCAAGACTAACATTTCTTGTACTTTTTTGATGTCCAAGATAAAAAAAAATGGCTCCTCAGTGTTAAATCGAGGAGAAAGTTTTACCCTTAAAAAAAGCGATTAACACATTAATGTCAAAAAAAAAGTAAGTTTACCAAATTTTCAGCATTAGCAGCAAAACCAGAAATCTGGTGCATGAAAGTCTCATAAAGAAAGAGTTTGAAATATGCATTTTTGTACTCTCAATACCACCT
Organism: Cryptosula pallasiana; assembly: GCA_945261195.1. Taxonomy (NCBI): domain Eukaryota; kingdom Metazoa; phylum Bryozoa; class Gymnolaemata; order Cheilostomatida; family Cryptosulidae; genus Cryptosula; species Cryptosula pallasiana. The sequence goes on from OX183136.1 coordinate 37,333,067, forward strand.
ATTATTTGAAAATTCTGACAAATTTAAAGAAACCTAATCATTATTTATTATGATAAAAAAGATTGTCATAAAAGCAATTATTTTTCCTTCCAATGTATGCCTTGATTCATAACTTCAAGGTGTTGTTTTCTCTCAATTTATGTTTTAATTCTACCAGTAAAGAATGTTAAAGTGGTAGTTTTTGGGAAAAGATTGTCCCTACAGAAAATAATATTGGTTTCCATGAACAGCTCTACACCTTCATTTGGGCAAGCTTAAAAGCTAATATTTGATTTTTTAGCACGTAAGAAAATTAGCAAATGCGAAAAAGTTTACACAATAGCATCAAAATTAAAATCTACCACTTTCCCAATTTTATAAAAAAAATTGAAACTGGAATCGCACAACTTGCTTAATTCAGATTATTTTTGTATTGTTTTAATTATCATTTTAATTACCATTTTGTAGTTCAAAAAATTGCAGGATGTAATACCGCAGCGGATTTTAACGTCCTAATACTTGTCAGCTAGGCGTTGTCACCAAACAAACTGCTGTTTGCTGGCACAACAAGACAGTCAGCCTCTCTAGACCTGACAATGAGCAGACAACATCTCCCCAGAGGTGAGCCCTCTGCCGGTATGGCACAAACAACTAGTTATAAAGAGAATATTCCACTTTATCAACTGTGGTGAGCCCTCGGCTCAGACATATACTTGTTGCTTTCGAGTGATATAACATTTATTCATTCTAAAATAAAAAAGTGGCAATCCAAGTACAATCTACTGTATGGTAATACTGTAATATAGAGCTGTAAGGTAATGCAAAGAGATACACAAAAACTCTGCCTTTTATTGGCAGATTCACAGGAAGTGGCAAGAAGTGTTTGGCCTAGTTTGCCAAACACTCCAATCACACATAAGAATAATACGGATACACCAATAAACTGATACATAAATATAACAGCCAATGAAATGTAAGTAAATGGATTAAAGGTAGCTGGTGCCCAGAAGTGAGGTGTGGAGTCTACAGGCATTCTAGCCAGTAATAGTTAAGTATTCCTTTCTCCACAGGTTCTTGGTCTTTTTTGGCATTGGATCCTACTTTCTGGACTTCTGAGGGTAGTTAGCTCGTGGATACTGAGAATATAATGTCTTAGGCTAATCTGTCTTTCTCAGGCTATGTCAGCCACCTTGCTGCCGGCACGGAAAAGCTACCCAGGGCCGGGGTAGTAAATACTCTGTGCGAGTATAGAATGTTGCAGGGCCGGTATTGCAATAAATGCCTGTTCCATCGCTATTTTCTCTATCAATGCAACTGCAATCAATTCAGGCTTGTTTGATAGCTCAATTAGGCTTGCCTGATGCTTGCAGACTATCAGGGGCACCTCTGATAAGCAGTGATCACAGTTGGTGGCCATTAAAATTAACTACAATGCTATGATTGGTAGTAAAGAGCACTATACTGCTGAACAAGCTGTATTTGTATATACAGATGAATAAAATCTTTAGTTTTTAACCCGATATAAGGAACTGTACACTTTGGTACTTTGTGTATGAAGTATAAAAGTTAATAGTTGTTTACTGTAAGTAAAAGAGTCAATCAATCTCTTAGACGCATAAAATCTTCACAATACAACCTTGACTACAGAAGAGTTTTCTATAAAATATACCATTTGTACAAGTTCAATAGGTAAACTAAAGTATGTATTTAAAACATAAATTCAAGAGGAAGCAGGCCTACATTTATGTCATATCTGTCGTGCGTCTCTTGTATTCGGGTCTTTTAATCGATAGATTGAGTTGCTTCTCCTTGTGATCAACTAAAGGTGAAGGTGCTGTGTGCATGCGAGCTAGTTTACGATTTCTCTCTGTTATTTTTATACTCATCGATTGATTTGGGTTTCTGTAAATGACGCTGTCTTGTGCCCTCTTTATCACCTGCAATAGAAAATAAATAAAGCTATGATTTTTTGTTTTAGTCATTGGAGGTTTTTTGTGCTTTGTAAGCTGTCAAAAATCGTCATTGTATGAACAATTTCCTTTGAATAGGCTGTAATTTTTGCAAAACGAACAAAACTATGAAAATTTAGTAAGTTGTAGAGAAAAATTAGCTAGTTTTATAAAAAAGAAAATTTACATTTTTAATATTCAATGTACAAAGCTTGACCACTCAGGTGATAAGGAGTTGTTTTCTTAATGATCACACAACTCCAATATTTTATTTAATAAATAATATTCTAATCAAAGCCTTTCAATTTGCACACAAAAGAAAAGCAGCAGTAGCAGAGAAAGGATTGAAATTTTGAGATGGTACTTAGTCTACTGATAAAGATTGTTACATAAGGTCATCGCTTAAATGTTGGTAGCGTTTGGTATGTTTTGCTGTCATGAAGGAAGTCCACAGGGGCCACCTGTTTAATTTCTGCAAATGATGGCTTGGCAATGACAGAAACGAACAAATTGATTTCATATGTCACTTCCCAGTAGGTATAGCTGGGGACCTCTGAATATAGCTGGGGACCTCTGAATATGCAAACACACATTTCCATCTGATCAAAACAATGCAATCAATAAGTTACAAATACAGCACACATTGTAGCACTATACGATAGCATTGTTAGCTTGAAAAACTAATATTTACCATTTGGAAACTATTTTGTTCATCACGTACATGTATTTAACAATATGGGAGGGTCAGTATATCGTCCCTACCTTTACATGCTCAAGTCCCTTGGGCACATTTTTGTAGTGTGTGTAGCGATTGGGCAGCTGTAGGTGAAACGAACTCCATTCTTTGTAAAACAGGAAACAGGCAAAAGCCCAACATCCCAGGAGGCATAGAATGAGAATTATGTCTACCATTTGACCGAGCACCATAGTCTGAGATATATCTTCTGGTACTACAATTCATAGAGTTATTTGTTGTTGGTTTTGTGAACAATAAATACACCATTGATATAAACAGTTTAGGTGATTGTATCAAAAATATTTTAGTTGTCATTCTGCATGCCGCCATCATTACAATAACAGAACCTACAGAAGTTGTCTTGTAAACTAGTTTTGTTTAATAAATAAAATTGGTTTTAGATGCCTGCAATGGCCATTTGGTGCAACAGAAATAATATCAATTTTCATTATCAACACACAGTGTCAGTTATCAATTTCAATTAATTATATACTGTGTAATATTATACGGCAGTGTCAGTCTTTGTTATATAAAATTGAATTAAATAGTGACTGAAGGTCAACGTGGTACTTCTTTTGTTGCTACGTAAAAACTAATTACAAATAAAAATGAGTTACATAACTACGATTCGTAATTTCGAATTCTCCATTATTTTACATATGAATTACATAACGTAGCCTTCAGTGATTGATGTGTGAGTTATATTTGTTATACTGTGCAAAAGTGCTAAGGTAGGCAATGATACTTTACAATTATTTTATGTAATGTTCTCAGATTTCTTTTCATTTGCCTTCTAAAGTCACAATAAAATTAAGGTATTGTCACGTTAAAACAGCATCAAGCCTGAGAAATTTAATAATGCAGTAATTGTCTTTGTATATTCTTATTGTATAGTCAAAATAAATAATATTTTTTATTTTAGCATCAGTTTATCAAAAAGAACTGGCGTTATCCTCTAAATATTTGTCAATCTACGGTCACAGGCTAAAGTTTCACTTGTAATTGTTTTTATTTTGCACCTACTTTCTTAGCAACCAGTCCTCACTGAGGTTGGTTTTACCAAACGATTTCAAAGTTTTTGAACAACTGTTATTTGAATACTGTAAAAGCGTCATACCTTTATGCACAGTGATCAGTTTTTAAGAATATTAGAGCAGAGGAAGTGTTCTTACTCGTCTGACTTAGCAATCAGGATTCGTTACTTATTATGATCATCAATGAGGAAATTTGTTTTGTATATAAACTCGTTTGGGTAAATTTGAGGAAGAGCAAAAAAGTTTAGAACTTAAATATAGTTAAAAAAAATTTTAATTAAATTATTTAGAAATTTATTTAAATTTATTAATATATTTGATTTGCCAAAATTTGAAAAACTCTCCAAAGACAATGTTTATTCTCCACTTCTCTGTAAGTTATATAGGTATAAGGTGAACATTTCTATCGCTGTCTCGTGGGATGACAAGAATGATATCTAATATGTCAGCAGGTGACAGCTCACCTGGATCTGTTATAAATTCTACTCTGTTACTTCTGAGTGAGCTGATGTCCTCAGAGAAATGATTCATCACCCAAGCGTGGTACGATACGGACGGTTTCAGATCCTGTCGATCAAATGTAAAAAGTAATAAGATCATTACAAAAAGTGGTTTGCTTTACAATTTCTTTCTTCACCAGACAAGCTTTTAGGTTGGAAACTAAGAATGCTTTCTGATACACCATGAGAAGATCTGTCACTGAAAGTTTTTCGATGTCTCATTGATGGATGTATTTTAGCGGATGTCTGCTGCTCATTTGATCCATTAAAATAGATATTTTACCACCAACTGTGACAACGTGATTCCTAAGGCGCGCCTAGTATTCCATCTTTTATCAAAACATGATTTAAGAAATCATGTCGTCCGTTTTATGCATTACAAATTGTATCGTCAAGATTTGAAACCAAAAGGATAAACCGAAAATAATTTTGCTTGTTTAGATGACTTTCTTTTTAATTGTGCTAGCATGCTGAATTGGAGACACTGAATTTTTAATTGCTCTATCTACTCCGCCTGTTGCCTTCTATCGCCCAGCTAAAAATATTCATTGCTGAGATGTTTTTCTGTCATTCAAAGTTGCAGTTTTCAAGTTTTATGATTTAAACCGCAATTTAAAATATATGCCACATATATACTCAGCATTGCTTGGAAATTGAGGAATTCCTCCTCCCGTTTCCGGAAAAGTAGAGAAGGTAACTGCTCGCGTTGTATTTGAGATCATCGCCAAGTTTTGATCCAGATTGAAAAGTTACCTGCAACGCTTTTGATCACTATTTTTACACCCCTGTTTCCATTATAATCTGCTCATGTGATGTGTCAATGCCCCAATTTATCTACGATCGTAAAATTTTTGTAGTCTGGAGCATTGTGGTTGACCGGAATCGCTGAAAAACGATTGGCATTAAAAGCTGCGTTACTTTTGTGAGGAATTTGCCAAATTGCTAAGGACAACCTGTGTATATATGTACACATCACACCTGCCGAATTCTAAAGCTCCCTAATATATAAAGGTATATACTTACTGAGTTACAGCTTTCGCAGAAATTTAGCTGAAGACAAGTTAGTAAATGTACACGTTTCTATATCACACAGCGTTATGAAGTTTGTTATGTTACCGACATATCCTGTTGACCAATAGTCTAACAATGTTAAGTAAACTAACTGATGCAATCTGAACACATTACAGTGAGAAATCAATTTACTTGATAATACACATAACTGAAACCTCATTGGATAAAGTAGACGCAGCTGGCGATTTTTGTAATCTGATTGGTCAATGAGTGTCTGCAGTTGTGCCGCAAGACACTCAAGGTTATTCAAAGCGCGGCTGAGCAGACAATCAATACCGCAATTTCATGATTTCGAAGTCGAAACTGATTAGCGAGTAAATGAATGTTGATATGCAGATGAGCATGACCATGTGGTAAACATGCATGATTCAAAAGTTCAAAGAAAAGATTTTATGGAAACTGACGTTGTTTGAGGCAAAAAATGCCATTAAAGATTTGCTCATTATTTCTTTTTATTGAGCAAATAATAAATGTTCTATCATTGATTATTTTTTTTTTTCATATTAATAATCATCAACTTCATTAACTCTTAAAAGTCCTAGACCGCGCAACGAGCGTCACTCGTGTCATGTGACCAAAAGTCCGTGGACGCCCAATGAGCGTGATTTATTTTGTCCGGTTTTCGGAACTGATTGCAGAAGTTTGTGTAGACTGATATGAATAATTTTTTTAGCATCGTGTAGAGCAGACAATTGCCTATTTTTTGGTCTTTGTTTAAAGACTGTACGACGTTCTAAACGGAAACAGTTCCAAATATCCTTAACCCATCACTTCCTGTTTTCAATTTCGGAAAATTTTTGATAATCATAGGCAAATTTTTTTTGGAAAGGAGCAAGCACATTGTTTTCTTCTTCTGATTTAGTTAGTTTATTAATATCTTAGCTTGTTTGAGCCCTCTGACACTGGAATTGAAGGTTAGTAAGCTAGTAATTAATTATTTAGATACGGCATTGATAATAAATAATTAATTTTAATAATTTTTTATTATTTTTGTAAAGTTGTTGACTGATGTTGTTGTTTACATCAAAATGTAGCTCTAAATGTTTCTAGTTCATTGGTGCACCAATGAGGGCTTAATTTTCGCCTGTAATTAAAATAATAATTATTTTCAGAAAAAAAAATTTCCGAAATTTTCGGTCATTTGTGCAACAAGTGTCCAAATGTTGTTGCAGTGTTCTAACACTTTTCTTGCATATTTTTGCTTCAAATTTGGCTAGTCTTATCAGAATTTTGTCCTCTTTTCAGCTGTGCTATCAGTTTCTTGTCTACTGTGTTATTTTTTTTTGTAACTGGTTGATCTGTTGAGAGCATTACTAAAAAATGATCTCCGAACTAAAAAAATAATAAAAATAGTTTAGACAAGTGTAATCAATCTGTTATTAATTCTACTAAAAGAAAAGAGAATGCTGATTTTCATGAGCATAAATTTGTTACCATATGATGTATAGATGAATTTTAATAAAATTTTGAAAATTAAACTTTTTTTGCAAAAAGCGGATGACTTATGAGGTAATTTATTGGTCAAAGCGGATGAAATTCAAAGAGTTAATAATTCAAAATTCAATCTGATGTTTTAATAATTTTTGAAGTTTATAAAAAAGTTGAACTTTGCAAAGAAAAGTAGCCTATATTTCAATTTTGAAAACATTTCCATTAGTAATTTATTAAAAAAATATTTTTTTTATTCACTTCAACACAAAATGATAATAGCTGATTTTGCAGCACATGCTTTGGTCTGAATGCAAAATATTAATTTCTGTAGATACACATAGCCAGCAAATTGTAATGTACACAGAGCTATAATTTGGGTTTGTACAGTACAAAAACGTTACACGTTCATATTGGCACAGACACCTAGAGACAGGTGAAATAATATAGACAACAAATCAAAGTCATGCTAATTAAATTCCGAATAACCAAGAAAGCAGCTACTGACAGACTGACAAAAAAATTTATGCTCTGGATTATTGCTATTTAACTAAACTACCTGAAATTTTATTTATAATTTGTTGAACTTGCATTTTTGCAAGAAAAATACAGTAGTACTTTATTACGAAGTATTAATTTACTGTGCTGTCTAGTAGGACACTTATGTAGTTGTAAACAAGCAATAAACAGCTAATTAGCTATACCGCCCACACGCTATGACTTTTCATTGATTAATTTATTACCTTCTTGTCAAGAGGGCAAAACTCTTATCTAACAAATTTAGCTTGCCAACGGGTGTTTTAGGCCATAAGTTATCGTTTATAACATCTAATACATCTACTTGGAAGCAAAGTCGGTATTAATTATTTAAAAAGTATATTTACTAGTATCAGTTGATCTAATTGCTATTTACTGCAGTTGTTTTTATAGAAACATCTAAAAGTTAGCTCATGATAAAAAAGTTAACCAGCTAAAATTTATACAATGTTTAATACACCAAAATTTCTAAGACAGTTAGTGATTAATTTATCTGAAAAGTATCACAAAAGCGAACATCTGAGATAATTAGGTCAGCACTTCTTGTTTGGTAGATTAATTTCCTGTTGTGTTAATATTGATTGTAATTTGAATACAAATGTGTGTGAGTGACAGACGCAATGAGCCTTACACGCTGAACAGCAATCAATTTCTCACAGTCTAATGTTTAACATATCTCATACGACAAGATTGTTAAAGAGTAGAACAACACATATAATATTGATTAATTCAATGTTTGTCGGAAAATACTAAAAATTTTTGGAGTTGTCCCACTTATGAGATGAAAAGCTTAATAATGATAAAAACATTATCAAGCCATATAAATTTATCAAAATTTGTTGATAATAAAGTAAATTTTTGAAGAGAGTATTTTAGATTGCTAACAAAATGACATAATTTTACTAGTCGTGAAGTCAAGAGGTATTCTTGTGTAGTTTAACCAAAACAAGCAGATCGCTTGTGGAAGACGATTGTAGTTGACTATATCTCAAGTCAATTAATAATGTAACTTTTAATTAATAAAATCCAAGTATAGAAGTAAAGTTTACATTTCAAGCAGTTTTACAAAGACTCCTCTTCCATCAAGGTCAGTATTATTAATTCATACTTTAAGATCTTCGCAATCTTCGCAATCTTCTCAGTTTAGAACTGGATAAATCGGGGGCCCGGTGGTAGAAAGTAACCCAAGTAAGAACTTAACTTCTACCAACAATACTTGAGAACAAGCTCAAACTAAGGTATATACATTCTCAAGAAACAAGTTCCTCTGGTGACCAAGAACTTGTTCAAGCAGCTTAAACTTTGTCAATACTTGATTAAAAGGAGTTATCAAATATTAATCTGTTTTAGTAGTAATCAATGCCATACACAAAGTATACTGCGACCTAGTTTGTGTTTACCCTTTTAAAAGTTCTACTAGTGTTGATTAGATCTATCTAGTTCATTATATAACTACTAGTTCATTATATAACTACTAGTTCATTATATAACTACTAGTTCATTATATAACTACTAGTTCATTATATAACTACTAGTTCATTATATAACTACTAGTTCATTATATAACTACTAGTTCATTATATAACTACTAGCTCATTATATAACTACTAGTTCATTATATAACTACTAGTTCATTATATAACTACTAGTTCATTATATAACTACTAGTTCATTATATAACTACTAGTTCATTATATAACTACTAGTTCATTATATAACTACTAGTTCATTATATTTGTTCCAAGCATTCAAACAAAGCTGGTATCAAGTAGAAAGAAACTAGCACCAGTTGTTCATTATATAACTACTAGTACTGACCCAAAAAGTATAGGTTGTGTATTCTTTATCGATGATAACAGTTCTGTTGTATCCCGCTGTAGCATTGGTTGGTGCACAGTACAACTCATAGTATGCAGTAGAAGAGTGATTAGTGGACCAGCTAAAAGTAGCCGTGTACCAAGATACTGTAGTCAGTTCTATGTTTGTGTTGCCAACGGTGACTAAAAAGATAAAAATAGATATACAAATTAAACAGCGTATATTACCTATTTACAAAAAAAAAATTGAAACGAAAGCTCTCTTCATTCAAAACATTTCAGTATTAAACTTATATTTAAAAACAATGCAGAAAAATTATAATGAAGTTTTTGAATTTGATTTTAATGTCTTGCAAATGATTTGGTGGAAGATTACCACCTCAAATTGAATTACTCTGTTAGAGTGGCATTTAGATGTTTCAAGGATCATCTGCAATTTAATTTTACAGATCAGAATTATTTTCTTGTCTAGTCCTTTCAGAATAAAATGAGTTTTCGTGTGCAGAGATTACATTAGCATTCTATAATTTCCTGTGGTAACAAGGTCATGGATGTTATTATATAACAAGCTAATAGATAGAAAATGATGTAAATAAAGTTCTGGAAACGAAATTGAATCACTACTGGCACTGAGTGGAAGCTCATCAAGCTATTGATTAAAGCTAGCTAGTGTTAGTTGAATCTAAACTGCATCTAACAGAAAGATTTTCTCTAAGCACATATCATGGCCTCCTTAATTGGTGTGCATGCTTGTACTTTGTTCTGACATTTCAGGCTAATCACAAAAGCATAAAATGTTACTATCTTGTTGTTGGTATAAACGCCTCAATATTAACTGGCCTGTTTTCTTTCTTCTCACTGAAACCTCTTTTCATGTTCCGAAAATGCTTCTTTGAAGAAGCAAAACATGTTATATGGTACGTTATTTCTGTTTATTACATAATCATGGTATACTGCCATGATAACCAGCAGCTGGCTGCATTGCCTGATATAGAATTACCAATTAAACCGATGCTGTGAGATTACAATATGATCAGCGATAAATAAGATACATTTCTGTAATTGTGAAGTCTAGCCTGTTAATTACATCTAATTACACAAGGTAGGTGCCGTGTAGTCGTTTTCTAAATGTAGTGTGGATAGTTACAAATGAAATTTAAAAAGTTGCTATAAATAAATATTAAGTAAATTGATGTAAGACAAAATATTAAACACGAACTGACAATTGAAAATAATTGTAAATGCGTTTTTTAAGATCCTACAATACTTTTAATTATTGAATTAGTTTTCATATTGTATGCCATCAATGACTAAAACCTTGTTCATATTATGATACAATGTGGTACAATAACTATTTGTTCTGCAGTTTTCACCTCTTTAGGCATAGTGAAAAACGCGCATATAAAACAGACAAACTCACAGACAAAAATACAGCCTGGCAGATACTTTGAACATTTATCTGCAAATATGGCGGTTATATGACTCTTTCTAGCATCAAACAGGAAATGGTTCTGCAGTTACTATTATCATAGTGAAATATGCTTCATAACAACAGAAAGATTTTGAATTTAAAAATGGCCCCCCAGTTATCAACTGATTCACCGAAAACAAAAACAAACAATTCGTGTTTTGATGCTTTCAGACAGTTTACGACCAGTTTTTAATGCCAGTTACCGCTTACCATCTTCTGGATGAACGCTTCCCGGTCTAAGGAAGGTTCGGTAGATGTGTGAAGCCGAGGAAAACCTGTAATCTTCGTGTGCCGTCATCAGAGATCCTTTGGCACCAACACAGCAATTGAAAGCTTATCTAAGAACGAACAGACAGCAGCTGCACAGACAACTAGACAACTAGTTTGGAATTCATAAGTCAAACAACTGAGTGATTCTACGATGAGCTGAGCAGTTTCTCTCTTATATTGAATCAGTTCAACGAGGCAAACATCATTCTCCAATACTTGATTGTACTACTGGAAGAAAGTATTTCTAAACTACAAACGTTATAATATTACAACGTAAATTTTATTTGCTCAATGATCTTGATTATAGATCATATTTTTATAAAAAGATTTTGGAACAAAAATAAATTATAAAAATTTTACAATCGTTGTTGTTGATTTTAATGCAAAATGAGCAAAAACTTTTTTATAGTATGTTTTCTGTTTGACTTATATTAAAACATTATTGCAGCTGTTGTGCCCACATAAAAATTGATTGTTTCACCAAGTGACTAATTGCACCAATGCTGTCTTCTTATTTACAGAAAGGCCATTAGGTGCAACTGGCTAAATAAATAACCGCATAAAAATTGAACAACTTTAACAAAGCCCATTATGCAATCGTTTCTTTATTTGTAAGTAACAATTAAAGAAAATGCAACCAACTTATGGAAGTGGCGAAAAGTCAATGGAAAATGGTGGCATCCATTTTAACTGCAAGCTTCCTAAAACACCAATTTGGCAAGTAGATGTACGCACATCAGGATCTTTCCTATTTTTAGGTTTCACCAACGCAAGTATCAATGAATGCTATTTAGAAACATAACTTATTAATTAGCTACAAAATTTTATATTTCTGATTGTTTATGTCATTAAATAAATAAAACGTCAATAAAAAAAATATGTAAATGATTTAAAAATGACAAATATTTGGGTTGATTTTGATTACCTGCAGAACTTCTATGCTAATAAATCTATTTGCTGCAACATACAAACTTGTCATTCATAATTACAAGTAATGCTTGGAAATATGAGTCTTTGAGGCTTGAGTACTGACATCTTCCACAATTCCACTCTACCAATTCGAGTGCTTGTCCGTTGAACCCCTGTCATATGTGCTTGTGTCCAGTGTCCATCGCAGAGTGGTTTGGGTCAATACTAAACTTATATTGAATTAAATAGATTATATCTAGCTGCAAAAACAATTAATATTTCTAGACTTTTAAAAACATCAAATAGAAAAAAATCATCTATTAAAAAAAAGACTCAGGGTATTTTTGATAACATTCAATTTCTTTACTTTTTTTTATAACAAATTTTTGTGTACAAATGATAACATGGATTTATCAATGTTTTTTTTTATAATGTAAAAAAATTGATGTAGAAATTGTGTTCAAGAAATGAAGTTTCAAGCAAACAGTCTGTAAGAGTAAACTTCTTGTTTCATATTTATTTATTTATTTGATGTTAAAGTTTGGATAAAAGAAAATCAAAATATATTCATAAACGCTGATGATATTGAATAGAAATATTGTCTTTTCTATGCCAGCTGATAACCTTCTTTCTCTGCCTTTCAAACCAATGGCTGTTTAGCTTGTTTGAAGCTCCCAAATACTTGTATTTTTATTGCAATACAAAAAGCTAAACGTTGTGCTTATTTCATTTCCTAAAGTTATTGGAAAAACTTCATCAATGCAAACAAATATGTTGGAGTTAACGCGCAACGATGAAGGGTTGTTACAGGTGGTTGAAGGTAGCTATCAATGATTGCGGATGTTTGCTTACTTTTAGTACATCCGGCGAATGTGAATTTTATAAAAAAAAAACTGCTATCCAATGATTTCTTTGGTTTTGTATTTCTAACTAGCCTAGCCAGAATGTCAAATCATATTCCTCATTGTTATTCAGTTGCAGAGAAATTTGAAAATAATTTTGATTTTTTTTTTTTACATATTTTAAAAATGATAAAAATTATTTTTTGCAAGAACTGGCACAAATTTTCATCTACTGGCTGTATAAGGTAATAGAAGATACAGCTGTTAGTAGCAATCAGATGTTATTAGCTTTCAAGCATTTGATAACTGCATATTAAACAATCACAAAAATAATTTATTATTCCTCAAGCTGTGTACTTCATCTGCGTGTACATATCGATATAACAAATTATATCTATTCTAAGCACAGAAAATCAATATTTTCATCTTATAATGTAAGTTTCTATATTTGTAACATTTCTACTGGCTAAACACTCAGTAAAAGCCTAGCTTATGGTCAGAGATTGAGAGATTTATGTATGCTTTTGGTCACTAAGGCTATAGATTTATCATTAAAGCTCTAACCAAGCTATGAAGTTTTTTCCCGTTCAACATGATTTTGTATAATAGTTGGCTTGAATTAAAAGTAAATAATAATAAGCACAAAAATTTCACTTAGCATCAATTCTATTCAATGTAAAAAGTATTGAGATATATTTTGTTCAGAAATTTTTTGTATTCTATTCAGCTAGCTGTAATTCATGTCAAAAGTTTTTTACAGAAGTTAACGTTTTTTGTAATGAAATCAAATGATATTGGCTAGTGATAAGGAATGGGCATGTTCCACATGATACATGCTTTTTGGTTTCATGCTTGTATTTAAATCACATTTCAAATTTAATCGCTGCATTTAGTTGAATTTAGGAAGAGTTGATTGTTGTAGATAGCATTTAAAATATATGAATATATTCTCAAAATTAGTAATTAAAGTGTTGGTTGATGTTTTTTTGTTTTAGAGGTACATTTCTAAGCCAATGATCAAGTAACAGCCCAGTTAGAGACTCTAGATTGATCTGTTACGTATGGTTACTCCAAAAGCAAACAAATAACAAGAGAAACAAAAAAGTAAGAAAAATATTTGGTTGCTGAATGTAAAACGTCTTACCCGAAATTATTTGATAATGGAATTTTACTAATCTACTAGTTTGAAGTACACAAATATTACATAATCTATAACCTGTTAACTTTGTATAACACACCTCTATCTGATAGTTCTAGTTCTCTACACTTACCACTATAATTGCAATTAACATAATATAGTCTTACTTTTATATTTTCTAGTGCTTGACTCTCTCATGTATGTCCATTACTCATAACTCATTATTTTAATTATCCCTTACTATTTCGTGTATATAGCTTGTATATTCTAATTCTTTTTAACATCTGACAGCAAACAGTAGATTATGGTTCGATCTTGTAGTGAACATTATAAAAGAAAATCAAGAAGTGTCTGCATTTGCTTAGAAATCAAGAAATAACGACTCGCTTTTGAAGCAGTTTTTATAACATGAATTTAAGTATTAGCTTTAAACTTGTTGTTCGAATGCTTTTTACAAAGTGACGGAAAACCGCAAATAAGACCAAAGGTAAGACACATCAAATCGCAATTATTTTGGCTTGACTTTGACACATTAAGTTTTTAGATACATTTTAGAAAAAGCTGGATATTTACTTGCACATTCTGAAAACAAAACTTTTTTTAAATAATTTAATTTTGAAGTTTTGGGGGTTGAAAAACTACCACGTAAGTCGGACGAAAATAATCAAAATCCCATTATGGCCACAGGATACGCTGCGGATATTCTAACAACAGTTTCACTGAATACAAATTGCTCTGTTGGCATTCACACCAAAAGGTGTATTCGTTTAGAACACAATGGAGATTTTTGTTATAAATGTTGATCACATGTTGTAACTCTAATTGTTGACAAGGCATGCTGTGTATTAGTATATTGTTTCTTGGAAAACCCGAGTGAGTGAATCAGTTGGAAAGTTGCCAAAGAAAAGACCAGGACTACTAATATTATTATAGCAGTATATAAGCTATACATAGCCTTAGTAGGTGATTATCGCTTAAATTTGATCCAGACTAGCTTGAGTGTCATTATCCTCTCCACTGTGAGAATATCCTTGCATAATCAGTAGTTGATGTTAAGTACTGCAAGGGGAGACAATAATTGAACAACTTGGGTGGCCCACTGAAAACAAATAAAATATGTCTTGTGGCAGTGCAAAGTAATGGAGTATAGTTTAGCAACTTAGTCCCCGTTTACACTGGTGGGCACTATAGCGTAAGTGCACAAATGTGGACGCCAAAGTTCACAGCGGAAACGCCAGCTGTTCAAATAGGTTTGCATCAATACTGGCTCTGTATCGTCTCAAAATTGCAATGGGGCCCAAGGTGTTTTACAACAAATACAGAACTAAGGCGTTATATAAACGATTGTCAAAACCGGTACTTTGGTGCGGACAAATACCACACCATAGGTGTAGCGACTTTTTATGGTATTTCGTAGCGTACTAGTGAAAACCGAGTCTTATACACTTTTATTCCATCTTCATAGAAGAGATAAAATATTGTTGACAGCCAAATGATGCCGCGAGAAACAGACGGTTTCATCTAGTTACGTTCATTGTATTCAATTTCTCTGATTTTCTTTAAACAATTTTTTAGACTATTCACACTGGTTAATCAAACTATTCAGTAATTATTTACAAGGATTGTAACCTTGTGACCTTGTGACCTTGTGACCTTATATTGTTTACTTTTATGCACCAAATGAATGGTTTAAAAAACTGTGTTTATAAATGAAAAAAATTATCATCTGCTCAAAACGATATAGTGTATTACCTTGAAAAAAAAGAGCAGAGCCGGAGCTTTGTCTGTAGGCATAATGTACATGTAAATTATACTTCTAGAGAAAGTTGAATGTATGCACTGGGAACTGTAAAGATAAGAATACAGGCACAAGAAGTTATGAACATTTCCAGGGCCTAATTAGTGTTCAATTATATTAACGAACTAGACGTAAACTACAAACTGATACTAGCTTCAAGTCATTTATCGCATTACCATATATAAATAGTTCTTCTTTATGCAGACTCCTCTTCTATCTGAAACAAAGTTCACACCAATAAGTGTAAGAGTACATATGCAAAAATTGCATCACAATAAAGGTCAATAACAAAATAATACAGTTGTTTCCCCAAGAGAAAACAACTCTGGGTTTGTATTTAAGAGTGAAAATTCTGGTTGCACAATTTATACTACTATTACTTTACAATAAATGTTAGTTGTTACATATAAAATTAAATATTGAAGCTTTTCGGATGTGAGAGTATGTATGTGTATGGAAAGAATCAATCTATTTATTCATAATTTAAGCACAATTTTACTTTGGTGTCTATGCTTTATCAGGCAGGTCTAAAAATAGCCATTATCACTGAAAATAGAAAATAAAATCAAGATTACATACATGTATGTAATTCACAACTCTCAACTCTCACAAATTGTCATTTTTTTACCTGAAATAAGAGAAGACAATTTCTACTATCAGTTATTTCAAAGCAACTCCATTTAATAAAAAAAAATGCTTGTCCAGTTATCAGTTAATGGTGTGATGCAAAATCACTAATGTCAGTGAGGTAATCATGATGCTGCTGTTGTTATACAGGGTAAGTGAACGATGCAACTCCCTCAGACAAAATAGATCATGGGATAAATGCGCAATTACATCATGATCTCTCATACGTTCTACGGCAGTCATGCGGAAAGTTAAAATCACTCACTCATGAATATGATGTTGCAGTTATTGTACAAATACCAAAGCTTTTGTTTGTCGCTGCTCTTTCACTGCCATTACGGCCTGAGAAATAATGCAAGGAGATAAGACTTTCACAGAAGCGTTCACTGTAGGCATAGTTATACACACTCTGTTTGGCATTCTCGGACTAATGTTCAACTCTCTAACTCTGTTAGTCATCATACGAGGCAGTAGATTCGGCAGAGGAATCAAGACGCAGCTGGTAAATCTAGCCATAGTTGATATTCTTTCATCACTCCTTGCACCTAGCATGAGTTTTCTGGGAAATTCCGGTGGACCATCATATCCGAACAACCCGACGCTGTGTAAATTTCATCAATACGTAATACCAACAATCTTGTTCATCAGCTTGTTGGGTAAAACATCTATGAGTCTAGAAAGATGCGTCGCTGTACACTTTCCTTTGAGCATGTCGAGGTATCGTACCAGACATGTTATTATTGTTATAGTATCGCTCTGGGTAACTAGTTCTTTACTGCACATGTACTCCTTCTGGGGTGGAAGGCTGTCTATTGACCCATCAGATAATCAGAGAGTTTTTTGTGCTGTTACATCTAGAGCTAAATGGGCTAAAGCCAATGTTGTTGGTAACATGGTTAGTTTTTTGGTGCCGCTGGCTTTGATTGTTGTCTCCTATGGTTCCATATGCTTTACTTTGCATAGAAAAAAATCTGTAGGGGAACAGCACAGAGTCCGTAGAGACAGAAGTTACACCCAGGTATGGTGTCATGTTTTATATTTATATTTATCATCATATTCAGTAAAAGTATTCGCGACCTCTGTTCGCCGAACCCATTGCAATAAAAATAATCAGACCGGCAATAAATTTAATCAATAAATAATAATTTTGTTCGTAACTCGTGGGTCAGCAAAAAGTAACTCACTGAATAAAAAAAATAATCATCGAGTATTTATTTATATTGTTCGTAGGTCGCAAATGAAACTGAACATTAAATAAATAATAATGAGCGAGTTGATTTTTTTCATAGACCGGTTTTATATCTTTGAAAAATAATTCAAAATAATTGCAAGCGTTCAAAATTTACTAAATTGAAGGGCAGCTCGGCAACCTATTCCAGTTTATAGCAGTTCAATCTTTATTATTTTCCTGATTATTTTGAAAATTGGGAGTTATCTTCTTTAGGACTTGTTCGGTAAACTATAACATTTCATCGAATATTTATGTTGTTCTAAACTAATGTTTCGCTGCATACGCGGCGGATTGAATTACGAACACCTTTTATTTTTTGTATTCTGTTCGACGAGCAGGTCGCAAATACTCTTATTACTTTTGATAATAAAGATTTTTAGTTTTATCTCGTGCAAAACATTTTTCAATGGAGTTCGGGAAGTTTTGTATGTGGCTTTAGCAGTAAAAATACCGGAAGCTTGCAGTGATCCATATTATTA
The DNA here is from genome assembly GCA_945261195.1 of Cryptosula pallasiana. Classification (NCBI taxonomy): domain Eukaryota; kingdom Metazoa; phylum Bryozoa; class Gymnolaemata; order Cheilostomatida; family Cryptosulidae; genus Cryptosula; species Cryptosula pallasiana. The sequence goes on from OX183136.1 coordinate 37,350,883, forward strand.
AAATGAAAGTCAACTCATTTTAACCGGGTAATCAAATTTTTTTTGATTCACCGCAGTAGACAGGTATCGAGTGTAATAATACTGATGATGCGCTGCTTACATGAATCATCTCAGTACATTGCCACTGTGGGAGCAGGCTACAACAACGGCGCACCCTCAGTAATTTACGTTGACAAACTTGATCAAACTATGGCTCTACCTATTATCATAATATTTAATTATTTTTTCTCAAATGACTAAACCAAAATATTTTTAAGAAAAGAGTTTTAAAGGCTGTAGTAATCCCTTGAGCTTCCTCATCGACATCGTTTTTGTCGTATCATCGGCTTAAAATGACTGAAATCAGGATAATAGTCAAGCAAGTCGTGATTTCTAATGATAAGTTATACGATTAACTATACTACTTTTCAGTGGCGGCTATATCACACCCGCCAAGACGCCTAGGCGGGTGTTGAATTTCATGCTCAATGCACGCCAAGGCGTTTGTAAAATATCAGTCGATAAAATAAGTTGGAAAATCCAATAGCATTAGCATGAGATCTTTTGGAACTTTTACAAAATTGTATCAATTTCGGCCAAAGAGAGCAATGAAAGTAACAAAGAAGAAAAACTCACTCGCTGTTGAGTGAGTGCATGCATTCCTATTGGTCAAATTGGCTCACTACTGTTTATCATTGGCCAACAGAAACACTGATCGTTGGTTGCTTAGTAGTAGCATTGTAGACAGGCCATCTCGTGCATTGCTGGTACAGCAGTGATAATAATTGAGATAATGGAACCAACTAAAAAACGAAAATCTGTTGGCCAGCCTACCCTCACTGGTTTATGGGCTGCAGCAAAGTCCAAAAAGGCAAAAGCTATAAAAGGTTAGTACATACAAACATTATCAATTGTCAGAAACAGTTTTTTCTGTTTACCATCAATCTATCAAAAAAAAAATTAAATGATGATGGTATTTATTAGTAACTCACTGTCTCTACTACTATCTATTAATTATTATTATTATTAAAGTTATTATTATTATATCTACCTACTAAGAAAAAGATCATTGATGATCTGCTGTCTTCTCTTATTTATTATTATTTATTTATTATAATTACTTTCTTATTGTATAACTAACTTACTTTACTACTACTATCTGTTAACTATTTATTTCAACTATTTTTCTTGTTATCCAAATTATTTATTAATTATTATTAAAAGTCTTATTATTATTATCACCATTAATAATAATAATTATTATTATTAAATCAATTATTATTTAAATTCATTATCAATTATTCATTAAATCAATAATAATAATTATTATTATTATTACCATCAATTAAATAGTATTGTTATTATTGTTGTTATTATTAAAGGTGACACATCATTATTACATATTTATTTTTATTATTATATTATTATTTTATGTGTATAGTGTTGAAAGCTAAAGATTTAGTAATTATGGTAGTGGGTTTCAATTTTATTCTTCCTGATTATTTATTTAAGTTGCTGTTTATGAATATTAATGAATTTCTAATTGATCAAGTAATAATTGCTAGTAATTTTATTTATATACAGTGTTGATTAAAATTAGCATTTATTAGTTTTATGCATTCAATTTTTATTATTTATTATTAATGATAATAATTACTCATTATTTTTTAGTATTGTTTTTAAAACCGTTGATGTGTTATACTTCGTAACAAAAAACTTTACTTCATTAATTATGAATAATCATATTGGTGGGTGGTGTAGTCATATCATGTTATGGATTTTATTATCAATAATAACTAGAGAAAGCTTGCTATCATTAGTAGCAGTGCTTGAACTGCTACATAAAAATTGCAAGCGCCCATATTAATTTATTATTAATGTTGTTATCAGATTAATAAATAGTCTAGTTCAAGTGTGAGAGATCATTTATCTTACTATGGCTGTAGAACCGAGTTTGAAAATTTCTTTCACTGGATTGTTATGTTACAACTCTGCTTATGCCATACCACTGATGATAAACTTTGCTTTCAATTTAGTTGTTTATCATCGTTGTTTTTACTATTTGCAGAGGCGGAGGACTCAAACGAGCGCACCCTCATAAGTGAGTCAAATTTATGATTTTCATAATTTTGGCTGGCTTAACCTCAGCTTAGTTCTTTGAAATTAATTTTATTTGCTACCTATTCATTCCTTCAGGTTATAACATTTTCTGCTGTTTTCTTGCTTTGCTTTTTTATTTTTCAGACCCAGTCAGTGGAGAGCTGGAATTAGTTTACAACAGCGATACGGACACATCAGTGGATGGTTAGTTGTTGGTTTAAATAGTTATCGCAGCAGTTAGTGGTATCTTTTGTTCTTAGGGCTGCGGCCTGCTACCTGAAATTTTTTTTTATTGATGCTAATAATATTTGTTAGTTAAAAGCTTAGTTGAAGGTAATAATCTTGAGGTTCAGTTTGATTTTTTTTTAGTTTGTGTAATGGTGAGTAAAAACAATGCTATTGAGTTCATTAATGTAAGAATTAGCATTATAATTAATATAACTTGACATCATTTTGGTTTCCCAATTTTCTACTGTTGCCCAATAATGCTAATTATATATCTTTCCACTGCATTTTATTTGGAGTTTTTTTTCATCTGGAGTTTGCTTTTACAGGCTCAGTCATTACAGAAACAGAAAGGGCTTGTGAGGGTGGTTCAGCATTGAATGGTCAGTTTAGTAATGATCTCTTATTTCCAGCTGAAGTAGTCAGTCGTCTATTTTCAGTTTGGCGATCATTTTCTTCCTTAGCTTACCAACAGTGGTTTTTGCGCATTTGATAATGTTGTAATTAATATATTTCGAATTAGGTAAACAATAAATATTTTTTAAAAGTGTAAGTTCAAAGTACTTGTACTTGAGTGGCAGTCTTTTGGCGTATACAACATTCGTTTTGGTTGATTTATTTAAAGGTTCAACTACAGCTTACAGGAAAAAGGTTTGTTGTGTGTGTCTCAATAACTTACCCATGATTCTATGTACCGGTAGTCCATGGTCCTCTGCACTCTATACAGATTTCTTCTTTGCACATTTGTTTTATTGATCGAATACTACTCTACCATTACTTTATCTCTGTATTTATTTTTAATGCTTTCCGTAACTTCTGATTCTAACTCCAGTTATTTCTTAACCTGCTAACACTTGCTTCTCTGAAATTTATTGTGTGGTGCCCGTAATCCTCTTAACTTCCTAACCCAAACAAATCTAATCAAAATTGATGTTAACACTAAAGTGTGGGCTAATGTACCTTCAAAAACAGATTTATCTCCTGTTTATTTTTTTTTTGTTCATATTTTCGCTGTTTACTGATAATTTGTATTACACATTGTTCAACAAAACTCTTTTAGAAGGCAGTAGTGAATTGACTGCTCCGATTGATGATAGCCTTGGTGATAAAGAGGGTTTTTCACCAATAGGTAAGCAGTTTTATTAGCGAGTTATATGACTGTGCTTTGACTTTAACAACTGCAATTATAAAGCATTTTGCTATCAATTTTCAACTAAGATATTTTTTTCATACAGCTGTATACAACCAACTAGTTGCACTTCCATTTCCTGCTCCAAAACTAGATGCCTCCATGTTACATGGGTATCTGAAAGTGCATGGACTTGCCAACACCGTCCCTTTGGTTGAGATGAAAGACAACCGGCCAAGAAAATTTAAGCCTGAGTTAGTTGATCGTCACCCATGGCTCATCATTGGAGACAGCGGGGGGTATTGCCGATATTGCAAGCTGTTTCTAACAGCCAAAAATGGACCTAAAAGACCTGGTCGGTTTATAACAAAAGGCTACTGCAGCTACAATCGACCTAAGGACCTAATTGAGCATGAAAATTCGACTTACCACAAGGACTCCGCCGTTTCAGCTCACAGTTTGCTATCCATTGCGCATGGAAAATGTCTACCTATAACAACCCAGTTGAATGTGCAATCAAGAATTAATGCAGATATTACACAGAAACGTCTCTACAGTATTGTGAAAACGCTGGTGTTTTGTGCTCGCCAAGGATTGGCTCTCCGAGGTCATAGGAACGAAGAAGTGCCTTTCGATAGAATATCTTTGTCTAATGGGGACATCATTCCTGGTGACTTGAACCGAGGAAATTTCCTGCAGCTATTGCAGTTCCGTTTAGAAGCAGGGGACAAGTCCATTGGGGAACATCAGTCACAGCGTATGCGATATGTCAACCATGAATGCCAAAATGAGCTTTTGGGTTATTTAGGCACACATGTAATAACTAAAATCGTAAACCTTGTCAAAACAGCACAATTTTTTTCTGTCGTTGCTGATGAAACAACTGATGTCGCTAACAAAGAGCAACTGTGCATAGCCATTCGCTTTGCTTCTGTTACCAACCCAGAGGACACCATTGGCGAAACACCAAGCGCAAAGGGATTATCAGAAAAGAATATTGCTTCTGCTCTGCCAGTCAACTACAAAGTTGACATTGAAGAGAGATTTGTCTCTTTTATAGAAGTACCATCAGTTAAAGGTATTTATCAATATATTTAACTACTGTAGTATGTAATTACAATATTCCTTCAATCCAGCTTTTTTTTTGTTCTAGGAGAAGCTATAGCTCAAACAATTCTTGCGGAGATGACCCGTGTAGGTATAGACATGAAGTATTGTGTTGGACAGGCTTATGATGGAGCCTCAAACATGTGTGGGTCTGTTAGAGGAGCTGCAACCATCATCAAAGAAAGCTTTCCTTGTGCAAAATATGTCCATTGTCGTAGCCATTGCCTTAATCTTGCTCTAATGAAAGCCTGCTCTTCAATCACTGAAATAAGTACGTTTGCATGTGACCTGTTTGTTTGCGGATTAAAAGCAGTTTGTTTTTAGTTGAAATACCAGACTGAAATATTATCTGAAACCCTAGATCACATCATTAGTTTTTTGAATACTTGCTCAACGACTATCTCATACCAGAAGCAATGGAATAATGAGATGATGAAGCCTGCTCTCTCATGTTTTAACTAATTAGTCGATGGTGAGCATATAGAAATATTTTTTCAATTTTTAGAGCATATGATGGATACACAAAGCGATCTTTGTGCCTTCTTTGGACGAAGTCCCAAACGCCAGCACAAACTGGTTGCAGTAATTTCAAGCTCATGTGAAAACAACAATCGACAAAAGATGAAACTGGCTTCCCTCAGCAAAACTAGATGGGTGGAAAGGTGTGTCAATTTAACATTTGAAGGTTGTTTGAAAGCTTTTTCTGAAAAATTGGTCCTTGAAATTGGTAGTCTGATGTATCAAATGAGTAATTAATCATTTTCAATTCAGCTTAAAAGGCGTTCTTAATTATAGATACAATGCCTTGGAGAGCACTTATGAGTTGTTGCCATCAATTATTAAGACCTTAGAGTGCATAACCACTGAAAAAGATTTCGCATTTGATGCAGGAAATGCCTCCTCTCTTCTAAAAAATTGCACATCATTTGACTTTGTACTATCTCTGACAGTATGCTACAAGGTGCTGGATGTGACATCTTCATTGTGCACAAAACTTCAAGGTATGCTGCAAAGTACTAATGTATGATTCAGTATTAGTGTTGATGCTGACTTGTTTATTAGCGCCTTTAGTGTTTGGTAATGATTCAAGTACTAGTTGGCTAATAAACTGTTTACTGAATCTGTTTCATTGTGAACCTTGACTTGTAACTTGTGGTAGCAACCCTCAAGTGAAATCTTGATTTTTTTGGGTTTAACTGTTTAGGTCGCAATATAGACATTGCCACATCCTCATCAGAAATAGCTGTCGTCATAGACAGGTTAGCTGATTTCAGAAGTGATATTGAGACAGTCCACCAGTCATGGTATGACGATGTATTGGAGCTATCGAAGATGATAGATGTTTTGCCGACATTGCCACGTAGATGTGGTAGGCAAGTTCATCGGAACAATGTACCTGGAGATGTGCAACAGTACTACTCCAGAGCAGTCACAATTCCTTTATTAGGCAAGACACAGTTTATATAAACTGCAATTAATCTAATTGTCTACTGTTATTATTATGACTAGCTTTAGGTCAAGAGTTGTGACAATCTCCTTAAATTTGTTGTAGATACACTATTATCTGAAATGAAATCACGATTTGCCTCTGTGGAAACAGTGCATCCTCTTTTGTTCGTTGCACCCAATGCTGTCGTAGCTCCAATGTTCAAGCATAAAGAGAAGCTCTGGTTAGACAAAGTTCTTTTGGCAATACGTGATTATCAACACTTTCTCCCTAAGCCAAATTTGCTGAAGGACCAGCTTGAGGTTTGGAGACGCTATTGGTAAGCAAGAGAAGTGCTCGCCTTCTTTTTTCTCTTTATATTATCTAAACTGCACCGCATATAAGGTGGCATTCAAGTTGTGAGCTGATTTATATTAAATTAATAAGTGTTTTTTCCATGTTCTTGGAGATATGTGGCTACTTTTTAGCCTACAAAATATGTAGTAGTATGGTTGCAACCAATTGCATTTTAGGTATTGTTAATTATTACTGATGGTTTTAATCATCAGGTGGAATGAGAAGAGCAAAGGAGAGAGTGCAGTTACTGACTCATTGCAGGAGGCACTCTCCACTGCCCTCCGAATGCAGCTAAAAAACATCAGCACAGTTTTGCGTATAGCCATGACTATCCCAGTTACGAGTTGTGAAGCGGAGAGGGCTTTCTCTCGATTAAAATTGCTTAAGTCAAGTCTTCGCAGCACTATGTTGGAAAAGAGGTATGACAATGAGCAGCGACAAACATGACAAATGACTATTGATTTCTATTAACTTCTTTTTCATAGCAAAAAAATTACCGAGAATGTATTATGCAAAAGATGATTTATGTTGTTGTGTTAGAAGGGGATGCATAGCTGTTTTAAGTTATACACACAAGCTTATTATATAAAAATTACTGCTTTCACCACAGCCGACATCTATGTTTTGAGGCCAGATCTGTGTTTTGAGACGAGATCGGCTTTGGTGGCAGACAGTTTTAAAACTGATGTCATAGCGAAGTTATTGAAGTGATAATTTAATATTTTCTGAAGGCTCAACTCTCTTGCTGCCCTCCAAATGCACAGAGATGTAACAATTGACATAAATGAAGTCGTTCAAGAGTTTGTGAACAAAAGATCAAGGCTTTCAATGTGAGTAATTAATTTCCAGCTTTCCTGAGTAAATATTGTGGCAATTCTCACCAGCTTTTATTGTCTTGCTTCATTTCCATTACATGTAGGTTGCATCCTACGTATTTAAATAGTGGGCAGGTTGACTGTGCAGTTTTTTAGTATACTGATTAATTATACGGTTTAGCCAGAACGATCAATATTGAAAAACATTGGGTTTTCAGTATTTGTATTAGAAACAGCCAAATAGGCTAGTGCAGTTTAGATTTGAAGTTGATCTATTCAATACTGACAATCAGTGCATGGTAAAGGTTCCCCTAATGTAATTTCTTGTTCACACTAAAAATTTAAAAAGTAGCAGACAGTTTAGCTTACTACAGAAATTGACATTGCTTGAATTTGCTTTAGAGACTAAGCTATCAATATTCCTCCAGCTATTTTAAATTTAACCATTTTTCTTTTGCAGCTGAGTTGAACACCACTTCAGGTGAACTGCGGAAGCTTCGCTACAAGTCCTCCAGTTACCTTATCTGAGGAAACATTTTCTAATTGATAGTTGATAGATTACATTCTTAGATAGTTTACTTGAATAAATCGTGCAACAGGCCAATCGTAAATGTATAAACATTTACGTGAAACGTAAATGTTACTGAAATTGGACATCTCATTGCAGCAGTTAAATATAGCTTACATGATAAACCAAGTTTCATAGCAAGAAGATTTGAAAGCGTAAGCTATGCCAACCCAGCACTCTTAATCACAAGTTGAACTTTGCTATCTAAAATATTCATGAAGTTGGCGGAAACATGTCACAAAAGAGTAACAAGCTATAAAACCAAGTGGTAATTATGAGCACGATATCACTTGTGCTTATTGCCGCTCAAAACTCATTTCCGAGCACCTGAGAGGACATGTTTCCTAAATTTTCCGCTAGCGCGGGGCGTATGCGGGGGAGGGGTGCCCTGCACCCCACCCCTCCCCCGCACCCCCTCCCCTCCCACCCAAGAAAGTGGCTGGTGTTGAATTAATTTATACAGCCGCCCCTGCTACTTTTGGTTGCATCACTAAAGCAAAATTTCTCTGCCAGGACCCCATTGCACCAACTTAGTTCTCAGCTTTCACAGAAAACATCAAGCCGTTGAAATGAAGCACTTGTTCATGTACTTCTTTGTTATATAATTAAAATTATCTAAATACTGTCGTTATATTTAATTTTCTGATTAAAGTGTTTTGTTTGATCTACCATTGATAACACTCATCACACGCGTCATTTAGTCAAGTCCTAGATACATAAATAGTTACTGATGTAACAGCGTACATAAGATTATATGGCTCAGCAGTTTTAAGCAAATATTCATCAAAACAGGCAACTAGAGACGTCAAACTAACTTCAGGAACAAAGAGGATTATCAGTGTATCAAGACTGTAAAATTGAAGATATTACTAGATTAGTTAAATATAAACTTCCGTGGCTAAAAAACTCATAATTTTTTCAATTGTATTTTAGAAATAAAATGTGCTTTCTTTGGTTAATGTGTAGAAGCAACCAAAATAAAAGACTTTTTTAGTGTTAATGCAGAAAGACTGCCTCAGTATTTATATAAATAAAAATTCGATCTCTTACGAGAGAAGACAACCCTCTGAGTACTCAAACCAAATATAACTCCATGCATCAAACCCTTATATATCATAAATAGTTTGAATCTAATAAAATGATGAAGAGTTTGATTAAAAATTTTGACAACAAATTTGTTGATCTTTCTAATTAATTTTTTGGAAAATTTGATTAAATTTTATTGATTCCATCAGGTTATTGTGATGCTGGCCGTTGATGCTCTCATAGCACTACTGTCATGGACTCCTTACATGGTGCCTCTGCTGACGGTCCATATTATACCCGCTGACCAACGGGCAAACTACAACACCATTGCTTACTCTATAATACTGACAAACTGCTTTAGCTCTCCTGTGCTCTACTTTATATTCAACAGAGACTTCAAGGTAACGTTTTCTATAATTTTATGTGCCAGCTATTTGGTGATGTTTCAAGAGAGCTTTGTTGTACGAAAGTTTTCAAGGTTTTTCTAAAATGGCCACCTCGAAAATTCTTCCAATTCACATCGAAAAAATGAACCCAGTTTGTTAAGATTGATTAATGTTTATTTGTAGTTTCTAGCTTTAGATCCTATAAACTATCGCACTGTAGCTTGTGCTACCATGGCACTTGCTGAATAAGAATATTTTTTAAGACAGCATTGTTTTAAAATGATCAGAAACAAATAGGTGCATTATTTTGCATTATAAAAAGTAACTCAGAACAAGATTATGGTGCAATAACAATGACAATCAGCTTTCAGAATTCTTGCTCTGGCGTGACACATTCACACGCAAGTTGCGAGTAAAAGTGCTATGTCAGAGAGCTTGAGATGCGTCTACCATAGTTTTCAAGAAAGTTTTATACATTAAACCTTAACGGATATTAAATGAAGAAATCAGCCAAATGAATGCACATTTATTTTTTATAATGAATTTTTCACAACTCCGATAACATATGTGGTAACATTGTCTCAGGTTGACGGGCGAAGGATTTTATCAGAGTTTTGTCATTGTGTGAAAAGAGAGGAAGGTAGCTGCAAAGAAAAAGTCAAGAAAAATATAGAGGAGCTCAGCCAATCACAGCTCAACCAGCCAACTGACCAAGCAACAAATTTCTCATGGGTGTGCATTTCATCTACCTCTACAGTCAAAGACAGAAAAAAGGACAACTCCTGATCTTGACCGAGAAACTGTTTCTATATTTTATTGGTTGCAGTGGTTTTCATAAACAATTATCTTTTACTCAGCTGGTTTGAGGTGCCTTATTCAGATGTTATCGTAAAATATTTAGTGATATGTTTTATTAATTAAATTTGCCAAAAATAATACCGAAGCACATAAACCTGGTCAAGGTCATTTAGCATGCAGATGCAGATGTGAATGCTAAAAAATAATTTTGTGCAATAATCTATTATTTTATTTTCTCTGTAAAATATTTTTTTACAAAAACTAAACAGTTTTTTTTCTTTTTTGCTGTTTTTAGACTTTATCGACTTCGTCGATTATCATACTGATGTAAATTGCTGTCAAAAAACCCATTTGACGCCCTTGTTTTATAAAAAAAGATTATGTGCATTTTTAAGAGCTCAAAATTTAAAATATTATGTCAAAAATTGAATAACTTTGCTTTATGTTATGGCTATGCATTAATCTTTAACATGAAGCCAGTTGCTTTTGCTTATTGATCTAAAAAATGAGATGGAAGAGGTTGGGTGGAGGATTGCAGTGGATCGCGACATATATTACGGCTCACTAGAACTCAATTATCGATGAACAAACACTCAGTTTGTCTACAGCAAGCTAAACTGCTTTTTAGCCATTTTTAGGACCTGGCTACCCCTTTCTACCTCTCTTTGCAGGTGAACCTGAGTAGTGGTATCACCAAATAACTTAAGGGGAATTTGGCTTCCAACATCACTAAATTTAGGAGGTCACGCTTAGATGCACAAGTCAGTATTTCAGTGAAACCACCTGGTATTCTACTCAATCGGTACAACTAGTACAACAGCTGTGAATGCAAGAATGGAAAAGGTTGAATGCCTTAAAACTTGCCTTGTAACAGATACATACACTACAGGAAGCATATGATCCAGTTAACATTTAGTTCAATCCTCGACAATGCCATGTCGGCGCTATGAATTATCACAATATCACTACTACCAACAAAATTAAATAAATAGTGTGCCTAGAGGGAGTTGCTAGAGTCCCTGCTTAGTATCAGTATCAGTTTTACTTACGGATTTCTTTACATCTGGTAGTCGTTGAGCTGGAAGTAGATGGTAGCTAAGTTTCTTGGGCCACTTCTAGGTTCAAGGTTATGGAAGCCATCTTGCTGCCAACTAGAGGCCACACCTAGGGCTAGCATACCCGGTCATACCTCGCACCGGGGTAGAAATAACTAAATCTTATATTATAATGAGCGTATTAGATGATTTGCTCAGCAGACGTGCTGTGCCACCACTTAGGAGTTATGTGTAATCTAGATAGTTTGTCAGCAGCACTTCTTTTGGTAAATACAAGCGCTGTGTTACACTAAAACCCACACAGAACTATAAATTGTAGGGGAACATGATTCCAAAATTATTTATTATAAGTCAATTTATTTTTAGCTCTTTATTATTATTACTTTTAGTATTTTAGTTGATTTCGATCTGTTTATCAAGAAATACCACTAGTCTCGAGTATTCTACCTCTCTCAAGAGGTGAAACTGTGCCGGTATGATAGTGACAACTTGTGATCATTTACTACCAGATCAGTTGATAAACACAGAGTCCACGGCTTAGACAAACTACACAGAGTGTCAGCCTGATAAGTGGCTTTAATCACAAATCACTAGTTCTAGGGAGGCAATGCTCCAGAGTAGTGGCAGTATTGGAATGAATGCAATGATTACTAATAACGCTTGCTTTTATATAAGCTGGATGACAGCAAGTCATTTACATAATGCATATCACAACACATTGGCAGGAAGTAAACTGTCCAGTACAAACATGAATATAAATAGTAAACAAATATCAATACACATAAAGATCAAAGGTATAAGGCGCCAATTGGCTAAAGGGTGATTTCATTTCTGCATTGTACAATCAAGAGTCTTTCAGTGATCCCAAGGTTATACTTACCCTGGGGTGGATGGTAACATTGGTCCAGGAAAGGGTACTGCTGGTATTAGGAGTAGTGAAAGTCCTCAGATTACTTTCAAAGTTCCTCGACTAAGGCAGCCATCTTGTGCCAGCCCAGTATGGTAAGTACAGGCACAGCAGGGGTCATTACCGGCCCAGCAGGGTGTACTTCCGGTCTTTCACTGTAGTTTAGGGCTGGGGTAGCACCTAAGCTCTTCTAGCATACACATTGCTGATACTCTAGAGCAAGTATATGTTCTTACAGGTACCAAAATCTACCAAAGTGTTTTTTAGCTGATTGATCTAGTGCTTTTGTGTATTCAACTAAAAGTCCAGTGTCAAATCATCAGTTTTGATTCTTTAGCCTTTTTAGATGGAACTCGAATTTTAGCTACAGTTCTTATATATCTAGGTGTCATTCAATTGGAGCATCTAAAAATTGTTTCGTGTAAAATTTATAAAAATAAATATATAACATTGTCCAAAAAAGTCTTTTATAAGTAATGAGCCTATATTACCAGTTACTAGTTAAAGGGCATGACAAACCCTGGCCATCTAGTGGTAAAGGCAAACTACTGATCATTAAACTACTTTAGTGGTTGCTTCAGTGGTTCCTTTAGAAGTGTTTGTACATTAAAACTAGAAAATTCAAGTGCAAATTCCAGATTATTCAATTCACTTTCGTTTGAAACACTTAAAAAACCTCAAACAGCATTCTTCTTGCCCAAGTTTTTGGTTTCTTTTGCTCAAATGCAAACAAAATGTCAATAAATGGTAACTATTGCTGCGGCTGAGCCAATTATTTTCATGCCAAGAATTTAGTATTCACAAAGTTCTGTAGGTTTACGAATTTCTTTTTTTCGTTACAATGAGCTGAACTTTGGTTGGTTTTTGGTTGATTTATGTTTGAAGAGGTGATTACATACACACTTGAACATTTAAGTTCATGCTACTACTAACATTCTCGTCTCATTGATTTTCAATCTTTCAGCACATTGACGTTGTCATTAAGCTGAGGTCACGCACAAGAGATTGCACACATTCCTGATGTTATGGCGACAGAATATTCGAAAGATTGCGTGCGAGGTGAACCATAAATAATCGCTGATATAATTAATTATTGTGTTGCTACTTTAGAGCTGGTTGTTCCACTAAAAGATTGCATCATGTTTTTATTTCAATTGTTATTTGTGAACTGAGCTACACACGCCATCGTGAGAGGAGAAATCCAATATAGGAGTGTATTTCATAAAGAGACAAAGCTGCCAATGTAAGCTCCACCCACTGAAGGTAACTGAGAGCATAACTCCACAAAACTACTATGTTCATTAATCAATCTGCTATATACTACTTCAGATTGTCTCAGTCAAATAATTTTTGTACTTTTCTAATCATAACAGAAAATACTATAAATAGCAAAAATAAACTTTTAGTTTTATTTTTGTATAAACTTGAAGATTTCGCTGCCATAAAGTTTTGAAATAGTTTGGAGTCTTTGTAGTGGCAGCTGATCCATTGCTGGTTGAGTGGCACATCGGTTGGCATGGCTTGGTGCTTTTTAAAGTTGTGAGTTTTAGTGAGTCAATAGAAGCATTTGCTTTGAAGGTCTTAGAGCTTAATTTAACTGCATCATGATTAACTCAATGATAATTTGGAGTTATTGTACCATACACGCACAGGTCTGAAAACTACTAATAATATTTTGTTTTGGGATCCTCTACAGTGGTAAGTTAAGCTGAGTTGTGTGCGATTTACAAGTCAAGAACTGTCAACAATTTTTTCAAAATGTGCTTTTAATCCCCTCAATAAAGTGTTTTGCTTTGGGTGGGAGATGGTTCACTTTTAATATATCTGGCAAACAGGGTTAGGTAGGAGAATAGTTAGGTAAGAGTATATTTTCATTGTGTATTTTTGTTTGTAAATCAACTCTTTCCAGGATTACATGCCCATATGCTAGGGTTTTTCAGCTATCAACATCACAAAGTTAGGCACCTAGTAGCCGCAGTCAAATGATTTTGTTGCAGTGATTTTACATAGTTGTTACTTTGTTAAACTTAGGATGGTGTACCATAATATCACTTGAACATGTATGACAAGGCTGTGGCACGCATTCCAATAACCCACAATTTCGTTTTCTCTCCAAATTGTTGGAATTTACCTAGTTAGACCATTCATCATACCTGTTTGTCTCTTTTATCAAAGAAATTCAAAAGTTAGAATAACATAAGCTGGTAACACTCATGGGAGGATTACGTGCTTGCTGAAGCATAAACAATTCACATTCACTGCCACGCTATAAGTTAATGGTAGAATCAGTGGACGCAAACATAGAAGTACTCGTCGATCTAACATGGAGTTAGCCGAATATACAGACGGCACTGCTAAGATTAACCTAGCTTTACATGGAAGTCTTGGATGTATTGGACTGTTTCTGAACTCTATTGCTATCATCATCATTGTAAGAGGAGAAAAATTTGGTGCTGGAATCAAAATTCAACTACTAAATCTCGCTATAGCTGACATTCTATCGTCGCTGGTTGCTGCTGGAGTAGGTTATAAGGGGGGTCACAACAAATTAAGCTATCCAGACAGCATCATTTTGTGTAGACTACATCAGTATATTATGCATCTAGTTGTCTGTGCCAGTCTACTGGGTAAAACTAGTATTAGTTTAGAACGATTCGTAGCTGTTTATTTTCCTCTAAGAATGCTCCGCTATCAGCGGCGTCATGTGATCATGGTAGTGATATTTGTGTGGGTGGTCAGCGCTGCCTTACATATTGATTCATTGGTGGAGGTGAGGATTCTTGAAGATGTCGCTGCTAATAACAGCAGGTTTTGTATCCCAGCAGAATTGCAAAACAGTCCATTTAATATAACCACTTCAGCTATAACCTTTCTTGTACCTGTTTTTGTGATAATCACATGTTATGGATCCATCTGCATTAAATTGTGCAAACGGAAAAGAATTGGTGAACAGCATAAATACAGCAATGAAAGCAGAAACAACCAGGTGAGTTTATATCCTTTGTCCAACCTGGCTTAAAGCCTAAATGAGTGTAGAAGGTTTGGCTCATGGACAATAGCTTAAATATTTAATTTGAAGGACGTGACCAAGTCAAAATAAAACAGAATATGAAACCTGTCACAATAACGCAAGTTACGCTGTGATGTAAACAGGCCCAGGTTAAATTAAGTTCATAGAAACTGAGAAAGATTAAATCCATCAGAAAGAAAAACTTTTGAGCTTCATTAAGATTCATAACTATTTGATTTTTTATTAGGTTTTTTTTTTAAAAGGCTTTTAGAATGAACAACGTAAAAAAGTGTTCGTTTCTCAATTAATTTATTGGTGAGTTAATTATTTTGATTATGGCTGTGGTTGCGAAACTGCAAGTTACAGTGTTTCTTCTAATGGTGGTGGTGCCAGAGTGCATTGGTAATTTTCAGTAACCAGCTGAATAAAATTTTCCTAGCACAAATTTACCAAAAATATTTAGATGTTTGCTAAAAATTGAGAAAGAATCATTATTAATACAAAATCAATGTTCTCAGTACACACATCTTGGTTACTTTTCAAAACATTAACTTGAGCAACTCTGTTGTTTTTGATATTCGTTTGGGTTACTTTTGTTGTTCTTAATAAAATCATTATATCAGGCATGGAGTTGACTTTATGAGTGCAATATTCTTTTACTGATAAAGTCGTAAACAGTTGTTTCATATGATCCAGCATCAATTTTACATGTGAATTCTGATAATATTATTTATTTGACAATCTCTGACCAAAACACCTCATTATATAGGGGATAGCGACACATCAGTTAACACGCTTCTCGGTACCGTTTGCTACTATTGAGTTACTAACCACTAGTAGTGTTATTTATCGCCTACTATTCAATCCTAGTAGAAGTTGTTGCAATGTAGATGTGTGCACACTCAACACTCATTACAACTACAGATAGTATAATACAATGACATACTACTGCAGGTGATACTAATGTTAGCTGTAGATGCTCTCCTAGCACTGGTCACATGGACTCCATATATGGTCATACTTCTCAGTCCTTTTGGTGCATCTGAAGATTTAACAGAGGGTTATTATACAGTTGCCTATGCTATTATCATAACCAATTGTTTCAGCACACCCGTTCTCTATTTCATCTTCAACAAAGATTTTAAGGTAACGCAGCCTTCGAACATCATAGATGCTCCTATATGTAGAATGTTATCAGTTTTGTACCCTTCAGACTTTTCATGTTAAACAAACAAATTTGCTTGTTACACACTTTCAAAAGATTGAATACTTTTAAAAGTTTACTATCTAATGACTGTACGTGAATAGTAAATTGTGTCTTTAATTTTTTTAGCAGCGGTTAATGATTTGAGCTCTCAATCTTTGACTAGTTATTAAAGCAAGAAGCAAATAAGTTGGTTTTTGTTTAGTTGAAACGCAAAGGTTAACCTCTTTTGTTACAATAACTTTTAGTTCAAGAATTTTTGGTAGAAGCATCAAATTTTTATGGTGCCAATTTCTGATAGTCTTGCTTTTAACATTTTTGAAAACAAAATAAAAATATGAGCACAAAAAATATATAACATGGGAACGTAAAACAATGAACATAAAAAACGCGAATACAACATTGCTGATATACTTTTTCCAATTTCCAAATTCTAGGTACTTTCTTTCAACATTAAATATTTTACAAAATGAGAAAATCTCAGCATGTAAATCTCTTACAAACTAAAACTTGCATTTTTAAAAAAAGCAAACTTAACCACTACAAGTAGAACTTGCTATCGACTTGAATTTGAGAAAAGCTGTTTTGTTAAATAAATATAAAATGTCAATCATCAGTCAATACACATAAAAGATTCAATTAAATATGTCTTAGAACTCAAAAGCTTAAACATTGTGTATCAATCCTACATTTGCAAAATAAATACTAGTTCACATCGTGCTATCATTTCTTCAAATTTTTGTTTAAATGTTTTTAGACAACATAAGTATGCATTTGATATTTGACGACAGCTAGTTAATACAATACACCACTACTTGCCATTACACCAATTGTTAAATATCAGCCCATAGTGAAGGGAGTTCATTTAAAATGTACCAAAGATAATATATCTTACAGAGAGATTTGAAATGTACCGAAGATAATATATCTTACAGAGAGATGGCATGAAAATATTCTCAAAGCTTTGCTGCCAAAGAAAATCTGAGACAACTAGACCAAAGTCTTCGAGCAGCAATGAAAAGACGAAGGAAGTACAAAACCCTAACCAGCTACTGCTAGTACCACCTACGAACTCTATAACCTCTAGTAATTAGTTAAAGGAAGTAGTTTCAACGACTCACTAAAATAGACCAATATGTTGTTTTACCACAATAACTCTTTCTCCGGTACTCTACAATCATTATTTTCATTAAACAATTAACTGACTCGCTATTTTTTATGTGAAAATTATTTTCTATTAAATACGATTTTCAGGTTAACCAGTTTAGGAGTGATTTTGTTGCATTGGTGTATTTTTTATGAATACTCGTAAATAAACTTTTACGTATGTATCATGTTTTTTTTATAATCAAATACAACCTTAGCTGCCTCTTCTGAACCCCGAATGTTGTAGTGCATTCTGGTCTCATTTACCGCAGTGTACCACTAGGCTCAAGTATTGTACCTCTTTCCAGATGGGACGCTGTCTGTATAGACAGTGCCACGTGTACAACAGCTTTAACTCCTAGAGCGGAGCCTTGGCTAGGGCATATTGTCGTGGATTTTGTCAGTCTACTTTCCACTAACCATTTATCACTGGACAAACCACCTGCCTTACAAATGCAAAGAGTAACAGAAACACTCAGTCTTTTATAGGCTAAGTTACAGGAAGTGACAGAAAGTGCTTGGCCTAGTTAACCAAGCAATCCAATCACCGATAACATAGGCATGCACGAGTAGATACGCATAAAAGATAATGATGGTAGCGAATTATACATCTAGCAAATAGTTGAATAGAAGTAGGGGGGATTTTATGAACTGGAAACCAGTAAGAACAGTCTCCAGGTGGTTCCTTTCCCTCTCTAGAAAGCATGGCGCGCCGATTCCCAAAATCTCAACATCTGATAATGGCAAAGGTATGGAGGCTCTTAGGCTATGTGGCTATAGCAGCTATTTTGTTGCCGGCCTCGGATAGCTACCCAGGGCCGGTATAGTGAGGTATCCTGTGCTGGTATAGTTTACTTTACTGACTCTATTGCTATGTTGGCTGATAGGATAATTGCAATCAAAGCCGGTTTTATCATATTGCTTAATTAGGTTTGCCTAATGCCTGGGACCATAAGGGGACCTTTGTAAGTATGAATAACATGTTTGTGTTTCGTAAAATCCACCATAATAATATTTGTATAATAACATATATTTATATTCCGTACAGCAATAGACAGGCAATTCACTAGAGTATAATAATTGTAGTGCTGTGCTGAACTAGCCATGATTAATGCAAAAGTCCAACCATATATAGGCTGGACCAAAGAAGACATTTAAGCTAGTTATAATAATGTAGTGGATTTTCAAAGCACTAACATATGCCCAATTACTTAACAACCATTCTGGCATCACTAGTATAGGCATTGGATGGCCAGAATGATTATAATAAGGGTACCGAACATACCGACCCCGCATCGGTAAGATACCGACCCTGCATCGGTAAGATACCGACCCTGCATCGGTAAGATACCGACCCTGCATCGGTAAGATACCGACCCTGCATCGGTAAGATACCGACCCTGCATCGGTAAGATACCGACCATGCATCGGTAAGGTATCCACCCTGTATGAGTCAGTACCAACCCTGTATGAGTCAGTATCGACGCTGTATGAGCAATACCGGGTCGGTAGGAAATGAATCATGATAAACTGGGATCAGAGAAGTAGCCTGAGAGCAGCAGAAGGCCATGCCCAGGAAGTAACCACCCTTACATTTGGAGCAAGCCAAGGAACAGAGCTTAAGAAACCTATGTACCAACAATAGGAAGTACAAATGCCTAGGATTGGCCAGATTGACTTATGACTCGGCCTACTACTTCTAGCCGCCATATTTATTTAACCCTATATGCCGTACCTAATTTGCTTGTTATTTATATCTGCCTGTTCATTTGTGCATTGTAGATTAAGCCTGGTTCCCAATTGAATCTTGTCAATCTTAGGGAATCTTAGCAATCTTAGGGCTCTAAGAATCTAATCTTAGAAATCTTGGCACTGATCTTAGTGTAGTGCACAATTGTAGAAATCTGCCAAGATTTTCCATCTTGGGTGAAATCTTAGCTGCTACGATCCGGTAAGATCCGTAGTTCCCAATTGTTTAGTTTATTTTTATGCCTTGACCTACTAGTTGATAGTAGCCAATGAAAATAAATCACTCCCATAATTATTAATGATAATTAATTTTATTATACATATTTCGTTATTTTGATAATTTATTATTATTATTAATATATCTATACATTTATGTATTTATTATAACAATAATTTTTCATTGATTAATTTGAGTTTGATTATAATAATAAATAATAATATGTATTATTATAATAAAAATAATAATATAATATAATATAATTTGGCTGCTTCAAAATATTATTAATTATTATTTATAATTATAACAACTATTATAATAATAATGATAAAAAATAATAGTAGTGAAGTGAGGGAAAATCCATTTATTATTAATTATAATAGTGGTAGTAATAATTTGTAGGTCAAGTTAATCAGATCGTAGGATATCGCAAGACTAGGTTCCCAAAAAATAATAGCCACGATCTTAGTCAGATCTTAGTCGTGGCTGTCGTGAAAGTTTGGCAATGCCAAACTCCTACGATATAGATCGCAGGGGCACACGACTCTTAAGCTTAGTTTCCATACATCTCCCAAGTAATCGCAGCATCTCCTGCGAGCACTGGCGACTCACGAGGAGTTGCGATCCCTGGTTTCCATACTTTTGCATTTGCTGGCGACCGGCTGCGATTCCTTTGTAAATACATGGTAGATTTAGTTATTATTATCATCCTATTAATTAATTTATTTTATTAATATGTGAAAATTAGCTATTTTTATCATGCAAAGAGCTTTTATGTTAATAATTATTATGATAAGAGGCAACCATAATAATAACACAAGTTTATTGCTACTGCAGTTTAAGCAGTAAGTAATAAATAATAATAAATTATTATTAATTATAAAAGGCTGTTGTTATTAAATTATTATTACAATTATTATTATAATTATTATTCATAATAATAATCAACTCAATAGCATTATTATTATTATTTAATTAATCATAACAATTTCACCAGTGAAATTCCCAAAATTATTTTTTATTTATCACTCACTGGTAGCTATTGTTATATTTAATAATTTAAATACAATTATTCAATCGTTATTTATTATTATTAATATCAACGAACAAACTACGGCTATTGTTGCGCTTTTTATTATTAGAAGCTATAGGTTTTATATGAATGAAGTAAAAAAAATTATTATTATTGATAAGTCAATTTTTTTGTCAATGACAAAAAAATAATTATTATTTTTATAATAATAATAATATTACTACAACATGATTGCTTCGGCCATGGTCAACTTTCCTGACCTTTACCCTGATCTTTTAGGAAAAAGACACAAAACGATGTCGCCTAATCTTCAGAATCTATGTTTGGTCGCATGTGTACGGTCTCCATAGATCCTTGGCGATCGCCGGTTGTTCCTGATCGTGGGTGCGTCGCAGAAAAGTACTTTGCAAACAACTTTCGTGGGACGTCGCAGCAACCTCGTAGGAAATCGTGGCACATCGCACAATCACGGTCTCCATAAATCGCAGATCGTGGCAGAAGCTTCTGCGACCTCGTGCGAGCGCTTGGGAGATGTATGGAAACCAGGCTTTACGACTCCCAAGATAATGCAAGATTGACAAGTGCACAATTGTAGGAGTCGCAAGACTCCAAAAATCGTACGATTTTTGCTCAATTGGGAACCAGGCTTTACTCTTATGTTATTAGCTATTTACCTGAATCACTTCCTGTGATCTGCCTATAAAAGGCAGAACTTTTGCTATAATAATCAGTTTGTATTGGGACTTTTACTTACTCGTATTCTTATGGAAGAATAAAGGCATATTTACTATAAAGCACTGAGTTATGCATTTGAGCAGAGGGCTCTACACTGGTAGTGGAGTAAAGATCACTCCTTCACTTAAAATTTGGTGTAGTACCGACCTGTTGTTGCCTCTAGGTTAAAGGCAACTGGTGGCAGCATACTGTCGGATTCGTACCGACTGCAGCTAGTGGTTTTACGCCCCCAAAATCCACTACAATAACAGCCAATAAAATACACAAGGATTGATAATGTGACCAATAACAGATACAGGAAATAATAATGGCAAATAGAAAGACAAAGACAAAAATACAGACAAGTCAAGTGAGAGTTAATATGATAAGGTGACATGTGGCAAAGGGGTGGACGGAGTCAATAAACTGTATGTCTTGTATAGCCTTTTCCCATCTCTCTGTCGGTCTTTAGGGTGTCTACAGCCTCAGGTCAACCTTTTTTGTCTTCTAATATCATTCGGGATACAGTCCTCTACAACTCTTAGGCTGGTTTTGTGGTGAAAGCCTTGTATCGGCCTTACCGGCCTTGCAAGGGGCAATACCGGCCCTGGAAAGGCCAATACTGGCCCAGGCCATGACACTTAATGCTAGGATGACCATAACAGTTGATAATCAATGAACTCGGCAACAGTCAGTCACTTTAATAATAGTTCTAGCACCGCTAGAGGCTTGTCTGGCCAATCCAGAGGCAACTGTCTAGAATGCATGTATTGGATGCCAGTTTCTATAATGTATTGGCACGGAAATCTACCACAATATCTTGACTCACTGCGTTTTGGTTTTCTCAAAAAACTGTTTCTATGAGATTTATCTGCATTGTTTGTGATATCTTTGAAGGAAAAAAATGCAGCACGTAAAGTAACTGCTTCCGAGAAGTAGTGTTTGTAGTTATGAAAGAGCACAGAACTAAACAAAAGATAACAGCTCACCTACGCATATTCTGTGTGAAGTTGTCAATATAAAGCTTACAGAGTTTTCAAACAATCGAAAAAAAATTATTTTTTTTTAAAGCGATTTATACTTTTATCATCTGCAAAAATTAATAAAAATATTTACTTGATACTTTTTTAATAAAGCCATATTTCTGTGGTCACTATTTGGTTTATTGGTTTATTTTATGTACTTTTTACTGCAAATTTTATAGGTGGTTAGTCAAGCAAAAAACTGTGAGCTATTAAAAGCATTGCAACAGTTTCTAGATATTAAATGTATAGTGTAATATGTGACATAGGAGGATATCTGAGACTTGAATAAGACACACTACCATTTCATTCAGGCTGTGCAGTAACCATTTATTAAGAGTCACTGAATTGTCGGAGGGTTAAAAAAATATTAGGAGGGCAACTCCTGTGCCGTCTACCTGCTGATAAGGTTTATTAAGTTTTCAAGTAAATTTGATGACAATGACATTGAAATTGTCTTCTCCTCAACTGTCAGTATTTTGTCTCAGCTGCACTTGGCTAATCTTGTTTATTCAGTCTACAGTAAAAAAAAAAATAGACAATTATTGTTGCATCATATTTTGTAATGTAGATTAAATCAATTGTATTTACTTCATTAATCATTGTGACACAAACAGCTGCAGTCAATTGCAAAGTAAAAAAAGTAGGCATATGCTTCATCGGTAACGGGACAACCTAGAAGGAGCTGTAGATCTAATATGGAGGTATCCAAATATACAGAAGGCACTGTTAAGATTAATCTAGCTTTACATGGAACTCTTGGATGTATTGGACTGTTTCTGAACTCTATTGTTATCATCATCATTGTACGGGGAGAAAAATTTGGTGCTGGAATCAAAATTCAACTACTAAATCTTGCTGTAGCTGACATTTTATCTTCTCTGGTTGCTGCCGGAGTTAATTATCAAGGAGGTTACAATCACCTGCGGTACCCTGACAACATCTCTCTATGTTCATTGCACCAATACGGAACTCATTTAGTATTTTGTACCAGCTTGCTAGGTAAAACTAGTATAAGTTTGGAAAGATTCGTTGCAGTCTATTTTCCTTTGAAGATACGACAATATCGGCAAAGTCATGTAATGATTGTAGTGATGTTGGTTTGGGTACTAAGTGCTGTTTGCAATGCTGACTCACTAATAGGTGTGACGGTTTTTGAAGATCCAGCAGTTAATAACAGCAGATTTTGTGTCTTGACAGCAAAGCAGACCAGCCCCGCTACCTCTGCTATTGCTGCCTTTACTTTTTTCATACCGGTGTGTGTGATAGTCCTTTCCTACGGATCCATCTGCATAAAGCTGCTCAGAAGGAAAAGCATCGGTGAACAACATAAGTACAACAATGAGAACAGAAGCGATCATGTGAGTTATTGTTTTGAGTCAAAGCTCAAAAGTTTATGAGAAGTGAATAGGGAAAGAGGTTTGTAAGACTTTTGAGTCGAATATCAATTTTATTTTTTACTCCTAAATTGTTATTAAAATCGATAATTGATGAAATCTCTGATCTACTTATATCCAAGGTACACCTCAGACTCAAACACAGATTTGTCGACTGCAACATGCTTTCTAAATCTGGAAATGAAAAACTTTTTTTTAAGAACTGCAGAGTTTAATAACACATCCGGTCAAAATACTTTTGTACAATTGAGCAATTTTTACCAACCGTTAGATATTATACATCATCTACTTTCAGTAGCAAGGGCTGAAGGTATGCTGGTAAGGGCAGGAGTTGTGTTCCTTTGGCTCACGTAGATGTTACCGCAACACTATATTCACCTGTTTTAGCCGCAAAATTGGTTTTTATCAATAGTCTCCGCTATCGTGCGTATTCTAGTTGGTGCCTGGAATACCTCCCATAGTAAATGAAACTACCACTCACGGGTGGTAACATGGGAAGGGGTTGTTAGAAAAACAGAAAACATACTAGAGGCATCAGGAATACTTGGCATAACCAACTTAGGGTAACCAACTCAGGATAGCTAACTCGGAATAGTTGACTGATGGGAAATTAGGTAAATAATTTGCTTGCAGCTAGCACCAGGATTGTGGAACCCTAGGGTGGGATGCAAATAAAGGCAATAGGAGATTGAAGACCATAGATGTATATCTAGTTGCCAAAAGACGTATTAACTAATGATGATAAAAAGTAGCAATAATTACTACATACACAATATGTGTACGCATTCAACGTTGAGTACAACTACAGCTAGTACAATACAATGACATACTGTTGCAGGTGATACTAATGTTAGCGGTAGATGCTATCCTCGTCTTGGTCACATGGACTCCATATATGGTCATACTTCTCAGTCCTTTTGGTGCATCTGAAGATTTAACAGAGGGTTATTATACAGTTGCCTATGCCATCATCATAACCAATTGTTTCAGCACACCAGTTCTCTATTTTATCTTCAACAAAGATTTCAAGGTAAGTGTTGTATAAAGTTCCTCATTAACATTTAAAACTTTGAAGCATAAATAAGTTTTTAAGCACTAGCAATGTCTAATCAAGTGTGTATCACCAGACAATTGTATGTTTTACCTGGCAAAGATTTAGCTGAAACTAACCATAACTATTACATGTTGTAGAACGATGGAAAGCAAATATTTTTAAGCTTCTGCTGCCAGCTCAAATCTGAGGCAGTTGAATTAAAACCTTCAAAAAGCACCAAAAGAAGAAACGCCATAGACGACACTAACCATATATCATTGGTCACATCAACAGAGTTCAGGACTTTAAGTAATAATTTCAATAAAGAAACTTCAGCTGATTAGCATCAAGTTTTGTCACTAACGCTGTTATATTATTTTTGTTTTTATTTCCTTCTTTAGTACTTCAACCGCAATAAACCATTTTTGTAGTCTGTTTGTCTGGATGCATTTATCACAAACCTGTATTACAACCTGTATTACCTGTAATACAACCTGTACTACCTGTAATACAAGCTATCATTTATGAATAAAAATAGTAACCTTAAAAATTTTAAATCTAGAGTATTTTTTGGAAGCTTCTATCACAAACTCTATTTCGGCAAAATATTATTATTTTACAGTTTTTTACACTGGCTATGAAGTCCAGAAGGTGTTGGTGATGCTGACTTGACAATATTACCTTCTATAAGAATTATTTCTGCTGCCTTTGCTGCCAACATAAGAACTTTTCATTTTCATTGAAATGACTCGGTAATGCAATATGGCAGCTTCAGGGAGTATAAAAACAACATCTATGCTATATAGCAGGGGTGGCCAAACTATGGTCCGTGGGCCAAATGTGGCCCACTTGCCTATTTGGAGTGGCCCACTTGCTTGTACTAATTTTCGAGCCTGAAATAGTTCGTGAAACTCACTGGATAGAGTATATATAGAGTATATATAGACTATAGTATATATAGACTTTATAAATTAAATACTGTACTCTGCATTGCATCAGCATTCAATTGTGTTACATCACCTCTTCCTGCATGACTCATTTGGTAATGTACTTATACATGTAATTGCATCAGCATTTCATTGGCTAGTAACTTGCTGTGGCTTACCTATAAATATGCTGCCAACTCAGTTTTGTTTCATATACTTCTATTAATCTGTAAAGTGTAAATGGACATATCGATAATGGCTAGCGCAGAGAAAAAGCAGAAGTTACAGCCTACTATTCGAATATTTAATGATAACTGGACGATGGAGTTTCTTTTTACACTGCGTTATGCTAAACCTCAGTGCTTGATATGCCATGATACAGTTGCTGTAATCAAGAAAACTAACATTCAGAGACACTACAATGCGAAGCACAGAGAGAAGTTTGATCAAATGTTTCCACCAGGTTCTCAAGCAAGAAAGGAGAAAGTTGAAAGTTTGAGAATGGCAATTATGTCAGAGACTGCAATGTTACAAAACTTCACTTCACAGAGGCTTCCTTACGTGTGTCAAAATTGCTTGCAGA
This sequence comes from Cryptosula pallasiana, assembly GCA_945261195.1. Taxonomy (NCBI): domain Eukaryota; kingdom Metazoa; phylum Bryozoa; class Gymnolaemata; order Cheilostomatida; family Cryptosulidae; genus Cryptosula; species Cryptosula pallasiana. The sequence continues at coordinate 37,376,795 of OX183136.1, forward strand.
AGCTATGGCACCATACAGTCACGCTGAACTAGTAAAGTCTTGCATGTTGTAAGTTGCAAAGACAGTGTTTCCTGACAAAAAAGACATTATTGACAAGCTGCAATCAGTGCCGTTTAGTGATGGAACGGGACAAAAAAATTCAGGTTCGGTCCGATTCCGAATCTTTCCACTCAAATCGAACCGGTCCGAGGCGGTTCGGTCCGAATCCTATTTACGTTTGACTTTGACGTTTGCTTGTACAAGTTTAAACTGAAGGTCAAACAGGTCTCTAGGTTACTTGATGATCAATGCAATTTTAGCAACGTTTAAGTACCAAATCATAGCAAGCAGCATTTTTTTTTTTAAATTTTGCTAACACCAAAACATCCTAATTAGGGTCCACAATAAATAAAAATTAATTATTTTACTGATGTATTATCAATACAACTACAAATATTTACCTATAATAAATAATAAATAGCATTTACTTTTATTAATTATTATTGTTGAAATGATCAAGGAGTAATATAATAAAAGTTCAGTGTTCTTGGTCGAGTGAACTGGTCAAGTCAAATGAATTGATTGGGTATGTCATAGATAATAATTATTAGATTGAGCATGTTGTTGAGTGAGCAGTGAGCATTTATTATCAATACAACTACAAATATTTACCTATAATAATAATAAATAGCATTCATTTACTTTTATTAATTAATTATTATTGTTGGAATGATCAAGGAGTAATAATTAATAATGTACAGGAATTTGTGTTTGGGTGGTAGCCACCTGTACACACTCCCGACGTGCTCTACTTCTGCCCAAGTCTACTTACAATAATTTGCTATTATTGTTCGTATTGTCTGGAGAGCCTTTATTGGTTTGTGCATTTATGGGTGCAGCCGAATCTTGGCTTGTGTGTGCTGGCAGTAGACAATAATTATATCCGAATTATTGGCTGCCTCTGAACCTTTCCAAGGTTCGACAATAATCACTGTCGGGATTATGGTCTAGTTTATAGTTTGTTTCGAACTGTGCTCTGACATTAATTCCTCAGGAATTACTTGTCTAGTTTATAGTTTGTTTCGAACTGTCACTGTCGGCAATAATTATGCTGGAATTATTTGCAGTCGAATCTGGACTCAGTCGAGATCGACAAATAATTTCGTTGTAATTATTGCTAGCTAACTTGTTGGATTCCCCGAATCCGAATTTAGTAAGAGCCGAACTATTAGTGTACTAGGCCTTGTGTTGTAATCCTTGCCTCAGGCAAGGGTATACACAGTAGTAGTAATATATGAGCAGATCTCCCTACCAAGTGTTTTTTTGTGGATTAGACCTTGGGGTTGAGACAATGGGTTACGGCGTTGGATGAATTCGCCGAGTTTATATTGTATTTTACTTGAGGGGTACTTGAGTGGCATTTGAATGGCATTTAAGTGGCATTTGAGTTTTGATTAGTTTTTTACTTAATTTGAACTTATATGGCATATAGATTTTGAATGTATGGCATTCAAGTTTTGATAACTTTTTACATAACTCGAACTCATATGGTATCTTGAGAGAGAGGGGAGAGGAGAGAGGAGAGAGGAGAGATGGGAGATGAGAGAGGAGAGAGAGAGAGAGAGAGGAGAGAGATTTTTTAGTTTTCTATACATTCATGTATATATGGTTAGTTATGTACATATTTATGGCTATATTTATATCTACATAGAGAGAGGAGATATATCTACATTGAACAAATATATTGATCAAAAATGAAAATTATATGATTATATACCTGATTACATAATAAGTAGGGAAAATCTTCTGGAGAGAGGGGAGAGGAGAGATGAGAGAGGAGAGAAGAGAGAGGAGAGAGAGGAGAGATTTTTTTTAGTTTTTTATACATTTATGTATATATGGATAATTATGTACATATTTATGGATATATTTACATTTACATCATTGAATAATATACGTTTATTACATAATAAGTATATTAAATGCTATAAAATATGTTGGAAAATTACCAAATTAGACCTCTAGATGGTTAAAATCTACAGTATTTGGGAAATAACTGCAAGACAGGAGAGAGGAGTATTTGGTAGAGGAGAGAGTATGTTGAGAGAGAGGAGAGATAAAAAGAGGAGAGAGGAGAGAGGAGATATATCTACATTGAATAAATACAGTGATTAAAAATGAAACAATATGTGAATATATACATTTATTGTGTAATAAGTAGGGAAAATCTCATACAATATAGCTAGAGTCAGTAAATATTAAATAATACAAACTTAGGAAGGAAGACTTCTGTTCTATGTACTTTTGATTCCATAATGAACTAAAATAAAAAGTTATGTATTAGTATAGAATGGTTAAACAGAAATTTAAAACAACTACAAACTCTTACTAAATAGTACTTTTTTATTGTATATATTCAGCATTTTGTTTAATTTATGGTAAAAATTAGTAAAACTCACCTATAGTGATATGATAGCCTTGAGTTATAGATTAGCTTCTTGAGCTCTTGTTCTGGACAGTTTTCTTTTTCAGCATCATCGAAGTAGAATCCATGTAGTTTGAGTCTTCATTGGTTTGGTATCATCTAAGCAGGAGAGAAAGTAATGTTGTGTAACATTGAGTCTTCATTGGTTTGCTATCATCTTATCTTCAAAATCCATGTTATTTGAGTCTTCATTGGTTTGCCATCATCTAAGTAGGTGGTAGATCTTGAAAGGAATTTTTGCTGTGTTGGAGAAGTATGCTGTCTTCAAAACTCATGTAGTTTGAGTCTTCATTGGTTTGGTATCATCTAAGTAGGTGGTAGATCGTGAAAGGAATTCTTGCTGTGTTGGAGAAGTATGCTGTCTTCAAAATTCATGTAGTTTGAGTCTTCATTGGTTTGATATGATCTAAGTAGGTGGTAGATCTTGAAAGGAATTCTTGTGAAAGGAATTTTTGCTGTGTTGGAGAAGTATGCTGTCTTCAAAACTCATGTAGTTTGAGTCTTCATTGGTTTGGTATCATCTAAGTAGGTGGTAGATCTTGAAAGGAATTCTTGCTGTGTTGGAGAAGTATGCTGTCTTCAAAATTCATGTAGTTTGAGTCTTCATTGGTTTGATATGATCTAAGTAGGTGGTAGATCTTGAAAGGAATTCTTGCTGTGTTGGAGAAGTGTGCTGTCTTCAAAATTGATGTAGTTTGAGTCTTCATTGGTTTGGTATCATCTAAGTAGGTGGTAGATCTTGAAAGGAATTCTTGCTGTGTTGGAGAAGTATGCTGTCTTCAAAACTCATGTAGTTTGAGTTTTCATTGGTTTGGTATCATCTAAGTAGGTGGTAGATCTTGAAAGGAATTCTTGCTGTGTTGGAGAAGTATGCTGTCTTCAAAATTCATGTAGTTTGAGTCTTCATTGGTTTTCAAAACTCATGTAGTTTGAGTCTTCATTGGTTTGGTATCATCTAAGTAGGTGGTAGATCTTGAAAGGAATTCTTGCTGTGTTGGAGAAGTATGCTGTCTTCAAAATTTGTAGTTTGAGTCTTCATTGGTTTGATATGATCTAAGTAGGTGGTAGATCTTGAAAGGAATTCTTGCTGTGTTGGAGAAGTATGCTGTCTTCAAAACTCATGTAGTTTGAGTCTTCATTGGTTTGGTATCATCTAAGTAGGTGGTAGATCTTGAAAGGAATTCTTGCTGTGTTGGAGAAGTATGCTGTCTTCAAAATTCATGTAGTTTGAGTCTTCATTGGTTTTCAAAACTCATGTAGTTTGAGTCTTCATTGGTTTGGTATCATCTAAGTAGGTGGTAGATCTTGAAAGGAATTCTTGCTGTGTTGGAGAAGTATGCTGTCTTCAAAATTCATGTAGTTTGAGTCTTCATTGGTTTGATATGATCTAAGTAGGTGGTAGATCTTGAAAGGAATTCTTGCTGTGTTGGAGAAGTGTGCTGTCTGCAAAATTGATGTAGTTTGAGTCTTCATTGGTTTGGCATCATCTAAGTAGGTGGTAGATCTTGAAAGGAATTCTTGTTGTGTTGGAGAAGTATGCTGTCTTCAAAACTCATGTAGTTTGAGTCTTCATTGGTTTGGTATCATCTAAGTAGGGGGTAGATCTTGAAAGGAATTCTTGCTGTGTTGGAGAAGTATGCTGTCTTCAAAATTCATGTAGTTTGAGTCTTCATTGGTTTTCAAAACTCATGTAGTTTGAGTCTTCATTGGTTTGGTATCATCTAAGTAGGTGGTAGATCTTGAAAGGAATTCTTGCTGTGTTGGAGAAGTATGCTGTCTTCAAAATTCATGTAGTTTGAGTCTTCATTGGTTTGATATCATCTAAGTAGGTGGTAGATCTTGAAAGGAATTCTTGCTGTGTTGGAGAAGTGTGCTGTCTTCAAAATTGATGTAGTTTGAGTCTTCATTGGTTTGGCATCATCTAAATAGGTGGTAGATCTTGAAAGGAATTCTTGCTGTGTTGGAGAAGTATGCTGTCTTCAAAACTCATGTAGTTTGAGTCTTCATTGGTTTGGTATCATCTAAATAGGTGGTAGATCTTGAAAGGAATTCTTGCTGTGTTGGAGAAGTATGCTGTCTTCAAAATTCATGTAGTTTGAGTCTTCATTGGTTTTCAAAACTCATGTAGTTTGAGTCTTCATTGGTTTGGTATCATCTAAGTAGGTGGTAGATCTTGAAAGGAATTCTTGCTGTGTTGGAGAAGTATGCTGTCTTCAAAATTCATGTAGTTTGAGTCTTCATTGGTTTTCAAAACTCATGTAGTTTGAGTCTTCATTGGTTTGGTATCATCTAAGTAGGTGGTAGATCTTGAAAGAAATTCTTGCTGTGTTGGAGAAGTGTGCTGTTGGTAGATCTTAACCAGATGTTTTATAGTCTTTGCTACTGATGCATTTCGTCTCAAACAAGAGTCCAAAGTACACATTGTGTCTACAAAATACAAAAAATTGATTGTTACAATTGATTCATTTATTTTCATTGGCTTTATATACAGCGTTTTGTCTCAAACTAGCATAAAATTTAAAAATAAATAATTAGAGCTTTCTACTAGTGTTAAATAATTATTGATATTGATTAGTTTTTACCTTATCACCGCTTAGAGCCAGATGATTTAATTAACTAAAGACAAATAATTATTTTAGCATCTCTTACCTTGATGGTCTCCTAGTAGCTGTAGTAGATGATGCTTCTCCGCTTGCTGTTGAAGAACTGGATGCTTTCTGTGTGAAAACAGTGGCTCTTAAATAGCTAAGGTTGCACTGATAAAACCCTATGAATCAGCATTTTTTCCAATGCTTTCGCGGGAATATAAACTGTTTTTTCGCGTGAATAAAAAACAGTGTTTTCGCGGGAATAAATAATTTATTTTCACGCGAATGGAAACCGTTGCTTTCGCGGGAATACAAGTTTTATTTTCACACAAATACAAACCAATGTTTTCGCGGGAATAAATAATTTATTTTCAGGCGAATACAAACCGTTGCTTTCGCGGGAATAAATATTTTATTTTCACACGAATGGAAACTGTTGCTTTCGCGAAAATAAATACTTTATTTTCACGCGAATGGAAACCGTTGCTTTCGCGGGAATAAACATTTTATTTTCAGGCGAATACAAACCATTGCTTTCGCGGGAATAAATAATTTATTTTCAGGCGAATACAAACCGTTGCTTTCGCGGGAATAAACATTTTATGTTCAGACGAATACAAACCGTTGCTTTCGCGGGAATAAACATTTTATTTTCAGGCAAATACAAACCGTTGCTTTCGCGGGAATAAATAATTTATTTTCAGGCGAATACAAACCGTTGCTTTCGCGGGAATAAATAATTTATTTTCACACGAATGGAAACCGTTGCTTTCGCGGGAATAAACATTTTATTTTCAGGCGAATACAAACCGTTGCTTTCGCGGGAATAAATAATTTATTTTCAGGCGAATACAAACCGTTGCTTTCGCGGGAATAAACATTTTATGTTCAGACGAATACAAACCGTTGCTTTCGCGGGAATAAACATTTTATTTTCAGGCAAATACAAACCGTTGCTTTCGCGGGAATAAATAATTTATTTTCAGGCGAATACAAACCGTTGCTTTCGCGGGAATAAATAATTTATTTTCAGGTGAATACAAACCGTTGCTTTCGCGGGAATAAACATTTTATTTTCAGGCAAATACAAACCGTTGCTTTCGCGGGAATAAATAATTTATTTTCAGGCGAATACAAACCGTTGTTTTCGCGGGAATAAATAATTTATTTTCAGGCGAATACAAACCGTTGCTTTCGCGGGAATAAATAATTTATTTTCACACGAATGGAAACCGTTGCTTTCGCGGGAATAAACATTTTATTTTCAGGCGAATACAAACCGTTGCTTTCGCGGGAATAAATAATTTATTTTCAGGCGAATACAAACCGTTGCTTTCGCGGGAATAAACATTTTATTTTCAGGTAAATACAAACCGTTGCTTTCGCGGGAATAAATAATTTATTTTCAGGCGAATACAAACCGTTGCTTTCGCGGGAATAAATAATTTATTTTCAGGCGAATACAAACCGTTGCTTTCGCGGGAATAAATAATTTATTTTCAGGCGAATACAAACCGTTGCTTTCGCGGGAATAAATAATTTATTTTCAGGCGAATACAAACCGTTGCTTTCGCGGGAATAAATAATTTGTTTTCACACGAATGGAAACCGTTGCTTTCGCGGGAATAAACATTTTATTTTCAGGCGAATACAAACCGTTGCTTTCGCGGGAATAAATAATTTATTTTCACACGAATAGAAACCGTTGCTTTCGCGGGAATAAATAATTTATTTTCACGCGAATGGAAACCGTTGCTTTCGCGGGAATAAACAGTTTTTATTCCCGCGAAAGCATTGGAAAAAGTGCTGATTCATAGGGTTTAATCAGTGCAACTTTAGCTATTTAAGAGCCACTGTTTTCACATAGAAAGCATCCAGTTCTTCAACAGCAAGCGGAGAAGCATCATCTACTACAGCTACTAGGAGAGCATCAAGGTAAGAAACGCTAAAATAATTATTTGTCTTTAGTTAATTAAATCATCTGGCTCTAAGTGGTGATAAGGTAAAAAACAATCAATAATAATTTAACACCAGTAGAAAGCTCTAATTATTTATTTTTAAAATAAATAATGAAAACTTGTGAAAATGAACTGGTAACATTACGTTGACTGAAATAATGCCTAAAACGTCTCGCATAAATTTTGGTCTGACCAAAAATGGACTGAAAACCTTTACCTTTAGAGCGAGTACAAAATTATCGTAACTTGCTATAGCGAATATTCTAAGAAATATTTTGTTTTTTCCGTTGCTAACTTGACGTAAATATTTGTAACGGATGTCACATGATCTCAATCGGTTTTTGCCAACTGAATCACTTAGTTACTCGTAAACATTTGATACTCGCTTGATCTTTTGGTTGATAACAGCAATGTCCCAATTTGGTTTATCGTAAATATTTCAAAAACGGATATCGCGTGATTTCTGTTAGTTTTTTCTACTGAATTGCTTAGTTACTCGTAAACATTTGAAAATCGCTTGACTTTTTCGTTGATAAAACCTGTCGCAAGTATCTATTAACAAATATTACCGTGATTTCGATCAGTTTTCCTTACTAGATTACTTAGTTACTCATCAACATTTCATAATCGCTTTCATTAATAGTCGTTGCAAAGCAATGTTGTATTTGAAAAATATTACTACGATTCCAATCAATTTCCTTACTGAATTACTTAATTACTCGCAGGTATTTCATAATTTCTTTCACTAATATTTACAAAGTAATATTGTAAATATATAATGCAGTAGATGCTAAATTGACACAAATTTCATTTATATGATTCTAAAACTTAACTAATGTAGTTTTTTACCAGAAATAATAATAGTTTTTAAACAAAAATCAAAAATTAACGCTGATTACATGTATGGTAAACATAATAAGTGTAAATATATATAACTAAAAGAAATATTTATGCTCTAGATAGTTTCATACTCACACAAACTGTTTCTTCGCTACTTTATGTATATGTAGATAAAGTCAATGAAAATAAATGAATCAATTGTAACAATCAATTTTTTTGTATTTTGTAGACACAATGCCTACTTTGGACTTCTGTTTGAGACAAAACACAGCAGCAGCAAAGACTATAAAACATCTGGATAAGATCCAATTGAAGTAACTGCAGATAACTAAAGGAAAAACATGTGTTACAGCATACAGAGTGAACAAGGTGTGTGTAGATTATTACTCAGTCTCATTACACTACTATTACTAAGAATTATTGTAGGTGTTGGATAAAGGATTGAGCAGTAATGTTAATAAATTCTAACCATTGTAAATAATACTTCAACTCAAATAAAATTAATGAAAATTGAATGGAATAAAAGAATATTTCACCAAATACCCCTGTTTTCTTTTGGATATATACAAATAGATGAATATCTAGCTTCATCTATTTTTTTCATTTGAGTGCAATTATTTCCCCTCCTCTGTCCTCTTTTCCTCTCTCCTTTCTCTCAAGATACCATATGAGTTCGAATTATGTAAAAAACTATCAATACTTAAATGCCATACATTCATAATGTTTTCTATTGTAGTTATTTCCCAAATACTGTAAATTTTAACCATCTAGAGGTCTAATTTGACGATTTTCCAAGATATTTTATAGTATTCAATATACCTATTATGTAAATAACTAAAAGAAATATTTACGCTCAAGCCTCCTCTCTCTCCTCTCTCCTCTCTCCTCTACCAAATACTCCTCTCTCCTCTCTTGCAGTTATTTCCCAAATACTGTAAATTTTAACCATCTAGAGGGCTAATTTGGTGATTTTCCAACATATTTTATAGCATTCAATATAGTTATTATGTCATAAATGTATATTATTCAATCTAGATATAAATATATCCATAAATATGTACATAATTATCCATATATACATGGTTGTACAAAAAACTAAAAAATACACTACTATTACTAAGAATTGTTGTAGGTGTTGGATAAAGGATTGAGCAGCAATTTTAATAAATTCTAACCATTGTAAATAATACTTCAATTCAAATAAAATTAATGAAAATTGAATGGAATAAAAGAATACTTCACCAAATACCCTAGTTTTCTTGTGGATATATACAAATTAAGCAGTAATGTATTAGCAAGCATTAGCAATAAACATAGACTTTTCAACAATGACATTAACCAAAAAAAATAGTATAACAAAGTCATGTTTGAGCTAATAAGTTGTTGCTAAGATGTTTGAATTAACAACTAGGTAGCTAAAATAAGTTTTTCATGAGGATCTCCTGACAGTTGTGATTCCTTGAGTGGTGAGCAGACTTTTAAATCTACTGTAGTTATCTTTTGTTGATCTTATTGAGTCTTTATCAGTTAGTACATCATGCAGCAAATTCTTTGATAGCTTAGCGCTAAGCCATCTTCCCTTGAGTTTTATCCTGTCAGTATCCAGATCGTATTTTCCAGAATCTCTCAATTGATACAATATTTTTACACCTAACGCTTGATTGTCTTTACTAGCTGTCATGTCGGATACTTTCTTTTTAAACTCTTCTAATTGTTGCATCATTCTCTCCGAATCTCTATTGCTATCATCGTCAATTGTGTTTCTATCAAACGATGATGGTGAGAGCTTTGGTGTTTTAGCAGAGCTCCAGCTCTTTGGTTGCTTGTACTCTCCCCTAATCTTTCCAACATCACTCCGATAGGTTTTTGTGCTTTGAACATTTTCATTTGTCTTTTTGCGCTCAAGCAACTCGTTTTTGATTCCCATTACTATTTCATTCGTTTCAACCAAAATATTTTGGATTTTCTCGATATCTCTCACCATTTTGTCTTTTGTCGGGTTGTCATACAATGATGACGCAAACTTGTCTTGGTCGGTTGATTTAGCCCCACTGATCTTTTCCATCAAACTATGATACTCCTCTTCTGGTATAGCAAAATAGCGTTTATCATATTTTAAAGGCGGAAGATTCATTTTGTATTGATATTAAAACCTGTGCAATCAGGATGATTATAGGGTCTAAAAAAAGCTACCTCTCCCAATCTGCATTAAAATTTGTTGTTTATAAGCAATCAGTGTTTGTACCTCCTTGAAGCGCTACTACCTAATAAACTGAGTTGTGTACTGATTGGTTATTTGTAGCTCTTTTTGAAGCCTCCTCTCTCCTCTACCAAATACTCCTCTCTCCTCTCTTGCAGTTATTTCCCAAATACTGTAAATTTTAACCATCTAGAGGACTAATTTGGTGATTTTCCAACATATTTTATAGCATTCAATATAGTTATTATGTCATAAATGTATATTATTCAATCTAGATATAAATATATCCATAAATATGTACATAATTATCCTTATATACATGGTTGTATAAAAAACTAAAAAATCTCTCTCTCCTCTCTTCTCTCTCCTCTGTACATAGCTATAAAATGTTAATATGGACATGAATTTGGACATGCGCATGTACATAAATATGAACATAGGTATGTACATAAATGGACATGAATATGGACATGTACATAAATGGACATGAATATGGACATGAATATGGACATGAATATGGACATGAATATGGACATGAATATGGACATGAATATGGACATGAATATGGACATGTATATGGACATGTACCTATTCATGTCCATTTATGCACATGTACATGAATATGGACATATGCGTATTTACTGACTCTAGCTATATTATATAGGAAGATTTTCCCTACTTATTATGTAATAAATGTATATAATCATACAATGATTCATTTTTGATCAATATATTTATTCAATGTAGATAGATCTCCTCTCTCCTCTCTCTATGTAGATATAAATATACCCACTCTCCTCTCTCCTCTCTCTATGTAGATATAAATATACCCATAAATATGTACATAATTAACCATATATACATGAATGTATAGAAAGCTAAAAAATCTCTCTCCTCTCTCTTTCTCTCAAGATACCATATGTATGTATGTATGCATTGATTGTCATTACAAGTTGTAGTGCTTTGTATTACTTAGTATTTACTGACTCTAGCTATATTATATAGGAAGATCAATGTAGATATATCTCCTCTCTCTATGTAGATATAAATATACCCATAAATACGTCCAAAATAAACCATATATACATGAATGTATAGAAAACTAAAAAATCTCTCTCTCCTCTCCCTCTCCCTCTCTCCTCCCTCTCTCTCCTCTATCTCTTTCTTTCTCTCAAGTATGTATATAATTATGTAAAAAAATTATCAAAACTTGAATGCCTTACATTCAAAATCTATATGTCATATAAGTTCAAATCAAGTAAAAAAATAATCAAAACTCAAATGCCACTTAAATGCCACTCAAATGCCACTCAAATGCCCCTCAAATGAAATACAATATAAACTCGGCGAATCCATCCAACGTCGTAACCCATTGTTTTCACCCCAAGGTCTAATCCACAAAAAAACACTTGGTAGGGAGATCTGCTCATATATTACTACTCACAGTGATAGGGCGTACCGTTCTCACTTTCCACCTTAGCGTCGTGCTTGCTAATAGTCGACTTGTCCAGCGCTGGTAGTTTTGTTGCTCCTAGTAGTGCTTGCTTCAAGAGAGAGAAATTCTTTTGAGAGTCAGGCTAACTCTGATATTTATTATGCTTACATCAATTTAAATACAGGGAAGGCGGGTACACATTACAAACCACGCCTGAGCAAAAATATTGGTACAAGCCACGCCTTGTCCTTACAGTCAGCACCCAATTGCAATAATTAAAAATCGTGGAAAAAGTATAACATGTAGTAAATAATTATTTGGTGTACAAGATAGAACGCACTGAAATAGACTCTGGTATTGTGGATACATACAAACAATAGAACTATACACAGACGTATACAATGCGTAGCGAGTAGATATTGAGATGTAACGTAGACAGTGAGTTAATGGCTTAATTCGTACACAAAGGAATACGGACAATGAGATATAGGCTTAGACAGTAATTACGAGATAATGTCTCCGGAGTAATAATAAGTGAGAGAATGTCTTAGTGAGTATAAAATAATAAGAATAAAATATGGAGAGTGCTAGCGTCCCTCACAATAATATAATAAAAGTTCAGTGTTCTTGGTCGAGTGAGCTGGTCAAGTCAAGTGAATTGATTGCGTATGTCATAGATAGTAGTTATTAGATTGAGCATGTTGTTGAGTGAGCAGTGAGAAATAATTCCAGACAAAGCTTCTCTTTGACATTTTTATTACTTACTACTACTAACTACTAATCAGCACGTGTGATTAATGTGCCTGTGTGATTTTGTTTACTAGTCTAATTGTTGGAAGTATACACAGCATCCCGATCTTCCTCAGATTACAGGCTATCGGATGACTAAGGCAATGACCACTGTCATTAATAGACACAACACCGCATAAGTAACCAGATCAGCGCGTTACACTATATGCTTTTACTATAGTCGTAATTGATCAATGAAAGGCCGAACAATTGTGGATTCGTTAGGATTCAAAACTGTTGGATTCGATTCGGATTCGCCCCGGATTCGAGAGGGGACAACTCGTGGTTCGAGGCGAACGAGTACCCGTTTCCATCACTAGTGCCGTTATATCGGAAAACATGTACAAGGCGCACAGATGAATTAGCTAATGACCTAGTAAGGCAACTACATGCAGAAGTGCATAATGCACAATGGTATTTGTTAGCCCTTGATGAGTCAACAGATATTTTGGATGTGGCACAACTAGCCATATTTATCAGGTAAACATATTTCTGTTTTCATGATTTGTTACACAAAAATACAATTTTGCTGCAATGTTTATGGACGTGGTTGTGAAATACAAAATCAAAAATTCCATTGAATACAGACAGCTGCAATATATGTTAGCTGTTTGTAAAATATGGTTTTTGTTTCTAATATTTGCAAAATCCTCGTTTGTAGATGCTTTAATGGAGAAAGATTTGTAGAAGAGCTGTTAATTCTTGTTGGCATTGAAGGAGACACAACAGGATCTACAATACAATACCTTGGAGAAACTAAGAGAAGCAGGACTGTCTCTTACCAATTGTGTTTCTGTTACCACTGATGAGGCATCAGCAATGACTGGCAAGGAGAAGGGATTGTTAGGGCGATTGAAAACGAGTCAGCCAAAACTGCTAGCCTTCCATTGCATAATTCATCAAACAGTGCTGTGTGGCAAGCTCAATAGAGATTTCCTCACGTTGATGACAGATGCAATGAAGATGATCAACTATCTCAAGAGCAAATCGGCATTTCGTCACAGGAAACTAAGACAGTTTCTAAGAGATATTGATGCCCAGTATGATGAGCGTCTTACCCACAACAATGTGCGTTGGCTCAGTAAAGGAAATGCTCTCAGCAGAATATGGCAGTTACGAGAAGACTTGCTTGTGTTTCTTGAAACATGTGGCTCAAGCGCTGAGATGTTTGTTAACATGCTAAAAAGTGAAGAGCGCATGGCTGATATGGCTTTCCTGGTTGACATCTGCGGGCACCTCAACACACTCAATTTGAAACTGCAAGGGAAGGACAAATCAATAGTTGACCTTCATTCAGCTGTGAAGTCATTTGGTTTGCAGCTATCATTATTCACAAGTGACATTCGAGCAGATATGCTGCACTTTCCTTGCCTCAAAGTTATTGCGAGATGAAAGAGAGGACATTGATATCCAACGCTACTGTGACCATATCAACAACCTGAGTCAGGAGTTTTCAAGGCGTTTTAGTGACTTTGACAAGATAGAAAAGTTGACTCAGCTCATTAAAGCGCCTTTGATTGCTAGAATAGATGGTGGTTGGGCATTGGCCATAGGTGAACTTCCTATTGACTTGTCAGTGGCTGCAATGCAGATATAACTATGTGATTTGCAGGCTACAGAGAATGTCTTGACCCCAGAGTTTTGGACCAAAGCTGCAACAAAGGCATTGTATCCGAACATGACTCAACTAGCACTTTGGCTGTGTACAATATTCTCATCAACATACCTATGCGAGTCTGCATTTTCCAAGATGAACCTTATCAAATCTAAGCAACGATCTATCCTCACGCAAGACCACCTTCATCAATAAATGAGATTAGCATGTACCCAGATGGAACCAGACTACAAAAACATTTTGAGTGCTAAAACCCAATACCATCCTAGTCATTAGAACTTTGGTGTAGGTCCATACTTGGTGTGCACTACATTAGTGTATGTATAATTACATATTGTTGATCTATTTAGTGTATATGCATTATTTATAATAATTTATATTCTGTTTGAAAGTGGAATAAATATTGTTCATTGCCTGTGTTCATTACCTGTGTCACTATTGTTTTATGTGAAAATACATGTAGTTATAAAAGCAAAAAAACTTCTGGCCCACCTGACTGCTTGATTTCTAAAATTTGGCTCACTAGCAAAAAAGTTTGGCCACCCCTGCTATATATGATAGGTTCCATTTTTCTTTTATTATTCTTATCAATCATATTTTTTTTAACTACTTTTTTAGCAGAAAAGCACATGTAGCAACCCAAAAACTGGCCAGTACAAAAGCAATTTAATTTTTTTCAGTAATTATAAAATTACACAAACTAAAAAATAATTATTAAATTTTTTCTTAATAAAAATATTTTTAAGAGGACAACTATGTAGGAAACTTAATATGGTGCAGTACTCAACTAAGCATTCTTATAACTTTATTGTGGCAATATAAACAGAAGTTTTAAGCAAACACCCAGTTTCTTAATGGCTAGTTTTCCACAAAGTATTGAATCATAGCCATTAAAATTGTGTTGACATCTCCGCTTTGTCTAAGCCATCGATGGTGATTGTTTCATACCACTATACGTCATAAGTTGGTATTTTTAGTTCTGTGATTATCAGCAACCTCTCATGCGTGAATAAGCTTTTTCACCACCTCACCAACCGATTACAATCTGTCAGAAGAACCGTGATGGAGGCATACACATACATTGAGAGAAACTATAAAACAGCGAGTTTGTTCATAAATAGTACGTTTGGAGTTATTGGACTTTGCTTTAACACTATCGTCGTCCTCATAATCGCGAGAGGAGGTAAGTTTGGAGCAGGAATAAAAATTCAACTGACCAATCTTGCGGTGGCTGACATTATATCATCTCTCTCAGCACCAGGAGTTGGATACTACGGAGGTCAAGATGAACTACAGTATCCTAATAGTATTGGATTGTGTAGAATTCATCTATTTGCCACTCCTTTAGCATTGACTGCCAGTATACTAGGTAAAACTAGTATAAGTTTAGAGAGATTTGTAGCTGTCTTTTTTCCCTTGAGGATGCGACAATATCGGCGACGTCATGTGATCATGGTGGTGATGTCTGTGTGGATCCTTAGTTTTATATTTAACATTGATGAGTTGATCAATGCGAGGCTGTATGTAGACCCCACCTTCAACAACACCAGGTACTGTCTTACCGCAGCCCAGCAATATGGTACCATTGCTCTGGTTTTTACATCGATGGCTTTTTCCTTGCCTGTGGGTGTAACAATACTATGTTACGGATCTATTTCTATAAAATTGTACAGAAGAAAGAGAATTGGTGAACAACATAAATACAGCAATGAGAGTAGAAACAATCAGGTGAGTTACAGTTGCTGTTACATACATAGACTCAAACACCGAATTACTTAAAAGAGAGCTTCCTTCAAAACTCGGCTTTTCATATTTTTATAAGCTCTCTAATCAACTAACTATTATTAATAACTACTACTACAACTACTACACCTACCCCCACTACCCTTATCGCTACTCCTTGTAATACCGCTACCACTACTTTTACTACTACGGCCGCTGCTGCAGTCACCGCTGCTGCTGCCGCTGTTACCGCTGCTGTCGCCACTGCTGCTACTACCTACTCCAACCTACTACCACTACTACCACCACTACTATCTACTACCACTGCTACTACCACTACCACGGCCATCATCACCACTACCACTGCTACCATCGCTACCGCCGCTATTACCACTACTACTACTTCTACTGCTGCTGCTAGTGCTACTACTGCTGCTGCCGCCGTTACTACTAGGGAATTGCAAAGCAATTTTTTTTTTCCTTATTTTTCACTCCTTTTATACTGACCAACACTCTCCCAACTCTTTGCTTTGCACCTCTTCCCATCGCATGCATCCCCAACTCTATTTTATAACCTCTTTCTCCTCCTTAAAAACCCCCATCTACTTTCAAAGCATCTCCAGCATGTAGCAGATATTTTTGCTGCAGCAAGGACAGAGATGGCTAAAAAAACTTGGGCGGTGCCTGCTGTTGGCTACCCACCCATTACATTCCCTTCCCAAACTTCCTTAAAAGACATACGCACTCTTTCCTAGACCAAAATTTACCTTCCTTCCCTCTAACCGTCATACTTAAACACTTTATCTCCCTGCTCAGTTTGAGAGATGCCACATGAAGACAGTGTGCTGGCATGCTGCATTCTCTACTGGGCCAACTTACTGGCAAAGTAATGTTACAAAAAATTGTTGCAAGAGAGACAATGTGAACCATAAACCAACATAGAATTGTCTGATTGACACTCCGATTACCACGTATCTGCAAATTGTAATTGTTTATGATCCACCCCCACCTACAATATTAAAAAATATATCAATTTTAAAATAAATCTACAAATATCTCTGATTTGTATTAAGAGCAAATGACAAATTTGAACAACTGTCGTCCATCAAATCGAATCAACAGACTATTTTACAGCAATTTTTGTTTCTCTCAGTCTAGTTGCTTAAGAACCCATACACCTGGAACGACAGACAAATATAAAAACAGATGGACGTTTTTCACATTTGTATATATAGATAGTAGCAATTGCTAAATTGATCAGACTTTTTACTGTGCACATGACTTATGCTCTGGTCACACGAAGACGATAACAAAACTATAACGAAACTTTATCAGGTGGTTGCTGAAGCACGGCGAATAAAGTTTTGTTAGTCCAGTCCATAGAATTACCTTCCCTCCTAGAACGCTAACCAGTTGATAGCGGCTGGTGACATTTGAAACTATTAAAAATGGTGTACTACACTATTTATCCCCCGAATATTTATCAACTTCACGATATCCTTTGCTTTGTCGCAAAACTGCGCACCAGGTTATGTCTCCCCAAACCATTATCGTTTTTTATTATAAAATTACCTGCGTTTACTGTATGGTACGCCTGTTGAAAAGTTGTTCATGCGAGAATAATGTTCAACTGTTGCTAGGCAGTTTTATTATTAATTTAAATAACGATAATAATTAATTTATTAATAATTTATTAATATTTTTATTACTATAAAAACATTATTAATTATTAGGGTGACTATTAATTGATAATAATAATAAAATATTTATTATTATTATTATAGTAATAATAGTAAATACTATTTTATTACTATTATTTTTGTTCTTCTTCAGCAGGTAGCTTTCAAATTAAATCAAATTGTATGGTTTGATTAGAGCATACAGGATGCAGATACAGAGTATCAAAATTTATTTGAATTATATTCCAATGACGATAAATAATACTGAGGAGGATATCCCATTATTTGGTTATAAAATAAATTATCACAGGCATACTGTCGTGCATTTGAGCCACCTGTTGCGACTGGTGTACACGACTTACGCAGAGGTCACCAGTCTGCATTAGGGTCACTAGCACAGACCAGCAATTTCCTTGTATCATAAAAGCGATTGTGATAGAGGATTTGATTTGTTCTACGACGCCATTTTTACTGGTATGTGTACTAATACATGGATGAAATATACCAGGATTGCCAGCTGCGGCTGTGTAATAGAACTTTTGTGACAAGCCAAATGTAGCTGTTTGTGGGAGCCGCCATACTGCTCCAAAATTTTGAAGACCACTTGGATCTCGTAATTAAAATCGTTTCCTTACCGGTTTTTATACGCTTAAGCCACACCGGGGGTAATTTAACAGTTTTGACGGTTCAAGTATTGTTACTTACAATATGATATCCGCACCCAAAACAAACCTGAATGTGCCAACGATAATATATATGTAATCTTTGGTATGTGGCAAACTTGGTTTTAAAATTTTTTGATTCTACACAGCTTCCGCTCTGAAATTACAACAGTTCTTGGCATGTGGCAAAAGTCGGAACATTGCGTTATTAAAAAAGTTACGGTTATTTTGCGAGTTCTTATAGTAGTCTATAATACCATATGTTTCCGCTCCGAAAATCCAATCTATTATGGGCGCAATGGATGACACGTTTTCCATTTCCTATCGGCCAAATTTGGTTACACCGTTTTTGGGTTTCTGGCAATCCTGGTATATTTCATCCATAGTACTATATAAATCATATATACGAAAAACTCCGCTCTGCCACCAGCGGCTCATGTTATTTTTTTACCTATATTTAGCGTTCTAGGAGGGGAGATAATTCTATGGGCCGGTCACACACACAACAACTATAATTGATTCGTTACGCCTAGCGATCACTAGTTTCATTTAATGACAGCGTATTGTGCTTTGCCCGCGGGCCTACTCATATTTTACTGCGTGATGCAAAAGCATGGAAATCAATTGAAACAAGGTTTGGATTGGAATATTTTAATAAATAGCTAAGTTTGGCCAGCCAGTATTATTCAAATTGTTTGATTATAATGTATTATATGGTCCAATGGTCCAATCATATGCAAACATCGCAATTGACGAATTTCCCAAACCTAGAATTGCTTGATCACGACAAAACTGAAATATTCGCTCGGTTTGCTGAGCAAAAAATTCGCTGAGCCTGAAAAAATAGTTTCCTTTACAATTTCGTCAAAGATTCGCTTTCGTGTGACCAGGGCTTTAGTGTGAGCCTTAAGTACAGATAGAATAATAGTGTGTATCTTTGCTAAATATTTTATTGTCTCTCTGGCTGGTTGCCTTTGGAGGTTACCAAATCGTCTGTAGAGTTTCTGAAGGAATACTGGTCCAAAGGAGGCCAGTAGAGAGAAAAGTGGAGAAAATTTCAACTTGAAGGTAGATATGTTGGCTAGTGGTAGTCGTAGAAGTCATGGTGGAGTGTTGGCTAGTCGTTGTGGTAGATAAACTAGCCACAATTCAGGATATAAGAACTTCTACTGGCGTTGCTGTCATTGAGTAATAGTTGTGATAGAATTTTCCTTGGCCAACAGTTCTTTGGGCGGAAAGAATTTTTTTTTTTATAGATTGGTGGAATCTTTTACACACTCTCACATTTACTAGCCCTATTTACAAACTGCGACAGTTATCAGCAACTGCTGTTTGTTATGAGCAACGAAAACTATTTATGTATATAAATACTACTACTAATAAGACTATAGTAGTTGCTGATACTAGCTACTACTAGTACTATGGCATGTACTTACAGGTGGTACTAATGTTAGCGGTAGATGCTATCCTAGCCCTTGTTACATGGGCTCCCTACATCCTACCTCTACTTTTTCCTATACAGTTTTCTGCGGAAATGGCAGCTAACTACCTCACGGCAGCGTATGCTGTCATCTTAACCAACTGCTTCAGTTCTCCGATTTTGTACTTCATCTTCAACAAAGACTTCAGGGTAAGAGCTCTGTGTGGATAAAATATTCATGATAATGCTATTTTAGTGCTTAGTTGTTTTTTTGTCAAATGAAATCAAGCATTAATCCGATTTCACAGCAACACTCGAGTGATACCTCACTTACGTATATTTGGCGCTAGATATCAGTATAAAAAATCGTAAACAATTAAATTTTCTCAGTAATTCCAAGCAGCTACTGCTAGCTCATTTATTTAACATTGTGATAAGTTTAAAATTCAAACTTGCTAAAATTTTCATCCATCTCTATTTCATGTCTTTTTGCTTTCTTCACTGTTTTTAATCTTTATCTAACCTAATACTGTATCAACTTCAGGTTATTCATGAAAGTCACAAAACTTGAAAAATTTTTCAACAGTAAATATTTTTCATTATGCGCATAACACTAAACGGTTATACATATTAGCTAGGGATGTTGAAACGAACTACTACTATTGTATGTTATAGAAAGATGGAAAGCAAATACTTTTAAAGCTAAGCTGTTGGAAAAAATGTGAGACAGTTGAAGTAAAGGCTTTAGGCAGCGCTGGAAAGAGGAAAACTATGGACAGCTCTAACCATGTATCAATGGTGACATCGACCCAATGCAAAACTTCAAGCAATAACTTAAATGAAGATTGTTTAGTATGATTACATCAACTTTTGTCTCCAAAACTGACTTGTTGTTTAATATTTCAATTCTACTTTAGCTCTATCATTGCAGTTTTTGGTAGAACAGCATACGTAAACTTGTTTCTTTTTAGGATTTTTGCCTTGATTTATTGTAATGTATTTTGGTTCGGTACCACAATACCCATAAAGCATCAGATAGACCTCTTGGTCAGCTAAGTATATGCGATATTTGAATTCTCTCAACAACCTTGCAATTCTTTCTTCATAAGACTACATCGAGTTGGGCTCACTCCAATGTGTGGAAGAACCACATACAGCCCATGGCTCAGCCATGTAACACTTTATTCCACACATGCTGTATGGCTCAATAATGTGAACAGCAGTGCTTAAAGAGGTAATATGAATGCAAAAAACTTGGCCATTTATACAACAGTAAAATATGAAATTCAAACCAATAATATAGCAGGAATACGGATTCTAACCAATCAGAACTACAATGAAGTTGTTTATAAACAGTAGCATGTGTTCTGAAGATGAAGGTAATCTTCTGGTGTTGGTTTCCTGGCACAAAGCAGCTCCATTCTCATAAGTTTTTGGCAATCTCCTTCTACCCGAGTTTGGTTATGGTAGTTTCAAGCCTCATAGGCTAGGCTTTGACTAAATTCCACCTCATCAAAGGCAGCCATCCTGACTCACAAATACAGGATGGCTACCCAGGAAAATTCTTGATGCAACCCTGGGTTCGGGTGGCTAATCTGATGTACTACCCAGAGTTGGGTTGTTATAACTTTATTGTGACAATATAAAAATAAATCTTTAACAAAAACTCCGTTTCATGTAGGCTAGTTTTTCAGAAGATATTAAATCATAGGCATAAAAAGTGTGTCAACATCTCTGCTTTATTTCAGTGTTTAAGGATGGTTGTTTTGTCCCACATAAGCGTCCCGACTTAAGCTCGTATTATTTCTGTAATTAGCAGTCACCTCTCATGCGTGAATAAGCTCTTTCACCACCTCACCAACCGATTACAATCTGTCACAAGGACAGTGATGGAGGCAAACAGATACATTAACACAGACTATAAAACAGCAAGTTTGTCCATAAATAGTACTTTTGGAGTTATTGGACTTTTCCTTAACACTATCGCTATCATCATAATCGCGAGAGGAGAAAAGTTCGGAGCAGGAATAAAAATTCAATTGATCAATCTTGCGGTGGCTGACATTATATCATCTCTCTTAGCACCAGGAGTTGGATACTACGGAGGTCAAGATGAGCTACAGTACCCTAATAGTATTGTACTGTGTAGAATTCATCTCTTTGCCACTCCCTTTGCTTTAACTGCTAGTTTACTTGGTAAAACTAGTATAAGTTTAGAAAGATTTGTAGCCGTCTTTTTTCCTTTGAGGATGCGACAATATCGGCGAAGTCATGTGATCATGGTGGTGATGTCAGTTTGGATACTTAGTTCAATACTTAACCTTGATGAGCTAATCAATGCCGGGTTGAATGTAGACCCCACCCTCAATAACACCAGATTCTGTGTTTCTGCAGAACAGCAATATGGGACTCTTGATCTAGCCTTTACATCTATCGCCTTCATGTTACCTGTATGTGTGATAGCTTTATGTTATGGATCTATTTGTGTGAAACTGTACAGAAGAAAGAGAATTGGTGAACAACACAAGTACAGCAACGAGAATAGAAACAATCAGGTGAGTTATAGTATTTTTTATATTGATCTGACTACCAAATTATCTAAAACAGAACATCCCTCTCTACTCAACTTTTCATGTTTTTTATAAGCTCTTAAACCGACTAATCATTCTTACACAATAATTACTACTACTACTATTACTACTGTTACTACTACTACTGCTACTGTTACTACAGCTAGTGCTGCTACTACTACTTCTGCTACTGCTACTACTACTACTGTCACTACAGTTAGTGCTGCTACTACTACTACTGTTACTGCTACTACTACTACTGTTACTACCACCAGTCCTGCTACTACTACTACTGCTACTACAGCTAGTGCTGCTACTACTACTACTACTACTACTACTACTGCTACTGCTACTGCTACTGCTACTGCTACTGCTACTGCTACTGCTACTGCTACTGCTACTGCTACTGCTGCTGCTGCTACTGCTACTACTACTGTTACTACAGCTAGTGCTGCTACTACTACTTCTATTGCTACAGCTAGTGCTGCTACTACTACTGTTACTACAACTAGTGCTGGTACTACTACTACTACTACTGTTACTTCTACTAATACTACTGCTACTACTAAAGCTAGTGCTGCTGCTACCACCGCCGCTACCGCTGCCTCCACCACCACCATCACCACCACAATTACCACTAACATTACAGCTAGTGCAGCAACCGCTGCTACCACCACCACCGGCTACTACTACTCTCATTGAGGCTGCCATTATTGCTGCCACTGTTAATACTACTGCTACTGCAACTACTACTGCTGTTGGTATTTCTAGCACTACTGCCACAGCTAGTGTTGTTACTATTACCTCTACTGCTAACAACACTATCACAGTTGGTGCCACTACTACTATCACAGCTACTGCTGCTGCAGCTACCCCTTCCCCCCCCCCCCCCCACCACTACATGTCTGTAAAAGAACAGCGCTTTGTTTTTCTCCTCATTATCCACCGCTTTCATATTGATTGAATCTGTGCCAATACACCTTCTCCAGTGCAGTCATCGCCAACCCTTCTTCATTTCCCTCTTTTTCTCCCGAAAAATTCTTATTTACTTTTATAATGGCCCCAGCATGTAGCTGTTGTTACTATTGCAGCAGAAATTGGCAAAAACATTTTGGGTTGTCTTCTCTTGGAAACTCACTCATTAGACCACTTCCCAATTAATTTTAAAGAGAGCCATAGACCTTTTTCTAGACTATAATTTACTTTCCTTCCTCTAATCATCATACTAGAACAAGAAGAAGAAAACCAGTGAAAATTAGAAATTGCCCTCTCTCTTGCATTTGAACAAACTATTTCTAGCCCAGACAGTCATTTCTAGCTCAGAGAGTGAAATGAAAATTCAAATGATCACTTGTATTTGAAACTCAAATTTAATATCTTTTAGCAGTTTCAGATTTTAGTCACCAGAACTTCTATTTGAGGCTAAAATTGGACCGTTACGATTTAGTCTTACAATACTCGCCAATAGGTGCACCAGAGTCATCAGAGAAGGTGTGGATTTTTTAACCAACTGACCACATACAGATGTAATAATGCAGAGAAACTAGAAAACTACACCATTGAAAAATTTCACTTTAACTCAGAAAATTTGGTGTTTTAGTGGTTTTGTTACATAAACTACAAATGGTTGTTTTTCGACTGCTCATAAGCATATCTATCGTTATATATATATAGCAGCAATGGATAGGGCTCTCAGCTTTTCATCAAACTTCTATGGAGCCCTACATACTACTGTGCATCCTAGAGCATATATGGGACAATAAAGTGGGTAGTTTTGTTAAATACTTTATCACCTTTCTGGCTGGTTGCCTTCCACATTGCCTGTTAGTCGGTAGTAAAGTTCCAGCGCAGAGAAGTCCAATACAAAGAAGAGAAGAAAGATCTGGGCCTCAGATGCCAAGTGGAAAAGATTTTTTGGTAATGGTAACCGCAGAAATTGTTGAGGAGTGACAAAAAACTGTAGAGGAGCTAGCCACAATTCATGAGATATGACAACGGATACTGGGCCAACAGTTCTCTTTTGACCCGACTAATTTCTCTACTCGTAGAAGTCGGCCCAATATTGTACATCTCGCAGTCTTACAGACTGCTGCATGTAACTGCAACTGCTGCTCATTTCGGTTATTGGCTGTGACTGCTCTTTTGGATCTATGAACACTGCACCTACTCACATAACCACAGTTGTTGCTTGTACCTACTACTACTAGTACTATGACGTGTACTTACAGGTGATACTAATGTTAGCAGTAGATGCCATCCTAGCTCTAGTTACATGGACTCCCTACATACTGCCTCTCCTTTTTCCTATACAGCTTTCTGAACAAAGGGCAGCAATCTACCTCATAGCATCTGATGCTGTCATTTTAACTAACTGCTTCAGCTCCCCGGTTTTGTACTTCATCTTCAGCAAAGACTTCAGGGTAAGTGCACTCATCATACTTGAGTGCAATGTCTAAATCTATGGATATAAGATTTATGTTAGAGCTGACATTTTGTTTGGCAGCTGTAGAAAGCATTGATCAACCACCTGTTGTTCACAGTAAGACTAGAGTGATACCTCACTTATTTATATTAAACCTTGATGCTACCATTATAACGAATGGTTTTAATAAAATGTTCTCAACAATTTCAAACACAGCTACTGCTAGCTCATTTTACATCAATAAAAGTTCACAATCGGAACTTGCTAAAACCTTCATCCATTGACATTTTATGTATTTTTGTTTCATCTACCATTTTGTTTCATCTTCATTTAAAATTCTGTATCAACTTCCAGTTTAACAGCTACATGTATCTTTCAACTTTTAAAAATTTGAATTTTTATAAATAATAGTTATGTTTCATGTAAATATCTCTAGATAGTTGCAATTTTAACTGGTATTGAAACAAACCAACACTTGTGCATGTTATAGAAAGATAGAAGGCAAATACTTCTAAAGCTAAGCTGTTGGAAAGAACCTGAGACAATTGCACCAAAACCTTCAGATGACGCTCAGAAGAGAACGGGCACAGACACCTCAAACCATGCATCAATGATGACGCCAACAGACTGGAAGGCTTTGAGCAATAATTAAAATAAAGAAACTTCAACATGATTACACCAACTTTTGTCACTAAAGATCTGGCTTTTTGGTTATTATTTTGGTTTCACTTCTATCATTTCAGGTTTTGGTACAACAACCAGAATAAACCTTTTTTCTTTTGCTTACAAGTATTTACTGTGGTGGTTTTTGGTCTGGTAGCACAGCAGCCACTATTTGTTGGACAGACCTCCTGGTTCGCCACTTACAATCTGCGATACTTGCTGTCTCTGGACAAGCTCACAATCTTTTATTAGACAAACCTGAGTTAGATGGACCTTACCGATGCTTGGTAGAAGCTCCGCAGTCCGCTAGACGCTCGGTAATGTAGCATCAATGTCCAACGGACAATTCTTTGCTCTTCCATGTTATACAGCTGAACACATGTGAACAGCTACGTGTAAGAAGGAAAAATGGATAATAAGAACATAATAAACAAAATAATAAAGCAAATTTACGAGATACAACCAATCTTATAAACTATGCTGTTTTTTAGATAGAGCGACACATGTTTTGAAGGAACTGGTAAGCTTTTGGTGGTGGATGTTGTTTTCTGGCATGAAGTAGCATTTCTTCTGTAGGTCTCTGGCAATCTCCACTTACCCAAGTTATGGTAGTTTCAAGCATTTTAGGCTCGGCTAAGCCTAATTTCCTTCTTGTCAAAGGTAACCACCTTGACTCACAAAATCCTGAATGCTACTCAAAATAATCCGGAATACAAACCTGTGTCATAGCAGCTAATCCAAGGTGCTACCCAGGATTGGTGTAGCTGTAGTTGCAAGTTATTTTTAGTTAGTCGATATTAACTGTTCCTATAGACAAGTGGTGATGTAAATCTATGCTCAGGAGAATCTTCCACCAAATTCTAGCACAGTATTTATGACAAACCTACACCACTTGTAATATAAAGTCAAGGTTCTTGATTTGTAGCTTTCATCAAAAATTTTGATGTAGACAAAAATTTTTTGTAAATTTGCTGGCACAAAAAGTTCAGAAGCTGCTTTGACCAAATAATCTGCTCTAAGAATCATCTCTTCTGCTGATAGGAAACTTGTCTCCATGTATATAATGATTCAGTATTGACTAATACAGGATGGCAGCATTGGTAGTTTCAAGAACACCATTACTGTCCTTTGTAAACCATAAAAAATAATGTACATATGCTAGGTTCTATCTGACCATCTAAGAAGTTGTTAGCTGAAAGCTTGTTTGGGAGATGACAACATTCTAAGTAAATCACACATTTTTTTTATTTTTTCAAACTACTTTGCTTTGAAAAAGCGTATAAAACAAGCCAAAACCAGGACCGTACCAAAAAGTAGAGTTAAATTCTTCTCATTTATGTAGCGTTTGATAAACAAAAAATGGATAACAAATTGTTTTCTCAGTCAAGCTATTTTCAATCAGACAAAATGCATAGAGTTACTTTGCTGCAATGATGGGCTGTAACAATAAAAACATGACAATTGGAAGGCGAGACTCAATATCCTGCAAGTTGGTATTTCACCAGACATTGCTCACATAGAAGTGTATTTGGTCAATCAATACGGACGCTTCATCTCAGTGATTGATGATGATTATTCCATGGCACCATACGTCATAAGCTGGTGTTATATCTGCATTCATCACTCACTTGTCATGCGTGAACTAAATTTTCTACATATTCGTCAACACATTACAGCTACCCATCGGAGAGTGATGGAGGCATACACATATTTCGAGACAAATTCTAAAATAGTAAGTCTTTCGGTAAATGGTACACTTGGAATTATCGGACTTTGTCTGAACACTATTGCCATCATCATCATCGCAAGAGGAGTAAAGTTTGGAACAGGAATAAAAATTCAACTGACAAATCTAGCAGTAGCTGACATTCTATCATCTCTAGTAGCCTCAGGGGTAGGATACTACGGAGGTCAAGATGAGCTACGGTACCCTAATAGCCTTGGACTGTGTAGAATTCATCTATTTGTTACTCCTCTAGCATTGACTGCCAGTCTACTCGGTAAAACTAGTATAAGTTTAGAGAGATTTGTAGCTGTTTATTTTCCTTTGAAGATGCGACAATATCAGCGACATCATGTAATCATGGTGGTGGTGTTAGTTTGGGTGGTTTGTACAGTATTTTGTTTCAATGAGTTATTGAACGCATGGTTGTATGTAGACCCCACCCTCAACAACAGCAGATTTTGTATTTCGGTAACACAACAACATGGTACCGTTGCTCTGGCCTTCGCATCTATCGCCTTCATGATACCCGTATGTACAATAGTATTATGTTATGGATCTATTTGTGTAAAACTGTACAGAAGAAAAAGAATTGGTGAACAGCATAAATACAGCAACGAGAATAGAAACAATCAGGTGAGCTGCAGTCTTTTATTTTGCAGATTCTGCGACCAAGTTATCTAAACAGTTCATCTTTTATAACTTTGCTTTCCGTAAAATTTCAAAAGTACTATAACAAAATAATTAATAGTACCAATTATTATTTTCAGTTCTACTACTTTTGCCTCTAACAACAACTTCATATCCTACTACTGCTACTGCTACTGTTGCTATTACTCCAAATTGCTACTAATAACTAGTAGTAACTATCTACTAATGCTAACTATTGTACCGCTAAATCCTGTCATAGCGCTACTACTAGCTCAAATCATGCGCAGGCATTAGCCTTTCGAGCTGCATATTTCAGTTATCGTCAATGACTACAATTTGTTCCAATAGAAAAGCACTCACTCACCTGGCTACAATTTTCTCTGATATTACATGTAACTACTACTATTATGACATGTGCTTACAGGTGATATTAATGTTAGCAGTGGATGCCATCCTTGCCCTGCTGACATGGACCCCATATATGGTACCTCTACTCACTCCTTTTAAGGTATCTGAAGGGATGCCAGTGAACTATCACACGGCAGCGTATGCTGTCATCTTAACTAACTGCTTCAGCTCTCCGATCTTGTACTTCATTTTCAGCAAAGACTTTAGGGTAAGAATGCTCAAACACGCAATGTCATGTCAATAGTCGTGACATTTATGATGCCTCATTTAGCGCATACAATGTATGTGGCAACTGAAATATTGCGCAAATCATTGTAGTTTTTTCCACTGTAAAATGTTGGCGAACATAATCAATTTACCGACTCTGACTAAGCTAGTTAACAGATTCATAGGATTAGAGTTGCTATAAGAGTGATAAGTAGTAAAACACTCCGAGCAACAGTCAACACATCTGCTGCTGGCTTTATTTGCTCAAAGTTTTTAGTCTCAACTTCCTAGAGCCTTTTTAAGTCTTTGTTTTACATTTATTTCCAACCCGAAGTATTATTCGATACAAAGTTTTGTCAATGTATGTGGTTCGCTTACAGTAATGACTTGCTGTTACAGTGAAATTGCCACTTTAATGGTGTTGAACACAGCTATACCCATCGTATCGAGTTCCAATTGTAGAATTGAAGAGAAACGAGCTGAAATGTTCTGGTACACTAAATGTTACATAATATTTACTCTAAATTGTGTTTGGTAGAAAGATGGGAAACAGATATTCACAGGGGTTTGCAGCAGTCAGAAAACTGAGACAACTGAATTCGAGTTGTTAAACAAAACTCGTCAGAAAACAGATGTAGATAATTCAACTACTACAGGTCTGAAGGTTTCTACAGACTCCAAAACATCAACCAGTACAAACAGTTTACCTAACTTGTTAGAGCAATAAAATTAAATAAATTGTTATCATTTTTTATACTAGATTTTTATATGAAACAGGCTTTGCAACTTTTGTTGTATTGAGGTTATTAATTTAAGTTGATAAAACATATATTTATTTGCCATTTAAGTCATGTGACAATTCCTATCAGTGTGCTCGTCTGCAGGCACCAACGCATGATTTCAATCGTTTCCAAATTTTTGGCACCTGTTTTACTGTTTGTCACGCTTGTGGAGCGGATTTTGGCGTTCCGCTATTTCTCCACTAGTCATTGTCACTGGGCAAACTGCTGTCTGCCAGCACAACAAGACAGTCAATCTCTTAAGGCCTGATAATGAGCAGTCAACCTCTCCTCAGAGGTGACGCCATGCCGGGATGGCACAAACAACTGGTTGTAAAGGAGAACCCTCAACTTTAACAACCGTGGTGAGCCATCGGCTCAGACATATACTCAGTGCTTCCGAGTGATATGAACATTTATTCTTCCTCAGAATAAAAAAGGTGGCAATCCAAGTAGCAAGTACGATCTGCTGTAGGGCAAAGCAATGATCTGAACAAAAGCTCTGCCTTTTATAGGCAGAGTTACAGGAAGTGACAGGAAGTGTTTGGCCTAGTTTGTCAAACACTCCAATCACACATAAGAACAATACAAACACACCAATAGAATGATACATAAAAATAGCAACCAATGTAATGTGAGTAAGTAAGTTAAAGGCAACTGGTGACCAGAAGTGAGGGGCGGAGTCCATCAGCATTCCAGCCAGTAATAGTTAGGTATCTCTCTCTCCATAGGTTCTTGATCTTTCTTGTCCTTGGATCCTACTTTCTCAACCTCTGAGGGTAGCTAGCTCCTAGACACCGGTCATAGAAGATCTTAGGCTAGTTTTCATCTCTCAGGCTATGTCAGCCATCCTGCTGCCGGCCCGGGATAGCCACCCAGGGCCAGGGTAGTAGATACCCTGTGCCGGTATAGTATGATAATGGTTCTATTGCATGTAATTTAGCAACTAGGTTAACCGCAAATAATACCGGGCTTTGCTAATTGCTTTTTTAGGTTTGCCTGATATCTAGAGACTATCAGGGGGACCTTTGATAAGTAGTGGTCACAGTTAGTGACGAGCAAAATCCACTACACTTGTTAGCCTATTGACGTGTATGTTTCGGTGACTGTTTTGTCAATAGAATTATTTCCCTACTAAATATAACGCTATAGGCAATGCGGCAAAACCCAAAATTTGCGGCAAAATCAAGAATTATCTCCCCAGGGGATGTTTTTATGGCTTTGCCACACGTTTGCGTGCATACACTTTTTGGTTGCCTAAATATAAAACAAACACATATGGTAATGTCAGCTAACAAACAGCACACACATACATGTACAGCTACATGCATTGATCAAGCCTACCTGGTCTAGGAGTTAATTTGAAAAATATGCTACCCGCGAAAATCAGATTTTGTTTTCTATGACAATCATTAATGTTAGTAACTTGACCATTAAGTCATTTGGGTATAAACTCGATTTGAAACTTGCTTTGGTTAACTTAAGTCATTTGTATATCTCACAAGTATTCATCAATGCAAGCTCATACCATATCCAAGAGATCATAACTCCTAGTTAGTTTATGTCAACAAAGAGAGCGCAACACTTGAATAAAAACAAAAATTAAAACTTTCAGCAGTAAATTTATTTAATAAAAAACTCAAGTTTTCAACATAAAATTGCCTGTTCTTGAAGCCTGCTAGCCAGATAAAATATACGCAAAATTAATCAGCTGCATTTTATAAAATTAAGTTGATTAACAAATAAATTCATAGAAAAACTAATAAGATAATGTTATAAAAGATGATGCTGGGAGTAAACATCAAGGTACCCAGGCTACAGTAATCAACCTCAGGTACCCAGGCTACAGTAATCAACCTCACATCACATGATACCTGAAGATATGTTCAGAAGAATGAGGCAATGAAGTCTTGAATAATCATTTCCCCACGACTATCTCTTTCCTTGGACTAGAGATAAACCCAGCGCAGTAGTGACTCCCGTAGACACTAGCCGACCTCTGAAGTTGGGAATCTGACATTCGACTCAGCCGTCAGGCTCGGTTCAACCATGCCAAGTGGCAGCTGTTGATTCTAGAAGGCTCATGCTTGGTGTCAGCTAGTAGTCAGCAGCTTGCTGTGTCTGTCAGATCGTCTGAGGGCCATTGCAAGTGTACAACCACAACAAGTAGCAAACATAGAGCACCAATTACAAACTCCTGCTCAATAACATTGGCTATCGTGACATTGGTGTAACAACATAGGCGATTGTGTAAGTAAATGTAAGTCACCACAATCAGGTTCGTTGAAGCTTTTTTATTTCTTTGTACTCACAAGAAATGAAACTGATAGATTTGGTATGGAAACTAATTGGTTGGGTGTATCGCCACAGAGAGACTACAATTTGCGATTATTGACTTTTAATGGTAAAGAAAAGGCTTTTTTCTGTCTCAAGGCCTGTCATTATGGTGACTCATAGAGTTTTGTGTTTCGCATTTTGAAATGTCTGAAATAATGTTTTTCAATAGATTGAATGGCATTATCTATATTAATCATATCAAATTTGTCATCACAAAGCATTTTGTTATCTAAATAGATATATAAATAGTGCAAAGCATGAAATAAATTGGGAAACTGGTCAAGTCGAGCAAACAACATTGACCCGAAATTGCCAGACAATTCTGATTCGTGCAAGCATATCCCTGTGTATCTCATAAAGCACTAGCTAACAGTAAAAAAAAGTTGCTGCCATCCAGTTTTGGTAATGTATAAACATTTATTAAAATTGCCAAAAAAAATAGACCAAACATTTTAGTCGCCAGCTTCTGGTGCTAAAACTGTGGGTTGCAGAAAAAAGCTCTTCTTAGAACAACAAACGGCGTGAAAATGACAGAACTTTGAGAATATTCATCACCTGTTGAGTAATAATTTATGCCATTTTGTCAATTTCAATTAAAAATCATTCTGCTCTATCGAGTTTGTAAAAGAAATAGCAAATATGCTTTCAATAATAAATGAAATCAAAATAATATAAGGTTTACTAGGGCTGCATCTTTGCGGTGAGTTCTTTGCGCACAAAGTTTCATCTGCAGAAAACAGTGTGGCTATTCCTTTATAACCAGTGCTTTACAGCCTTTCTTTTTTTTACTGTGAGCTTCATCCAGGCTATTCGATATTGCTGGAAGAAGTTGAAGAAAAACAACTAATATAGTAAAAAATCAACTATTTGTTTGGAAGAGAAGTTTTTTAAATTCACAAACTTGCAATGAGCAGATGTGTGGCTGTGTGTGGTTGTAGAGATTTCCACAAATGACCAATCCCTCTTCCATTCCTTCTGCTCAATTTAGGATTCACTTAGCTTTACAGGCAATCTTGGTCAAGGTGTTTTGAAAGTAGCAGTGTGGCATTAGACACGGGGAGCTCAGTTGGGTCAGGTCTATTCTCATATCTCAGGAACATTAATTAGATGTTAATGTCAAAACTCAAATCTCATTTTCTATTTATACGTTTGCTTGCTTATATTTCTGGTTAGCTCGATGACTATTTTTCTCACAAATAGGACTCGGTTAAAAATATGTTTGGAGTCTTCGTTTAGTGAGTTTAACCTTAGAGTGAAAACTCAAGCGTGCAGGCATATTTTGTTTTTGGTCAACATTCTAATGTTACTAACTCCTTTACAACAAGTTTATTTGCACTCATTCCAAGAGACTTGTAGCAGAACTTGATGGTAGTATCAAGACCGGTGGAATTCTTGAGGCACCGACTAATAGTCTACCACAGCAGTGGTTAGGTAGAAGACTTAAAAGAGTTTAGTTACAATATAGCTGTACCTGCCCAGCAAAGCAACAATGAAGGTACATGCAACATGCCAAATATAGCGGCCTGAATAGCAGCAATAGAGCTGCAAAGACATCTCTGAGAGACCATGGTATCTCCTGAGCCAGGATTAGTCCAAGACAAAGTGGATTCAATAGTGATATAATAGGAGGAGATTTCTAGAGGGTGAATTCATGACACAAAGGAGTTCTTGGGCAAAAATGCCTCTTTGTGCACCAGGTGGCCAGGAGAACCCAGTGGGTGCCATTTTTGTAAACCAGGTCCTGTTTTGTACTTGTTACAAATTACGTTTAGTTAGTTTAGACCATAGTTGGTAGTTCCAGGAGAACTTGTTGTGCCTATTTTAGTTCCAGCATCTGTGATGTATTGGTAGCTCAAGTTTAGCAAGAATTTGTATCCTGGTTGGCACATTTTTGTATACCAGTGTGTTAATATTATCAGAGTTGGGGGCTATACTTTGGTGTTGAATAATAAGTAACATTTTAGTGAGCCTATTGATTTAGGAGATCTTTGTATGCTAGCGATTTTTTTGTATGTGTTGGAAAGCATTGTTTTTAATAGGTTTGAATCTTTGCCATTTGTTTGAACGTAAGATTAGTGTAGAAACACTGTAGAAGGTGTTGGGATTTTGAGTATTTGCCAGGAGCTGGTACTTGAGTTGTGATAATTGATAGGTCATTATTTTACCAGGATAGGTTTGTTGTCGAGCATTATTGTAAAGTTTTATTCTACTGCGTATTTTGATGAAACATGTGAGGTCCACCTAAAACACTTATGGTGGATATGAGTAAAGTTTTATTGAAGTGTAAATTGTGTTATGGATATTTGACAATAATTAAAAACTTTCAATATTGATTATAATTTATAATTGCATTCATCACAAATATGGTAATCCACAATGAGTATCCTTCATAGAGAACCGCTATCACTGGAAACTTTTTCACTACTTTGTTGAGAGTACAACATAGAATATACGATTGAATCCAATGTTTGTATCCATTTTGTTCGAAAGAACAAAACACAATTGACAGGTATGATTTGTCTTTACCATTGCACATGATCTTAACTCTTCTGATCAACATCATGATCTGTCTGGGTAAAAGTTCAAAACCTTTGGGCTCAAATAACTGCATTAAGTCATCATTATCTTAATATTGCATTAGAGAAGATGTTTTAGATAGTCTATATTGTTTATTCTACTGCATCTTCTAAAGACCAGACGTTGAAGTCGATGCTCTTATCGATAATAGACTGCGGAACTGGCATTTTCTGGTAGAATAAGCAGAAGAGAACAATTCCATTCAAAGATTTCAACATCTCTCACCAAAGACATAGGCAGTAGACTAAATGTGGCAATTTTTTGTTTTTTAAAGCAATAGTAGTGATATTGTAGACAAATTATCTCGTACTGCGCTTTAGATTTTTTGTTAGGAATCAAACTTTTTACTTTGATTACTTCTAGAGCGAGAGGGATGCTTAGTTGAAGAATCTTTTTGTGAATCTACTGTTTGACATTAGTAGTAATAGTAAGAGCAGATCTCCATACAAGCAGAGCTCTGCTAACATACCACGTTGTTCATTGATAGACTTATGTAACGATTGTGTAATTAGACGTGTTAAAATAGTTGAGTCTGTTTTGTTTGTACAAACCTGTCAGGTACTTTGTTTATTCACTTTTTGATAATGTATGTTTGTTTGTGTTTTGGTAAGTAAAGCGTACGTTGAAATGAGCCGGGAGTATGGACTTTGCACAGATCTGTCTGGAAATTTTTATCCAAACTGCGGTAGATTAATATCAACAAATTCCATACACACATGCCTTCATTGACAAGAGGCTGTTACTGTGGTTCAGAGACACTCTCCTGCTCTTAATAGCACCACAAAGAGGTAGTTGATTGTTTCTTTTGTTAGTGTTTTGTAACTGTCATTGCGTTTCGGCACTGGATATCATGCAGGGCCAGCACTGAATGCTGCAGGCTAACACTGACCTCTGCAGGGATGGTACAAGATGGCCGCCTAATCTGAGGGACTTAGGAATAGCCTAAGAGGTACAGGACAACCTGTCCACAAGTATATTAGAGCTAGAAAAGTGGAGTGCTGACTATAAGCTATAGGAGGCCTGAGAGCTTACCTGGAGACAGGATAGGTATATCAAGGCAGTTCTAATTATTGACTTCACCCTCTAGCCACTTGACCTTTTAAACAGAAATGTTACTCTCGTAATTCGTTGATATTTTTGGCCTCACTGAATTACTTGGTAGTATTACTTCCTGTTTTCTTGATAAGCTGTGATATTATCTCCACATGACTCATTGGTTGTGATTAGTATCTAGGTTAATTCCTGTGACCCAGCCTAAATAAGGCTGAAATCTTGAATACTTACTACTCTTTCCGTTATCATACTCTAGAAAGTTGCTACCCAACAGCTGCACCGAATATAAGATATATGTTAGTGTATCACAACAACAGGACTAGTATCTCTGAGTTGAGGGTTCTGTTCTAGTTGTCTAAGTTATTGTACAAGTAACACTGGCCATACCGAAGACAGAATACTGGAGCATAGTGGTGTTTTGTGGTCAATGAGACCGCAAGGTGTTTTAGTATGTAAAGTGTATCTTGAAAAAATTTAAGTAGTGATTATATTTTATGCATTATAATAAGATTTATCATAGTAGTATAAAATTTAATATGCAAAAATAAAAAAACTCAAAGCTTCTACTTTACACTGTCGGACAAAAACACCAGTCTTTGATTCATTTCTCACATACATGAAAGGTGTTATTAGTTTTTTCAATCATAAATAAATAGCCAGCTGTCCATTTTCTACTACTAAATTTATTAAAAAAAGTCATGCTGCTACACTCA
The DNA here is from genome assembly GCA_945261195.1 of Cryptosula pallasiana. Classification (NCBI taxonomy): domain Eukaryota; kingdom Metazoa; phylum Bryozoa; class Gymnolaemata; order Cheilostomatida; family Cryptosulidae; genus Cryptosula; species Cryptosula pallasiana. Next base: position 37,412,270 of record OX183136.1, read on the forward strand.
TTTCATAATTTTTTCAAGTGTGCAACAACATTTAAAGTTTTTATCACATACCCCAAGTCATAGATATCAATCCTAAATGTTCCTCTCATTTTCTTTTGACATTCCTCTCAATATTTTATTTAAGTCAATCATCTCCATCGTATGCTGAGTCGCTACGAATAGCATCTGCAGCGTGTAAAGAGAAAATGAGAATCAACTTTTTACAGGTCTTACCACAATGCAACAAATCGAAGTACAACATATGAAAACGAGTTGATTTATAGCTTTTATCGGTAACTTTGCCATAAAAATACATGATTGTTTTGTAAATTTGCTCGCACAAAAGATTCAGATGTTGCTTTGATGAGATTATCTGCTCTACGACTCACTGCTTCTAAAGATATATAAAAGTTTGTTCCTATGCTTATAACGTATGATGACTTAGTAATGACTCATGCAGTATGGCAGCAATGATGGCTTTAAAAACAAAAAAATAAGCTCATACACTCTAGCAACTACAAAGCTTTTATGTTTGGCTACATCGTTGTACAATGAATAAGATGCCATCAGGAAAGTCATATCTTTGATGCGTACAGGTGAAAGTTTGTTTGCCAGAAAGTAGCATACTTTGGTAGTTTTCTTTCACAACTACAGACACAATAATTCCTTCGATTCACTTCTATTCTATCGAAACACCGACTGTGTTCTATCTCCTTCCACACCTACTATTCCTGCCATTCCTACTACTCTGACTTTTGATAGCCAGAATCGAATTCAAAAGATGGTATCAATCTTTACCCCAAAAACCAAGTTCACTACTAAATTCAATACAAATAATTGTAGAGCCAAACAGCCTTTTATTTTCAGTAATCTATCCAGCAACATGAAAGTTTCAAAACAAAAGAGGTTTAGTGAAAGAATGAACAGCAATCACACCTGCTCAGCTTATATAGTTTACAACAAGCCGAACAACCAAATACTGTGTATGTAAACATAATAGTTACCAATGATAATACAAACTATAATTACCTTTCAATATATAATAGGTAATACAAGAGCTAGGCACTACCTAAGGTCAGATGGAAATAGGGTTTCCTAATAAGGAGTGTTTCTCTCCTTAGCCTGGGTCCTTATGATCTGGAATTACTTTTCTCAAAAGTAGGTCTCCACCCGGGGTATACTAGGTCGGGATAGCTCTCTTAGTTATATATATGAAATACAAGTGATATGTAAAAGGTTTGGGGTTGCTTAACAGGGGCAGGTAAGAAAGCTTAATTAAAATGTATATGATTTTGAGCCTTGAGTGTGGATTACGGATACAGCTTTTGTTAAATAATAAAGGAAGGGAAAAGAGCGATGATACTTCTATGATGAAATAGGCAAGGGAACAGAGTGAGAGGAGAGTGAAGAGGAAATAAAGACAGCAACAGTGTCATAGCCAAAGTTAAATACAAGGGCTGGATTATCTATCTAGTCGTATATTTATCCTATAATACAATAACAAATGGTGTGTATGTTAGCATATTTTCTGTATTCCCTAGAACTGCTTTTTAAGAAAACGAGTCTCAAACAATGCAATACCAAATTAGTACAAAAAACCTACAAGGACTTTTTCTATTATCTATGTAGAGTTATAGAGAATATGAAAGTAATCATCAATTGTTTTAAAAGTAAAACTATTACCAATCAGAAAAAAATTACCGGAACTAATTTTATTGCAATTATTGGTTGAAAGTTGTTTTAATATTAGTATAATAGTTAAACATAAAACGAATGAAGTTTTTTAAATGAAATTTAATTTTTTGCAAACTAGTATTTCACCAGATATTGCTTGCATAAAAATATGTTGATCTACCAATATCCGCGCTTTATCTCGGTGATTAATGATATTTATTTCATGCCGTCGTACGTCATGGGCTAATATTATATTATTAGTACCAGTTGCCTATCATGCATGAACAAACTTTTGCTACAGCTTCCTCACCAATTACAGCCAGCAATAGGGCAGTGATGGAGGTATAGAAAGACTTTGAGACAAACTCTGAAGTAATAAGTCTATCGGTAAATGGTGCGTTTGGAGTTATCGGACTTTGCTTTAACACTATCGCTATCATCATCATCGCAAGAGGAGATAAGTTTGGAGCAGGAATAAAGATTCAACTGACAAATCTAGCAGTAGCTGATATTCTATCATCTCTCGTAGCCTCAGGGATAGGATACTACGGGGGTAACGATGAGCTGCGGTATCCTAATAGTATTGGATTGTGTAGAATTCATTTCTTTGCCACTCCTCTAGCATTGACTGCCAGTCTACTTGGTAAAACTAGTATAAGTTTAGAGAGATTTGTAGCTGTTTACTTTCCTTTGAAGATGAGGCAATATCGGCGACGTCATGTGATCATGGTGGTGATGTCAGTTTGGATACTTAGTTTAATACTTAACATTGATGAGTTGATCAACGCGAGACTGTATGTAGACCCCACCCTCAACAACAGCAGGTTCTGCATTACCGCAGCACGACGACATAGTACTTTTGCTCTGGTTTTTACGTCTATCGCCTTCATGCTACCTTTATGTGTGATAGCTCTATGTTATGGATCTATTTGTGTGAAACTATACAGAAGAAAGAGAATTGGTGAACAACACAAGTACAGCAATGGGAACAAAAACAATCAGGTGAGTTACAGTCTTTTTGTAGATCTGAGCCTCAAGTTTTTTTTATAACCATACTTTTCTCAAAGCGCTTCAACCAGCTGGCTGACATAACTAATCATTCCTAGTACTTCTACTACAGCCTCCAGTTGCAACTTCATACCTATTGATGCTAATGTCTTTGACACTAACTACTATTATGACATGTATTTGCAGGTGATATTAATGTTAGCAGTGGATGCCATCCTTGCACTGCTGACATGGACTCCATATATAGTACCTCTACTCACTCCTTTTAAGGCATCTGAAGAAATGCCAGTGAACTACCACACGGCAGCATATGCTGTCATCTTAACTAACTGCTTCAGCTCTCCTATCTTGTACTTCATTTTCAGCACTGACTTCAAAGTAAGAGCACTCACCATATTTAAGTGTATTGTGTATATCTATGGTTGTAACATTTACAATGGTACCATTTACTGCTTACAATGTGTGTGGCAACTGAAATATTGTGTTATTCAGTGCCAATCTTTTATACAGACAGTTGTTAGTTGTTAGTTGCTAGTAAAGATAAAATAGTTTGCAAACTCTGGACCAGCTAGCGATCAGATTCATCAAATGATAAATAGCAAAACATTTGGAGCCATAGCTATAGCACAGCTACTACAAACACACTCGGTTTAGTAGCAAGTTTTGAGTCTGACAGAACTTTCTTTTGTCTTTATTTCACATATTTTGTTTAATCAAAGTTTTTAGCTAGTCGAAAGTCGGATCAAAGTTTATGGTTTACTGATAGTAACGATTTTCTGTCACTGTATAGCTGCCATTTTTGTGGTGTTGAACAAAATTATACCCATTTTATCGAGTTCTGATTGCAGAACCGATCATAGCTGAAAGAAAGGACGTGCAATGTTCCAAGCACATATACTAAATGTTACATAAGGTTTACTTTAGATCGTGTTTTGTAGAAAGATGGGAAAAAGATATTCTTGGAAATTTGCTGCTGTCGAAAAAGGGAAACAACTAAATCCGAGACGTTAAACAAAACTCGTCAGAAAACAGAAGTAGACAATTCAAACAATATACCTCTGGAGATTTCTATTGACTCCAAAATGTCAACCAGCACAGACAGTTTACCAAATTCGTTGGATCAATAGAACCACAAAAAAGTTTTTTTTCTCTTTGACTTTTTGTATAAAATAGCTTTACCAGTTTTAGTTGTTTTGAGATTATTACCTAAATTCAATGAAGCAAATTTTTATTTGTAATGTATTATAAACATCAAATAGCATTTAACAGATGCAAAACAAACATATGATAAAATCAGCTAACACACAGGCATATACAGCTACACATATCCATCTGGCATCCTCCATCTTGAAAAATCTATTCTGCTGATAGTTTAAAATATTTTAGTGGATTTTACATAAGTTCCAGGAAAAACCACTTAAAGCTTTCCAGTGGCCAACAGCTACCCCCTCCCCCCCCCCCCCCTGAGCCATTCCCTCCACCTCCACAGCCAGCGCCTGCTTCTGAGGACTCCATGGCTCATCTACTGCAAACGGTGCAGAACCTGGCCATGGAAATGCAACAGACGAGGCAGTGACAACAGGCAGCGCATACCCCCTTTCTCCAGTGAACCCAGATTCTTTCTCCGTGGGACACCACCTTCTCTTAGCATGTATACACCCCCTTTTGGTATGTATCCTGCTCCCACGGTGATGCAACCCCCAACCCGGGTCTTCCATCACTTTCCCTATGTGGTGCACAACCTTTCTCCTGCAACACCTACCATTCCTGTCATTGAACAGAACCCCCCGCACACGGTATCATGCCCCGCTATGACATCGTTGGTGCCCCCTCAGTGTGGAGGATGTGGACAGATAGGCCACTAAAGCAAAGGCTGCTCGTCTAAACCAAGGGCACCCCTGCGCCCAGAGCAACACTCGTGTTGGGAAGCGACAAGCGCCCGCAGTAGTTACCCCCCGACTAGCTGCAACAGGGCACAAAGTTGGGAGAAAGAGTTAGAAAGATAGAGAAGCACAACCCTGTCCTTCTGCTCCCTCTCTCGAGTCCTCTTGGCCACCTCCTAGAAAGAAGACGCCGCCTTCCCCACTTCAATGGCAGCTCCCACCTTTAACTGGTATGCAGTCCTACACAACGAAGCAGACGGAGAGGACCCTTACAAAACCCCTGCTGCCATTCACTACTTACTCGACCTACACCCCTTACAACCTGTAAGTCCCCAGAAGCACCAGCCTGCCCCGCTCAGAGTCACCAACCGGCAGTTGCACCAGCCAGCCCGCCAGTGGAGCGCCCTTCATGCCCTAGAAGTAGGACATTGCCTCACCCCTCTCGAGCTGCAAAAGTCCAACCCACACGGTTGTCCAACTCTGAGATAGAACGGCTGTACCAGCAAGCTACTTCCTTCCAGGGAAACTAGAAGACAAGTCAATCACCCTTTTTGTCGACACCGGTTGCACAATAAATCTCCTATCCAAGCACGTCTTTAACCAGTTACCTGAGTCAGTAAGACAGACGATGCAGGAGATTGATTCCCACGGTATCATGGCAGATGGCACCCAGATCCCCTTCTACGGCACAGTGAGAGCTACCCTTTGTCTCTGTGATGTGAAAACTGAGGCCACTTTTGTTGTCAGTCACATAAAAGATGACACTATCTTGGGGATGCCCTTCCTCACTGACCATGACTGCCATTTGAGATTCAGTGAGCCTGCCATTGTAGTAGATGGCAAGGAGATGCACTGCACTAACAAAAATAGTATACCATTGATGAATAAAATCCAGGTCATCCGTACCTCCCAACTACCCCTGGGTATGGAATCCACCATCCTATGGAAAGTCACAATGCAGAGTTACTTACTCTTTGAGTTAGTAGAGTTCCATCCCGGAGGTCCTCCTATTGCTGCCAGTCTGAATGAGCCAGATAGCAAAGGGCACATACTGGTGAGGTGCTCAGCCAGTAGAACTTTAGGCGGGTAGCACGGTAGGCCACCACAAAGGAGTGAGCCCTGAAGAGGTTGAGCAAGTTGAGCTAGTTGCTATGCTATCTCTACCCCTCCCAACCTTCCTTCTTGCTCCCCAGTTCCCCCTCATGTCTCCGAGCTGTATTCAGCCGCTGTTCCCCACTGTCAGAACATACGTGAGGTGCAGCAGGTAGCTGGGTTGCTATGCCAGTACGCTACCGTGTTCTGTTCAGGAGACCATGTTGTTGGTCAAACCACCCTGGTCTCACGCAGTATTCCCCTCCTCCCTAGTACTTGGCCCATCCGTCAACCCCCTCACCGGCTAGGCCCTGAGAAGGAGGCAGAAGCAGAGAGACAAGGGGAACAGTTGCTGGAGCATGGATTCATAGAACCAGCTTCAGGGGCCTGAAGTTTTCCCTTGGTTCTAGTGAAAAAAAAAGATGGTGCATGGAAATTCTGTATAGACTACAGACGGCTTAACGCGGTCACTCATCTAGATGCCTACTCCCTTCCCCACATCAATGAGAGTTTGGATGTCTTGTCAGGGAGCAAGTTCTTCAGCACCCTGGGCTTGGTCAGCTGTAACTGGCAAGTCCCCCTTGATGAAGAGGTCAGTGAGCGCACTGCATTTGCTACCCGTACAGTTCTATGGAAATGGAAAGTCCTCCCCTTTGGTCTCACTTCAGCCCCTTTTTAGCGCCTGATGGAGAAAGTACTCCACGGTCTCTACTGAAAAACCCTCCTGCTCTACCTTGATGACATTATTGTTATCGCTCCTGACTTCCCCACTCAGATCCAGCGCCTGGCTGAGATCTTTCAGCGGTTACAGCAGGCTGTGTTAAAACTCAAACCCAGTAAATGCGAATTGCTCAAGCCAAAGGTACGGTATTTAAGACATGTGGTGCAGTGCAGTGCAGGAGTGGCCACGGACCTGGAGAAAGTCGCCGCTATGCCCGCTGGCAGACACGCATTGAGTTAGAAGGTTTGCAAGCCTTCCTAGGTACTGTAGGGTACTACAGGCAGTACATTCCTGACTTCTCTACAGTGACACGGCCCCTTACCCAGCTGACTAGTAAGCAGGTTCCCTGGGAGTGGTCTACAGCCCAAGCGACCACTTTCCAGCAGCTGAAAATAGCTATGACCCGTGCCCTGTCCTTGGCTACCCACACCCCAAGTCACAGTACACTTGGACACCGATGCTGGCAACTCAGGTGTAGGTGCTGTGCTGTCACAAGTGCAAGAAGGTAGTGAGCAAGTGATCGCTTACTATGGCAAAGCGCTCAGTCCTCAGAAGAGTCACTACTGTGTGACACAAAGGGAGCTGTTGGCAGTGGTGAAGGCTCTCAAGCACTTCCGTCCCTACCTCTATGGCCAGAAGTTACGTCTTTGGACAGACCATGTCTCCTGTTGTGGCTGTGTCACCACCGGGAACCTACCAGTCAGGTGGCTGAATGGCTCGAGTCCCTCTCAGAGTTCAAGTACACAATTGAACATAAGAGCGGCACCCAACACGGCAACACAGATGGTTTGAGTCGCAGGTTTCCCCCAGAGTGCCGGCAGTGTGGCCACATCCAGCTAAAAGATGATAGAACCTCCAAGGCTCAAGTCCAGCGATAGCTGGCCTCTCTTTGTCAGCTTCAGCTCTCCTCTTTTTCTGCCCCAACTCGATGTGAGTCTCAGTCACCATCCCCAGCCCAGCCACCCTCTCTGCCCTCAGGTACCCCCAATACCATCTAGCCCGTCCAACCGTATGTCGACCTTGTCCAGGCTCAGAGTGAAGGTAGTCACGCTGTGGCTGTCATTTATCAGGCAGTGTCTACATAGCGCCCTCTCACTAAGGAGCAGTTGGAGCTCGGCAGCTTAGAGTTGAGGCAGTTGTACAACTGTATCGGGGCAATGAGACTCCAGACAGATGGTGTGTTGGAGCTCCAGGTCTCACCCAACCGCCGCTTCCAGTGGTGTGGTCTGTTTAACAGGATTACATGGCAACACTATCTGGCAGATCCATTCTCTTGCAAACCAGGGAGTAATCAGGACCCTGAAGCGCCTCCAGCTCACTTGGTATTGGCCAGGTATGACATCAGATGTATGCCATATGGCCAGGAGCTGTGAGGTCTGTCAGAGAGCCAAGAGTGGTGGCATTAAACCCGGTCCTGGCTGCCAACACATGTAGGCTGGCCTGTAAATAATCATAAGTGTAGCATGAATTGTTTGTTTGTTTGGCGGTCATCAGTGAAGTTCCTGTTTATCAGTTATAAATGGAGGTCCTCATGTTTATTGCTGCTTGCTGGATGTGTGGGCTGAGGTGACTCGAGGTGACAGCAGGGTTCGTGGCCTGAATTCTGTGTGGGTGTTGGGGTGCTCTGCGCCCACATCCTTGTTGCATTACTCGGTTGCTGTCTAGGGACTGATGAGTCATTGAAGCATTGATGATTTTCCAGACACAAACAATTTTTCCTTTTAATAGCATTTTTATTAGACTGTTTGCACGTCTTACTTTAACCTTTTGAATCATACTGGAGATTGACTAGGTATAAATGCTGCCAACAAGCTTCACCCTGATCAGTTACAAAGACATCGATCACTAGAGCTATTTACATTTATTACCACAAACTTACTCTTTATATTACGACGTAGTCAGCATGTTATGCTGGTTCGTCTACTGAGAGCACGAGGTATGCTATACATTCATATACCTGTATTTTTTTATATACTTTTGTGCCCGAATATTGCTTTCGTATTAATCAATGCAGCAGTAGTTTTCTATCTGTTTGTAACTCATACCACTTCTTATGTAATTCTAATTGACTGTATTTTGTTATTGCAGTTTTTACGTTGTGAACAAATAAAGTTTACATCAGTTATCAGAAAACACTGTTCCATGCGAACCAGACATAACATGGCCGCCCCTGGCAGAATTTGGCCGTTGATTTGGTGGGCCCCTTCCCCAAGACAGAGCGTGGCAATGCCTGGATCGTAGTGTTGACTGACCATTTCACCAGGTGGTAAGATGCTCTAGCCCTTCCAAATGCCACTGCCCCAGTGGTAGGTAGTGATTTGGATGAGCAGGTCTTCTGTTACATGGGCATCCATGAGCAGATACACACAGACCAGGGGGTTCAGTTTGATTCCCACTTGATGCAGGAGTTGTGTGCTCTGTGGCATATAGAGAAGACCTGTACCATCCCCTACCACTCGCAGGAACAACCAGCTGTTAGGCGACTCCCTCCAGTCCCTGCTCTTGAGTCGCAGTCCAGGTGATTGGGACTTGCTGCTCCCTTCTGATGAGGGCCTTCAAAGCCATCCCCCATTCCACTACTGGTGAAACGGCCAATTATATGATGCTGGGCAGGGAACTGCAGCTGCCAGCTCAAGTGGCCTACCACCCCCCTCTAACTGATTGCATGCCAGTGCACGAGTACGCTTACAACCTTAAGCTGAGGCTGGAAGAAGTGCATGAGACTCTGAGAGAGCAGCAGATGGCAGTTAGGGCAGAAGAAGGGCAAAAATTTGGCTTACACATGGTTGGAGACCAGGTATGGTTAGCAAACCATCGTAGACACCGGGAGAAAACCCCAAGCTGCAGGCCAAATTCATCGGTTCCTTTGAGATAAAGAAGGCCTATGACAACTACACCTATCTCATCAGTCGACACAATCAATGTTCCGTGCAGAACGAGTGCTGACTGAAGCCTTATTTCCCTAACATTGACCCTAGAGGACAGGAGCCAGTAGCTGTAGAGCCCACAGGGCGTCCCAATATGCGCGGTACCCGTGCACGAGCAAAACCCATGCATTTGCCTCCCTTTCTAGCACCCCCCCCCCTCCCCGCCTACCCGAATTGCCCAGCCCCATTGCTGATTTGCTTCCCCCTCCTGCAGAGAGTGTACCAATTTTGGAGCGGCCGGTGGTACAAAGACCTGCCACTTCCCTCGTTGTTCCCGGTGAATTAGAGGCGGACCAGACAAAGGACTAAGTCTTGAGAGGTGGAAGCACACGAGAGTTATCACCCTGCCTGTTGAGAGACCCCCACCCCCTCCCCGGACTGAGATCCAACCATCCAGCCCTCTGAGGCACTGACCACTTCGAAGCGTCAGCCTTTTTCTGCATTATGGTGACTGACTCACTATGTTATAAAGTGGCGAGCGAAGTCAGGGAGGAGAAATTGTCTGTGAGGATAGTACCACAAGATATTAAGTTCAGCAGTCATACAAATCTAGTAAACTCTGTTCTGTGGTCCCCTGCAGAATTCCCCCTTTACCCTCTTCACCCCTTCCCCCAAGCAGTGCCGTGCCTCCACCCACAGACACTATTATACAACCAAAGTTTCCGTGAGCCTTTCACTGCCCCCTCCCCGGGCCAGCATCACCTGACCCACGGCAATTCAGAGTCAAGTCAGAGCCCAGCTGCGGCCACCTCCCTCCAACCAGTCGCTCTCAGACTGCTTGATACTGCGTCTAATCACCGTATGCAGTCGCTGGGGAAGGTGAAAGCATCGAAAAGAGGAGGAGTTGTCCTCCTACAGATGCCAGACTCACAGCGCCCCCCCCCCCCCTTTCCTATGGCAGCATATTTTCTACAATAATTCTTACAATTTGTATTTTTCAAAGTTGTCTAAATCATTTTAAAATCACCTGGACTGTTTGCAAAACAGTTACATAATTTGAAAACTATCACTATTGTTAGACAGGAAATACAGTTTTATTGCACAAATTTCCACAAAAATTAAGGGCAATAGTTATGTATTAAAAGTACCAAGTCCTTTTTAATATTTATTTCTATCTAATCATTATCAATGTAACAAGACGCTTTACAAAGCATCTAGACTATTCCAAAATCATTTGTTCATTTTGTAATCAAAAGAATTTGAGTTATGAGCTACCATATATCTTGGCAACTTTCCATTTCATGCATCGCATCATTGAAATCTATAATTATTTCTTGCTTCAGTGAAGTATAAACTTTGTGATTACCTATAAGGCATGGTGTAGTGTAGTAATTTTTCATGAAGTCTTAGTTTAAAAACTTACACCACTGGTGTGATGTAGTACGATTATTTACTAGTGAGGATGTTCACAGCAGTTCATTTTATCGGAGGTGGTACAACCTACAATCATATACACACAGTTGCGCGAGCGGAGTGGTTACCAAGGAAACGAGGTCCTAACAATTACTGCCAATCATGTAACTTACAAATAAAAATTATTGAATTGTTATGAAAAAAACATTGTTTTACCAAACAAATACCTGCCATATCTTGCTCTCTTTTGCAAATATATGTACTAAAGAGACTACTTAACACACTCAATTGCCAATTACATGGCTTTTGGTGGAAAATTATCTACGTTAAACAGGACTAATTGCCATTGTGAGCATGAACAATATGAATAATGGGTGTTTGGCTGCCCTATTATTTTGAAAGATTATTTCATGTTACTAGCAAACAAGGTCTTTGGTATTTCAGAGGAGAGTTTGTTGTTTAGGAGATTTGTCAACAAAATAATTTCAACGTATAAAGGTGATTTTCATCAAAAATGAGAAATATTATGAAAAATTGCCACTTCGATCTGATTATTTTTTCGTAGGCTGCCGATGGAAACTTAAAATTTGTATGCTTTTGTAGCTTTAGAGGTTTTCTTGAAAATTTTGTAATCAATGAAAACTCAACTGTCATGCTATTTTCTTCAGATAAGTTTTTAGTAGGCTCAACATAATTTCTCCATGGCAACTTCTATACAAAAACCGGCTCCGCCACTTTTTTCAGGGCCTCATATCCACGTTTATATAGGCCGCACGATTTGCGCAACTGTATGTATACAACCGTGGTACAGCCAACATGCATGGGTCTAACGATCCAAAGTGATTCAAACCAGCAAACCCAGCAAACCCAGCAAAACTCCCTTCAATTTTTCAATATCCATGAAGCTGTCTGTTTGTGAAAATTTTGAGAATCATAGACACCACTAAGCATAGCATACAAATAGCAAATAAAATAAAACAATTAAATGAAATGTGATGTAAATTTTTTTAAAAGAATTGTGAATGCTGACAATTTCAACAACTTTTCTTAAAAAAAGTAGCAGTTTTGTGAAAATCAATAGCAAAATAACAAAATCACAAAGCGCCACAAATAATATTGTTTTTCAAATGTTGTTTATAATGTTAAAGACGCAAATTTGAAAATCATTTAACTTTTCCATGATTTTCAACGATCAGATACAATCAATTCGGTTATGTCTGATTGCATAAGAACATTTAGGTTTTCATTAACATTGTCCATTCAGAGTTGTCCTAAATGCATTCTAGAGAGTGGAATTTCTTACGACGTTTGCCATTTTCATGACAATGTGTGGAGATAAACCTTTACATTTAACTTAACTTTGCCTTCGCAAAAACTATCAAAATTAGGGTATGGATATTCTATTAACTCATAATTATGGTAAAATTAGGAGTTGTTTGCACATGTGGAGATTGGATTGGATAATTATTTATTTAGGTACATTACAAATAGTTAAGCTTTTATTACCGGTGATTGCTAGTAGTAACGTAGGAGCGAATCTCAGACCAACATAATTTACAAGCTTTGCCTTAGAAACCGAGTACTGGTACTAATAAACTACGTAATAAACTACAGCTGCACAAGGTGATGTTTTGTCTATAGAGCTGCTGAGAAATTTGTGGGTTTGAGTGGAAATTCTTGACCTAACCATACCAAACAATGATTCGTTCAATGTCTGACCTGTGCAAGGATATCCCTAAACAATGTTATGGATTTTGGTCTTGTTACCACGAAATTCCACTACTCTCGAGTATTCTACCTCTCTCCAGAGGGGACACTGTGCCGGTATGACAGAGACAAATTTGATAGCTACTGCTGGATCAGTTGGTGATCACAGAGCCCACAGCTCAGACAAACTACACAGAGTGCTGTTTGAATACTGGCTTTTTTCATCAATATCAAAATCCTAGTGTGGCTATCCACTAGGGTGATTGGCAAGACATGAATGAATGCAAAGAGTATGTACAATTCCAGCCCTTTTATGAGTAGGCTGACAGGAAGTTGTTTGCATAAAGCGTATATAAAAGTAAAGGCACAGGAAGTGATTAGACCAATTAGAACACATATATAAATAGTAAGCAAATCATGCATTGAATAAGGATTAAAGGTAAATGGTGCCAAGTGGTAAAAGGGCGGAGTTCTATCTCCATTGTCCAATCATAGGCATCTGCAGGGCTACAAGGCTACAGCTAGCTTGTGGTTACCGTATCTGTCATTCCGAGGTAGGGTACTTCCTGTTCTTGCTCTAGGGTAGGATCCTAGGTGGTTTTGCAAATCCTCTACTATGGCGGCCATCTTAGACCGGCCCTGTGTCTCCATACCGGGTCGGTACGGGGTCAATACCGGCCCTGCATGCTTTGCCATCGGCACAGTAAGGCTTTCCACTGATACAGCATCTTTACGATGGCTGTGGGTGGAACCCCAGCGCACTGATGTGGAAGTTGGAGTGGTACAAACCTGTTTACCACTGCCATTCACCAAAATCTACCACAATAATTCTTCAAGTACTAACAGTAACGGATGATGTAATCATCCATACAACTAGGTAATGTCCAAAAAGACGTGAAAATTTTTAATAATAGACCAAAAATGTTACGACTGCCTGCTTCTGAGGCTTATCTATATAAAACAACAATGAGCATCACAACAAGATGATCATTCCTGATAAAAAATGACAACACCTTGAAATTGCGAACACTTGCTAAGTATCAATTCATGGCTCTTGTCTCAACTTCTATGTTTATATTCCCAAAACCTTTTGCTTTGATCTGTTTCATGCATTATCAAGTCTTTAAACAAAGCGTGACAAAATTAAATCAAACTAATATGAAGTTTAGTAGGGTTGCTTGCATCTTTGCTATGAGTTTTTTGTGTTAAGATTTATCTTGAATGAAAGAAGTATGACAACTCCTTAATAACTCATGCTTCACAGCCTTCCTTTCTGTTGCTGTAAGCTTCATCCATTTTATGAACATACATAACTATTCGCTCAATGTTGGAATAATTTGAAGAAAAATAACTCTTGATATAATAAAAAATCAACTATATTTCAAAGATATAATAGTCAATGTCACAATCGTGCTCGGAGTACGTACACGTGTTTAAGAATCTGCGTAAATCGGGAGTTTTTAAAACAATAAAATATTATCTTGCTTCCCTTTTCTCTTGTTAATGACCTTTTTGCATTTATATAAGTAACTTTTGAATAAACTATCTTGGAGCATTATTGATTTTTTACAAGCGTTACCTTTTTCACGTTGGAGATAACCACAACAAAGGTACACTTCGAAAGATTCACATGAGTTTTTGTCCATTATTCATACAGAAATTTACAGCTTCTTTTCAGAGCAAAGACAACTCCAGCTTTCCAAAAGGTTTTAATACGTATAAAGAAGATAACTCTTGATAAAGATTACTGTAATTTTGGTCCTTTCTGTTGCTTGCGAATCGTCTGTTTTTTTTTGCTATTTGTGACTTGAATTTCTTCATTTGTTGTTAAACTTAGTTATCACCTTAGTTTTCATGTGTCATCAAGCAAACAAAATCCCAGTTAGAAAAATTTTAGATAACCAACCTAGAGCAAAGTATCACATTAATTATAAAGTGTTGTAACTTTGTTACAAGCCGTTTTTGGTAAAAAGTACTCAAATTAAAATACTGCTGGCAATTCCACTCGACAGAGCTTATCCTCAGAGTGAGAACTCAAGTACACAGGTATATTCTGTCTTTACTCAACACTGTGATGCCAATAACTCTTTTATAACAGGTTTACCTGCAGAACTTGATGGTAGTACCAAAACCGGTGGAATTCTTGAGGCACTGACTAATAGTCTACCACAGCAGTAGGTAGATAGAAGACTTACAAGAGTTTAGTTACAATACAGCTGTACCTGCCCAGCAAAGCAGCAGTGAAGGTACATGCAACATGCCAAATATAGCGGCCTGAATAGCAGCAATAGAGCTGCAAAGCTATCTATGAGAGACCCGGACACCTCCTGGTCCAAGACAACGTGGAGTCAATCACAAAGGTTTTGTATAATAACATTCTCTCTTTGGATAAATAATATTACTATTATTGGATGATGGTATTTAAAGATTTTCCTGCGACTGGCATGGCAAGTTTCATGTAATGTGTTCTATAAGAGGGTGTACTTAAATCCTGGAGCTTAGAATAATTTATATCGAGCGTTCAAACCCTGGACCTCAAGACTTTTTATTACCATTTGCTAGTGCTGGTGCAGACACAGTAAAGCCATGCTGGGGGGGGGGGGGGGGTGTAAGCTCTTGTACAGGCTGCTTAGCAGGAAGTTAAGTTGTTTAGGGTTTTGTTGAGCTGGATGGATAGAAAATCTGCATGCGCAATAGTTTAAGGGGCATTTCTTCTGGGTTGATGTCAACTTGTTGCAGTGTTGTGTTGTTAAAATACGGAAATTAATAGACAAGCAGCTTTACAGAAGACAGTTTTGTCCGCAGTAGCTGGTGAAAGCTACTAGAAGATTCTACTGCAAACTGTAGAATACTTCGGTTACACAGTCACCTATAAATCATATTTAGCAGTGGGAGACTCAATGAAGCGCAAATCCTTTTATAACAGCGTGTCTCGCTTCACATAGCTCAGCATAAAAGCTTACACAACATGTTGTACTGACATTTTTTAGTATCGTCAACAACAGCACTTGCTTACAATCAACATGGATACAGCCATACAAGGTGATCAAACTGCCACTGTAGTCAGTCTATCCATAAATGGTACATTTGGAGTTATCGGACTTTGCTTCAACACAATTGCACTCATCATTCTCTGTCGAGGGAAGAGGTTTGGAGCAGGTATCAAGATTCAATTACTAAACCTCGCCATAGCCGACATGCTGTCATCTGTTACAGCTATTGGAAAGGGTTATTGGGGAGGGTACAACTACCTGCAGTACCCCGACAGCATTACCTTGTGTAGACTACACCAGTACATAACTCCCATTGCTTTTTGTGCCAGCTTGCTCGGTAAAACTAGTATAAGTTTAGAGAGGTTCGTTGCTGTTCACTTTCCTTTGAAGATGCGCCGTTATCAGCGATCTCATATGATCATTGTGATCATACTAGTGTGGATGCTTAGTGCTGCCTTTAATACTACAGCCCTTTTTAGCGTCGAACTCTATTCAGACCCGGCCGTTAACAACAGCAGATTTTGTAAGTCAGCTGCACAGAGAGGTGGTACTTTCGCTATAGCTTTTTCAGCCATCACTTTCATGATACCTGTATGTGTGATAGCTCTATGTTATGGATCTATTTGTGTGAAACTGTACAGAAGAAAAAGAATTGGTGAACAGCATAAATACAGTAACGAGAATAGAAACAATCAGGTGAGTTGGCTTGAAAGTTGAAAAAGAAAACGTACTATGCGCTTAAAGTAGCCTTTGATACCATCGCTGAGTATGGAGCGAATTGTTTGTAAGGTTTTGAAAAAAGACTCAATGAAAACTGTTTTTTATTATTCTGAGGATTAATCTTTTAATGGTCAGTCAATGTACCATCAGATTTATAACGATGGATAAGTTTTGTAATCTAATACGAAACTAAATCCTGCATTTAAGGTAAACATAGTCTCTGTTTAGATAGAGCACAAGTTTTCAAGTTTTTAATGCAAAAACTGTAAAAAAATTATTAATATGCTTAGTTTTTCTGCTTTTGAATTAGAGTTGTTTACATATCCTAACTGCCACATCTAGGTGTGCATTTTGTCAGAATTGGAAACAATGTTTTTTATGGCATGTACTTACAGGTGATACTAATGTTAGCAGTAGATGCTATCCTAGCCCTAGTCACATGGACTCCATACATGGCACCTCTACTGATGCCTATTAAGCAAACCGACAGTATGGGAGATTATTACAAAGTTATAGCTTTTGCTATCATATTAACAAACTGTTTCAGTACTCCTGTATTGTATTTCATATTCAGCAAAGACTTCAGGGTAAGTTGATATACAAAGGCTTGTAAGAATAGTTGTCATACTTTGTTACTAGCTCACTAGAGAATTCAAGCCATTCAATGAACCAAATAATTCATGATGTACTACTCCATGCTTTATTGAAAGCATTTCAATGCGTGAATAGAGTTAATCAAGTTATTAGATTATTAAAAAATCTTGAAGTTAATTAGCGAGCGTTAAAAACTTTAGTACTTTCGTCATACTTTAATCAATTTCGAAAAGTTGTTGCGACAAATGCGAGGCTGAGTCGTTGAAGTAATATTCTCAGACTAACGTAGAAAACAGTCACTTTAATGTTCGTTATTAACGACTTTTGATGGTATTAAAGCGATCTTAAAAATGAATCACTCTAGTTGTGAAGAACCGCCAGGCAATCAACTGGAATAGAATTGCTCATCCGCTCAATGTAAATAAAGTGATAGTACAATAAATCTACTTCAAGCCAGCTGGTAGTGAAGCAACTTAAAGCTTATTATAGCTTTTACGATAACTTTTTACCAAAAGGACCACTCTGCCAAATTTTTAACATTAGCAATAATATATTAATGTCTCCCATAAGAAAGTTATTTATTGTAACAGAAATTTTAATGTTGCTACTTCGAGGCATATAATTCAATTTTTGTAATTTAGTTTATCTAGTGAGTAGAAAAACACGCACTACCGTTCACTATTATGAAACGGAATCAAGTTTAAATATGTATCTTAAGGCTGTCGCAGTCCTAGAGCTGTCTCTGGTGCCAAAGAGTTTTTGAGAATGACATTTGCAGTTCTCCAAAGTATCTGCCAAAATATGAAAAAAAAATACATGGCTCAAATATTTTTTAACTCTGTGTACAGCGGTGTATTGTAATGAATTTGTACACAATTTGTGCCAATGGATCCACTACTGTTGCTACAACATATCTACCTCAACTTCCAGCATGCCCCCCCCCCCTCCTATTTATACCTCTTGTACCACCCCCCCCCCCCCATACATCTTCATGTCCTCCTTTAGGAAGTTAGTTGATCTCTGAGCTAACCATAGCCAAGAGCTGGTGTCGTCACGAAGTAACAACAGATATTATTAAAAAACTCGGCACTGTTTGCCCCTGGAGAAGCCCCCCACCTGTCATCCCCCACCCTTTTTACACTCACAACCCTGAGGCAAACCGATATGAGAGTCGAATAAATAGAGTGTGAAATAAGAAGAGTTGTTCCCTCTTGCTCCTGACTAGAAAAAAATCGAACTTTGAGTTAACGAGTAAAATTCAGCGATATAATTTTAAGTTTAAATCTACAAAATGGCTTCAGCAGTGCCTCTTTCAAAAGTTTTTGGGTATCAGATTTTGAGCATTTGGAATATTTTGTGATTTATTCCTAAAAACATCCAGGAGAACCCTTGACAAGAAAAGGAAGTCCTACGATTGGTTACGAAGAGGCAAAACCCTTAGAGAAAAAAAAAATTGATTACTGGAAAGACAGTTTTAAATTTTATTATGACCCATTTTAATTTTGTATGCGTTATTATTATTGCAATCTGTTCGGACAATATTTTCAACTGTTTATTTTTTCCTATAAATGTAAACAACCATTATGAGCGTTATATTCAGAACCTGTTGAGTGTTAGTAGAAAGCTCCGTTGCCACATACTTTTGCGATTTATCGTAAACCCCAGAATGCAGAGTTGACAATAAATCATTTATTATATAATCTAACATTACACATCTGACAGGTTGCCTTCAAAGATCACCTTTTTATTAAGAAGTTGTCTAGTCTGAATTCAAACTCAGAATTTAAGATTTCCCTCATGGACTTGTACGTATTTGCAAGAAAATTCTGTGGTGACCAGGAAAACACTATATAGCTCTGAGCACAATCGATAGATCTACTTTGATAGCAGGAACACGTCACTCTCTCTCAGGCGTTCGAGAGTTTTGCTGGAGCACTATTTGTGGCGCAAATCCTATACAGAATGTCAACATTTACCTACATTTTTTTTTAGAAAGACGGAAAGGAAGTGTGCTGTGGAAGATTGGCTAATGAGAGTGGATCTTCAACTTCAGCCAACACATATGCCACTACTGAATTGCAAAATAGAAAAGCCCTGAGGCCATCAACGGTATAAATCACACAACTTTGATTGTTGCACTCCAATTTGAGCTGTTCAAAATCATGAATATGAGATTACCTTCACTTTTTACAACTTCCTCCGAATGATCTCCGCGCAAATTTTATTTACAACCATTTTATTGGTTGCCCGTATTTATATATAATATTGAGAAGCTTTGAGTCATTTTTTTTTATTCTAGTTCATTGATCTATAACTAATGAAAGATTTATTGATTTGTGATGATCAATTTTTATTATTTGCTTTATTGCCATGTTAAATCGTGTCAAAAATAGAAACTTTTGCAACCGTTTTCAAGTTGAACCTTTTTTAAATATTATCAACAACTAAACCACTGCCATGACAATTTGTGGTATTAGAGAGAAGCTCCGTATTTGCAACACAAGTTAAACCATTTTGCAATTCCTTTCAAAGGTGTATATTCCCATTTTTGCAAAGTCACTTTTATTGTCTGCTAATTGTCCAGCATGATTCCTCTCTCATGAGATTATTTGTCAAGTACATAAAATATTGTCTCAACCTTGACCCAGGCATTAGTACCAAAGGCTGAGAGGCCGAAAAATGAACACTTTAGCTGCGCGCATGAAATAATGCTTTGGGAAGTCGTTTATGACAGGTGGTACATACACAAGAAACTGTTGGTAACAAGCACCAACCAAATCGCCATTCGCCAATTATTGACAGTAATTAACAATAAGCTGAAAGAACATTTACACGAGGCTGATCTCCACAGGCAACAGAGTTGATGTAAAACTGTTATAGACCAGAAGTAGCTAAATGTAGAACTGTTATAGACCAGAAGTAGCTAAATGTAGAACTGTTATAGACCAGAAGTAGCTAAATGTAGATGGTTATTAGACAACTGTTATAGACAAGTAGCTAAATGTAGATGGTTATTAGACAACTGTTATAGACCAGAAGTAGCTAAATGTAGATGGTTATTAAACAACTGTTATAGACCAGAAGTAGCTAAATGTAGATGGTTATTAGACAACAATTTTGGGTTGGACACCAACAGAATAAAGCATAGAGAAGCTCTTTCTTGTCCAAACAAGACAAAACAATGGATTGTTCAGGTTTATTTGCTATCTATGAGGAACATAAAAAGGTATTCAACAGATATAAAATAAACACGTATAATAATATCAGCTAACAAACAACACACACACATGTACATCTAACTTCATACTACATGCATTGGTCTGGCATCCTCTGCCTAGGAGCTGCCTTGACGATGTTATCTACTCTAAGAATCATTTCTGCTGCCTCAGCTGCTGACATAAGGACTTGTCTCTTTACTTGAAATGACTCGGTAATACCTAACTCAACCATGTCAGCTATGGTGCCATTGTTCATGTCTAGAAAACAAATAACCAAGTTACTTGACGAAAACCAACTACATTGGAGTTGTCCTCACAATAACAGAAACCATAAATCAGGAGATGAGTACAATTTGTATATACAAAATAAAACACAACTGCTGAAAAATGTTTATCTACTTCTTATAACAAAAGAACCAAAGCACTAAGTAACCAAATATTCATCTAATTTAATAACAAACCAGCAAAACTGTTTATTTTATTAAATTTTGATTTGATTTACAAAAGGCTTTTAATGCAAACATTGCGCAGGTTCAAGACCATCTATAAAAATTGCAGTAATTTATCCGTAAGCTAACCGGTGTACATTGCTGAAATGGATACTT
Organism: Cryptosula pallasiana; assembly: GCA_945261195.1. NCBI lineage: Eukaryota > Metazoa > Bryozoa > Gymnolaemata > Cheilostomatida > Cryptosulidae > Cryptosula > Cryptosula pallasiana. The sequence goes on from OX183136.1 coordinate 37,432,744, forward strand.
ACCTAGCCCATAGGTGTCCTTGTTATCATTGTGAGCAGCTCTGAGCTGAGACACCAGATCTGAGCTATCATATCCTGCATTGTCAGCTATGGTTGTGGGGATCTGCAGCAAATAACTTGTAGTAAATATATACATATATCTACAGTAAGTTACTTGTATAAAGTATATACCTACAGTAAGTCACTTGTATCAAGTATGCATCTACAGTAAGTTACTTGTATAAAGTATATACATACATTAAGTTACTTGTATAAAGTATATACCTACAGTAAGTCACTTGTATCACGTATATATCTAAAGTAAGTCACTGGTCTCAAGTATATATCTACAGTAAGTCACTCGTATCAAGTATATATCTACAGTAAGTCACTCGTATCACGTATATATCTACAGTAAGTCACTTGTAACAAGTATATATCTAAAGTAAGTTCCTCGTATCAAGTATATATCTACAGTAAGTCACTTGTATCTACAGTAAGTACACGCACTCACCTGTCTGAGAGCTCTAGCGAATGCCTCCATCGCAACAGCCTCCTTGCCAGGAGTTCTCTCGGCCAGCTTGGTCACTGCATTGCTCATTACCATCTCTGAGCAGCCTCCACCTGCAACAGCACCAATCAAATAACAGCACACAATAGAGATGCACCAATCCAATAACGGCACACAATAGAGATGCACCAATCCAATAACAGCGTACAACACAAGTGCACCAAACACAAGATTAAGGCGATATCACATGCGCGCACAATGAGCAAACTACATTTTTAACTTCGCAACAAAAATGGCTAGACAACCATATCAACTGGTGTGATTGACAAGTTGTCGACAGGACACAACATAGAGTAAAAGGTCAAGGTCACTTACCGTATACAACTCTAGTTTCTTTTACGGTCTCATTAAGTACACACAAGGCATCGTGTAGAGATCTCTCAGCCTCGTCTAGAATCTGTTGGGTGGCTCCACGTAGAATGATGGTGCAGGCCTCTCCAAGTGCCACTCCTACACAATAACAACACAAAACTCAGTTGAACGGTTTAATAGTACTACCTTAGTCACTTCACAGTAATATCTGTAATATCGGTACTATCGCGCATTTCTGCCAACATACAGAGAGCAGAGAGGGTGTTGTGGGACTGCTTTGGTAGTGATGCCTTACCTGAGAACTTGAGCAGTTTGTCCTCCCCAATCATCACCTCCTCAATGAGATCGCAAGTACCCAACTTCACTGACCCTGGAGTGTCAAACGTAGAGCAGATCTCTCCACCTGCATCAATGTACAGACACATCAATGCACAGACACATCAATGCACAAACACATCAATGCACAGACATATAAATGCACAGACACATCAATGCACGGACATATAAATGCACGGACATATAAATGCACAGACACATCAATACACAGACATATAAATGCACAGACACATCAATGCACAGACACATCAATACACAGACACATCAACGCACAGACATATAAATACACAGACATATAAATGCAGTGCAGAGACAGCAGCAGGACATACACCATATTCCCATGGTGCGAATTCGTTCGTATTGGACGTTCATTCGAGTTGGTTAGGATTCATTCGGATTGGCACTGCTAACCGTTCCTATGATAATTCGAATTGAATCATATGCAGGAGTTGTCCTTCCTTTACAGTGAATAGCGGGTGCAATAATTACTTGATCGTAGTGAGATAGTAAACAACCGCGCTCGTATTACTAAGTAGTAATATGAGTCAAATTCGTGGAATGTTCACAGCATAAACTAGTAACATAGTAGTAAGTAGATGAATAATAATAAAACCAACAACTGCTAACGATTATAGATGATTATTAATGAATATAATGATAGCTATAAGAAATGATAAATGGCCATAAATAAGTATTAATAATAAATAATTCAATTATTCTAAATAATAAAAATTATAATTTTTTTGGCAAGTATAAGAATAATAATAATTTAGTTTGCCCACTTATCAAACAGAGCTATGATTCAGTTTCCCGAACAAATGATAAATAATTTATAACTAAGCTGCTGTTAAAGTTGCAAAGGATTATTATTTTATGAATGTAAAAACTGCAGTTGGAGAAAAAGCAAAAACTGATTTAGAGTCGAATCGCCAGTTTAATGCTTTTTTTTTAAAAGAGCAGCTCAAACTAATTCGAATTCATTAACACGAACGATTCCCATGATTCTAATGAATGCTCAACCCGAACAAATACGGTTTGAGGAACCGCACTGAGCCAACACGAACGAACCCGAACCAACTCGTACGAGTCACAATTCTCATGACTAGAACGGACGATTTATGAGTTCAACCCGAACGAATTCGCACCATGGGAACATGGTGATTCAGAGCTTATACGAACAAGTAAAAATAAAATCATACCATACATAGAGCATTGAAAAGAGCAGTATTGGGGGTTAATACGTCCAAGTTGGAGCCAACGGCTATCACACTGATTAACAAACATCAATATTGCTTCTGAGTTGGACATAAATAGTACTCATCTCCAACTGATCTTATATTGCCAACTATGTACCAAATCCCTTCACCAAAGGATGAGTCAGACAAAAGGCATTTTCGGATCGAGAACGTTCATGCCAAAACGGGCGGATTTTTCGCTTTTCGGCGATTACAAAACCTGATTTTTGGAACTCTATGCTGAACGGTGGTTTTATCGTTCAGGGGGTTGTTCACTGTACGACATTCTAGCTCCGAATACGTACAGTTATGGTATAATAAATATTTTTGCATAATACGAGCCCTTTCACGGCAGCTACCATCTTTGCTTAGATGCAACATATATATATATATTAATTATAATTATTATTATGGATAGTAATGAAAAATAATTTTTCATTTATTGAAGTATTATTATTGTTTATTATTATAATAACTATTTATCACTGTTATCTTCTGTTGTTAAGTAGTAACTAGGTAGAAAACGATGATGATTTTTAAATAATTAAAACTTGACGTCCTCTGGGGGCGGCCATCTTTTCATTTGTTTCCGGATTTTTGTGACTAGTTGACAACAATGGAACACAACTCCTAATATAGAGATTTGCGTTTTTGAACGTTCAACTCACAGAAATTACGCCAGAAACGAACGTCAAAATTGCATTCGGAAGCACTTTCCGTACCAATTTTTTCAAGGCATGGACATTCTTGATCCGAAAATGCAGAAAGAAACAACTAACAGTTGGCATCACCTACCAGTGACTAGAGCCAACCTCTCGACGCCTTCAAAGTCAGCGTGTTCAATGGCCATCACACCTTTGTCAGCAAACAGCTGCTCGGGGTAGTTGTATATCAGCTGCCTACAACAACAACACAGACATCTATTACGTCTGCATTACATGTGTTGTCTGCTGTCTTTGGCTATATTATTTATCTATTATTTTTGTTCTCTAATTATTCTTTAGCTATCGTAAACCAAGTCTGTAATAACGAAATAGTACAATAACCCAGGGTCTAGCAACTACAGTATTATTGTTCAATTGCCAAAAATATCAAATAAATATATAGCCTAGTGGTTGTTACTTCAACACAAAAAAGAGACAACTTCACGCTAAGGGTCAAATAGCAAATTCCGACTCACGTATGTGGGTATGAAAAATAATGAAAAGACAAACACATCTCACACTATTATTACGTCACATCACACGCACCTGTTAATAAATACTGATGGATTATGGGATAGAATGAGATCCACTTTCTCCTTCATCTTTTCCTTCTCTGCCAGCTCCAGCTCGGCCACCTTGGCCACTCCATCCACTCGCACTCTCGAGCCAAACACCTATAAACATTTCACAATGCATTTCCAAGATCAAGCAATACTGGAGTTGAATTACTTTCGTTTTCTGCAAGAGAACACAACTCTCACATATATTAGTCAGGGCAAAGGGCAAAAATACATGAACTGTAGGGGTATAAACACACCTTAATTTTATCTGTGTCCATTGGTGTATTGCCTATAAGTATACGTGCATTCTCCACCCTCTTAGGCTGGTTTACACCTACTTTTTTGTCCAATAGGAAACCTTATAACAAGACAACGCTGAATCACAAAATTGACAGAAAGCTGAAGTTCATATTTGAACTACACAACGGGAACAGCTTGCTAGAGGGTATATAACACAACACAAAGCAACAACACAGTAAGGGTCAGATACTTCATTACCCTAGACTTCATCAACTCAATACCATGATAGAATGTTATACTAAGGGATGAAGCTGCAGTTGCATTCTTGGGATATACGCACTCCACAATTATTTACACCAGAGATACAAGACCAAAATCTATGTGTAATGACTGGTAAAAACAGGTGAAATACGAAGGTAGCAATTACATTGGGTTTTTACGAACCGAACTGTTCCCAAATAAAATAAAATTTCTATATGCAAACACTGAATGGTTTCACTTTCAGGCAATGTGTGTGATACAATGTTCGCAGATTGCGAATACAAATGAGATGTAAACAACAGAATGAGCAAGTTTATTCATTTCAATCGACAGGTTTTACACTAACAAGGATAGAATGCTTTGTGGCCAACAATATAATTAAGAAATCGTATATTCGCTATAAATAGTTAAAACGATGCCATTTTTTATTTTTGTTTAAAACGATTTTTGATTTGCTGGGCAAACCATTATATTTATCACAGCTCATTAACTTTCTCTCGTTCCATCAGGAGCAATGCTCGATGAGGAGTTATCTGTCCAGCTCATCCTTCACGAGCAATGCTCGAATTTAAAATCGTCCCGTTTTCGGAAAGGATTGCAAACGTTTGTGTAGACTTACAAAAATAATTCTCATGTCATCGTGTAGAGCAGAGTCTTGCCTATATTTTGGTTTTTATTTCAAGATTTTACGACTTTCTAAACGGAAACAGTTTCAAATCTCCTTGACCCCATCACATCCTGTATTGAATTTCAGTAATTTTTTGATGATGGTCAGTTTTTTTTAGCAAACAGCTAGCACATTGTTCTTCCTTCTGATATAGTTATTTTATTATTATCTTAGCTTGTTTGAGCTTTCTGATTGTGGAATTAAAGGTTGGTAAGCTGTCAATTAATTATTTAGAAACGGCGTTCATAAAAAACAATTAATAATAAATTTTTTTCATTATTTTTGTAAGATTGTTGATTGATGTTGTTCTTTATATCAAAACGTAGCTCTGAATGATTCTAGTTCATTCGCACAACAATAAGGGCTTTATCTTGGCTAAAAATCAAATTATTAATTATTTTCAGAAATTTCGAATTTTTCGGTACTTTGTGCAGCCATTGCTAGATTGTTGTTGCAATGTTCTAACTCTTTTTTAGCATATTTTTGCTTCAAAGTTTGCTAGTCTTATCAAAATTTTGTTCTCTTTCCAGCTGTGCCATCAGTTTCAAATTTAGTGTATTACTTTTTTTGTTGTTGGTTGATCTGTCAAGCTCACTACTAAAAAATGGTCTTAGAACTAAAAAAATAATAAAAGTAGATTAGATTAGTGGAATCAATATGTCATCAATTCTACTCAGAGAAGAGAAGATGCTGCTTCATATGAGCATAAATTTATTATCATATCTTATATACATGAATTTAAATAAAATTTTAAAAATTGAACTTTTTTTAATAAAGCGGGTGAATGCTGAGGTAATTTATTGGTGAAAGCGGTTTACCTTTAGAGAGTTAATCTGTATTGATATCAAAAACCAATAGCCGATTCTGCCGGCAGCCAAACCAAATAATGACCATCGATGAACTTTTAGTTTTTTGTTGTTTGAAAACCGGTATGTGAAGACCATTGTTATGTTCTGGCAGCAGAATGCACAAATAAACAAAAATGCATCAACATACCTTCATCTAGATAACTGTCGTGTAGAAAACCCCCTGCTTTCTTTATAATCTGTATAGCGTCTAGATTGGCACTTCCTTTCAGCCTAAGAACTGCCTCCACACACAAGTTGGAGAAGTAGTCTTTGTGTCCTGTCAATATCTTTGAAGACAGAGTGGTTCTAGCTATGTTCATGAGATCCTCTCTGAACTTTACTGGATCGTCTCTGACAGCAAAAGTACGACGTGCATAAATAGAGGTGAATGGTACAGCTGAGGTCAAGATAAAACCAAAGAACAAATTGATGAGTGCAGAACACAGAGAAAGTTGGACTGAGGAAACAGCTCGTAGAAAACCAGCAAAGCACGGTAGAGAGATTGAACGAGTGGAAATAGGTACAGCAGAGAAGGGCTATCTGAAAACCATCAACAAAACTTGCTGCAACCTACCCATGATTCCTTGCAAAGTTTAGTAAAGCTTGTCTAGATGTGTCTACTGCCTTTCTCCATCCAGAAATGATTGTCTGTGGGTGCATTTTTTGTGAAACTAGTTGCTCAGCTTCCTGTAAACAGTTAAAGCGGAACGTCATCGATTGATTTTTCGAAATCCATTGTTCGGAGTTGTCTGTTCATTAATGTCCAAGAGTTGTAAAATGTCACAAAACAATTACTAAAAATAATCATGAATTAGCTAATATTTACTTTTTTATTGTATTTAAAAAAGATTATTTATTTTCAATAAGCTGCAAATATTGGTAAAAACCACTGGCGGCTTTTTTATGTTTTTCATACGAGCTAAATATCAAATTCACTAAATGCTAACTCTTGTAAAATTCTATCCAGAGAAAACAAAAGAGGACCACAATCCAGTTCACAGTGAGGCCTGATATATCTCAATGGCACAAACTCTCACCTAGATATCAAAGGGTTGTCTGTCTGTTTTTATAATTTCTGCTCAACAAATAATTAATAGTCATTCAATGTATACAGACATTGATCAGCTCACGCAACAAACATCCCCAGTTTAAAACTCCGGAAGCAGAAACCACAAACAAATAAGCGTAACACCATAATTTGTGAAGTATTTAAAAGCCCCACAAGCAATGCAAAAACCTTGATATACCACAAAGCAGACCTTAAGTAGTTCACAGGCAAGCACCACCACACTGGTTGTTCCATCTCCGACCTCATCATCCTGCACTTTACTGATGTCTACTAACACCTTAGCAGCTGGATTATCTACACCGATGGACTTCATGATAGTCGCTCCATCATTGGTCACTGTTACAGTGTCAGTGTTTGGGCCCACAGCTTGCAGAATTTTGTCCTTCAAAAATACAACAACAGGTGACAACAGGTGACAACAGGTGACAACAGGTGACAACAGGTGACATTATGCCAGCTGGCAAATTGAACATCAGAAAAAGTGCATAACAAGATTTAGGAGTTAGGAATATGATCGGTTTTCAAAAATTTATCAATAAGCAGTCCTAAGACAAACCAAGCATACAGATGTAGTTGAATTTAATTTAATGGCTATTTACTAAAGGTAAATCCTTATTCAATGTCTTGATAACATGCTTACCATGCCCTTGGGTCCAAGAGTGCTCTTGACGAGATCACCAACAGCAATGGCACCGACGAACGAGGACTAAAACGAGCAGCCGCAAGCAAGTTGTCACATTTCACGAGATGCCAATTAGAGCAGACCAGCAGATGAAAATAAATAGCATTGTACTAGTTTAGACGGATGCATAACACACTGCATCTAATACATACCATGCGAGCCATTTCTGACCGCTCCTCCTCGGCGCCTGCTTTCATGATTGATACGGGTTGCAATGATACCTGAAATTCAAAATGAAACAACTATATGTTTATTCAAGCAGAATAAGATACTTATTTTACTTTATCTAGATAGCCACTTATCACTCACAGACTGACTTACTCCAACATGCACCGCTATGTTGCAAACATCATGACTGTACGTACATGGTGTTAAATCAGGCATTGTAACAAGGGAAAAAAAATCACTAGAATTATTCAACCTATTGCAACATCTAACACCAACTCCCAAAACAGACTTTGATAAACCAGTTTTCATCAAATTAACTAATTTCATCTCCAAAAATGTACACTGCAAGCTTGCTTATCAAACCGTGAAGACCATCAAAAACAACTGGAGCAATTTTTGACTGCAATTATTGCTGAGTATTTCTATTTGATGAAGCAATAATTACTACTAATAAATAACAATAATGATATCAACAGTATTACTATAATAGGTGTACCGTTGATATCAACAAGCAGATGATGATCAAGTTGAGGTTACTTGACAATTAAAATACTCCTTTCAATTATATTTGCTCTATCACAGTTGAACAGCCGCATCGACAAGTTCAACAACCACCACCAACATCATAGAACGGCTCTTCTTCAGAACTAACGATCAACATCAACCATGCATTTAGTAGTTTCTCAAAAACTTGTTGAGCCTGAAGCTGATATCATCATTTTTTGTGGTTCTTCATTTATTATAGAAAATATTAATTTTTTTAATTACAGTTTTGTTACAATAACTATTATTATTATATACTTACTTACTACTACTACGAACTACTATATATTTTAATAATAAGATATCAATTATAATATTGTATTTTAGGTAGGTAGGTAGCGTCTTTTTGTTATTATTATTATTATTTATTATCATCATCTATTAAATAAATTTTATTATTTATTTATATCATTATTATTATTATAAATAATAATAATTGGGGCGTTCTACATAGAGCTGGCTTGTGCCTGCTCAGCACTCACTAATCCTCTATATTTAGTGTATAATGGACGGCTAAAAGCTTTGTGCAAATAACATTAATTATTATTATAATAATAATTATTATAATAATAATAAACAACAACAAGTTCAACTCAATGAATAAAAAATACAAAAAATACCACTACTGCTCACTGCCGCTTAATAAAAAAGGTTAGTTGGACTTTTCATGTAAAAATTGCGTTTTCACCGTTTTAATTGAGAGATAGAAACTTAGACACCTACCATTTTGTTTGCTGTATTTTTTGCTAAGAAGAATGTTCCAGAATGGTGAGGAACGGCAGATCTTTTTCTTTCTTCAATGAATAAAACATGCACAAACAAAAATGGCTGCGGTCATCAATAAATTTCTGAAGGTCATAAAAAATGCGGGCCTCGCTGTACCGACTCGTATAAAAAGCACAAAATTCATCTCTTTTGGTTATGCACCTAACAACAGCCTTCCTGCAGCCCGTATAGTCGTCGCAAATCCGACAATACTGGGAAGCAATTTTTAAAAGAGTTGTTTTCTCTTAACACATTTAATATGATACAAGTATGATAACTCTAAAAAATCGAGTTATTTTGACCTTCAGTTTGATGGAAACTATAGCTATGGGTGCTTACAATGCAGCAACATCTGAAATTTGCATACGCACAATTATGTATATTTCAATGATTACATGAGCTACTGAAATGGCTGAATTAATTTTTGTAGATGCTGAAACAGCTTGTTTTTGTAATCTTTTTTATATGTGTATGTACACACTTGCTTATTGTAATAATTGTGGAATAGGCAAGTTTATGGTTACTGATGCCCATGATGTTACGTATAAACTTGATGATGCAACATTCCATGAAGTTCAAACCAGCGCTTATAGTTTCACCTCAACTTTGTGGTATTCCTCAGCGATATCTACATTTTCTGGTTTTACAATAATTTGGAATTAGAGGATTCATGCAATGTGCAGGCAGTTTCATGGGCGTACCTCAATGTCTAATGAATCACATAACTTTGAAACAACTGAACAACAAATTATTGTTCAACCGTCTTCCAAATAAAACTGCGACCGCAAACATAAATATGAATGAAATGGTGAAAAAAATTAGATACACATTCCAAAACGACAGTGAATAAACAACATCATTTCATAACAGGGTTGCGAGCAAGATTTATGAGGCCAAATGTTGTTTTCGTAAAATCTCGGAACAAATTGAAATTTTTGTTTTGCTGTATAAAAAACTCTCAGCTCAAACATTTTGGTTGGTTAATAACAAGATTAACTAAGGGATTGGTGACAGCACAAAGGTCAAAAACTAACTGGCAGTGTTTCACCCCAATAATGTTAAGCGTTGTGAATTATTTATTATTAATGTTGTACAAAACTTTTGTTTAACTGGGCAGAGAAATATTAAGTATAACAATAAATTACATAATGTTAATATTTAGCGGGTTGAAATGTGTGTGATCTAAGGTTGCTGCCGCAGAATATAAACGGTATAAATGTAATCAATGTTGTCAAAAACGCAAGCTAGCTTCCTGCAAAGCCATAAAATGACAAAAATGTCGTTTACAAGTTATCTTGTCGATAACAAAGAGTCAAAAGAAAAGACGCGAACATTAGACGTAGTTGAAATTCTAGCAACCAATCTGATTTTAATCAAGATATTCTAAGAATGAAAGGGTAATTAGATTGTAGAAGAAATGGAAGATGGAGAGTCCATGCTTGTACAGACATATAATATATATATCAATAAATAAGCCTTTGCATTCATACTGACAATAAAATATCACCAAGCCCAAAGAGATGGCTCAAAGCGTTTTTCCAAAGAATTTATTGCCATTTGTTGGCATATAACAGTTCACAATCAGCCGAGATTCATGAAAAAATATACAGAGTGAGGGGCGCGTCGGCCATAATCTATTATAGTTAAATGAATTAAAATACAATATGCATTATCAACTGCATGTAAGCATTAAATATAATAATGTGCTTCATATTTGTGCACCAATCTTATAAATGTAACGCCACCAATGGCGTCTTTGCCGGCAGGGTGGCCCAGCAATAGCATGAAAAAGATGTACCCTGAGTGAAAAATATAATGAAAATCGTATCTGTACAGAAATAATGTTCTATAACAATTGCGAGTGGGAGTGATTAAATACCGGCTGTACATCCACAGCTATATCAGTATGACTAGAAACATTTATGAAGGTCATTAAGAGGTCAACTATTCATTCACCGCTTTAAAACATCAGAAAAATCTATAAAAATGGCACAAAGGACTCCGCCACCTGCAGCGTAATAATTATTTCAAGCTTTTTATTTTTTCTTAGTCGCGACTTCTTCAAATTGATTGTCTCCGAGGATAGATGAAGAAGACACGACTAAATATCGCTACCCCAACGTGTTGTTGAAACAAAAACCAACTTATTTACCCGAAATGCTATGTTGCACTTCGCAGTTTGGATAGCCGATGTTTGTGGGGGTAGGAGTTACTTTTAGGTCAAGGTTGTTGTTAGTTAAGACCGATGTAACTCCGGAGCGAACCGTAATAAAAAGCATGAAATAATTGCTTACAGGTGGCGCGCGCTAGTCACCTTTGCCGACTGATGATCTCTTCAAGAATATCAGGGTCATCTATATAGTTTTCTATATCTTCTATACCAGCATTATAGACATCGCTGTTATAGCTGTCTGAATGGTCATAGTTTCTATCACTGTTAGTACTATCCGAATTAAAAAAATTCATATAGCTTGGGCACCTGAGATTGCAATTAGGTTTGGTGCAATTGTCATACAATTTATACACGCATTGTTCATGACGCTCATCAGCGTAGGCCTTAAGGCTATTACTTCTGAGAGCATTGGCTAACACTTCGTCAACCTCATCAGATGAATCATCGGGTGTACGACGTATCCTTTGTACCTTGCGATGACGATTCTTATAAGATCTTTGTTTCTGCCTGGATCTGCTTTTACGAAGTTCTACAACACACAGTGTGGATGAGACCATTGCGTACATCATCGTAGTCTGTAAGATGGAGTCTATGTAAATGATATTCAATGTTACGCATTGCGGCTACCAATCAGTGAATAAAATTATAACATTTCTAAAGATCAAAGTAAACGTTACGAAGCGTGGAAATGAGCGTCTCATTGTTTCTCACCAGAATTGCAAATAATTACGCACACTCTAGAGTTACCTTTTGTTCCCACAGTGTAAATATGTCCAAAAAATGAGTTGTGCATAATGCGCTAATTTGAAGTGTAAATCTTTGAAGCTTGCATATTGAACAGTGGATGTTTAACAAGCTTGCATAAGTGTGGGTGCCAGTTCAGCGGTGAATCAGGTAACATTGCAATGAAAGGCGCCCAAAACAGACGGATATGGTTTAGCTGCTGTTCTAATAATAACCGGTGAGGGCAGTGGATATAGCGGGTGGTGTGAAAACAAGCAAACAAAAACAAGTTGAATTTAGAGATGAAAGGAAATGTAACCAAAACAACGGTAATATCTATCATATCAAATCAAGCTGTGGTAAAGTCCCTGTCAAAGCAAACATTGCGCATCATTCGCACCAACACCATGTCCATGTTGAGGCAGTTTATCAAAACACAATACAGACTCGAAATCACATCAAAGCAGTTCTCGGAAGCGAACCCTACAGTTTAGAAACCAAATATTCAGGGCCCAGGCATAGCGAAATGAATCAACTCAAAAACACAAAAAATTAGTCAAAAAAAGAAGAAAGAAGCCTGCGTAAAGCACACCTGGATTTAACCATTTGGCGAGAGAACGGCATTCCAACAAAACTGGCACAGATCATCTACAGTTACTTCACACTCTAAATAAATGCTTGAAATCATTTAAATTCCGTTGCAAATCGGTAACAATAATAAGTATAATAATAATTAAGTATAATAATAAAAATTATTTAATTTTTTCTGCTAAACAAACTTTACATAAATTAAAAATTTGTACAAACTCACTTCGTTGGCGACGTCGTTCTTCTTTATCAATTCTATTTCTACTAGAATGTCGAATTTCATTCGCTTCCTCCGAGTCTTCGTCGTCCACATCGGAAAGTTCGATCAGATCGGGGACATTAAATGAGCTGGCAGACCACGGGTATGGAGATGGTGGCTCCTGACGAGGTCGGTTGGTCGTCTCTTGACTACCTTCCCAACACCTGAGGGCCTCCACCAAAGTCACTTGCTGTATGGAAACGCTATGCCACATGCTACAACAGACAATTTATTTTTAATAATAAATACTAAAAGAAATAATGAAATAAATTATCTGTTAGCTAAACAAAAAACGAAGTGTTGCAGCAATTACAGTCCCGCATTAACATGAGACTATTTGAAATCGTCCCCTCGCTTGATACTTACACAGCAGAAGGCGCATGCTAAAGCCTCTACTGTCTGCTATTACAAATTGATTTGTTGACAAATTTAATAATTTATGAGGTCTATACAAACAGTGCTAATGGAATGTTAAAGTAACATTTGTTTGTCTAGAAGATTTCAAACCACTTAGAAATAAATTACAAATGTCTTCTCAACTGATGACCTGACACTACTGCAGTTTTCTAATGACACCGATACCAGCCCAACGTTGCATTCATAATAACTGATGACTCCAGTCTTGGAAAACAATTACCTTAACAAGATGTTTTATACTGGGACAAAATAAAATGTCTAAACCTTGACATATGTCACATGAACAACATGTGGCTTTAAACACCGAACAGGATGTGAAAACAATGCAGAGACAGGAATGAAGGAGCCAATAAAAATCATATCTGCATCATCAAATAAGAATTAGGGATGATGAAGAATGATGGCTGATGTTACAACAAGTTGTCTAATGAATGAATGCTTTGGTTTTAATAACCTACAAGATGTCTATTTCATTTGACTACTTGAGAAATAATGAGACTGGCCTGTGCCAACCTACAACTGTTCCATTATACACCTTTATTACACGGGATAACAGCTTTGGCAACTTGCCAGGACATTATGTGTACAGAGACACCTCATAAATCTATTATGGTGAAAGTTTCTTTATCAATGTTTAGGTTTTTTAATTAATATTACAACTCTAAAAAACATGTGCTGGTCTTACAATTCTGATGGATTGAAAATGACAAAACTAATTACGCTCGTCTGTTAAAAAAATAGATACAAAAGAATTATGAAAAGGTAAAGGTGTTATGTCGCCCGAAAAGCCGAGGATGACTATGGAGAGACACACTATAAATAAAAAAGCCATCTAGAGCGTGCCCTATGCCAACAATCTATCGGATATCAAAAGGTTTAGTCAAATAGATTTGGCGTTACCAATCAGCTCCAGGGACAATAGATAGAGTATTTACTTTAAGTCCATGAGCCTTTCATTTCAGCCAGCGCCGACAACAATAGACCAACTGGTTACAGTATGTCAACGAGTAGTCTAACCACTGGCAAGTGGTAGGGGGCGCCCTCTCTCTATACATTATGTCTAAATCTGTGAGATGTCACGATCTACTTGTTTGTTGCTCAAATAGCAGATAGTCTTTGATGTGACGGACAACAGGCGGTCGGCACGCCAACATTCCAAAACACCATAGGTTTTAAAAGGTAGAAAACATTCCATCTATTATTTATCGACTGAGAGATTTTCGAGGATGGAATGAGAGATTTTTGAACACGGAATAAAAGACAAGTGAAAAAATTTACCTGCGCAGCAGAAGTTCATGATCCATACAGGATGGTGCGAACACGGCTCTGCAAAAGATTAATACAAATTAAACGAGATTGAAAACTGACCCTTATAACATACATTCACAAGACATGGTATGAGAACAGAAAGTTGCGAGCCTTTAGAAAATAACATGGTATTTAATGTAAACAAGAGAAACAATAAATTTAAACCTAATAGAAAGATTAACAATATAAAGCAAGGATTAAAGTGATTATACAGTGGTTTCACAGGCCTGATACATTCCACGTAGCTCTTTAGATATGATCTATTACAAATCTTAAAATCAGGTACTCAATACCCTCCAATGCCAGCGTTGCTAGGCTTTCTCAGCAGATCAATAAATGCAGAAATAACTTGATTTTGCAGTTTTATAAAATTTTATTTCGTTTAGGAACCAAACTACGTTGCTGATTATATTTATTAGTATGAATATCTTCAAAAATAGATCAGGTATTACTGGAGCTTTACGTAAGAATGGCATTAATAAGATGCAAAAAATGTTCATCAACACAGCTCAAGTATAATGCTTATTTGGTACAAGGTTGTAATCTAAGACGAGAGTGGTTGAGCATGGATAGGTTTGAATGATATATCATTGGATAACATTACGATGCGTCATCTACGGCAATGTTTACATCTTATAAAAATTACTATGCGCTCTTTTTGATGACAACATTCCAGCGAGAAATAGTGAATTCTAGGTAATTGATGATAGTAGAAATTTTTTCAGGTCAATGAGTGTATTATTCAACGTAACGTAACGTTGTTTAAATGGCTAGAAATAAGGTCAGCGAGGTCAAAAATCATGGAAGGTCAAAACAAGACAGTGCTTGCACCCAAACAGCATTACCAATGACGTAAATATTTGCACCTATTTGTTGATTAGTGACGTTGTGGCCGTGTATGAAGTGTACAACATTAATTACATTGCCATACAACATTGATTTATAACCTTTAATCCAGTTAAAATAATTATTTATTATTAAAAGTAAGATTGAGAGAACTTACGATACATTAGAAAGAGTATGATTCATTAGCCTGGCCAGCTCTCTCATATATGTGATGCCCTGAGTGTTTCGCTTAGCATAAGAATCCTGTTGCACCTGCTGATACATGCTAAAACCTCCACCCATGGAGGCAAGCACTTGTGCTCTGTCGTAGAGATAGGCTATCACAAACAGCGGACCTGTAGCAGGAAACACCAACATGTGTTAGAGATCTATACAACAGTAACTGCCTTTGACAACAGGAACAAACCATTTAATTTGACAGTGCTCCACTTAAATTTGCCAGAGGCAATTTCATTAAGAACGAGAAATCATTGAGTGTGGGCAATTTCAAATACGATATGAATCAAAAGACTTCGGTTGGCTTACTTTTAACGTATGGATAGACTCTGTACCCAAAAAAACACCTCCATGGTTCAGTTGGATATGCTTTTCGACATCTTTTTGGAATCTCAGGCTTCCACATTCTACAATTTTGAGAAAAAGGTTTATAACAACGATTGGCAAACAGGACGGATACAAAACTATCTTTTTAGAATAGAAAACTACTGCATCAAACTTGTCATAATATCATCAGGATTTGATCACTAAAAACCTGAGAGCCAAAACAAACCTGAATCCCTTTTTGACGGCCTCTGCCGGTGGACAATTCACTGTACTGGTGCACTCTGTCTTATGCAACTGCTCCGTGTCTAGAAACCATCCCGAGTCTACGATACCATGGACATCCAAACCAGGAGCATCAACAGCCAGAGTGTCTGCCACCCTGTCTATGTTCAACAAAACTCCTGTAGCTCCAGCACTATACAAGAAAGAGAAGACAACCCACGTAATTGAAGGCAAACTTGGACAACAGCAGTTTGTGCTAGAAATAGAAGAAGAATAACACCTGAGTATGCAAACATCACAAGGAAAGAAGCACGAGGTAACAAATAACACCTCTTTGAACTGTTCTCCATTTCCATTGAAGATAGGTGTGAATCTCTTGAGATGACTGAAGTGCTAAGGTATCAATGGGATGGCACAAAGATGTGTACCCCCTGGCTGCCAGCACCAGTATCATAATAATATATATACGGAATACTCCCTCTCTTTGAAATAGCGAGGCCGGTGTTGAATTGAAATGCTATTGAAAACTGATACTGCTAGATGAAAATATATCTAATTGCTAGAAAAGCATTGAACAAATCGTCGTTCATCAGATAGCATTCTGCTTGTCTATCATCAGTTCACATCATTTGTATATTAATTTACCCTTAAAAGTGTGAAGGATGCTCTACGCAGTCATCGGGTGCGAGTGGCTTGCTCAAGTCTTGCTGACGAACAAAAACAATGTCTTGCGACATGAAGTGCTATTGATAGATGTAAAGGTTGAAGTAAGTTAGTTGGGGAGACACGAGGACTAGGCACAGTAGCTGTGCTGATCCCTATCTACTATCTACTACCAACAAGACACTGTATCACTGCACTAGTCAACAGTGAATGAGTGCATGAAACCCAATGAAAGAGATGTGTAGACTGTCCTACCTGCTACCAGCAAAGAACAATTTTTCTCCATCGCGGAGGCCATGCTTGTACAAGTCTTTGACCACTTCATCAACGATATTAGCTCCCATGAAATGCAAACCATCTGCAGAATGAATAATTGAAATCATTAGCATAAAAAAACAAGTTAAATTGAACTGGTAGGATTGGTGTGAGAATGAAGCAAGGATAAGTGCGGATGGAAAGAGGTCAGAAGAATCCAACAACATGGTTGGTCAACAACCTTAGAGACATACTCTAGTAGCCTCGGCTGACAAGCTGTTCCAGGGTTGGTCTATGCATGGGATGAGTTTCATTTGCACCAATCATTTACGACAATCAGAGGAACATGTTGGTATGACAAACGAGCAGGTTCAATGCCAGTATTGGGAGAGATCAAAGGGTGCATTACTGAAGAAGGATGGAGCTAATTAGTGAGGTACCTACCACACTATCACAATAGGAGACATGCAAAAACCTGCACCAGTGCAGCATAAATCTAACCAGCTGCAAGAATCTCAATTTACATAATCCAACCAAAAAGAAAAACACTAGTGAAGTTACATAACCAAAATTCTGTTTGTTGGCTGTAAAGATGGACTGATTAATGTACCTATGATAAAAATCATCAAAAACAAAATGCAACCTCTTTCTTACTTTTAGTGTTGTTTCCACTCCATGCGTCTGATGAACAATAGGGAACGTACACAATGTTAGCCGAGAACAAGAATGGGTTTTCTTCAGGATTCCAGGATAAAATCCCGCTACCTGAAACATTAAAGATGTTGTCAGTTTGCTCAAAGAAAAACTGGAAGACAAAATAAAATTGCAAAGTTTGTTCGCACCTTCTCTGGTAAGTGGCCAATGAATGGAACTAGTTAAGTTAGGTGTGTTTTCAGATCTCGACCTACAGGTCCTTTTATCAAAACAGTAATATCCTCCATCCAAGAACAGGAGCCACCGCTTACTGCCAGACTTTTTCCTAATGTAGTATCTATAAAAAATATTATTAAAGTCAACACCAAAGCTAGTCGAAAACCTGCCAAAAACAAGTGAAGGATGTAACTATCTCATACACATGTGAGAACCAACAAAATATTATTTTCCCTGATATGACGATACGAACACACTGACGAGCCAGTTCATAAATATTTATAAAGCAACATTAGTAGACTTCTGATGCTTTGGGTTTCTACCCTTACATATATATCAATAACCTTTGAAGACACTTCAGAACTATGTTGTCACTAAAGGCAATTTCATACCATTTTCTCATACTGCATAACACTTAACCAAGTATGTTTTGGTATAAACCATGAAAAATTTTTTCAATTGATAAATATCTAGGACTGAAATGAATGTATAGCGTGAGTGATTGAGCTTGAAGACCCACCAAGCAAATATGAAGAGGCGAGGTGAGAAAATAGCAAGCTTAATAATCACAGACGGAAGTTTTTCTGATGACAGTTGAGAGACGCACTGGTTGTACCAACAGTGCATTGAGAGGCAAATGACAGGCTCATTCTGCTGGGATGAGTTTGTGTTGCTGAGAAATGATTAGCACTAATAGAAACATGTGCCCTCTTGGCTACATCGATAAGCACCCTAGAAAGAGTGAAGGAGAGTGCTTCGTTTATACAAGGGTACTCCACATACAAAACCAATACCGTAGAGTGATATTAAAAACATTCTATCGGGGAGCCAAGTTGAAAGTGAAAGAAAGAATAGTCTTCGAGCGGGAAACCAGATAAAAACTACATGAATGCAGATGAACCTAACCACTTAAAAACTGAGAAAAACAAAAATTTAAAAATAACAAAAGTATTCTGTATTGGGACATCATCAGAAAAGGCTAAAGCAAAATTCCTAACTTCCAATTAGCCATTTTCATTTGTTTACAGGCATTCATAAACCAACTTTGATGGGAAATACTAAATAATCAAGTTGAGTGCAGTAACAAGCTTTGCTAGTAATTTGTGTTTACTTTCTACAGAATGCCTCAAGGATAATGTCACGCTAATCTGCAATCACCGAAACATCAAAGAGGGATTTATCACAGCTCACCAAATAAGTGAGCAATGGCAAAGAGTGAACAATCAATTCCATTATCACATTTGTTTTTGTGAAGAATACAATGACCTTATCTCACTGCTGGGGTCTCCCTCTATCAGATGGGTCCAAGTGATTGGCAGAAAAGTTATATAAAACATGCCCTTTGTGAGAAAATGTTACAGAACTTGATAAAAAAGAACTCCTTAAATACTTTGAATAGAATTTTTTCACGCAGCAATCTCAGACTGCCGGCAAATAAATTGAAATTTGCCGGGTTTGTAAATAGCTTTATTCACCACAACTTTATCAAACCACGAAGCAGATAGGTGTTTTAATATCCGGCTAACTAATGCAATGTTTTATTGTGAATCAATGATTATTGTCCACATTTTCTCACAACTCTGGATAGACCTAATCTGACAATGCTATGTGATAATCGGTTTTATGTATTGATAAGTCTAGGATGTAGTCAATACGATCATTGTTATAAAAAGACCCATGCTGTAGTTTCATTCCTCTAATTCTCTTCAGAAATGATCCACAAGTTTTGCTAGCATCATTTCCATCAATCAATCAAGCCAATACCATCTTTAGAGAGATAATATGCTTACAGACAGGGAGACAAGCAAGGTAAACTAATCTATTGAGGATGTAGGTATTGCATTCAAATACTTCACCTACTTAAACTATTGACAAAACAACCGCAAAAATTGATGACAAATATCTGGGTGTTGGGTGGAGCAAGCCTAATATCACATCCAACAAGAGTAGCTAAAAAAAAAGAATATTTGGCAGCACTAGATAACACCTAACCTATAACAGGAAAAAATTTATTGCTGTTGAGCCACAGATTGCAAAGATGCTGATGGTCTACACTCAACAACTTCCATTATCCACATCAAATAGGTAATTAATTAAGCAATTATGGCAAGATCAAAGAGAGCAGCATCCATTAGCTGTCTCTACCTAATCATCGTATAATTCAAATCATAAATAGAATAGAGCATGTTCTAAGAAAGCGAAGGGAGAAGCTGGGTTGTGGTAACCCAAAGACCAAAGCAGGAAGGGAGAGAGCGAAGTCGAAAACTAGAGGCACTACATACTTCATTAAAATTGTTGAGCAGAGACCGGTTACAAAATACTTCTAACACTTATGCAACATATAAAAGCAGGAAACAGACCAATGCGAAAAAGCTGTTGTTGGACGTACGCCAACTTTGGGACAAAGGCTTCATAAGCATGAGCTGGAAATTGTCGAGTTGCAAAGCACTCAACAGTTTGTTATACCTAGGGAATTTAAAATCGGAAATTGGCAGCAAAACAGATAGTAAAATGATCATTCCTTGCTTTAAGTTAACCATCCACATTGAGAAATCAGAGATGCTGTTATCATAATGGAGCAACAGGAAATCCAGTGGCTGCTTCAATGTTTGATTAACAATGATCAAAAGCTATGATCAAGTGTAAAACATGATTGTTTTGGCTGGTTGTTATAGCAACTGAGTATAACAAAAACTATTGTACTATTGCATGTAAAAACATTCAGCTGTGAGAAGCGGTTACTGAAACTTTTCACTGACAAATGAAATGAAAAGGGACAATCAGAAGGACTTGGAGGTCGTTGAAAGGTTTCATGTGGTACAGCAATCTGCAGCAGTCCAACCACAAACTCACCCATGGACACCACAGTCCTATTGTTCTCACACAATGAAACATATGTTCACTGAGATTAGTAGCAGAGCTATTGAGTAAACCAATCAGCTCATTCATAATCACATTCCATGTTGGGAGAAACGTGGACAAACGGAGGGAGTAATTGAAAATTATAACCACACAAAAAGGATCCAAGTAGTGAAGTCCATGGAACGGATTGAATGTAGTGAAATTCCACAGAGATAAGAATTGGTTACTGCAGTCACGAGGTATCAAAGGAAGCCACCCACCAAAAACAATAGCTTATCAGCATCGATGCCAGATAAACAGCAAACAATGGTAAGTTTTACTGTGAGAAATAGTCACTATGTTTCCAACTTGCCAAGTCTAGGCCTTTGAACATAGAATACCACTCCAAAGAACTTTCTAAACACGTTGATCTGACCATATCGAAGAAAGCTATGCAGTTAACAAAATCTGCAGTGCCAAGAGATAAAAATACACAAATTACATGTCTGGCGACATTTACAATACCACCATGCAACCTTTCTGAAAATGCGCAACCTTTTAAAAGCCTGCTGGACATATCATTGTCCTTTACATTCCCGAGTACTGCAGTCGTCAACATACCCAGCATTGGTTCCATCCATACATTTAGCGTTGGTGCCGCTTGGCAGCATGACTTTTTGAAGTTCTTTTAATCCACGCACGTCTACACCGCATTTGTTTAATGCCAAAGCAAGACGGCTAATTGTTGATAAAAGCACATCTGTGTTGCCTAACGCAGCAATCTTCTCGACATTAAGCTCAATTTCTTCAACACCGCTATCACTTCTGCCTTCTTGTATAGCGATAATGCCCAATAAAGTTATAAATATAAAACTGCTTTGAAGCCGCCTTTTGGTGGTAGCATATAAATACCGCATATTCTACAAAAAACAAAATATAAATCCATGTTATCATACTTTCAAATATTCTCGATAGCAAATTACGCAGTACAACACAACATACATTAGTAACGATATTTAGCTTTTGTGAGCAAAAAAATTTGTTTCAAGAACCAAATAATGAACGTTGATTAAAAGTCATACAGTACTGCTCACACAGCAATATCTACTTCTATCCAATATTACAAGTGTTTACAAACGTGACAATAAATTCATCTGACATCATCATTAATATTTAAAACCATCACTTTTGTGGCAATCTAGGGTCTCCAACATTTTCATACTCACTAGTTCAGCTGCCTGCTTGTGAATGGATAAAAAAGTTCTACGAAGCTTTCAAAAACTATCAAAAACATATATGGCACCCTAGATAGCAAATATTTAAGATTTGACCATAAATGATTGACAAAATGTTTTCGGTTATTTTTTCTGTAACTTTCACGTGGATATCTGAGCTGTTTTGTCCAGGTTTGGCATAAATCATCATCTATATAGCTTTGAAGTCAAGTGTAGAACAAAGTGTCATTTCGTAGAACACTCATTTTATAAATTTTATTCAAAATTTTGCAGAAGATTGACTGAAATATGGAGTGTTTCAAGTGCAACCCTGGAACAAGTAAAATATTCCAGTACTCTACATAAAAACCTTGATGAAGCAGTTACTAATAAAAAACTATTTGACCACTTAAAACAATGATGGGATGATCAGGGTTGCGTGAAGAATGCATTTATTTGCATCAAGTTAACCAATAAACTACTGAAACTACATAAGTAAACTAGGCTCTTATAAACAATATGCGTGTACAATAGTCCGTATTGAAACTATTTTTATTATGGGTGTATGATCAAATAAGAAAAAAACAGAACTCACCTGGTAGGGAAGTTAGTCTATGTAGTTAGTGTCAATAGCCTTCAAGTAGTGTCTATAAAATCAACTACGGAGTATACGATCATCTTAATCCACTAAGCTGTAGAAAAACTTATCACCTAGTCTTTCTTTGGTAAAATGTCAAATTATTAGCAGATCATTTAGCAGTACATTTCTTTAGCAACGCATGACCAACAATGATACGCTTGCAGCCTTTCTCTCAGTTCTATTGAAATGATAGAGCACTCATTGGGTTTGAAGAGTGAAGGCTTATGATTGGCTGACGGCTAGATCAAAAGAATAGAGGCTTGTGATAAATACCGCTGTGTGGTGAGCGAGCGTTGAGCCAACTAACTCAACAAGCACCTGCAAGCACCTAAATCTTACCTATGCTATATCACATGCATGTGAATGTGGTGTGTGTACCGAAGTCTGCAGCTCGTTTGAGTTAATCCTCTATGAAGCAAATTAGAATCGATTGGACACTTGGAGTATTTGTAAACAAAAAACAAATAGGAAAGTGGAAAGATAAAAAACACTTTATTTTAAGAATTTAAAACAACGAAAATAATTGCAAAAAATATACAAATATAAAATAATTAAAAAAATAACATTCAGACAAACTTTTGATTAAATATAAAATGTTATCAGCTTGTTATATAAAACAAATGCTGTTTATTAGTATTACATTGATCTGTAAAATAAATGTGAGGCATCCAGGTGTGTGGAGCAAAAACATCAACATCCTACACATTAGCATTTCAACCACATTAGTGAAACTCAATTCAAAGAAAAGCTCTCAAAGCCAACCTGTCTAAAAACAAACCCACACTCCGCAACTCCTGTATTCTCGACTCCTTGTGCAGGTGTGTCTTGCAAGTCTACATTCCAACGGCGAAAAAAACAAAAAATTAAAATACAATGCCAACCCAACACAAAAGATCTTAACAGTCTTTTGCAAGAAAATGAATATAATTTGTCGAACAAACGAATGCCCAGAAAGCCGATGCACACATCACACAGATTAAATGAGAATCAAAACCATGACCGAGTTTTTTCAGCATAACAAAGCCATTTGGTATGCATGTATTATTATAGAATGCAAAGAAGTGACCGGAGAGAAGACAACTACAAACTGAAATCATTGAATTTTTGAGGCAGGAGAGTCATGTAGATAATGCCCATGCACCAAAACAAAAGATGCCATTTGCAAATCATATGATAATAACATAATTTTTGTGAGACAAATTAATAGGTAATAATGATATTACAACAAGCTAAAACTGGAAATGAAATGAAAAAAGTCTAGTTAGACTTAACCAAAAATATCTTTTGTTTGAGTTTCTATCGACATTGCGTGTCTGGTGACACAAAGATTTGAAAATAAAATTATGCAGAAAAGTAAAACCAAGGAGATTTAATGCCATTTAGTGCCCAGTTATAAATAAAAACCAAAAAAAAAAACCAAACAGATAAAAAAAACTCTCTAAGAGCTTCCTCTGCTTACAGATAAGCAAATGAGATAAAAAACCACTAAATCAATAATCACGTGCTCAAAATTTTGTTAGATATCTAAACCACTGAATCAATTTTCACATATTCGCAATTTTGTTACAATAAACTGTTTCTACAACTTCATACAACACCTGAAGCCTTTGACATTTGACCGATAACCTTTGGTGAATAAGAAATATAAAATTCTATAATTCTATTCCAACTGTTTATTTTTATCCAATATATATTACCAAATACATTATTGCTACTTTATATTAATGTCGCCAACTAAAGTCTAGCAATAATCAAGTAAGATTCAATGCTGAGTCCTTACATGACGTTTTCTCCGTAGAAAACAGAATTCGATACAGAATTGTCAAGTCAGTTTGACTGAGTAGAGTTTTCTTAATTTTCAATGCTCGCTCCACTTGATCAAGTATAGAGTAACACGAATTAGTTTGATTTCATTGTGCAAGTTATTGGTGAAAATATATGTTAGTAAAAGAGCTGTTCCCCATTTACGAAAGAATAAATAGCTAACTGGGATGTGTGAGTATGCGGTGCTGTTAAAATAAATGAGACCTTTTAACTACAACATCGGAGGTCAAAATGGAATGATGAATATTGGTAGTAGTAAGAAAACTGTTCCGTCACATGTTGAAAAACAGAATGTTTGTCTGCATCTTGTTGTTACATAACAAACTTTGCACGTTATTATTTGTTAATATTTATCTATTATGCCATTCCTACTTCAAGCCCAAATAGAAAGTCTAAATAAAATATTCTCTCGATATTTTTGTCACAAAATGTGCAGACTGCATCAAAACAAATATCCCTTCTGAAAGAACAAAAAGCTAGACGAGCAACCATAGATTCGAATTGGTCAAAATAAAATGACAGTGAATTTAAAATGAAGACGCTATTGCGCTCTATTTCCAGCAATCACGCGCTCAGACTATTGCCACTAAACTTTGCAAGTTTTGGACCATCATAGGACAGCAATAACACGAGTTGAACCAAGAACTCTTGTAACAATCAGATGGCAGAAACAAACAGAATACCACAAATAACACACCACCCTGATAGAAATTCAACCACAGAAAGGAACCATAAACTAGCTTATGAGACCCGTCTTTAGGGTTGCCCTCGAGACACAGCAAACGCAGTACAACACAAATGAACATGTAAAAAATCTGTAGCAACATACAAGTTTTCATCATAATAATAGAGGTGGTCAGTTTTGTAGTGTGTGGACAATAGACCTGTAGGATGAGCATAAACAAGAGGGAAGTAGTGTATCGCTTTATCTGGAGATAATTAGTGGGTTTGGTTGACCAGTTGTATGAGTGTATGCAACTTGGCAGTTTTCCGGATAAATTTTGCAAAATCCTTTTAAAACTTTGCAAGCTTTTTTTTAATATTTAACAGCCGCTACTGCTTTTTGTTTTAGCTTGACTTTTTATCTAAATTCATACTTTTAGTTCGCAGTCAAGCGATGTAATATCCATAATACATAGAAATAATTGAATAGAAAAAACTAAATGGTAGGAGAGAGATGCATAAATAAAGCACCAAGATGATAGATACGAAGGAGGGCGATGCAGATATGATCGAAACTGAGAGAGTGAAGCACAAGTTTTAAAAAAGAGGAAAAACCACAAGCACCTGAATGATTTACTTACAATACTTACAATAATAATAAATAATAATAGCAGCCATTGGTAATAATAAATAATAATAATGGCTATAAATAATACTTAAACAATAAACAACAGCAATGCCTAATAATTATATTAACAACACAACAATGACAATAATAGTAATAGTAGTCATTATTCTTCCATTTCAAATTCTATTCCTTTTTCATCATCTCTCTTATTATTGTAACTATTATGATATTATTATTATGATAATTTATTAAATAATTAATACAAATTGATAATTATAATAATAACATATTATTATTCAGTATTACTATATAATAAATAAATAATAATCATTTTTTTTATTATTAATAGTAGTAGTAGTAATTATTTATTACTATTATTATCATCATCATCAATCATCATCATCGTGGTAAAAATACTAACAATGATGATAATAATCGTTCATTATTGGTGATTCATGACCCAGCATTATTATTATTATTATCATCATTCATCAATAATTATTATCATAGAAATTTTATTCATTACTTACCAAATAATTAATAATAATAATGAGATAAATGATAATAATAAGTAAGTAACTATGATGGATAGATGTTGTTATACTATCATTATAATAGTCATTTATTATTATTATAACACTATTTTTTATTATCAATAATAATAATAATAATAATGATTATTATTATTTATTTAAATTAATTAATCATCATCATCATCATCATGGCAATGTAGAATTGTTAATTCACTAAATTGAATATAGAATCGAGAAATAAAACCCACAATTACATTTTTGAACATAATTTTTCTTCAACGGGTTGAGTAGTATAATTTTTCAAACAACGTTTCAGTAAAAGGCACTTGGACAATGATTTGTTGCATGAGATCTTCGTGCCATCGTTGCAAAAGAGGGCGGATAGAATAAATATAATGAAACTTCATATAAGTTGTTGAAACCAGGTTACTAACCTCGGATCCTTATCATGATTGAGCATGAGTATTATAATTCCATACAACATTTCTCAAATGTTGAGTATACCGCTATATTAGCTAGTCAAGCTGGCCTATTAGTTTTAGAGCAGAATCAAAGATAATTTGCAAACCCACCTAACTAACAACTTAAACATCACCGTTCAAAAAAAGGAACTGTCAGAATATATGCAGTTGTTCGATTAGTAATGTCCTCTCAAGCCACCAAACCTATTATGGCTATGAAGTTTGAGTCTATTTTAGTGTTGATTTTGACTGTGTAATCAATCAATGATCGCCGTTAGAAGAATATTTCATCGATCAATCTTCTATCTATCAAACTAAACTACTACTACAACAAACCACCACCACAATCAATCAACAATCATCATCATGTCAAACCAAACACAAAAAACAACAGCAAGGACAACCAACACCATATTCCTCTCTTCTTCAAAAACAGCAACAACTGCTGGTGCCACTAATAGGCTTAGTGTGCTCCGCACTGGTGAAACAGTTGCGAATACTCATAATAATAATACTGGTGAAGAGAAAATAAATCATCATTCCTCTTCTTCTTTAGTCGGTAAGTTGTTGAGCAAGGAGATGAGGATGATTAATAACTTGTTATTTAAAAAAAAGTGACAGTGAGTATTATTATGTATTTTTAATAATGATAATTAATAATATGTGATTGTAAATTATTATTATTGTGCTAAACAACAAATAATAATTATTATTATTACTAATAATTAAGCTAGATGTGTTAAGATTAAATAATAATAATAGTCATTATAAGAATAATATGTCATCATTATAATTATTTATCATTATATTCATTACTTTATTATTAATAATCGTTCTTATTATAATAATTACATAATAATAGTATTAAATATAATTATTCTCATCATTCATGAACATGTTTTGAAAATCATTATTCAATTGTCATTTTACCCTTAGTAGTAGTTGAGTGTTACAATGATTATAATATAATGACAATATATTGCAGTGAAACTTCACTGCTCCCCATTGTTGTACAGCTGCTACAACAAACACTGACAGTAAAACTCAATGTATTTGAAAATGAGCGATTTTTTGGTTGGTATGACTACCAAAGAGAAATATGATCATGGTCGCTCATTCTATAATAGCAATGAGCCGTAATATCACATACACACATGAAAATAATACCATCTCATTGCGCTCGTTGTGAAAAATGTTCTTGTTAAAAATGATTGTTGAAGTTTTAATTTTAAAAAACCAATAATCTTTTTACATGATTGACAGCTATTGATTATCAAAAGTTAAACAAAAGACCAACATATATTGATATTGTTTATATCACAGTTAGGATGTGTCCTCAAGCATGATTTTCTGACTTATTTCTTTTCAAAAATCCAGCACAGTTTTATTTAATATATAACGTTAAATGTAATGATAAATAATTAATGGCTGGAGAATTAGCATCATTTTTTAAACACATATTCTTCAGGAGATTTCACAGTAAAAATAACAGTCTTCTTAAAAAAACAAGGGATTTATTAGATTTTTATATATGGAACTGAGTGTGTAAATCTAACTATGTAGCATATGTAAAAACCAGAGTACGTTGTAATTAATACCTACCTTGAAAGTATATGTACATAAATAAAAATTGTTGATTAACCAGATCTGGTTAATTTAGTGGATCAGTTCATGCCATTTCAGTTGTTTTTTCGAATGGCTCAAAATTTTAAAAAAATTTGTCGAGGAAATTGAAAATGAATATTTTTTCAATATGAGATAATAGTCAAAAATGAAAAAAGACCTGTGCATTCTGTTTTGTGACAAGTATAAAATGGAACATCAAAACATTAATTTTTTGATGAGCAACACTTGGGCTATTAATAAAACAATATTTTTATCTTTATCAATCCACAACAACAAACTAAGTTATTGCAATTGAGATGACCATTTTTAACAAAATAAAATAGCTTAATTTTTACATGTGCTCTTTTTAAACTGGTGACTAAATCTAATATTACAGCTATTCAACATCTCCATTTTGTTACAACAAATAATCTTTCAAACGATTAGGATTTCTAATAATTTCTACTTTATGTTATTCTTCTTAAATGTGATTGGTAGTGAATTCATTTGTTGACCTATTCAAGCAATGCTGCCAGCAGTGCTTTTTGATCGCTATTAAAATCATTTAAAGTTAGAGTTTGGTAACCGGAAGATGAATTGAAAATAACATAATCCGACGTATTAACTTCATTTGCAGAATCCTATATAAATTTTGTGAGAGTTTCATTAGCTACCGCTATTATAAAGAACAAACCAGAGTCCGTAAAAAGTGGGGAGGCATACGCTGAAGCGCTTTGTCAGCAATTGAAAGACCAACAGAATGATTGGAAGCAAGAATACCAGAGGGTAAAACACGAGTTTCTCTGTTTAAAGCAGGCACAAGTTTTAAAAGGACACAGTTCAGGTCAGTGACAATATGTATGGGCAAATGTACTAAAACATTGGAGGGTTCAAAGAACTTTTCTTGGGATCAATAAAATGATCGTGGTTGGTTTTACATGGTTTCTTTCGCAGCTGATCATTTAATACGTGTTTCCATTGTCAATTCACAGCTCCTAAAGATCATAATATTGTACGTGATAAATCACAATTTTATGAATCTTTTGTTACTGATTGTTTGTAGCCTATCATAATTATTTTCAACTTATTGAGTCAATGAGGAAACATATCTATTTCTAATAGTGCCGCTAAATGAATAGTTGGCTATATTAATGATGTTGACCTCACATCACTGTGCGTGTGACTCTTTGTTACTTTTTTTTTAGTTGAGAAACCAGACTGTGTTCTCACTCCACCAGAAACCCAAGAATCGGGTGCTTATGGACCCAGTCAGGCTGGCAGTTCAATTATTGGAGAAACCTCGCAGACCAAACTAGCTAGTCATCATACTTTTTTGACAAGAATTGCTGCCATGAAAGACTTCACCTCTGGTTCATTGGTCCGTATCATTTGGTCGGCTGTTTCATGCATCCCTCATGCTCAGCTTGTAGAAACCCATGGCGAATATTGCCCTCTCTGCAATGGTTTTTCCAACAAGTATTTTGGTTGCTTCTTGCGTAAAGTGTGAATGAAATCCTCGTACCAGTGAAGTATACAAAAAATAAACTCATGCTTACTGGCACATTCTGATAAAAGATTTTTTTTGCAGTAAATATGGACAATTCGTTAATTTATAATTTTTATAACGTTTTATTGCTCTATTTTGGTATTTAGTCAGGAATGAGAGATGATGTCTGTCTGTCTGTCTTACGATATGCTCCATGTTATGTATATTGTAAAGCGATATTACCCAGCAGTAAACAGCTAGTTTAGATGACAAGACACTATATTATAGGTTATATTAAACTCTGCCGCTTTGCCGACGGTAATTGAGACATTCATAGACTCATTGGAGGCTGTGAAGGACAGTCTACTATCAACTAGTAACTGTGACGAGGAATGCAGTGATATGAGAGGGCAGTTGACAAGGTTGTCTATTAAAGCATACATCCATTATATTCCTTTATTGTTTCTATCCAATTACCTGCAAAATATTTTCTCTTTCCCCAATAAAAAAATTCTAAACAAGTCTGTCATAAAATTTATGGGCATAAAAAGGTGATTAATACAATTGCTATTTGTTGCACTTTTATACATAAATAATTGAATATGAATAAATTAAATTCTCTGGAACAATAGCACCGCCTGAGATTCAGGATGTTGATATTGAGTAAAAAGTGATTATGTTGAGTAATATTGACGTGTACTGGATGTGAGGTAGGTTCTGTGACTGCAATCGCTTGAAAATTGGTTCCGGTGAGTGGATTGGTTTCGTCTGCTTTAAAAGAAACATGTATTTCGGTCCACAAATAATTATGATTGATTATTGCTAATCATGGTAACAGGATTAGACTGTCACAAATTATGAGTTTCATGTGACTTTCCCATAAAAAAAGTTGGGTTATGATGGGTTATGGGTTATGAGAAATAATTTTGACTTTTGGTAAACAATTATTATTTTGATTGACTCCATTGCTGATATTGATCATAGCTGAAAGGTCTGATCGAGACATGCCTTCGATGGAGTGTTATTCAGCAGTTCTTGATTCTTTATACTCCTATTTCAAAACATTGCAGGAAACAATATTGGATTTTGATTATCATATTTCCTAATTGGCAGCTTTATAACGCTACTGCTGATAATTACTTTTGCTTTAACAGTTTTGGAATAATGACGAAATGGTGTATTTCCAGTTTCAGACTCGGTTGCAAAAATTTTCTGCATTTGAACAAGCCATTACTGTTTTGTCATCCTAGATGAGTGAGCAAATCTTCTGAGCAATTCACGTCAACTTTGTGGTAACATTCAGTTTCCGTTTTTAGCAGAGACCAGTCATTTATTATCCACTTCCTGTGTCTGACATAGGCCATGATAAATTGCTAATTAATTTATTGTTTTATCCGAACCCTATTTTACAGGTCTGATAGTATTCATTCATAGATATAATTTGTCATTACAAAAAGTTTCAATGACTAACTTTTCAGACTTTCGTCATTTTTATTGAAGGAAACTTGATAATTTATTCAGATTTCTTAGATATTGAGGAAAAAATTATCTTTTAATTGAATATTATATTGGCTTACAAAAGATTAATTTGAAATTAAAGGAGCACCAAGCCATATGACAGTCTTTATGAATAAAGTTGACACATAAGCATTAACGACGGAACAACTTTGTCCCATTTTCTGATTAGTAATTTTGCTCACACGCAGCTGCGACTCTTCATGATTAGCCCACTCTACACACTATGGGCTAATGGCTGGCAACCCTCTACTCTTTTCCTTGCACCGATTGTAGCTAATTAGAGCTACAATAGCTAGTGTCTCACACTGCAAAACAGTCTATAGCTAGACAAATGTCTACTCTAGAACAAGTGCCTTTAGAGTGGGCTGGGATGCTTTACTCTCTTTATATAACCGTTGAAATTGTAGCTAATTTGATCCTTTGATCGTACCGCCTACTGGTAATGAGTTTTTTCTTTGGCGCGGGACAATTATTAGCTATTGTGGCAAGTGGTGAGAGGGAGCTAATCTTGTGAAAAAATGTGGAACAAAACTCAAAAAATTTGCAAGTTAATGCAAACGTGAATGTTGTACCAGAAAAAATGGCTGGCTTAAATAAAATAAACTCCTCTCTGAAATTACCATTGGTCATTTTTTTTGTGTGAGATGAAAAAAATTGATTTTAGTTCTGGATGCCATGCATTTTTTATTTTACCTCTGCTCTTTTGCAATAATATTGCGAATCATCAGATATTTCAAGAATCGACTTCACCCTTTGTGTTGACATTTGTTGTAGACGAAGTTTTCTGAAATTTTGATAATTCAAAAGCATCAGGAGTACATGAAAGTGTCTATAGAAAACTAGCCAAATAGGCATTCCAGTTTTGTTAGAGTGTTGGTGACGTAGATATGCTACTCAACTTTGTCATGTACCTAATTAATGAAAACTATTATGCACAGGAAATTGTACTAAAATTTTTTTTAAATGTTCTGGTAAAATGAAGCATGCCAGTTGAGTTGATCAGATTCAAATTGGCTTTGGTACTGAAATTTACACAGCCTCACCTATGAAAATAGACTATGCCCATTGCCAAAATGCAGACTTATGCTTGCATGCATTTTTAATGGTCTCGTAATTTCCATATCCTTTGCAGACCAACTTAAAACAACATTTGGACCATGAAAATCATATTTCTCATTTGCTCTAATCCTCCCACCCCTCTTTTAATCCAATTCTCATTTGAAGTATATATAGAGACTACAAATTTGTTGATCACGAAATTATTGATACGAAAGTATACACATGTTACCGTACAATGTAAAAACCAATTGAGAGGCGCGTGCGCAACCTGCAAATTACTACAAACTAAAAATAAACATACCATGATAAAGGTGACAAGTTTGTTCCAAAAAGAGTATTTATTACTTCTTGCTACATTAAAATTGAAACGCTTATGCTGTGCAAGAGCAATTATCAACGACCATCTAACTGGCAAGCTATAATGTTTATAACTGATTTGAAATTGTGATCTTAGATTTTTCTTTGAACTACATGAACTTTATCAAGCCATACTTTTAGCAGACTTTCAACTTCAATGTAGCTAAATTATTTCAATTGAACTTGATGCGATCGCACAAAAATAATAGTTTTTGATCCTACACTTTTTGCGCTTTGTGGTCATAGAAGTTAGGCATTTGATTTAATACTTTAAGCTCATGACTTCCTTTTTTGTGCAACAGTGGAGGGATGGTGATAATCCAGAAATTTCAGAAAAAAAATGCCAATGATCCAAAATGCAACCGTTGAAAAAAAAATAGAAAACATGCTGAAATATACACCACACAAACTGAAACGGAATAAGTCGATACTAAAGCAAAAAACTTATTTAAGAAATCTGAAATGTCGGCCACTGCTAGTAAATCTATTACAGCTAGTAGTCTATGCTTCACTTTTATTACCTTGCTTTGTTGTTGTTGTCGATATGGCTTTCTTCTCACATTTTATTGGTTTGTATGAGGCAACGTGTTGCATTCATCAGCTCAGGCATAGTTCCGTCAAACATAGTCATATACTTTTAAAACAGCACAAGGTAGTAAACATGAATTACGAAAAATAGTATTGCATCAAGTATTTTTAGCTAAATATGACAGATTGACAAAAAAATAATTGGTGGTGTGTGGTTAAAAAGTAATGAGTGTCACGGCTGGGCCCGGCCACAGTTTACATGAAATAGTGCAATTTTTTGTATTCATTTTAAAATGTTAGTCTAGAACGAAAGGAAAAAAATGTATATTTAGCTAATGAAGACAATTCTACGAAACCTGATCAAATACCCACAAAGGTAGCCCAATACATTTTTATGTGAATGCAAACTATAATTGTTTTTTTCCACTGCTTGCTTCACACTTTTTGCTCATAAAATTAGGACTGATCAGGATGCTGAACTTATTATACATGGAAATCGTATTGTTGTTTGTGGTGTCTGGACAGGTCTTGGTGCAGAGTGACTCATCATACGACCCCCCCTCCATCTTTGATTGTGTCATGCGCTGCGGCACTTTTCAAAAGAGAAATTGATAAATGTTTGGTCTCACAAGCTAGTAGAACAATACTGCTTAGGATTATCTGTTGTTTTGAACTGAACAACGATTATTTATGTCGTTATTAACAATTACCTTTGTCTACACGTTTTGGTGGTTCACCAAGGTTTTTTGTCCTGATAGATAGAGTTATCTACAATGTAATTAGAGAACAATACCCACCTTATTATTATGTAACAAGGATGTTACTTCAGATTGCTTGGACATAAAAACTTGTAACAATTACACAGGACATGTATGTCAGTGATTAACATGAGGATAAATAATTATTGTGGTCATAAGATCAAAGCATGTTTTCTGTATCAATTGATTAAATGTTTGCATAAATACATTAAATTTGATTAATTCTCTTCATAGTAATTGTACAGTTATGCTAGGAGTTCAGCCATTGTTTTACAATTCAAGTAGTTTCTAGCCATAAATTAGCTAAAATTGTCAGCTAAATGCTTGGCTTGCTAGCAATTAAAGTAACCAAGAATGCAATTCATTGTCTAGTAATAGTTGCAATTTATTTCACAATCATACTTGGTGAAGTAAACTCTTGGCAAACTCTATACAATATACATGGTGATCAGATGTTTACGTTTTTATAACACGTTAATTTATTGAGACACGACTGACAAAATTCTTGTATTTTAATGATATATATATATGCTACGGTATGCAGTAAACAATATAAAAACAATAAATATTGATCAATGCCGTTTTTGGCAGAATTTGGTGATTTCAAATGCAAAACATCTAGTAAGTTGATTGGTAAAATAGTTAATTTATTTTCACAATCACGAAATGTTAACCACTATGTTTCACATGTTCACTTATGTCTGACACAACTTTTCATGGCATGAGAATGTGACAAAGAGTTGGCTTTGATTCATACACTTGCCCTTCTCATAAACCCAGCAATGATATTAGGATATGCCATAAATGAAATGGTTATCTGTTTCGTCTGATTGGTTTTTTTTTTACTCAGTTGCTGTTAGTCAAAACGACAAACCCGTTAGAGACAAATTGAGATCATTGAAACTAAAATGAAACTATCAAACATTTACCAGCAATTGATCATCAGCACTATCTACATGAAGTAACTGAATTATGCTCTACAGCTGTTTTTTTTTCTCTAAAAGGTTTTTTGTATTTAAATATTTAGCAGAGAAATGTTGTAATAATTAAAATGAAACTGAAGAGTATTGCCGTTTAGTAATAGATGTATTGGTAACGCAAATGATTATTTATTCTGTAAACTGTAGACTCAACACTTTTATTGCTAATTAAAAATTATTATTTTCATGATTTTGCACTCAACAATAGCCTTATGTCTTATCACTTTTGAAACCAAACTTTTCAGGCATTGGCCCAACAGTGATGAATATGCAGCAATGAGTTTTAAGCACTCATTTCAAAGCGTTTAATGTGTTTATGCAGGTGTATGGTTGAACTGTTGAATATGTCAGCTGGGGTATCCAGGTGTCGACAGGTACAAAATGAGCTGGACACTTTCCTTCAAGTCTGTATTCAACGAATTCTTTCTCCTCCAGAACCTATTTCCGATGAGGTATGCAGCTGGCATGGTGGCAATGTAGACCAAATCCAACCAAAAGCATTCTTGGAAACCTTAGGGACATGTCTGATGTTCAGTTTGTTGGGTTTAGGAGTGGATAATGAGCATGCCAGAATAATAAGCATTCGATAATAATTCTATTACAACTAATGTCTGTGTTCTGTGAACCTGACATAATAAACAAGTAGATCTTCCAATACTGATTTTGGAGGAAAAGCAAGGAAGTCTAACCATTATGTTTCTTAAAAGAGACTAAAGATGGGTTTTTAATATAAATCTGATATGCCTGGATGAAGATTTACATTTGCAAAAATTTATATGCATGTTTCCAAACTGCTTTTGAAATACATCAGAATTGTTTAAAATATTACCAAGCCTTATAATTATAGTGTTTCAATTGCGCTTTTTCTGGAATGCTACAGGAGAGTTGAACCTGTTTCTGGGAGGGGAACAGATATATAATAATTAATCAAGTTATTACCTTTAAATGAACAAGTATCGCGAAATAGTAATTAAGAGTATCAAACAAAAAGGTGATTGATTCTGACACCTGGTTAAATTAAAGCAAGGAATCAGGTGCTACAGCACTCCTTACCTGATCTGTGCACAATCGCAAATAAATATTCTTTTGTTCAATCTGAACGTTTCAGACACAAAAGAAACATTTGAAAACATGAAATAAATTAGTTTTTCGATTGGCCAATAATTAGAGCATATGTTAAAATTATTATTATGATGTACTCGGTGAAAATCCTCAAGAGGAAGTTAACATCTCAGCATTGTGAGTCAACAATATGTTATAAGAAAAATAAATTTTCTCTATTTTTAAAGTTCAAAAATTGTTATTGATTTTATTTTCAGTCAGTTACCATCTCAGCCGAAGTAAGTAGAATCTTAAAGATTCTCTCCAAGTACCCACCCAATGCTCTGTCTTTATGCAAGCATATAATGAAGCGAGTGGGTCTGCTTACAGAAAGTTTAGTTTCTGCCTCATTCAAAAAGCTTGCAAAAAATCGTTCTCTGCTCTCGGAGGCAGAAAACGTACCAAAAGGTAAGAGCTGATTTAGTAATGGTAGCTATGAATGTGCTAAACCTTGATATAAGATCTTGACGTGGTGTCACAAGGTGAATCCTCTTCATATTTCGCCCACATGTGGTCCAATAATCTATAATGATAATTATAAATTTATAATTATTATAAAAAATGGTTTTAAATGATTCACTTTTAATTCTCTAACGTACGAAGCGCTGTCAACCCGATAAAGTTTTTATGTTTTCCCAACCAATGGACATGAAACTAAACTCCATAGAATCATTTATTTTTCTAAGACTCTTTAATTGTTTAAAATAATTATTAATATATTTAATTATTAATAATTATTCTTATTTATTTGAAAAATCATTGTTAAAGATTATTTATTTACAATAAACAATGATGATTATTATTATTTTTAAACAACTAATAATAATTTTTATTAAATAGCATACTAAAAAATGTGAATGGGCTCATTCGGTGCTTGCACCGATGATCTAAAAGATAGTTTTATTACAATAACAACTCACCAGAAAAATAGGCATACCGCAAGATTTGAGTCTGTTTGCATGACTTTGAGGCAAACTGTAAATCAGTTTACAGCTAATTTGGTGTAAAATTACTGAAAAATTAATCTTGTCAAATGGTTGTTACATTATTTAAAATTATGTGCGTCAGATACAAAAAAAAACAATTTGTTTGTATATATAAATAATTAATTGACATAGTTACCACAAAAACTGAGGAATGTAATTGACTACTATCCTGTGGTATTTGGCTAGTGATTTCAATGCGGCAATTGAGTATTCTTTTTCGTACGAGCATCATCAAAAATGTCTGCTCCAGTCATGTGAACAACACAGATGCCAGTTTGTGCTCAGCAAACCTTAAAAAAATGACATGGCAAATGCGCTGTAGACCAATAAATTGTAAGAATCGCAAAATCCAAGAACACGGCTTATAATGAAATTGTTATTCCTGTTATGAGGGATTGAATGAGAAGATTAAAATCATATATCATTTTTTCTTATGATGATGTCATATTATTATGCCCAAATACATCAACATTGATTTCTTCACAAAAGCTCGGATTAGTTCAATCTATTACAAAAGATTTCAACCGCATTTTATGGCAGAGCTGCAATCTCATTGGAGTTGCAGCACATGCCTAGAAAGACTTTTTTCTTTAACATTGGAGTTAACTAGGATATTACATCAAAGTTTTCAGGTACGGCACAACTTGAGTAAATCGAAGAATAAAGATAATACTTCAACACAAATACTATGTTTTGGTCATTGACTAGTTTTAGAAATTATCAAATAATCGCCGATCCCGCAAAACTAGGATTAAATGATGGAAAACTGTCACAATCGTCATTAATAATACCTGTAATGCTTATTTTGTTTTTAATTTTATGCGTTCGTGACAAATATGAAATCCAGCTTTCAGGATTTCCTCTTAAAAAAAAACTTATTTTTTGATTATCACCCCATGTGATTCAGAATTGTTCTACATTTTGAAAATCCATAGGACACACCTCTCTGCCCCCACATATACTGCTACGTCAGAATACAGTATTCAGGTTGTTTTATGTCACGTTTTCCATTGCTTTGCTTTACTTTATGGGATTAAGTATCGAAATCTCTCACTTAATCCCAATGGTAATGCCTCAAAACATCATTATTTGTTTCATAAGAAATGTAAGCCATGTAAGTTTACATCTTACTTTTATTTTGTGAACGGCCTGAAACTTATGTGCCTGTTTCATGAGTTTCCTCGGTAAATGAATTAATAAATTGCACCAGACTAATGCCCTTGCCACACGAGCGTGGCTTTGTTCGATCGAGATTAATATTTTGTGCGTTCCACATGGTTTCCTGTTTCTGATTATTTTTATAACATTTATTTTTGTTAAAACCTGTTATTTTTTTGCGAAGTTTATCATTATTGGTCAAGTAACTAAAAAATTATTAATATTAGGTATGTGATTAGTTATTATTGATAACTTTTATGCCTTCTAATTATTTATTTATAATTCTTTTCCATCACAATTGATAATTACTTCGATTTTCAGTTAAACACTAATGATCATATAATTATTATAATATATACTACTATATTACAAATATATATAATCTTTATAAACACGATGAGAGCCAATATAGCCTTTACAATTTTTCAAATGGATTTACTGTCGGTTATTCAACCAATTACAGCAAGACGAAAAATCGATGTCTGTTCTGCTTCATCCTGCTTGACGAAACGACGGATACGGGGAATATTTTGCCACGTGTGGTAGGCCCATGAAGTGCGGTCATTCAAGAAATTGTACCACTTTTTGGCAAATAAGAATGTGTCTTTAAAATGCCTGCCTGCATGTTCCATTCTAGACAGATTTAACTCGCTTTTATGTGTAATAGTTTTTAGGGAGCTCCTACCATGAAGTGAAAACACAGGATTACATTTATAGAATTCACACATCTCAACTTACACACAAAACCCTTCCCTGAAGGTCATGCAATGCCAATCAAGTTACTCACCTCCAGGTTTTTTGCTCTATATTAAGAAAGGAATTGACCAAAGTCAAATAGATGTGGCAAGCTTCCCACCAAATAGTTAAGGTTTAGTGACAAAAGTGTGAAGGAATCAAAATTTCTCATTGAAACCACAATCTGCCTTTTTTGTGACAAAATCACTGTTGCAAAACTTGACATTGCCTAAAGTACAAAACATTTTGTGAGAAAGTTTGCGCTAAATCTAGGAGAAAAATGTGACGCGTAGATGAATACTTGTAATAAAAATAACCTTAACAAAGGTTTTTATTACAAAAGTTTATGTCAAGGAAAAATGTATTAAGCATAATATGGAGAATAAAAAAATGATGATAGCTCTTAAGAGTGCTTTCGGCAATAAGTTGTTCACAATAATGGATAAGAAACAATCAATTGATCTTGTAATGGGTGGTTAATGTTTCGTTTTTATGATAATGTTTATTAATGGTCTTTGGACCGCCTTTTATTTTACAATTGGGCAAGTCTTATCAGACTAATTTAATAAAAGAAATGTTTATGTCCACATAAGATTATCTCTACACCATTTAACAGATATCAGTGCTGAAAAGGATAATTGTTTCTTTTGAGCTACTTGCTATTGAAGTCCTATTTCCAGGGTCGACAAGATTTGAGAATTAATCCACTGTTGATCTTTGTAAGATCAGTAAAATGGATGCAAAAATGCTTTGGTTCAATAGTTCATAATAACTGACTTATTTTTGTTAAGGTTTTTTTTGGAAGTGAGTGTTACTGTTTCAACTCTTCCATGGCTGTTGAATTAGATATAAATTCCATACCTATCTAAACATGAACTTTCTGTTTGGTCATTAAACCTAACCCTGCCCTTGGAACTTTTATTTATTGGTTGGTTGAGACTTGATAAAAATTGTAAAATATTGAATTTATTATATTCAAAACCAAAATGCGACTCCAACGACTGAAAGTATCAAATGGTTTATGAGACATTTTACCACAGGTATTGGTGGAATTAGTAACTAATTGACACAACATATTATACTACCATCTTTCTTTCTGCTTGTGTGACCAAACAATTGAGCACCTACCGTAATTTTTTTTTTAATTATTTCTGTTAAAATGATTTACCTGAAAGATATGCATTCCATATCACACCCCATTTATTTTTTAATACTAATTAAATGACACTTATTTCAAAAGCAGTAAATTTTTATTATCATTAACAGCATTTTATTGATAGCATTTCATGTTTTTAGTGTATTGTTTGAAAATCACAATATTGCTGGTGAATACTGTGTACTACCTTTGACAAGCCCCACTGTGAATTTGCAAACCTTCAGGTTGCCTTGGTTTTAATGATAATATTTTACAACACACCATGTTTGATGCTATGAAACAACTACATTAGTGTACTAGTAACTTCGTCATGTATTTCACTTTTTTATAGTGATAGTTACCATCTGCTTATAGTACTATTATGCTTTCCCTATGATGAATGTTCCTTTATTTTTTAGTTACCGCAATATTACTGACCGCACATAGACTCAGAATGAAATCAGCTAACAGTATGAAATTAGATCCATTCATTTCTCTACTAGACTTGATGAATCTGAGAGAGAATTTAAACAAAACTCTGTCAGACTTTCCTCTCTATACAATACATATCAGAGAGGTTCTAAGCAAGACAGGACACAAGTTGCCAACTGATGGGGAATGGTCAGACACCGATGTCTAGAGACGAGTCAAAGAGGTCTAAGCACATTTGAATGCCTAATAAGCTCTGCAATGAGTGAAAGCAACATATCCAATCAGAAGTTCATTAGACGGCGGCGATACGGAGCAGATCAAAGACTGACCACACCAAATCAGACGTGGAAACATTTTGTAGATTAGCAGTGATTAGTTCCATTTTTCTTTTTAATTTCTGATTAACTACATGCTCACTGCCAAGGTATTATTTTCCTCTTTGCAGTAGATGAGCTTATTGGTTTGATATATGTTTGTTATGTAATTTTGTAGCATGGCCGTTTTACCATACATTTTGCTATCGAGAAGAGGAAGGTACAGGCTAAGTAGAAGGGTGTTCCTTTCACACAGAACTGAGCATCTTTGCTTCGAGCAATTCCAATGTATTATGATTAATTTCTTTCATTTTTAATACAAATATGTTGAAAGCCTAAATCAACAGAGCATTCAAGTGCCTCAACTCTCTCCACTCAACTGATTCTAATTTCTCTTGAGTGATTTCAAGAAACGTAATTTTATGCTAATAGACGAGTCGGAACATTTGATGTATTGCCATTCTCAGGATGTTGTTGTAAAGGCATTAATCAGCAAGTGCTCGCAGGCACTCTAAATACTTACAATCTGTGGCTAGCAGTCTCGGCACTTAGCAAACTTGTCCTGTGTACTTAAACTCCCCAAGACCAACCCAATGGGCAGTATATGAAATATTTTGAGGAAATATTGTAACGTATATTATTATAGAATCAGCTCAAAAGTTAGAGACAGTAACAAGTAACAATTAATAAGTCGTTAGCACCAGATCTAGCAACTAGAGAAGTGACAGGTAAATTGCACGCAAAGAGCTAAACGATCAATAGAATTATCATTTAAAAAAATATGGTTATCTAAGCATTCACCCATTCTCGTTGGTTTCGGAGAACTGCCAACAGCTGGCCCTCTCTACTGCTGCTCGCTGGCTCATAGCAGTATTTCCATGACTGCAAATAGGAAAAAACGA
This sequence comes from Cryptosula pallasiana, assembly GCA_945261195.1. NCBI lineage: Eukaryota > Metazoa > Bryozoa > Gymnolaemata > Cheilostomatida > Cryptosulidae > Cryptosula > Cryptosula pallasiana. The sequence continues at coordinate 37,474,408 of OX183136.1, forward strand.
ACACTTGAGCCCACCATTGAAAGAATTTAATACACTTAAATACATATGAATGTGTGCTTGTAAGCGAAAAATAGCAAGGATGAAAATGAGGAAAAGTGGAGGTTATTTGATCTCTGAGCCAATCATGGAAATTGAACACTATTTAATAGCATCATTTATTTTGTTTAATCCCCAATTATATTCAACAGCTGTTGCACAAGAGACTGAGTGGGTGTTGGTTAAAGACAAAAAATTATTTTTGCATAGTCTGATGGGGAGGTTCACAACAAAACTGGTTTCAAAGATTTTTTTTACTAATTGACATCTACAGTTATTTAATCTTATGATTTTTAAACCCATGGCCAACTTTTCAATTAACATTAATCCCTGTGGGATTTAAAAAATGTTAAATCTTCCTGACATAACATTTTTTATCGCTCCAAACGTTGAAAATTAATTTAGAGGTGTATCAACATAACAGTCGTGATCTCTAACCAATTTGTTATAAACTTAAACCTTGTGAGGTTTACGGGGAAAAAAAACTAGATTAACAGAATTACAAGTAACTTGAGCTGGATAAAAAAAGGTTTAAACAGAACAAATAAAAGCATTGTCCACGGCATAGCACAGCACCATCACAATAAAACAGAGTAGTGCAAAACATTGCGCATCAGAAAGTAGTAAGGCATATTTACTGAAATAAATTTTATGTAGCGGTTAACTGTCTGTCAAGCAAAATCAGTCATAAACTTTAGGGTTTTCCAGGAAATGGAGCAGTTAAATTCATCTAAACCATGAGAAATTTTCTCACAGACAATCTAGAACAAAAGCATCGAGGAAAAAATTTATCTGCACTTGCAGGTGATGCAAGCAAAATCTGTGCCAAATGTTACCAATTCGAGGTTAAAGCGTGAGAACAGTAACTTGAATACAAAGACACTTGAAAAAATGCTGCCAAAATAAAAATGTTTTTTTTAGCCTAATATAACAAAAAAGAGCTCATGATAATATTTTTGAGCTCAGCTCGGCCAGTCAATTCTAACCTTAAACCTTCAAACCAACCAGCACACGATTGCGAACCTTAAACAGGGGAGGTAGGGCTGAGTTACATTTTCGTTTCGAAACCCGTGCACTGCTCATTTGCTCAATAATAATGGTGAATCTATTTACTGCTGCGCGTGATTTCTCTCATTAAACATTGCTTACCCAATCGTCAGCATTGGCGAATAATAACGCTTGACTGAATCGACCAATAAAAGCAATTTTTACTCGATTTGACTGTCATTGCTTTTAGTGTTGGCAGGGGAGACACCGTTTCCACTTCATAAACCGAACGCGTAGTTGGAAAATTTTTGCGGTGCAAAACGTGCCATGGAAAGACAACTGTGCACGTGCAGACAAACAAACCACACGACAAAACTTGTTGACAAAAATTTCAAGGCGAACTTTTACACTCAATTACCAACAGTTTTATTGTTCTAAAAAATCCCACATGTGGCATTATATTTCATGAAATCAGTGACATTCTGAGAACTTGTACAACAGCTGTGAGATATCTAGTCCAGGAAAAATTCAAGTTTAATGTGGCCCTACTAAACATACTTCAAATGTACATGGGACACTCACTTGACCTTGGGCCAAATGCCAATGCACTAATGATACAAGGTAATTATAAGCACTGAAACAAAACAACACAAGCCAACAGTGTTTTGTTGAACAACATTTATTTTTTTTCCATATGAACCTTATAAAATATTAAAAAAAAGTGAGCTTTAGTTTTACTAAATCAGAAAACCAGTGTCCTTAGAAAATACTTTTAAATCTAGTTGTGAGCAGAATGTAATTCACAAATTCAAGACAGTACAAAAATAAATTTTGCAAAACCAACGCAACTAGTACTCAGAGAATTTCAGCATTGAAAGGGTGCATGCATTTATTTTTGTTTGAGCAACCAACATGGAACGTGGAACTATTTTTTCTTAATTTATTGACTAGTTTTTATAGATTTATCTTCTCTTTCTATAATTGTAATGATCATAGCAATGAAAGTTTCTATTACTCCCTTGCATATATGTAATCAGGGACATCTATTATTATGTAATCAGGGACATCTATTATTATAATAAAAGCACAATTTTCTGCTCGAAAAAAATAGTCTGGGCCAAGAAAGGATGCGAATCTATTGTTACTTTTCAATACTTGTTGGCTGTTAAATTTAGATTTCAGTGCCAAAATTGTATTTATATAGTGGTATAAGTAGAAATATGGCTAACCAATCAACTATTAGCAAGTAGAAAACCCTACTTGAATGAATCACTTCATATCGCCATTTTTGAGGCCCTCTAGTTTTAGAACAAAGCCGGGGCTATGATTTTAATGACACTACCTACAGTGATAATATAAAACTCGATTACAATAGATGCTAAATTATATTGATTCCATTTTGAATATTCTAGTCCATTCAGTTGAAGAACATCAAAAGCGGGCAAATTCCACATAAAACCCAATTTACAAAAAAGCAGCAAATGAGAAACTGAAGGAATGAAAAGAAAGTGAAATAACACGACTTACTGTTCGGGGAGGTAGAGACATTAGGATGCTCTCATATCTTGCACCGGGTGTGTTGAATCCAAACTTGGTACCTCGGTCATACAGTAAGTTGAATTCTACGTAATGACCTCGTCTTATCATCTGCCATTCACGCTCTTTCAAACCATATGGATCATGTTTGTGCTTTTCAACGATTGGAATGTAACTGGGGATCACTGCTTCGGCACACGACTACAGCGGAAACACCCAATCAATTTGATTAAAATGATGAAAATTCTTTTATTATTTCACACTTGAATACTTTGAAAACCGTTTTTTTTTTCTCAAATTTGAAACGATATAATTGAATTTGCATAATTTTTCATTTTAAATTTATGTGCAAAACCGCTATTTTCACAGTTAGGTATTCTAATCTGAAAAAGAAAGAACTAACTAGATTATCAGCATTTGTTTATCCAGATCAACTCATTTTCACCAAAACATTCTTTTACATGAAGGCCACCATCAGGAAACTAGCTAATAAATTTTATTCATTCTGTGGTCACTGACACATCTCGTTGCGAAATCTCAATATGATTGTTGCAACACTAATAAGTAATACCTGACCAAAATTATAAAAATACTGTTTTTTAATTAATTTATCAGCAATAAAATTAATTTATCAGCAATAACAGCTGGACTGTTTAATATGTAGGCAATCCAATAAGATTGTTTTATACATGAATGCGTGTATAGTTGAGTGAAGCCAGCTATCAGACTGGCAGCAATAGGTAGGTGTCTACTGAAGCCAGCTATCAGACTGGCAGCAATAGGCAGGTGTCTACTGGAGCCAGCTATCAGACTGGCAGCGAAAGGTACGTGTCTACTGAAGCCAGCTATCAGACTGGCAGCATTAGGCAGGTGTCTACTGAAGCCAGCTATCAGACTGGCAGCAATAGGCAGGTGTCTATTGAAGCCAGCTATCAGACTGGTAGCAATAGGTAAGGGTCTACTGAAGCCAGCTATCAGACTGGCAGCAATAGGCAGGTGTCTACTGAAGCCAGCTATCAGACTGGCAGCTATAGGTAGGTGTCTACTGAAGCCAGCTATCAGACTGGCAGCATTAGGTAGGTGTCTACTGAAGCCAGCTATCAGACTGGCAGCAATAGGCAGGTGTCTATTGAAGCCAGCTATCAGACTGGCAGCAATAGGCAGGTGTCTACTGAAGCCAGCTATCAGACTGGCAGCAATAGGTAGGTGTCTACTGAAGCCAGCTATCAGACTGGCAGCAATAGGTAGGTGTCTGCTGAAGCCAGCTATCAGACTGGCAGCAATAGGTAGGTGTCTACTGAAGCCAGCTATCAGACTGGCAGCAATAGGTAGGTGTCTACTTACCTTCACAAAACTGTAGCAGGCCTCAATGTTTTTGGATTTGAAGTCATCAAAGAAGATGCCTCCAATGCCTCTGGTCATGCCTGCAGGTGAACAAACAATCAGATCAAAACCAAGCAAATCATTTTATGTTCTCAAATAGCCCAAAATTTAATTTGGTAATCTAACACGGCTGATCATAGGATAAACAAAAAAATAAACTTTAGTTAATTCACATAAAAAATGGAGTTATCTTTTCTATGGATAGAGACACAGGAGAGAACGACTCCGAAATTGACAGAAATACGACCTTGAAGATAAAACTTAGCTCAACGATAAAGTCTTTTAACTGAGTTTAAAAGAAATGGTAGATAAAAAACTGATTCCTTAAATCAACTTTCAGCAACCACGTAAAAATTAGAACCTTTATTTACTTCCAGAAAAAATCACTAAATTTTAAAAAATAAAACCTCTTTTCCTATGAATAATAAATTACCCGAACACTCACAACTCAAACACAAATATAACAAACTGGAGCGAATACAAAGTCAAGGCACCAGTTTTACGCCGGTTCCATTTCTGTTGACAGTAAATAATGAATCAGCAGGAGCAGTTCTGTGAAGATTTGGGGGAAGAGGTTGGGGGGGTGAAGAGGTTGGGGGGGTGAAGAGGTTGGGGGGGTGAAGAGGTTGGGGGGGTGAAGAGGTTGGGGGGGAAGAGGTTGGGGGGGGGGGGAAGAGGTTGGGGGGGGGGGAGGGAAGGGGTTGGGGGGGAAGAGGTTGGGGGGGGGGGGGAAGAGGTTGGGGGGAAGAGGTTGGGGGGAGAGGTTGGGGGAAGAGGTTGGGGGGGGGGGGGGGGGGAAGAGGTTGGGGGGTATAGAAGAAGTTGGGGGGGGGGGGGGGGGGGTGGTTGAGAACACTTACAATAACATTGGAACTACAGAAACTATAAAAAAAACAAAATGTTCTTCAAATGAAAAAATGGCCATTTCCAGACTAGACAGTGAGAGATCGGTTGCACACAGCAGAGACAAAGGTGTCCGCACAGCCAACAATGAGTTAGGCGCACACTACCTGCTACAGACAGACACTTACATCTATGTTTTATGTAAAAGTAATCATCACACCACTTCTTGAACCTGGCGTAGTGGGACGGACCATGCATATCACAGGCTGTCTTTAGAGTGCAGTGAAAGTGTTTGAAGTCCTGTAACATACATATATGGTGGTACACAGGCTACAATTAGCCCATAGTAGGGTAACACTGGAGGTAGTGACTGTCTCTCATCAGGTGCTATTTATTAAAAGTATTTTGTAGCGAAGTAACAAATACACGTACATGTAGTGTAATAATCAGCATTTTACTCTCTTTGTAAAACAAAAAATTGGTGAAACTTGAAAAATTAAATAATAAAATTAAACCAGAAGTACAAAAATAATTATAGAGCTATCAAAGTATGAAAAGTTATTGACTGGACACAAGTAGTTTTGCATCGCAAAGACAACTCCAAATTTGTATAAAAAACACCGGTTGAGCTTTTTAAAAGTATTTACTGAAAACAATTTTTAATGTTTGTATTTATACAAGCTCTAACAACGTTGTGACTGATATTACAAGATCATCAAACAATAATAAAATCATTGATATCAGATAACACCGAGGCCAACATACTGTGACAAACTATGGTAATTTATTATAATGACTGTGCTGAGTGAGTTTCACCTGGGAGAGGTATGACAATATTATTTTAGCAAAACAGTGAGCAAATCTCATTACAAGCAGTTATCTGTGCATGAGTAAACAAACAGGATGCGAGAAGGCCTTGTGGGTTGTTCAAACAACAAATCATCAGCTGTTAAGTGCCCGCATTCAAGTAGAAGTAAGAAATGATGGCATAGCCTTAGAGTAATTAGCACAGTTCCTACCTGCTCATTAATATAGTAAGGAGTGAGATCTGCACCACCCCCAAACCACCATTGTTTACCGCTCATGTCTGGTAGCACCTCAAAGTATCTGTAGTTGAAGTGCATTGTGGGTACCATCGGATTTCTCTGTCACAAAAAAATTATTCACTGTCATTAAGCAAAGATAAAGTTCTAATATCAGCATAAGCAGTGGAAAGCCTCTGTACAGAATACACCAACAAAATGGCATTGATAATTTAATTGTTTTTTAGCAAACAAATCATACAATAATAGTAATAAGATTACAAGTTATAAACAAGCGCACACCTACCGGATGTATGACAGAACTGACACCAACAGCGCTAAACTTCATCTCTTCCCCTTCAGGCAGCTCTCTACCCCTGAAGGTAACAAAAGCAGGCATACAATTATATGCTATATTTTTTGTGTGAAAGTGAGGACAACTACCACTTGCATTCCCAAGTCTTACAATAATCAAACTCTGCATTCAACTCCCAATGGGGACTGCAATGGTCTTTCTCAATAGTCCATCTGGTCCTGAAAACGGCGAGTGAACCACGGTAGCAGTATTATGTCGTTTGCTGATTTGGGTTTATTAAAAAAACCAGCAATGTTCCTCGATGAACCAGCTTGATAAAAGTTAAAACATCTCAAAATGTCGACATCAAAACTTTTGTTTCAAGAAAATTATTTGTATTTTTACAGCCCTGGAAGTCTTATTAAAATTTTAATACTTTTACCAGAAGCAGTTATATGTTGTAACTATGAGCGTAATAACGGCTTTGACTGAGTTGTCTTCTCTAAAGGGGATAACTTTATTATAGAACTGGAGCTCTTTTTTAAAGAAACAACTGCAAAGGTTTAGTCATTAAGTCCTCGGAAACTCCAGCGACTCCTGGAGTAGGTACTCTTACCAGTGCAGTGACTCCTGGAGTAGGTACTCTTACTAGTGCAGTGACTCCTGGAGTAGGTACTCTTACTAGTACAGTGACTCCTGGAGTAGGTACTCTTACTAGTGCAGCGACTCCTGGAGTAGGTACTCTTACGAGTGCAGTGACTCCTGGAGTGGGTACTCTTACTAGTGCAGTGACTCCTGGAGTAGGTACTCTTACTAGTGCAGTGACTCCTGGAGTAGGTACTCTTACCAGTGCAGTGACTCCTGGAGTAGGTACTCTTACTAGTGCAGTGACTCCTGGAGTGGGTACTCTTACTAATGCAGTGACTCCTGGAGTAAGTACTCTTACTAGTGCAGTGACTCCTGGAGTAGGTACCCTTACTAGTGCAGTGGCTCCTGGAGTAGGTACTCTTAAGAGTGCAGTGACTCCTGGAGTAGTTACTCTTACCAGTGCAGTGACTCCTGGAGTGGGTACTCTTACTAGTGCAGTGACTCCTGGAGTGGGTACTCTTACTAGTGCAGTGACTCCTGAAGTAGGTACTCTTACTAGTGCAGTGACTCCTGAAGTAGGTACCCTTACCAGCGCAGTCCCCATTTAAAGCATACAACTTTGTTATTGAATAAAGATGACAAAATTTGGAAATCAAACCGATAGAAAAACAGAATAAAATTTTCTGTTCAACAAAACATGAGCACTTTTAGCAAACCTCTAAGATTATTATTTATATGACATGTACTCACTGGCTATTCATAGCTCTCACAGCAGCTGGCCTCAGGTTACCAGTTACCACAGAGATATTGACCCCTGCCCGCTCAAACACAGCTCCATCCTCTAGAACACAGGTTATACCACCACCTTCTTGCCCCTAACAACATAGCCTACGGAGTGCAGGGAAATCAACCAATTGAATCTATATTAAACCAAGTAGTTCTTTCTCACTGCAATCTCTATTATTGATTAGAACGACCACTTTCAAATCGCCAAAAAACAATTTCTAAAAAGAACACATTTTAACTTTCCACTAAACTAGGAAACGAGATGTGATGCACGCAGACATAGATATTGACAGTGATGAATGACACGAGACGGGAAGTATGTTTCAACGTGCCAACATGAGGACGTGCTGATAATCATGGTTACAAATTTGTCATTAAGAGGTTTAGAATCAAATGGTTGCTTGTTGACACTGCTAACAAAGCCTTAGAACTATTGTGTACATAAAGATAAAATTAATCACTGTGAAGCACGCAAGTGTACAAAACAAAACTTTCACATTTAACTAGCAGGAATGAAAAGGAAAAAAATTAGTAGCAAGTGCAAAAAACAACAATAACTGTAGAAAAGCAAAACTGAATTTGAAATGTGTGGTATTGGAGGAAAATACTATCTCTTCTAAAAAAAGAAAAATTATAGAAATAATAATAATTGGTGAGATGTATTTCAAATCAAATGGTGATTCGTATTCAAATCTATGAACCCATTTATTAATATTTATTTTTTTAATAAATGCTTCAAAAACCAAAGTCGTTTCTAGGAAACTTTTTATAAATAGGACATTTCCACAATAGATTTTAGCTTCTTTAGTACAGAGCAATAAATTTCTAAAAGCAATATAAAGTATTTTTAGAAAAGTAATCCTCTTACATATATCGAATTCGTCGTACACTCGTGAACTGGTTTGATATTTGAAATTATAAAATATGAGCAGAACGGCAACAATAAAGGAAATGATATCACGCAAAGAAGCGAAACAGGAAATAAGCTGAGCTAAAACCCGACAGAGACACTACCTCGTACGACTCCTCATTACCAGCTTTGCTGTCCAGTAACCACGGGTACGCAGACGAGTCCCAAACCTTCTGAAGACAGCGCCCCTCGCTGCCAGGACCAATCACAGGAATCTTAGATTTGTCTGGCTGATGTGAGAGAGTTTAATACAAGAGTGAGGTATTGATTGTGTAGAGAGATGAGAGAAGTGAATAGAAATGTGATGTAGATTAGTATGAGAGAAACTTGTGGGATGAGAACTTTGGTAAAAAACGGTGGGAAGAAATTGAACTAAATTTCATTTCATTCAACTGGTGCTATAAACTCTCGTCTTGAAATACTAGGATGCGTCTTTTACAAAAACAAGTATTACTAAATATATGGAAACAGTTCTTTTCTCAAAATACAAGAAAATATTTTGATATTAAAAACTGATAATAATAAAGTAAACTCAGCTAATGCACAAATAATTTAGAAAGAGACAAAATGGAATAGCTACCTCACATTTGAGCCATCTATCTACTTTAAACTTAGTGGTTCCCTCAATCCTTTCAATCTCTCTACAGAGCTCTCCCTGCACGCGTAGACACAAATGTTCCATACGATGCATCATCTCTGTAGATTTCTCCAGGGTTTTAACCGGAGTGATCGGTACTTCCATAAAATCTTCTATGTTAATTGCTCCCTCATCTTCGTCTGAAAGCCCTATTACCATTTCTTTGGCATAAACCTAAACAAACACATCACAAGAATAAAATTTGTATGGTTCTTCACGTGTTGCACTCATGTTACGTTACATATTGAAAGAATTTTCATGATTTAATCGGAATAATTAATAAGGAAAAAGCTTATGCAAAAAGTATTTTAATATTAATCAGGTTACTCGTATTCCCGACATGACAAGGATGAACGATATAAATTTTATAATTTCCCCAAAAACTTTCACCAGTCTAACTTATGCCCTGGTCACACGAGACCGATAAACGAAACTATAACGAAACTTTTTTAGAAAATCGCCGAGGTGCGACGATAATAGTTTCGTTGTGCTGGTCACACGAGAACTATAATTAGTTCGTTACGCCTAGCGATCACTAGTTTCATCCAATGACAGAGGATTGCGTTTTGTGCGCGGACCTACTCATACTTTACTGAGTGATGTAAAAGCATGGAAGAATGAAGCAAGGTTTGGAATAGATTATTTTAATAAATAGCTAAGTTTGACCAGCCAGTACTATTCCAATTGTTTGATTATAATTTATTATTATTATTATCTTTCATTTATTTAAAACTCATTATGAATATAATAAAATAAATAACTATTTATTCAAAAAACAAATGTGCTACTACTATGGAAACCGCGCGTTCGTTGTGAATGACCCTGACATTGGAGACCAGCCAATAACAGAACATAGAAAATAAACCTATTAATGAGCTTATCTGGTCCAATGGTCCAATCACATGCAAGCATCGCAACCGACGATTTTCCCAAACTTAGCATTGCTTGATCACGACGAAACTGAAATATTCGCTCGGTTTGCTCAGCAACGAATTCGCTGGGCTTGAAAAAATAGTTTCGTTGACAGTTTCGTCAGAGATTCGGTCTCGTGTGACCAGGGCTTTAGCCTCTATGACTGACTACTGGAGTTATTGTGGTAGTACAACGCAGCAATACTTACAGCAGAAGCGCCGATTAGAGGGCTTCCGGCAATACCCAACATTATCCTACAAAACAAAATGAACCGCTGCACATAAGAACCTTCGTGCTGTACTATATAAAATCAAAAAGACCTACATTTATGATATTCTGAGGTTATTATGATAATATCGCAGTTATATGAAAGGAGTGTAACAAGTGCTAAAGGTTATGCATTGAACGCAACAGCTATGAGGTCTGAGAAATGAATAACAACCAGAGTGTGAGTCTGAAAGTGTAAGCTCACCCTGAAGCATAAAACTTTCTAGAATGTCTACGAATGCCCACTGCACAGGCCCTCCATTTGTTAGACAGAATCAGGGCAAGACCCCTCCTTGTTGCCATCTGCAATAACTGTCATTCATTATCTGGTGGTTTAATGCAATTAGCAACAATTAGATGGCATATAATTTATATTTTTTACACATAGGAAGCTTTAGGACTAATGTGATTATAACATTGAAAATTATGATTCAGAACAATATGGCAAAAACACATATAAACTATGATAGGTAAATCGATATTGCTGTAAATTTTATGCAAACAGGGTCGTGTAAAAAAGCATCCCACAAATCCCATGGTTGAGATGGCAGTGGCCTAATACAGCTTTATTAGGCTAAAAATAATCTATTGAAAGTCACCATATTGCAGAGATTAGCCTCTTTCTATAACATTTTATGCAATTTGGGGTTTAAAATAAAATCGAAAATAGGAATAAAATTTGTAATGATATTGACATGACAATTGAACAACATCGCTGATTAGGACAACTTAGAAAGTTGACTAAGCTGTAAGTGCACTAACTCAAAATAGAACCTGCCAGTCCTTTGTAGCATACTTTAATGTGGGAGGCTTTCTTTGGTTTCACATTAGCTAGCAGCTTGATCACGCACTGTGATGATTTTTGTCAACAATTTTTTTAATATTATATCATTAATAATTGTTAGATAGTAGGCTTGGAGTGAAAGTAAAATAACTGGTTGAAAAATAAATACAGAGTCAGACTAATACAGGACCAAGTTCTTCCATTCATAACAAATGTATTAAAAATCAATAGCATCAATCAAGAGAAGATGTTGCAGCAACTGTAGAACAAACAGCACAGACCTGACACTAGCCATAGGTGGGATTCGTTTATCCATCTGGTACAATGCATAGGTATGATGCACTGACGAAGCAAGTATGCCTTGTCGGTATGATGGTTATTAATATGTATGATCACTGACCTAGGCAATTTCCTGTTCAAACCCCAAGCAGGTATGTGCTACTTTTAGGGTTGCCAGACGTCCCGGTTTGTCCGGATTTTTCCCGGTTTTAAAGCCCAAAATACTGGCTGCCAACGAGTGTTCCGGATTCTGGAAGTTGACTAAAATGACTTTTTATTAATAATAATTCACACTTGAGCTGTGCATAGCAGTTTTAATATTTTTGTTTTTGCCCAAAACAACATGACTAAGCAGGATAAATGTTGATATTGATATGAATTACTAACAATTTTATGAGACTAATACAAAAGTAAGTGAATGTAAATTATTTGCGTGCAGCGTTTTGCTTTCAGGACTAGAAAAACGATATAATTACAATAGCTGTTAATCGACTACTTTCATACTTGTGTTGTGAGGGGGAAGTTTATAACCACACAATAATAAGATACAAAGATTCATAGGCTAAAAAACAACGATCAACCTAGCAAGAACAGCAGAAGCAAACACTGATCTGTAATAATAAATTGATGACAAACACATTTTTTCAATACTTCCTTATGTTACATTTTAAGAGAGGGTCAGTCAAAACTGAGTTGTAGAATTCCATTGCTGTGCTATTGCTATTTTGAATTGATGTTATTATTTATGAAGTTATCTCATCCATTCATCATCTGTCGGTTAGAATAATAATAATTATGTAATCCAAGTGAGTGTGTCAGTGTTGTATTCGCCTGCTTTTTAATTATTATTATAAATATTATCAATTATTACTTATGATCTATCCTCATTTATTTATGGTGATATTTATTATTATTTTCACTTATTTACATTCATAAGTCTAGCTGCTACTATTGTTGCTGCTGTGATGTTATTAATTATTAATATTATTATTATTATTATTTATTGTTGTTTTATCATTATTGGTATTATAATAATAAATCACATTTTTCTGCTATTTAATAATTTTATTATCGATCATCTTCAAATTATTTGTAGTTACTAAAAAGAATAATAGTCGTTATTATATTACTACAAGACTTGGTTGGTTGCACTGTGTGTAAGTGCTACACCTGAGTAAAAAAGAACGAAATGTGAAAGTAAGCAGTTATCAATATCTATGATATCCCAGGACCATTTCCCACCCCGCGAGTGAAAGTGTTCCTCTTTGAGACAATTCACATCTGTCATCTGGCAACCCTAGCTGCTTTCCCCCAAGATCTGGGATTGGTTTTAACCCAGTTTTAAAGAACAAAATGGATAAAAAGTTTTATCAGGCTCACTGCTTCAACAACAACAGGTACCATCATCATGTTGTTGTTTTGACACTCTGTAGAAATCGCCTTTTCTTCTATGGCATGTAAAAAACCTACTACAGTTATTACTGAATGAATGAATAATTATAATAATATTTTGAGCATTCTCATGAATCATACCATGTAAGAAATTTATTGCTCTCAAACTGATGTTGAATTTATGATTTTAACTTCGTTAGAAATATGGGTAAGTTAATGTGAATTTAATCTTCTTACCAATAATAATAATAACAACAACAATCATCATCAGATTAAAAAAAACTTACCAACAAAACAATTTTTTTATGCAAAACAACTATACTATCATTATTTAATAAAAAGTGTGTATGGTTCACCTTGCCCATCCACTTACCTTGAACCACTACACTAAATCGGTGCCACAAGTCAGAAACACATGCACAAAGCTGAAAATACAGCGTAGGCTTATGAATTTCCGTGGGACAATGAACAAAATAAAAAAAATTATAAACCGAAACCGGATATGGTTAATGGCTTCAAAACTGCAATCTGCAAATAATTAAGTTGTTGGTGTGACTCAATCAATTTGAATATTCCTGAAAAATCATTTGTATTTATTATCAGTTATTGTTTTTCACAGAAAAAGTATTCATATATCTGCAGTTTACCTTTTACACAAAGTCAAGGACACCACATTTTCCCTTTTTTTATTATTATCGACATCCAAAAAATACAAACAACAAAAATACCTCTATCCATAAACAGTGTAAGAGACCCTCATCATTAGTTAGGCTGGATAACTTTATGATCCAGTTGATGGTTTTTACTATGGCATCACATTACTTACTTTACTACCACTACTACTACTACTCTACTGCATTATTATTATTATTATTATTTATTATTATTTATTGTTATTATTATTATTATTATTATAATAATTATTATTAAAATTATTATTTATTTATTAATTATTATTATATTATAATTCAATTATTATAATTAATAATAATAAATTATTAAGAAAAGAGAAAAAAGACAACTACTACTAACAATAATAATAATAATAACTTCTAACTAACTAAGTTTAACAAAAACATCAATCAATTGTATTGTAAATTAATAACTGAATTATTATTATTATAATTATTATTATGAATAACAATCATTATGATTGAATCAATGATCACAGGGAGCCATGATGATGCATGATTATTGGTAACAGTAGTAGCAAAAGTAGTAGTAGTAGAACAGTAGTAGTAGCGGTATCTCTTCTTCATGCTCTACCTTTTGTTTTTTTTTTTAAATAACTGCTTTGAAGAAATGAAAGGATTAATTATTAATATTTATTATTGCTGATAATAATCATTATTATTTATTACTTATTTATCATTACTACTATTATTATTATTACTATTATTAATCATGATGATTATTATTATTATTATTCATTACTACTTACCAACCACAACAATTAATAATAATAAAATAATTAACTTCAAGTACTTGCTTGTAGACACAGTGAGCCATGTATGATTGGTAACAAACATCCATGAATTGTATCCAAAAAAATTAATAAAAAAAATTTACATTAATAATATATTATAATACTGAGTATTACTTACTGAGTATTAATATATATTTTATTAATGTAAATATTTTTTATTAATTATTTTCGATACAATTCATGTTGTTTGTTACTAGGTTGATTCGTTGTATTATAATTCCTATTATTGTTATTGTCTTATTATTTTTAATTGTTTATATTATTTATTTATTACTTACTTACTCACCATGGTAATTATTTTCATTTAATGATGTTATTAGTTATTATTGGTGGTTGTTGACTGTTATTGTTGAATTATCATCGTGGTCTGTATAACATATATTACTATGATAATAATTAATGATGACCAGTCGCAACAACGATTATAATAGATTCTAGAGAAAAATATTTCTCCATTTCATAGTTATGATAATCGTAACCTTTCGGTAATCTTGTGTTATTTTTGTTTGTTTGTATGTGGCTCATAAGTTTCGACAGTTTGGTTTTTAAAGTTAATGAATAATTTTAAAATAGTCTAAGACGTTTGCAAAGCATATTTTACATTGAGAATCAATCATTGGGTGAATGTGGTAAAATAGCCTGTATCTAAAGGCGGGCTTACTCATAATAATAATATTGCTGGTCTTAGCAGTTGCGTACCTAATTTCATGCAATAAAACTGTATTCCCTGTCCAGCAGCTGTGAAATTTTACAAAGCGTATGTTTGTTTTGGAAATAATACAGACAGTTTAGAAATTATTCAGACGATTTAGAAAAGTACAATCCGTATGATTGTTTTAGAAATAGTATGAACTATTTACAAACCGTACGAACTATTTTGAAATAACGTTAACTGTTTTAAAATATTCTGAACTATTTTTAAGGGTTTACCAAGCACATGGTTTTCAAACCAAAACCAATCACCCTCATTTTTTTATAGTCTGTATGCAAATCAGCTAAAATAGACAAAGATCAATAGATAGAGCAAAATCATCAAATATTTCGATATTTTTTTAACAACATATCTAGGTTATACATGATAATTGTAATAATATAAATACATGATAAAGAAGATTTTTTTCATTTATTTTAATGAAAAATAACTGTTTAGTGTTTATTAAAAAGATATCGCCTGTGAGTGGACTGAAGATCTACCATCAATAGAGTAGAGTAGCAAATCGGCTCGGCTTTTCAAAGCATATGAATGATTTCCAAAGCATTCAGAAGGTTTGCAAAAATTTGGACTGTTTCAAAAGCATTTAGACTATTTGGAAAGCGTTTAGACATTTTAAAACGCAACACGTTTTGAGTCACTGTATATTTGCCTGTTAAACTTGTTGTTGCTTTTAGCATCAATATTATTGATCACATTAGCGAAGTTTTTTGTTTGCAAAAAGAAAAGATACACTTTAAAGTTTTGCACTTAGAATTTGGAAAAAACGTAGAAAGGAATGAATACAGACATAGCTGGATTGGATGTGGACACATCCCGGAATATACCTTGACAGACCAAGAATGAATGTCAACTATGCTAACGAGATGAAAATTTCAATGTTCATTCCCGGCAGAGCCTACATTCATTCCTGGCGACATATGAACCATCGTTTTAAAGTTTGGTCCAATAATTTAAAAATTGCCTGTTTTGTCAACGCAGACAACTCCAGGAATAATGTCAAAATGTTATTTTGTATATCGCCGAGAACAAATGTAGACACTTCCGAGAATGAACTTCGATAATTTCTGCTTTATAGCATAGTCGACATACATTTCAGGGGGTGTCTACGTTCATTCCAACTGACTGCATTAATGCTTGTCGACATTCATTTCTTTCTACATTCATTCAAATCCCATACCACTTTCATTCCAGTGAGATAAAACTAAAGTCACATTGTTTTCAAGTTCTTGTCTTAAATATTTTATTAAAATAAAATCAGAAGGTAGAAACAAATGTCGACTTGAATGAGTGTCGTCAACGAAAAAAAGCACTTCCTAAAGCGAAATATAATGGGATAAAGTAGAATATTTGATGCTTTGTTTAGGAATGTGGCATGCAAACTCTAAGATTGAAATGAAAGTTTGTTTATTACTACTTGATTAAGTATTCACTCCAAACTTGTTGTCAATCATTCCTGTCCATGTCCATTCCGATATCTTAAATTGACATTAACATCATACATTGTTGCCTTTTCAGTCGATCATGAATGAGGGCAGTGACGATGCAAAGGATGCTCAAATAAGCTTGACAGATATGAGGCTGCTAGTCACAGCTGTTATTTCATTTGATCCTGGACAAATAGTCTCAGCTTTTCTTGAAGTACAACGACTCAGAGAATCTTTACTGGACCAACTCTCCAAGAACTCTAGCAGCATGGTGTGTTTATGGAATGTAATGCATGGAAGTCATCCAAAGTTGTGTTCTTCACCAAATCTTGTAATTTTGTCATTGAATAGACATATGAAATGTGTCTATTCTTTCTGATGTTATAAAATTATTGTCTATGGAATACCCTCACTGGTGATGGGGAGGTATAGCTAGCTGCACCTACAATTGGTATTAAAGGCAAATTATTTACGTCTTATTTTTTTTGTTATTAGTTCTAGTATCATTAATTGTCAATTGCATCTCCTACGTCGGTGTGGGCAATATGCTCACAAAAAATTGAGCATAATGTTCTCTTTTTTGTATTTTTATTAATTTTGTTTCTTTCAAGTATTTGAATGAGAAAGAGCCTTGCTCATATGATGCTCAGCGACAAGAATGTTCAGATGTCGATGGAGTGTCCATGTTAGATCGCATGCAGTCAGTATTTTTACGTCCAGATACACCCGTCCCCAGTTTATACCACCATCCCACACTCTCCAGGTATCACTCATTATTCTTTTGTTTTTGCAGTGTCTTTGTGGAACATGTACTCTGACAGTTTTACAACATCCAGTTGCTACTGACTACTAGTCTTTGCTGTCTATTGTTAACTTTTTTACATTGGTTTTAGAGAAGGATCCAATCAAATGGATAGTCAGAAAATGTCAACTCTACCGTCTCATGGAAATGATCTCTCAATGACAACCGAAGATGTTTCTGGTTAGTAACAGCTTTGGGTTTGCGTTGCTTCGAGATTTGATGTCAGAAAAATGGTTATCGTATCTTTTCAAATCATTGCACTTTTGGGTTAAATGTTCCCAAAAAGGTTATTCTGTTTTTCTTGCCTCAATCTTTTCTATTTTATAATTTGCTATGCTGGCATTTCTTTAGGTTCAGAGATGAGTTCGGTCACGCCTAGTAGCTATGCAACACCAACCGTCCAATCGGTGCCAATTGTGTACCCAGTGTCGCCTGCCGGTTCTGTGTCACCTGTCAGCTCTGTGTCACCTGTCAGCTCTGCAGCACCTGTCAGTCCTACAGGATCTGTCAGTTTTACAACATCTGTCAATTCGGTGCCTCCTTCAACCTGTGTTACACCTGCCACGCTTGTCCGAAAAGCACCCAGTTCCAGTTTGATTTCGAAGATTTGTTCTATCAACAGTGGTTTATCCAAGAAAAGCAGTCGTTTAGACCTGATGCTGAGGAATCATCGCACATCCAACTCATTGGCAGATCCTGGCAGCAGGAGACGCGAGCTCTGCACTCAGCAGGTAATCAGAAATCATGTGACTTGTGTGCTCTTGACCTCGTACTTCTACCAGCTGTTTTCTATGATTTCTCTTTTTTGTTCCCGATCTACTTTCTTCTTGCCTGATTTTTTGGTTTATCAATTTTTTTATGATTTCCCAACATGCCCATATTACTTTGTTTTTATGAATACCTTGACAAAATTATTTTGATTGATCCTAAAATTTTGCATTCAATTTCCATTCCATAATTTTCGTTTACTGAACATTTAATTATGATTTTTAAATTGCTAATCACAACCTTCCCATGATTTAGGTTGCCGATGTGGTAGAAAAATCATCCAATGAAATGCCAAGGCAACGGAAAAGAAAGAATGCAATTCCTCGATACAATCCTTATCAGTTGGACAGTTCATTGGTCGATCAATGTGTTGCTGACAGCATTAACAGTGGTAACGTCGGCAGCGACAGCGGCAGCAATGTCAACAGTGGCGGTAGCATAAGCGACAAGATTGCAATGTTGTTGGACAGTGATTCTCTTTCTCCGTCTACAAAATCTTCTCAAGCAGATATGGTTGCTAACAAAGAATCTATCGCACTGGAAGCGACATCTAATGAACAGTCCATCAAAGAATCATCTCCTTCCGTTCATTCCAACTGCACACCGCTTGATCTCAGATCTTCCTCAACAGGCAAGGAAAAATTTACATCAGTTTCTGGCATGTCATTCCCTGACTCGCTCAATGCTAGTATAGAGTTGATGTGTGATACAACCCAGAGTCTGCCACTCTGTGGTCCATTTGTCACCAACTCCCAGACAGAACTGATGGTGAGCGTACCAACCTCATTGCCACGCACTGCTGACTTGGAGTATAGTTTGGCAGCAGCTAATTACCCTGAGGGTCTAGCTAGTGGACCAATGGACCTGCCCAGCTTAATGCTTGGAGATCAGGCATTGGGTGGGGGCCTTGCAGACGTCTCTTTGTTTGCTGAGATTCCTCAGGCTAGCCCGGTGGAGACGAAGAGGGTGGTACTACCGAAAGTCAAGAAAGGCAGACCCAGCAGCACCAACAAGCCAAAACTAGGTACTAGTCCGTAATGCTTTCACTCCACATCACTCGCTAAATGTCTTCAGTTTTTTTGGCTTCTTTATGTGAAAATATTTGGTAGCTTTTTAATCTTTCTGACGTGGATCTCAATAATAAAATTTAGTTTACAAATAAAAATTACTAATCATTATATTATTATTTATTCATAGACACATTGATAACATTTTGTGTTGATTTCCAAAAATTACTTCACCAACATGATATTCCATATTTTAAACTTTTGATAACATATATGCCACCGTAACAGTTGTACTAAAAAATAAGTTAGTAATCATTGTACAAGGTGAAATCAATGTTGCGATATGTTTTTGCTGCTGCTACATTCGTGTTGTTGTGAACTGTAGCTGGTGGGATGTTAGATGCACCAACTACTGCTGACGCTGACCCCAATAAGTCAGATGTCGCGCTGCTTAGGCTCAGGTGTAGGAGGTGCAGTGAAAGGTTTACCTCTAAGACTGATTATCAACAGCACCTCAAGTCACAGGTGAGTCTCAGACTATAGCTCTATACCTCAAGTCACAGGTGATTGTCTCAGACTAAAGTGAATCAAAAACCTGGAGCAATAGCTCTATACCTCAAGTCACACTCATTTATTTCAAGTAACAGTCAAGTATATCAAATTAGAGTTAAGAAGCTCAAGTCTCAAATTTAGTATCTCTACTCACAGTTGAATATTTTGATTCACAGTCTCTAATATATAAGTCACATTCAGGCATCAGAGGTATAGTCATTGTTGGTTTACCAGAAGTTTCCCATGTAGTATGTTTAACACATGTACCACATAGCCTTAACTACTTGTTACAATACTATGAGCAGGTAGTTTTGTGAAGACAGTAACATTAGGGTTATCTGCTGCTGGTGTTTGATGTGATCAAAGCTATTTTTTCTCCTGAAAAGTTGCCCTAGTATCCATGGAAATAGTTTATTATTTATTTATCAAATGTGCTTTTTCTTATAATTTAGCAAGAATAATAGACATGCAGACGTGTTATAGAATAACAAAAATATTTGTATATGTGATCTGGTAGGTGTGCTACAACTGCTGGTTTACAGTCTATGCATGTTACAGATCTGTTCCACTGGCTATACGCAGACGTACACCTGCCAAGCCTGTGGTTACTGCGCACTCACTAGGCAGAGACTAATAGTTCACATGCGCACACACAGTGGGGAGAGACCTCATCGCTGTCCTTTCTGTAGCTACGCTGCCACACAGCAGGCCCCTCTCAAACGTCACATGCAGAACATCCACCTGAAGGCTGGCGCCGTCTCTCTTACTGGCGCTAAACAGACACCAAACCCTCCTCTCAAGTCTTGATTTGTTAAATTAGTTACGGCCAAGAACGGAAGTTGTAGGAAGAACGCTGTCAGTGTAGATCATTTTCCGTTAGTGAGCCATCCATACAGTGCTTAGAGTTTTACTGGATTGACCAATAAGAAATAGCATAACAATCTCCTATTAATGATGTTTTGATGTTGATAACATCAGGCATTTCTATCGCTCGGTATTCAATCCATTGAATGGAACTATTTTGGTATTAAATACCTCAAAGAGATAATTTCCACAAAATCATGTTTTTAAAGTATTTAGTCTTGTGTTAGTGTCATACTTGAACAAGTTTGTAAAATTTATTTTGTTTTTTTCCCCCAAAGGAGGCAAATCACTGAACTGAGTCTATGCATGGACTTCGTAATTATTGTAGTGGTTGTGTACGACGCATGTGGTTAACACACTATTTATCAGAAATTTTCTGTATATCTCAACCCAAGTTTTTGTTGATTAGGTGCGGTGATATTCCGTGTATATATTATTTTATAGCAGACTGTAAGTAGTTTTGTACAAGACTCTACTATTTTGAGTCTTCTGTGTAGACAACACATTTTCTGTAATAAATACACACCGCAGTAAAGAGGTTAAAACTGGCATTTTACATGTTAATTTCCATAGAAAATGCGTAGGCCATCTTTCTCCGCTTAATTATTCATTTGGAAATAAAATTGAATAACGTAATGAGCTGGCTCATAATAAGTCAATGAGCTTCTCTCGTTTAGGAGGACCCCAGTCCCCTTTCTAGACTATTAGGATATATAGTGACTCATTTAAAGCGGTTATGAGGCCTGCATAAGTCTCTCTCATCACATAAACTTTATTTGAAACGGTTGTTTGCTCAGCTTTACTCAGCACTAGCCCCTTTGAACTATCAAACAAAACATGGACATCACGTATCCTCTGTGCACAAAAAATATGAAAACATATTACACTTCTTTGCGGTAAACAATTCACTTTAACCGAAGCAATCGTCAGAAATCGCGGTCATACATTTATATATAGTACATCAGAAATAAACACCAGGACAGTTTATAAGAAATAGAAAAAATTATAGTAGATGATAACGATTGGCTAATTGAAAAGTTGCGTAAAATCATTAAGCGTTTCCTTACCTCATGTTTGTGGATAGTTTTCTTGTAAGCACAATCAATAAAGATATATACCAATTATTATAAAATAATCCAATTTATCATGGAAATTGTTGGTAGGAGAACAACTCCCATTCAAAAGTACCACCACATACTCCCAACAAATTGAGTTGCGAAAAATTTTATGATATGTGATTGGTTTTTCTTAAAAGCAAGAAAATATAAAGTAAATAAAAAAATTTTAAGCCGGCAGAGAAAATGAAATACTTTGTGAGCCACATTACACCGAATAGCAAGGAGCTAACGAATGTATGGTATCTTATACGAAAGAGACTCAGTCAAACAGTTGAGTTTTCACCAATCCCAACCATCCTCATCATCAGCCCAGCCATTCTTGATATCTCCACCATCGGCCAAGGCGTAGGCAAGGTTGATGGCAGGTTTGGTCTTCGAACCAGCTATAAACGATTCACAATGCTGAGATATCAATAACAGTTAACGGATGAGGCCAAGCTATGTTTGCTGGTTTTAGCAAGTAAGAAAGCTGTAAGCGCCTCATGAGCGCATTAACAAGTTTTTTTTTAAGGAAATGATAACAGAATGTCATACAATAGCTTTGGATCAGCAATACTTAGACCAAATGTTAGAAATATGACGTCATGGGTGAGTTAACGCACGAAAAATTATTCTTTTTTATTATCATAAATTTAATATTAATAATTAATTTTCATCTACTTTTAATAATTATTGTGCACCAGGTATTGTTCCTATTTTAACCTCTTAAAATGAAATTTCAAAATAATTATGCCGGTAGCATATTAGGATACACTGCCGATTTAACTAAATTTTTAAGGGAATTGTTCTGATAATTTTCACAGGCAGTATCTAAAAGAAGTGAGACTTTCATACTATGTCAACGCCTTCATCAGTACTTATTGTAATCTTTTAACTACAGCCAATAAAATGCGCACAAACCAACAATTACAACAAACTTACATGCAGGTGTGGACGTTTCCTGGGCCATGCTTTTGCTGGCAGTTTTACCACTTGGCTTGGTTTGTCCTACAACGGGCACCATGTCAGCAAAGAAGTCTATGTCAGCTGACGGTTTGCTGACGGAACTTTTAATGTCCAACTTTGCAAAGTCTTGCTCAACGACCGGCCGTTTTTTCATTACTTTGCTGGCTGTCTTGAGGGATAACGTGCTCTGTTTGCGACCTTGACCTGTGTCCTTGGAGACAGACGGTGGTTGACTGGCGGGTTTTGGAGTGGGGGATGTGCCATGATTATCCATCTCTTCCCAGTCAGAAGTTTCATCAACAGAATCTGAAGATTCCTGGTCAGTTGTAGTGTGACTGGAAGCTGTTCCATTCATCTCCTGCTACACAAATAGTGTTATAGACAGAAATAATAAAAAAATGGCGCGCTACAACAAAAATTGCGAGTTAGTTCGTAGCTTTACAAGTAAAGTTGCTTGATCATTTATTGAAATTTATGGAATGATTTTAATACAAAAATGAGGGCTACAATCGATAAACTTATTGTTTAGTCAGACGTAATATCAATCGGTTGTTTTGTCACCATATGAGCTGGAAAAATTTGAAAATTTAAATTGACCTTTAAACTGAACCAACCAAAGTTAGTATCACTGTAACAATGAAACTACTATCAATACTACTAGCTGTTTCTATAACCAGGAACCAACAAGTATTAAGTTACATTTACTAAATAATAGCAAATAAGTAAATATAATTGACTAATGTTAACGTTGCGCAATAATTCATGTATAAACAGTGCAATACTTGACATCACTAGTATACAAGTCCATAATTAAGTACAGTAAAAACCCAACGATAGATAGTCCCCAACTAACTAAGACAAACCTTAGTGTGAGATCCTGTGGGAGACCCTGGCAGGTTTTCTAACTCAGTAGCCTCAGTACCATGAGATCTTATCTCATTTGAGTCCTCACTCTTTCTACTGGCCTCCAACTTGATTCCACCACTGACTCTAGTGGCCAGTTTAACTTTCTCTACAATCCATCACCAAACAATAAGATGTATAAATAACCATGAATTAGCTTGTGGGCTGCAAATGGTGCGCAACAGAAGTTAATGAGTAAACTTTACCTTTATTATGACTGTCTTTCCTCTCTCTGGGCTTGCGTTGTGGACGCTTTCGCCTCTCCTTTCCACTGCTGACGGCAGCAATGTGTGTCGAATGTTTGTCAGCACTCAGCTCCTCATTCTACAAAAGATTGTAATTAAACTTGCATAGAGAAATGTACAAAAGCAAACCTTCTAGTCAAAAGCCCAAAAACTCAAAACAAAACAGCCTTCAGATAACAAACAGCTTTGTGTTATGATAATCTTGTTGTTTATTTCATCTGTACTCCTCTCCGTGTCACACCCAAATACAACTGGTGGTTTGGTAAAATAAACACTGTTAATCATTTATCTTCATCAGTAATCAATGTTTTTTTTACATCCATCTTGAAACCATTTTTGAGTAATACATTGTTTTACCAAATAAGACAATAAAACATTCCACATACTTACAGTATATAGCCGAATACGTTAAAACAATCTCTCATCAGTGGTTATGAAATCCAGAAATATTTTTAGTATGCTAACACTCATGATACACTTGCAGTAGTATAATATGTAATAAAATAATTAATAAAATTATGTAATACATCTTGTATTGGATCTTTCTAGCTTCAAATTCAAACCTGTCAAATTGGAAACCCAGCAAAGAATTCGTATTAAACATTGTAACTTGGCAACACAAACTGGTTACCTCGACAGGAGCAGATAACTCCACAGCAGGAGTTTTACGTTTAGGCGCAGTGTTCATTATACCAGTATTCACAAACAAATCCTTCCTTTCGGTACCGATTACAACCCCTCCACCTAGTACAGGCACTAAGTCTGCCAGAGCCACTAGTGAGAGAGATACTACAGTGTCCTGGCTGTCATGTAACCCTTGCAGTATCTGTAACATCAGCAGCAACAGCTCACCCATAATGCATTGTATTTCAATCAGCTCCGTAATCATATATATTCAAAGATCAAGACTGGAATTTCCTGAGCTTTTAAAAATTTCACACCACCGAAACCTTAGCAAACTTAAAATACTTACTTAAAAACTAATTCACGAACAGACTAAACGAAAAAACTGTCAAAAATAGAAACTTTCCAAAAACAAAATGAGAGTGGAATCTACTTTTTTTCCATAGATTTATCACGTTTATCGCTCTATTATTACCAGCTACATAGAGCTAACTCACCATTGGCATGACAAACTTTTCAAGCTGCGTTTTATCAAGCTGATCACAGAAAGAGTGGAAGTGGCGCAGCAACAACACTCTTATGTTGTACTCTTTCACTGTGAAAAGCCTGTAGATCACAGGAGATACATATTTCTTATAGAGGGCAGGTGACAACAGCCCACCACTGTCAGCTATAAATAAAACAGAGGATAGCATAAACTAGAACTAGACAATGACAAAACTGGAAAAGTTTGAGTTGTCTTTCCACAATAGTTTCAATTCTCAAATAGAGGGTTAACTGCCCTTACGATTTTGCATGACACAAGAGAAGACAACTCATAAATACTGCAGTTAAAACATGATTTTTTTCTGCAATAAAAGGTGTATTTGTGTTGCAGTGATACAGATAACTCCAATACACAGACTAAAACCTACCAGTGCTCTTGGGTGTGAGGAGGACAGGAATGATAGATGTGTAGGCCACCTCGTTCTCAACGACAAATCGTTTGAGCAGAGGTCGAACTAACAATTTGGCTATAACAATTTCTGGTAGAGCTTGAAGGTTTTCTACTAAATCGCTGAAATATAAAACATAAATTGACCCATGCAGTTAAAATATATAAATTGTCTAGTAGATGCAATGAAGTGCATAAATATATCTGTGGAATCATAAATCAATGTATGCATAGAGCATAAATATATCTGTGGAATCATACATCAATGTATGCATAGAGCATAAATATATCTGTGGAATCATAAATCAATGTATGCATAGAGCGGAGTACCTAAAGAATTTAGCTTGTTCCTGACTAGATTTAATGGAGATCTCTTCAATAAACTTGAGGGTGGATACGAGGGAATTTGAGAGAAGAGGGTGAGTGAGCAGATCTACAGCTGTAGGTACTTGGCTAGCATCATCAGACACCATCAGATCGACTGTATCACTGAAGTTACTCAGCATT
Organism: Cryptosula pallasiana; assembly: GCA_945261195.1. Classification (NCBI taxonomy): domain Eukaryota; kingdom Metazoa; phylum Bryozoa; class Gymnolaemata; order Cheilostomatida; family Cryptosulidae; genus Cryptosula; species Cryptosula pallasiana. Next base: position 37,499,959 of record OX183136.1, read on the forward strand.
TCACTGTCTGCACCATCAAATAATAATGAAAAAAATAATGATAAATAGAAAATAGGTGTTGTTCCATCATATCCTTTAGTATAAACTTACATAGAGAGGTCATTGGACAATCACAGAGCATAGCCCGAGGTGCTTTCTAGCTGAGTGTAATGATCGAGCCAAAAATCAATTTCTCCAAAAATTTATCAAAATAATTATTCTAGTGAAACAGAACTTACCATAGTGGGGCACAAAAATGATTAGCAAAAATATAGCATGTATAGAGCATATCATATCATGGGTCGTAGCGATTTGGAATCGGATTTATCTGAATTTCAAATATATTTACATTATATTATATGTATTATATTTATATTGTATTTATAATAGCATTAGACTAACTTACAACTAGGGACTATTGACTATTTTTTATTTCAAGTTCGCGTTATAATCAGCCATAAAAAAATTGTTATAGAATTTTCAAGATCATTTTGCGCATGACTTACTACAAATTAGAAAATAAATTTAGACAAAAAAGAGTAGATCCTTCGATTGTTAAGTACATAAATAGACAGCAATGTTCGAGAGAGACAGCTGAACACAAAAGCACATTTTACCCATGAATGAGTATAACTCCACATCTGTAAACCAGCAACAAAATGTAAATTACTTTGTTTAACAGAAAGAATCTCTTGGAAGTATTGAATGTATGTCAAACTGTACAACTGCGCAGAATGATATTGAAAATATAGCAATGATCCCAAACATTAAAAAACTTGAGAGTTGTTTACTCAATACTTTTAGTAGAACTAGTAGACAACTCCTTATTTGAGTCACGCCAGCACTAGCGAGTCAGACTTCTCATTGAGTGGGTGAAATAAAACATTGCATATAAGGATCAGTCAATCTGTCCCAACACAGGTTGGCTATTGAAACCAAGTAGCCTCTTCACAATGAGAAATGCTAAATAACAGTGGCGATTGACAATGCTAGTTGCTAGGTGACAATGGTAATTGCTAATTGACAATGCTAGTTACTATGTGACAATGGTAATTGCTAATTGACAATGCTAATTGATAATTGACAATGCCAGTTGCTAATTGACAATGCTAGTTGCTAGGTGACAATGGTAATTGCTAATTGACAATGCTAGTTGATAATTGAGAATGCCAGTTGCTAATTGACAATGCTAGTTGCTAGGTGACAATGGTAATTGCTAATTGACAACGCTAATTGATAATTGACAATGACAGTTGCTAATTGACAATGCTAGTTGCTAGGTGACAATGGAAATTGCTAATTGACAATGCTAGTTTTTAATTGACAATGCCAGTTGCTAATTGACAATGCTAGTTGCTAATTATTAATTAACAATGCTAACTGACAATGGTAGCTGCTAATTGACAATTGCTAATTGACAATGCTAGAACACATTCACTCACCGAAGTCTCCAAGGCGATCCAGAAGCGATTCACACACTCTGCCAAATCCCTTGATATCTCTACAGTGTGCAGACGGCAGAGCCTAAACAGATATAACAGAAGAAGGTTGTACAGGTGGGTCATTTGATCCAGACTAAGTACAGCTTACGTCATAATCCATCAGATTTGCACTGCACAGCACAACGACATGGATGTATATTACATTTGAAGCAAGGAGAACAAGTTGAAAAAGTTGCAAAAGTGGAATCATATTCCTCCATTTGATTGGAAGCCACACACGCTGCTGCTGTTATCGTAGCGTTATAGTACCAACTGCTGCTGTGGTAGCAACAGCAGCTATGAATGCTTGTATGGTTACCGCAATTGATATCATTACTATTGTCGGCACCATTACAGCTACTCCTAGTTCCACCACCAATACTACAACTACTACTATTGTTACATTCGCTATTCCTACTATCACTTACCTGTTTATCATCGCGTTGGTCCGTGTAGACATCAGAATCTCTAAGGGGGTGAACCAGAGTGATGTAGTCTGCATTAGTTAGTGCAATTTTTCTAGCACAGTCCAGTCTGCCCAGTTTCCACCTGCCATCTGGTGTCACATATATTGACTCTAAACTGATATTATTATGACTAAACCCTGCCTACAATGAAACCAACAACTTCTGCAAATTAAAAATGGTTTCTTCAAGCTCATTTCTGCAGGTGATTCTGAGCTCGTACGCATGTTAAAAAATAAGATAACATAGCTTAGAGGCAACTGATTCCATCAATTGTATCATTGTTTAAATCGGAAGTGAAAAAAATAAATAAAAATGACTCACTGCTATAAACACCTTATCAAGGCAACAATAATAAAATCACAGGAAATCTTCAAAATGAAAGTTGATTACATCCCCAAGCCTGTATCGTTACGTTTGCTACTACTCTATGCATGTAGATGGCGATAAAGATTTACCTTAGTATGAAGGAAGTGTAAAGCTTCTAGTATTCTACTCAGACCTACAGTAATCTCCCAGCTGGTTACGTACTCTAGACACACACACAGGGGCGTGGCTGGTTCTGTAACAACATGTGACGTACTGGCGGCTTCCGTGGAGCTAACTAACTTTAGAATACACGGGTGTCTCAGTACCTTGTGTGTCTGTAATAATACCTCGTAAATTTATGATTTAATTATTATTTGTAACAATAATTATTATATAAATATATAACAATTATTAGCTATAATAATTGTTATTCATTTATATAACAATTGTGAATTATTGACAATAATAATTTATTTTCGGCTACGATAAGGTTTTTATAGGTCATCAATATTTGTTTCCAATTCATAATAATTGTTACTTGATTCTACAAAACATAAATTTCAACAAACACGTATATTGTACGAGCAAGGGAATTGTCTTTTATTGATGTTGTAAACTGATTAAAAAAAATTTAAAAATTACTATTCTGAAACATTATTCATTGATGGTGATCCAATTCCAACAATTCTGTGAGCGTATCATACCGGTGAGACAAAAGAACCAACCTGTAACGTGTTTATGGTCACAGGTCTATGGTCACTATCAGAGCTGTAAGTGAAGACAATTACATTCTCATCTTCCAACTGCGCTGAATGAACTTCTACAGCTAAAGATTCGTCTCCTCTCTCAAATAACAGCTCCTCAAACTTATCGCGGCGTATGTTTAAACTTTGGCCCGAACCCATAGCTAATGGTGTCATAGACGTCGAGACATATGATAGCTAGTTAGGGTGTATTGCCTGAAAGAAATGAAATAACCAATGTGTTACATGTTATTAATTTTTTTTAATATAAAAACTTGAATATTATCGGAACAAACATAAAACATTGTTGATACCCAAAACCAAACGTAATAATACCCACAAAATAATAAAATAACACAGCAATTCTATTACAACGCTAACATTCTATTTATTTGATGTTTTTTGAAATTCGTAACGTTAGTCAAACTGGAAACTTAAAAACATTGTCTTGATAGATATTGATAGTCTGTATGATGAAATTTTTTCCCTTAAAGGGCTTAGGACACCTAATTTCGAGAGGATTTGATTCAAGTTCAACTTTTGGAGGTCGAAATGTGTTCAAAAAATTTATCTGGAGTTGCTCCCTCGCCAGCAAGGCAATTCATATAGACGCAATTTTTTTCTCAAAGATGAAACTAGTTATATGGAGCTATAAAGCAAGTTTTTAAAAATGCTGGCTTGTTTGTACAGAAGTAGGGCCTCCCAAATATTGGCATTGTGCAAAAACTGTGGTGATCGCAAAAAATGAGATAGCAACAAATTTTAAATGTTTTGGAGCTGTCTTTTTTGTATCAGCAGTTTTTTCATATTTGGTAAAGTCAAATCGTGTACGCACCAGCCTACACGTGACAGTAATAGTAATCAAAATCAAAAAATATAATGGATAATTTTTATAAAAAAAATTATTTTTAGGCTAATAAAACAATAACATTAGTGTATCTTCACAATAATATGAACTAAAAAAACAATATTGCCAAATTTATATTTCCGGCATTGTTGTCTTTTGCAACAGCAATAACAATTAAATCTGACATTCTTGCTATCTTCCTGAGAAAAAATAAAAAAGCACTAATAATAATGAAGAATTTTAGCAATTAAACTTAAACTGAAAAATCAATGAAAACGATACAATTACTTGCTCAAATGTACTATATAATAACATAATGGAGCTGCTGCTCGCAGATAGCCCCTTCTGGCGACCATGCAGCCACAGACTTCCATAAACCTCCATAGAAATATTGCATTTTTGTTGCTGCGACGTTGCTTTCTCAATAATTTTACAATGCTCAACAGAGAACAACTCCATACGCAAAGTGCGCCATAAAGCGTGTCCTAAGCCCTTTAAATCTTTAAGTTTGTTTCATGGATTCAATAAATTCAAATTTTCATGTTGCCAATAATAAAACTTCAGCAAAGAAAAACCAGCACGTAATCTATGTCAATACTTAATTCACAATTTCATTATGGTAATGATATGCAAACACACATCCATTATAATCTCTATTAAATACGATTAATAGTTAATTATAGTTAATTTGCAGGAGAAAACTAATACCAAGCGATACAATGTGTACAAATGGTGTAAAAATGCTCTCGTTACTTCTCCGTGATATTTATAATTATTTATTGATTAATGATTCAGGATAGGATTAAAATTTTTCCACCAAGTCTTTCATAGGAAATGAAAGCATTGAAACTCAATGTTAATTATTCACATCTAAGTGTCTGTTTTTACTGGACAGCCATAACATGGCTCGTCATAGTAAAACGCTTCATTTTTTATGATTAACATTAACAGTTTGTAAAATAATGCTAACCATAATTTATTATTTTAAGCATAATTTTTTCCTTTTATTTGTTTATTTCTTACCAAATAGGTATATATTTATCCTGTAAAAATGAAAGCAACCATGGAAATGCAACGAATTGTGAACAAGCATGTTTGCCCAGCGCTGAAAAATATGCTGAACACAGATCACAGCTAACCATAGTGCTGTTGCGATGTTGAATGCATCTCAGTAGTTGTCAAAAGGAAAACAAACTCGCAATGGTGCTCCATGGTGAAATGATTGAGGTTATAAACTTTAGTAAATTCAATGGAAAGTTTGCTTGCGACTTGGAAAAAAGACAAATCAAAATACTCTGTTTCAACGGATAGGGATAAGTGACGACAACGAAGCCAGAATTTCACTAAGAAAAAATGGGTCAACCACTATCAACAGAAAAATTACAGACAATATTTTAGAAGAAACAGGAAACGGTGTTACATATTCGACACTTCAACCAACGCCGGTAACACCCTCTAACAAGGTTATCTAGGACGAAGAATACATTAACGAGAATAAAAATTATTTGTAATACCAGCAAATGTCTATCAAATAAATATTTTTCTATTGTTTTTATATGCATATTATAGATAATCGTATTTCTCACCACCTCCATTGTAATCATATTATATTATTCGCTTTACTGCATTGTGTCCTACAAATTTTCTACTAATTTATATTATTTTATTATACTCTGACATCACCAATAACCAGCAGCATTTTTACTGGTCAGTTGTAATTATTGTGTATGTGATAAGTCAAGCATCAATGGATGTGCTAAGATAGATGTGGAGTGATGGACAAAATACTCAGGAAAAACACATAAAAACCAATTTTAACGCCTTTAAGTAGTATAACTTCTAAGCTTTTGCTTCTAAATATGTAAGACTACATATATTTGAAATCCTCATGTAGGCAGAAATTCAACGTACATCATAAATCTGTTGTGAGTCATTTTAGACAAGATTTCAGGCACACTTGAAGGTTGGTGGGATCAAACCTGTATAATGTTTATCGTATGGTGTTTCCACTCACTAGACTTGTTATCTGATTTGTAGAAAATACTTGTTCATGTTTTAGTGGCAGCGCTTGGGCACTCTCTCAATCAGTTTGAGCAATTTCACTCATGTTATCACGCTGTGCTATGTTTTTACAATTCTATCATTCAGGGTAAGTTTTCTAGTTACTCTCTCATCTTTGCACAGAATATTTTTCAGCCTCATCCACAAGTTTTTGCTAGGGTTCAGATTTGGTGATTGAGGTGGGTGAAGCCTTGAAACCAGTTTTTTCTTTTGATAAGTCATAAGCGGCTTCTTTCTTGCTCAGCGTCTTTGCAGTACACTCTCACTTAATCTCCTAGATGTAGTCTTCCTGCTTTCTAGAACAGCTGTAGCATTTTCCAAGTTCACTGCCAGCTCTGAACAAGATTATCGTCTATTGCTCTATTCTAGCTGGCGCAGTGTCCTATCAGTGATTTGATTCTCTTTCCGCCCGCTGTTTCCAGCTCTGTGCAGCCTGTCTCTCTCCATTACTTGATATTGTTATAAACTGTTGACTAGGGAATCTTTAAACTGTTTACAATTTTTCTTACGGTTTAAATACCCCACTGAATATTTTTTCTCTTGAAAATTTGCAATGTTAGATAAGAATGACTTTACTCACCATTTTCTTAACAATTTATTCGCGAATCTCAGACATTTGATGGAATTTTTTTAACGAAAGCGGAAGGTCAGTACTCATAATGTCTCACAAACAGTCTGAAAACAAGTTCTAGCTACTCTGTCCTTATTCGAACCCTCTAAACAGAATTAAGCCATTCAACAAAGGGCCTGAGGAGACAGACAGAGTGCATTTTTTTGACCTTGGATACATCAAACCTATATAATAATAAATTACTCCAATGATGATGATATTGAACTTAACACGAGTAAATTTCTCAAATACACTATTATGCTCGTTTATTATTATGTATTGTTGTTGTATGGAGTGATTAGCATTTGTATCACTCAGCTACTGACTGATATCTGTGGATTGTCGAGAAAATTTTCAGTTGCGTCCCAAGTATTTTGTCCATCGCTGTAAATAATAATAATAATAATAGCCTGTATAATTATTATTATGTATGTAGTATTATATCATTGAAATCAAATAATAATAAAGACAGTTGACATAATAATAATATATAATAATGTACCGGAAAAACATCAAACCATACCTGCAATAGAAAACAACATTAGTAACAGTTCTTCTTATTACCTTTATTTCAGTCACGTGCTACGATCGATGCTTGTAGCCTCGATGCTTATTATTATTATATTTTATTACACACTTCTTATTGCTATTTTTATAACGAGGCTATATTATTAGTACCGCCTCCTCTGTATATATTTGCTCGCAGAGCTCCTCACAAGGCAGTGTACCTGAGGAGACTCACTGATTTTATTTCTGCAAAGAATATAAACAGTCACACACTCAATCAAGCTTATACTTGACACTCTGACAGACAATTATACTGCTCAAACGATAACCGCTCTAACCACCTTTTAGGTCCCAAAAGCAACCAGTGTTATTTAGTGGACAGTAGCAAAACGACAGGCCTGCTCGGCAGACGATAGCCTACAGTGCTCTTCCCCCAGCAGATATGCTGTCGGGTGGACACCAATAAGCTTTCTGACCAGTAGACTGTCGGGATAGACAGATAGCTCTCTTGCCTAGAGGTAGTGTAGGTGGCTACCGGAATAACTTGTAAATAGTTATAACAAAATCCTGCACATTGGTGGCAGCAGTGGGATCTGCGAATCCCCTGGCAAGAACCTCTAGGACAGAAAAGAGCAAGTAGCAGACCATGGCCAACAGACGAGCCACGAGTGTGGATAGAGATCCGACCACCAGGATCATGGGTCAATTGACCAATATACTGGAGAAGCTGACGGACGCTCCGCCTAAAGCATCTCCCTTCAAAGCACCAGTTTACGATGGCACTGGAGACGTGCAGTACTTCCTGCAACGTTTCCAAGAAGTGTCAGAAGCCAACGACTGGAACCCAGCCACTGCCATCATCCATCTGAGGCAGTCGTTACAAGGAAAGGCACAACAATGCGGACAAGGAGAGACGATCTGGGCGATCATCGACTCCCTAAAGGCAAGCTTTGGACTCACCCGTCGGGAAGCAAGAGCGAGGCTGTCTGGCTACCGAAAGGAGCCACGACACTCACTCAGAGAGCACGCTCTCGCCATTGAAGCACTGGTAGAGACGGCCCACGACGACTCCCCTCGGATGCAGAGGAATGAATATGCTCTGGAGCAATTCCAGAATACACTGGGAACGCATATCTCCAGAGACACCTTCTGGCAATACAGCCGACCTCTCTAGAGGCAGCAGTAAAAGCGGGCAACGAGTACCTGCAGATACAGCCGGCCTATACGGGCCCCAAGGTCCGGACGGTGGAGGTAGAAGAAGAACAAGAATGCCAGCAGGTAAAGGCCCAAGGGACGACCCCTGGGATGGAGACACACCTAGAGACACTGGCCAAAGCGCTCAGCGCATTGACACAAGAAGTGGCCGCCCTCAAGACTGCCCAGCCAGCCAGCGCCCCCGCTAGGCTACCGAAAAAGGTGGTCAAGTGTTGGAGGCGCCAGCGGTTGGGGCACACACAGAGGGAATGTCGCCAAGAGACCTGGTCCACCAGCCAGGGAAACGCAACCGGCCCGCAGCAGTAGGGAGACCTGCTGGCTGCAAATGGGCCCCGAAAACCAATAAGCAAGCCAGGTCTGGAGAACAGACCCCGGATGGGTGGCAAGAGGTTAGACGTCCAGTCTACACCCCACCCGTGCCACAGCCAGCGCCGGTTCTGACACAGAACAGGTTCACCCACCTGTCCGCCCTGGAGGACGACCCATCAGACGATGAGGAATTACTGCCAATATCTACGGAGACATATGCCAGGAAAGAGAAGCCAAGAGAGCAGTGGCGCAGACGAGTGCAGACTCCTGTCCGACACAGGAGAGAGCCCCAAGATTCGCCGGAACTGCCAGCAGAGGCTACCCCCCCTTACCTCCTGTGTCAACCAGATGGAACGGCCACACAAATCAAGTTACTACCTGCCAGGCAAAGTGGAAGGAAAGACGGTGACCTATCTAGTAGACACGGGCTGCAACACCAATCTATTAGCAAAGAGCGTGTACGACAAGTTGCCAGACAGTCGGAGAGCCACGCTACAAGAGTACGACTCCAATGGTTTAATGGCGGACGGCACCAAGTTGCCGTTCTACGGTCTACTCAGGGTGACAGGGCGAGTACGATCTGTGGCCTATACAGAGACGTTCGTCGTCACGCAGATCAGCGAGGATGTCATCCTCGGAATGCCATTCTTGGTCAACCAGAAGTGCCGCATGGGCTTCGATCAGCCAGTACTGTTCATGCAGGACAAAGAACTGGTGTGCACCGACCGCTATGGCCGGGCACTGATCACTAAAGTTCAGGTACTTCGGAAGACAGAGATCCCCCCTCAGACAGAAGCTACCATAACGTGCCACCTTGCCGCACGGAGCTACTGTCCCCAGGGTGTGATCCAAAGTTTACCAGGGAGCCTACCTTTGGCTACAAGCGTAAACTCGCCGGACAAACAAGGACGGGTGTTGGTCAGGTGCCTCAACCCTACCCCGAACGTGATAAGCCTGCCGGCCGGTGAGGTTATTGGAACGTTCACAGGGGTAGTGGCCGATGAGGTACAGCAAGCCACATCCGGGGTCCCATCCGGGTCGGACCCGACAGGTTCACTAGTGCCTGACCACTTGGGTGAACTGTATGAGCAGGCAAGCAGAGGGTGCAAGAACGAGCAACAGAGGGAACTACTGAAGGGTTTGTTGAGGAAGTACGAGGCGGTGTTTAGTAAACACAATGGAGATATTGGCCGTACCGACCTCGTGGAGCATGCCATTCCCGTTGCCGAAGGCACTAGGCCAGTTTGGTTGCCCCCCCACAGATTGGGACCTGAGAAGGAGGCTGAAGCCGAGCGGCAAGTGAAGGACCTGCTGGAGAAGGGGCTGATCGAGCCCGCAGACGGTGCTTGGAGTTCTCCTGTAGTGCTGGTACGTAAGAAGGACAGCACATGGCGATTTTGCATCGACTACAGGAGGCTAAATGATGTCACTAGGCAGGACGCCTATCCTATACCTAGGATAGACGAGTCTTTGGACGCCCTAGCTGGCAGCAAATACTTTAGCACGCTCGATCTGACCAGTGGTTACTGGCAGGTCCCTCTAGATGCAGACGCCAAGGACAAGTCGGCCTTCATCACCAGAAGTGGACTGTGGCGTTGGAAGGTGCTTCCCTTCGGGCTGACCTCAGCCCCCGCCACGTTCCAGCGTTTGATGGAACCTATGCTGCAAGGGTTGCACTGGAAGACACTACTGCTCTACCTGGATGACGTAATAGTGATAGCACCCGACTTCGAGACCCACCTGCAACGACTGGGAGAAGTGTTAAGCAGGCTACAACAGGCTAACCTCAAGGTCAAGCCGTCCAAATGCGAGCTGCTACAGCAACAGGTTAAATATCTGGGGCACGTAGTAAGAGCAGAGGGCGTCGCCACTGACTCGCAGAGGCCGTAGCCGAATGGGCACCCTCCCGGGACATCAAAGGTTTACAAGCTTTCCTCGGCACAGCAGGGTACTACAGGCAGTATCTGCCCGGGTACGCCTCCACTGCTAAGCCCTTAACTGTCCTGACCAGCAAGGACAACCCCTGGAAGTGGGGACAGGAGAAACAGACTGCCTTGGAACGACTAAAGCAGGGGCTCATGCAAGCACCAATACTAGGCTACCCGGATCCTGCCAAGACCTACATCCTGGACACGGACGCCAGTGTCGTTGGATTAGGGGCAGTGTTATCCCAGGTACAGAACGGACAAGAGAGGGTCATTGCTTATTATAGCAAGACCCTAGCACCCGCCGAACGGAATTACTGCGTGACACGGCGCGAGCTGCTGGCTGTCGTTAAGGCAGTCAAACACTTTCGACCGTACCTCTACGACCGGGAGTTTAAGCTCCGCACCGACCACGCATCCTTGAGGTGGCTGTGGTGGCGGAAGGAGCCGTCCAACCAGATAGCGAGGTGGCTGGAGATTCTCGCCGAGTTTTTGTACAAACTCGAGCACAGGGCTGGCAAACAGCATGGGAACGCTGATGGGTTGAGTAGGCGCGAACCCTGTATGGACTGCCGTCAGTGCAGTGCCATCGAACAGCGCGATGGTGGGCCGACCCATGCTGAACTTGCCAGGGCCCCTGGACCAGAACTCCAGTTAGCGAGGCCTCCTATCTCAGCGGGAGTGCTACCAAGGAACCGACCAGAGGACCCTGTACCCGTGACAAGCCTAGAGAGAGAGGCAGACACCCCAGAGTTGCGCGTAGTTACCAGCATAGAGCTGGTCGAGCAACAACGCACTGGTCAGAACCCAGTGGCCAGGATGTACCAGGAAGTAAACGGCAGCAGACCAGTAACCAAGAGAGAGTTGGAGGAAGGAAGCAGAGAGCTGCAGGCGTTCTACAGCCGCAGAGAGGCCATGGCAGTACAGCCAGATGGCACGCTGACCATGCAGATAGCTTCCCAGGGTCGAACTAGGCTGTGCGCATGGGCTAACCCATGCCGGTGTAAACCGCACCAGGAAGAGGATCCAACTCAACTGGCACTGGCCCGGGATGTCCGCTGAAGTGCGAAGACTGGTCAAGTCTTGTGAAGTCTGTCAGGTAGCCAAAAAGGGGGGAATACAGCCCGCCCAGGGGGGACAGAGGTTGTTCGCGGGCAGACCTTTCCAGAAGGTAGCCGTGGACCTGGTAGGACCACTCCCAGAGACCCGACGGAAGAACAAGTGGATCCTGGTGCTCTCAGACCATTTCACCCGGTGGCAGGATGCTATTGCCATTCCGGATGCTACCGCCCCCACGGTCACCACGACTTTAGATGAGAGGGTATTTTGCTACTAGGGCCTACTCGAGGAGCTCCACACAGACCAAGGAGCACAGTTCAAGTCAAGAATAATGGCCGAACTATGTGTCCTGTGGAACGTGGAGAAGACCCGCACCACACCATACCACCCCCAAGGCAACGGAGTAGTGGAGAGACAAAATTGGACCCTGGGCGACTCCTTGAGAACCCTGCTACTGAGGAGTGGACAAGAGGAATGGGATCTGCTGCTACCTCAGATAATGAAAGCATTCCGCAGTACCCCTCACTCTGCCACAGGAGAGACCCCAAACTACCTCATGTTGGGCAGGGAGGTTAGACTACCCGATCAACTAGACGGTAGACCCGCAGACCAGCAGCTGATGACCGAATATGCTCTCCAAATGCAAGAGGACCTGAGGGCAGCCCACGACTTACTCCGGGAACAGCAGATAGAAATCCGTCAAGACGACATGGAAGAGCCCCCGCTATACGTACCCGATGACCTAGTGGTTATCGAGAACAAGCGGAGGGTCAAGGGTAGCAATCCCAAGCTACAACCTAGCTTTGTGGGGCCCTACCGAGTAGTGGAGGCATACCCCAACCATACGTACCGAGTGGAGAAAGATGGGCAGACGTCCGTACAGAACGAGCGACGCCTGAAGGAGTATCGGCCCTGTCACGAGCCTGCGGGGAGAGCACCAACCAACAGGGAAGCCGCCCTACGCCCCATCTTGAGGGGTGCAGTTAGACGGAGAGGCCGCCCCCGTGGACCCAATATAAGGCAACCACCAGACTCGAGTGCCCAGCCAGCTGAGGTGGGAAGGATACCAGAGAACAGAGAGGTCACCCAGACGGACCTGCAAGGCCTGGAGCGCCAGCTCCATCAGCTACCCGCCCTCACGGAGCAGGCCACTAGACAGGCCGAAACCCAGCGCCCCCCAAACAGGAGCTGGGAGATGGGACCCAGCGATCACCCAAGGCTAAGCCGACACGAGCAATGGGAGAGAGATAGGGAGTGGCCAGCGCTGCCAGATAATGAGGCACCCAGTCCACCTCCTCATCAAACTCCCACTATAACAGAAAATAGTGCTGATAACCAGGCAGTAGAGACGATGACAGACATTGCCACAGAAGATCACCAGGCAGTGGAAGGAGGGCTAGCCATTGGTGAAGAGCCAACAGAGACGGGCAGGCCTAAGAGAACAACTAGGCCGCCGTCGAAGTTAGCCGATTACCAATGCTAACAGATGGCCAACGAAGAACCCACTCGTCCAAGTAACCAATTATTGCAATCAGCAGTAATAAAGCAATGCCTAGTACCTTCAGAGCACGGTAACACTCCAAAAAATATGTTATTGGAGTTAAAACAGTGCTCCGAAGATAAGGCATTGCCCAATTCATTGAAAAGTGCAAAAAATTATTGGAGAAAGTTAGCTGCACAACAAGATGAATTATTAAATAATAAACTTACCTCCCACGATAATATCTTGGCTCACGACGACGAACAAACACCAGGAGAAAGCAACCCCCGACGAAACTCTATTGCGGGAGTGGTAAATAATAACTCTATGTGCAATAGATCGTTTGCGGTACGAGGAGAGGCAGCTAAACTACAAGGCAGTGACGTAGGAGAGATAACCACGTGGGTGGATGACGTCGCAATAGAACCCTCCAATCAGCGAGATGCTTACTCAGCACAGCGGCAAGTTTGTCCACAACAAAACAAAGAGCTGTCACTCAAGCAGCACACTACAATTTTTCTCTACACAGGAATTAATTACAATTGCAACGACAGCGCTAGACAGAATGAAGCAGAAAAAACAACCGGACGTATCTTTGGAGGAAGACGCCTCTGTAGCCGAACAGATAGTGGGAGAGGAATATCTAATGCAGGTGGCTAGCGAACTAGAGAAGAGGCAGGCTCCCTGTAGCAACCGAGTGGCGACAAAGGAAGAGGTGCACGCCAAAAGACAAACACAGCTGGGGAGAGAAGTCATCCACATAAACAAAGTCTCCATTACAACGGAACCTAAAACAGCGAGGCAGCTGAGCGAAAGTACGATGGCACGTACTACGTGGCTGTCGGCTGACACCATCACAGCACTGAAAGGTATGGTGACCAAAGTAGAGGGTACGGATGACGAATGGCAATGCAATAAATGTAACTATACCAACGGACACAAACGAGTAGTGTACCACACACACCAGCATTACGTTTATTACTTTTGCACCTGTGGAAAGAAGTCAGCATCCAGGGACGCCCTCAGGAAGCACATCACCAAACAGAACAAAGCAACGGCACATGGAGGACCACAGGCACCACTGTACGAGGTAGACGCAGATTCTTACCCAGAATTTGCACAGTTCATGACGTGGCCTCAACCGCCACCCTTCGGACGCCCACAACCTGTGTCAGAGAAAAAAGAGAACTTGACGCCAGCACACAAGCGTGCCCCCTCCATACAGGATCGACTAGGAGCACCAAAGCATGCCAGCAGTCCCATCAAGAAGCTGCCACGTGGCTTGTCACCACTATACAAACCAAAGGAGGTGGAGACGACAGCTGAGCAGGTGAGGCGAACAGTACTGCTGAGTAAACAGCTAGACGAAAAGACAGAGAGACGTCGAGAGACGCATCGTCGGACAGAAGGTGCTGCTGCTGCAACCCGGCGCCCCAGGGAGACATCCCCAATGGCACTACGATGTAGGATCGTACACGCCTCTCCTCCAAGAGACGACGAACGTCACAGAGAACGGAGAGAGAGAGGAAGAAGACTAGAGCGTAAACGAGCCGAACTAAACAGATTGACAGAGGACGCATACAGATTGCTACGCCAAGCACAGGAAGTCAAGGAGCAAATAAAAAGCTTAGAAAGCCAGACGAACCAATAAACACGTAACACTTGTGACACTTACTCATATTATCGCTGCAATTACTGCATATGTCTATGTATACCATATATCGTCGTACTGCTACATGTTTCTATGTCTACTTATATTTTATTATTATACTCTGATGGTGTACATTTCTCTTGCCTTTTGCACATGGCCTTCTCGTTTTCGTACCTTCACATTGGTCCCCTACGACGACCAATGGAGGGGGCTGTGTACCGGAAAAACATCAAACCATACCTGCAATAGAAAACAACATTAGTAACAGTTCTACTTATTACCTTTATTTCAGTCAGGTGCTACGATCGATGCTTGTAGCCTCGATGCTTATTATTATTGTATTTTATTACACACTTCTTATTGCTATTTTTTATAACGAGGCTATATTATTAGTACCGCCTCCTCTGTATATATTTGCTCGCAGAGCTCCTCACAAGGCAGTGTACCTGAGGAGACTCACTAATTTTATTTCTGCAAAGAATATAAACAGTCACACACTCAATCAAGCTTATACTTGACACTCTGACAGACAATTATACTGCTCAAACGATAACCGCTCTAACCACCTTTTAGGTCCCAAAAGCAACCAGTGTTATTTATTAGTGGACAGTAGCAAAACGACAGGCCTGCTCGGCAGACGATAGCCTACAGTGCTCTCCCCCAGCAGATATGCTGTCGGGTGGACACCAATAAGCTCTCTGACCAGTAGACTGTCGGGATAGACAGATAGCTCTCTTGCCTAGAGGTAGTGTAGGTGGCTACCGCGGAATAACTAGTAAATAAATAACATTAAATAGTAGTATAATAATAGTTATAACAAAATCCTGCACAATGAATAATATTGATGCTGCTTTGAAGGAATGATGCGCAGGACTTGTTGTTCTTTTTTACATTATTATTTATTTATACATATAAAATAAATATTATTATTATTAAATTTTAATAATTATTTTACTATTATTAATTAATTAATTATTATTAAATTATTATTATTTACATTATTTATTATTATTATTATAATTAATTATTATTATAAATAAATTATTATCATTATTATTATAAATAATAATAATACTCACTAACTACTACTAACTAATAACAATACTGCAATAATATTGTAATTATTTTTTTGGCTGATAAATAACATACATACATTATTATTACTAGCTGTAATAAATAACCACACATGAAATACACAGATACAGGAAACTCCAACAATCACGGAAAAATATGCAGCTCATTTTTTTCATTCGGGAGGAAAAATTGTGTAGTCGAATTATTGGATGGACTAAAAGATGCACTATTTCTAAAAGTATTTTCTTTGTTAACGAAGGTAATATATTATCAGCGGATGTCATTGACGTAGTAGATTATCAACAATAGCTTATCCTTAATTTATAAATATATGAAGGTTAGTACTACTGCGTCAATGACAAATACCAAAAAGTGAATGATGTTGTTGTGTTGTTGGTTGTTGATCATATTTTTTTTTCTAAACTATTATTATTATAAGGATACTACACCTCCCTATGACAACATTATATGTGGTATTATTATGCTATTTCACGTTTGCGATATAAATGATTGCATATCGTGCATGACTTTTTTTAATCTATTCTATATTCTTGTGTAACTACTATATTAATTATTATTTTTTATTGCTTGATCGATGATCATCAAGTTGATGATCAATGATGATGAGATGATTGATTAGTTAGTAGGTAGTAGTAGTTGTTGTTGTCACAGGCGGCTCCAATCCACTGGCTTGGCGGTGGTGGGTGAGTGGATTTGAGTGTATATACTCTCTTTATTCAACTATCCTCCCCCACCGCCAGGCCAGTGGACCAGTGGATTGGAGCCGCCTGTGGTTGTTGTTGTTAGTCTCAGTGGAGTAGTTGTTAATTAGTAGTATTAGTAGTAAGTAGTATTATTTATTATTATTATTTATAATCAAAAATATTTATTATTATCATTTATTAATAATTAGACTTGATATAAATATATTAATGAATAGTAACTAATAAGTAATAATTATAATATAATAATAATAATAGTAATTATTATTATTTATTATTATTAGATATCATAAATAATAATTAACAACTGTTGTTATTATTAATAAAAGAATAATTAATCAATAATCAGCAGCAGCAACAATTACAATAATAATAATAATCAATAATAATAATTTAATAGATAACAATAATAATAGTAATAATTATTGTTGTTATAATAATAATTAATAATAATAAATTTAATAATTGAATTTTTATTGTTATACTTATTTATTATTACCATTTTACTTATTTACTTAACATTAACAATTACTACTATTACAGACTAAAAAATAATAATAATTATAGCAATATGTAATAATAATATAATAGTAATGTTAATAATCATAATAATAATAGATAATTGTTGGTTAATTAATAATATTTTTTGTTATAGATACACTTATGTTCAAGTTGTTGTTATTATAATTGCTGGTTGTTCATTATTAGTTTTATTGTTCTTTCAATTTTTCTAAATCCGTCGTTTTGTAGCTAATAATACAGTCAGAAAAGCGATTAGGATTAGAATGGGAGTGAGCATTGATAGATCGGAAATGAATGCCGACTATGCTATAAAGATGAAAATTTTGAAATTTATTTTCAGAACAATCGCCATTCGTTCATGGCGACATAAAAAATTTCACCTCGGTGTTCATTCCTGGAGTAAGCTATTATGGTGGGGACGCAGAATTTGTACGCCTTTTGAACGAACTTCAAAACGATTATTTATGTGGTGCCAAAAATTAACGTCAAAATTTCTCTCTCCAGAGTATAGTCGAAATTTACTCCAGGTTTGTCCACGTTCATTCCAGGAGGTAGCTATATTCGTTCCCGCAATTTCTGTTTTTGTTTCTGTCAATATACGTTACAACATTCGTCGAAAACACATGTTTGTCCAAGTGTCTAGCTGAGCAGGGATCTTGACTGGAATACCGGAAGGGCTACATTCTGGTGGGTGACGTTATTTGGATCGTTTGTCGGCAATTTTGACTAGATAGCTGACTAGCACAGATGTGAGGTCGGCGATGCATCAATCAATTATACTTGGCACCATTCAAGTACATTTTAGCGTCTTTTTTGTAAATAAAATGTATGTGGAATAATCAATGAATAAATAGAGGTAAATTAATTAAATGAATTAATTGATAGTTGGCTCATTCTATAACGATTCTTATTTCCATTAGTTGCTTCATGTTATAAATATTATTTTATACTTATCATGATATCAGTTGCACATAAAATGTTGAGTTGTCTACATAACCGAAAAAAGACATCTACCAGTTTTTTCCTCTTCTTTCCCAATTTTTAAAGTGAAACAATCACATCAATATATAATTTAGCATTAAAAAGGGCTTTCAACACTGATTTTAATGGTGTGGTCAGTTTGGGGCATTGATGCTATTATAAGCATTTATTTGGCATTTTATATGGGGCTTAGCTGGAGTTGTGCCCTCATTACACTTTTTAGCCAAAGCTAACCCCACATGGCATAAATAGGTAAATTACAGTACATTCCATTGGTGCATTCACCAGCCTACACAGTCAACACAGAGCTTCCCTATGACTAGACTGTGTTATAAATGGATTAGCTCGCTGTCCTCTCTGAAGGCTACCATGAGCAAGTTCTGTATATAGGCTACAATTATTATGACAAGAAATGCTTGGTTTCTTAATCAGTGTTAAATTTCATACTAGTTTTCATAAAAAATTGTTACTGGCAGCACAGACGTGTTATAATTTTAGATGTTTGCAGAGAATACCAAAAACACGTCTCAAGCAATGTACACTAAAGTTTTTTGGTGAGCTTTCACATATGAAGTTTTACATTAGCAGAAAGACTTTGTATCGAACTACATGCTAGTAATTACAATTAGAAGCTTGTTCAAATATGTTTCTGACAGCACTCTTTTTGTTAAAAATGGATGGCTGCCGGTTTTAGTTCACATTTTTGCAATTAAAGTTTTTAATGTAAAACCCCAAACCTTAAACCCTAAAACCTAGGAAGGGTTTATAATCACTTTGCTAGCCAGCTTTGAAATGTAGGAGCCTCTTATTATATGATGTAATCAGCAATAAATGTAGTTTCACCGTAAAATTTCATTGACAGAGTTAGAGAAATTTTGTTTTGACTGACTGATGCTGCTGTCTATATTCGCATCCAATGATCACAGCTAACACCTAACCACAATTAGCTGATGTTTAGCTATTGACAAGCGGTGGCCTAACAGTTGGGTGGTGCTTTTGTCACCTGCAACAAATTACCACAAAATATGGAAATGTCTCTAATTTTTTTAATTTCATTTTTTCAAATTATGTTTTTGCTACTCACCGATGATGAAAATAATGATATTAGCAAATACCTATAACTTATTTTGTGATATATTACTTATTATGTAATGTATTACTTATTATGCAAAAACATTTAGTCCTCTTCGTCAAAAATCCAGACTACAGTGTTTCTGTTTTTAATCATGGGAATATCAAAATGTCTTATTGGCTATTATGAGCTATATGAGTTAATTATTTTTTCATTCGTATTTTGAAATTTTCAAAGTATTTTTCAAAATGATGAGCCTTCACATTTGTTTATAATGGCATGCTTGCAGTGTTTGTCCAATTCTGTAAGCAAATTGTTATTCATACTGGTATTTTTTGGCCTGCATGAAAGGCTAGCCCTCAAGCAAAACATTCCTTGCTGCACTATCTCAGGTTGCTTTTCCATTTTAATACAAAAAATATGTAAGTAGCGGAAACCATACATTTGTCAAGTTCTCATACACTTACTGTAATCAAAACATGTCATCAATTTGATATCGTACATTCATTTACTGCTACCTCATATGTGTGATTCCAGTTATAATCTGCACTAAATAGAGGCCAAAGTAATTGGTTTGTATACAACTGGTCATGGTTGGTTTTGATCAAAATCTAATAACCTACACTATCGAAATGCTATCTCAGCATTGGTGACTCACTAATGGCCATATAGTTACTCATCTTAGTGTTTGCCAACTACTGTAGCCTTACAATAAAACCATGGATCTTGAAGCTGGTTTCAGTTTAAATGGGAGCTGATACAGAATTTTCAAGTAGTTTTCCAAGTCTGTGAGCTGATAGAAAACTTCAACAATACACACCATTAGAATCAGTGTTGAAAAACCTATTCAATGATAAATTATACATCGATGTGATAGTTTCATTTTAAGTAATTTGTTGCCAAACATTCATATATCATAATTTTCTTGAACTTTGTTACTCATATACTGCATTTATGAAATTCTCTAATAGAATGAAGGTGTTCACATACATACAGCAGTATTTTGTTAAAAGAAATAGAATAGAGCTTATGCGCGCTTTATGTGATGTACGTGAGGAAAAGCTGTTTTGTCCCAAATGATTCTATTTTTGATCAAGTGCTAGAAAATTGTAGTTGTCCTCTACTGTCAAGCTTCAAAGCCAAAATTTGTCGCCAAATTTCTTGTCGACATCCAGGTAAGCTGGTCGACCAACTGGTCGTAGTTCCCGTCAAACGAACATTTTTTGCCGCCAGCCGATCTAACTTTGTCGCCATTCAGGTTGTCAACGTTATAGTTTTCGACAATCAGTCCACTATTTGTTGAGCATGTATCCACCTTCTTCATGATTTTCTTTCCCATTTGCATATTTCGAAAATTCTAGGCTCCCTCATCGAATTCTTCCAGCAAATCTTCTTAGAATCGCGTTTTGTGATACTCTTCCAGCAGTTGGTGCACCAATCTTTGATCAGCTGCCTACTTTGTGTAAATAATTCTTCAACACTCCATAGGTGAAATTGCTACCAATACAATGTAGTAGCGTCATTCTAGCCTAAAAATAAACACAAAATCCTGGTTCAAGCGCAATTAGTAATCCTAATAATTATAGTGATTCTGCACATATTAGGTACTTTCGCCGGACAGCGAGTCGCTCAGTTTCAATAAGAAAGCAAAAAATGAAGCACTCATAATTGGCAGACGCCCAAAATACCGGCGAACAGAAGCACACACTTTTAACAAGTCAGGCGACCACAAGCATGTTTCTAGGGCCAATAAATCTGCAGTAGCGAGTCGAGTAAAACCGTTTCTCACGCTTTTCTTTTCCGGTTTGTAATAATTTACGTTAGGACTGGTTGATGAACGAATGATGATGGATAGTGATTTAGCAGCATTCCTTTTACTAGATGAACCGATACTGAGGTAACCACAACCTTATTAAATATCAGTGACTGACAAGTGAAGTGATGGGCTATTTCTTTTGCTTAACCACAAGCAAAATTAATAATGCACTTATTATTTATTATATTCACACAACGCGCAAAACTAGTCGGAACAACTACCAGCAACCATCGACCAAGCAAACGATCACTTACCATAAATGGGGAAAAACAATTGAACGTGACATTACTACTGAGCTTTCCCACACCTCTTGGAATCATATCTATGCGTGTCCCAGTGCTAATTTAATGCTAGAAAGCTTCAACTCAACACTCCTTAATGTCACACACAGACACATTAAGATCAAGCGTAAGCAGATCAGAACGCATACACTTCCCCCCTGGCTAGATAAAGAAGTCAAAAATAACATGAAATTGAGAGACAACTTGAAACGAACTGGAGACTGGTCAGCTTACAAGAAACAGCGTAATGCCACCACAAATCTTATCAAAAGAAAGAAGAGGGACCATATTAACAATATTATTCACAAAGCAAAAAACCAAGACACACGCTTGATATGGGATATAATCAACAACAGGCAAAGAACATGTCATCCCACCAGCATGCAGGATGGTCAAACTGTGACTAATAATCCCACTGGCATTGCTGAAATTCTCAATAACCACTTTACCTCCGTTGCTAAACAAACATCATACTCAACAAACAATTCTCCGCTCAACATGAAAAAATATCTACAACCGTCGGACAACCTTACTATATTTCCACCTATAACCCCTCTAAAGCTGGCAAAACTTATAAACTCTATTCCTTTAAACAAAGCTACTGGAAGTGATGGCATTAGTTCAAAAATATTACGTCTAGCCCTCCCCTATATACTTCTACCACTATGTGACACAATGAACAGAGCCATTTCCGAAAATGTATTTCCAACATCTTGGAAACACGCCATCATCACACCTATCCACAAAAAAGGTGCAACGAACAACCCTAACAATTATCGACCTATTTCAATTTTACCTCTTCTCTCCAAAGTATTCGAAAAACATATCCTTAGTTACCTTAACCAACACCTTACAAAATTTAAACTTCTCAGCCCGAACCAATCAGGCTTTAAATCAAACCACTCCTGCACGACAGCAATATACAAATTATACTCTGATTGGCTAAACACTAGTAAGAAACATTCACAGATTCTCCTCTTCATCGACTTTCGCAAAGCCTTTGACTCGATACCGCACACACTGCTACACCAAAAGCTTGTACGCCTAGGTATCAGTGGTTCGGCTATACAACTTCTGGCAGATTTTCTACATAATCGCACGCAACAAGTTAAAGTTAATGGCTCACTTTCAAGCAGCAAAGAGATCAATGCTGGCGTTCCTCAAGGGTCTGTCCTCTCCCCTACTCTATTCTCAATATTCATTAACGACCTATTATCTTCCACTCGATTTCTAAAATCTCATGCTTATGCTGATGACACCATCTTCTACGGTTCCAATTTATCTACTCAAAATCTAATTTCAAACACTCAACAAGACATTAATAACATTGTCGCCTGGTGCAAACAAAATGGTATGGACGTAAATATCGAAAAATCTCACTTCATTGTTTGTAAAACGGCGAACAAATCTATCCACCTACATATCAACAACACACCGCTTTCACAAGTTAAGAAGACAACTTTCCTAGGATTCACTATCAATGACCGCCTAACATTAGACGACCACGTACTTACTGTAATGAATAAAGTGAACCAAAACACAAGACTTCTCCTGGCAACTAGGCACTTACTAACTAAACCACTGGCACTTAAATTCTACAACCACTTTATACATAGCCACCTAAACTATGGTATCAACACCTACTACCCGCTTTCCCCCAAAAAAATAACCAAGCCCCTGAAGACACTTCAAAAGAAAGCATTAAAATATGCACTATTTCTTCCTCCTCGTACTCCAACTTCCCTTGTTCAAAAGTATTCCCAAGTTCTTCTCCTTCCTCAGCTAGCCACCTACTCCGCCGCTATCTTATCTTATCAAGTACTTCACCATCTCTGTCCTCCATATATCAATACCATCTTTGAACCCTCAAGCGTGTCTACTTCTGAACGTACCACCCGTGACAATCACAAGATACCCAGCTCACTCTCTCACACTACACTACCTAAATTCGCAATTCACTCCTTTAATCCTCTACCTAAGACTGTTAGAACATCAAAAACTCTCAAGCATTTTAAAAAAGCCTCTAAATACTTTCTACTTAAACATGAAGATTGAATTACTAATGCACTATTATTACTCGCTCTTATCTTACCAACAATGCAATGCTCTTTCTAACAACTCTTTTTCTCCACAAGTTTCTGGTCTCATTTCATTCTTCAAATGATCTGGCCTATTAACTGATGTACATATCCTTTCTGTAAATATTGTTGTATACATCTGTTAAAATTTTTTTTTTTTCTTTTGTAATAATCTGTATATATAACGACATTATAGCATTGCTGTCACCATCTCCTTCCTATATTTAAATTATATTGTAAAATTTTTCTTTCATTTTTTGCCTGATTATTCCTTTTTTTGTGGTATCTTATGGAAAACATGACATATTTATGACATGATATTTTAACCACATTAAATAAAGTCAATAATAATAATAATAATAATATTATTATTATTATTATCCACTTGATGATGACCTTGACATTGCATTATTAGCCGTGGGACAGGAATGAAGAAACGATAATATCGAGTGCATGCGTGTTCGCTGTAGCAAGACGCCCAACTTTGATTTATTACTAAGCACTCAAAATAAATCCAAACACCTACGCAGCTGTCCAGCTTTTTTTTGGTCGCCTTAGCTATAAAAAAAAGCAAACAATTCCAATAAATAAGCAAATAATATTGAAACTGAGCGACTCGCTGCCCGGCGAAAGTACCTATTGCTTGTGGTTGATGAAGCAAGTGTAATAAACTAATCATAAAGTTTATAACATGTGAGGAACACCACCACATTATTTGAACCAAACACCAGAGGTGTATCAAACTGATTTTATTGCTATATAAAAGTTGCCAAAAACTGAAAGCTGAAAGTAGCTCACTAGAAACTTATGCGTTGATAATTGATGACTAATTATTATCATGAGTAGTGTTTTTGATTATAAATTGATATACTACTCATAGTTATTAGTACTTTTATGAATATGTTCTCCTAAATTTTCTGTCAAAACTGATCAGTAAAATTAAAGGCAGCGTAATAGCTTTCCGTAGATAAAGATTTGGATAATTCGAATAAATGAAGTGCTAAACTAACACTCACCTTAGTAGATCTGTCTTTGAGCCGAGCCAATAGCAGAGCTTTTAGTTATATTAATTCTGCTCGTTTGGCACCTTCAAGCTCCGGGTATGTGTCGTTTTGGTAGCACGTGTGATTGTTGTTTGCTTCACAATCGCAATAATCCTATTCGTCTTATGATTGTCAAAGTGATTATGAGCCATGAGTGAAATACACTAGATTTCCATGCGTCGAAGTTTTGACGGATTTTTGGATTTTTCAAATCTTCGAAGGATGGAAGTCCATGAAAAGTTCGAAGTTTTCAAAACTCTGAACTTTTCACAGCTCCGATCTCGATGGTGGAATTTTTCAACAGTTCGATGATACAAAACTGCGAACTTTTGACGATAGGATCATGGAAGTTGAAAACTTCGTAGTTTTCATGATAATAAATTATTTAATTAACAACATTAGCGAGAATCACCAGAAATTAATTATTATTTATGTTTAATCTGAATGTTCTTCCTCCATGGAAACAATATTGAGAAAATATAAGGTCCTCAGCATCATGTTAATAAATAATAAAAAAGTAATAATCAATGAAATTGTAATAATAATAAATAAATAATAAATTTTTATTATTTATTTATATCAGAGTTTGACAACTAACGACTACTTATTTATTATAAGGTTGTTCAGTTGGCTTTGAAAAGTCATACATACACCGGCTGATAAGTCATAAAACATTCATCATCTGTGCTAGTAATTAATTTTAGACCACTAGATTTGAAATGTAAACAAGTTGGTGACAACACACACTTGTGAAAACAATATTTTTCTCGCAATGATGTTATCGTTTCAATAGAAACTGCTCATCTCTCGCCGCAACAATACCATGACGTTGAAGCCGCCAAATCACTCATACTCTCATTGCGTAGTTATCCTTTCTTGGTGTAGACAACTCTGCATAAGTCTTCCAAAAGTTCGTATAATGGAAGTTCGGCAAATCAAAACTTCGAAGTTTTCAACAATCCGTTGTTCAAAACTCCTTCGAAACTTCGACGCATGGAAATCTAGTGATAGAGGAGATTTGTTTCATCTTACTAGTGGTGATCCAAACCTTCCAGAGAATGCGTTGACTTTCACAGCTATAGAGAATTGAAATAAAACAACTTCATCCAAATGCTGCATTGCTTGTTGAGGACATGGATTACATTTAATTTCATGTCTCTATATGAGTTATAACTCTTTCAGATTCAAAATCAACTGTTAAAATCTACATTTTGAAGTTAATCACTTGAACAAGTTTACGCCTTCGGCCTTGTTCATCTACAAATCGCAACATTTTCTACACCATTTTGTAGTAAGGTCATTTGTATGTGCCCTAGATATTTAAACTCCATCGATTTCGGTGTGTGAGTTTGAGTATTCACTATTCCATATGGCTAACACAGGAAATAAGTAATAGTTGGGCCGAGTTTGCCTCACATGACCAAAAATGTGTTCTTTTGGTTATTTTGCAGTACATATCTGTGTACTAATTTGGCATCGTCTGATGCGTAAAAACTATCTTTATAGGCATCCAATTCATTTCATGAATAATTCAATTCTTTTTCTTCGGGATAATTTGTTCACATGTTTTCTTTTTCCATGGTTAGATTGGCTTTCAAATTTTGAGCTTGCTGTCTTTTGGATTTTATGGCTCACTATATAGAGTTTCTTGTCAGCAAGTATTCTTCCATGTGTCCATTTTCAAAATGGAGCATTAGAAATTTATTAGGTTATTTGCAGATTTCATTATGATGCGAGGACGTGAGCGAAGGGGTTATCACCCAGATGATTATTTAAGACACCAGCCAAGATTTCAAGCTGGAGGTATAGCAGGAATAGATCGACTGCCTGATCCCAACTCTCAGAGTATAGTCGCATCAGAGCAATATAAAAAACTGTCTGTTAAAACCAGTAATCCTGAAACAATAGACAGTCGCGTTTATGTTGGAAACCTGTGCAAAACACGAGTTCAGCGATTTGATATATATGTTATGTTCAGCAAATATGGTAGCATCACAGCAATATCGCAGCCTTGGTCTCGTAGCCCACGTGACCCTTGTTCTTTTGCATTTGTTCAATACACGACCCGTGATGAAGCTGAAAGAGCCATTACGTTTGAAAATGGCCAAGAGTACTATGGTTACCGCCTTGGTTAGTGTTCTTTCTATTTAATATATCAGAAGTTCGTGTAAATCTCTTTTGGGAGCTTGATTTCATCCTTCTCTATGATATACTTGCAATAATTTTTTTTTGTAAACTGAAACCATACTGTGTATTATTTATTCGCCTGATTTTGTCAGATGTAAAGCTTGCGGGGAATAATGCCAAAAAGCCGAATGCTCGCGACAGGTCTCCGTTGACTCAAGGAGGTGTAGCTCCCCAGCCTGGGCCTTTCAACAAAAGGGAAGCCGCTAACGGGCTTGATGATTCCATCTTATTGTGAGTTTGATTATAGATAGTTCGGCCACCCTTTCTCTCACAATAATAATCTGTTTAAAATAGACAACACCGCTATGGAATGCTCCTTTTTTTCACTTTGTTAATCAACTCTTGCATTATTGTCAAATGATTGGTTACAATTTTAGGTCATTGTTTTTCCTTTTTTTAACCTGAACTGCGAGTGTTTTCACCTAGTTTCTAGCACTTGGGTTTTATGCACAAGTATTGGATTTTCCTTCATGGTAACATATTTATGGTGATATGAAACATGTAGTGAAAACCTTTTAAGCCTAGTTATTGTTATTGTCATCCAATCATTTGTTATTTATGTGTTTTTTAGAGCTAAAAGACCGAGGGTTGAGCAAGGTATGTTCCCTTGTAATAATTTGCTGGTACAATTACACTTGTGGCTAGCTCATTTCATCTCTCGAGTAATTTAGTTTCCCTGTTGGTTATAACATTTATATACAAGTTGATGAAATGCAACAGCTATAAAACCTACTAAATGTTTTAGCTAATGTCTAGACCTCACTACGTTTGGTAATGATAGTTTATGCCATACATGATGCTTTTTACATAGTATGGTTATAATGCTGAGCTTTGTGCACCCATTACTCACCTTACATGTTAGTAAATTTTATTTTTTTTTGTCATAGTTGTTTTATGTATGAATATGTCAATTGTTTTCTCTTAAATTGCCTCAAAAAGGTACCTGGCTATTTAGTTACCACAATATAAGGTTAAAGCTGCTGTTTTATATATACTTGTACTTATTTTTAAAAGGATCTGATGAGTCCTTTCCTGTGTTTACTTGTTTAATGAATACAATGCTCATTTTATTAATATTTAATTCCTTTAGCGGGCTACACATTCAAAATTTTGTGTCACAACAAGTTTTGTGGAGAAGAGTTTTTGCATGCCTCAGTTGAATATCTGAACTATACGTTTATTCGTATTCGAATAATACCACTTCATGCAAATTTTAAGCTGAAAAGCTTACATATATCAAAAACATTTTTCAAAACATCATGGCGGTGTTTTTTCGGATTTCTTGGACTACCGAATCCATTGGTTAGTGTTTTAATGTTTTTTTTTGTCGATGATTGATGCTGATGAGTCAAATTTCCAATATACATAATTTTTATTTGGCGAAAGGTTTTTAGTGATTTATCGTTTGGAATTTCTTTTTCCTAGTATTTTTACGTAGAAGTAAATTTTGGAAAGTTATGTGTGGTTTTAATGTCAGTTATACAGGTTAAACTATTCTGAGTAGTCTATAGAAAAGACAAAATTGCAAACTGTGAAAAATCTTAAAACATTTGGGCTGTCATAAAATTATATGGTGATAAGTGTTTTTGGCTAGCATCGCTTGTCGGTTACGATACATATTACTTGAAAATGTCCTGTCTGAACTAACGTTTTTCCTCCCAGTGTTTCAAAGCTCATGATTATATTCTACTGCTTGCTTTTCAAAGCATCCAGATTTATTAATGTATATTTTTTTTTCTTAAACTATCATATTTATAAATATATTCCACTATTTTTTCTCAGAACACCTATATCTTATCTAGCCTCTATCTTATATAGCCTCTATCTTATCTAGCCTATATCTCATCTAGCCTATATCTTATCTAGCCTATATCTTATCTAGCCTATATCTTATCTAGCCTATATCTTATCTAGCCTGTATCTTATCTAGCCTATATCTTATCTAGCCTATATCTTATCTAGCCTCTATCTTATCTAGCCTATATCTTATCTAGCCTATATCTTATCTAGCCTATATCTTATCTAGCCTATATCTTATCTAGCCTCTATCTTATCTAGCCTATATCTTATCTAGCCTCTATCTTATCTAGCCTATATCTTATCTAGCCTATATCTTATCTAGCCTATATCTTATCTAGCCTCTGTCTTATCTAGCCTCTATCTTATCTAGCTTATATCTTATCTAGCCTATATCTTATCTAGCCTATATCTTATCTAGCCTATATCTTATCTAGCCTCTATCTTATCTAGCCTCTATCTTATCTAGCCTCTATCTTATCTAGCCTATATCTTATCTAGCCTATATCTTATCTAGCCTATATCTTATCTAGCCTATATCTTATCTAGCCTCTATCTTATCTAGCCTCTATCTTATCTAGCCTATATCTTTGCAATTTTTCCCTATTCGTATCCATTAAACAACCCAAGTCTGTTATATTGACGAATATTTTTTAACATATATATTAAAAATGTGTAGTTTATGTTAAAAAAATTATGCTTTTTCCGCAGCCAGTTCAGCGGTGATCATTCGCTGATAGAATAATGGTATTTTGATGCTTTTGGTTCCCTCTGACAATTGACGCAAACGAAATTTGCGCTCATCATACTCCAAAGTGTTGTGTTTTATTATCTATTCTTTCTAGCGCACATTCTCAAGTAATACAATACGGTGCCGACTCATTTTTGTAGAATGTCCTAAAGCTCTGTCGTGTGCCTACTGCTTCGAGAAGGCAGCATCTCCCTGGCAGCTGATCCTACACGCACACCATGCGCACAGCATACAAATATATAATGCACCGGAGGTAGGCCAGTGTTTTATTGGTTTATAATGGAAGCGATTTTGTGGATTGATATGGTGACTCATAATGTTAGGGCTTTTGCTTTCAAACGTGTATGAACGGTTTTTTGAAATAGTTTAGGTGGTTTGCAAAGCGTCTTTTAAATTAAAAATAATTGGGTAAATGTAATAAAATAGCCTAAGAAACTGTATCTAAAAGTGTGCTTCACAATTATAAGAAATTTATTTGTCAGCCTCAGCAGTTTTGGGGTTTCATGCAATAATCTGTATTTCCTGTACAACAACTGTTAAATTTTGCAAACGTATAGTTGTTTTGCAAATAATCCAGTTGCGGTTTAGAAATGGTTCAGTTAGTTTAAAAAATCACAAACCGTATAAACGCTTTAGAAAGAGTATGAACTATTTTTAAATAGTCTGTACTGTTTTCTAAAATAATCTGGGCTATTTTGAAAAAGTTTGGAAGATTTGCAAAGCACATGCTTTTCTAACCACTAGCGTTTGATCACATTTATTTTATATGAAAATTATACAACATAAATGTAAATCAATAGGGGATTGGAATGAATGTAGACGGAACGAATGCAGACTTTGCTGAAATGAACGTTGACAAACCTGGAATGAATGTTTACTATGCTGTAAAAGTAATTTGACGTTCATTCCTGGAAGTGTCGACATTCATTCCTGGCGATATATAAAATACCATTTTGACGTTAATTCCAGGAATTGTCTACTTTGACCAAAGTTGGAACTTTTTTTTTATTCTTGCAATGAACCTCGAAATTATATTTTTCATATCGCCAGGAACGAATGTAGACACTTCTGGGAATGAAAGTCAAAATTATCTTTGCCATATAGCATAGTTGACATTCATTCCAGGTCTGTCAATGTTCATTCCAGGATGTCTACTTTCGTTCCAGCTATGTCTGCGTTTATTCCTGCAGATGTTCATTTCTGTCTACATTCATTCCAAATTCCATCAATAGACATAGAGCAATAGACATAGAGCAATAGACATAGAGCAATAGACATAGAGCAATAGATATAGAGCAATAGACATAGAGCAATAGACATAGAGCAATAGACATAGAGCAATAGACATACAGCAATAGACATAGAGCAATAGACAGAGCAATAGACATAGAGCAATAGACATAGAGCAATAGACATAGAGCAATAGACATACAGCAATAGACATAGAGCAATATAGACATAGAGCAATAGACATAGAGCAATAGATATAGAGCAATAGACATACAGCAATAGACATAGAGCAATAGACATACAGCAATAGACATAGAGCAATAGACATAGAGCAATAGACATAGAGCAATAGACATACAACAATAGACATAGAGCAATAGACATAGATCAATAGACATAGAGCAAATTAATTAACTATGTAAACAACTGTGAAGTTAGCCTCCAAAGTTATCTTTTTACAAACATAATTAGGTTGTATATATTATTTTTATTCATATTAAGTATATGATAAAAATGATTTTTGTATTTATTTCAATGAAGTTTGACTGTTTAGTGTTTAGTAAAAATAGAATATCAGTCACAAGTGGACTAGAGATCTATGATCAATAGAGTGGACCGGCAAATTGGCTCGGATTTTCAAAGAGTATGAACAATTTCACAAAGTGTTCAGATAGTTTGCAAAAAATTGGACCTTTTGAAAAGCATTCAAACAGTTTGGAAAGCGTTCAGAGGTTTTAAAACACAAAACCTTGTGAGCCACCATAGATTTACCTATCGTTTCATTTGTTTGCTTTGAAACCTTATTATGTTGCCTGTATATTATGTACGATCTATGATAAATGTTTCATCGTTGCTGGCTAAAAATCTTGGTAACTAGAATAATACCATTGTATGCCCGTTTCCAACCTTATATTATTAGAAATATTACTTTTATCTATTGGATACATCAGTGGTTGATAATGGTATTGAATATTGGAAATTGGTAGTCTCTATATACATCGTCAATACATGGAGCTAATAGTGGTTAATCTATCTATATATACGTGACAAAAATAAAAATAACATCAGTTTGTATGTCATTCCAAGTGAATAGACGCTTAAACCACTACATTGAGAGAAATAAAACTGCTGTAAAACTGTTTCATTGTATTAATCTAATGACAGGGGTTTAAATTTGATGGTTTTTTTCTAAAATGGAGATGCGTGTAGATTTAACGTGTTTTTTTTTCAATAATAATAAAAGACAGTCACTGTTTGATAATTTAAGTGTCAAATGCGTCAGTTAAGTATGTCCTCCTCAACTACTAGGATGAAAGAAATAAAAACTGTTGTAAAGACAATCTAGTGTTCTCAAACTGGTGGTATTTGTAGATTTAATGTTTTTTCAATAATGTAGGTGGAGACAAATCACAAAAAGTTCATTTTTGCTAATATCTGGTGATTGGAGTGTCAATCAAGGAAGAGGGTGAAAATAGAGCGGGGCAGGCAAAGGGCCAGTTGGGTGGGAGGGGGCAGGCTGGAGAATAGAATGGGCCCACGTATTTGAAACCAATGGGTAATACTGCTAGTTAACTATAAACATTAAATACAGGTTGCGTTGACTTGTTTTTACCGAGATCTGCTCCTACATTACTACTTGCATTGACTTGTTTTTCAAGTATTCGCCACCAAACCTGTTGGGTGTTCACTGTCTGCCCACTATTAAAATTTGCTGATTAGCAAAATGGTGTTGAAATAAAAATGTTTCTATAACATATTCAAAAGTGTTAATACTGCTGACAAAAGTAAAGTAATGTTCATAAAAACTTTATAGCAGAAAATAAATCCTTACCGAGGTATTAGTTTTTTGATTTTTCTCCTTCTCCAATCCGCTTTGTCAAGGCTTTTTTAGATATTCGAATAAGTCTATTTTATCCAAACTAGGATAAATAAAGATATATATTCATTACAGAGTTTCTATTTGTTTTGCGTTGCTGTTATTTGTAGACCAGTTTGGAATAACGAATCTCCATCTATATTAATTCCTTCCACCGGAGCTGTACATTTTGTTATATAAGAAGTAATTACAAAGATGTCTCGCATGAGACCAGGAAGAGATATTAGACAGTTCTCTTTAAATCGCTGCATAGAATTATATTTTCTTTCATGTCGATAGAGTTATCAACTTTTACTCTACTCTGATATACTTGTACAGTACATGCCCCAATTCAAAGCAGCAATCAATTGTGATTTTTATCTTAGCTGTATTATAATAAATTTAATATTAATAAATTTATCGAATGGAGAATACAGTTTATGTGCTCGAACATTGTAATTCTACTTAAAACTGGAAAAAAATGTGGCTAGAACACAAAGGTGGCTGTGAATGCCGCAAACCCTGGAAAATTTAGAATACCGATCTCTCGGTACAGCCTCAGTGAGTGTAAAAATGGCTGCAGATGCTCCACCTTGGAAAATTTCGTTAATCAAATTTGGATGCCAATTTCGCTGATTATGGCTTTCGACATGATAGCTATTCTTTCGATATACTTTTGTAACTAACTAATTAGTATTCACAAACTTTTTATAGTTTCTCATTTCACTAGCTGTGATTGTGTCATGACGTTTTCCGCCCTCTATCCTGGTGTGGCATGTTTACAGGCTTTCGATTGGTAACCTCTTTCTAGTTTTCCCTTCTCGCTGTTGTGTGCTGTTGTGACGTGGCTGTAACGTTGGTGAACGAAACCCGTGTCAATCGCCTGCAATGATGCAAGCAAACTCATGGGTCCTGTGGGTGAGGGTAGATTGACTCATTGGTGATAAAATGTAATCATTGCAAACAATCATAGCAAACTGCACTCGGGTATATAGTAATAGTATTAGCTGGGTTCTGATAATTTCTTTCACTTCATATTATTTGTTTATACATCTACATATCTATTCTTAAATCATTGCGTATATCAGGGGTGTGGAAAGAGCGGCTCTTCGCAAAATCCAGTGCAGCTCTTTTACATACGAAGTTTTTCACGCACTGATCAAAGATAGTTTACCTTACTTAGATAGCATATAGCAACATTCGACCAGCAGTTTCTAAAAACAATTTCTTGTGCAAAACATACTGTCAGCTATTTTAATAACTATAATAAAACTTAGAGTTGCCTGCTCTACTAGAGAGCCTAATTACAAGAAAATTATGGACAATTACAAACAATCTCATAGCTCACATTGAAGTGACAGTGTTGTAATATAGTTTTATGGTTCTACCCATTTGTGGTGTCTATATTTTGTGTTTCTATATTTAAGCTGTTTTAGTAGCATGCAAAAACTTACCTGGGTTACTTACCATATTATTGCATCTTACTACTTTCCGCTAGGCCTTGTCACCACACAGACTGCTTGTCTGCCAGACCAACTAAACAATCAGCCTTCCCAGGTCTGACAAAAAACAGTCAACCTCTTCCCAGAGGTGACCCCATGCCGGGATGGCACAGACAGCTGCTTGGAAAGAGAGTAATCTGCTTTACCAACTGCAGTGAGCCCTAGGCTCAAGCATATTTACTCGGTGCTTTCGGGGGATATATAATCTTTATTCATGGTAGAATACAACGTTGGCAATCCAATACAAGGCTGTCAAGTAATGCAAAGAAGTATGAGAAAGCTCTGCCTTTTATAGGCAAAGTCACAGGAAGTGTTTGGCCTAGTTTGCCAAACACTCCAATCACACAGAAGTCATGATAGTTGGCCAATGAAAATGGGTGTAATAATACTGTTCAATAAGATGTGGATAAATATGTTAAAGGAACTAATGCCCAGAAATGAGGGGCGGAGTCTATAGCTGTTTTGACCAGTAGTAGGTTAGTATTCTTTCTAGTAATAGTCCTTAGTCTTTGAGAGCCTTTGGTCCAACTTCTGATGATGGTAAGCTCCTGGATATGGGCCCTAGAGGTTCTCAGGCTATGTTTGCTCCCTCAGGCTACAGCAGCCATCTTGATGCCGGCCCGGGATAGCTACCCTGGGCCGAGGTGACAAGTATCCAGTACCGGTATGACTAATTATGACATTATTCCTTACTCAAAGCAATATGGTAACTGCAATAAAATCCGGTCTTGTTCTGTTGTATATATAGGAGGCATGCCGGTTGGTAGCAACTATCAGGGGCACCTCTGCGAGGTAGTGGTCACTGTTGGTGTTCAGTAAAATCCACTACAGAACATTATTATGCTGTAATAATCAAAAATGTAAAATTATTGAAATGAAAGTATATTCATTAGTATATCTTTCTGACACTTTAATACATGCGGCTCTTGAAAATGGCACAATATTCAAATTTGGCTCTTCTATGAAAAATTTTCCCCACCCCTGGCATATTTGCTTGACCGATTCTCAATGATAACAATGGGGCACTGACAATTGCAATAATGTTTGAGGCTCAAACTTTGAGTGTTTAAATTTCCTGTTTTAGTTATGTCATGTGAGAGAAATACACAGAAAACTTGTTTCGTGTCTTTTCTAGTAAAAAAATAACATTGTTGATAAGTTGCAGGTCAAACTTCAATAAAATCTTGCTGGAACATTTTTGGTGGAGAGTGTATTATAGTTGCCAAGCCGGAACTTATTGTATTAAAAATCCATCGCAGTTGCTGACCTCAGGTGTATATCTCTATGCTATGGTCTTCACAAAGTTACACCAGCACTTCTTTTTGGTTGACTGATGTTTTGGCGA
Source organism: Cryptosula pallasiana (assembly GCA_945261195.1). Classification (NCBI taxonomy): domain Eukaryota; kingdom Metazoa; phylum Bryozoa; class Gymnolaemata; order Cheilostomatida; family Cryptosulidae; genus Cryptosula; species Cryptosula pallasiana. The sequence continues at coordinate 37,534,855 of OX183136.1, forward strand.
CATGTATTTACAGCAATGCGCCTAACTCTTCATTTGAAATAAAGTACAGTACATACATACGTATATATCTTTGGCGCAAATGTAGGCGCTTGGTCAGCATTTCGGGCTCAGTGTTGAAGGCAAGTTCTCAAAGTGATCGTTTTGGTGACCGCAATCTTCTTACTTTAGGAGCTTTTTTTTAGGTATCATCTACTTCTCAAGATTTATACACCAAATATGTGATGATTTAGGTTATTATAAATATGTACACCAAAATTATATCATATATCACCTACATAGCTATTCATTCATTCCATGTCATTCCATTTGTTGCTCTTTTTTGTTGTTTTATTAAGCTACTTACTTATATATTGTAATAATAATAATTATTAATTAATTATTTATTATTAAATTAATTATCATTGATAATAATTAATTGATAATAAATCGTTATATTACTATTATTTTAGTAGTAGTAGTCGTTGTTGTTGAAATATAGATAATATAATATTAATTATATATAAATGATAATAATAATAATAGTAGTAACAACAACAATAATTAATAATAATAATAATTAATAATAATATTTATATTTTATTTATTATTATTTATTATTATTTGTTTATTTATGAATGGAGCGAATAATAATGATTTTTTTACTAGTCATCATTATTATTAGTCACAATAATAATTATAATTAATATATATAATATATAATGATTATTTGATTGTGGTTGGTTGGTGGTTAGCTACTACTACTACTGTTTATTATTATTGATTATTATTATAATTATTATAGTGTCATTGGTTGTTGTTGTAAGTAATAGTAATGATTTACTTACTTACTTGAGTAAGTAAGTAAGTAAAAATATCATTACTGTTACTTACTGTGTTGTAATGCATGTACATTCAGATTAAATGTATAGGTTTCAGGTTTAGCACGTTTGTATTTTCTAACCGGAAACGAAGGCCCCGCTGGGTAACCTCCAAGCCGTAAGCAAACATAAAATATAATAACAAACTAAAAGCATATTTGAGGTTATACCACATCTCCCCTTCCAGATAGGAGATTACTAATTAAGCAAATAGTAACTTAACTGAAGCAAACAAAACTGAAACCATATGGTGGTTATTAAACAGTGAGTATAGTAAAAGTAATATTGATTGTCCGATTTCTATGACTAGAATTGTTCAGAGTTCTTTGGCTTGATTAGCAACTGGATTAGTATAGCTCATAGTCCTTCAAGTACGTAGGCATCTTCTTCAACCTCTGCGGTCTACTAAACCCTTGGTCTGAACCAAACTGCCTGGCTTGTGGGCTCTCTCGTATCGCCCTGCCCTCTGCGAGATTTGGATCAGGCACCTGACATCCACCTGGACTGGCTTGTGGGCTCTCTCGTATCGCCCTGCCCTCTGCGCCGCTGGTGGAGCCAGGAGAAATAGTCTGACATAGCTCCTCTTCTGTCTTGGTCATTGAATCATCCATGTCTACCAGAGCACTTCTGTTACGCCGGATAACTCCGGTGTCCGTCTGAATATTGTAAGACCTTGGTGCTACCTTTTGTACCACAATCCCATCTTTCTGATTGTCTCGTATATACACCTTGTTATTTCGCTCCAACTCAGGTAGCTCCTTGGCTCTGAAATGCTGGTCATGGTGCTTCTTCGTCGCTTGTTTTCTGGCCTCTTCCCGCTCAGCAATTTGGTTCTTATCTGTGCCCCGGGGTATTAGGTTGGCCTGGAAAACAGGGAGGGTTGTCTGAATCAGCCGGCCCATCAGTAGCTCGGCAGGTGTATATCCATTGTCTAGTGGTGTAGCTCTGTAAATGAGTAAACTCAAGTGTGGATCCTGTGGGTTGGTTCTCCATAGACTTTTCACAGTTCCCACCGCTCTTTCCGCCTCACCATTTGCTTTTGGGTAACGTGGTGAACTAGTTACATGGGTGAAACCATACTCCTCAGTAAATCTCAGGAACTCCTCTGAAGCGAACTGTGGCCCGTTGTCGGAGACGACCATCTCACAGATCACAGAAGATAGACTTCATGGCCTCAATGGTGTCTCTGGAATTTAGAGAACTCAATTTCCGGATTTCAATCCACCTGCTATAGTAGTCCACCAGCAGAAGATAGTGGACTTTTTGAAACTCAAATAGGTCAGCCCCTAGACGCTGCCATGCTCTTTCCGGCATTGTTGACGGAAGAAGTGGTTCTGTTGTGGTCCTTGAGTTCACTTTGCATACTCGACAGTTTTGAATCATTTCCTGAATCTGTGTAGACATCCGCGGCCACCAGACAGATTGTCTAGCCCGAAGTCGACACTTGACTACCCCTTGATGAGCTTGGTGGATTTTCTCCAGTACCCCTAACCTCTCACTCAAAGGAACGACAATGCGATTGTCATACAGAAGCAAACCATCTGTCACTGTTAGATGTTGCTGTACCTCCCAGTATGGATGAATACTCATAAACGCGTCAGACTTGTAGGCAGGCCATCCTTCCTGACAGCATCTCATGACATTGCAACAAACTTCGTCCTTTTGCTGAGCTTCTCTAAGCTTACTCACAGCTAAATTTGGTGGGAACATACTTTGGCTGTACTCCTCAACTTCCTCAATTAATGCCTGGTCTTCAGGACTTGGTTTGCCAACTGGAGCTCTAGACAATGCATCAGCAAGGTGATGGTCCCTCCCCTGTACATACTTGAACTCAGGAGCATACCGCATCATTCTTAATCTCATACGGAGAATCCTTGATGGCACCTGGTCCAACTCTTTAGAGGTCATCAATGGCACTAATGGCTTATGATCAGTCTCCATCGTGAACTTCATACCTCTGACAAACTGATCAAACTTCTCGCATGCCCAAACTGTCCCTAAAGCCTCCTTCTCAATAGTGGCATAGTTCCTTTCCGTTTCAGTCAGTGAACGTGAGGCATACAGAACCGGTCTTCGACTCCCATCCAACTGCTGTTGTAATAGAGTAGCGCCCAGTCCAACATTGCTGGCATCACTGCTAACGATAGTAGCTAAATGGGGATTATAATGAGCCATTGTCTTTGCAGATGTAAGAACTCTTTTGATCTTTGAAAATGCCTCCTCTTGAGGCTGTCCCCAAACCCACTCTCTTTTCTCTTTTAGCAATTCTCTCATCGGAGCATTGAGACTAGCCAAATTTGGAATAAACTTTGCCATTTGGTTTAGCATCCCATTGATGCGCCTTAGCTCCGTCTTGCAAGTAGGAGAAGGAAAGTCCTGGATGGCTGCTACTTTTGCAGGGTCTGGATTTACCCCATCCCGGTTGATGACATGTCCCAGAAATGTCAACGAGCTTTTTCTGAACTCACACTTCTGGACATTTAGCGTCAAACCAGAGTTCTGGAGAACTCTGAGCACTTCCCGTAATCTCTCGTCATGAGTTCGTTGATCCTTACCATGAACGAGAATATCGTCCATATGGCAAATAACACCAGCAATGCCCTCCAACACTCTGGACATCGCTCTTTGGAAGATTTCTGGTGCACTGGCAACACCAAATGGAAGCCTATTGAAACAAAATCGTCCGAAAGGGGATAAGAATGTCGTTAGCCTCCTAGACTCCTCGTCAAGATTTATCTGCCAAAAGCCACTGTTGGCATCTAGCTTGCTGAACACTGAGCTTTCCCCCAACTTAGACAAACTCTCCTCCACAGTCGCCATAGGATGGATCTCCCTTTTGACTGCTGCATTTAGACCAGTCAAGTCAACACATAAGCGCACTGAGCCTGAAGATTTTGGAATAGTGACTAATCCACTGCACCATTCTGTTGCTTCAGTTACTGGTGATATCACCCCTGAGGTGACCATCTCCTGTAACTGTAACTTAGCTTTCTCACGTAGCGGGTGGGGTATCCTCCGTGGTGTGTAAATGCAGGTGTGAGTTGCATCCTCTCTCAAAGCTATCTTGTAAGTGTAACCTCTAAGAAGTCCTAGTCCTTTGAAGAGTTTTGGGAATTCTGAGCACATGTCATTACCGAGCTTACAAGTCTCATCTACATTACAAGTAACTAACCTTAATGCAGCACACGCTTTTCTACTCAAAAGCGATATTTTTTGGTTTTTAATTACATAGGCTTTTTCACTATGTTTTAACCCTTTGTAAGACATTTGAGCCTCAAATATTCCGACTACCTCTAACTCCTTACCCCCAGGACCATGTAATATGGTATCAGGTGGGAATAATTCAATCTGACCCACCCATGGCTCATGGTAACTGACGACTGTGCCATCTGCTCCCGTGTCAAGCTTGAAAAGCGTAGGAAATCCATTGACATCTATGTTTGCCTGCCAACACTCCACCTCTCCAATAATTAGCTCTCCAGTAAACAGGAAGTCATCACTGTCGCTCTCTTCCGTCACTTCTTGAACTTGTTTAGATCTACATACGCGGGAGTAATGTCCCCTTTTACCACATTTGTAACAGTCCGTGTCCTTGGCTGGGCAATGTTCATTGGCGTGACTAGGAAACTTTCCACATCTCCCACACTTCTGAGATCGACTGCTGGCCTGGGGTTTTTCTTTAGTACTCAACTTAGGCTGCTCAGAACCTCTTTTTGTTCTAACAGCATTCACTGTTGGTACACTTGACCCTCCAGTCATCGATCGCATAGTGCTAGAAGTGACCTCATGTGACCTACATAACCGCAGAGCTATTGCAAGAGTTAAATTGTTACCTTGTGAAATGAGTTTCTTTCGTAGCTCATCTTCTCTTATACCTAGCACCACCCTGTCACGCAACATTTCATCCATTGGACTATCGACATCTACGGCACCAGCTGCAGCACGGTAGTTAAATTGACATCTGCCTGCTAGCGTCCTCAAATCTGTGTAGAATGAATCAAACAACTCTCCTGGGAGCTGCGATCGAGTATGAAACTTAAACCTTTCATGTATTATGTTTCGTTCACCGATGCAAAATTGTTCCAATACTTCCAATATTAAGTCACAGGTTTTTCCCTCATCTGCAGCATCCGTGTATCTAGCAGAAGACTCTACAATCCTGGCAGCTTCAGTACCAGCCGTATACAATAATAGCTCCCTTTGGTACTCCAATTCCTCTCCATTTAACCTTAGCAAAACATAATATGACCGCCACTTTGCTTTAAAAGATCTAAAATTGGCCTCCTTATTATTGTCTAATAACAACTCAGTTGGGGGGTTCACTCTAGGCATAGGCATATGTACTTGCATAGGCCTAACAATGTTCGCTGCCGCTGCTTGCCCATGCTCCTCTTCGTCCCCCATATTTACCAACTACAAAACCGCTGCCACCATGTGTTGTAATGCATGTACATTCAGATTAAATGTATAGGTTTCAGGTTTAGCACGTTTGTATTTTCTAACCGGAAACGAAGGCCCCGCTGGGTAACCTCCAAGCCGTAAGCAAACATAAAATATAATAACAAACTAAATGCATATTTGAGGTTATACCACACTTACAACAACAACCAATGACTTACTTACTTGTAAGTAAGTAAGTCATTGGTTGTTGTTGTAAGTAACAGTAATGATATTTTGATAGAAACCTGCGTACTACTACATACATACATACATCTGAAATTAATTATAATAACTGTTGTTGTGCAGGAAGGAATTGGTTCTATTATTATAATTATTGTGACAATTGTGACTGTCACAAACTCCATGGTCGTCATTACAAACTCTTCTACAAAATAATATCAATTATTTATATATATGTAACAGTATACATAAATTGTTTTTGTGACTGTAAAATTGATACATGCCTGTACCTGAGCCCTTTGTTTTTTGATGAAATAAAAGTAGCCTGCCGTGCTCTCTTTCCTCAGAGTATTAGGAAAAGACAAGCATGACACACTTCTCACGCACTCAAAACAACAATACTCTCCTTCTTCTGGACTCTCTCTATGACTCTGAATATCTATGATTCACATCAAGCGCAGCAGAACTGCATTGACCAGCTAGGCTGATTAGCAGGCCTTACCACAATAGTCATAGTAGAGCAGATTGACAGTCAGACATTGTCAACAGTCATCATACTTGTAAAGGATGCTGACCGCTCGGCGCTGAATAGTAGTTTGGCTATAGGTACGATATTTGAGTAACAGACTAACATGCAATAGTACCTCCCTGGCTACCACTAGTTGTGAACAGCGTAGTTGCACCAAATTCCTGCACATCATGTTAACAACATGCATTTGTGGTAACGATATTAACTTAAATACATGTATCTTTGTTCGCTAATGAAGCTCTGATAATAATAATCATTAATTATGTTAATAGATTAAATGGCTGGTAAAGTAGTGATAAGAATATTAGATGTATGCGTTATACAGTGTACTGAATTTTTGTAAGTTGCTGCTTGCTAAATGACAGGTCTTTGTAATATTTAAACAAGTTACTAGTTAGTACTACTCGATGATTATTGGGGATAATTTTGCAGTCTGACTCCCTATTTGAAACTTTCATCTCTACAAAAATATCTGAAAATAGAAATCAAGTAGCAAATCTCCCCCCGTTTTGAGTGTCTAAGCTATTATCATTGCCTACAGACCACTGAGTCAATTTCAACTCGTGTTTTCTTGAGCCACTTTAAATCTTGTAACCAGCAAGAACAATGTTTAGCTATAAAAAGAACTTGTTAATTCAGTTTATTTCATTGGCAAGTTTACGGCATGTTGGCTGTTGCGAAAGCTAGACAGATAATTGGCTTGCAACCACTCCAAGCTACTGCTAGTCCTAGTGGACACCACCCCACTCTAAATGCTGCTTGCAATTACCAAAGTTTCCAGTCTTCTACCAATGTGCTGTAATGCGCCCACAAACATTGGGCTACCCTAGGTGTATTCTTTTTAAAATTGATATGTTAACATTTTTTATCCGGAAAAATTTGGAGCATTAATTTTGCACTGACCCATCCCTGGGTGACTGTCCGTCTGGCTGAATTTAACGTTGCCATTAGCAAGCACCGAAACATTGCTTTCAGTGTTTTCTGTCTGATCACCAAATGGTACTATAAAGCCCATTCCTTTTGCTCCATAGTTTTTCCATCATGAAGAAAACATCAAAAATTATTCACAATTGGCCAGTAATTCAAGTCATAATTTTTCTGTCACAAATACTTTTGGTTGCTAGAAGTATGTGGTCACAGAGTGGCCATGTCAATCCCCATGTCTTGGTACAAACACTATAGTTTATGTTCTTTTGTAGATGTAGAGATAATATTTAACTGTCTTGACATGGATTAGCATCAAGTCCCGTACCTGATCAGGTATTTAAGTATTATTGTGTTGTTAAATGAAAGTAGAAACATTGTTGGGAAATGGCTGCTAAATCTATTTTTTATTGTAACTTTCTCATAAAAAAGTTGGTCACAACAGGGCTAATGACAAGGATTCTGTGATTTCTGTAACTGATGGATCTCTGGTATTTGTTTGCAAGCCAAAGACAAGTACTGTTTTAAAAATAGCACATGCTCTTACGGGTCACGCCCTGTCATTTCAACAGGTTACTGCGGGGAGGTAGACGAATATTTAGGTTCTCTCAGGCTAATGATACTATGATATACGGAATGGAAGAGGCACTGATGAATGTTGAATCCTCGGGCTCTTCGCCACCAGGTCTCCCTAGCTTCCTTTGTCCACCAGCCAACCCGTCTGCTAAACCTCGTCTCTACAAGGACTTCTTCATGGTCACAGAATTCACGGAAGATGTCGGTCCTGTACCACTGGTAGCTATCACCTTTTCAAACCGTAACAAGTTTACATGAAAACTGTTAAAGTGATGTTAACAAAAATGTTTAGTTGAAATGTTTAATGCGTTTCTGGCAAAAGCATTATTTCATGGAATGAGCAAATGCTCTGGTATTAAACTTCATCCCTAAAAACAACTGTATCAGTTTCTGAAGTTTTTATTAACTTGAGAAAGGAATTTATTTTACTCCTAACTATGGTGGCTTATAAATTGGGTGCTTTCGGTTTCAAAAGCGTATGACCGATTTTGAAATAGTCTAGACGGTTTACAAAGCGTCTTTTACATTAAAAATAATTGGGTAAATGAAGTAAAACCACCTGAGAAACTGTATATGAAAACGTGCTTAGTGATTAGAATGAATAAATTGTCGGCCTTAGTAGTTGCGGAAGTTCAAGCAATAAAGCTGCATTTCCTGTCTAGCAACTGTGAAAATTTACAGACACTAAAGTTTTTTTTTGTAAATAATCCAGACTTTTTGGAAAATAACAAACCATATGGGCGCTTTAGAAATGGTATGAACTATTCACAAACCGTATAAACTCTTTTGAAATAGTCCGAACTGCTTTACAATTATTTGAACTGTTTTAAAAAGCATTGACAGGTTTGCAAGCAGATGGCTTTCGAACCAGTAGCGATTGCCTCATTTTTTTCTGACCTGTATGCGATAAATCTAGCACAGATGTAGATCAATAGAGAAAGGATGTTCTTCAACTATATAAACAATTTTCCAATAAAATCTCCAAAACTAATTTTTCAAAACTAGAAGAGTTTTCATATATTACTCATAATAATAAGACATAAATTATGAAGAATTTTTTTAGTTCATTCCATCAAAACTCAATTGTTCAGTGTTTCGTGAAAAAGAAATCATTCTATCAATAGAGCAGATCAGCAATTCTGCTCTCATTTTCAAAGCGTATGAAAGTTTTCTCCAATTGTTTTCGGAAGGTTTGTAAAAACTAGGTTTGTTTTCAAAAGCTTGAGAGGGTTTGGAAAGTGTTCAGACATTTTAAACTGCAAAACAAAACGTTCTGAGCCAGCATACTCAATGATTTTTTGTAGCACTCAAGTTCAAAACATTTTATTTTTTATCGAAAAAATTTATCTGTTAACTCAAATTCAATTAAAGCTTCCATTTCTAAGTTAGTAAACTAAGAACATTGGTAGATTCATTTTTAGCTTGTATCCCTGATTCTTTTTCTCATTCTCATTCATGAAGTGGGTTGCTTTAAACAAATAATTGACAAATTTTCTTTCGGTTAGCTGGTATGCAGCGTTACTATCAGTTATTTCACCTGGTGTTGTAGAGAGATTACATCATACCAGATAGGGAGGTGATAGAGAAAGAAAGAGCTTTTTCTCTCGATGATTTCTCCATCAAGATTATGTCAGCTGATTATTTCGTTCAGGCAGCCAATCAGGCCAGTTCCTTTAGGATGCCAGAAGACATGGTTGCTTTAGTAAGCAATGCCCGCACCAGCTGTTACACCTTGGTTAGTGTCTAAGCAGTGCAGTAGAGTTGGTTAGTGACCAGTGACTATACCGTAGAGTTGGTTAGTGACTAGTAACTAAACAGTAGAGTTGGTTAGTGACTAGTAACTAAACAGTAGAGTTGGTTAGTAACTAGTAACTAAACCGTAGAGTTGGTTAGTGACTAGTAACTAGACAGTAGAGTTGGCTAGTAACTAAACAGTAGAGTTGGTTAGTGTCTAGTAACTAGACAGTAGAGTTGGCTAGTGTCTAGCAACTAAACAGTAGAGTTGGCTAGTGGCTAGTAACTAAACAGTAGAGTTGGTTAGTGTCTAGCAACTAAACCGTAGAGTTGGTTAGTAACTAGTAACTAAACAGTAGAGTTGGTTAGTGTCTAGTAACTAAACAGTAGAGTTGGTTAGTGTCTAGTAACTAGACAGTAGAGTTGGCTAGTAACCAAACAGTAGAGTTGGTTAGTGTCTAGTAACTAAACAGTAGAGTTGGTTAGTGTCTAGCAACTAAACAGTAGAGATGGTTAGTGTCTAGCAACTAAACAGTAGAGTTGGCTAGTGGCTAGTAACTAAACATTAGAGTTGGTTAGTAACTAAACAGTAGAGTTGGTTAGTGGCTAGTAACTAAACAGTAGAGTTGGCTAGTAACTAAACCGTAGAGTTGGTTAGTAACTAGTAACTAAACAGTAGAGTTGGTTAGTGGCTAGTAACTAAACAGTAGAGTTGGTTAGTGTCTAGTAACTAAACAGTAGAGTTGGTTAGTGTCTAGCAACTAAACAGTAGAGTTGGCTAGTGTCTAGCAACTAAACAGTAGAGTTGGTTAGTAACTAAACAGTAGAGTTGGTTAGTAACTAGTAACTAAACAGTAGAGTTGGTTAGTGTCTAGTAACTAAACAGTAGAGTTGGTTAGTGACTAGTAACTAAACAGTAGAGTTGGTTAGTAACTAAACAGTAGAGTTGGCTAGTAACTAAACAGTACAGTTGGTTAGTAACTAAACAGTAGAGTTGGCTAGTGTCTAGTAACTAAACAGTAGAGTTGGTTAGTGTCTAGCAACTAAACAGTAGAGTTGGTTAGTGTCTAGCAACTAAACAGTAGAGTTGGTTAGTGTCTAGCAACTAAACAGTAGAGTTGGTTAGTGACTAGTAACTAGACAGTAGAGTTGGTTAGTGTCTAGCAACTAAACAGTAGAGTTGGTTAGTGGCTAGTAACTAAACAGTAGAGTTGGCTAGTGTCTAGTAACTAAACAGTAGAGTTGGTTAGTAACTAGTAACTAAACAGTAGAGTTGGTTAGTGGCTAGTAACTAAACAGTAGAGTTGGTTAGTAACTAAACAGTAGAGTTGGTTAGTGACTAGTAACTAAACAGTAGAGTTGGTTAGTGACTAGTAACTAAACAGTAGAGTTGGTTAGTAACTAAACAGTAGAGTTGGTTAGTGTCTAGCAACTAAACAGTAGAGTTGGTTAGTGACTAGTAACTAAACAGTAGAGTTGGTTAGTAACTAAACAGTAGAGTTGGCTAGTGTCTAGTAACTAAACAGTAGAGTTGGCTAGTGTCTAGTAACTAAACAGTAGAGTTGGCTAGTGACTAGTAACTAAACAGTAGAGTTGGTTAGTGACTAGTAACTAAACAGTAGAGTTGGTTAGTAACTAAACAGTAGAGTTGGTTAGTGTCTAGTAACTAAACGGTAGAGTTGGTTAGTGTCTAGTAACTAAACAGTAGAGTTGGCTAGTGACTAGTAACTAAACAGTAGAGTTGGCTAGTGTCTAGTAACTAGATATGCGATTCATTTTCTTGCGAGTTTTGCACTGTATGACATATAATATATATCATCGACATATAATATACACAATTACACCTACCTGTGTCGTTGTATTATATAATAACCGCTGTTAAATAGGTTTGCTTACTTATGTTTTTCTCGATACAATATGGCGGACTACTTACCACAAGTGTTTCATTTGCTACGTACGATAATTATATACAAAGCTGATTTTGTTTGTGGTTCAAAAATACTACACCTACGGTTTGTACACTGAATATAATGTATATTTTAGTTGTATGCATTCACATTGTATGATGTGAATGGAAGGGGTTATGTAAGACCTCTCTACCTGGCCTACACGTGCAGTATGAGAGAGAAGATTGTATCTATGTACAGTTTACTGCACCAAGCTATCTCCAAGGTACCACTGTCACTACTTGGTATCACACTGAGCAATAAACTGCCAGCTGAAATAGTTCCACTAGTTTGGACACTGTTAGACGTAGTTGTACTGAAAATGGTTGGCCTGTTGACTAGTTGTATACATCAGCCAGTTTTTGGTTATGGGAACAGCTTTTAAAGTTCTTTTATTGTTTCCTGTACAGGGTTGTTTCCTCAGCTAATCTACGATCTACGATACATTATGATTATTAGCAAAGTGTGCAATATGGCAAGGTGTACAGTATATTTAGTAAAGTGTACGACGTATTTAGTGAAGTGTACAGTATATTTAGTAAAGTGTACGAAATATATATTTAGTAAAGTGTACAGTATATTTAGTAAAGCACACCAACTGCAATTTCAAATTTTTCAGTTTTTCTACATTGAATAGAAATTCATTCACATATTTCTATTTATACTAGCTAGTACTACTAGCCCTGTCATTAGCAACTAATTCAATGCGTATTAACTCTTTGGTTTGCTGAAATATATATATGTATCACTGCAGTCTGTACATCGGCTGGTACATTGTAACATAAGAAAGTTTGTCGATGAACTAGAGTTTGGCAGAGATATACTACCTGCCCAGGAGCTACCTGAGGGTGAGGTACCTTATGTCAACATTGTATTGGATACAGTCAACAGTAAACTGGTGAGAGCTTTGTCCTATCTATAATTGCTTATTTTTAGGCACCTGTGAGTCATTGAAAATTGATGAAATTTGTGACAAAATCTGCCATTTTTTTTTGCGTCACGAGTGTAAAATTAATTATTTTGATAAATGAGGTGAGTGAGAACTTTACCTCTCACCTCAGAGGGTTGATCAACCTGTCGTGGTCTCACACACAATTCAAATATTTCGTGTCATTGTCATTTTTTATTATTTGCATATTTGAAATAATTAATTTTTGTAGTGTTAGCTTGTGCATACATGATATACTACTTGTATTAATGTATATATTGCAGACCACATTGGGAGATTGTTGTTCCCTACTGCTTCCTACAAAATCTGTAAGTCTGCTATAGTAATAATTTGTTAATAATCTCTTCAGGAAGATTTTGTGGTTGCAATCTTTTTAGGAAGGAATTCACCATTCAAAATGCTGCCCTAAACCGCTTTTCTTTAACGCTTGATGTTCTATCCTTTCCTGTGAAATATAATCGGTTATACACTATGAGTTGTCTCCCCATGTTGTATATACAAGGTATCCCTTATTCTGAAGTGTATACATGGATATATTCTGTCGCCTGTAAAATGTACAAGGATGTTTCTCGCTAATGTGGTGTATGCAAGGAGTTTTCTCTCTCTTCTATTGCGTGCAGGGAGTTGTCCTCTCTCTTCTATTGCGTGCAGGGAGTTGTCCTCTCTCTTCTATTGCGTGCAGGGAGTTTTCCTCTCTCATATTGCATTTTGTACTGTTTTGGTGTAGAGATCAGGCTCAGTCTGCTCAGACAGAGTTAGTATCGGTCTCAAAGGGGAGGGTGAGCTGAGAGCAGTCACGGATCTCAGTGATTATTGGCCTGAGTTCCAACAAGACCTTTACAAGATATACAAGGTAATACTATAGTATTTTGTGTGTTCGGACTAATTTATCACGAAGCAGTATTACATGCAATACGTTGAGTTGGCTCAGACTTTCTGCGCAAGTTTTTGGTTTTCATATCAGGAGAAGACAAGTCACAAAAGTTAAAACTCGTGCTGTGCTCGTTGGACTCATAATTGTGTGAACAGCCCTAGTGAAACGAGGAGTTAATTGTTGGCTATTGTATGGTTCTAAGGTTATTTTGCTCACTTTTGTAGATGTTTAGCCAGAACTCCTCACAGATAATGCATTGTTTGAGGGAAGAGAAGTTGGCCTGTGACACATTCAACTCTCTCAATATTGGTGGAACTACCTTCGCTCTCCTCAAATCACACAAGTCTCCAGACTCCAGGTACTGCTTGCACTCAGTCTATGACATTCACCTTTGTATTAGAATTTATTTTATTGTTGTCAATAAGAGTATTCGCGACCTGTTCGCCGAAAAAAATACAAAACATAATAGGTGTTCGTAATTTTATACGTCGCGTATGAAACGGAACATTAGTTTAGAACAACATAGCTATTCAATGAAATATTTTAGTTTACCGAACTATCATGAACAAGATAACTTCCAAGTTTCAAAATAATCAAAAAAATAATAAAATAGGAGCTGCTATAAACTGGAATAGTTTGTAAAGCTGCCCCTTCAATTTAGTAAATTTGGAACTATTGCAATGATTTTGAATTATTTTTTAAGGATATAAAACCGGTCTATGAAAATGAAAAAATTCAACTCGCTGCTCATTATTTATTTAGTGTTCAGTTTCATTCGCAACAGACGAAAAATATAAATAAATGTTTGTCCATTATATTTTTTATTCAGTGAGCTGAATGATTATTTAGTGATTAAATTTATTGCCGATCTGATTATTTTTATTGCAATTTGTTTAGCGAACAGAGGTCGTGAATACTCCAATTGTTAGTTTTAGCTGTGGGTGATTTTTTTTTATCTTTCTATTTTATACATTAACACATGCCAAAATGTTGCTAGTTGAAATTACGGTAATATTGTTGCTTGTAACCTTGTAGTGTTCGTAGCAGTTCACAAATTAAGGTGGATCGTAAATACTCTGATAGGATTTTTTTTGTCTGTCTCCGATCATCATTTACAGTGACTTTCGATATTGTTATATTTTTTTTGTCAGATCAGATTCCAATTTTGGTCAGAAGGACAGCATTGCCAGTGTAAGTTGGTCTCATGAATTATGTTGAATTTTACTGCTATTTTTTCATCAGTGTTCGTTTTTTAGTTTAGTTTTTCTTGCAAATCAGTTCCGTTTAATCTTAATTCTTTTGCTGCAGATCACTTCTACTCCGTCAGTCGGCAGTCTCATCTCTAGACATTCCTCTATCGTAACCTCCCCCTCCATAACTGACAGATTCATCATGGAGGACACTAGCATTGGCAGCAATGACTTTGTCAGCGACCCAGGGGTCAACAGCCTCAATTCTAACCCTGACGCGTCCAGTCTCAACTCGGAAGGTGCTGTAGGCTTTGATCAGAATTCGATGGAGCAAGAATGTTTGCTGCCAGAGAATGCTGACTATCACAGCGTTTCAACTGACTCCCTCCTCTCTAGGTAAGTTGACCCGGTGGTGGTGGTAGTAGTAGTAATATTGGTGGTGATAGAGATAGTATTGGTAGTGATAGAGGTAGTATTGGTAGTGATAGAGGAAGTATTGGTAGTGATAGAGGTAGTATTGGTAGTGATAGAGGTAATATTGGTAGTGATAGAGGAAGTATTGGTAGTGATAGAGGTAGTATTGGTAGTGATAGAGGTAATATTGGTAGTGATAGAGGTAGTATTGGTAGTGATAGAGATAGTATTGGTAGTGATAGAGGTAGTATTGGTAGTGATAGAGGTAGTATTGGGAGTGATAGAGGAAGTATTGGTAGTGATAGAGGTAGTATTGGTAGTGATAGAGATAGTATTGGTAGTGATAGAGGTAGTATTGGTAGTGATAGAGGTAGTATTGGTAGTGATAGAGGTAGTATTGGTAGTGATAGAGGAAGTATTGGTAGTGATAGAGGTAGTATTGGTAGTGATAGAGGTAGTATTGGTAGTGATAGAGGAAGTATTGGTAGTGATAGAGATAGTATTGGTAGTGATAGAGGAAGTATTGGTAGTGATAGAGGTAGTATTGGTAGTGATAGAGGTAATATTGGTAGTGATAGAGGTAGTATTGGTAGTGATAGAGGTAGTATTGGTAGTGATAGAGGTAATATTGGTAGTGATAGAGGAAGTATTGGTAGTGATAGAGGTAGTATTGGTAGTGATAGAGGTAATATTGGTAGTGATAGAGGTAGTATTGGTAGTGATAGAGATAGTATTGGTAGTGATAGAGGTAGTATTGGTAGTGATAGAGGTAGTATTGGTAGTGATAGAGGAAGTATTGGTAGTGATAGAGGTAGTATTGGTAGTGATAGAGGTAATATTGGTAGTGATAGAGGTAGTATTGGTAGTGATAGAGGAAGTATTGGTAGTGATAGAGGTAGTATTGGTAGTGATAGAGGTAATATTGGTAGTGATAGAGGTAGTATTGGTAGTGATAGAGGTAATATTGGTAGTGATAGAGGAAGTATTGGTAGTGATAGAGGTAGTATTGGTAGTGATAGAGGTAGTATTGGTAGTGATAGAGGTAATATTGGTAGTGATAGAGGAAGTATTGGTAGTGATAGAGGTAGTATTGGTAGTGATAGAGGTAATATTGGTAGTGATAGTAGCGTGGTTGTTAGTTCATTATTTCCATTTTCTGGATGTTGAAAGCATTTTAGTTTGGCTGTTAATGAATAATCCCTGGTGATGGTTGGAGATCATCTGATCCAGAACCAGCAACTGACCTATTCGAGGGGATATTTGTTATAGAAATGACAGTTTAGACAGTAACGGGTACGACTCGGTGAGAGACAACATGCTAATGGGTTCATCTACTAAGCTCCTTGGATACAATCTCTCACTAGACATGAAGCATACAGGTTTGTGCCTTGACTGCATGTCATTGTAAGTGCATTGATGATCATTGCTGAATAGTGGGAGTTGTTTTATCTTTCTCACAATTCTTGTCGAATATTGTCACCAAAACTTATTGCTCTAGGAAGCTTATGAATTGTAATGGAAATTGAAATAAATGACCTGTCGAAAGCTGGTCGTTTGCTCATCAAAAGTGGGGCTTTATGGTGCCAGTCTATCCGCTTCTAAAAATACTTTTCTTTTTCTGTCACGATTTAACGATCGACTTCCAAGTCTCAAGTTTTATTTTTTAAATATTATGTTTTTGCATGTTTATTTTATAGTTCTAGCACTTGATGAAAAGTCTTTGTTAAATGTTTTTTTGTTATCAAAGTACATCCATATATGGTATTGTCACCATGCTTTATTATTTATTCTTTGGTATTTTACCAAGTTTTATAGATTTCTCACAGTTTTTTTGTATTGTAACTTGTCAAAATCTGTAACTACTACAGATGATAGATGATAAATCAGTGGGTTACTTTCCAAGTGTTTTTGGATGTTCAGAAATGCATCTTTTTGCTAGTACTTTGGATCTTTTGATTTTTTTCAAGAAACTTATTGAGAAATTTCTAGAAGTTCGTTATGTTGCAGATTTGAGGTCTTTGATGTCTGAGCACAGAGAGCATGTCAGGGACTTGATTTACAGTGTGATGACCAGCAGGCCCATAGTTCTGATAGAATACCACAAGGGTAACCGCGAGTCTGATCACGAGAAAATCGCCAGAGCCTTGACCTCCTTCATTCCATTCCAGCACAGGTATGAGTGCCTTGTATGAATACGTGTACAGGTATGAGTGCCTTATATGAATACATGTACAGGTATGATTGGCTCATATGAATACATGTACAGGTATGAGTGCCTTATATGAATACATGTACAGGTATGATTGCATCATATGAATACATGCACAGGTATGAGTGCCTTATATGAATACATGTACAGGTATGATTGGCTCATATGAATACATGTACAGGTATGAGTGCCTTATATGAATACATGTACAGGTATGACTGCCTCATATGAATACATGAACAGGTATGAGTGCCTCATATGAATACATGTACAGAACTTAAAGAGTAAATGAGCCCTTGACCATGTCGTTAACTCTCCTCCCCGTATGTTAGGGCACGCACACACTGTGGCTTCCACATTGTCAAGGAACTGACTCTGAAGTCAATATGTACTTTACCAATCACATGCTTCGTTACATCCAACAAATCAGAAAAGGTGTCAGATAATGTGCACGCTTATGCATCTATCTACCATATCAACAACAAGCATTACGAGGGTCTGCGTTACAACAAGGTCAGTTTGGTGTCAGACAGAACAGCTTGTAGGACCGTCCGCTTATCTAGGCAGTTATCAAACTAAAACTGTCCAGATAAGGGGAACAATAGGCTTCTGTACAGTTGGCTGTATTGTATTCTGTATGCTATAAATGTATCAATTTAGCTTTTATGTAACAATGTACATTAATCCCAGCCTTGTGTCGTGACTAGCTGCAATGCTACTGCGCTCGTGGGCCTCACCATCCTTTTTTATTTCATATCCTGCCACTTTTGTATTACTTTGAGGAAATGTGTGTGTGTGATTTATTAGCTTGTCTAGCGACATGATCTATCGTGTTACTACTTGTGCAGGATTCACGTAACAAGAAGTCTAGAGGACTGCTCGATCTGTTCTACCGTAAGAGAAAACATATGTTCCCTTATTTCTCTTACAGAATAGAAAGGTAAGTGTATTACTGTAGATATACACTTACTATGGGTGTAAGCTTTGTGTCTACACATTATAGTATGATGTAAATGTGTACGCTTACGATAATTTATGACAAATGCGTACACCTCAGTCAGCTGATGGCACTCGGCACCAAAGCCCAGCTCCTTCACTCGATACTCCAGAGTAAACTGAGGATCAACGACTCGGAGCTCATGGACAAACTCGGTCTCAAGCATTCCTGCGATCTCAACATCATTAAGGTACGTCTGTCCTCATTTGTAGCTGATCCTCTTGTAATACTTGTTGTTAGATGGATGTTGTCTAGACTAATGGGAGAATTTATAATAATTCCTGTATTTTCCTAATGTTTTCTAAACTTGTTTGCTAATAAATTGCTTAAACCCAGCTGCATTGGTATAAAATGTAGTTGTATTTAGTTTCTGAGTTGTTTCTTTTTTGTATCACTTTGCTAGCTGTTTATTTAAGGGTGGCCGCCATTCCCCACCTCTGCAATGAAAATGTCTATATTGTAGAACTTGGTCCATGTAGTGCTCAAACAGCAGTATGTCAGTTCTCAAGGTAAGGTAACTTTTATCACCAACAAAAAATGTAATTTTTTTCAGTAGTTGTCCTCCCATACTTGATAGAAAACAACTCCTTAGCAAAAGGTTAATCAATTCTCAAGCAAATAATGCTTTCGGCGTGGTATTAAAATAGAGAAGCTGATGCGACCAGCTTCTAGGTAATAAATTTTTATACATTTCACACACTGCCTCAAGCCGCAGATAAATTTATTGGGATATTTGATGTTCATAGCTTGAATTATGTTCATTATTTGTTTTTCATGTTGAGACTGAATGTGATATTCTGACCAGCTAGTTAAGTTGTCTTACGATTTAGAGATTTTTCGTTGTGTACTCTTAATATTTGATTTGTCACATTCAATAGATGCTATGAATTGATGCATATGCCAGGGATGCATGCAGAAATGGTACGGATAGGACATTTGCACACACAAACAAAATACTGTAACGTTTAACTGTTACAGGTCTGAAGGAAGAAGACATCAGTGCTATGAGCTTAATGCTCACCCTCTCCTAACTGGCGATGCTTAGTTGGCACAGCTAGTAGACTTTGATTTACTGGAAAATCAGCTACTTATTAGTATACTATAGCCGGCCCCTCGTTGTGCAAGGTGTCAGGTATTCACTTTGCATGGCTCATATTAACCTGTAGTAGTTATGTCTCTTGGCGTATTTTTATTACCCAGTTTTTATACAAGTTCTCTGGTCATTTTCAATTGGTGCAACAGTTCATCCCCTCTCCACCAGCTTGTTATCTAAGCTTCCACATTTTAGCAATGCTCTTATTATATATTATTTTACATTCAACTTTGTTGGTATGCTTGAGATAGGTCACCGTCCTTTTACGGAGCGGTCTAAATAGAATTATTATTGTCCAAGTTTTTTGGGGAATCACCTGCAATAACAAGGAGACAATTTCTGGGTGTATCCATTTTATGGTTATAGGTTTTTCCAGTAATTTTTATGGACTAACTACTAACTACACCTTATCACTAGTGCTAACTTTGGCTGCTCGGTAGTTGTGATGCCCTCAAGTTCAAATACAAGGTGTGACAACTTCCAAGCAGGCAGCTATCGTTTTGGTTATTTACGATGTTGTGCAGCGTTTTCTACTCATGTTAAGACTTAATCATTCCATTGACATAGATTTAATTAACTTTATTTTACTTTCATACCTTATTGAGCTTCCTACCATCTGGCTGTGTGTTTGTGCTGGCATAATAATACTGCAATATAAGTACAACAATAATACTACTAGCAGTTTTTAGTGCGATAAATGATTAACTTGATGTTGTATGAGAGTGAAATCATGGTATTGCTTGCTGTGAACTATGTCTGTAATCATAGAATAATCTCCCCTTGTCGAACATTGACTGTAGGTCAAATTGAAGGGTATGTGGTTTGTACTCGCGATAAAATAGTGACATAGAACAGGTTTACTCCTCTATTACAACCAGTTTTGTGATTCTAACTAGACGTATGGCTTTGCTGAACCCGAGTGATGAATGAAACAACCTCAAACTATTAGAATTACGGAGCCATATTCTGATACGCCATTTTCATATGAGTATAAAATCACCGAACAATAATTTAAGTTAGCGTTCAAGAAAGGGAGATAACGCCATGACTGTAACCCATTTGTTGATCTCGGACTGGATTGCAGCCTGTTGTAAAACCACATATGCTAAATGTAAAAATATATTAATGGAATAGATGGAGTTCAAATAGTCAAGAATTGTGGGTTATCCAATGTTTTGACCTGAACAACCATTACGTATGGCCGCAAGTTGAATGCTTTTTGTGTCATCATGATACTAAAGTGTGGCAATTCCTTATCAGCCAGTTCAACATTTCATTAACACTAGCACAAGCGCCGAACAAAGTAATAAAGGTAATAGTGTATAGAACTTTGTATAACAACAATAATAATAAACTATTATATGATTAAAAAGCGCATGGCAGTTATATAATTGTCATAAATAAAGTAAATAGTAAAAAAAAACACGTCGTATTTGGTGAAATCATTTGCCATTCTTTATAAAATATGTAAAAAGTAAAATGAACGTTTAGTGAACAAACAAACTTCAAGAGTCACACTTCGCGTCTGAAGAACTGAATAAACTCAAGATGGCTGCCTGGTCGTTGTCTGACAAATACAAGCCTTGTTTTGCCAGGTAATGCAGGAATCTAAAAATAACAACACTCCTTTGTCAAAATTGGTTCATTGATAATAATTGATAATTGCTTTTATAGACTGAGATCACTCAATTTCAATGTGAGAAGTCTTAAATTATTGCTTATTTGCCAAATGAGAAAAAAAGCAAATATATCTTCATATTATAAAGAAAAGGCAACTCCAAAGAGTAGTGATTTATAAGGCAGTGTATAACAATGATTCTCAGCATCAACAAACTTGAATGAACGCAAACACTTACACCATATTTGGAAACTGTTACGCAGCTGGTTTATTACACAAGATGCCTGTCGCAGTCCCCTTTGCAATGAGCACACCGTTGCAGGTTTGTTAACTAATTTCTAAATCACTTTAAGCATTACCTGCGAGAAGTCTTGGATTCCTTTCTCCCACTCTCAGCTACACATACGGCCTTGAAGAACGGCCAGTAGTCTAGACAAAGCTCCATATCTGAGATGTTCACAATGTATGGGGGCAACTCCTCACGTACCGATAGCACAACTCTAGCTGGTCGCAGTTCTGAGCTAAAAATAACACAAAAAAAATATTCAGCGAACCAATAAGATAAACAGTAAAAGACATCAGTGTCACTGATCAATGAAGAGATCAATGCTGGGAGATCTAACCATAACCTGCTGTAACCACGATAAATAAATAAAAAGACAAAAAGCAGACCTGTGCAATCTTTTAGCCTTGGGTGCACTAAAACAGCCCTTGATGAGCTCTGTGTAGAAAGACTTCATGCATGTAACACTAGACCATGTGACTGGGTCTGCAGACAACCTGGAGACAACTCCCGTGTCCACGGCCACTCTAGAAGGGTTGCTGTAACAAGATAATAAACCAACACTCACTTTCTGTCGGACACAATAAATGTACAGTATGACAAACGGACAGATCTAGTGACATTTTGTGTGATTCAACTGGTAATAAGAGTATTCGCGACCTGTTCGGCAAACAAAATAAAAAAAATATTAAGGTGTTTGTAGTTCAATACGTCGCGTATGCAACGGAACATTAAATTTACAACAGCATAAATATTTAATGAAGTGTTATAGTTTACCGAACAAATCATAAAGAAGATAACTCCCAATTTTCAAAAGTATCAAGAAAATAATAAAAATTGAGCTTCTATAAACTGGGATAGTTTGTAAAGCTGCCCTTTAATTTAATAAATTATCAACGCTTGCGATTCATTTTAATTATTTTTCAAGGATGTAAAACTGGTCTATGAAAATGAAAAAAAACAACTCGCTCGTTATTATTTATTCAGTGTTCAGTTTCATTCGCGACCTACAAACAATATAAATAAATACTTGCTGATTATTTTTTTATTCAGTGAGCTACTTTTTGTTGACCCACAAGTTCTGAACAAAATGACTATTTATTGATAGAAATTATTGCCGGTCTGATTACTTTTAATGCAACGTGTTTGGCGAACAGAGGTCGCGAATACTCTTACTGTGACCTACAAATAATACAAGACATTTATCTATGGTTGTATAACCACCTGGAAAGTTTAGAGACAGACTGAGATCCTTGTATCAAGTGTTGCTGGTGATGGGTTGAGAGTATGTCTAATGTGGATTGATGGCTACACATTCTGGCTAATTGATGCACGGGTGAGCTTTGTGATAGATTCTTCTGCTACATCACAGACACGTGCATAGACATGTAGACATACAGTGTACACAAATTTAAGCGCATGTATATCTTACCGGTTTGGTCTTTTGTTTGTGCACAGAAGGGCTCTGCAGACCCCCGCTGCATACGAGGTATTGAATTTGTAGGAGGCACTTTCTAATATCACAGTTGAATTTGTTTACCAGCTGAAGCATTGCATTCACGTCAGCAACTTCATTCTCCACCAAACTGACTATACATAGATATACAGCGATCTCCAACTACAATAACAGACTACCATACATAGATATACAGCGATCTCCAACTACAATAACAGACTACCATACATAGATATACAGCGATCTGCAACTACAATAACAGACTACCATACATAGATATACAGCGATCTCCAACTACAATAACAGACCACCATACATAGATATACAGCGATCTCCAACTACAATAACAGACTACCATACATAGATATGCAGCTATATCCAACTACAATAACATACTACCATACATAGATGTACAGCTATATCTAACTACAGTAACAGAATACCATACATAGATATACAGCTATCTCCAACTACAATAACAGACTACCATACATAGATATACAGCTATCTCCAACTACAATAACATACTACCATACATAGATGTACAGCTATATCTAACTACAGTAACAGAATACCATACATAAATATACAGCTATCTCCAACTACAATAACAAACTACCATACATAGATATACAGCTATCTCCAACTACAGTAACAAACTACCATACATAGATATACAGCGATCTCCAACTACAATAACAGACTACCATAGATAAATATACAGCGATCTCCAACTACAGTAACAGACTACCATACATAGATATACTGCTGTTCTCACAGCTATATGAGGAGTTATCTCCACGTGCGTGTGCTCCACTCCAATACAT
Source organism: Cryptosula pallasiana (assembly GCA_945261195.1). NCBI lineage: Eukaryota > Metazoa > Bryozoa > Gymnolaemata > Cheilostomatida > Cryptosulidae > Cryptosula > Cryptosula pallasiana. The sequence continues at coordinate 37,557,951 of OX183136.1, forward strand.
CTCAAATAGCCTGTGGATTGGCAAGTAAGAACAATTGGTTTTTTAGCCTCCAATCCTAGAGCTTTTATAGTTTCGTAGAATCCTTTATCTTCCTCAAAGGCAACATCTGCCTGCAAACATTCGGTGGGCAAAGTGATTATTATTTTTTAGAGATCAATTTTTCACACGCCTCTAACGGAGATATAGCTTTTAGAAAAGACACCTCTGCTAGAGGTAGTTAATGCCATTCAACTATAACAGACTATCACTGACTTAAATAAAAAAAAAAACCAATAAAAATTTACATAGCTATAAAAGTGGAAAATTTCCGCCAAAGCAGCATATGTGTAGCCCAAGTCTTAGGCCAACATTTGAGGCATTATGTGTATTTTGCTTTGGATATGCTGTGGGTTTTTTATTGGGAGTTGCATGCCCCTACGTTATCTTGGCAACTTTTGAATGGATTTCATTGGATGATCAGTTTAGTAGGTGGGGTTTTGGTGTTGGGTTTGTTGGCCCAAGTTAAAGGGATTGCTTCGGCGACCAAATGGTCGCCGGTGCAAAGATTGCAGTATACATTAACTACCCTCTTTGGCCCATATCTTGAGTGGTTATGTTTTGCTTGAACTTTTTATTAGACCTCAGATAACTTCCGGCTCCTCATATTATTGATATTTAATATTATAAGTTATTAATTATTACGAAGCCAGCACCAACAAAGACAAGTTTGAAGAATTAAAAAAATTATTATTATCATTTGTATAATACTATTTAATAAATAATTGTTATTATTATTAACACAAAAAACCCCGCCCACTAAACCGATCATCCAATGAAATCCATCCAAAAGTTGCTAAAATAATATAGGACATGCAACTCCCAACAAAAAACGCACAGTATCTTGAAAGCAAAATACACATAATGCCTCAAATGTTGGCCTAAGACTAAGGCTAGAATATGTGTTGTTGGTAGTTTAAGGCAAGCAGTCTGACAGAAGTTTAAATGATTTATCAAGCTGGTCTAAATTAAGGTTATACATATCTATATATACTATTAACAAGTTATGTTTCGGGAGCTGCTACCAGGACTAAAAGGCTAATGAAAAGAACCCAAGAAATCCCGCTGAAGTTTTTCTGGTTATAAGACAGATTGCGGAGTTGTGCTCTCATCAGAAAGAATATTTTTGAGAAGCAAGAGCTCATGTGAAAAAACGACGAGCACTATTTTGATTTGCTTTTCAGCAAATGCCACAAAACAGAAACTTCCTTTCCTGCTGAAAATTGAGATTACAACTAGTATTAAACATTTTTGGACCTATCTAGCATGAGTCAGCATGTTCTTGTCATGTAGAAGGTTTGCTATCACATACACACAGGTATTCACAACAACATTGTTATGAAACCAATAATTCAACTTGCTAAAATTATGTTTCCATTACGACTTTTTATCTTATTATCTATTATCTAATCAAACCTGTATTACCTGCTACTGCACAAAACAATATCAAAGACAAGCATGAAGATTTCTAATGAATTTCTCAAAAATTAAATTGATAATATAAATTGGTTAATTCTGTTTTCAGGAGTTGCACTCTCGTTATATAACTTCATTTGTTTTTTATTTGCATTTATAATCCGCAACAACAGGATACCCAACAAATATTATAAGATACAGTTTTAATAAATCACAAGTTTGACAAAATCCCTCCTTTAATTCCAATAAATTATATTTTTTATCCATATTTTTACAGTTTTAAAGTGATAAGTATTCGATTTTGTAAAACTAATTTGCAAGTAAATTGATTCTCAAACAACCATAATGTGGTTGAAGCAGCACAAAGTTACATAACTGCGATAGCATAGAACAAACATCCAACAGGTGCAGACAACAACACATTCTGTGCAGACCATCACAATTCATAGACCAAACCAAAGCCTGCAGGTTAGTGAGAGACATACCTCATCAAACAGGATTAGAGAAAGTTTAGACAGTGAGACAGCTTCTGATCCATCAGGGGCATCAACATTGCTGCTGGCAGCATCTGGCATCTCCCCAATTATCCCAGAATTCTTGGCTTTCTTGCCTAGACAAATTAAAGCACGCAAAACACAGACATTAAGTTGCTAGCATTTGTACAAACTGTGAAAAATAGTAACAAAAAATACAAACCTGGAGATTTAATTTCTGCTTTCTTTGCTGATTTCTTCATTTGATCGAAAAATGATGCAATCCCTCTTGCTGGCTTATTGCCAGAATCTACAATAGGAAAAAGCTACAAGCACCTGCACTTGTCATATATACCTGCACACACTTGTCATACATACCTGTACACACTTGTCATACATACCTGTACGTACTTGTCATATATACCAGCACGTACTTGCCATATATACCTACACACACATTGTCATACATACCCGCACACACTTGTCATATATACCTGCACACTTGTCATATATACCCGTACACACTTGTCATATATACCTGCACACGCTTGTCATATATACCGGCACATACTTGTCATACATACTTGTACGTACTTGTTATATATATCTGCACACACTTGTCACCCGTACACAGATACATATACGATATGAAACAAGAATTTTTTTGTGTTGCCACTTCAGTTGATGATGGCAGCACTTTCTGGTAACACGTACCTTGGGCAATGCTATCAAACATCCTATCTATTGACACCCCCTTCCCTTTGTTGACTTGTTGAGATCGGGTCGACTCATGCACTCTTTCCATCACCGTCTTACTTGTGCGTAACATTGATGGATTCATCTCAAATACCTGATAGCATTACAGTTAGATAGTCACATTGTATCCATAGTAATGTATCATAACATTAAGTTCCATAAGCATACTATTGCAAGGCCTCACCTTGAAGCCAAGTAAGGTTGCTATTGTGTAGGCACACGTGGTCTTGCCAAGGCCGGATGCACCGCTGAGAACTAGTATAGGCGTCTGCGTCCACTCATCTTCTTCTTCCTCCGAGTCGCTGTCTAACGGAGACAAACAGACAGATAAAATGGAGTATACCGAAGAAACGAATAAGAATAGCAAACTCAAAACAATCCCTGATCGTCAAAATAAGTTCTAAAAATAACGAAAGCCAAAAAGAGTTCAACTGCACTCACCATGAAGAAACTGATTGCGTTTCTTGCTAGACTTTTTCTTAGCGCTTTTGCGTGTAGATGATTGGCCTTTGATGATATCTTTCTTCCAGTTGAGGAGCCATTCATTGATGACTTCTATGTAACCCTTCCTAACCAGCAACTGCGACAAGGTACTGGGGCTATACTTGCTGGTCCACAGTTGATCTGCTGCTTCGTCTGTTTTATCAGCTCGAGAGTCTACGAAGTGAAGGGGGTGTGATTATTTAAATTTATGATAAATAATATCAGCATTGAGTGTTTATAATAAAATTAATTCAAGATGGAAATTCTTTTGTTAACATGGCGATAGTTTCAAAATCATCATGTTTTTAGGGAATATATGAAAAGTGTACTTATACTATATCATTGGTAATTGTGCGTTAGATGTGTCGTACAAATTCCATTGAATATTCGCGTAGCAAAATCTTAAAGCTAAATTTATCAGAAAATAATGAATTACACTTTTCTTCATCAAAATATATGCTTCCTCAATATTAGACGAGAGCGTGACTAAACAAACTCACAACACAAAAATGTAGGAGTTGTGGTCCCCCGGACAAACGGGAGAAGATAACTACAACATTTGAATCTAAACACACTTTAATTGGTTGTTAGATTATTAGTAATTGAAGTTACCCAGCCATTTGATAGACACACACATACCTAGAGTGTCATAGACATACATATACCTAGAGTGTCATAGACATACATATACCTAGAGTGTCATAGACATGCATACACCTAGAGTGTCATAGACATACATACACCTAGAGTGTCATAGACACACACATACCTAGAGTGTCATAGACACACACATACCTAGAGTGTCATAAACATACATACACCTAGAGTGTCATAGACACACATATACCTAGAGTGTCATAGAGACGCACATACCTAGAGTGTCATAGATGTCATACACTGGGTAATGAGGTAGAAATGCCTGCAGCTTTTTTAACTCTTTCTTTACGCGCACGGCTGTCAGCTTGCTTCTCTTCGACTATGAAAGAAACCAACAATGATACTAATGCTTTGCAAGATTAACTGGATTAACGACAAGATTAATTAGGTTAATTACAAGACTAATGGGGTCAACCACACAATTCTTCGAATTAACTACAAAATGAAATTAAATGGTGTGATTTCGACTAAGTTATTTTCTCAAATAAAACAATATCAGTAACTGCTCCTAAATGGAATATATTATTTATAAGACTATTGCAGATTCTTTCGGCTGTCAAAGAAATTTCTGGAATGGATGGCTAACGCCGCGTGTACATCTACAAATTTCCAACCAACTTGCCCTGCCAATTGAGGATTTTCCTGTCTTCGTTTCCAGTAAAATTTAATAAAGCAATCGGTAGCATTTTATTTGAGGTTATCAGTAGGTTCAGATGGTGATAAAAAAATTGGTAGAGGATCCAAGATTTAACCAATCATATCACTTCTCATAGTATCACTGGTTGCGATAAAATTATTTCTCGGTGGTCAATATTCATGCAACGAGAGTCGTTCATGGGGGACCCTCTTTGTAGTTGTCAAGTATTTTATGGCTAACAGCGATGTCACCGGAATTGCGTGAGAATGAAAAGTAGAGAATAAAATAGAAGAAATACCGAAAGCCAATTGGTAGACAATCACTAGATGTACGCGTGACATTAATGCAGAAATAAAGCGATTGACATACATACTTTGAAAGCAGGAAGTACGGGTTCACTGTGTACACATAGCCCAAGCGTCGTTTGCTGGCCTGTAATATCTGTGTCGGCTTTAGCAGGTAATAACTTTAACCTGCAGTCATAGACTTCTTCGTCCTGTATGAGTCGAGGAATAATGATTTACAATAAGTAAAAATACTTTGATCAACACAAAATGTTTAATAAACCACAATGGGGACTGCGACAGTCTTCCTCAAATGTCATTTGGTCATAGAAACAAACAGTGACAAGACCACAGTAGGCTATTAAATATATATAAAAAGTTGATTTCGTTTTATTGAAATAAAGTGATATTTGTCAGCAAACCAGTTTGATAAATCATTTAAACTAAAATTAAATTATTCATCTCAAAATGCTGATACAAAAAAAATTTCGAAGAAAAAAAACAACTTACTTTTACAGTTCTCGAAGTCTTTACTAAATTGTTAATACTTTTACCGGAAACAGCTATATGTTATAAGTACCATTATAATTACGGCTTTAATAAATAATTTGATAGAGTCGTCTGCTTTTGAGAAAACAACTCCACAAATCCTGGAAACACTAGCGACTGATGCGTGTGCTCCTACGAGCGCATACCCTGTCGTATATACATAGATCCTTAACTCCAGTTGATAATGCTATCTTTGCAAATACTAATAAAAAAACAATAAATATTTGATAATAATAAAACGCTGGACCTCTTTTAAATAGTTTGATAATCACAAGAAGCGCGATTGGTAAAATATTATTATCTTAGACTGAGGTCGTACAGCACCTGAGGTAGTTGAGTGACGTGACCAATCTTAGGGAAAAACTCGGCCTGAGTGAGAGAGATCACAGTTTTGGAGTGCTTGAGGTTAGAATAGTCATCTTTTGAGGACATGGCATGTAACCGAGCCAATCGTTCCTCTCTCAGATTGGTACTAGGGCTACTTACTACTAAAATACAACACAGGACTATCCTTTCAACAGAATAAATCAAAATAAAAGTGTTGGAAAAGAGAAAATAATTAGATAACAAACCAGCTGAAACCATGACAATGTCATCGTCAGTGAGCTTTCGTTTTTTCTCGTCTTTTGGAACAGATCTCTTTGGACGCTTCTTTGACCTCACGGGTGTAGATGACTGAGAACTGGCTACTTCAGCTGTTGTAGAGAACAATGGTATGTGAGAGCTCGCATTAAAGCGCAATGAGTTTTTTTATTATTAGCCGAAACAAAAAATTAAAAAAATATTGAATTCAACAACATTTCACTCTGCAAAGTGGTGCGCTTCACTAATTCATCAGAAAATGCGGCTTCAAGAACTAAAAAGCAAAAGATTTATGGAAATAAATTGGTGTTACAGTCTTACGGTCTCTGCACGAATCCCAGTTTCGTTTTTGCTGACAGTAAATAATAAATTGGCAGCAGCGATTCTGCGAAGATTTCTGCCAATTTAGCAGGCCGTTAGCAGTTCAGCATGTTAAATATTTCTTCCGTACCGCTCATCGTTTCCAAAAAATTCTCAACTGTGATTGGTTAATATCAAACAGCGAGTTGACTTAACAGTTTTGGTTGTTTTTGCTAGGTTACTGAAATTTAGTTATTTGCTCCAAATTATTTCAATAAAATGATAATTATAACATAAAGCTATTAATTTAATAATTATAATACATGTGATAGCATGAAATCAACAAGTAATATTAAACTTAAAAAATAATTATTACGGAGTAATAACTAATTACTGCTGTGAAGTTTTTGCCGAAAACAGTAAAAAAAAAAACCTAGATAGTATGATATAGGTACTAGTGATTTGATAGGGTGGTGAATGATCGGCTGCTATCATTGTAGCTACGTGTGAATCAAGTAGAGACGGCCGATGGAGATACACTCCTTCAACGGTAACGAAAGAAACATGGATTGAAAAAGAGTGCGTGTGCATGGACCTTCAATGACTATATTTTGTTTAGTGCCTTTGAAAGGTGAACAACATTTTATTGAACATTGCGAGTAACCCAAATTTAAATAACTAAGGTATATACAGTATCAACTGCCTTGTAGTAATTCAGCCAGCCAATTTACTGGTTGAGATTGTAACAACATTGGTACTTCATACACACTGCAGGAATCATATAACAATTTTGCGAGCACTTGCGGTGTTTGGAATTACTCGATTTTGGTGACCATGGATAATTGTAGGATAGTTAAACAATGCATAATTACAGCCAGGAACAGCTTAAATTATGAACACTCAAGAGATGGTATTCAGTCCATGTTTACTATCAAAAAATGTTGAAAAATAATCGATAACTTCTAAGCTTCTCTCAAAAAAGACAACTTGATCTCAAGAGGTAAGAAATTCTGAATGATTATTTTTACTAAAAACTTCGTATTTTTTATCTCTTTTATAATTTTGTAGTAAATTTTAATGTCACTTAAAAGACATGTCATGGAGATTGAGGAAGATTCACCAAGCTTTTACTTTTCCTTGGACATCTTGCAAACGTGTACAACCTCCACGACGACCAAAACCTGCAACTGGTCACTTCCATAAATACTGAACATCATAAAATATCATACTAATATTAGAATAAAACGCGACAGGAAGGAAAGCATGGAAACCTGTAATAAATAAATGAAAACATCTTCCAAAATGATCATTGGCAGACTTTGAGTGAATTTCGACATGCTATTATATACGTTGCTGGGAGAAAATGTCAACACTATCAAGAATAGACGTCAAAATATTGTTCTTCATAGCATAGTCTACATTCACTCCAGATCTGCTGACGTCTGCCCAAGGTGTCTACTTTCATTCTCCTCAACATTTCTTGAAATCCCACAAAATTAAAGACAAGAACTAAAAAGCGCAGTGACAACATTTGACATACCTGGATTGGTATCATCATCTGTAGACAAGCTAATGACTTTCAATGTATCGGCTGTCGACTGATTGTCATCCACCTTCTCTGAGTGCATCCGGGGCCTGCTCTTCTTTTTCAAAGTCTTAACATTTCTGACTGCCTGCGGTTTCTCTTCTGCTAAGTTAGCTTTCACCTTTTTGAGTCTTTTGGGCTTCAACTTTGGAGAGGAACAGCTCTGCTCTTCTGATGATTTTCTTCTACTGCTCCGGCGTCTCTCCACAACAACTTCAGAAGAATCTACCTGCAAAACTTTCCTTCTTTTCGGTTTACTTTGTTTACCAGAACTCGGTGTTTCCTGGATATTTTTTGACAAAAGCTTTCGCTCTCTAAGTCGTCTTCTAACATCTCGCAATGAAATCCTTGACGCCTGAGAACTAGGGATAGAACTGACGGGACTATCAGTATTGTACGCTTGAGAACAGACAACAGGTGAGACAGTAGCACTAGTGGCCAAGGTTCCTAGCTGACTATCATTATCTACAACTACAGGACTTGCGTCCTTCACGCGATGAGGGCTCTGTATTATCCCAGCTTCAATTAAACTATCAGTTATTAGCCTGCTGACGTCATGGTCTGATAACACTGACGTGTTCATCGCGCATAACTCGACTTCAGTGTCATCTAAAGTAGATTGATTAGCTGAAGGCGAGTTACGACCTGCCTCGATATCTTCACATGGCTCACTGGTGTCAGCGATTGAAGGAACGGAAGCATCTTCCTGTTTGAAAGTATCAATAATAGTTGGCACAAACGTATTGCCACTCGTGTCAGCATCCTGTGATGATGTGTCTTCATCAGTTGGTATGTGAACTGTCTTCAAATTATTATCTTTGATTTTCTTTTTTTTATAACTTCTTTTCTTTGTTCTGTCAACTAGCTTTTTGGTTTCCTGTGCAAAGTAAGTAACAAAGACGGATAAACCCGAAAACAAAAAAGCAGATTGTCAAAACGTTCAAAGATTTGTGTAATATTTTACAAAAGACAATCATTGAAGCGATAATTGGTAGAATCTCAGAACATACAAGAACCAGGTACCTCGGGGTGGATTTCATGGTCTTTTGTTTTACATTGATGACTCAATTCACTAGTTGGAAGCTTATTGGTCTTTCCAGTGACAGAGAAAAACTTTAGCAGAGTTGTTGTATCTACAATTATGCATCCATGATTTTTTCAATACTTCTACTCTTTCAATGATTTTTCTAGAATAAACAAATACTTCTATGACGACAAGCGATATAAACACGCTGTGGTGAGCTGATTCAACAAAAACTGCACACCAAGACTTACTGCAGCTTGCTTGACTGACTTGAGCTGCCTCATCTTCTGAGAGATCATTATTTGCATTTGTGAGTTTTTTGTGCTGTGAAACAGCTTCAACACACTCTATCAAAAAGAGAACACAAACAAATTGTAATAACAAGCCGAAAACATTCATAAAAATTATCAATTATTTCAGTTTTTCAGTTATTCAAATAATGAGCTGAATATGATTGCCACTGACCAGCGTTGCTAGTAGCTAATGCATCATCTTTCCGGGATGAATTGTTTGTAGATTTGATGGGATTTTGTGCTTGTAACTGGGAGGTCTTTAGCTCATTCACAAAGTCTTCATATTCGATTACTTCAGTGCTACCATTATCACGCCTTTCGAAACTTTCATGTTCTGTAGATGGAACATTATAAGAAGACTCACTAAATACAAATAACTGGTAAACAGTAAAAACATTTCAGAACAAAAAAGCTTTAATCTGGGGGCAAGCAGCCAACCTTGTATTGAGGCGGTTTCCACAGGGTGTTCAACAGGCGGAAGAATAGACTTTCGAGACTGAATGCTAAAAAACTTTGCTAGTGTACCAGCTCCATCACTCATCATTCAAACTGAAATGGAAGATGATTTTGTTAAAAAATCATTGCTTCGTTCTTATTATTCATCATCATAAACCACTACGTCTCAAGATTATTATTTTATCAATTAATAAACCAACATGTTAGTTATTATTATCCGCCACAGGAAGTAATATAAAATTTGTTTACAACCGCTACTACTATTATTATTATTGATGCTTTACATCTGCGTGGTTTTTCTTTCTTTCCCATTGCTCCTTTTAGCGAGCGCAAAATTTCAAGTAGTGTACCACATGATCGATCAAATCCATTAATATTAATATATATATATATTAATATTAATGCCTAAAAAAAAGTGTTTGGTGAACCTTGGTTTGAAAAAACAATGTTTCTGGAACGAAGATTACTATGATTAAAGCAAAATTCAATCAAATTTTGAATAATCTAACCAACGACAGCCATTCAAATTTTAATTTTATCTATAGTACCTATGATGTGCTCGAACCTATTCAAAGTGTATTGCAAATCTGTTGACCTGAAATGCACCATTAGCTACTTTACGTCACGTATGGTCATGCGTCACTGATTTCGCATCACTGCAACCATACCATTGTCACAATGCTTGATACTGTGACCACAAAACATTGTTTTTTTAAGCAAAGGTACTTTTTCTCAATTATTTTTCTGAGGCAACCACTGGTCTGACACAATTAATTTTTGCACCATTGGATGGACAACAAAATTTTCTAAAAGCTGATGCTCTATTTGAGAAAAAATTGTCAAAATAAAAATTGCACTTGTACTAGCTATGTAAAGACACCCAAATTGAGTCGCTTGAGAACAGGAGAAAAATGGCCCGAGTTGAGCTGTATTTAAAATGCCTAGAAGAGGGAATAATAATAATTAATAAAACCTGCACTCCAACATCCAATGAACATAAGTTCGACAGTGGCCATTTTTTTTATCCGACATAAAGCAGCCACATAATAATTATTATAATAAACACACACACGGATCAATTTTTACTACACACTTTTTGGCCTCGAACCATTCGAGAGCTCAGATCAGACTGACTCAATCAATACTGGAAAATTATGTTATCTTATAGCTAGTGCAAGTGGGCCGCATCGTTGCGTCAGAATCAACAATCTCTGCGGTTGATAGAATGCCAACGGGCATATTTGCGGTTTTGGCTCTAAGTAGGTTTACATTTTTTTTAATAAGTGAGGACCTAAGGCTCACAGAACAAAAGTTCAAGGTTCATTAGATACAGAACACCAGAGCGCTCAAAACTCACCTTCAACTGTCCTCTGAAAAACAGCATGGTTCCGGCATGTATTATTTGAAATGATCTCTCAAAATCGCTAATTTCCCAGCACTCAGAAACTTTTTACAATGTTTTGAGCCAACAACTATTTTTTGCAATTTCACCATGAGTCCATATGTGTATCTTTTAAGTGTTTTATTATTTGATATAATATTTTGGAGTTTTTTAAAAAAGAATTTTTGCGGTAATTTTTCTCTGTTGACAATATATAGGCCAAAAAACGTAGACCACGTGACCATAAAACAATACGGGCGGTATGTGTGCCCAGTGTTCTGCGTTTGGTGAATGTTTAATGCATGAGGCTATAGTAAAACATCAAATAATTATTACTTACTATAATATATAGTATATTTTCAACGCATAATAACAGCAATTGGTAAAAATAACGAACAGTTTGGTTCTTGGTCAATGTATAAAAATCCAATAACATAAATTAATTGTGGCAAATATGATTCACAAATATCATGTTGACAAACTTTTCTCAATCATCAAAGCTACAACAATACTAATTATAATTTTTATCATTATTATTAATTATATAATAATAACAGTTCCAGTAGAAAAAATATATATTTAGTACTATAGAAAAAATATCTTCATCTGTGACGGTTCTCTTCTTTTTCTTGTGGTCTCTGTAACATAAAGAAGTGTAATGATAAATAATATTATTGTGACAGATTTTTTAATTTATTATTACCACACAACAGCTCAACTAGGCCCGTACGCATTTTATATAGCGTCACGCTCGATTGATCCGCCGGCGTGATTACTTCAGTGCTTGCATGGAATTATAAGAAAATTAGTGCTGTAAGGTCTTTTTAAAATTAATTTTTATTTATATGGTTTAAAATAATGCTACACGTAAAATTTTGGTAGCATCCTGGTGACAACACATCATGCTACACTCTTCTGGTGCTATTTTTAGAAGCTTAACATAAATTTCCAAATTTTTTTGCGCCAGCTATATCTTAATAAATAAAAATAGTTATAATAAAAATAATAAGTAATAGCTAGTAGTAGTAAGTATTACAATAATTAATAATAAACTTATTTTTCTATTACTAATAAATAAATAATTATTTAATAAATAATTATTTAATAAATAATTATTATTAACCAATAATTAATAACAATAATTAACCGATAATTATTATTATTATCATCATTATTATTACTATTATTAACAATATTTAATAATACTATAATAATAATAATTAATATATTAATTAATTAATAAAATAATAATAATAATAATCATTATAATAATAATAATAATGATAAATAAAATAAATAATAATAATAATTCATTTTATAATTATCAATATTCTATTATTTATTACTATTATTATCTATCTTCTAGTATTTTGCTCATAATCATTATTATTATTTAGTTATTATGATTTATTATTACTCAAACAACTCAGCAGTAGTTCTCTAAAAAAATAGTTGTGACCCACCAAATCATTAATAATAATAATTCAACCAATAAAAATTTTTGCATTCATCCACTTCATCACTACCCAACATTATACCGCAGTAGCTTTCTTATGGATGTACATCTATACCTCTATTATGACATCAACACAACAACATTTAAAAACATCTAAACAACATTTATTTAGCAACATCTAAAAGCGCACCATTGGCGCCATGACCAGTAGTTAATAGCCTAGGAACTTTGAATGTGATATGGAATTGTGTACAATACACCGCGAGAAGCTTTGGTACTTGGGCCAAAAACTTTTGCCATTCAACGAACCGCTATTATTCATTTCTAGTACACCGCAGAGAAGTTACCTTTTCTTGCTCAGCAAGGTAGGCGCAACTCCATAAAAATACTTTGTACAAAACTGCAGAATATTGTGATGTGATATTATCAAATTATATTGGGTGGCACAAAATATCAGAGTTGTGACCAAATCACCGTGATTCAAGTATTTGGTGACTCAAATATTTGAAAAATGATTTATTTCAAATATTTGATTCAACTGGTGATTTGATTTGGTTACTTTCATCATTATTTGATTTGATTTGCCTCTTTCACAAGATTTGACCAAATATTTGTAAAAAGTATAGCAAATCTTCAAAAAAAACCAGTGATGATGATTGCAGCTTTTCTTAATGCTTGTAATTGACATGAGATTGCCATAATTCATAGTATTTAATTGTGGCAAGAAATTAAAAGCAGTGAAAAGAAACTACCTAATTATTAGCCTATAGTAATCAAAGATCATGGAAAACTATGCTGCCTTTTCTTTTATGTATAGGTTTTCATCAGCACAAGTTGAATTATCAGTTGACTACTTTCTTTTCTGGCTTGAAAGTGGTGAGCTGAGAGTGTTTATGAATGGCGACCAGGTTATTTACTTATCTGTAGTGAGTAATGCATTAGTTGATGACGCACTATAATGATAACTGCTTCGATGCAAACTAATGCTCAGTGTTTGCTATTATTTATCAATTATCTAGTATCACTGGGACTATTAGTAACAGGCTACCACAATGACAGTTTTTTGGCAATGAAAGAATTTTAGAAAGGTATAACCTATGGTGGTTGATTGTTTTGCCTACTGGGTGTACATTTTATCTGTTGAATGGAACTGGCTAATTCATTTGGCTAGTCTAAGCATTGGTTTGGAATTTAAATGATAATATATATCGGTCGGTGTACCAATAAATAAGTTCCACTCGAAAGTGTACAAAGGAAAATGCAAGTTTGCGAAAGTAATCAAGTTGGAATATTGTTTTCTAGAGGCCAGCTAACCACACATCGTGATCCAACTTTGGGTCAATTGGTTCAGGCAGCCTATTAAAAGCTGAAGGTTTTTTTTTTCATTTCTGATAGTTTCAGTGATGATTTGAAAAATTTGCTGCAAATGACGATCCAAATATTTGATTTGATTTGGAACAACGCACGACTTGATTTGACTTTTTTACCCACTTGTAAAAATTTGATTTGATCTGAGTCATGAAAATCGTGATTTGTCACAGCTCTGCAAAATATCAAATCATATAGCTCACTAGGCATATATCGACTTTAGCATAGCTAAACAAATGATTTAAATGTTTCGATTGTGTTTAGAAGCTATAAGAGAAAAATGCATAACATATTTTTCTACTATGCTACAACCATCTTGCTAGATGGCAGTATTTTTTTGGAATATAAAAAAACACAGGTCACACCCACCTAATATCTTATGGAACTACATGCTACAATGTGATTTCACAAACCAGTAGTTATTGAGTTCTTAATTAAATTGATATTTGAATAAAACTTGGTTGGTGTGATTCTGAGCAATTATCACAGTGAAACAGCAAACCCTATGAGAGAAGCATATACATAACATAAAAATTAACTTTTTACCAAAAATTGTCATTCTGGCAACACAGGTTAGTTGCATGGATGACATGTAGCAAAAAATAAATATAATGATCAATATAAAAAATAAACTGATGTGTAGCTTTTGAAACATGCAGAAGTTTGTGTGCAATATTGAAAATACAAATATTAAAAAATATAACGTAATACGGAAAGTGCAATAGCATCATCAATTAGCAGTTTATGCTGGAGCAGAGGCTAGATAGTAAGCAAAGTTGTTCACAGTCAATGTAAGATCCTGCTGGTCATGTTAGAGCTGGATGGAGACACCTGGATAGGAGAGATATTATTGGCCAGCTATAAGTGAATAGCAGTAGTTGATTGGTCAACTGCATTGAAGTGTTCAAGGCTTTACTTCTATGTACTAGCTGTAATTCTCTTGGGTTTGTTTTCTGAAGCTCCAAGACTTAGATTAGGTATAGTCTCTAAACACAGTTTCCAGTATGCCCAGATCTCCATCTGACAAGTAAGCTGGCTGGGCGTTCTGGGATGCGGAAGGGCTTCCTGCCAAATAAATGTATTTCTTCTATAATAGCTAAAAGTTAACAAACATACTGCATTTTCTAGGAGTTGTTCATAATAAAAAGTTGTCCATATAAAAAATTGAAAAAAATTTTAAAAGTTGTGCCCTGGTACAACTTCAATTTTTAGTATAATTCCTGTCAACGGTGCAAACAAAACATATTAGCTGTACCTGTTTCTGGAGATTTGTAATCAAGGCCATTGAAGCTGGTGACTACAGTATCACAAGATGGGAGGAGGTCTTGTTCCCCACCCTCAAAATTAGCTGATGAATTAGCTGGATCACTGTGTGTCAGGTTGTCTATTCCTGCTGGAACTAATTCTATGCAATCTTCAGTTCTATCTCTAAACCTACATAAAAATTAACACTTCCAGTCATGGGTCATAAGTCATTAGTCACTAGTCACTAGTCATTAGTCATCAGTCATAAGTCATTAGTCGTAAGTCAATAGTTGTGTTCAAATTCTTCATACTATTTGGTCTCAGTTTAAAAAAATTATAATTTAACAAAAACTATGAGTTGAATTTTTCAATTTTTGGTATGTGTAGTTAGTCAAGGAATATCATAGTCAAATATGACATTCTCTCTACTTCGGAAATCTTATTTTCAAAACTTTCACCAACATATCTTTTGTTTTGATAAGTACCTTCATTTGTTAGAACATTTGTGGACTATGAATAATACATTTGCTCAAATTATGAGTGAAGAAATAGATAGACTAAACCAACCTGTTCCTGCACCGTCGATAAATTATTATTCCTGCTATTGTCAAGAAAAGAACCACCAACCCCACTGCAACTCCAACTACAAAAAAATTATTTCTTCATGTTTTATTTTATTTATTGAATTATTTCATTCAAATTCCTGATATTGAAAGATTTTCATATTATCACCAACTTTAACATATTTCTAATGGTAGATTGCTAATCATGCAAAATATGTCACATAAAGTAAAATAAAACTTTGGCTGAGATTTTTTAAAACAAAGTGTCATTTATGAAACCAATAAAAAGAATTATATGAATACCTATAATCCCAGTGATGTCAGAATATGCAATGGCTGTATCTGCAGGCAGTGTTGAGGTCTCGTGTAGGTAGTTGTTTTGACCAATTCGTCTTTTACGACATGACAGGTTAATGTAGGATGAAGACACGTCTAAAAAGCTTTTATTGAAAACTCTTTCTTCCACATAATACAATAAAAATTATGTTTCATAACTCATTGAAATTACTAGTGTTTAGAGACTAATGATAAAAAATTTGGTGACCAGAAATAAAAACTCACCTGTAAATAATTTAAACCAAAATCCACGATTTCCTTGAGAATAATAACTGGCCTGAAATCGCATAATTACATTTTTCCCTGGGTCGAAGTCTATGATCGTACTGTTTGGGGAATTCAAAAAGTTTTGGTCGGAGCAGTATTTTCCTGCAATATACGAAGTGCAGTCTATGAAACAACAGCAAATAAAAAAAAATTAATGAGGTTGATGATGAAATTTTGCTTTTAGGAATAAGTTAGGTCATCATTATTATCAATAAAGAATAAAACTTGCTACACATGTAGTTTAAAAAAAATAGAAAAAAATTACTTCAAATGCGTAACCTTTGATTAAATGTTTACTTTTTATTTCTAAAAGTCTTCCAAAAAAGTTGTAATTGAAAATAATCGACGGAAACAAATATTTTAATATTTAAAAGACAAAATAGAATTTGGAGTACAAGTTTGATATGACAATAGACAATTTTCAGCTGCTAATTGTTTTTTTTTAGGGCAAAAGATGGATTGTAGACTGACTTTGATTTCGAAAATTTTACTAGCAATATCACTGGCGCTTTCCCCAGCGGATGCAATTGCAAAGTGAATCACAATGTTTGACAAGTATTTTCGAGAGCCATTACTTCGAGAATATTCTGGTGTTACAAGCTAGTAACAAGATAATCAAACTTTATTGGTCACTCACCAGACCTGTTGTTGAACTGCAGCCAATGTTCAGTACAATTTGGTTCATCCAACAGCTCAGCATATAACACCTGAACGCGTAACTTGGTCTGAATTTCAACTGAAGCAACACATTCACATGATATGTAGGCGGGATAGAACCCACCCTGTACAGTGAAGTTTGGTGATACCAGAAACACAGGGCTACTTAGTTGAGTGTTTGTTGATTGGGAAGTTGGACACATTTGATAGATATCATCAGCTGCAAACAATCACCAAGTTCGACAATTAAAAATCTTTTAAAAAATTAAAGCATTTCGTTTAGAATTTCTATTGGGCTCATTTAAAACTTACTAAAACGTTGGCTTGCTCAACATAAACTTATTTACAGATGCTTAGATGCCCAGATGCTGAACTCGACAGAAGTTATTAAACTCAGAGTAAACTAATCATGTATATGTGTGCTCCTATTATACTACTCCTGAGACCACTTTACTTACTTGAGATGCACTGGAATGCAACGCTTATATAGTTCGGGAGAGCGCAATCATAAAATAGATGTTGAAGGTCAAGGTCGCAACTACCCCTCATACCTTCACAGTGGTTGATAGCGGATACCATTGAGGTGGCTTTGATTGAGCAGTGGATGTCTAAAAAGTTCAATAAAACCTCATACAAAAGCTAAACCACACTATTTGACAATTGCAATAATAATAATAATTTTATTTACGAAATTAGCATTTCTTTAAACAAGGTTGTTGCAGCAACAACAGCTTTTGAAAATGATGCGCTAGTTACAACAATTCAAAAAACCGACTTGGAGCGTCTCTAAAGTTAGTTGGAGGCAGTTACTGATCTGGTCAGCAGCTTTTTCATTTAAAAGTTTTTCCCAAAATTATTTTTGGCTGATGTGATAGATGGTCTTCCTTCCAGCCATTGATCCTAGATTAGAGGTTTCCTTCTTGGCAGTGGTAAGCTAAGAGTTGAGCTAACTCAATTTATAGATTTTGAAAAGGTAATGATAAACGTTGGAAAAATTTACAGGAGACCAACCATATGACTAGATGCAACGTACACGGTGAAAAGAAACCAGCAAAGAAAATTATTATTACAACCGCTACTCTACTACTGCTAAACACAAAAAAATGAAAAAAAACAACATCATTTTACAGCACTGATTGGAATAGAGGAAACACTTTCTTTTTTTTTATAAAAAAAAATATGATGTAATGATTACATGCAGCCGAGCCAGTGGCACAGTAGACAGCTAAATATTGATTTTGATAAAAATTCTGAACAAAATTCACGACTCAAATTTCTGACAAGTTGTAATGAATGCCGATCAAAACTCAACCTGTATCTCAGAAAAATGTAACTTTTTCTATCTGTGAAAATTCTTGCCTTTCCAACGGGTTAAAAAATGTGATGTAATTTTTTCAAATCGCTTACATAATGCTTAACGCTTGTATACTGACTTACAGTCATAGTTGCAGTTATGCCGAAGTGACAGCTGCAAACTCTCTATATGTAGTGCTGCCGAGGGACTGCATTTAAATGTAGCAAAGATACTGCCAGATGTCACACAACGACTATAAGTCTCTAAACTTGAGTTTCCTTCAAATGTCACTGAAATATATATAAGCATTATATCATATCATTCACATAATAACTTATTCATTTATATAGGAGCATTTCAAATGTGCTTATAAAAGTTTCATAGGAAAAAAGTATAAATTCTACTAACATAAAAAATTAGAGATTAAAAAACATTTGCTAGCAATGGCAAGTTTAATCCAACCACCTACAGCAAACAAAAAACATATACTTATCCTTGAAATGTGTACCATGAGTCGGAGGTGTGGGAGTAGTGGTCATTGGAGAGATGAACGAAGTTAGAGGGGTGGTAATGTTGGTTGTAGAAGTAGCTGTAGATGTTGTCGTTGTAGCTGTAGAGATTGTTTTAGCAGCTGTAGAGCTTATTTCAGTAGGTGTAGAGCTTGTCAAAGTAGCTGTAGAGATTGTTGAAGTAGGAGCTGATGTCATTAAAATAGCTGTAGGGGCTGTTGTTGCAGCTGTAGCGGTTGTTGTGGCTGTAGTGTTTGAGTGATTTTGGTAAGATTTGGCTACAAATAACATATGTATTGTATTCATGGCTTGAAAACTAATTTTTGATAATTCCGTGGCGCTTTTAAAGGTTTTGGAAAATAGAAGAACTATCTATTACAAATACACATCAAATGTCATTTATTTTACTGTCACAATTACGGGATTGCTACAATCTAAATGCCTGTTTTAAATATTAACATTGGCTATAACTACAAAGTAGTCGATCAATCTACACAGAAATGATTAAAACATACAGTAAATGCACTGGAATTCAACTAGAAACTGGTTGAAAGGTGACTCCTCCTCCGCTAGTTGTCGGTTAGTAAACTGGCATTGATGGATCACCCCGTCGCAGAGTCCTAAAGTGATGTTTCTCCACACTTCATATTGCACTGGTAGACTGCCTGAAACAGCAACAAAAGCAATAACACTTCCCATAAACTATACTGAAAAAATGAAAATGAAAAAATACTGATGAAAGCTAAAGGAAACATGGAAAATAAAAATGGTGTAGAAAAGAAATTGCGTCACCTTCTTTTTGTACAGTGCAGCTGTCTTTGAGCAACAAAGAAAACTTTAGAATGTGAATAAATTGTTTTTTGTCCGGACACAACACCGTTACTGTCTCATTGTCTGCCTCATTTATACATAGTTGATGTATGTTTGTGACATCTGCAACAATATATCTGCATGGATATTTTGACATCTATAATCGTTATTTGATCCGGTTTCGTTAGTTTTAAGGTTAAAAAGCTCACCAGCTACGGAAGTGAAATCTGTTGCAGCAGTAACTGTTGTCTCTGTTGTTGTCTCCCCCTCCTTTATATAGTTACATGATAGGCTGAAGGGTTGGTGTGGGTCTAAAAAAAGGAATATTACAGGTGTGAAATTATTTTTTTCAATCCATCTAATTTAATCAGAAGTTGATTTTAACTGAACTATAAAGCACCTGATGAGACACCGAGCCAAGATCCCCTGAGGTCATGATCTGTTGAACCTGTTTTTAATTCTATTGTAGCATTACTACCATGTGGAGGTAGAGCTGAATCAAGCAATCCATAGTTATATAGGTCCATGACAAGTGTTGAACATACAGTTGCCACATAAGAGGAATCTAAAATATTATCCAGACAGATAGAGGAAATTAACTTACAATTATTTATTCAGCAACAGCAGCATTTGCTTGTTATCTGATAAAATTAATTATTTATTATTACTGTCTAGTAGTATTAATCGTCGTAATCATATACGTCCATCCGCACTACTTCCCTGGCTCTTCTTCCCAACTCTTTTCACTTCTGAACCACCACCATAGCCCACATTGCCCTCTGCTGTTTCCCCACCCCCTCTACTCCTTACTTTGTTCCACTCCAGCCAAGCTCTACTTTCTCCCTCCCTCTCTCTTTTTCTCTCTCTCTCCTGCCCCACTCAATTTGTTACTGTGGTGGATTTTAGTGACACATGTGCTCTGCATGTATTTATTATTATAGAGGTAACTCTGGCTGATGGATTCAACCAGTCATCCCTCCATAACCACTGGCCCAAAGCTTCACAATCATAATAGTGTAAATAAATACCTTACAGGCCCTGCAACTACCTTGCCGGCCCTGCAGAAAACTCTACTGGGCCTGCAGTAACCCCTACCGGCCCTGCAGTGTCCTTTATCGGCTTTCCTTACTGGCCCTGTAGCACCGTACCTTGTCAGGGTCAAAATGGTCACCACAGAGAGAGTTACCAATGTAGCCTAAGTCACTACAGAGGGGAATATCCGGGATATCACCATTTCCGGATGTCACCTCCCATGGACCAGTGGCCTGCTGTGACCAGCCTTTTACCTTTGCCACTAGGTACCATATGTATTTAGCTTGTGTACCATTGTATGTGTTGTTGTATTTATAATATCTGATTGACTCCTATCACTTCCTGCACATTTTACTGGTTATTGAACTTATAGCTTCCTGTCAACCAGCCTATATAAAGGCTGACTCTCTGCGTATTTAGAGCCTTTTATCTGCTGCTGCTGCTGTATACAACTCTAGGCGATCGCCTCTCTAGAAAGTGGATATTGGGACAATAACCATGTTTTTATACTTGAACTCTGTTTAGTTCATCTGAGCCGTGGACTCACCTTGTTGTGAAGTTCTTTGCAACATGTCCATTGCACCCTGCAGGTCTTACTGATCCTGCATTACCTCTTGGAGAGAGGTGTTGTTTGGCTGTGCTACGACCTGCGTGCTGTGGACAGTTGTTAGTTAGTAGATTCCACTACGATATTACACATAAGAGTACAGTGTGATGGCAAATGAGCTCCATGGTATTGTTGTGAATTTGAGTGATCAATTAGTTTTTGACTCTAGTTTTACTCCCTGTATCCACTCCTGTCGCCCTTACCTTTATCTTATGACCCTGTCATCCTCTTACCTTCCCCTAGCCATCCTCACCTCCATGGAATTGGCCCAGTAAGTCTCCTTCCCCCTTTCTTAACTGCCCTAGTAACTGATATTTTTAATGATACCAACCCTAGAACATCAAATCCCACACAGTCTAACCCCCACCCTTTTTTCCAGTCCCCCAAGTTTCAGCCTCTTACTGTAAATAGAAGTCACCTTATCCCTGCTAAGCAATGGTCGAAATGGTCACCAACCTACCTGGGTTGTCTCCCCTTGGGGACACACTTTCTCAGAAGCAAACAAATAGACAGCATCGGAACCTAGATGATAAGAACAGATGTACTTAGAGAGTAATCCAAGGACTTTCAAATTCACCTGCTTGCTGTAAGCCAATCAGAGACTACTATTTTAACTGCCTCCCAACTTTATAAGTGGAGGAACACATATTAGATAAAAACTCGCAACCTGAGAAAGTTTTCAAATAATGGGAAATACCCAAGTAATTACAGGATTATCCTATTTTGTCCATTGCTTTATATAAGCCCGCGGTTGTTATTTTTTGAATTTCCCCAGTAATAAAAATTTTGCTCAGGTTGCGCGTTTTTCTCTATTATTACTGTGGTAGATTGTGAGCTATTAAAAGTAGAAGAGCTATCTGTACATTATATTTTTGTGTCAATTAAACTTATACAAATGCATTGACTATTACCATACGCTAGTATTTTTGGCCAGTTGCCATTGTTGTATCTAGTAGTTGGTCTATGGGAGTGCTGAGGGTCGAGTCAAGGTCAAGTGAAAGTTGAGTGAAAATACAGTCAAAGTAGAGCCAAGTTGAGCTCAGGTCCGATTGTATAAAACAGTTTCCCATTTACCTAGGAGGAAGTGTCTGTTATTAATTCTACTAACAGCTTGTTCCCCACTGTACAGTGCAACCTTCTCATCAGTACACAATAGCTAGAGGATACAGCTTAATTCTCTACAGTGTTGTATATAAGCATTCTAGTGCTGCACACAACTTACTGACAAAAATAAAACTTTATGAAAGAATGATGTAATCTAAGCATAGTGGTATAGATGGAAATAACATTAGTAATACACGAACACTTAATTATTTATTTGACACGTATACCATTTGGTATTGGAGTATGTTCGTGATTTATCTTCCGATATATTATCGAAAAAATTTAAAAACACAAAGTTTTTTTATCTGTGTACAATTGTCTTTTTTAACCCCTAATCATACAACTAAGTGACCCAACACATCATTTGTAGTTTTTATTTCTATCAATATAGTGGTATAACTCTATGAAAGCGTGGCCAAACACTCAGAAAAACAAACCAATGTTTTTTGTTTTTTAATGGTAACACATTTTAAAAATACTTGAGGATACCATTGTTGCACCAGTAGTTACGTTCATAGCAAATCATTCAAAGCTACTTAAAAACAAGTGCAGTTCTATGTATTCAATCGAACTTACATTTCTACAGTATTATATAACTACGAACAAAGAAGCATTTTATTTTATTTGAATATTCATAAGTGTTGCTTACCTTGAATGTACACAGAGATGGAATCTCCACTGCAGTATTGGTAAGGGGTCATATCCGCATACAACACATGTGTGTGTACGGTGGAGTTTTCTTGAGGAATGACCACACACCTACACAACAACTCAGTACCATATCCCCCGCTTACTTCATTAAAGTTAGGTGTTGTAAGATATATCGGTCCGTCGACGTTTGCCACTCTTAGTGGGGAACACATTGAATACACTTTCTCAGCTACAGAAAATCACAGCATCTTCAGTGGTTAACCGATTTTTATATCATATATTACTTTTGGTTTTGGCAACTTTATAATCTTTTTCAACATTATTTTCATAAAGTGCCATGAAAACAAACAAAAACTCAAAAATGCTAACTAAAAGAACAAAAACCTGCAACAATAATACAGAAAAGTTTTTTTCATGGAAGGATAGGCCTAAATCAAAACGCATTGTCTTATAGATTATATTTAAATAATATTAAATTATTAGGTTTGGAAATGACGGAAAGCTGTTTCCCCTCCTTTCTTTTCTTCTTGCCATTTTAAAGCAATTCCGGTCAAAGTTGCTGTATTTGATGTCATAATTATCCATAAAACGTTTTGCAACAACAAAGAAGGGGCATTTCTGAATGACCTTTCTTTACACATAAATAATGTCGCTCCAGAAACAATTTCATTGAAATTGCGAGGAATGATATAACTAGTCAAATTACAAATTGTCTAGATACTTTGTCACCATGATCTGCTCATATATTACTACTTACCAAGATCAAAACCTACCGATAGCCTCAAATAAAATGCTACCAATTGTTTTTTGCACATTTCACCGGAAATTGGAATAGGAAAATATTCAATCAGAATTAATTGGTAGATGCACACGAGGCTTTAGCATAAAATTTATGACAATTGTAAAATTATATTTTGTTACAAATTCCTAAGAAATAAGTTTAAAGCAAATATTATTCAAAAGTCTCAAAGCTGAAGTGAATATGACAATGTTGTGTGTTCTGATTAAAGAAAGAAAGATGTTAAGGATATTTGCAATTAATTAGAATGCTCTTTCTTGTGACAAAGACAAGAAGTTTAGAATCTACTTTGGAAGTTTAATGTGAAATGTATCCGAACTGCCATACACTTTTGACCAAAAAAAAATAAAATGAAAGTGAAAGGTTTTGACTGAGTTTTTAGAAAGGAACAACCATGGGGGTTGCAAAGGATTAAAATTTAACGACACAATAAAAGTATTATTGTAGTAATGATTCAAAGAATGATGTTTAAAAAGGTATAAACTTTGTCAGTTAGAGTTCCATAGAATACCATAGTCTTCATATTCACATACTTACAAGAAATGCAGTAAAAGACAATCTCGATGTTGTTGAAAGCAGGACAGTCATTAGAAATCTGATCTATATCAACTTCACATTGCCCTCTCGCTCCTTCACACATATTTAGAATATGCTCATTTGCTTTATTTTGAAAACGGCATTCAATATCTGAAATGGGGAAATGTTCATTGAAGTAATAAATATATGCAAAATATCGTTTTCATTCAAACCAAAAACAAGCAGAATTTAAGTTGTGCCTAACCACAAAAAAAAACCAATGATAGTTTAAACCAGAAATGTCCTCAATATGG
Source organism: Cryptosula pallasiana (assembly GCA_945261195.1). Taxonomy (NCBI): domain Eukaryota; kingdom Metazoa; phylum Bryozoa; class Gymnolaemata; order Cheilostomatida; family Cryptosulidae; genus Cryptosula; species Cryptosula pallasiana. The sequence continues at coordinate 37,582,391 of OX183136.1, forward strand.
TGATATATTTTGTTGCGCAGTGCCACACTGTAGTATGAGTTCCAAGGTGAAAGCAATTTAGAATCACTTAGTATTTGGACTCACTTCTCTGGTGAGTGCATGAGTCATAGTTGTTGGTGTATATGTTCATAATATGGATCAGCTGATCTTCTTTTGGACATTTAAGTAATATTGGTGGTTTGTGTGCACCGTCGTCACATCTAAAGTGTACTGTTGGGTATACATTTCCGAAAACTGCAACAAAAACAGCACAATTTACACTTTATTAAACCAAACTTCCCTCAATGGGGTCTGCGCTTGTGAAAGTACATATTCCATGAGACGCTAGTGTTTCCAAGACCAAATGACCGTACTTGTGGAGTTGTTTCCTCCAGAACTGACAACTCAATCAAAATGTTTAATGAAGCCGTAATTATAACGTATAGCTGTTTCCAGTAAAAAATATCAAATAGTTAGTTAGGACTTTTGGGGTTGTAAAACTATAATTTAATTCCCTAAAAAACTTTTTGGCATCAGCATTTTAATATGAATAATTTAACTTTAGTTGAAGTAATTTATCAAACTGCTTTATTGACAAATATTACCGTTTTTTCCAATAAATCGAAATCAAATTTTTATATATTTAATAGCTCTACCAGGGTCTCGTCGTATTTCTAAGACCAAATGCCATTTTAAAAAGACCGCCGCAATTCCCATTGCTTCGTTTCTGTTACAATAACACTTCTTCTATTTGTCATAAAAAAAATATAACAGAAAAATGTTTCTCAATTTAAGTAGATTAAATTCCCTTTTTATTACAGTTTATAACTTGAAGAAAAAAAACAAAACGAATTAAAACTTTTGGTGGCAGCGTCATGCATGTAACTGATGTCTTAATATCCTGTTACTCACAGATTGTGCGATTGCTATCGGAAGTTTTCTCTGTAGTAGTTGATAAACTAAAGTTACCTGCGGTAGGTGTAAGTAAACTCTCTGTGGTTGGAGAAGAGGCTGAATAACAAATTGATAAGTGACATTACTGCTAGTGAAACTGTAAAACATTGATATCAAACTTATAACAGCAGAAATTTCTAAAAGCTGCAAACTTGTTTTTATAGTTACCTTAATTGTCACATGACCTGCATGCAGTTTTGGGACACATACAATATTCAAGTTCTACTTAATAAGTGCCTCAGTACAACAGGCAACCTGAGAAACATTGCTGAACAAAATGTTGTGGAAAACTTCAATCGTTTTAATTTTTCAATTCCATAAATGTTTGCAATGTGCCCGGCTTAGGAATAAAAAATTTATTCCCAAAACTATATCATTGTGATGTGCTGCTTGACTTACTTTTATCTAGACATTTTATTTTTTTTTTTTTTAAATTTTATTGCTTTTAAATAAATAAATGCAAAAAGTTGTTTACCAGTTCTTTTAACTTTCATAACAAATCCATGACTAGGTTCCAATTTGAATATTGGATTTTTTCTTTCCTTATGGTTTCCATGCTGGGTTATCATTTGTAATAATATTTGTCAAATCTCATGACTAAGAGAATGCAACTCCAGAACTTGTAAAAACGAGGAAAATAAATTTCCGGTGTTATTCTACGAACTTTAGGAACATTTGCGATAACCATCCCATACAGTACAATGATTTGGAGACTGAAAACATGCTAGCCAGATTTCCAAGGAACTGTTTTTCTTTCGAACAAACAAAAAGAGTCAATTATGAGCGTCATAGCTACTTTAATATCTACAAAACATTCACACTTTGTATTTTATACCAAAGTTATTGTAATGCACTTTTTGTCTGTGAATTATTTCTTTAATGGAAATGAGTTTAAAGCATGCAGTGCTTTAATGATAAAAATGTAAGTAGCATTATAGTAAAATGTTAGTTTTTGAAATATAACAACAATACAAAACAAATTATATACTGTATAACCCCAAACACACAGGAGAACACAACTTACGGGAGACACACTGAAATGTAACATTGATGGTGTTGATATAATTACAGTTGATTCCATCGGTTGTGTTGTCTATGATGAACTTACACTGTCCAACTTTCCCTTCACAATCACGCATCACCGATGGATAATTTTGCTTATCCAAAGGACAATCTACAACACATGTGGTTTGACAAATTAAATATTTGAAAACAAAACTCAAATATGTAAAAGTTAATAAAATTTTTATAATAATAAGAACAGTTTGTGAGCCACCCGGTGACTTTTTTAAGCAGTTTACCATAAACAACTCAATTTTTGGTCTTCGTTAATTACTGGCACAATCAAGCAAGTGAACCTGTTCCAAACTCTTTAATACAATGTAATAGCTGAAAAAACCAACCATAAGCAAACATTACCAGAAGAAAGGGAGCGAAAAATTATGCCAGGAGCATTTAGAAGTACTTTCCAGAAGCAAGTTTTGCAATGGCACAAACGTTCTTGACTTAAAAATGCTTTAAAAAGGGAGATAATTCTATGGATACAATAAACAGTGTAAATAGTTTAGCAGTGCAATGTAACAGCAAGTCAGATTGTTGAAGTGACAGTATTAACCCCTTTAAAAGAGGTAACAGTTATTGATCTGCGGAAGTCATCAAGTTTTAGGGTTTAATAAAGCTTGAAGGAAAATGTTTTTGAGAAGCAACATGACTTAAAACAGCTTACGTGAGCGCTCAGAAGTTTAAATTATTTTAATAAAATGATGATCTTAAAACCAGTTTTTATTTATTTAACTACTTTATTATTTAAATAATTATTTCATTACTTTTCTATTTGTTATCTAATTCCGAAAACTAGAGAACAAACGTAAAAAAGACTAGTGAAAATTTACAAAAAGTTCTCTGATACAGAAACCATGTTTGGTACCTTCTTGTGTATCACAGTTCTTTATGTAACTCAGTCTATAGCTGTGTATGTTTATGACTTGTCTTCCCTGAGGGCACTTGAGAACCACATCTATAGTCCAAGGACATCGTAGAGAGAGGGCTCTCATGTACGCAGGGCAAGGACTGCCAGCATCATTATCCGGCCTTGGCCTGCTACGCATACATCTTTTGTGAGTTGACAGAGTCGCATCTCCAACAACTGCAACGTTAGTAGAACTAATAATGTCCTGCATACTCAAGTATGTAGTAGTAGTAGTAGTAGTAGTAGTGGTAGTGGTAGTGGTAGTGGTAGTGGTAGTGGTAGTGGTAGTGGTAGTGGTAGTGGTAGCGGTGGTGGTAGCGGTAGTGGTAGTGGTAGCGGTGGTGGTAGCGGTAGTGGTAGCGGTGGTGGTAGCGGCGGCGGTGGCGGCGGCGGCGGTAGCGGTAGCAGTAGTAGCAGTAGCAGTAGCAGTAGTAGTAGTAGCGAATGCACTTCCTATTGCTCACTTTTTCAAAACCACGAATACCCTGAATGAAAGCATGAGATGCTGTATCAGGAATATGTTAAATAATTATGAAATAAATAAAAAATATAATTATATATCAAACTGCAATAATTTAATTGGACAACAACGACCAACATTCTATCAAATGAGCGGTTTGTTATACGTTTGGTCAATTTATAATGACATAGTAAGCAAGCAATAGAGGAGACTCCATTTTTATTCAACAAAACTGCTATAAAGTTGTGGACGAGAAAAGCCACTAACTTTACTCATCGAAATGTCCCTTTGATATGCTCTTTGTCTGTCTGGAATATTTTTGTGAATGTGACAAGTCTATGTAAGCTAATCTTACTATTTAATAGTGTCCCTGCAGTTTTTTGTGCGACGCTAGTATTAAAGAAACTGGAAGCCCGCTTTTCACCAGCAATACTATTGAAACGAAAGTCATTTCATTTTAACAATTACCATAGAAATATTCTTATTCACGGCGGTTTATAACTTTGGGGCGTATAATACTGACGATGCGCCATCAACATAAATTGTAACACCACAACAGCACCGTGGAAGCAAACCACAGTAGTCGTTCAAGGGCGCGCTTTCATTAGCTTACGTTGGCAAGCTCAATTAAACCCGAAATACTAAACTATGGTTCTACCTGTGAACATGATATTTAATTATTTCTTTAAACTGAATAAACCAAATTTTTTTCAAAAAAGAACTTCCAAAGGTTTTATTGATTCTTTGAGCTTTCTCAACAACATAATTTTTGTCATATTATTTGCTCAAATTTCCTCACATCAGAATAATAGTCAAGCAAGTCGTGAGTTCTAATGATAAGTTCAACGATTGACTATGCTACTTCCGGTTGCATCGCTAAAGTGAAACTACTCCGCCGGGATCCCATTGTACTAATAACGCTCCATCATGTAAAATAACTGTTCTCAATCACTAGTTATGATGGTTACGCTTCAATGAATCACAATGCTAGACTTAGGTCTCGGAATAATTCCGCTTTAGCCGATTGAACTTTCTTAAAGTTGCTCTTTGAACCAAATCAAAATACTTTAAAACGCAAAATCTGTAAAAAAAAGTGTGCAAGCCTTTTAAGTATGACTGTTGACATAAATTATTTTTCAAACTTATAAATAAAAAAACCACCTTGTTAGTTCTCGTTGACTATAGTTGAAAGCAAAATAATTATGCAAAGTCTTTCTTACAATTCAGATAGTTTGTTATGGTCACAACTAATATAAATTCTTAAAAACATTAATTTAAAAGTTTGAAGAGTGAAACAGTAAACTTTCACAAAAAAACCCTAGTTATACTTTTGGCAAAAAATTATGTTTGTAGCTGTTTAGCTGGTGATATAAAAGTTGGAATCTGCACTTCATTTATTCACTAATTAGCATTCATAGCTAGGATTATTTGGCATTTTGCGTCAAGCAGTGTTTTTTTTTATGAAACTATAAAAATTTGGCCTAATTGAAAATTGGGAGCTGTTATTTCCAGAACCAAACAAACCAAACTGGACAAAACAGTTTTTAAGAAAACCGTCACAAACCCTATTAAAAAAATTTACTTACTGGTAACTTCCCATGCTGACTCTGCAACTGGTAAAAATCCAAAGAACAATAAAGCAAAAAACTTCCAGCTGATCATGTTCACTTGAGTGTGTTCTGTCTTCTCTCAGCAATTGAAAGTCTCTGAAACATCAACGTATGATCATAGATGGAAATTGTAACCATTAGACAAACTGAGTAAAATAGTACTAGCATTTGTGAGATTTTTTGAATGAATTTGCTCAAAAATATCATCTCCACATGCAGCTAGCGCTTATTTATTGCTTCTATGACTGTAAAGCTGTTATTAGTACATTTTCGAGCATTGTGGTCATTTTTGTCAGGAAGGGTTCCTCTTATTTAATCATATAACATTCAGACATATCAAGGGTAACTCACGTACAATGTAAAACGATCTGGCAAACGTTTGTGCTTGTGAATCAACGTACGTAGATAAACTGTAGTTGAAAGTAGAAACATTAATTTTGTACTCAGTGTAGACACCTCACCACATACCCCCAAGTGTTCATCTATCTACACTTGTGATTGTGGTTCAACAGCTGTGTAATAAATGCAGATTAAAAAACTTTGGTTAGTGGTAGAACTTTCCAAAAATAAAACAACCTCAACTGCAGTATGTGAGCAGTTTAGCCCAACCTCCATAGACATCAACTTTAGAAAAGCAAATCAAAAAACTTAGATGTCTAATAATAATAACACTTTGCTTTGCTATTACAGCTTGAAGAGCTGAAAACTTTTACCTTTAATTCGTACAGATTGCGAAATGTTGATGTGACTGACTCAGATGAATGCTTGTGTATGCTAGTAGTATTCAATAACTAGTCACTTCTTTGTATGTTTAGTGAATTAGCCATGCATTGATTTCTTTATATCTCACAATAGACGATAGAATGCTTTTCATACACAAGTAGCATAGGTGTATCTGTGCATAGCAAAACTCTGAATTATGTAACATTATGTAACAAAACTACCAATATTATAGGCATGAATGTGTATATACATACATGGGTTTGATTGGTAAGTCAAAAACAATCTCTCCACCAATTACAAATGTAAATTATTGTTTTAATGTTCACCTAAACCTTCAGGTGATCGATAACAGGCATGATATAATATAACAAGAGTGATGTTAACTTTTTTGATACTATTTCAGCTTCATGTTGCTCTCAACATTATAAAAACGATTTTTCACTAATACATTAATTGTATGTCTATATCATCATCAAAATATTTAAATACAATAGTGACAATAAAAAATGTCCAGGACAGGAAACAGAACCAATGGTTAAAAATTCCAATAATGATTATGCCATTTTTTTATGAGAAATTTATTGTCTAGTCACACTAATGTTGATTCAGAGAGATAACTGAAGTGTGGGAATAAAAAAGGTTTGCCCCTTCAAAGATGTGATAAGATTTTATAAAAAGTTTTTCAACTCTGTGTTTACTTCAAGGCCGGTTAAATTTGTAACGTTGTTTGACGTAACACAAGTTACACCAGCTGACCTTTAGACAAACAGTTATATAACTATCTTAATTAGTATAAACTCTCCCCAGATACTATAACATTATATTGGAACTAGTAGTATGCTTTGAGATCACTCTTTTGTATTTTCGTAGCATCCTCTCGAGTCTGGTAGCTCAACAACAAACTTCCTGTCAGCCAGCCAGACAAACTTCGGCATGAATAAACCTATCATTTTTTTGTGTATTTACTACCCAATTTCTCAGTAATTAGTAATTAGTGATTAATTTTGGGAGTTGTCTCCTCAGTTGTATATGTAAGCATATTAAAAAAAAGGAGATGACAATGCACTGTAGTTTTATAGCGAATTTCAGTCTGGTTACCACGAAATACCACTAACCTCAAGTATTCTACCTCTCTCCAGAGGGGACACTGTGCCGGTATGACACTGACAGCTAGAGATTATTTACTGCCGAATCAGTTTGCAAACACAGAGCCCATGGCTCAGACAAACTATACAGACTGTCAGCTTGCTAACTGGTCTTATTCATAGATATATACCAAGTCTTAGGGAAGCATGAATGAATGCAATGAGTGCAATAAAAACCAACCTTCATAGGTAGACTGCCAGGAAGTAATCTGCATATAACGTATAACAATATATTTGCAGGAAGTAACTTAACCAATACAAACAGATATATAAACAGTTCACCAATAATATAGAAGCAAAGTATTAAATGTACACGGCGCCAAGTGGCTGAGAGGAAGAGTCATTTTTCCATTGTCCTATAAGAGGCTTCTGCCAGTCTTAGGGCTTTAGCTAGCCTGTGGTCTACGATATCGTCCATCTGGGGAAAGTTACTTACGGCATCAGGCCTGGTAAATTCTCTCAGGTTATTTTCGAGTTCCTTGACTATGGCGGCCATCTTGTGCCGGCTCGGTATGCGCATGCCGGGTCAATATCGGCACAGCAGGGGTCAATACCGACCTTGCAGGCTGTGCTACCGGCGCAGCAGGTAGTACCACCAGTCCAGTATCCTTTTTTAGGACTGGGGTTGCATTTTATTCCCTCTAGCGCATTCATGGTTGATGCTTCTAAGGCAAGTACAGGTTTTTATGAGTTCCATGTACCAAAATCTACCACAGTTTGTTAAATAAAAGGATATGACAACGCACTTTGTTTCGGTAAATAAAACAGTTACAGAACACTTTACTACCAAGTAGTCTGAGTTGAGAGCTAAGAAATATTATCAATGTTTCACCTGAATCAATACCTACTACCTGATGTCAAAGGCAATATGAAAAACTTACATTATTTTAAAATATTTTAGATCGTATTTTTTCATTTCTGCTGAACCAGTAAAATGGTGATAAATTCACATGATATTTCATGCCCACAAGAAGTCTACAACTGAGTGAGCTGATAACAAACCATAATGCCTTCTGGTTGAGGCACCTGATAATCCAGTGATTTTTGTTTGTTCATGCGTTTACCAGCTACCAACTGTACGATCTGCATTATGTACTAAAGTCCCATAAAACCTTTGGTTTTTATACAAAGTTAATTAAATGAAATTATGAAATTGTTCTTTTAAACACCACTTATTTGGTTACCTTTGATAAGTTTACATCTATTCAGAATATCCAAGTCTTTAGTGATCACTCATGTCTTATTGTCTTCAGCAATTTTTCTTTGGCTCCATGTAATTGTTGGTTTTCCTGTCTTTTTTGGTTATTTGTATATAGTGTAGTAGATTCTGGTCTGGTACTACAAAATGCAACTAAGCTCGAGTATTCTGCCTCTCTCCAGAGGGGACACCTGGCAGGGGTAACCGTTGCCACTTCTTGAAGTGACTTTAACAACTAGCAACTACAACTAACAACTAACAACTAACAACTACAAATACATTTATTGTATTCTATACCGCTCTAGGGAGGCAATACTCGTGAGTGAAGTGAATAGAGTGGACACAATAGTACAAATGCTAAGGTTATAAGTAAAGTCCAGCGTTTTATAGTCTGGAGTACAGCAAGCTATTGGTCTGGGTAGTAATGTGGCCGATAGCACAGACAGGAAGTAATATTAGCGAATAATATAGACATATATAATTAACAACAGATAGAAATAAGGTCAAATATATCGAGTGCCCAAGGTAAAAGGGTGGAGTTAGTGGGTGCATTGTCTGTAGGTATACTGACCTATCTCCCTCGAGGTTTCTGAGATTTTCCTCGCCTGTCATCCATATTTTTTGAGTTCTGGAGGCAGTTATGTCCTAGATTCATTCTTATGAGGTACCACAGCTATATTTAGGATCCTGGGCTAAGCTGTTCTCTTCCTGCCGGCCCAGGGTCACTAACCCTGGCCCAGTGATTCTATCCTGCATAATCAAGGGACCATGACTGGCCTTGGCATCTCTATACCGGATTAGCAGGGGTCCATGACTGGCCCTGCCAAGTAATTACCAGTGTGCTGGCAAGGCTAATTGCTGTAGCATTGATAGCAAGCGCTGTCATTTGTCTTGCTTAAGCAAGAAGGTGCCTCTGTCCCACAGAGGCACTTATAATTAATTATATAGCTGTCTGCAAAGCTTGGTGTTCACCGATATTGTGTACAAAATTTTACCAAAATAGTAGTTGTTGTTTACTGGTTGCTAAAATATTTTAAAAGTCAAACTAGCCTTAGGCCATGAGTTATGGATAAATCGGAAAAAATTCAGCTCCCTTTTCTGCATAAAGCGATACCAAAATGCAAGTTTTTTTGTCTTTTCTGGCTGAACAAGAAAATTAGAAAAAAGTAATTACTAGTATAGTGCAGTAATTACTAATATAGTGCAGTAATTACTAGTATAGTGCAGTAATTACTAGTATAGTGCAGTAATTACTAGTATAATGCAGTAATTACTAGTATAATGCAGTAATTACTAGTATAGTGCAGTAATTACTAGTATAGTGCAGTAACTACTAGTATAGTGCAGTAATTACTAGTATAATACAGTAATTACTAGTATAGTGCAGTAATTACTAGTATAGTGCAGTAATTACTAGTATAATGCAGTAATTACTAGTATAGTGCAGTAATTACTAGTGTAATGCAGTAATTACTAGTACAGTGCAGTAATTACTAGTATAGTGCAGTAATTACTAGTATAGTGCAGTAATTACTAGTATAGTGCAGTAATTACTAGTATAGTGCAGTAATTACTAGTATAGTGCAGTAATTACTAGTATAGTGCAGTAATTACTAGTATAGTGCAGTAATTACTAGTATAGTGCAGTAATTACTAGTATAGTGCAGTAATTACTAGTATAGTGCAGTAATTACTAGTATAGTGCAGTAATTACTAGTATAATGCAGTAATTACTAGTTTAATGCAGTAATTACTAGTTTAATGCAGTAATTACTAGTATAGTGCAGTAATTACTAGTATAGTGCAGTAATTACTAGTATAGTGCAGTAATTACTAGTATAGTGCAGTAATTACTAGTATAATGCAGTAATTACTAGTATAGTGCAGTAATTACTAGTATAATGCAGTAATTACTAGTTTAATGCAGTAATTACTAGTTTAATGCAGTAATTATTAGTATAATGCAGTAATTACTAGTATAGTGCAGTAATTACTAGTACAGTGCAGTAATTACTAGTATAGTGCAGTAATTACTAGTATAGTGCAGTAATTACTAGTATAGTGCAGTAATTACTAGTATAATGCAGTAATTACTAGTATAGTGCAGTAATTACTAGTATAATGCAGTAATTACTAGTTTAATGCAGTAATTACTAGTATAGTGCAGTAATTACTAGTATAGTGCAGTAATTACTAGTATAGTGCAGTAATTACTAGTATAGTGCAGTAATTACTAGTATAATGCAATAATTACTAGTATAATGCAATAATTACTAGTATAGTGCAGTAATTACTAGTATAGTGCAGTAATTACTAGTATAATGCAGTAATTACTAGTATAGTGCAATAATTACTAGTATAATGCAATAATTACTAGTATAATGCAATAATTACTAGTATAATGCAATAATTACTAGTATAGTGCAGTAATTACTAGTATAGTGCAGTAATTACTAGTATAATGCAGTAATTACTAGTATAATGCAATAATTACTAGTATAATGCAATAATTACTAGTATAGTGCAGTAATTACTAGTATAGTGCAGTAATTACTAGTATAGTGCAGTAATTACTAGTATAATGCAGTAATTACTAGTATAGTGCAGTAATTACTAGTATAATGCAGTAATTACTAGTTTAATGCAGTAATTACTAGTATAGTGCAGTAATTACTAGTATAGTGCAGTAATTACTAGTATAGTGCAGTAATTACTAGTATAGTGCAGTAATTACTAGTATAATGCAGTAATTACTAGTTTAATGCAGTAATTACTAGTATAGTGCAGTAATTACTAGTATAGTGCAGTAATTACTAGTATAGTGCAGTAATTACTAGTATAGTGCAGTAATTACTAGTATAATGCAATAATTACTAGTATAATGCAATAATTACTAGTATAGTGCAGTAATTACTAGTATAGTGCAGTAATTACTAGTATAGTGCAGTAATTACTAGTATAATGCAATAATTACTAGTATAATGCAGTAATTACTAGTTTAATGCAGTAATTACTAGTATAGTGCAGTAATTACTAGTATAGTGCAGTAGTTACTAGTATAGTGCAGTAATTACTAGTATAGTGCAGTAATTACTAGTATAGTGCAGTAATTACTAGTATAATGCAATAATTACTAGTATAGTGCAGTAATTACTAGTATAATGCAGTAATTACTAGTTTAATGCAGTAATTACTAGTATAGTGCAGTAATTACTAGTATAGTGCAGTAGTTACTAGTATAGTGCAGTAATTACTAGTATAGTGCAGTAATTACTAGTATAGTGCAGTAATTACTAGTATAATGCAATAATTACTAGTATAGTGCAGTAATTACTAGTATAATGCAGTAATTACTAGTTTAATGCAGTAATTACTAGTATAGTGCAGTAATTACTAGTATAGTGCAGTAGTTACTAGTATAGTGCAGTAATTACTAGTATAGTGCAGTAATTACTAGTATAGTGCAGTAATTACTAGTATAATGCAATAATTACTAGTATAGTGCAGTAATTACTAGTATAATGCAGTAATTACTAGTTTAATGCAGTAATTACTAGTATAGTGCAGTAATTACTAGTATAGTGCAGTAATTACTAGTATAGTGCAGTAATTACTAGTATAGTGCAGTACATTGTAAGTGAAGGTCTAAATACTATGTACTGGCTTACTTGCTGCAATCAGCAGGACAAACTTTGATATTTCTGATAATTGGAAAGTTTTTGAAAGCGTATGATTAAAATTTTTATTATCTGAATGCAGAATTCTGCAGTTTTCTTCTGACGCTGGATGTTCAAGAGAGAACAGGAGTGTAGGAGGAAAAGAAATGAGGTATTAAGAGAGATAGAAATACAAAAGACGAACTAAAGCACAGTGAAAAATAGACTAAAGCTACTTCCCTGTCTCCTTTTGATCGTTTCTTAGACTTGAAAATATCATTATTATGTTTTAAAGTTGGAAAAACTCAAAATGTTGAACTCCATTCATGCATTTACGCCGTTTTATATTACTGTAAGAAAAATTTGGAAAAGTAATCGTGAAAAAATAGCACTTGATTTAAGTGAAAAAATTTAAAGCCCACTTACCTGATCATATAGTGTCACCGCACAATATATTCTATGTTCTATCTGACTTTGAAAATCCTACAAAATCGTATCAAAATTGTATTGGTGAGCATGGTAGCATTCAAACGATATTGTAAAAAAAATTATCACTTTACAAGAAACACTTGAAGTTGTCAGCTCTTTGCAAAAACACTTTACAAAATGATTGACGATTGGAATTAAAAAATTTGTCCATCAGAAGATTCATTTCCTGCTACCCACGAGGTAATTAAACTTTGCTAGTACAATAAACACAATCAATAATTGTATAGAGGTGAAATGCATCCAACTCTAGTAAGAGCGACTGCTTGTATCATGGATTTCCTGAAATAACAGCACTGTATCCTGCCAATATTGGATAATAAATGGTTTTATAATGTAGTTTAGATGTCAAGTATCAACAAAATAAATAAATAGGATATTCACATTCGCATTTCTTGCACGCAAGTACATCAAATAGACCTATCAATAGAGTCAATTCACCGCATTTTGAGAAATCATTGAACTTGAAAAACTTATTCATATTCCCACACGAGTCTAGTGTAGACATACTAGTTTGTATTCTAAATATCTGCATATTGCCAGATTTCAGCAATGTGAGAGGTTCAGTAACAAGCCTACAAGTGCTCATCTGCTGAATCTTACGGCGAGAGTCTAGTTGACGATACAGAACAAAGAAGAAATTTTTTCTTAAAAGTGAATCGACATCAGGCAATGTGGAAAATTCTAATATGTACATTCGTTGGTATCTGTTTGGTCACAGCAGTCTCTGACGAGAAGATGAAGAAATATAAAAGGTAATAACTCAAATTATCTTTGTTGAGTCTCACATAGAAAAATTCGAGCAAAATTTTTTAAAGTTTACAGACTGGTTAAAATTCATCGCAGTTTGAAATATTTTTGGGGCGAGGGGTTGGTTTGTGGCGCTAGGGGTTGGAGTGTATAGCACTATCGGTATAAAGTGCCTATCTACTGATTTTGACCAATAGGAGGAAGTGAGCAAGAAGAATGAGTGATAATGGATAATGGCAGATTTTTGTCCGGAGCTATTATTAAAGAAACCGAAAGCCCTCTTTCCACCAACAGTACTATTAAAACGAAAGTGACTTCATTTTAACAATTACTAAAGAAACAGTTTTTTATTCATGGCGCCTGATAAGTTAGGGGTATATAATACTGACGATGCGCCATCAACATAAACTGTAAAACTGCAACGGCACTGTGAAAGCCAACCACAGTTATTGTTAAGGATGCGCTTTCATTAGCTTATGTTGGCAAGCACAATTAAACCCAAAATACGAAACTCTGGTTTTACCCATGAACATATGATATTTAGTTGTTTTTTTTGTAACTGACGAAACCAATTTTTTTAAAAAAGTATTTCCAAAAGCTTTATTTTACTGATTCTTTGAGCTTTCTCAACAACATCATTTTTGTCATATTATTTGCTCAAATTTCCTCACATCAGAATAGTCAAGCAAGTCGTAACTTCTAATGATAAGTTCAATGGTCGACTAAGCTACTTTCGGTTGCATCGCTAAAGTGAAACTACTCTGCCGGTACCCCTTTAAATGGCATAGCACTGGGTAGGAGGGGGAAGCTCAGAAAGGGGTGGATACAGATGAGAACATTCCTGCTCATTAACTTCTATTAAACTGTTGCTTTCCCTTCATAAGAAAGTCTGAGCTAAAAGCCTTTTGTGGAAAAAAATTGGAGTTAATTTTTTAACTTCTACTCCATTCGCATTTGATTATTTTTGCACACGTATACGTATAACATGATAGACTACATTACCATACAAAATTTCACTTAATTACAAAAAAAAAAAATTGACCAAAAAATGAAATCAAACATCTCTACGTTTGTTGTATTTTCAGTCTGTTCCCTTCCTCTGGTATCAGTGAGAGAGTCTGGAATGTTTCAGACAAACATTTAAGAATATACAGCATTATTGAAGACCCAGAGAATGAGGGAGACTTTTTAATCTCGAGTGGACACCAAGTAATTCTACATTTGTCGTCCAGTTCATCAGAAGCAACCATTATAGCAGGCAGTTATGATGTCAAGGGGTAAGTTGAAGTGATTAAAGATCCTAAGGTAATGCATTGTAAAAGCGAAAATTAGTTTTATTTACTGAAAATGATTCCATTGAAACGATGTTGTTTCAATTTCATGAGCTCTTCGACTAATCACCGGGTAAATTTCAGAATGACAAATAGCAAGCTAGCAACTGTATTTCACTCTAGCAGATTGTGTCATCTGAACACCTAATAACATAAATGCTGCAGTGAGTGTGTTGGCATCTAACAATTCTCTCATTTATTGATTCATTATACATAGGCGTTTGAAGTCATTTATGTCAACAGATATTTTTTATCTCTGACATATTTGCTCAAGTATATAGTTGTTGTCATCAACTTGTGAGTTAAAAGAGGTAAACTACTACCATTTCACCATTCAGTCACCTACGAATTTCTCACTACCAATACCGACTGATGTTTCAACAACTTGTCTGAATTAGCGCGTTGATAATATTATAAATATCTGTTTGTGAACCTGGCTGAAGATTTTGTTCCTGTTACTATAGGCACAAGTATGACTGACAGTTTTCTATTGCTTCCCCGTACTTCTGTATTGCATCCAACAGCTCTCCATTTGTTTCCCCAGCTGTAAACCATCTCCTACAAGTATACACGGTTGGTTACCCCGAGTTTTACTGACTCTAAGTAGCGTTCTCTCCTTCTCAGAGAAGGAGAGAACGGAGAGAGGAGAGAAGGAGAGGTTTTTGTACATCAGTAGAACATTTTCCACAGCTTAGACTGGCCTCTGTTCATTGTTACATATCCTAAGGCAATTAGTGATTTGTTGACTAGCTGGATGTCTCTCTATACACAGACTGCGTATTCTCACTCAAAAACTTTAAGGAGTAATCTCTATTTTTGTTCAATCCTCCATTTTGGAAGAGTAACAAACGATGCTATGGTAGATGGGATATGCAGATGCTAGGCCGGGCTTCGTGTCCTCTGATGTGAGGGACAAGAACAGCTACAGGGCTAATCTTCACTCTATTTACTGGTTGTCTACCACTGGTCACCGTAACAGGCTCATAGGAGGGTTGAAGGAGTTGTGGGTAGTTGTTTGCAGCGCAGACCTTCATTAGAAACCGGAGAGTGAGAAAGTATTTTTTACAATGCGTGGAAACAGCACCTTGTGCGATGGAATGAGGGTGGGGTGGGGACAAAGAAGCTGAAAAATTGTTTTTAGATATTTTCTACCACAAGTTTTCGATCGTTAAATTTATAACTCGATGTCATAAACACCCAATTAACTTTTTGATAATTCGAAAAGTTTTTTCTGAAATTGTACAGCGCTGACCATTGTAACTAACCCTGTTCTAATTTATAGATACAACGAAGGAAATATAACAACAGCACTGTTCAAAAACCAACTTGATATGGTATATGACAAGCTGTCTAAAACAATCATTGTTTCTGATGCTAGTAACAATTGTTTAAGAAAGCTCGACCGAAAAACCTCAACAATTTGGCACTACGCAGGACTTTGTGAGACAGCTGGTGATGTCGATGGAGATTTGATTAACGCTCGGTTAAATAACGTGGAAATAATAACTTTAGCAGAAAGTTCTAACTCATTATACCTGCTGGAGAAAAACATTGGTAAAATCAAGGTTCTCTCTCTCGCCAATGAGATTGTGACTACAGTAGTTGTTTTTGAGGCTGGTAACCTCGCTTGGGGCATCAGCATCCCTCCCTCTGGTGTTGAAAAATTATTAATTATTAACGATATATCTGTGTTTGAAAACTCACCCAATGGATTTATTAGACATTACCAATCTCTCAGTGAAAATACTTTTTGTTTGAGATTTATCACCCCATTAACCAAAGACCTACATCTATTCACTGATGACTCTATGAAAAGTATACAACTAATTGATACAACAGATGGAGCTGTGGTTCCTCTCTGCGCAGATTCTAGTGATAATCGCATCACAAACTGCTCTCTGGAGAATAACCCAAGAACATTATTAGTGACAGGAAGCACCATTCACGTACCCGTGGCTTCCGGAAATCAAATAACTGTCACATCTCTAGCAAGTAAGCAACAGAAAAAACTGACAACAATTGAAAGTTCCGTTATATTAATTTATTTCATGAAACTGCACTCCGAGTCAATGCTTTATTGTGAGATGAATAGCTTTGCTGCAAATTTTTTGTCAATCGCTGTTATTTGCATTTGTAGTAAACTGTATTGCAATGGAGAATGATTTGTGGAGTTCTTGTAATGCATCAGAGAAAGGGCTCGGAGTGCAATCCAAAATCCAAGGCTACGCTTGTGATGGTTACACCTACACAAGGGAGCAAAGGCTATGCTGGAACAAGCCCTCTTGTAAGTTTCTGTTATTGATAATATCTACAAATCATAAAAATTTCTGCTAACCTCTTAATTCCATTAAAATTTCTTTGAGCTGCCCTTCAAATAGTTTGCTGTTATTTTATTAATTTATTTCCTATCAGAAACCAGTAGCTCCATTTTAATTTCTTTTCAACATGGTACAAGTAAAAGATTTTTGATCTACATGGTACCTAATTAATTGCAAGGTAGAAGTTATAAATAATTAAAAATTTAAAAATAAAACTAACCAATTCAAAATGCTCACGAAAGCTGCAAAAACTTTATCAAAAATAAATCTAGAGCGTGTGCGTGCGATAATTCACAGGTAAAGGTACGGCGAACTATGTGCGCATTGACAAAGTGTGCAATGTAAAGGGGAAGCTGTCAACAGCAAGAACAGAGATAGAATGTGCAATGAATTGTTCAACAGATGATAGCTGTGAAGCCTTCAGATATGATAACAAGTTATACGACTGTAGAAGAGCCACAACAATGACTGGAGGCGCTGAAGACTGTTTAATGAAGGCTACTTGTGAGGATTAAAAGTGAAATAGTCGACTTTGTTGCCTGGCTATGAGAAAAATAGAGAGTAATAGCTCTACGAAGTTAGCCAAAATAATTGTGTACACAACACCAACAACATTGCGATATGATTAACACAACTACTAGATAAGACACTTTTCATCAGTGCAAGTAGTAATAAGGGAGCAGATCTCTGTCATGGAGTCTAAGGAATAGGTTTTCTTGGTTCCACGTGTGCTTTTCCTTAGACTCCATGACATGAGATCTACTCCCTTATTACTACTAGCGCGCAAGGTGTAAATTTACATTTTAGTAATAGTTATAAAAATATTGAAGAAGCTAAAAGCTTATGTTGTTGATGAATCAGACAAAAAAGACTAAAAAGGAGACATGTATGCTTTTGATAACAAGATAGAGACTTATGTTTTCTCGGTGTTTTTTCATCCAGTAGCTAATGGAAAGTGATGCTGGAGCAACCAAGCTTTGACTATAATCACTAAACTATTCAAAGCTATCAGTCAATCAATTAAGAAGATACTTGAAAATGTCTTCCAAAAGAATAGCATTTGGATATGAGATAGAAAACTAAAAAAATTCATTAACACTTGAATTTCTAATAAGCATATCATGAGTGTTCTTCTTTCGGAAATCGCTGACATGATAATGATTTAGAAAATAATAATACCTGTAGTTTGAGTGCTTAATCATAGCCTAATGACACGTCGTTAGGCTATGATTAGGCTAAATCATTATCATGTCAGCGATTTCCGAAAGAAGAACACTCATGATATGCTTATTAGAAATTCAAGTGTTAATGAATTTTTTTAGTTTTCTATCTCATATCCAAATGCTATTCTTTTGGAAGACATTTTTAATTATCTTCTGAGTTGATTGACTGATAGCTTTAAATAGTTTATTGATTATAGTCAAAGCTCGGTTGCTTCAAAATCACTTTCTATCAGCTACTGGATGAAAAAGCACCAGGAAAACATAAGTCTCCATGATGGAATCAGGAAATGAGACGATGATGATTGCATGTGGATTCTCTGAATGTAACATTGTGGATACAGTTTTCATTATTGGAATCAACTTGCTTTGTGTAATCATCAATGTGATGCACATCTATGCTTTAACAACAATGGCAGCACTGAGAAAGCTTAACTACTTCTGGATTCTCTTGAACCTCACCGTCGTTGATATTGTCTTCAGCTCCACATTCTTTGTCAACAATGACTGCGTTCTACATGGATTGCTTGGAACAGAAAATGCCTTCATTGGACATTACATCATGAGGGCACTGAGCAGATGTGCAGCACAAGTTCGTTACTTTCAGCTGATGCTCGCTAGCATAGATCGATATTACGCCGTATGTAAGCCATTTAAATACTATACTTCTAAAATAACAAATAACTTTGGAAAGCTGTCGATGGCTGGTTGGATTATTAGCATGTCTGTTACTACCATTGACATGTTGGTGTCGGGTGAGACCGTATGTATTTCTATTGAAAAGGTCCAATTGCTAAATAACACTGCATTTGGTTTGTTTGCGGGTATACTGATGTGGACCAACCTTTTGGCACCGCTACTAGTCACTGCAGTACTGTTAGTTAAAGTTTCGACTGAGTTGAAAAAGATGAAACAAAGAAACAAAGTTACTACTGATGATCAGGAAATTCGCCGCGCTACGAAATATATTGTTGGTAGGAGTATTTTGCTTTCGTACAACATTGGTATCTTGCTCGCATTTTTCATCATAGTTTTTGCGTTTGGCAAGGAGAATATAGTACTTTACTCTGTAAGCTATATGACTATAGACATAGCACAAACTCTCTATGGTATTAGTAATGTTGTCCTCTTTGCCTACCTAAACCCTGGTTACCGCAATAAGATCAAGAACATGTTTGTGTTCTCTAAAACAACAAGAGTTTACCCGACTCAGTAAAATGAACCCAAGGTTTTATTTTATTGTATAACTTGACTTTTATTATTATAAAAAAAGCTGAAGTACTTTTTGTAACATTGTAGTGTATGTTTATTATTACTATTGTTATTATTATCATAATTTGGTTTACTCTCCATTGATGTTGTTTAAATGCCTGAATAAAGTTTTCTAGTTCAATTCATTCCAATTTAGTGAGCAATATGTTTATAGGAGTACAGAGGTAGCCAAATTTTGTAACAACCAGAAAATGTTAAAGTTGTACTTCAACTTTTATAATGTAATGCTTACTTGATTTTTCATAAAATAGCTCTGTTTTAAGAAGTACCAGTTTCCTTTCTTCTGTCTTTTATTTCCAGTAGAATTCTGTTATTTGGTCCACTATTGCCTCAACGATCATTCCATATTCCACCATGGCCTCCACCCCCAAGTAACAGAATGCTACCATAACACACATCACAAGCTAAAAGTAAACAAGGGTGTTAGCACTTAAGTTACCCCCGTTTCTTGAGTTACATCCACTCCTTCCTCCCATGCAAGCACCTCTCTAGTCACCAACCCTCTCTTCTTGTCACCTCTTCTTTTCATCAACAAATGCTCTGCACACACCACCTTTTGCAACCAAAGACTTAAGCAAGTTTGGTAGACATGTTGACATCTACTGAAACATTAAAATGTATGGCTTGGGTTGTTCACCGTACGTAGGTTGGTAATTAGCCCGAGATATATTACATCACAGGTATTAATGCCCGTGTATTAACAAAACAAGTTCATTAAGATTTTGGAGTTGTGCTCACATTAAATTGAGAGCACATCTTTGGAAGAGCTGCTATAATTACATATTGTATCTAATTGGTACTGTTATTGATTACAGTTTGATAACTAGGGTGGTTAGATTCAGAGTTATCTTACCTTTAATAACGATAACAGTAGTGCTATAAAGATTAAATATTGATTATAGAATACAGGGTGTACAAGTATTGATAAAAGTAGATAAATTATCTGATACGTGAATTTTTGTTTTATATAACAACAACCTGTTTAGTATTAACACCTATTCTGTTAGAGTACAATCAGTTGGTTGATTAGGTAAAGCTTTGCATCATATCTTCTTGGAGTTGTCCTCTCCTTTACAACCACATTTATTTTCAAATAGCATTTTTTGATGATACGAATGATGTTGGTGTAAATGATAACTAATACTTGTGAGTACATGTTGTACTGTTGAAAATGAAAAATCATCAATGCTGATTTATGTTTACAACTTAATTGTTAAAGTGAAAATAATTTAAAATTAAGGTCATCAATTTTGACAAAACTTGATAAAACAATCATTGCTATTGATGTGTATATGCTGCCGAGTCAATAAAACTACTATTTATCAATACACAAGATGACAATATCTCTATGTATAACATACAAGCCATACCCAAGACATCCTCACAGAAAGCTCTCAGCTTTATCTGTAAACTGGAACGCTTTTAGCTGGATGTGGTGGGGCAACTCCAACATTACATTATGAATTCTGTTGGTCATATCATGTAATGGTTCACACATCAGTATCTCAAAATCCATCCCTCCAACTTCCTGTAGTCCTAGCCCAGTAGTCAACAACGCAGGTAGTCTCTGAACACCTAAAAACTATCATATTAGTTGAATCATTTTCAAAATATTTTTTACTTTTGTACTTTACGCTTTGTTGTTGAGACTTGAGATACAAGTGCTCACAGTTCAATATTCTATATGTAGGAATGGACAAAGATTAATCTTGAGATACAAGTGCTCACAGTTCAATATTCTACGCGTAGAAATGGACAAAGATTAATCTTGAGATACAAGTGCTCACAGTTCAATATTCTACGCGTAGAAATGGACAAAGATTAATCTTGAGATACAAGTGCTCACAGTTCAATATTCTACGCGTAGAAATGGACAAAGATTAATCTTGAGATACAAGTGCTCACAGTTCAATATTCTACGCGTAGAAATGGACAAAGATTAATCTTGAGATACAAGTGTTCACAGTTCAATATTTTATGTGTAGAAATGGACAAAGATTATTCTTGAGATACAAGTGCTCACAGTTCAATATTCTATGCGTG
Organism: Cryptosula pallasiana; assembly: GCA_945261195.1. Classification (NCBI taxonomy): domain Eukaryota; kingdom Metazoa; phylum Bryozoa; class Gymnolaemata; order Cheilostomatida; family Cryptosulidae; genus Cryptosula; species Cryptosula pallasiana. The sequence goes on from OX183136.1 coordinate 37,603,505, forward strand.
AAATGGACAAAGATTAATCTTGAGATAACAATGAAGGTTAATGCTTACCATAAAACAGAATAAAGTATTCGATATTCTAATCAAGAATGAATATGGTATTAATTTTAATAGATGCTCAGTGTTTTCGTCAATGAAAAATATTATTTAATTCTTGCTTAAAAATACCTTTAAAGCAGAAATTCTTAAAAGCTTACTTGACAAAATGTTGTTTATTTGAACTGCACAGTTAATTAGACTTCAGAAGGTCCAGAAATTAACGGCTTCTTTTCATTGCAGAAGTCAGCTGCTGCCGTACCACAGATGCATGCTGGAATATCTACTACCAGGTCCCACTTGTCTCACCTCAAAGTTCCGTGCAGGCAGATCTCCTGCAAAATAGTTAATATAATCAAAAATATTTACCAATTTAGCAGATGCAGATGCTTCAAATCAGGCAACAATAAATGGGCTATACATCTTAGACTAATCAAATTCCTATTTATGAGTTAATGACAATAATATATTTAGTCTGCGCTCAACAATGTGATGTAACAACAAGGCATGTGCCTGAGAAATAGCAAAGTTTGCGTATGCGCACCTTACCATTACACCTGATGTTTTGTGAGGTTGTCTGCATCTCTTTTACTCTCTCCTCTACATACGTGAGTTGGTCAACTATTGTAGACTTAGATCTACCAATTGTGTATGTGAGATTCCTTTGCTACACTCAGTACACTAAGCCTAAAAAATAAATAGACATTTGTAAAAGCAACCAAATATGCATTTGCACATGCAAGAGGAAGTCACAAAATACTCATAAAAAATAAACAAACGAAACAGACTTACTTTTTTGTGGTATCAAGTTGAGTAAAAATAATCACTTTCTTTGCTTGAAAGAATTCTATCACATTTGACCAAATAATAATAAATTGACAGTTTCAACATTACTGGCAGTGTTTATGAGGATAGTTTGAGAGATGTATTTGTTCTTTGCTCCCTGTAATTTGTGCCTTACTTGCCACCACTAAGTACAACTGTCTCTCATATTCTGTTTAGATGAGGTTGACACGATGAAACAAGTGCTTGTTTGTTGTACAATATCCAAGTGCTATATTTTACAAACAAGCAGATATACACAACAATTTCTTGTGATACAAACTGCTCTGCTATAAACAAAACATATAAAACTTTTGTTGAGGTTATTGCACCTATTGAATCCAATGTTATACCTTAACTTATATAAGACTGTTATGTAATCGTAGCAACATTTTATGTTATCAGCAGCTACGGTTGTCAGCCGATCCCAACAAAATACACAAAAAACCTAAAAACAATTGACTTGCAATTCCAATTGAGGTAAATGTTAGCAAACAATCTCTTCTGCAGACCCATGAAACAAAGACTGTCTTAGAAGGATTAAATAAACATAATTTATTTGTGACATGTGGAGACTATGCTGTTTTATATGCAGAAATGATGGACCAAACCGGTTTGTCGTGTCAGCTTGGATATTTTCGTGAGACAAACCAAGCGCATGGTCAATCATCCATAAATCATTGGATGTTAGCATTAGAGAGGCTGTCTGCTGTAGCATAACAAATGATCTGGTTAATGAAACTCGAATGAGATGTTTAAAGTTGTTTTTTAAATTAATTACTATGCTTTTTTCAAACAGAAAGTTGTTGAACAATATGCAGTTCACAATGATATTTCTTATTAGTTCTTGATTAAAAGAAATAAATGATAAATGTTGAGTGAATCTACTGAAGAACACCAGAGCTCTGTGATGTAGATAATCGATTTAAGTGACATTCTTGATGGACGAACGACATAAGTGAGTCAATCAAACTTGAATAACAAAACTCTGCTGTACCGAAAAAAAAATAAGTGTTTAAACTTTATGCAATGATTTTCCTGTCTTTATAAGTTAAAAATTTTATGGAAATGTGGTATTATTAGTGTTCATGGTGCGAAGAGTTTTCTTTGAATCGTAAAAAAAATAGTTGATCATTTAAAGCGTACTAAAAATAATGCAAAGTTTATGATTTAAGTTTATTGCACTAGTTCACAAAGTTAGTCGATATACGCGGACTCATTAGACAAACTATAACTGCTATGTTCTTGAGCATGTATAATTATGACTCCGTTCATAAAAACTGTGAATTTTATAGCCAAAATATTTTAAGGTTGTAATTTTTTGTTTTTAGAAGGATAAAGTTTTGATGTCAGCATGTTTGGTTAAATATAGTAAAAAAGCCGTTGTTTACTGCAGCATTCGTTTACTCATGTTTAGACTAATAAAACACAAATGAATATTAAAATAAACCTCGACTGGAATTGATGCAAACACCTCCTAGAATAAACACCAACAGACCTGGAACCAATATCAAATATCCGAAAGTTTGACGTTCATTCCTCACAAGACAACACTACCATTTCAGGATTTGTTTCAGAATATCAAAAACGTTTTTATTTTTATGAAAATATACAAGTCCTGGACTGAAGTTTGAAATTTTTCTCTCTCAATTTCAGGTTTATTGACTTTTATCCCAGGACGTATCCATGTGCATTTCAGCTGTGTTTGCATTCGATCCTGTCAACATTCTTTTCTGTCTGTTGCTCATTCCAATCTCCAACACAAATACTAGAATTAGGCTCCAAACATGTCAGTCGGGTTTCATTAACCAGATCATTTGTTATGCTACAGCAAACAATCTCTTCATCAATTCTAACATCCAATAATTTATGAATGATTGACCATGTGTATGGTTTGTCTCACAAAAATATCCAAGCTGACACGTCAAACCGGTTTGGTCTATCATTTCTGCATATAAAACAGCATAGTCTCCACATGTCACAAATAATTTATGTAATATTTAACCAGTGTAAGACAGTCTTTGTTTTATGGGTTTTGAAGAGAGATTACCTATTAAAAAAGAGTTATTCTTCATCACATAGAGACTGTCTGATTGCAGGTGGTAAGTTATATTTCGTATATTTCATTCGTTGATATCGGCTGACAATCACACCTGCTAATAACATAAACTGTTACTGTGGTTACACAAAAAACTTGTATTTATCAGACGGTAGCTATGGGGTCAACAGGTACAATAACCTCAGACAAACTTTTATAGTTCACAGTTCTGCCTATAGAATTAGTTTAAACACAAATATGTGTTGTGGATGTCTACTTATATTTAGCCGACACTATTCTGACATTGCACAACAAGCATTTGCTCAGCCATACCATCCGGCTGGTTTCACTAGACATCTAAACCAGGTGAATAAGATTGGTGTACTTTGATCTAAAAAGGTGAGCTTGTGTTAAGTTTCATATTTTAGCATTACATAACTGTAAGTTACCTGCAGAATCCATTGCCATGATCAGTTATAGCGATAGTTTTTGAGCAATAAAGGTTTAATGAGCGATAACAACTCAATATTGGATATTTGCTCACGGTGTACGAAATTGAGGTCACAATGTTGTTGCAAAAGTCAACATTTCAACCATTTAAAAAAACGTCTTTTTAAACGTTTAGAAAATGTTGTAAGCTTTTTAGGTGGCTTTTTATATTTTGAATTGTCTTTCTAAAAAATTGAAACTTTACATAAATGAAAATTTTTGTGAGCAAATCTTGAAGGAACATTTTAAAAAGATTTTAGTATTGCTTTTGCCGCCACTGCGCGTGGAATAAAACTTTTGGAAAGACAATTTTTACAACTTCTTTGATTGGTACCTAAATTCTGTACATGAAAACTAAAATTGTAGCAGAAATTTCTGTACTTGGTACAGCAGTTGGAAGTGAAAAGGAGACAAAGCTAATGCGCGTGTTCCAGTTTTGGATAATTGCTGCTGTAAGCTTATTAAATATTTCCAAGCTTATGAGCTTTTGTGTAACAAATTTTGAGTTTTTTTTTGGTGAAATGGAAAACTTGTTCATCCTCATTGTTTTCAGACATCATGTATTATCTTTATGATAACATCACCTGTGGTTATGCTGGGGGGGGGGGGGACTGGTTATGCTGGGGGGGGGGGGGGGACTGGTTTTATGTATGGGAGCCACAAGTATTTTAGTGGTAAAACCAAAAGCTCATTTTTAGTGCAATGCAAACAGTTTTGTGGGAAAAATCAGAAAAGAAGGCAAAAGACATTTATTTTAATCCTCCAGGCAGACATTTTTATGGTTAGTTTTTGAAAAACTGATTTAATGTGAATGAAATAGTCAAATAGCCAACAAGTCACCTCAACAACTGTGACTTGGAATGTACTAACTGGTACTTAATAGTGCCTTGAAAAAAGCGATTTTATTCTAAAAAAAGTGCAATAGTAAAAGTATTATACAGGTTTTGTTAGTATGATTGCTGCTGTAACCTAGGGGTAACAAACTTATGTCATGCGTTAAATCAAAAGCTGCGACTTTTTTTCACACCAATTTATTTATGGCTTTGCCTGTCTTACAACAGTGATAGTTAACCCTTTTTGGTTTTGCCAGTAGCAGTAGAGCATATTTTGTGAAAATGTGCAGGGAGGTTCTTATACAGTGTATACATTCAAGTTATAATCAAGAATGTTTGTGTTATGAAGTTTATAGGTGTCTACCTCGAACTTCTGGAGGTTGTTATATGCTATTGACAGTAAATAAAAAATCAATCAGTTAGCTTTAGTCCTCTATTTTTTCCCACAAAAGTAGAAGTTGTAGCGCCTCAGTATTTTTCTAGCTAATGATTATAACAGGCTATGTTGCTATGGAAACAACATATTTCTATCACTAAAACATTCAAATTTTCTTTAGAATCGAAGGTAAGATGTTGTTCGACGACAGTCTCCCTCCGCTCTGTGGATTTGTAGACAACATGCTATGCAGAAATGCTCTGAGGCTAGATGATCTACATGGTTATAACACAAAGATGAGACAACTTTCAAGAATGCGAATAGAGTTTTCAAGGTGGAAAAGCATATTCCCAGGAGTGTACAAAGCATTTCATGAGCCGTGAGTAATAATTAACTTCTTGTAGTGTTTCCAGAGTAGTTATTGTTAGTCACATCTAATAAAAGTACCAGAGATTGAAAGCTTGGCATTCTGCTAGAAAATTATAAGATAAAATACCATTTTTCTTAATTTTTAAATTTAAAAAAATTTTGGTTTAAATTCAAAAAGTGATGTATTGTAATCAAAAATAAGAATACACAGTTTTAGAGGTGACCTGTTACAAATCAATAGCAGAAGTTACAACTTTTTTCTAGGTTTAAGAATGGCGTTTTAGATGTTTCTCACAAAAAAAGTATGTTTTCAATCATAAGATATTGTAAAAAAAACTTTGGGAAGACCACAGAATATCGGCAAAGATTGCAGCAAGTTCAAATAAAAATTCTGATAGCAATAACAAAAAGTCATCATTACCAAAAAATGTAAATGATCTTTTTTTTCCAATTAAATTCATTTCTCCGCCTATTGGTGTACTCTAATCATCTCCATCAGTTAACAGCCCCTTTATTCTTAGGGAGTAAAGCACCACTTTTTAAAATTTGGGGATGCCCACAAAAAATTTCCATAGACAATTAATTTTCAACCTCGTTGGTTACTGCTTAGCTATACCTGTAGGATAATAGGAGCAGACCTCATGCCAGTTTTGTATACATGTACTCAATTTTCTCCCTAGACTTTCCTATCCCTGGCTCTTGTGTTATTGGTTAACGTCTTTTGGTGATAGAGACAGTGTCCCATTTTTGTCAGTGTTTGAACTTAGACCCCGTTGTCATGGTGGGTGTTGGTTTGATATTTCATGTATTTTTGTAACAACCGAGGGGGAAACATAAATAAAATATGCGTAAAGATTTTTTTACATGCAGTCTTTTGTAAGATCGATTCTTGTCTTTGAGTTTTGAATTAGCTAGCTCTTGTACTGATTAGATATCAATTTGTATAGTTCTTTGAGCAGTGGTGAAGACATTAGTGAGTTGTGGTACTGTCAGATTTTTGTGTTAGTTCCATATGTTTAGCATATTTGCTGAAAATCGTACGGGAAATCATTGTTTATATATAAATCATTATAGATTATAAGAAACAAATAAAACCTCGATTTAATATAATACTCTAATAACCATTATCATTATTGTCAATATAGCTTTTGTTATATACTCTCTTCTTCATTTGTTTGATTTGTACCGTGCAATTTAACACCCAAAATTTTTAAAGTGAGTGAATAATTTTTGACATATACTGGCTTCATAACAAGATAGTGAGACTTGATAAATAGCTACTACACTCTAGTTAAAAAGATATCAACTAATATGGAGGAGGCATTCTTTGATCTAGGGCTACGTGGCGCAAGTAATAATAAGACTGAAAATTTGATTTCTACTATACTATGAAACCATTTATATTATTGAAACTTGACTTATTTTGCCATTTTTCTTCACTTGAAGATTAATGATTGAATCAAATAATAATAGTGATAACTACATCAACTAACTGTAGTATCAATGCTACAACAATGTCAGTGCTGAGTGAAATGAAAGTAAAATCAATCAATAAATTTGTTAATTATAGCCTGATCTTTTAATCAGTTCTTTCTTGCATCCAGTTGTCTTTACATTTTGTTCTTTCAGCGATTTCTTCAAAGAAGGTGGAGTAATCACATTGCTTGTTACTAATGTCACATGTACTGCAACAGCTAATGCCAAAGCATTGAACTAAACTAGTTTAATGCTTTGGCATACGATTATCATACATCGAATAAAACATTTCACAAACAAACTGCTAACCAGGTTTTTTGTGTGACAATAACAAACTTTAAATATATTAAACTTCTGAGTGGAAAACATATGTTATTTGATTCAAAAACTGTCAGCAGGTGACAGCACTACCTCTAATAAAAAGAACAACATTCAATCAGAGTAACCAATGACAACCAGGTCTAAGAAAAAGACGATAAAACACCGGGGAGAATGTTACATGATGAAAACAATACACATCGAGCTTTACTATAGAAATCTCTACAAATCATTGAGTTGGTGTTCTAGTGAAAAGAGATGCTAGTCTGTTGTATTCCCACCAAAAACTTTGGCTATTACCACAAGAACAAGGGATGGGAATGCCTCGGGGCAAAACTGAGTTCATGAGCATCGAGCATATAAGAGAAGTCTTCTGTTACTTTCTAAAAAATAATATTGATGCCAATGAAGTCTATGTATGCATACTGTACTACTTATATGTACGGTTATTAAACTTGACTTACTTTTTTCACTGTTGCAGTGCTGGATACTTTCACTCAGCCTCAGGTAAATCCATGTACATAGCTGCCTTCCAACCATCTAACTGGGAGAAACTTTCTTTAAGGAAAAGAAAGGGGCACAGTGCGCTAAACTGCATAGGATGCTTGCAATACGATGAGTTTAAACTCAAAAGACGAAACATAAAATTTGCTGAATCCGCCAAAGTTGAAGTTTGTGAACCCAAGTCCAGCAAAGTAAAAGTTTCTCGGTTGGAAAATAAAAATTTTTTAAGAAAGTGCCGGGATGCCCAAAATCTGGAGTCACTACAAAAAGATTTTTCCGCTATATTTGGAGGCACAACGAGCCTTAAAAGCTGGGATTCTCAGAGAATGAGGCAATATGGAGAGTATAAGGAAAATAAAAAAAAAACACATACTGGCAATCATAGGCGAGTCTATAAGTACAACAAAGAGATTATCCTGGAGGAGTTGGAGGCAAAAGCTGATGCAAACAAAGATTTAGGTGACTCCATGAGAGGGGAATGGGCGAACTTGGCTAGAAAAGCGAACTTAAAAAGTCTGACTGGAGCTGACAATTTGAATAGTGCACAAGTGAGTCGTAACCAATACCTTTGTGCCTTGTGGAAATAATATGTTACAACAATACGTATTGCTTTTTTTAAAAACCAATAAATATGACAGCTTACACAACCTAAAATCTTCTTACATGATCACCCCAGAGCTAATACTAATTTTTGTCTACTATTCAAATGAGTGGCAATTACATCTCTTACAGACAAATTTGCACCATTTTCCAGCTCGTTTGATCATACGGTTTTGTGTTGTTACTTTAATTACTTATCAATAATAATTAGGAATACAGAAAGTGTTGAAAACAAACTATATTTTACAGATCATCCAAGACGTTGCAGTCGAGCATGGATATAAATTTAAACCAAGCACACATAAAAAAAGGAGTTATCGGAAACACACCAACGTAAACCTTGCCGTCAGCGTGCCTACTAGTGCAACCCAGCTCGGTTAGAAACCTGTCTGAATGACTCACTAACATTGACCTATAAAACATTGTTTATCAATCGGAGAAACAAAGCTGCCCAAATTAGAGTAGTTGTTACATGACCCCACCCTCCACTTTCAATCAATTGTTTCGACCAAAATCGTAAAACTGAAAATTTTATGATGCTGATTTGTAATACATGATTAGCGTTTTCCCTTTCTGCTGACTCGTATGTAAATAACTTTCAAATTTAAAATGAAAACTTCTAGATATTAGTTTGGTGTAAAGTTAACAATTGACTAGTTTATAAAAACAGTTGCGCTTATGTAACCTTTTTTTAGTGCAAAATTGAGAAAAATATATATGATGGCGGTAATTTCATATTTTGATGGAGTTTAATTTTATTTAATTTACAAACAAAAACTAACGTGTAGCCACAAATAAACTTGATTTGATCATCGCAGAATCTTAAGTTGACATCAAATCCTGATATCACAGCTGTTTGTTTAAGATCTGTTAAACGTGATGATTTTATGTTTACCAGCAAAAGAGCGAGATAAAAAAATTGCTAATGGAGAAATTGATATCGGGAGAGTCATTTGCCCAATAACATCGCAGGTTAAACGCAGAGGAAAAGTTGTTGAAAGTGTTGCGTATGGAAGAGCTTTGAGCTTACTGAAAATCAGAGCTAAACATCTTAAACTGATGTCTGATATGAAACTATTGAGGAATACTGATGTCAGTGCATTGACAATCAAAGAGTGTAGAGAGCTGTTGGACAAGTATAATGGTGAGTTTATGTTATCTTTGTTGTGAATTCTTTATGGATGATTTGTTGTGCAAGAACTGATGTAAACTAAACTCACTAGATCACTTAGTTTTTAAGTAGTAACTAGTTAACCCAACACGATTTCTAAACTCACCAAATAACTTTTAGTGCATTATGGGGCTGAAGATAGTGTTGGAGACCTCAGGAAAGATATTGAACAGGTGGAGACAACAAGACATTTTGTATGCTGGCATGATCACTCAGCGCTGATGGGGAGTAGCTATTATCTGGTCATGATTTGGTTTCTGTATGATCCAGCAGTTTACTTAACAGATGAGGAAATTGACAAAAAGTAGGTTGTGTTTCTATTTATGACAAGCTGGCTTACCTGTTGTAAACAACAATGAATAGTTATAATTAAACGTATTACCGGCCTTCACCCTAAAATATGGTTACTTGATCTCCTTCTTCCATTATTATCTCTCCGTAGTCTTCTCCTCCCGCGGTCATTTCCTCACATTCTTTTATAACTGCATACTTTGACAGCCACTCTCAAGAGTCATCAATAGGGAAATACTGTAGTGGATCGGACCGGTAGGGCTCTCACTACAGTCCACTAATGAACAGCTGTTCGCAGGAAGCAGCTCGGGACACAGCCAAACAACACCTCTCTCCAAGAGGTAACGCAGGGTCGGTTAGACCAGCAGGGTGCAATGGAGAAGTTGCTCACAACTTCACAGCTAATGAGCCCACGGCTCAGACAAACTATACAAAGTTTAAGTAATAAACACCGCATATCCATGCTCTAGGGAGGTAATCGCCTAGAGAAATTAACAGCAGTAGTAGATAAGTGGCACAGAACAAAAAAGAACCAGCTTTTTATAGGCTGGTGGCAGGAGGTTGATTGCATCATCATGTGTTATCCAATAAACAGTACAGAAAGTAAATGAACCAATCAACATAACATACATAAAACAATGCATACCATAACGCACAAGATAAAACATACAAGGTGCCTAGTGGCAATGAATATAACTATAAACAAGGTTCTCAGTCTTTGGGAGCCTCAGGTCCATGATGGGAAAGATGTAAAGGTAGGTAGGTCCTGAATCTGTCCTTGTGAAGTGACATAGGCTATTTCTGTAACTCTAACTACAATGGCCATCTTGTTACCGGCCCGGTATGACACTGCAGGGCCAGTAAAGGTCGCTACAGGGTTGGTATGGAAAGCTGCGGGGCCGGTATAGAAAGCTGCGGGGCCGGTAAAGTAGTGTGGTAGATTTTGGTGCATGTCAGTAGTAAACTGCTTGTTTGCTAGCAAACACCAACAATCAGTGCCCCAGGATTGCACCCACAGCCATTGTATAGGTGCTGTACTAGTGGAATACCTTACTGTGCCGATGGCACAGCTTGTAGGGCCGGTATCGACCCCTGCAGGGCTGGTAGTGACCCCTGACCGACTTGGTATGGTGATACTGGGCCGATACAAGATGGCCACCATAGTTGAGGATCCTTAAAACCACCTAGGAACTTACGTAGATTCAACAACCACAAGCTAGATATAGCCTTGGAACCCTGCGGAGCCTACTATTGGACAATGGAGATAGGACTCCACCCCTTAGCCACTTGGCACCATGCACCTTTAACTCTGACTCGTTGCATGATTTGTTCGTTATTTGTACACTTGTTATGATTGGTCAGTTTACTTCCTGCGCATGTAATCTTATATGTCTTATGCAAATAACTTCCTGCCAGCCTGCCTATAAAATGGCTGGAACTTCTGTAACTCATTGCATTCATTCATTGTGTCTGGCCAATCACCCTAGTGGATAGCCACCCTAGGAATTTGCTTTCTAATTAATAAAACCATTATTCGAACAGCACTCTGTGTAGTTTGTCTGAGCAATTGGCTCTGTGCTTGCAAACTGATCCAGCAGTAACTGATCATAGTTGTCACTGTCATACTGGCACAGTATCCCCTCTGGAGAGAGGTAGCATACTCAAGATTAGTGGAATTTTGTGGTAACCAGACCGAAATCCGTTACAGTATCTGCAGGGTTGGTAGGGTTTCTTCTTCTGCAGTGATGGTACTCTGTGCCATCACTTTGAGAGGTCTGTCTGACTAATTACCACAGTCGGAGTCACATGTAGGATATCATATGTGCGCAGGGCATGTGTGCCACTAAAATCCACCACAATACGTAACAGCAGCATTTGTTGTACTAGTAAGGTGAAGTTGATATTACTGAATAATAATATATAATGATATTATGATGATGATCTATCAATTTGTATTATTACAGAACAAGCAATCAAACATTTGATAATAAACTTTAATGTGATCATTTTCAACAGTGTTATCACTGTTGTGTTAAACCAAGTTGCTATTTAGCATAAACAGTAAAAATGTGGGCAATAACGCCGGTAGTTGACAGTAGTTGGTAATGATAAGTAATGATAAAGCAATAGTAAATAAACAGTATCAAAAGATTTTATGAGAACAATTGAAATAAATAATAATAATAACGATAATCGTATTTACTAAATCCAATAATTATTTTGAATTGAAATAAATGGATGAAATACTTTTAATAATGATAATGTAAGTATTTTTTGATGTTAAAAAACAGCTACCACTAATATTGCTGTTAACGATAGTAATATTATCATCACCAAGTATTATTATTTGCTCAAGAAGGCCGACTGGAAAATTGTGATTATTATGATAAATAATGCGTTTTTTTTGTATAATTGTCTTTTTTCCAAATGTCATAAGTAAAATCAATAAATAATAAAAAATACATTCAGTGTATATAGCTAACAATTAAAACAAAATAACACACACCGGCCAAAAAACGACATTTTTGCTTTGTATAGAAGATGACAATCTGACGCTGTAATAAATAAACCAATCACCTTTATGAGTTTCATAAAGTAACAAAGTTAAGGAAAGTAAACTAGCCGAGTTTCACATGATCATTTGAGTATAAGTAAAATATTCACTAAAACTTTACTTAAAAATGTAATAGAATGCTAAGGAAATATTCAATTATTGAAAAACTTAATGACCTTTTCAATAAACTGAATTGCTGAAGAATTGGTAAGAGTGAAAGCTTGGGCAATGTTTTCTAGGAGCTTTGGCAATCACTAAGGAAATTCGCCAAGATATCACTATATGTACATGAGGTTTTAGTGGTCTTACAAACGATTATTTATTATTTAGGCTTAGTGTCCAGAGTGTACAGAGTGTGGTAGAAGAACCTTATATACACATAATTGGCAGATCTAAGTCTACAATGGTTGACCAACTCAAGTATGTAGACGAGAGAGTAAAAGAGATGCAGACAACCTCACAAAACATCAGGTGCGATGGCAGGGTGTACACAGATAAACTTCGCTTCTTCTCAGGTACAAACTCTGTTTTTTCACCACCGTGTAGGATAGAGGCTGCACGAAGTCATCTCGTACAACCATAGACAGAAATTGTGATTAGTTTTAAGGTGTTTAGCCTATTTATTGTTGTGTTATTTGAAATGCCTGCCTTATAAGTGCGCTATGCCTGTTTTGTTAATATTTTTGATTCTCCTGATTATTTTGCAGGAGATCTGCCTGCGCGGAACTTTGAGGCTGGACAAGTGGGGCCTGGTAGTAGATATCCTTGCATTTGTGGTACGGCAGCGGCTGACTTCTGCGATGAAGAGAAAGTCCTAAAACCCGGTCCTTTTGAGTCACTGACAGATCGTGTGGCTCATATTAAAAAGACTTTGGCAAACAATTTACCCAACATTTCTGCTATGAAGGTATTTCTATATAAACAGTCGATAATTTTATTAATTGGGGAAATCTGAAGAATAACAAAAATTAACAAAACTTTTACTCTCAAACTAGAATACTGAAATAGTAGTTCATTCACCAAAGCTTATTGCTTATTTCTACATACAGAAAAATGAGCTGCAAGCAGAGGTTGCAAATAGAGGTCTCAACACCAAAGATAAAGGAGCAGAAAGTCGAAAAGACCTGGAAAAGATTTTGATGGAGGAAACCAGAGGTGGGGAGGTTATGACTACTGACCAAAGATAATACAAAGCTCAATCAGTTAAACTATCATTGAGCTTTAATTCAATGGTCCAATGGTTTTAGGTGTTCAAAGGCTACCTGCACTGTTGACTACCGGGCTAGGACTACAGGAAGTTAGAGGGATGGACTACGAGATACTGATGTGTGAACCATTACATGATATGACCAATATGATTCGTAATGTATTGTTGGAGTTACCCCACCACATCCAGCAGAAAGCGTTACAGATAAAGCTCAGAGCTTTCTGTGAGGATATCTTAGGTATGGCTAGTATGGTATACATGGAGATAATTGTCATCTCGTGAATTGATAAATAGTAGTTTTATTGACTTGGCAGCAAACAGACATCAATAGCAATGATTGCTTCATCAACTTTCATCAAAATTGAAGAGTTTAATTTTAATTAAGGATGAGTTATTTTCACTCCAACAATTAACTTAAAATAAAACACAAAGTGCTCATTTAAAGATTATTTATTTACTGTCAACGCAAAATGTACTTGAGAATGTTTTTTACAGCCACACTGTTGGTATCGTCATAAAATATTATTTTAAGTAGAATATTTATGTAGAAGAGAAGATAACTCTAAGAGGATGCGATGCAAGGCTTTATCTAATCAACCTAGCTATTGAACTCCTACAGGAAGAGTATCAATTGGATAGGTGATATTATAGCTTTTAATCAGTCTGAAGTTGTTCTCTCACTTTGATGAGCGCACAACTCCAGTTTGTTATCCGAACTGCGATGAGATGCAGTGCAATCAATAAGAATGAATTGATTTCTTTTGACTTAGCTGAGCGAGTGGCTTCTTGTAAACACAGGAAACCACTGGCTTCAGGCATACTTTGCAATGTTTCAGCCAATGCCGACGTGTCTACCAAATGGTATACTCTCTCAGTGAGATCCAACGTTTAGCCTACCAATTAGACACCAACCGCTGCTCCAGGGACCTGCTGAGATTTCACACATGCATGCTACAGTTTGTTGCTATTGCTGGTGAAGTATTTAAAGACTTGAAGAGTGTATCCAGACGTGCGTTTTTTGGTGCCTCTTACCACTCTATAGTGAGCCACATGGCAGATACCTACAGATATGTGTCACTGAGATCTATTGTTGTGGAAGCTTCTGAGAGAATGTTTCATTGCCTGAGGTAATGATTTTACCTCAATTTTTTTGTTCAGAGTCATTTTCACATTGAATGTAATCACTTTTATATTGTCTTATAATTGATTTTAGTCTTATTTATACTTTAATCTGTTATATTCATTTCATATAATGTTAAATAGTAATATAGGAGCATATCTCTGTCATGGAGTCATATAACGTATAAAATAATTCTTTTAGGACGCTGTCTGCAGCAACCAATGGAAAACCTGACAATATTCTAAAGAATGCTCTCTTAAGATTGGCTGTGCAAGAACAAAACCGTCTTAATGACAGATCTTCCGCTTTTTTGAAGTCACAAAAAAGAAATGAGAAATCTGAGATTAGATTAGCTGCGATGCACTTAGATCAGAACTGTGACACTGCAAGGACAGTTTTATCGCCAGAGTTCCTAAACCAACACAAGGTACAGCTAGTGGCTAGATGCAGTCTTAAGTTTTGCATTAAATAAATTATTTTTGCCAGCGCCTACTCAAAATGTTTTGTGAGATTTTGCAACAGCTGGTGTAATGTTGCGCAGCTGGAAATAGTTTAGTTTGATGTCTCAAAAGGTTTAAAGCACCAGATGGCAGTTGGTAACAGTTGGTAACAACATCATTTTGATGAAGTTGTCGTATAGCATTTTAAAAAGTACCAGAATTTTTTTTAACTCGATTCAGTTTACTGCTCTGTCACCAAGAGTGTAAAATGATGATCATTTTGTTTTTAAACATAATTCTAACAGTATTTTACTAAACAGGTGTTTATTATTTAAAATATTGATCAGTGCTTTCCCATATCCACTTCAGACATTGACTCTGGCCACATTGAAAAAAGTAGCTGACTTTGTGAAAGAAGGGCCTGGAGTGTGGTATATTGTAAACAGTAATGGAGAACTTGTTTTTTATGATGGACCAGAGGACCCTCGAGAACCCACAACCTCCTCCAGACTTTACCATTTCAGGTAGTTTAGTTTCTTTTTGTTTTACATTTAATAACTTCATAAGAGGTTGGCCTAAAAATAAAATTGAAAAAGCGCTCTATCTGTGGTGTTGGGCTATTGATTGCCAAAAGTTCACCAAATCTTTTAGCTGCTGAAAGATCTTCTACTTTTTGAACGTTGATAAGCGCCCGAAGAAAAAGGTGACTGAGAAAAGTTCCTGCATCAAGCAGTCTTGGTAGTTCTTTTTAGTTTACAATATTTTTTCATTGTTGAAGGCAACATAATAAAATTGCTGAAACACTTGGAGGTCAGTGGACGATGAATGAACTAAATCTAACCTTTTGATGCTGACAAATAATAAAAATTAATCAATGCGTTTACAGAAACATCGATGCTAAAGAGATCCGTGAAGATCTGAATGAAGATTGGAACTATTGCATAAAGAGAGCAAAACGGCTGAATTTACCAATCTTGGAGGAGTGTGAAATTGGTATGTCTAGACATTAATTTTTTAATTCATTTCCGTGGCTATTTGATTAAAAACTATTTTTGTTTTAATTCAGCAAATTTTTAGCTCAATACATTACACCCTGCTTAAACAGAAATGTTTTTCAGTGATAAATTTGCCAAATTTCTGCAAATTATTATTTTTGTAACTGGTTAATGCTGCTTAAATTCAGATAACAATGCCGTTACTCCAGAAGTATCGTGCCATAGTAAATTTTCTCTCAGCAAAAATACAAAGGAGCCCCCGCAAGATGATGACGCATTCATGAGTTGTGGGTAAGTTTGGAATACATTAGCGAGTGCTTTTATCTAATCTTAATAAAAAAAATTGTCGATTGACTCTTGAAGTTAGCAGTTGCATCAAATAGTAATTCACCTCTATTGTATTATTTTTTTTTGGTTTATTTCTGCATTTAAAACAAACTTATTATCAGGTCTCGAGAGCAGTCCCAAGAACCAGATGTATTTGACTTTCAAGATGATGAAATGGACGTCTCTCTGCATGAAGCTTGTTTAAATAAAGTAGTAGGAAAGTCTGTCTCACTTCCCAGCAGTTGATGCTCTACACAACATCTGGTACATGAACATATACAGTGGTTAAATTCTTTATGTGGACCGTGTTTAACTGTGTTTTGTAACATTTAACGTCTTTAAGAACTTGCATCTAGTGAAATTTTCTTTGCAACCATGTCTGTTCTGTCCTGGAAGCACCCACACAAAAAAACTTCCATTGACAGCGGCAGTTATCACCCACTTTTAAATAAAGTTAGCCATTGTTATCTTAGCTATTGTCTTTTCCTTCACTGCATCCATTAAATATGTAGTCATGGTATTATATCTCGTAGCTGGTTGTTTTTCTACACATATCACTATTATATCAATTATGTTATGTTACAATAAGAGCATTCGCGACCTGTTCGTCAAACAACGTATAAAAAATAATAGGTGTTCGTAATTCAAGACGCCGCGAATAAAACGGAACATTGGTTTGGAACATCATAATTATTTAAAGAACTTTATAGTTTACAGAACAACTCATAAAAAATTTAACTCCCAATTTTCAAAATTATCAAAAAAAATAACAAAAACTGAATCGCTATAAACTAAAATAGTTTATAAAGCTTCCCTTCAATTTAGTAAGCTTTAATATTTTTTTGATTATTTGGAAAATTAGGAGTTATCTTCTGGCAAAAGGTTTAAACTCTTCTAGTATCTGTCAGCATCCAGATCTACTCTCTCAGCTTTGAGATGATCTCTTTAGAGTGAAATAGTGTCAGCAACCTGGAAGTGCTGGAGAATGTAGGGTAGAGGTTGGTAGGTTGTAGATTGGTAGGTTGTAGGTTGGCTCATCAAGGGTGGGTTTAGAGTGTGTAAAGAAGGGGCTGGAAGCTGAGGATGCACAAACTGTTTGGCAAAGAGTTTGTTTAACTATCTTTCACTAAAATCCACCACAAAACAACTTGAGATGTGTGTTTAAGAGATATTGAACTGACTTATCTTAGCTGTTGTCTTTCCCTACACTGCTGCTGTTAAATTTGTAGTCATTGCTGCCTCTAAGCTGATTGGCTATTATACACATTATACTATTATATCCATTATATTATGTTACCAAATCTATTATTTGAATATATATTTAAACGTCAAAAGCATCTTTTTGCACTTTTTATATGCCTGAACCCTTCTCTGAGATGAGTTAAAACTGCTGCAAAACCTTTCTCTCAGGCTAATTTGATATATGGCAGGGCTTAGATATGTCATTAGTTCTCAAGTTGAACATATTCGCAGATTTAAATTGTTTTTAATAATGTAGGTGGAGACAAATCACAAGTAGTTACATTTTGTTCATATCCATGGTTGGAGTGCCAATCAAGCGAGTCCGTGTTGGTTGTTAAATAGCATTACTTTCTTCCAGTATGCATGGGCTACTACATTCTTTCATAACCTTATTTTTGCAAGTAAATTTTCTCAGTCGTGGCTGCATTGTCTCAGCACGTTGTTTTCCGGCGTCATCTTTGAAATTGAGTGGGGAGGGAGGAAAAAGTGATAGAGGGGGTAGAGTGAAGCAGGAGTTGAACAAGTCAGGGGGTAGAGTGAGGTCAAGGGTGAGAAGTAGAGCGGTGAGGACAAAGGGTGAGGTGGGGGTGGAGGGAAAAACGAGGCAAAAGGAGTGGTCCACCGTAATTGAATACAATGGACAATATGGCTATTGATATATAAATTGCATTAATTTAGCTAACCTTTCAGCTTTTTATTTACATCTCCTCAGTAAATGATGTTAAAATAATAAATATACTTGCAGCTAGATTCTTCTTCACAGAATTTTTTGCTTAATATTTTAGCTGCACATGACATCAAAAAACATCCAGTCTGCAAAAGATTTTTTTTCTGGAATCACCAATCATTCAGATCTGCTCTCAGATCCATGGGATAAATCCGTTTTGTGTGAAATAGTATCGGCGACCTGGATGTGCTGGGTAAATTTGGTACGTTTGCAGATCGGCACACCAAAAAAGCGTTAAAATAAAGTATGGAGCTTAAGTGTGCATCGACAGGATTGAAAGGCGAGAATTTACAGAGAGTTGGCCTATTATTTATTGAAATCCACCACAAAACAACTTGAGATGTGGTAAAAATCTAGTTGCTTATTTAAGATCTTGAGCATTGACGAACTAAAAGATGAGTTAGACAAAAGTTTCTAAACAATAAAGTTTATCTAAAAACCTAATTGTCTCATTTTAACTGCTTATTCCATATATCAGCCCTAATGCATTCCAAATAATATCATGAAAATTGATTTTCAGCAGAAGCGTTCAAATAAGACGCTTTTGTAAGTTCAAGTGCTAATGAAAGTTTGCCAGTTTCAATTCTTTTCAGAAACATATTCAATTGTTTTCTTGGTTGATTGACCTGTAGATTTACATAGTTTATTGTGTATAGTCAAGGCTCAGCATCACTCCCCATCAGCTACTGCCAGAAAGAGCACCAAAGGAGAACTTTCTAGAATGGTATCAAAAAGTTAGACATTTCATGGAATACCCTGAGTTGTTTAGTGTAACATTGCGTACACAGTTTATGTCATTGGAATCAATTGACGTCCTGTTTTAATTAACGTGAGACAGCAACAACGGCAACAATGGCAGCGACGGCAGCGTTGATAAAACTAAACTGCTTCGGGATTTTTAATAAATTTCAAAAGGGTTGACACAATTTATTTAAAAAAGGAAACAACATGAAATAAACAATTAATGGCTCAATGCGACAATAATTGACACAAACAACAATGCTACAAAAAGCAGTTCACTCAGCATTCATAACGCAAGTGTTTATGCAGTTTTATGATAATGAAAGCAGATAAAATATATACGGGCATAATCAAATAGGAAAGGAATAAAAATGAAAAAAAAAAGCAATCAGGAAGACATATAATGACATTAAATAGCTAATGGCATCAAACAAAAGACAATTTGAGTATTAACACACAGGTCAAGGTATGGTGAAAATATGATAAAAATGAATGAGAACTTTGGTTGTTATTGCCACACTGTGAACAGTGCATGTTTGGTTGGCTCACTCGCATGGCTGGATGCAAAATTTTCAAACAGATTCCAGAAACATTGACAAATGGGTTGCATAGTTACCAGGCATGTGTATTTCATATAGAAAGCTGAAATATAAGCACTTTAACATCCACTGGATTTTTTCGTTTGGCTTTTCACTAAAGCCACAACTAGAGCAAAGAAGTTTAAGGTGAATCTTTGGAAATACACTGCATGCTTCATGATGATCTTCTTTGGTGGAGACACTGGTGATATGAGCGTGCTCTTACAAACAATATTTCATTCAAAGGTCTATTAACACCAGGCCGTCTCAATTTTCTGAACATCAACTTCGCACTTGTTATGTCATCGGCACGTGCAACGCTGGGTTCTTCTGCTGGTATGTGATAAAGGGAGGATCCCGGGTCCGCCTAAAACTGTTGTAAGAAGATAGGTGAAGGGGTGTAAGAGCGGGTCTGGATTGTCCTTTGTCACAAAAATCTCCCACTGTTGTTTACATTAAAATTTTTGTGCTATATATAGAAGCTCTTGTGGGCAACACTTCCTTATCAGCTTTTGTTATTGTCCTTTAGCCTGTAAGTATGAAGCTATTGATTCATTTATATTAAGTAGGGGAACCCTTATCAATATCCCTAATGTAACGCAAAAGATTAGATGCTAAATAGCAAACACACGGTATATAAAAGATTATGCGTACTATGGAAAGCCACAGTTTTGATGCTCATAAACTTCTAAACACAGCATGGCAGGCAAGCAAAATGTATTCAATATACATATATATCTACATAAACAAATAAATATTTCTGCTGGTATATTGTAATTTGTTATACAACCCTTTGGTCTCGATTACATTTGTTCTGTCCTCTTGTAGGTTACCTCAAGTTGAAACCTTTCATAACTAAAAAGAAAAGAGCTTCTGCAGAATGGACCAGCCTGTTTTTATCAGTTGGTGTGTTGGTTCACGCAACCAGTGCCAATCACTCAACAACGAACACCACAGAATCGCGTCAACCAAAAACACGTAGAGTTGGAAAATCTCATCAGAAGAAACGTAAACTCGCAGCCATCCATGATAACGTACATAAACGGCTGAGACTAAAATCCAAACTGAAGACAGAAACATGTGACTCTACAGATGTACTTGATGACTTGAGAGAACATCGGTGGATGAAGATACCAGATAGTCATCTGTCTGTTTATCCATTGGTACAATATCCAGAGAATCACAATCCAATGCTGTCGCTGGCTTTACAACAAGAACTAGACCAGAAAACACCGAAAGACTTTCTCCTCTATGTCCACAACAAACTGTCATTAGATGAAAGGGAGTCATTGCTAGTAGATGAAGGACAGAGAAGGAAAACATTCCAAACCAACTGGCCTCATGAAGGACATCTATCTGGTACGAAAATGGCTCAGGCAGGGTTCTACTATCTGGGAGATACAGACCACGTACAATGTGTATTTTGTAGAGGAAGGTAACACAAGTGGTCTGACATTGACAATCCTATGACTGAGCATGCCAGGCTTTTCAACTTCTGTAGGTTTGTTAAAGGGCTGGAATGTGGAAACAGAGAATATCGCTCCAAGAAACTCACAAAAGAAGAAATAAAAAACATTACCATATTTGGTAAACCAGTGGCTGTGAAGAGAAGAAACCAAGATGGACATGTAGATAGTGGTACACTGGGTATCTGTACCAACCTTGCTGCAGTAATACGTTATGCACCAGACTCTGCAAGACTTCGTACTTACGCCAGATGGCCAACATCCAGTCCTATTGCTGTTGAACAACTTTCTGATGCTGGGTTCTACTATACAGGCTTTGATGACCAAGTTCGCTGCTTTTTCTGTTCAGGAGGTCTCAAGGGATGGACAGAAAATGACATCCCATGGGAGGAACACGCCCGCTGGTTCCCAGACTGCTCGTATTTACTTAACAAAAAAGGCCAAGGATACGTTGATGAAGTCTACGACAGAACACCTGATGACAAGAAAACTGTGAGAAAAACACAAATGCAACAGAATGTTGAAAATAATAAACTGACCACGTTTTTGGGACAAGAAGAGATGGATGGACTCTGTGAGAAATTGGGCCATAGTAGCCAGACAATAGAAAGAGCTCTGGATGTAAATGGTGGACCATTTGAGAGCGTAAAAGATATGATTGACATGTTACATTCGCTAGAAAATGGTACTGAACTACCCACAGCTAAAGCACCATCTATTCCATATTCTCGACCCACACAGGAACATAACCAACTTCCACCTCAGCAGACAAAAAACCAGCCAGGACAAATGGCGGAAGTTGACAGAAGCACAAAACACACCGCGGGTTGTAAAATCTGTGAATTCAAAACAACAAACTTTGTTCCAGCAAATCACATAGGACTTTCTTGCGGCCATCTTATTTACTGCGAATCATGCAAGGCAGAAGAATCCATAAAAAGTCAAACACAGCTGCTGAAATGTCCATTTTTTAATTGCAATGCGCCGTTAGCCGGTGTTTGCAAAGTTTACTTTGCTTGAAGTTTGAGAACTCAGCTCAAGTTTAACTCTCGTGTGTTTGTGCAAATTTTGTAAACATGTCAATAGCTAAACAATACGCATTGTCTGCCTGCCTAACAATAATAATCTACTGCTTGCCTTGTTGTACAGCTCGTACCAGAAAACGGTCTCGATTAATCTTCATATTACATTACAAGATGGGAATTTTTATGTTTTCTGCCATATTATTTTATCAATATTTCATTTGTTTTGTGCTTATTTTGTACTTGCACTTTATTAATCTGTATATTTGTTTCTCTGATTGCATCAGTTTAAACATTCATTTAGTCTCTACTCATGTTATCTGATCTTTATATGATAAATAAAATGTGTAATTCAGGGTTGTCGCATCTATGCAAGGAAAATAAATCGAGTTGGTAAATTGAGAACCCAAAATAATTCACAATGTTTCATTTTGAATACAGCATAAACATTGAAAAATGAAATACCGGTAAAGAACTGTTGCTCTATGATTTAATTTTGATCATATGCAATATAGAACTTTTCTATTTCATTCTTTTTAAAACTTTGAAATAAAATCGATTCATAATAGAACTCAAATGAATGCAAGTGATTTTACAAGCCCCACCACAAATGATGAGACTTTGTTCAGCTACTACTCTATGATTAACCTTTGCACATACGCACTCCACAACTTGTTAAATAATATTTTGCTCAATCTTGATTCAGCGTGTTACAACCTGTTTTACCCTGTTTCCTGTTGTGACTCAAACTGGTAAATAATGTGTTGGATGGAGAGTTTTGGACAAACCCCTCATCAACCGGGAAATTCAAACAAACACCGGCTGCTTCTCACAATCATTGCAACTAATTGAGTCATGGAAATCCCAACTAGTGATGCAAGCAATTTCCATTAGCGTTGTCAATATGTTTATGCTTCATGTACATATAGCGACGGTGCTAGCGATTTTGCTTAGCGATTGGGGAAGTCCCTCCCCAAAATTGCGCAATTTTTCACTACTGCCAATTCTTCAGCGATTGCGGTAAAACTCGCTGTTATAAAGCATAGCCTTCAATTTATTACAGGATCGTTAATAGATCGGAGCGCTGAATATGACAAGACCATATTGGAAACAAGGGTAAAGTTTTTTTACGTTGTGATTGGCTGATCAAAGAATCCGCTAGCGATTTTTTGATCTCGATCAAAACCTGACGATAACCTCAAATAAAATGCTAGCGATTGCTTAGCGATTTTGTAGGAAACAGAAGTTGCAAAATCACGCAATCGCTTAGGGAATCGCTTAGTAATCGCTATATGTACACGGGGTTAAAAAATCGCTAGCGGATTCTTTGATCAGCCAATCACAACGTAAAAAAACGTTACCCTTGTTTCCAATAATGTCTTGTCATATTGAGCGCTCCGATCTATTAACGATCCAGTAATAAATTGAAGGCTAACTGTGTAACAGCGAGTTTGACCGGAATCGCTGAAGAATTGGCAGTAGTGAAAAATTGCGCAATTTGGGGGAGGGACTTCCCCAATCGCTAAGCAAAATCGCTAGCACGATCGCTATATGTACATGAAGCATTACTGATTAACTTGAGGCCACGGAATAGGTTGCTGACAGCATTAATAATTCCTACCAGTCATATCCATGACTAAAGTACATCTACCAGCAGTAAATAGTGATGTTGAGCCAAATGTTATTAGTTAACCTTTAATCAACAACAACTTTTGTCTCGTAGGGAAATAATAGTTTTTTCTATTATTTGCACTATTTCCTTGACAGGATTGGTAAACACACCTGTTATGTTAATAATGATCAGTTACACTGAACAAATGCCAGTAAATCACATGGTTTAAAAAATATCACATTCAAATATTTTCAGTAGCTCTGTTGGCTCGGCAAAGCTGCTTTCATAAAAAGAATACGAAAAAAAATTAAAACTATTTTGTTCAAATATTTTTGCAAAAGAACCTTACATTCATAACAAGCTATATACTGTCAAGTAGCAAGATGGCTGCCATAGACTGAGGAACTAAACTAGCCTCAGAAGCCCATATCCACCTAACACCTACCTGTAATCTGTCGAAACCAGGAGCAAAGGCTTATAAGGACAGAACTTACCACAGGAAGTGCAGAAGCTCAAGATTGGTTAGTGAGTCCATGACTCCACCCTCTACTGCTAGGCCCAATTTACCTTTAACTCATTCTCTATTATTTCATTTGCTAGTAATTATATCTCGAATGTTGATTTGTTCCAATTCGCCCTACTTATGTTCCATTGAGTACTTGTATGATTTACTTCCTGTGATCTGCCTACAAAAGGTAGAGCTTTTGCCATAACTCATTGGATTGTGTTAGATCTTGTATCTTTATTCTTGGAATAGAATAAATCCATTCCACTCAAAAGCACTGAGTAATGCATCTGAGCTGATGACTCTTTGCTTGTTATGTAGTTGAGAATACTCCTTCACTTCAGATTTGGTGTTATACCGACACTAGGTTGCCTCTTGGAGAGAAGTAGGCCATCAGCAGCTACCAACTTGACTGAGCCAACGAGCTAGGAGTTTGGCTGGTGGCAGTGCTTCAGTGGATTAGTAGGCCACCAAAATCCACTACACAGAGGCACCTAGAGTCCTTTGCAATCTGTGGAAGTCACTGAAAACCGCTTTCAGCTAAGTTAAACCTCTATTGAATATACTAAACTTTTGGTTTGGCTTCCATTACGGCAGTTAGCATGAATTGTATTGTTGTAAGTAACCAATTGTAATGTAAACAAATCATTAGTGTTCAGTGAACTATTGATTTGGCAAGCCAAGCACGGTGCAGCAACAATGATCAACAACAACACAAAGCTGATTTGCTGAGATCACCTGTACTATATAAGAGCTGCTAGCGGCTACTAAATTATTTACTTGTTCGTAGTAATAATTATTAATTACTTTGGTAACTATAATGATGCTTTTTGATAGCTGATATTTCGAGAAAGCTATTAATTTCTTTACTAAAATCAATGTCTGCAATAAGTTGACCGGCCGGTCTTATTTCTCAACATACTTTTGAGTAATGTAATGCATAAAGTATATCCAAAACATAAGATATTTGTGTAAATTGTATTTTTTTCCGCTGCTACTAGGCAACTATGATACGATTTCCATTATTGTCCAGCGAGTAGCATTAGCAAAACAACAGTTTTTGCGGGAGAACAAATTTCGCAAAAAAAATGCAACACAGACGATATGAAGCATTGTAAGTGCGCCTACAACACAACCCAGCTTTTCAATTCTGTCCTTTAGACTAATTCAAAATTAATCACCATCATTTTAGGATAGGGATTATTTTAGGACACTATTTTATGCAAAGTTAATCTCACTTTGAAAGTAATTTTTTTATAGTTTTTATAAATAAAAATAATACATTTTTGGACTAATTGATTTGTAAGGAGAACACTCTCATAATGTGAGGAAAATGTTTGCAGAAAACTAATAACGAATAATGCCACATGGAAATTTCTTAAAAGAAAAACTCGAGCAACAAACACTATTTGCAATCTTATGCTAAAATACAATCACATCACAAGTATGTTTAGATATCGATAAGAAATGAAGGCCTCTCTCTTCATCTAATAAGTGAACTTAGCGCATGTAAACAAATGAAATGGCCTGTCCATAGACATTGTCTAATCCAAAAAACAATTAGCCTATTATAAACATAGCAGCAGAGCATAAGTTGTGCAAAAACTGTCAGCTGGTGGCAGCAATGTAGCTTTTGTTACTTTATGTCATCGGCTTGTTGTAGTGGAATAGAGATTGTAGTAGTTGGTGATTCATCATCTAGACAGGTAACCATGTCAAACTTATAGTGTAAATAAATGAAGTTTTTTGTTTGTCTTGGTCATTCCAGCACATAAAGAAAAAGAATCTGTAAAAAATGAGGTGTTGAATTTAACGGTGCAAGGGCTAGTTGAGATGCCCGGCTTGGTCAACAGTCCTTCCTACATCAGGTTGAGAAAATGACACCTTTGGTCATGTGTAAAAACAAGACTAAAGTAAAAACAACTAATCTGCCATTGCAAACAATAAAAAATATTTCTAACTACATGTTTTACTGTTGAAAATAAATTAAGGAACAATCATTACAAACCATTAAATTAGCAATTTTTTTTTTTCAATATAATGGTTGAACTAAAAAGATTTAAAACCGTCATTATTATTTGTGTTTATATGCTACGAAGTCAATAAAATTACTAATTATCAATACACAAGATGACGATTATCTCTATGTATAACACAAAAGCCATACCTAAGATATCCTCACAGAAATCTCTGACCTGCGCCGGTAATGCTTTTTGCTGGATGTGATGAGATTGCTGAAAAATTGGCAGAATTTTCTGTATGTGCAATTATACTGGCAAGGAAGGATGTGCTTAGCAGGAAAACTTGTGGAGCAATAAGATTTTATCGCGCAACTATTTCAAGGTAGTAATTCCTACTTTTTTCTTGCTTTTTCAGCACTGCTACCTCTGTCTGCCAACCCTTAACTCCAAGGAGACTAACACTACCAGCCACCACTGAAGCAATCTACTAACCAAGACCACTCAGCTGAGACAGTACTCAACTATAGCTCCTTGGCAGACACATCACACATATGCAAAAAGTTGATCAAACTTTGTTACTAATAATAAAATAAAAAAAATCAGAATGAAACCTCGCAACTAACTAAAAATAATGCAACACCTGGTCAAAAAACCAGTCAAAAGCAGCTCAAAATATTTCTATACACTGGTTCAAGGCTCGTCAGGGCTTTTTCTATTGATCAACGTCCATCGGTAGGTACATCAGCATTTACAAAGTTATACTCTTGTGCTCAAGAGAGAGCAACTCCCAACTGGTATAGGGGATAGGGATGAGGTACTTAGATCAGGGGCTCAGCTGTGGAAACAAGGACAAAAAGGGATGGCTGGTTCAGGTCTAGACCACAAATGCTGTGTGGTTGAACGCGACGTTGAACTTCTTTCCCTTTGCCCTGCTGGAGGCTGTCGCCAACATCTTCTCCTGGATGATAGCAGCTGTGTGTGTGAGTGAGAACAACTTTGAGGCCTGCACTCTGGTGGTTGTCTGTCTTTATAGCGACTGAGCAAGAATGCAACAGCTGCTTTCGTTTACCTTTTTCT
Organism: Cryptosula pallasiana; assembly: GCA_945261195.1. Classification (NCBI taxonomy): domain Eukaryota; kingdom Metazoa; phylum Bryozoa; class Gymnolaemata; order Cheilostomatida; family Cryptosulidae; genus Cryptosula; species Cryptosula pallasiana. Next base: position 37,630,399 of record OX183136.1, read on the forward strand.
CCTTGGATATAAGGTAGATATCGCATTCTACACACTGATATTTCCCCAGCGTAAACACTCACGCTTGACCAACTCATAAAGACCTCTGCTGTTAAGCTACATCCGCAACAGTAAAACATGTTGCTATGAGTAGTGAAAGATTAACACCGATAATAATAAAAAAAATGAGCTTATATAATCGTATTAAAGTGGCTGCATTGGTGCAAATCTCTTTAGCAAGCTCCTTGCAAACTGTGTTTTTTTGACAATAGTTGTGCTTAGTTATAACATTCTGTGATTGTTATAAATAGTCACAAATGTTAATTTACTGTCGTTGTTATTAGTTTTTGTGTCTGTAAGAACCCTTTGTAATTTGACTTAATTGTATCACCAATAATTTTTGTTAATCATTGGATTGTTCAGACTACCATAGTTGACCCATTTAATATTTGTCTAATCGGGGACAGAGTTTTGACTAACACTGTTATATAAGCCTGAGCTTTGATGATTCGTATCACAGTTCTTCCTCAATCTCTTTCCCCGTGCATTTTGAGAGAAGACACAGGAAGACAATGTACGTACACACTGCAGTCAAGACGGAGACCACTAACTTTCAGAACAAGGTTATGAAAAATGTTGAAACTTATGCGTACTGGGAGAGAATAATGTTAGTTATCCATTGACATCCGCTTGCTTGGTTGACACTCCAACCGCTGGATATTAGCAAAGTGTAACTTTTTGTGATTTGACTCCATTGAATGCTAAAAAACATTTTATTCGCAAATATATCCAATTGGAGAACAGATAATATATTTAAACCCTCGTTATACCTCAATTTTGTCTATTAGCATGTTTTTTACCGCTGTTTCCATTTATTCCCAGTTAAGCAGTTTAGGCATGTATAAAAAATAGAGACAGACAGGTTTGTTCACGTTTATACATACTTTATACATTTAATCAAAACATAAATTGTGTAACATAACATAATTGATATAACAGTATAATGTGTACAATAGCCAATCAGCTTATAGATACTACCATGGCTACATATTTAACAGATGTATTGTAGGGAAAGACAATAGCTAACATAGCAATAGCTAATACTAGTAAAAAATGAATGGTAACTACAGCTGTTATTAAGGCTCCTCTGATTGGGTGCTTTCAACATGCATTCTAAAACAGAAAGAAATCGGCTGGATAGAAAATATCGCTACATACTTACACGTATTGTTACATAAAACAGGAACACATGGCCCACATAAAGTATTTAATTGCTGTATATGTTACCATGGCGGATGTTGTGTGGAGCATCAATTGCTAGGAAGTGAAACAGACTTTCCCACTACTTTATTTAAACAGGCTTCATGCAGAGAGACGTCCATTTCATCATCATGGAAGTCAAACACATTTGGTTTAGGGGGCTGCTCCGGGGGTCTGATAATAAAACGTTTTACATATTTTACAGAAACAACGCTATCAAAAAGTGGTTGATGGCTAATATTGTAAGTACTATAGTAAATTTTGGTCTGGTTTCCACCAAATACCACTAATCTAAAGTATTCTAGCTCTTTCCAGAGGAGACTCTGCTGGTATGACAGTGATAACTTGCGATCTTTTGCTGCTGGATCTGTTGGCAAACACAGAGCCCACAGCTCATCCAAACTACACAACATGTCACTTTGTAAATGGCTTTTATTCTCACACTACCAATATGTAGAGAGACAATCCTCTAGGGGCGTGGCAAGTACAGAAATTAATGATAGGAATAACAGTGTGACCAGTCTTTATATAGGGTGGTTGACAGGAAGTCATCTACATAATCATATAACAATACCTTGACAGGAAGTAGTTAGTCCAATACAAACAGGTATATAAGTAATAAGCAAATTATATTGCAAAGAAAGGTTAAATACACAAGGCGCCAAGCAGCTAAGAGGCGGAGTCCTATTTCCATTGTCCACTGATGAGTCTGTTAGCAGTCCTCGGAGTCTACCTAGCCTGGGGTAGCTGATAACTTTGGTCCAAGGCTACTTCCAGTATTCAGGGTAATGAAGCTCCTCAGGCTACTTTCGAGATCCTCGTCTAAGGGGGCCATCTTGTATCGGCCCAGGAAGGTGCCTGCCAGCACAGCAGGGGTCCCACTGGCCCTGTAAAGGTCATCACCGGCCCTGTAGAGGTCATCACCGACCCTGGAGAGGTCATCTCCGGTCCTGGAGAGGTCATCACCGACCCAGCAGGCTGTGCTACGAGCCCAGCAGGCTTTACGATTGGCACATCATTGTAGTTTAGCGCTGGGTAGCACTTTGGTTTCATAACTAGGATCACTAAGGTTAGTAGAGATTTCTATGCATGCCGTTCCCCAAAATCTACCACAGCATTGTGCAGATAAACATAGAATCCAACAGAGACAATGGATGGTAAATTAGATTTACCATTTGTTGATACAACTACTGACTTGAAGGAATCATTGACAAGTTTATTAGCTCCAGATGTGAGTAATACTAACACTTTCTAAACTTACTCAGAACTCACAGCTGTGTCAGCATTATGCAGGTGCCGTTTTTTCTTTTTCTTGACACAAGGTTTACCAAGGCATCTTACTTCTGGAGCACCATTATAGCTATCTAAACACATTTGTTAAAAATTAAACATTATGAACAATAATTGATTGCATAAATTTGACAAATCAATTATAAAAAACATTTTTTACCAAATATAATGTAATATATCCAACTAAATAACGGTGAGCCAAAATTTAAATAGTTTTTGACTTGCCATAGAATTAAATTAAAAAAACAACGCAATGTCTAATCATACCAATCTCACACTCCTCCAGGATTGGTAAGTCCAGCCTTTCTGCTTTCCTCACGCAATAGTTCCAATCTTCCTTCAAATCTTCACGGATCTCTTTAGCATTGATGTCTCTGTAAAATGCATTGATTAATTTCAATAATTTGTAAGCACCAAAAGATTTGATTTTCTTTATTTAACATTCAACGACCTCCAAGTTTTTCAGCATTTTGATTATGTCTCATTTTACCCCAACAAGCAACCTAAAGTAAAGAACTAGCCAGATTAGTAGATGCCAATATTTTACTAATCGATTGTTTTACCCACAAGTATCAATATCTAAAAAGTCAAAAGAAATGTCTGCAGCTGAAAGGATCAGTGAGCTACTGACAATCAAAAGCCTAACACCGCAGACAGATTTTGTCATCAATTCGAATTCCCTGTTGATGTCTTATGAAGTTATTTAATGCGAAAACAAGAAGAAACTAAACTACCTGAAATGGTAAAGTCTGGAGGAGGTTGTGAGTTCTCGAGGGTCCTCTGGTCCATCATAAAAGACAAGTTCTCCATTACTGTTTACCATATACCACACTCCAGGTCCTTCTTTCACAAAGTCAGCTAATTTCTTCAATGTGGCCAGAGTTAATGCCTGAAGTGGTAATGTAAAAGCAATGATGAACACTGTGATGGATTTCTGTGAAATGTGCTACCCAAAGAACAAAAAATAAGTTGCCCTAAAACAGATTCGACCCCGTGTACCAGTACTACTGAGCCATATTGTGTTGAAGCATTTATGTTAGCCGCTAACAGAGCAATCAAGGGGGAAGGCAATTCCTCAAGCAGTGTGCTGAGGAATGTGGCCAAGGATGTTTGTGGGAGTGAGACACCGCTAAAAGCATTAGCATTTGAAAAATGGGCCAGCTTATTTATATCTATCCAGAGGATGACTCAAGCTGCTGAACAGGAGATGGACTAGTGAAATCTTACTTCCTGCTTTTTGATGTGCCTGCCTATTTTTAACCAATAGCATCACTCATATTTGAACTGCTCATTATAATATTTTTTCTATAAGTATAGCTACTCCTATTATTGTATTCAGTTAGTATTCCCTTTTTACTTGGGATGCATGCCCAGTCATAGCTATAGCTAAGGGATTGAGTGCTTGTCTAGTTATACATGCATATACTATTGCGAACTCCAGCCAGCCGTGTCTAGGAAAATTTATTTATTTGAGAATTCGACAACTCATCTTATTAGTCTGGCTAATACTTGCTAGAGGAATCCTATTTGGGATGTCATTCAGCACCACTACACAGTGTTGGTGGTGCTGATTTCTTTCAGAAGGGCTCTACAGTTGTGTTTAGTAAAGGTGCTGCCAAAAAATCGTTTACATTGCTGGCAAAAGTGTGGGAGACAGACACAGATACAGACAGTCACAACTAGAGTAGCCACCAGGTCCTACCTAGAGTCAGTATTATCCTTCCGTTTCCCTACTTGCTGCACCTCTCCCTTAGGAGACACCGCAACTCCTTCTTAGTACTGGCATCCCTGCAGCAATTACTTTCTAGGTATTATATCTGACAGTAGTTTCCTACCTGCTACAGCTCTCCTGGGTGAGATAGAGCAAGGCACAACCCTATTACAGCTAGCCCCAATCCTGCTACAGCTACATTTAAACCTTCTACGGCATCCCCGACCCAGAAAAATCCCCTGCAACAATCAGCAACTCCGCCACAGATTCCTACAGCATTTCGTGAGGCTGCAAGTGGTTCCACAGCAGTTTCAGCCTGGTTGTGGGCTTCCTGAGTGAGATACAGCTACCTCCAATTCTTCTGGAGTACCCTGCTCCTGTTGGAGTACCCTGGTCTTGCTACAGCAACCTCTGACCCTGCAAGTGGTCCTGCAGCAGTTATGGATCTGGTTACAAACTCCTACAGCAGGTTGTAACTGTGTAACTGATTCTACTGCAATCACCGACCTTGTGTTTGACCCTGCAGCTCTCCTGAGTCAAACACTGACACTCTTGACTCTGCAACAGCAACCACAAAACCTGCTACAGCACCCCGACCTAGGAACAGCTCCTACAGCAAACCCTGACCTTGCTATAGTTCCTTACAGCAGTTCCTGATCCTGCAAGTGGTCCTACAGCAGTTCTGGTCCAGTTGCAGCTTTCCTGAGCCAAATATGGACACTCTCAACCTCGCTACTCTCCCACCCAACTGAAGCCACTCCCCTCCCCCTTCCCAACCAAAAAACACTTCTCCAAATCTGAAAAGACATTATTTCTGACCTGGGGCTTCTCTCAAATTGCTTAAAAGGAACAAGAAGTTAGGGGATGGCTACAAGTAGGATCAAAAGTGTTTGTAGAATGTCAGCATGTACAGCAGAGGCACCAGCTCTTGACAGGTTTGTTCAAACTCTCCAGGGAGTCCTGCAATCCCCTTAGCCAGCCGTGCCACAAGAATTATACCCTCCAAGCTTACTGGCGTTGGAGACACGGAAGACTTCATTATCTGGTTTCTTAAAATCGTACAAGCCAACAACCGGAGAGCACACACGGCCCTTCTCCATGCCTTAGAGGCACTTGGAGATAAAGCTTTGCTACGTGGGAAGTCAAGCACCCTCCAAGTTGTTTTCATGCCTTCTGCGTATGCTTTAAGTTGACTTCTGGTAAAGCTCCGCCATGCATTGCCCACCTCCGGAAGCCACAGAAGACATCATTGCAGGAACACGCAAGTACCGTGGAAAGACTCATATGTATAGCCTATATGCCTCCCACACATAGACTAGATGATTTTGCTGACACTCGTCTCCACCTTTGATCAATCATACCTTCAGCGCCATTTGTTCCCTTATGTAAGGAGAGTAGATGATGAAGCAACTGAGTACTGGATACCTCCCCGTGGCCCAGATGCTCCTTTGCCGCTTCTCTTTCTACTATTCCTGCCCTCTCCATCGGCTCCTCTTGAGTACAGTCGTGCCTATACTGTGGTTACAGTGGGTACTCCAATGCCCCAACCTATTCCACCCCAGCAACAAATTCTGATGCCTACCAAGGTGACCGCTCTCCTACTACACACAGTCCAGGACCGAGCTAAAAAGGTCAAACCGCTCAAACAAGGACCAAGAATAAGTGCTGCAGTACCAGCCCCCCCCCCCCCCCTTCTACACAGTACCAAACCAATAAGTTATGGAGGGCCCAGCACCTCAGTGATAAAGGTGAGGAATTTTTCCTTTAGACAGATACCTACCCATCCAGCCAAACCTATGAGAAAAGAAGGTTACGAGAAACGAAGAGTTTTCGCAGTAGTTGATGCCCCAGCTAGCTGTAATCGGGCATCCCAGAGGTGAAAAAATAAACAACTAGGTTAAAAAAGCATAACCCGGTGTCAACTAGACCAACCCCCCTCCCCCCCACGCACAACCTGTAGGCCAGTTGGATCCTCCCTGGATTCTTGTCCACAGTGACACCCTGGTGCATAATACTGACTGAAACTAAAGGCAGCACCCTCCTCCAGACAGAGAGAAAAAGCGACCTCCCAAAAGTGCCTCCACTATCCAGGCTGAAAAACTTTTGAGTTCTCAGTTGGAGAGGCTGTACCAGGCCAGCTACTTCTTTTTTGGTAAGTCAAAAAGTGAGCTAGTAATTTTAGTGGTAGACACTGGCTGCACCACATACCTACTTTCAAGGCACACCTTTGACCGGTTACCAAAGGTGTTAAATGAAGCATTATAGAAAGTGACTCCCATGGAATAATGGCCAATGGCACACAGTTTCCTTTCTGCAGTATTGTCAAGGCCAGTCTCCAGCTCAAAGGCATGAAAGCGAAGATTACCTTTGCCATGACCAGCATTATCAAGGAGCAAGCTGTCCTTGGCATACCTTTCTTCACTGTCCACAATTGTCAGGTGAAGTTTAATGAGTTGGCCATAGTGATGGGTGGGACAAAATTGAGATGGACAGATGAGCATGGTAAACTATTGATCAATAGTGTCCAGTTTTCTGCAGACTCACGTCCATCTCCAGATACAAAGTCATTCACCCTGTGTGAACCAATTACCCCAGATCACCCTTCTACAGCTGTCAACCTGAGTGAGCCAGGCATTAACGAGCATGTTATTTAGAGGAGCAGAAGTTGTGCAGAGCAGTTCATGGAGCACAAAAGAAGTGATGGTGAGGAGCGCAAAAGGAGTGATGGTGTTGACCAGCGCCCATAGAAAGAGCCACCACCCCGGCCATGCTTCCCAGCATGCTCACTGACAGAATTGCAAATTTCCTGTGCTGTCTTCCTTCCTCCACCTCTAGAGGCAGAACTCACAATAAAGCAGCCAACCATATGGCAACCTAGTATGCCAATCGTCTCATCCTATGAGTTTAACCCAAATCTGATCAGTGGTTTGGTTAATAAGGAAGAAAATGTGTTGCAGTTACTCCTCCTTTCAGTTACCCCATCTGCACTGCCCACAGACTGAGGGCCATGACTTTAGGCAGATTATTTGCTTGTGTAATGACATTGGCCCATCCACCTGCTTTGAACAACCATTAAGCAATCAAAAAATGAGTGAGAAAGAGGATGCACCCTAATTTAAGAGCCCTCTCCCTGATCTTAGCCTAGAAGAGAAAGAGGCCATGGTAAATTGCGACAGTCTTACAACCCAGCCCGTAGCTATCATAGGCAGTGATACAATCGATTGCTGTGAGGGAGTGAATTTTGAAAAAGTAGGATGTTACGACTGGGCTTTTTATCTTCTTTCTGGCTCCCTGGTTCCCACTTGTGTGCTGAAACCATCCTTCTTGTCACCATATCGAGCATCTCCTTTGCTGGAGATGGCATCTACAGTGGAAAGGCCATTGATGCAGCAGCCTAGTGCACACCCTAGTGCTCCCTTCCTGTCTAAACCAACCGGGTTCAACAGTTTGGGTACTAGAGCAAAAAACACAGTAGGAATACCCCATTCCCAACAGCGCCTCCTCCTGTGGCTATGCCCTTTCTAATGTCTAAAACAGAGAGTGGATCAATAGGAGAATGGCTACGTTGCAGCAATGATCCTTCCACTCACTGTCGCCAATGTATCTGCCATCAAATTGAGAGAGATAACTGGACCAGAGTGAGTCAAGTGAGTGAGCCAGTAGGAGCCAACAAAGAGTGAAAAAAAAAAAATTGGAGCAGCCTGGCCCCTTTTTTATAAAATGTCTTTCCCTCACTTTGTGTTGCCCAACAGATTCCGGTTGATGACCAACCAGGACTCTCAAAGTGTTCTTTGGTTGAGATGACCTACAGTTAGAGTCTACAGCAAGGGCCCCCTTCTTCCCCCAGCTCTCAGCAGCGATCCATTTAAGTCCTGATTCTGTAGATCGCCACCTCGGAGGAGGCGATTGTCATACCAACCTGGAATCCATTTAATACTGGCCACAGGATCTCAAGCTTCACTAGGCTGCTGGCCACTTGGTCCCCAGAAAATTTACAATCTCTCAGCAAAGTTCGAGCTTGCAAAGAGAGAAATACAAAGACTCTAAGACTGCCACCTAAGAGCATTGCTCCTAACAGATCTCCGGATTTTCCCAGAGACCCACAATGCCCCATCTTTGTGCAAACGGCAAACTGTTCTTCTCCATCAGCCTTACAGAGCAAGGCTGAGCTGACGTACTATACCAGATTGTTCATCCTTGACTTAATGCCTAAATGGGTGCCCAGAATACCAGCTGAGCAGGTCATGCCAAACCAGAGAAGAAGTCTCCACAAATGGTCATTTTTAACTTTTAATAACAAAGCGGCATATTGAATTGAATCTCTGGCTAAAAACAAGGAATGAGTAGCAAAATTGAGTTGAGAAATTTTTTTTGAAATTTCAAATTCCTATACAACGAATACATTGAAAGAGTTGGTAATATTGGTCATTTTAGCTGCTTCAGACCTTCTTTGATTGCGTTACAAAAAGTGTTCTGTTGTAAAGAGTTCCATTCAGTTTTCAGATATCATCTACCAGCTGTTACAAAACTAGGAAGATAATTTGAAACTTTAAACCGTGCCTAGCTGTGAACTATACCTTGTGTTGGTTTAGGAATTCTGGAGGTAAAACTGTCCTTGCAGTGTCACAGTTCTGATCTAAGTGCATCGCAGCTAATCTAACCTCAGACTTCTCGTTTCTTTTTTGTGACTTCAAAAAAGCCGAAGTTCTGTCATTGGCCCGGTTTTGTTCTTGTACAGCCAATCTAAGGAGAGCATTCTTTAAAATACTGTCAGGTTTTCCATTGGTTGCTGTTGACAGTTTCCTAAAATAATTTGATATAATTTACGTAATAAGTGCAACGAGCTATACTATGGATAAAATAAGCAGTAATTAAAAGACAATTGAAAATGTTCAATGTGAAAATGGCTATAAACAAAGAAAATTTCACAAACAAACAAAATTTCACCAGCAAAAATTTATTTGCTATGATTTGCAGTAAAAACTGTACCTCAGGTGATGAAACATTCTCTCAGAAGCCTCCACAACAATAGATCTCAATGACACATATCTGTAGGTGTCTGCCATGTGGCTCACTATAGAGTGGTAAGAGGCACCAAAAAACGCGCGTCTGGACACAATCTTCAAGTCTTTAAATACTTCACCAGCAATAGCAACAAACTGTAGCACGCATGTATGAAATCTCAGCAGGTCCCTGGAGCAACGGTTAGTGTCTAATTGGTAGGCTAAACGTTGGATCTCACTGAGAGAGTACACCATTTGGTAGACACGTCGGCATTGGCTGAAACATTGCAAAGTATACCTTGATGTGATATTTTTATTTGTTTACATGAGCCCACTGGCTTTGCTAAGTCACAGCATAAGTACTTAACACATGCTATTTAATGGTACAACAAGATCTTAAACTTAAACTGGAGTTGTCTTCTCAACAAAGTGAGAACAACTTCAGAATAAAACCAATATTATCACCTATTCAATTGGTATTCTTCCCGTAAGAGTTCAATAGCTAGGTTGATTAAATAAAGCCTTGCATCGCATCCTCTTAGAGTTATCTTCTCTTCTATAATGATATTTCGTTTTCAATAACATTGTTATGATTTCACGTGTTAAGGTATATAAGTAATATAGTTTAGTACATGTTTGAGCATTTAAAGCAAATGAAGGACTAATTTTCACAAACATAAGCAAGCACTTTTGTGTTTTATTTCAAGTTAATTGTTGAGGTGAAAATAATTTATAGTTAAAGTTGAAGTCATCAATTTTGCCAAAAGTTGATAAAGCAATCATTGCTATTGATTTCTATTTGCTGCCAAGTCAATAAAACTACTATTTATCAATACACAAGATGACAGCGATCTCCATGTATAACATACAAGCCATACCCATAACATCCTCACAGAAAGCTCTGAGCTTTATCTGTAACGCTTTCTGCTGGATGTGGTGGGGTAACTCCAACATTATATTACGAATCATATTGGTCATATCATGTAATGGTTCACACATCAGTATCTCATAGTCCATCCCTCCAACTTCCTGTAGTCCTAGCCCAGTAGTCAACAACGCAGGTAGTCTCTGAACTCCTGAAACCATTTGAACATAAAACTGTGTTGAGATTTTTCATCAAACAGCTTTAAATATTTTTTTACTTTTTAATTTAAACTCACAGATAGTTTAATTGCTTAAAGTTTGTACATCTTTGGTCAGTTGTCCTAAGCTCACCCACCTCTGGTTTCCTCGGTCAAGATCTTTTCAAAGTCTTTTCGACTTTCTGCTCTTTTAGCTTTGGTGTTGAGACCTCTAATTGTAATCTCTGCTTGCAGCTCACTTTTCTGTACGTAGAAATAATCAGATATTAATCTGGAGATGACAATTAGTGCAAGAGTGTTGGCTTCTTCCCACAGGCCAACTGCAGAAAATTTGGTGGGTTTTGTTGTTGGTGTTTAGAAGGTAAGTCATGGTTTGACAAATCTGTCTTCACTTGCGGACCTGCTGGCTCAAAGGTAATTTGGGCAGCACTCCACCAAAAAATTACCAAAGAGTAAACTTTCTGGGCTGTCGATACTGACCTTATTTATTCCGTTCAGGTGATTACCTAAGAAGCAGCAACTGCATGTTTCCAAAATTTGTGTTTGGAAATGGGGTGTCAAGCAAGACCTCTTGTGATCACCTGAGTCTCGTAGCTAGCAAGTCCTAGTTTAGGGGAATGGCAAAGGGCACTCGTCTCAGTTTTGACACTGTAGGTAACTTGTTGCAGCCTACGGTAGCTGTTGTGAGGATCCACGAAAGAGGCTTCAAGAGTTTGCCGAAAAGTTAAAGACGATGCAACCTGTAGCAAATTATTGTACTAACCCAGCGTTCTCATCGAACAGTTCAAAAGCGGTAGAATAAATAATTATTACAGAAAGCATCGTCTCTAGTTTCTTTGGCTAGAATGAGTTGCGATCCTCAAAACACCGATGCGGGCTAATACAAGCGCCCACAGTTTCAAAGCTGAGACGAGGAATCTTTGCCAACCCCGTGAGTTAGGACTTGCTAGTTAGAAGACTCAGGTGATCACAAGAAATTTTGCGTGACGCGTCAATTGCAAGCACCAATTTTGGAAGCACGCTGTTGCTGCTTCTTAGGTAATCATCTGATTGGAATAAAAAAGGTTGGTATCGACAGCCCAGAAGGTTTACTCTTTGGTAATTTTTTGGTGGAGTGCTGCCCAAATTATTTTTGTGCCAGCAGGTCAGCTCGTGAAGACAGATTTGTCAGACAGTTGCTTACCTTCCAAACGCCAACCACGAAACCCAACATAAATTTCCTAAAACTGGCCCAAAACCCACCAAAGTTTCTGCAGTAGGTTTGTGATTCTTCCAATCAATAAAATGATCAAACTTTTTTATAGATGTACCTTCATAGCAGAAATGTTGGGTAAATTGTTTGCCAGGGTTTTTTTAATGTGAACCACACGATCTGTCAGAGTCTCAAAAGGTCCGGGTTTTAGGACTTTCTCTGTATTGCAGAAGTCAGCCGCTGCAGTACCACAAATGCAAGGGTATCTACTACCAGGCCCCACTTGTCCTGCCTCAAAGTTCCTTGCAGGCAGGTCTCCTGCAAAATAGTCAAGCATTCCAAATTATTAACAGACTTGACAGATTGATAATGCAGGTGCTACGAATCAGTCAAAAATGAATGAGCTAAACGGATTAAACTAATCCCAATTTGTGTTTGTATGAAATGACTTTATTTGACCTGCACCCTAGAATGCCCTCAACAATGTGATGTAACAAAATGTTGGGTACCTGAGAAAAAGCGAAGTTTATCTGTGTACACCCTGCCATTGCACCTGATGTTTTGTGAGGTTGTCTGCATCTCCTTTACTCTTTCCTCTACATACCTGAGTTGGTCAACCATCGTAGATTTGGATCTGCCAATTATGTGTATGTAAGGTTCTTCTACCACACTCTGTACACTCTGTACACTGAACCTAAATAATAAACAGTACTTTGTAAAAGCAACTACTGATCCAAAATTTGGGAAAAAATGCAAAACACTCTCACAAAAGGCAGAAAATAGTTTGATGTACCAAAAATGAAGTAATAATAAATAATCACTAAATAAACAATTTTGTCAACAATAAAGTATTTTTTACATTTGATTTATTATCTTTTTTTTTATTCATTCATTTACTCACTCACTCATTCTCACTCACACATTCACTCTCTCTCACTCACTCACTGCACTGACTGCACCCATCGCACCCACCTCACCCACCTCACCCACTGCACCCACCGCACCCACCTCACCCACCTCGCCCACCGTACCCTCCTCGCCCATCGCACCCACCTCACCCACTGCACTCACCCACCGCACCGTACCGCACCGTACCGCACCGCACTGCACCGCTCTGGACCACACTGCACCGCACTGCACCGCACCGCACTGCACCACACCACACCATACTGCACTGCACCGCACCGCGCTGCACCGCACTGCACCGCACTGCACCGCACTGCACCGCACCGCACCGCACTGCACTCGCTCATTTAATTAATCATTTATTTATTTTAATATTTAATTCAACAATCACAAAATTCAGCAAATTAATAAAGAGCTCTCAATATTTTATTCTCGTAAAAATAAATAATAGCATAACCTACTTTTTGTCGATTTCCTCATCTGTTAAGTAAACTGCTGGATCGTACAGAAACCAAATCATGACCAGATAATAGCTACTCCCCATAAGTGCTGAGTGATCATGCCAGCATACAAAATGTCTTGTTGTCTCCACCTGTTCAATATCTTTCCTGAGGTCTCCAACACTATCTTCAGCCCCATAATGCACTAAAAGACATTAGGTGAATTTGAATTGCAAGTTGTGCAACTAGTAATTTTTTGAAAAAGCTGAAAGTCAGTAATTTTATCTATTGATAGTTCAGCACAAAGATAATATAAACTCACCCTTACACTTGTCCAACAGCTCTCTACACTCTTTGATTGTCAATGCACTGACATCAGTATTCCTCAATAGTTTCATATCAGACATCAGTTTAAGATGTTTTGCTCTGATTTTCAGTAAGCTCAAAGCTCTTCCATATGCAACACTTTCAACAACTTTTCCTCTGCGTTTAACCTGTGATGTTATTGGGCAGATGACTCTCCCGATATCAATTTCTCCGTTAGCGATTTTTTTATCTCGCTCCTTTGCTGGTGAACATAAAATCATCAAGTTTAACAGATCTTAAACAGACAGCTATGATGCCAGGATTTGATGTCAACTTAAGATTCTGCGATTATGTAATCAAGTTTATTTGAGGCTACTCGCTAGTTTTTTTTTGTAAATTAAATAAAATTAAACTCCATCAAATTATGAAATTACTACCAATATAATTTTTTTTTAAATTTGCAATAAGAATTCAAACCAGCGTTACAAAAGAAAATTGTTTTAATTAACTAGTCGATAGGTATTTTAGGAGTTGCTTTCATTTTAGGTTTGAAAGCATATTTATGTACAAAACTAAAGCAAGGTAAAATGATAAATATGAGTCAGAATTCTACATCATAAAATTTTCAGTTTTACAATTTTGGTCCAACAAAAGGAGTAAATGGGGGGGGGGGGATTATGTAACAGCTGCTCAAATTTGGGCAGCTTTGTTTTCATAAAAAAAACTGATAGACAATATTTTATAGTCAATATTTAGTGAGTCATTCAGACAAATTTCTTACCAAGCTGTGATGCACTAGTAGGCACGCTGACGGCAAGGTCTACTTCAATATGCTTTCGCCAACTTCGTCTCATGCGTGCGATTTTTTTAAAGGTATAGCCATGCTCATTTGCAACATCTTGCATAATCTGTAAAGCATTTTTAACAATGATTATATATATTGAATCTGCATTGGTAGGTAATTAAAGTAACAAAACCAAATGGTATCATCAAACTAGCTGATCAAGTTACTTGAACAATACAAACAACTAATTTGGAATTTACTTAATTTTATGAGGCTATGTTATGGAAAAGTTAGTTTTAGTTAGGAAAAAAAATTTTTATGAAAATAACCTATTTCGGTTTTTTCTTTTTTAGAGAAACAACTGCATAATGTGAGCTCCCACAAAAATAAATCTTTAGCAAAAGACAATTCATCAACAATGCTTTTTTTGTTACATCGTAACTCATTATATTTGAATTGTTCAAGCAAAATCATAGCACAAAGAAATTTTGGTATCGTTAAAAAGGTGAGGTTGTTATTTTAACTTACAAATGATCTTCTAAACCAGATGTATGTAACAGAGTGAATTGAGTTGTCCATAGACATTGTGTAACTCAAGAAAAATTAACCCGTTAAATGAAGATTAAAAGTTTTCTTCAGCGATAATTAGTATGATTAAAACTTTTCAGCATGACAGCACTACTGAAAGTTGATGCGAAGTTGAGAGTATGAGTATCATTTACTGACTTGAATAATGGACAAAAACTTTAGATTATAATATTAACATTTTCGGCGATGGAACAAGGAAACTTTTATGTGGTCAAATCTGTTCTAATTATAAGAAAAAAAAACCAATATTGTTGTCATATTTTATTTCCGCAACGCACAAAGGTATTAGTTACGACTCACTTGTGTACCATTCAAGTGTTCAACTCCAGTCAGACTTTTTAAGTTTGCTTTTCTAGCTAAACTCGTCCATTTCCCTCTCATGGAGTCACCCAAATCTTTGTTTGCATCAGCCTTTGCCTTCAACTCCTCCAGGATAACCTCTTTGTTGTACTTATAAAGTCTCCGATGATTGCCTGTATGTGCTCTGTTTCTACTTTCCTTATACTCTCCGTATTGCCTCATTCTCTGAGAATTCCAGCTTCTAAGGCTCGTCGTGCCTCCAAATATAGCGGAAAAATCTTTTTGTAGTGATTCGTCATTTTGAGCATCCCTGAACTTTTTTAAGAATTTTCGCGTTTTAGACATGGAAACCTTGGCCTCGCTGGACTCGGGTTGGCAAACTTTTGCCTTGCTGGACTCCGGTTGGCAAACTTCCATATTGATGGCTTGAATGAATTTTATGTTTTGCTTTTTGAGTTTAAACCCATCGTATTGCAAACAGTCGAGGCACTTTATAGCAGTGTGTCTCATTTTCTTCGCTGGAGAAAGATTCTCCCAGCTAGATGGCTGGAAGGCAGAAATATATTTGGCTTTGCCTGCTGTAGAGTGAAAATATTCTTCGCTGCAACAACAAAATTGACAAATCTGAGTTTAATCGTCATGGACAGAGCTTAACTGATAACAAAGAAATTTTTTTCTATAAATGAGTGAAAAATACTTTTTAGATGAAGAGTTTTTTCTGATACAACCAAAGCATTTAAAAAGTGGGGATTTTCCCTCAGTCATATATTGGCTGTTTAATGGTGGAGATAGAGCTATGGCTTTAATGGGCGAAAGCATTAGCATCTGTTTTGATAATGATTAATTTTTTATCATTGCTATCAGGTTTCTTGTTTGAGCCAACTAAAGAGACTGCTAATATTTGATGGACTTTGAAAATACTTTGAAAAAGTTTATGAAGGAGAAACAGAAACTTTGCATAAAGAATGACCATGGTACTTTTGGCGCAATGTACTGGTATAAATTAGAGTAGTAATATATGAGCAGATCTCCCTACCAAGTGTTTTTTTGTTGATTAAATCTTGGAGTTGAGGCAATGGGTTATGACGTTGGGTGGATTCGCCGAGTTTATATTGTATTTTATTTGAGGGGTATTTGAGTGGCATTTGAGTGGCATTTAAGTGGCATTTGAGTTTTGATTATTTTTTTACTTAATTTGAACTTATATGGCATATAGATTTTGAATGTATGGCATTTGATTTTTTTTGATATTTTTTACATTGTATAAAAATGGAACGTGATATGATTGTATTGTTATTGGAAGTTAAGATGTCGACAGAGGATGATGTTGAGATGAGACCGATGAATGAAGTTGATACTGTTGATGGTACTACACGTGATATGATAGATGTTTTACCGAGTATGAAGCGTAAAGCGTTGATAATTATGATGATTTTGGTATTTGTCGTAGGATTTTCCACTGTTGGAGGTGTTACTGAGTTTAGTATTTATGAAGAAGCTATGGAAAAAATACAAAAAGCGAGAAACTCTCCTGTTGGAATCATAAATGAAACTACTGTTGGTTGGTGAACATCTTTTTATGATGAATGGGAAACCTGAAGATTATGACCCAAGGATGCGATCTCCTTTTACAGCAATGATTGCAGGACCAACTGGATCGGGAAAGACGCAAGCGATTTTTCGAATGATTGAAGCTAGTCAGACTATAGCACACCCCCCGCCAACATAAATTCACTACTGTTATGGAGCCTACCAAAAAGCCTTTGATGATGTACCAGGAGTGATTTTTCATGAAGGGATGATAGATATAACAGTGAGTTTTCCCAGAGATGGTAAAAATCGATGGCTGATAATTGATGATCTCATGGATGAAGTTTCTGGTAAAGCCGATGCCAATGCTTTGTATACAAAACATAGTCATCATTTGAACATAAGTGTGTTTTTTATTGTTCAGAATCTGTTTTTAAAAGGAAATCGTACAATTTCCTTGAATAGTCATTATTTTTTTCTTTTTAAAAATCCTAGAGATGCTTCTTCTATTTCCTATTTGGCTCGACAATGTTTTCCATCAAAAGTAAAATATGTACAAGAGGCTTTTGAAGATGCAACAAAAAAACCATACTCTTATTTACGAATAGATACGACTCAACAAACGAATGATCAACATAGACTATTGGGAAATTTTACATCGGATCTTCTTATGATATTATATGTACCCAAGTAAAAGGATATAAATACAATTACTATTCATTTCACCTCAATCATATTTTGTTATTCAACGACACAACACGAAAGAGTTATAATGACTAAAGATTTGGAGAAAAAATTAACAAGAAATGCTGCTGTGTTGTTATCACTCAACAATGCAACCTTTGCTATTCAAAAGTCTGTTATAGCCAAAGCCAAAAAGGAGTTTATTATGACTCTAATGGAATGCGCTAAAGCTATTATAAATGGAACGATACCATTGACAACATCTCAGTACAATCAGTTGCAGCGGAACGCGAAGGATATTAGCGCTTTAGTAAGAAGATCAACGTTAGATGATAAGAAAGCTGTATTGCAAAAAGCAGGATTTTTAGGCGCTCTACTAGGACCTATCATCAGCAATATAGTTCCTGGGTTATTTAAAAGTGTGCTAGGAGGAGGGAGAAGATAAAGATGAAAGTCTCAACACGAATGATGCAAAATAAAATGGCAATTTTAGCTCTGGATGAACTGAGTAAGAAAGGAAAAATCGCTATAGTCGAAAAGGCTAACTCAGATTTGTTTCAATCATTGATAGAAAGTGTTAAAAATATTATATTAGGTAATGTTCCTCTTGATTCTGAGCAGTTTATTGAGTTGCAGCGTTACAAGAAGGAACTACATAAACTTAGTGGTAGAGGGACAGTTGATGATAAGCGTAAAATTTTGATTCAGACTGGTAGAGGAAATCTTTTGGATGCTATTATAAACCCTATTGTATCTGTTTTGTCATCAATAAAAAGATGAATCGTCAGCCTTTAACATTCTCCAGACGTATTTTTATACTCACTGAAAATGAATACTATAGATTAACGGAAAAAAAGGAGAATAAAACAGTGGTAAAGAAAGAGAAGACCAGACCTCCATTGTATTATAATCCTATGGAAGCTATAACAGTGAGAAATATGAAGAGAAAGCGAAATGATCTACTGGAAACAGCTTATGATTCTGACTTATCCTCACACGAAAAGTTAGATGAAAATGTTGAAAACCTACGTAGGTATTTGTCTGATGTCAAAAAGATTAAAAATAACCAAAATCAGACACAAAAGGATAGTTGGAGTCCCATTAAGAAAAAGAAGATAGAGTCTATTTCTCCTTTAGCCAATAGCACAGTTATTGATGAGCCTAATGCCCTTTCACCAAATGTTCATAAAGACATTGAGTTAGAATCAGTGAAAATGGTTGATGATGATGACGATGACATCGGGATGGAATTAATAAAAGGAAGGTTGTTTGATACTGAAGACTCAACCCTACTTGGAAATACATTTCTTACTGATGGAGAAGATGAGCATGATATTGAAAGCGAAAATTTAAAAGAGTTTGAAAAAAAAGCAACTGAATTAACAACAAAAAAGAGTGATCAAACGATTGCTGTCAGAATGTTGAATAATCTGAGTAAAATTGGTAGATTCGACTCGGACAAGAACAGACTGAAAATTGGAGAACATTGGTTGAATCCTAGGACTTCCAAAACTTTACTACGAGACGTTCTAACCGAAGGAGGTAAAATACAATCGGGAAATATCAATTACAGTAGATTTAAAAGCTTGCTAACTGATGAAGGAATCACAACTGTCAGAAAATCCCCGCATCAAACACGTAAGAGTCAGAAGAAAAAGTTGGTCATTCCAGGTACTAATTCATGGACATCGACACGCTAAAAGAGTTGTATTACAATCCTGCATTACATACATCTCTACGAGGAGCTAGAGCTTTACTGAAAGCTCGTAGAAAGCGAGAGGGGGAAAAAAGAATCCGTGAATGGTTGAGTGGTGAGGATGCCTACACGTTACATAAAAGAGTTGTAACTAAGTTTAAACGCCGTCCTACAATTGTAGCTGGAATAGGGGAACAGTTACAGGTAGATTTGATGGATGTTCGATCTCGAAAAGAAGAAAATAATGATACAGCATTTTTACTGACTGCTGTTGATTCTTTATCTAGAAAAGGATGGGCTGTGCCGCTCATCTCCAAATCAGGTCAGGTTGTAGCCAGAGGATTGAGAAGAATACTAGAAGGGCAAAACTATAAAGCTTTACAATCCGATAAAGGTAAAGAGTTTGACAATGTCAATGTAAAGACTCTCCTGGCGAAAAAAAAATCAAGCGCTTTACAACCGAAAATGAGACGATAAAGGCATCGATGGTGGAGCGTTTTAACAGAACTTTAAAAAAGAAGATATATAGATATTTGACATATAAAGATGATGACAGATACATTGATGTTTTACCAGAAATGGTTGATGCATACAACAACACAATTCATGGTGCTATAGGTATGAGACCGAATGATGTGAATTTTCAAAATCAGGAACTTGTATGGAATCGTGTGTATGAAGGAGGTGAACATAGTTTAGCTCAAGAAGCAAAACTAAAGATTGGGGACTATGTGAGAATACGTAAGGCAAGAGGAGCGTTTGAAAGAGGATACACTCCGAATTGGACGATTGAGATTTTTATAATCACTGATGTACTTATTGATGAAAAACCTGTTGTATATAGGGTGGAAGATTTGGCTGAGGAGATGATTGATGGCACCTTTTACGAAAAAGAGTTGCAAAAAGTAAAAAACTCACGATTTTCAGAATTGAAAAGATATTGGGAAGAAGAATGAGAAGAGGTAAGAGACAGATTCTGGTTAAGTGGTTAGGATACGGAGAAAAGTTCAACGAGTGGGTAGATGAATAGTTTATAAGGAAAGAACGCTTGATATAATCATCATACGTTGAGAAAATGTCGATGCTGGTAACTTTACCCTCAAACTCTAGCGGTGAAGAGTTTCCTGATAATAACAATTCCGAATTTACAGTGAGACTGTATAAATATTTGGTTATTGATGGTGGAAAATGGGAGGTAGCTCTGCTAGATATGTCTTATTCTAATAATTGGAAGAATGTTACCGAAGGGAAAATATATCTAGAAAAGACTAATGTCTCTGGTAAAAGCGAAAAGTCCTTCATCTTAATCGGTAATGGAAGATATGATAGTATGGAGGAGTTGGAGGAGATTATACGAAAGAGAATGAGTGAAATGGATTTAGACAAAAAATTTGCCATCTCCTACAACAAGATCACCAACACCACTTTACTAACTAACAGCGATCCTGATACTGCCATAAGCTTTTCCAAAGATATAGCATATATTTTTGGATTTGAACCAAAAACTATGTACCCTCATGGTAGATACAATAATATCTCACCCCCTGATATAAATTCTGGTTTAACATCTCTGTATGTTTATTCCAACATTGTTGATAATAGAATGGTAGGAGATACGAATGTACCTTTACTGAGAGTAGTTCCGGTTCAAGGAAAGAAGAATAGTGTTGTGTATCAAGAATTTAAAAATCCTCACTATGTTGACGCTTCATCACTAAATAGTGATCTGATTCAAGTACTTATAACGAGTGACGACGGCCAACGAATACCATTTGATGGTGGAAAGGTTGTGTTGACGGTTCACTTTAGAGAGAAACTATTATAATGAGTTTGGTACAATACACCCCTGAGGACTCAAAAGATTTTTTTGATGAGTACTACAAGATGCAAGCTGGAAATGGAATTGGAGTGTATAGTGGACGGCGGGTGATGCCTAATATGAGAGGAAATGGACTTGGTAGTATTTTTTCAAGTATACTTAAATCCGCAGCACCAATGCTGAAAAGAGGAGCAATTAGTTTGGGGAAAAGAGCACTGTGTGTAGGTGAAAATGTAGCGCGTGATGTCATCGATGGACAAAGCTTTGCAGCATCAGCAAAAAAGAGGGGGTTGGCAGAGTAGAATGATCTGGGGGGAGATGTGCTCAATGCAGTCCGTCTAGATAGTATGAAAAGGAGAAAAACAAAAGGTGTAAAGAAGAGAAGAGGTGTTGGTAAACGTGGCATATTTTAATAGTAGCAGAATCCGCTATAAAGACAGCAGAGCTTGATAACTATATTCATTAAGCAGTCACACCTCAAGCAATCATCATTCGCAAAAGATGGCCAGCCTAAATGGAACAACAGGTAATAAGTTGGAAGGTTCTTCCTACAACATAAATCCAACGTTGGATGTATTTGCTACGGAACCAACAAACATATCGGTAGAAAGATCGGAATATGTTGTCATCAGACCTGATAGGTTAGATCCTTATGGTAGTATTGAGTTAACCTTGTCAGGGAGCACTGAACATTACACAGATCTCTACAACTCATTTCTGCAAGTTGAAGCCACAGTTGTTCAAGATGATGGAACCGATATTACAGGTAATGATGATGATGCAGTTGTGTGGATGGGGGATTCAATGCACACATTATTCAGTGAGTTGAAAATGTCGATAGAAGGAACCACTGTTGAATACGCTAACAACTACGGTTTACGCTCCTACTTTTCACAACTACTCGAAAACAGTGCAGAAAGAAAGAAATATCAAGGTAAGATGGAAGGATGGCTGTATGATGATTCAACTAGCAAAGATGCTCCTGATCATAAAACCGCAGATAAGAAAAAGAGGAGAGCTCTAATCATAGGTGGAAAGACAATAGAATTAACTGGAAAACCTCATCTTGCATTATTTCAGCAGAAAAAACTAATAATTCCAGGTCCTAGTATGCAGCTGGAGTTTGAGCGCGCCTCCGGCAAACTAGCTTTGTTTGCTGCAGATGAGGTGCCTAATGGAGGAGCAAAGATTAGAATTGATAAATTTGAACTTCATCTTTGTAAAGTTAAGGTGAATCCTACAATACAAAACTCCCAACTCAGTTTGGCGTTGGAAGGTCACAACTACATTTATCCAGTTGATCGAAAACGGATAAAACTATATGGAATTCGTGCTGGGGTTGCGCAGATTGACATCACTTTGGAAGAAAACAAACAAAAACCTAAACAGATCTATTTAGGTTTAGTTAATCACAACGCAATGAACGGACGTTTTGCCTTGAATCCATATAGAATGACACACGCTAATGTTGATAGTATTGTATTGAGAGTTGGTGATTGTCCAATTGGAAGAAGATTTGAGCCAAATTATGCTAGAGGGGTTTTTGGAAGAGAATATCATCAGTTTCTACACGCTACCGGAACTTTGCTTGAAGGTGATAGTCTCGGTATTACGAAAGAACAATACCTTGATGGTACTACACTTTATGGATTTGATTTGACTGGTGATTTTTTTAAAGAAGGATTTCACTCTATGAAAAATGTCACAACAAGTGTGGAAATTTGTTTTAGCACTAACACGACTGATGGATTATCCTTGGTAGCATACTTTGTAAAAGACGGTGTGCTGGAGATGGATAGCATTCTTCAATTAACTATCGGGGGAGACGCAGTGCTTTAAACAAAAAGTTAGAGATGAATACCATGCAAATTCGTTCGATCTTATCTTCAGACGTTTTATGTCAAAGCGTAGGGATTCATGTTGGAGCTAGAGAACAGTTTTGGAAGCAAATTTGCAATTTTCCAACAGGATGTTTCGTATTCAACACCCATTATTCTCACCAACCTGGAGAGCATTGGTTGGCTGTGTATGCTAATGATTCAGAGGTGGATTTTTTTGACTCATTTGGGCGTTCTGTTTCCTTTTATCCAGATGTAAATGAAATACTAAGTATTCATGGAGGATATGAAACAATACAAAGTAATGAAACACAACTACAAAATTTTTTGTCAACTGTATGTGGCAATTATTGTGTATACTTTTGTTTACTGAGAAGTAGAGGATGGAGTATGGATGAAATTGTTAGAAGTTTACGAGACATAGGAGATAGTGAGATGAGAGATCACTCAATACGGAGATTTATCATACAGACTTATCCTAAGTTCGAGTTCATACAAGATAATACAGTAGAAGGAATAGATGGTGTACATATACAAGGAACTAATTTACTAAGTAAATTGTTAAAATAAATTATTATAATTGATTTTTATTTGATATAACAAATAAAATGAATAAAATACAGCTTATCTCATTATTTGTGCTAAACACTACAGAACCTAAAAAACTATTATTTTGTAATGTTTCAAGCAAGAAGTAAATAAGATCTTCTCATTTTCTTCCTCAGGAGCGCTCTTTAGTTATATCTAAAAGACATAATAACTAATGACTCTATCATACATAGTTATATGAATTAATTTTACAAAAATACTTTGGATCTTTCTTTAAATAGATATGAAACTTACCATCATAGAAGACGAGTCACGTCCTTTGTGTTATCGATTAAGACTCCGATGTGCTGTTCTGGACAATTCTCTTTTTCATTTTCATCAAAGTGGGAGAGACTGGTGTGTTGCAGCAAAGTATCAAACAGTTCTGAGGCTTGAATGAAAGCTTGAAGAGCCGAGAGTAGAATGATGTCGTAGGAAATCATGTTGTTCGTATTTTGTTTTAGTCCTTTGAATACGATTACACCACTTTTTTCCGCCACCACAGATGAAGCTATTTGAGCAGGGATGCTAAGATCTCCAATCAATAGCTCTCCTTTCACCATACATCTGTAATTAGCCACTATAATATCAGCAGTCTCGTTCCAACGAGTATCACATTTTCTTAGCATTCCAGGATTCTCATAAGCGGAAAATCGTGTAGGTGAGCAACACTGAAATAAGCCTGTATTTGTCTCAAACTCTTGCCGTACAATGAGTTGAATGGATCGTTGATCTTTCGATTACATCCTTGAGATTCAGCGGTACGAAAAATCGCATCTCCTGTCTTTCCTTCTCCCATATAAATTAAAACAATTGGACGTGTTTGCTTAGCTTTATTAACACGCTGTCCTATTTCGGTTGAAACATCACTCTTCACCCGAGTTATCTTTTTATCCTTTCGGTAGTTGTAAATGATGGTGCACTTTGATTCATCACGAAATTCAACAGACAACACCTCCATAACTGTTGGTACTGGTAGTTCGCAGATTTCCATGGATTCTTCAAGTTTTTCTAGACTATCTGGAGAGAGAGAGTTTATTAACCCAGCGCTCTTGTAGGTGAGAGTGGTTAGTTCATTACTTCCAGCATCTTGGAAGGGTATTCTGGTGTGACAAAAAAGCGTTTCGTCTCCAACATCCGTCAAAACTAGTTTTTTGCACTTCGAGCCAGTTTCGTTATCATCTTTTGTCAAATCAATAAAAGATCGTTTCCTCATTGATGTTCTTTTTGAAGGTAGCTTGTTAGTAGGAGATGTTAATGAAGTAAAATCTTGTTGGGATTCTGGTTCATCAACCACCAATTGACTTTTTGGCATGTCAAAGATAGGAGAAGGTGATGGGGAAAAGGTTTGCGTGGGTTCTGCTTCTTCATTCATCGGTTGACTTCCTTCGTCTTGAGTATTCATTCCAAAAAAACAAAACATTTTGTTTAATTTTTCGTAATTAATTTTAAAAAGATCATAAAGATCATAAGCCTTCAGCTAGTTGTGTTAGCTAACAGAAAATAAATATTTTTACTCTTACCTTTATAAAGAAGGTGAGCTCCTAGTAGTTGCAATAGAAGGTTTAGTAGATGTTGCTTCTCCGCTAGCTGTTGTAGAACTGGATGCTTTCTGTGTGAAAACAGTGGCTCTTAAATAGGTAAAGTTGCGCTGATTAAATCCTATGAATACCAACCTTCTTTATAATATAACTATGAATCAGCATTTTGTCCACGCGAAAACCAATGCTTTCGCGGGAATAAACAATTTATTTTCACGCGAATGGAAACCGTTGCTTTAGCGGGAATAAATATTTTATTTTCACGCGAATACAAACCAATGCTTTTGCGGGAATAAATAATTTATTTTCACGCGAATGGAAACCGTTGCTTTCGCGGGAATAAACATTTTATTTTCACGCGAATACAAACCAATGCTTTCGCGGGAATAAATAATTTATTTTCACGCGAATAGAAACTGTTGCTTTCGCGGGAATAAATAATTTATTTTCACGCGAATGGAAACCGTTGCTTTCGCGAGAATAAACATTTTATTTTCACGCGAATACAAACCAATGCTTTCGCGGGAATAAATAATTTATTTTCACGCGAATAGAAACTGTTGCTTTCGCGGGAATAAATAATTTATTTTCACGCGAATGGAAACCGTTGCTTTCGCGGGAATAAACATTTTATTTTTATGCGAATACAAACCAATGCTTTCGCGGGAATAAATAATTTATTTTCACGCGAATAGAATTTGTTGCTTTCGCGGGAATAACTGATTTATTTTCACGCGAATGGAAACTGTTGCTTTCGCGGGAATAAATATTTTATTTTCACGCGAATACAAACCAATGCTTTCGCGGGAATAAATAATTTATTTTCACACGACTGGAAACCGTTGCTTTCGCGGGAATAAACATAATTTTTATTTTCACGCGAATACAAACCAATGCTTTCGCGGGAATAAATAATTTATTTTCACGCGAATGGAAACCGTTGCTTTCGCGGGAATAAATACTTTATTTTCACGCGAATGAAACAGGAATATTTCACCCGAATAACACTATTCTGATAGAGTTTTCGCGTGAGTGTTTTTAATGGTTATAAGTTAAATGAGTAGGAGTGTCTTATAGTATATAAGAACAACTCTCTCTACATAGAAATCATTCTCTTCAGCAATAACCTCAGGAGCATCAACTACTACAATAACCTCAGGAGTATCAACTACTACAGCTGATTTTCTTGGTGATAAGGTAAGAATTAATAGAAAAACTATTTTAATCGAAGCTAAAATGTAATTATTTTACAACACTGTTTAATCATCCTATACTAACACATAACTTTTTTATTTTAGTTCATTATGAGTTCAAAGCCATATACAATAACAGACTTTCTCCCAGAGATTTATCACCAGTATATCAAAGAAAATGTAGCTGTGCAGGGAAATGCGAAATATCCATTAACATTGCAAGCTGCGTTATTCTGTATAACGCAGCATTTGCTAACTTTAGCATCTTTATACGGAGAGCTACCCATACAGTACCAACCACATTCATTACACCAGAATGCTGACAATCAGGAAACATTATTAAAACTAACAATT
Organism: Cryptosula pallasiana; assembly: GCA_945261195.1. Classification (NCBI taxonomy): domain Eukaryota; kingdom Metazoa; phylum Bryozoa; class Gymnolaemata; order Cheilostomatida; family Cryptosulidae; genus Cryptosula; species Cryptosula pallasiana. Next base: position 37,656,483 of record OX183136.1, read on the forward strand.
CAAAACAATTTTGAGACAGTTTTGAAAATGTCTAAAATCGTGAATATTAACCATTTTTTAAAAAAAATTAAGAGAAAGGTATGGGATCAAGATCTCACACAAAGATTAGTTAAAGCCCAATGGACTGAAGAATTAATGCTTGAGTTTAAGCCTAATATTTTACGTTATATTCAAACAGATGAATGTTTATATGCATCTATTACTTCGTTTGAAGTTATGTTATGGCTTTTTTCAAGAATATAAACTTTAATATATACAATCATACAATATTTAATTTCTATTCAATGTACATAAATATATATATAGCTATCGAAAAAATTATCGAAACTTAAATGCCATACATTCAAAATTTAGATGTCATATAAGCTCAAATTAAGTTCGAGTTATGTAAAAAATTATCAAAACTTGAATGCCATACATTCAAAATCTATATACCATATAAGTTCAAATTAAGTAAAAAAATAATCAAAACTCAAATGCCACTTAAATGCCACTCAAATGCCACTCAAATACCCCTCAAATAAAATACAATATAAACTCGGCGAATCCATCCAACGTCGTAACTCATTGCATAACCTCCAAGATCTAATCCACAAAAAAACACTTGGTAGGGAGATCTGCTCATATATTACTACTAATTAGTGTCCCATGCATACTCTTAGAGGTGTCCTGGCTACAGGTAAGCACCAGGCAGACTTACCAGGGTGCTGACACCAGATAAATGGTGGAATAAGTCACCACCCAAGTGTCAGGAACATCTGCTCAAAATACAGTGCAGGACTGGCATAGAAAACATGCGCGGCTAGCTATAACCCCTGCAAAGTCAGTAACGACTTCTGCTTGGCCAATAGACATCCTACTGAGTCGGCAAAAGATGGCCGCCTTAGCTGAGTATCTCAGAAATAGCTGGAGGATCTCACCAAACAGGATACCCAAAGTGACCTGTCACAGATTACCATAACATCCACTCCAGGCTAGATGTAGCCCTAGGATTGAATCCTTGTACAACCAGCTTATGACTCTGCCTCTCTGCCATTTGACACCTTATCTAATTAAACGATTATGGAAAATTTTTTGAGAGCTCCATCTATATCCTGAATCAAACCCGTAGCCTGGCAGTGCACATAGCGTAGTGAGCGAATCACTGAGTTATTCTATCAACAAGGCAAGGGGTTGGCAGTCAGTTGACTTTGTGATGTCATTTGTGGGAGCCATTCCAGCTTGTTACAGGAGGCTTACAAAGCAGAGAAAATTTTAGAGCTGTAAAACTTTTTGTGGTTGAAATTTTCACTAACGGTGTTCTGTAGACAAATCTGCCACCTTTTGCAAACATAATATGGAGTTTTTATTACCTGCGAGCATGAACTGAATATCATGACACCCACTCATATTTTCAATGTTTCTAGCTATGACCAGCCAAGCAAACTAATGTAAAAAGCCACAAAACCAGAAATATTTTTCATTTTGAAGGGCTCAATTACATATCTGAACAGGCATGGACAGACTAGACAGACAATGGTTTTACTGCACGGAGAATGGAATTTGGTTTAGCATTTCACATGGTGTCAGTTGTGGTTTGCCTGAAAACCCATTAATTGATGCAATGCACTGCGACTGTAGAGCAAGATTTGCTGATGACAAGGCTGCTTGGGCTGGAGTAAAACAACTGCAGTGCTGCCCATGAATGCCAACTGGCATATTAAAAGAATTATCCACTTTTCTATTTCACCTTTCTATATCTCTTTAATTCTATTTCCATTATATGATTAGTTAACTATTTATATTTTTGTTCGTATTGATCACTTTTTTACTTCCTGTACTTATTATTAGATCAGATTATTTATTAGGTCGAATGTGTCCTTCGAGCCTTCCGTATATTGACTCAGGAGTTCGTACTGTCTATTGTATTTATTCTTTGGTGCACATCACTATGTATATTTTGCACCCTTTCGGTAATTGTCTTCCTCGGTATACCATTAAATGCTCTTACTACACTAGCACTCTGCCTGATTTGTCTGAGCCAAAAGCTCTGTATATACCTCGAAACCTGATAGTAATTGATACATTGTGGCTGTCCATACCAGTACAGTGTCCTCTCTGGAGAGAGATAGAATACTCAATTTCAAGCCTGTTCAAAAAGTATTGGCTGTAATGAGCTAGCAATAACGTATGATTGTTTTTATTATTCATGACAAAAAGACAATTGGTATGCCATTTTTAGCTCAAAACCAAAATTCAATTAATTTTAATTACAAAACACACAACAGCTAACCTATATCCATCTTCTAGCAATACACAACACTTCTGTCTCTGTTACTAGTATCAAAATTAACTAATCTAAAAGCCCTCCAAAACCTTTAATTATTACTCACGGATCATGAAATGCTAGGTACACTTCTGGAAATATGCTTCTCCATCTTGAAAACTCTATTCTCATTTTCGGGAATGCTTTCATTTTTGCGTTGTACCTGCGCAGATCATCTAGCCTCAGAGCATTTCTGCATAGCATGTTGTCTACAAATCCACAGAGCGGAGGAGGACTGTCGTCGAACAACATTTCACCTTCACTTCTAAAAAACAGATGTATGTTTGATTGATAGACAGGTCCTGGTGTTGGGATAACATCCATCGATCCTGAAGTCCTTCAGATTTCCTAATTACCTTTAATCAACTCTCACATAAACTTAATTAAAATTGGTTGTTTAGTACCAACAAAAGGTGGGAATTAATAATTAGTTAAACGTAAAAATTTAATTGTTTTAAAATGAATATCGTAAGTAATAAGACAACTTCTAAAAATGAAATTCTCAGGGTTTCTTCAAAATTTATCAGAATACTTCAGGACTAATGGATGTCATCCCAACGCCAAATCCTGAATGCGTAACAACACATTTAAACTAATGATAATAAAATATGAAGCGGCAACAATTTTTCCAGTTTTATGAAATGAAAGTAACAAGACTGACCCATTGATTCCCTATTAACTGCAAACAGAATTTAGCCGTGCTGCGATGACTTTTATTTGTCCTGAAGTATTGAGAAATCTTTACAATTATTTTCTCACTCTTACTGATTAATATTTAATTGCTTAATAATAAAAAAAGTTAAATAAGAATTAAATAGACATCAAATTTTACTTTTTTAAAATACGGAAATAAAAATGATAATTAAATGCATATAGTGTAGAAATAAAGTCCTCAAAACTTTCTTAGGATTCTCTAAAAACTCAAGGACCGATAGGCATCATCCCAACATTAATATAAGAATTTTATGAAGTGCAGAGTTAAAAATTTAACTTTTGAGTAGAGATTTTAAAAAAATCTTCTTACACGCTTTCATAAGAACAAGCTATCCTGTTTTTGGCAAAAAATTTGGAGAAAATAATTTTACATATGATCTTGCAAGAGAGTCGAAGCCGTAAATAAAATATTATGATGGAAATATCTTACCCTTTAAAGTGAAATTTGAGCCAAGTTGTTGTTTGTAGGTTATAGTTGTAATCATACTAATGAAAAAACGTTTAATAGTTTCAGATTTCAGAATAAAAATTTTTCCGATGGTGTTAATTGATAACAATGAGTACAGAAAAGTTTTCATTTATATCTGTTGAAACGATTTGTCTATTATTTAACTATTTCATTTATCTCAAGTCATTAATTTACAGTCTAGCAATAACAATGTTTTTCTGGGAGGATCAAACAACATTCTTTTGCAATCATTTTTAAATTTCACAACGAATTTGTCTGAATTGCACTTAAAATGGGTTTTGGTTTCCCCAATAAAATACTGTCAATACACAAAACCAATGGGCAAGGTATCCAATCATCAGACAATACATAATGTTTAGTGACAAAAAAGAGGAGATATTTTAAATTTGACCTTGAAACAGCTCAAAATTTGTTGCTGCGTGCGCAAAAGCAAATAAGGTAGCAAAATATTTTCCATGGGTAATATCAAAGGTAATACTAAATTTGAGAGACTTACCATTTTAAAGCAAGTTTCTGCTACAGGAAAATACAGATTTAGTTGTGCACCCCCCCCCCCCCCCTTCCCCCCCCCCCCCCATTTCTTCTGCAAATTGCCATAACAAATAAAAAAACTGTTTCTCTTGGATTTAATTTCAATACAAATGCAGAATAGTTGGGTCAAAATAAAAATTTAGGCGTTAAGAAATGGTTCCAATTTTTTCCAAGTTTTCATTTACAATTTGGCGGAAAAAAGTAATATGAGGAAACTGAAATAAAACTGACAAAAATCTTAATTTGATTGGATATCCCCAGATCTGCTTACAGAAGTTTTCATTTGCGTCAACTTTCAATTTATCAAAAAAGGAAAATACAAGATATAAAAGTGACCAAAGATACTCTGAGGAATGACAGTTCTTGCAACTAGTTGAAATTTGTGTATTTTTTCAATCGTATTAGTTTAAACAAACATATTAACTCTTTGTTTCTTTGACAAAGTTTTACTCACCTGGTTTAGATGTTTAGTGAGATGAGCGGGCTGACACGGTGGAACAAGTGCTTGTTGTACAATGATACACAACACTTGTCTGTAGATAAATTGATTTTATAGACAGAACTGTGAAATATAACAGTTTGTCTGAGTTTTTGTACCTGTTGACCCCATAGCCATGGTGTGAAAATACAAGATTGTTATGTAGCCATGGCAACAGTTTATGTTATCAACAGGTGTGGTTGTCACCTGATATCAACAAATAAAATACACAAATATTACCCACCACCTGCAATCAGACAGTCCAAATGTTACCAAGAAGGCATAATCTTGCAATAAGTAGTCGCTCTTCAAAACCCATAAAACAAAGACTGTCTTACAATGGTTAAATATTACATAAATTACTTGTGACATGTGGAGGCTATGCTGTTTTATATGCAGAAATGGTAAAACCAAAACCGGTTGGACATGTCAGCTTGGATATTGTTGTGAGACAAACCAAACACATGGTCAATCATCCATAAATTATTGGATGTTAGAGAGGCTGTCTGCTGTAAATAACAACTGAATTGGTTGATGGAACCAAACTGACATGTTTGGAAGCCTCTTTGAATCAGTTATCACATTGGTGTTTTTTCCTACTATAAACTCATCGAACAAATGAACAGTTCACAACGAGGTTTCTTATTAGTTCTTCATGTGAAGTTACTGTTGTGTAATTTGAAACAAATAAATAGTCAAATTTAGAGCACATTTCTCAAAGAATATCGAATAGTTCTGTGACATGGATCATCAAAGTAGGTTAACATTCTTTTCAAACAAGTGAGTGACCAAAAATAATTATACCCAAATATTAAGTTTTTGTTGTACTGAATAAACACCTACATCGATTTAGGAAATATCGTGCAGCGAAGTGGCCTGCTTCAATAAAATATAACACAATGATGTAATCGTCTTTTCATAAAACAAGCTTAGGATATCAAGAGTCAGTTTCTTTGGTACTAATATGAAAGTATTTTTTTGTAAAAAAAATTAAAGTTTACAATTGAAGTTTTGTATTTTATCCTTTAAAGTTTGTTAGTGTATGCGTACCCATTAGACAAACTTTAACTGCTGTGTTCTTGAGTCTGTAGTATTTGTGTATTTTCAATGAGTGTTTAGTAAAGTTCTTTCCTATGTACCAAGACATCTTTAGTTGTCTTACAACTCGTTATTTATCATTTAAGCTTAGTGTCCTTAGTGTACAGAGTGTGGTAGAAGAACCTTACATACACATGGTTGGTAGATCCAAGTCTACAATGGTTGACCAACTCAGGTACGTGGAGGAGAGAGTAAAGCCATGGCTATGCACACCTACGTTTTGTTGGAATGTACGCCATTACGTGTATATTTTACCCTACAGACAGAATTTTGTAAGAAAAAAAGATCTTTTTAAAAAAATTGACCAACATGTTGGTCCGTGAAGACTTTTTTGTCAGGCGCTTCGGTATTTGGATAATTATAATCAAATGATCAATTTTAGTTGGTTAAAATATGACAACAAAATGTTTATTTTTCATATTGTGACCTTGACCTGATCAACTTACCACCGGTCCACTGTCCATTCTGTTACCTCATTCACAGAGGGTACTATCATTATTATCTGTAAGATGCATTATGATTACTTTCAACAATTATTATGGCTATTTTAATTATTAATTTAAGATTAAAAATAAATAAATACAATATTTAATTGGTCATTACATTTTATGTTAATAATATTTATTATAATGATTGCTTGTAGTACCCTCCTTGCCTCACTGGACAATCCATTTACGTAATGCTGCGGTGATGTTAAACATCCGTGAGTATAGACACAAGAGCTGTGCTACAAAAGCAAGCGTAGCCTACCGTTCCAAACCATATATATCCAGTGTATAGCCAAGGGCTTAAAGGAAATGCGAACAACCTCCCAGAATATCAGGTGTAACGACAGAATGTACAGAGATAAACTTCACTATTTCTCAGGCACATGCCTTGTTGTTACATCACATTGTTGAGTGCAGACTAAATAGACTATTGCCGTTAACTCATAAATGTAGGAATTTGATTAGTCTAAGATGTTTAGTCCATTTGTTGGTGTCTGATTTGAAGCACCTGCATCTGCTGTCTGGTAATAATTTTGAATATGTCAACAGTGTTGAAGGAGGTCCTCCTGCTAGCAACTTTAAGGCGGAAAGTGGAAGTTGGTAGTAGATATCCCAGCATGCATCTGTGGTAGGGCAGCAGCTGACTACTGCAATGAAGAGAAGCAGCCAATACCTGAACCTTCTGCAGTTTAATCAACTGTGTAGAACAAAATAACAAAATCTTGTCGAGGAAGCATCTCAAAAGAATTGCTGCTATGAAATATTTTTGCATGGAGTTTAGATTAGACTTATTACAGGCAAGGACTCGAAGTAATTATCAAAATATGAATAGAAATTTCCCTGCACGGATTTGGAAAATTTTACTTTAGTATATACATTAACGTTCATTGTTGTTATAGATTAATCTTTGGTTGTCTCTACATACAGAAAGGTGAGCATGTCTCTACATACAGAAAGGTGAGCATGTCTCAACGTACAGAAAATTGAGCATGTCTCTACATTCAGAAAAGTAAGCATGTCTCTACATACAGAAAAGTGAGCATGACTCTGCATACAGAAAGGTGAGCATGTCTCTACATACAGAAAAATGAGCATGTCTCAACATACAGAAAAGTGAGCATGACTCTGCATACAGAAAGGTGAGCATGTCTCAACATACAGAAAAGTGAGCATGTCTCAACATACAGAAAAGTGAGCATGTCTCAACAGGAAAGCCAAGAACATAAGAAATTAAAACAATTTTGTGAAGGTTATCCAAAATGCAAAATGAACAAATGTTTTAGATCGTTTTTACTCTATAAAGTATTTCAGAGTATTTATTCAATTGAGTGCCAATAACTTTTACCGGCGTTGTTGACTACTGGACTAGAACTACAGGAAGTTGGAGGGATGGACTATGAGATACTGATGTGTGAACCGTTACATGATATGACCAATTTGATTCGTAATATAATGTTGGAGTTACCCCACCACATCCAGCAGAAAGCATTACAGATAAAGCTCAGTGCTTTCTGTGAGGATGTCTTAGGTATGGTTTTTATGTTATACATGGAGATAATTGTCATCTTGTGTATTGATAAATAGTAGTTTTATTGACTTGGCAGCAAATAAACATCAATAGCAGTGATTGCTTCATCGGCTTTTGTCTAACTTGATGACTGGAGTTCAAAATCAGAAAAATTCTGGCACACCAAAACATATCTCTTGGCAGAAAGCAAAAGTACTGGTGCTACGGCTTGGAATAGTTGGTAATAATTTACTTTCAACCGAACACTCTGAGTAGTAATGTAGGAGCAGATCTCACATATCCTACATTACTACTACCCTGCACTCAACAAGTATTACTTATTACTTACAGCAATACCCTCGACAATGATTATTAAACAATATTATTTAAATGGAGAATTGTTGTAGAAGAGAAGATAACTCTAAAGCTAAACAGCCTGTCTGATGGGATTGTAGTAGCTAGTCTGAAGCTGTGCTCTCAATCTAATGTGAGCACAACTCCGATAGCATAATGAGCTTGTTTTGTTAATGCACAGGCATTAATACCTGTTATGTAATATATCTTGGGCTAAATACCAACTTTATCTAAGCATATACAGAAAATAACTCAAACCATACTTTGTAATGTTTCAGCCAACACTAATGTGTCTACCAAATGGTGCTCTCTCTGTGCAAGGTCAAACTGGTTGCAGATGGTGGTGTGTACACAGAGGGTTTGTTGGTGGAAGGAGAGGTGCCAAAGGGAAAGGGAAAGGAAAGGGACGGGATACTTGCGGGGGAGTAGATGGTAAATAGAACTCAGGAAATAAATGTAACTTGAGTGCTAAAAAACTGGTTTACTTCTCGCTTGTGGTTTGTATCACTGTAGCTTTCTGTTACCTGGGGATGGAGGTATTGGTGGAAGATAGAATGATGGTTGATGAAATAGAGGACCAAGTATCAGACTCCTGCTGGAAGTAGAAAACAGGAAACTGGCACTCTTTCAAAAAAGAGTAAAATCATTTGAAAAATCAAGGGAGCTTTACACTATAAATGTTGATTTAATTAATCGACTGGAATGTTTTCTGTTTGTTATAAAATTTGACTACCTCTGGACTACCACAAATTTATTGCTTACTAAGTTTGACTGAATAACACTGGAAAGTTTGCTCAAGCATTCAACAAACAACATTAATAGAATAATAAACTATATCACGGTGACAATAATATTAAAAATAAAAATACACAACAATGTTACAAAAAGTATTTCAACTTTTTTATAATAATAAAAGTCAAGTTATACAATAAAATAAAACCTTGAGTTCATTTTACTGAGTTGGGTAAACTCTTGTTGTTTTAGAGAACACAAACATGTTCTTGATCTTATTGAGATAACCAGGGTTTAGGTAGGCAAAGAGTACAACATTACCAATACCATACAAAGACTGCATAATGTTTACAGTCACGTAGTTCACCGTATAAAGTACCACATTCCCTTTACCAAACACAAGCAAAACTATGAGAAACGAGAAAACAATGCCAATGTTGCAAGAAAACAAAATACTGGTACCAATAATATATTTTGTAGCACCACGAAGTTCCTGATCATCAGTAGTAACTTGGTTTCTTTGTTTCATCCGTTTTAGCTCCCTTGAAACTTTAACTAACAGTACCGCAGTAACTAAGGGGGGTACCAGAGTATCAGTAGCCAGTACTGTATAGGAGAACAACTTCAATGCTATGTTCTCACTGAATTGGATGTTTCCAGCAGAAAAACATTTGATCTGCTCTGAAACCAATGATTTCATGGTAGTAACCAACATGTTTATGCTCCAACCAGCCATCGACAGCTTTCCAAAATTATTCGTTATTTTAGAAGTAGAGTAGTCAAATGGCTTACATACAGCGTAATACCGATCTATGCTAGCAAGCATCAGCTGAAAGTAACGAACTAGTGCAGCGCATTCTGACATTGCCACCGTAATGTAATGTCCAATGAAGGTGTTTCCTGTTCCAAGCAATTGTTGTAAAACGCAGTCATTGTTGACAAAGTATGTGGCGCTGAAGACAATATCAACGATGGTCAAGTTCAAGAGAATCCAGAAGTAGTTAAGCTTTCTCAGTGCTGCCAATGTTGTTAAAGCATAGATGTGTATCGCATTGATGATCACAGAAAGCAAGTTGATTCCAACGATGAAAACTGTATACGCAATGTTACATTCAACAAAACGGCATATATCAAGCAATGTCTCATTTCTTGATGCCATTCCAGAAAGTTCTGTTTTCTCAGTGCTCTTTTATCCAGCAGCAAATAGAGAGTGATGCTCAATCAACCAAGTCTTGAATAGACTCAATAAGATATTTAAAACTACAGGTTAGTCATCTGAAAAAATAATTAAAAATAGCTGCTCATAGAGTTTTATATGGAAATATGAGATTACTGCTAGTCTTACAAAGTATTTCTTCTTCGTGCAACTATTGGGAATCGATATTAAAATGCTATTTAGATGATATTAAAGTAGAAAACTACATGCTCAATTATGATCAAATACAATGTTTCATCTGTGTATACTACTTCAGTTTCCTCCATCTGTCAATCTTGAAACTTTCATCTCCGTCGTCATCAACCCAGTATTATATAATTCAGACGTTCGGGTTAGTCAGTAAATCTTAGATTCTAAATAAATGGCTGAATTTTTTATAATGGGTTGTTGTGAAAGTTCTTCTGTAAATTCACTCAAAGTTATTACAATATTATTGATGTCGTCTTACAGGAGTTGTTCCATTGCTGTTTGTCATGGACAGCAATCTATATTTAGTCTAGATTATTGCTATAACATTAATATACTATTATCATGAACAAATCTAAAATGTGAATTTGTTAGCTTATTCATACATGATGGAAATGTAATAATTGGTTTCACCCAAAAGAATAGTTTAATTAACAAATATGAATGCTACATATACATGTACACAAATTACACCGATGGGCGAGGTTAAATTGCTAGCATGTGATTGGACCAGTTTGAGCTGAATGACATTATTATAAATTGAATAACATACATTATGATAGTTCAGTCTTATGTGGAGCTTTATGTAGAGAGATGCTGGGTATATTTTTCTATTGTACTTCTTCTAAAGTATTGATCAATGCTTTAGCAGTAGTATAACAGAAAGTTCATGAACTCCTTGAAATATCCAAGTTTGCTCTCTGGCGGGATGCCACTGTCGGTTTCTGTTTCAACTGGTATTGTTGGTGCTGAGAGAAAAGAGTCAACAGAGGCTCAGAAGAAATTCAGAGTCATTAGAGTTACCTGGAGAGCAAACGGAGTCAAAGGTAATTCCAATAAAAAACTAAAAGACTCAAAAAGCCCAAACAAGGTTTTCAGTGAGTCTACAACATTACTTGGAACCCTGGAGAGTGGTAGGGGACAACCAGCACCATAGTATACCAGCTAAAGAGATTATTAACGAGCTATGGATAAGTTCTTTACCCAGCCTATTTGTTTGTATAGAGTGGGATATCCAGTACAGTACAGGTTCAAATATATCACTGTAAGAACACAACTACCATCAGCCTTTCCTATCACTGTTACGTGAAAGGTTGTCACATTGGAAAGCTGCATCTTTTTTCACTTGGTTGAGATTTATCCATCGGCGGTAAGCTAAATTGCGAGAACTAGGGTAATAAAAAAACATGCAGATGTGGGATGGTTTGTTTAAGCATTTTGTGTTTGATATCCAAGTGTGTTTCAAGTAATCAAAATTTACACCGTGGAAAAACCGCACCAAGTAACCAAATTTTACATCGTGGAAAAACCGCATCAAGTAATCAAATTTTACACAGTGGAAAAACCGCATCGAGTCCTTGGTAGGAGATTTTAGCAAGTTGCTGAAGCTTTTTATTTGGTGACATTAAATCTATTTTTATTCCACAGCCCTGTGCTTAAATTTCCAGCTGTTAAGGAAGCAATGGGGTCCTGGCAGAGTAGTTTCACCTTAGCAATGCAACCGGAAGTAGTTTAGTCGATCGTTAAACTTATGGTTAGAAATCACAACTTGCTTGACTATTATTCTGATGTGAGGAAATTTGAGCAAATAATATGACAAAAATGATGTTGCTGAGAAAGATCAAAGAATCAATAAAACCTTTGGAAGTTCTTTTTTTGAAAAGATTTTGGTCTACTCAGTTAAAAAAAAAATAATTAAATATCATGTTTCGGGTAGAACCATAGTTTCGTATTTCAAGTTTAATTGGGCTTGCCAACATAAACTAATGAAAGCACGCCCTTGAACGATAACTGTGGTTTGGTTTCACAGTGCCGTTGTAGCTTTACAATTTATGTTGATGGCGCATCGTCAGTATTATACACCTCAAAGTTATCAGCTGCCGTGAATAAAAAACTGTTTCTTTAGTAATTGTTAAAATGAAGTGACTTTAGTTTCAATAGTATTGTTGGTGGAAAGCGGGCTTGCGGTTTCTTTAATACTAGCTCCGCACAAAAATCTGCCTGAACTCCATTAGGAAGTTTATCTCTAGCACTTGTAGAAACTACACACCGCAATACCACACAACATTATAAATACTTCGCTGAACCATGATATGCAATTGATAAATACAAAGTCTAAAATTAAACTACGCTATATTTTAGACATCGGAAGTGTTAAATTTCTTCTCAGCATCTAAAGTTTGGTAGGAGCTTTATTTGGTGCAGATGACACAGGTTATGGCTCTCTCTGCTACATATGAATGACAAGGCACTCCTTTATCACAAACTGGTTTGTTGAAATAGAATATAGCACCACTGTCATCTCTTGCGCCACCCGGGACATACTCAGGATCTGAGTCTACACATTCATAGGTGGATGGATGGGGGTGAGTGTTTCGTTCGGACATTAAATAACCTGAAACAAGCATTTTGTATTTCTAGACAGTTTTTATCGATTTCTTGCATAGGCGTACAAAAACCCTGCGTTACGTTTTAACTGTTTCTAAAACTATACTGAAAAAGTTCTTGAAAATCTAAAAAACAAACTTGGTCAAAGTGCTATAAACAATAGATTAGCAGATTAAAGGAATTATTATTTACCTTCGTATTCTTTGTGCCAGCTAAACGGACAAGTTCGTTTGCCTGGTACCATAAGAGCTGACGGTCTGTTGTTGGCGTAACAAACAGCACATGGTGCATTTTGTCTTCGCGCTGCATCCTTGAATACACCGTAGTTGTCGCTCTCAAATTCCGTTCCAGAGACGTGAGCAAACTGTGACATGCTGTTAGTGTATTTATTATATTCTACATCAAACACCATACATTGGTAGTTTACTCCTCCCCCAGTCTCATCCCACTCTGCATCAAACACCATACATTGGTAGTTTACTCCTCCCCCAGTCTCATCCCACTCTGCATCAAACACCATACATTGGTAGTTTACTCCTCCCCCAGTCTCATCCCACTCTGCATCAAACACCATACATTGGTAGTTTACTCCTCCCCCAGTCTCATCCCACTCTGCATCAAACACCATACATTGGTAGTTTACTCCTCCCCCAGTCTCATCCCACTCTGCATCAAACACCATACATTGGTAGTTTACTCCTCCCCCAGTCTCATCCCATTTTGATGACCCGGCAAAACCTGTCAAAAACAATTTTCCATCATTCAGCATCTAATACCGTGTAAAGTGTAATCCTTATTTCCAGAATGAAGTCTACAAGTTTCGGAATTGTTTTTTCATAGCTAGTGCAAGTTCATGGCACTAAAATTATAAGTCAACAGCTGCAATAAAAGTTACTAAAAATATAAGTTGTCATCACAACTGCTGACTTGCATAGTGTGGCGATACAATGGCAGAGCTAGTAAACGCAAGGTACTATTGCATACCCTGGTAAATCAAGGTGGAGTTGTTTCCACATGTAGTGCGGCCCCATCTTGTGTAGACAGCACCACCTGTAGTACCAGGTGCTCCTGCTGGTCCATTATCACCTCTTGTACCATTCTTTCCATCAATACCTGGCGCTCCTGGAGCTCCAGGTGATCCTAGACATGAAACCGATCAATTTAGCTGTAAGGAGTTGATGGCGTATGGGTTACCTTTTGAGTGAAGTAATTCACAAGCCACCAAACAGTCATGGACAGTTGAGTAGTTTTAGAAGTACTAGCAGCGATGGTGGCTGCAGCCGTGGTAGACAAAAATAATTAAGCAACCTCACCTTCTCTCCCATCTCTCCCATTGCTTCCATCTCTACCATCTCTTCCAGCAACTCCTTGAGGTCCTGCAGGTCCTGTAGGTCCAACAGATCCAGGAGGTCCTGGCATTCCTTCTAAAGTGTTTAGCCAGGCTGTTGAATGCTAACTTTACATTTAACGAAAATAAAAATGGACTTTATTTCTTATTAAACTGAACAAATAAATAGAAATCACTGATGCATTCTACCCATGAACTTAGCTGCCCTGAATTCTTGGCCAGTCATATGCGTCTTTTGAGTAAATTTTAGTTAAATTTTCATGCCAATAAAAACTTGACTCACCTCTGCTAAAAAAATAGTTTGTTAATGTTTTTTTATCCACATCGTTTCTTATCTGCAACCAAAAATATCCAGACTCAGACATCAAAGATCATTGTCAGAGAACAGCACATGCCTCTGTGTAATTCAAGCATCGTAGCATTTCTAGTAAAAACCGAACAAAAATAATTCACAGTCAAAGTGATCAGACTGGAAGATGCCTCCTTTGGCTTTTATACATCCTTCACAATGCTCTATAGTTCAAAAACAGAAGCGAATAGTCATAAAAATTATCGTTCCAGCGTTTAAAGTTTTTTACAGTTTTTTGTATAATCTACATAAGCAATGAACTTTTCTCAAAACGTTTTAATAGTCGATTACTTGTTCTTCCCAACTTTATTTTTGATTCTTCAAGTTTTTCAAAGACTTAAACCAACTCTTACAAGTACTGCCTTTAGCTGCCCTATTTGTGACAGCAAGTTGTCTACTTGCTCGTTGATCACTTTGTTTTCTTCTCTCAAACTTTCCATTAAGTCTTTCATGCTCTTCAGATCACTCTTCATGCCCGTGAACTCGGCAATGCTGACTTGCTGACTCTCAATCGTGTCCTCATTCAGCGGGTCACATAAGCCGGCAGCAAGCAATGCATAGATCAACAGTAAGCCACTCATTGTACAGAACTTTCACTGTTAAACGATTAAATAATTCAAATATAATGGTAAATTTTTAAATGTTTAATTATAGCATGTTTTTTGAAAACAAAGAACTTTTAGTCTCTTTTTGAAATATTGCAAGAAAATAAAATAAATAAAATACAAAGAGCTTATGAGATCTTGTACTCTAATTTTTAAGCCATTCGTCAACGGAATTTTGTAACATGTTTTTTGCCAGATTTATTTTTTATAATTTCTATATCGTTTTAAATTACTAAAAAAGTCCTAACCCGATGCAAAATAAAGTTAGCGTTTTCATTCACGTACTCACAAGCAGTCTTGTTGAAATGCCGCAGCTACAGTTTCATCTGTTTGCTAGCTGTTAACTAAGTGTCAAGTGTCACGTTCTACCAGCAGCATGGAACCAACAACCAGCATAATCTATGACAAAACAGTAAGCAATGCCACGTAAACAGCGTTGTGTTTTAGAAACAAACATGTACTCTGTGTTGCTAGAGTCAAATCAACAAGAAGAATAAAAGGCCTTGACTGTAGCTGTGATTAAACTTCAATGCAAGCCCTGCAGAGATAAACAAAGATTTTGAAACTTTTGGAGTTGCCAGTTTATTTAAGCTAATTTTTGTAATATAAAGGTTAATAAAAACTACGATTAATTACTATGTCAAAGTTTGTCGTCTCAGCATGAATTCATTTGACCAAACAGCATGTACTGCCATAAATTATGGTGGCTCACAACGTTAGACGGTTTCGTTTTCAAAGTGTATGAACGGACCTGAAATAGTATAGACGGTTTGCAGTGCGTATTTCACATTGAAAATAATTGGGTACTTGTAGTAAAATAGCCCAAGAAACTATGTATAAAAACGGGCTTGTTGATTATTATACATAAATTGTTGGCTGTAGCAATTGCGGGATTCGTGCAATGAAACTTTTTTTCCTGTCTAACAATTGTAAATTTTGCAAAGCGTATATTTGTTTTGCAAATAATTCAGACATTTTGGGAATGTTTCAGATGATTTAGAAAATTACAAACCGTATGAATGCTTTAGAATGAGTCTAAACTGTTTTAAGATAATCTAAACTATTTTGAAGTAGTTGCAAAGCGCATGGCTTTCGAACCAAATTGATTACCATTATTTTTTTTATAGCCTCTATGCAACTTTACTAAAACAAACGTAGATCAATAGACATAGAGCAAATCAATTAACTCTATAAAACTGTTGCTGAATATAATCTCTAAAATTCATTTTTTACAATTATAATTAGGTTGTAATATATTATTTAAAATATTATAAAACAAACAATACTTAATGAATAAGAGCAATTTTTTATTTATTCAAAGCAAATCCAACTGTTTGGTGTTTAGTAAAAACATTATTGATCATAAATGGACTGGAGATCTATGATCAATAGAGCGAGCCAGCAAATCGGCTCAAAATTTTCAAAGAGTGTGAACAATTTCAAAAAGCGTTCAGAAGATTTGCAAAACTTCAGACTATTTCAAAAGCGTTCAAACAGTTTGCAAATCGTTCAGATGTTTTAAAACGCAAAACATTCTAAGCCACCATAATAAATAGAATACCAGGTAATGACTGTAAGTAGTATTGAATGGGCAGATCTATCACAGAGAGTGATTGATAAGCGATAGTCCTTAGACTCCATGACAGAGATCTGCTCTTACATTACTACTACTGATAAGCTAAAGTAGCAAAGATATAAAAAAATAAAGAATAGTCCTTGTGTAACTTTTACACATAAATATAGTATTACTAGTTGCCATTATTTACTGGATGGCCTGATTATATTCTACGAATAAGTAGGTTTAGCGTTGGCAGCGTTGCTGTTGGTTTTATTAAAAACTATTTGCTTTGAGCCTACACTTTAAATCTCTTTTAAGTGCCATGCATGTAAAACGATCTTTCATTTTCAGCTATAAACAGTACAAAGCAGGATGTTCTAGGTTCAACATATAAGTGGCTCAAACAAAACCAAACCACAACATTGCATTAGCAAACATTGGATAAAAGTATATGGTGCATTGTATTAATAGTGCTCACAAATTTAATTTCCTTTTTTCTCTGATGTTTATTGATCATATATCTCCTTATCTGTGTCCTTAATCCTAACAGGTTTCTGGTTACAGGTTGTTTTATTGATTTCTTTATATAACAAGGGACATATTTTGTGTTTTAAACATAGGCAACAGTAAAAAAAACTGGTTTAGAAAAAATCATTGTGGCTTGGGAGACAGATGATACAAGATGGAGGATGGAAGTTTCTACATATTTGTTTTATGCCTGTTCTTGTCCCAAGTTTATATTTCTACTCCAGTTGCGGGTAAGTGAACTTTAAATTTTGAGACAGCAGTAAAAGAGGTTTTTCTTTAAAAGGTTGGGCCTGATGACCTAAGCTGATGATATATTTGTATTGTTTTTAACATTTAAGTTCATTAATTATCTAAGTTTTCGCCATTTAACTTGAATATTTTCTACAATTTTTTATTATTTTATGACGAAACATTCAACACACGCATAAGTTCATTGCATGCTTTTAATTCAGTGATTTCTAATGCCAATACAATACAGAGATCTGCTCCTATATTACTACTGCCAATACACAGGTTCTGTGATACCCACTGCAAAGCTTCCTGTGTATTTTGTACCAAGAAGTGTAGACAACTACCTACATCAGAACAGTGTACCTCCACTCAGTGAGTACACCATATGCCTTTGGTTCAAAGGAGTAGCAGACGACGATAACAGATCTGACGACTGGCTTTTTTCATCCAGTGCGAGTAAGAAACTTACTTTTTATTTTGTATTAGTTTCTTAAGATATAACTAGCGATAATTTTGAGTTTGTTCAACAATTTCATTTCACACAGGTAGACAGATGGAATTATTATTTATGTGTATACATTTCTTTAGATGGTACAACATGTAAATCAATTCCAATTAATAATGGTAGATGGTGATGATGACTCAATTGCTATTGGTTGGTGGGGTGACAATGGAATGCTTTTCTGGATTGACGGCAACTATTATGCAATGGACGTAAGAGACACCGCATTTTCTGTGGAAACACTTTGGTTTGGTTTGAACAAACACTGTTTTACTTGGAAGCCTTCGGATTTTATAAAGGTAAAAGTATCATTAAGCTACTGAAGTGCAGTTGATTATCACCAATGGTTATACAAATCATAGTGATAATTAAAAACAAAAGTATAAACCGTTTCATGATTTTACACCTATTATCATTTCAGTGGTATTCAGATGTGGATGAGAGTGGAGTGTTGGTTCTCATAGATGAAGTGGCGGTTACATTTGAGACTGTAGCACATTCGGGGTATTTGGCAATGTTCCAAGAACAAGATGGTAGGTTTCATTTTTTGCACTTTTAACTTCACAATGAAGAAAAAGTAAAGACTATTTATCTATGAAATAAGTTGCATCAGTTAATCATTGTTTAAATGAGACAAGAAATACATATCAGCGCATCACTTTTGATAAATTATAAGCTCTAGATGACTTTCACCAACTTTATTATTATTTAGTGCAAGTTCGTGTTATTGTATTTATTATTACTCGATCTGTTAGTAATTCCTATAGAATTTCTGTGGCTCAATGGGCTCAACACAATGCTAAATATGCAATCTAATTTTATTCAATGTCAGTTTTTTAGTAAAAGTGGTTTTCAAACATTTGTTGATTAACTTTAATTGTTTTTAGATTAAGCGTTGTGGTACCCTTTCAAATATATTAAGGACTATTTCATTTATAGGAGTTGGTGGTTTAGATCTAATTCAAGCCGGTTATGGCGGATTGGCATGGTTTAACGTGTGGAGCGATGCAATGGATTTAGAAGAGCTCAACAACTTAGGATGTAAGGCTACAGGAGATATTGTGTCTATGGATACATTAGAGTTAGTTGGCTTCATGTCAACATGGCAAGAATCTTTTCCTTGCCTTGGTAAGTCTAATGTATATAGTATATGACCGACGGGTAAGGCAACCATATTAAATTATTTTTTATAATGCTCAGACAAGATGACAAATCTTTTAATTTAGATGGAGAGTTACCACCTTTACAGCAGACAGAAGGTTACAACCAATGGACCAGAACCTTCTGTAAAATTTCTGGTGGTCAGCTCAACAACATTTCCGAAATCCAGACAGAAATGGCCAAAGCAGCAGCCAGATGTACCAACCTCTGTAACAGATTACAAGGATGTCTTTCGGCCAACTTCTTGACCTTTCAATCAGTATGCAGGCTGTACAACATCACCAATCAAGGAAATGAGCTTCATTTTGATACCAATTGTGGCAATGGCTGTGTTTTTCTCACCACGAATGAATGCAAATGAAATAGTGGTTTCTGTCACAATTAGAAGCCAAATATCAGTGAAATTTGATAGCAATTTTAGAAGACAAAATACTTTCGAGTGTATGGAAGTCCTGAATATTTATTCGAATGGATAATTCTATTCTATAGTACAAGTACTCCCGCTGAATTTCTTAATTTTCAACAGCTTTGTACTGTTTGTTGGTTTCCGTTTTTAACAAGTATTGGCAATTTTTTATTTTGTTAGAAGCTCCCGTATATTCATGGCCATTTGTTCGGTGGAGTAAATTTATTCTGGAGTACGTGTACTTTTACTGAACTTTGTTTGCATTTCCTAATTGTCATTTGGTACACTGATGTCATTTGTTTTGTGTTGTTTCTCGAGTGTAAAAAATGAAATAAAATCTTTTAGTGCACTTAGGAATTGGTGATTATTAAAAGTCAATGTGCAAAAATTGGTACTCAAGATACATATGGGTGCACAAACACTCAAATCTACAGAGGTCAATGATGTCAGAGTCAACCAACCAAACGGAAGTTATTTCAACTTACATAAAAAAATTGAGTCTTTCAACCTTAAAGGTGTTGTGGTAAATTTTGGTGAACACTACTGGTAGCAACCATACTTACCATTGAGGCACCAACCATACATGCGCTGAAGTGTTACCCCAGTCCTAACACAGGTACTGCGCCAGTAGTACAATCTGCTGTGCCGGTAGCACAGCCTGCCGGGCTGGTATTGACTCAGTATGTGCATACCGGGACGGGACATGGTGGTCCCCTTAGCAGAGAAACTTTAGAATAGCCCAAGATCCGTCAACAGAACAGAAGCCGAAAGTACCCATCGTCAGATAAATGAACCCTGCCCCAGACTACGTATTGCCTCGGGACTGCCAGAGAACTTCTGATTGGACAATGAAGAAATGACTCCTCTCAGCCACTTGGCACCATTTACCTTTAACCTTATTGCATTACATGATTGGCTAACTATTTAGATATTATATTGTATCGGTTGATTTACTTCCTATCAATATGTTCCTACATGTTATATGTAAGTTACTTCCTGTCAGCCTGCCTATATAAAGGCTGAATCTTTCAATGTTTTTTGCACTCATCCATGTACCCCCAACCACCCTATAGGATTGCCTCTCTAGGACTTGGTATCTACTAATAAAGCCATTTAGCAAGCTGACACTCTGTGTAGTTTGTCTAAGCCGTGGACTCTGTGTTTGCCAATTGATCCGGCAGTAAATGATCACAAGTTGTCACTGTCATACCGGCACAGTGTCTTCTCTGAAGAGAGGTAGAATACTCGAGACTAGTGGTATTTCTTGAAAACCAGATTGAAATCCATTACAGTATGTACAAAGTCATGTCATTGAGAAATAATACCAGTAGTGCACTGGGGTGTGGCTAGCACACTAGGGTGTGGCTTGTGCACTGAGGTGTGGCTAGTGCACTGAGGTGTGGCTAGTGCACTGAGGTGTGGCTAGTGCACTGGGGTGTGGCTAGTGCACTGGGGTGTGGCTAATGCACTGGGGTGTGGCTAGTGCACTGGGGTGTGGCTAGTGCACTGGGGTGTGGCTAGTGCACTGGGGTGTGGCTTGTGCACTGGGGTGTGGCTAGTGCACTGGGGTGTGGCTAGTGCACTGGGGTGTGGCTAGTGCACTGAGGTGTGGCTAGTGCACTGAGGTGTGGCTAGTGCACTGAGGTGTGGCTAGTGCACTAGGGTGTGGCTAGTGCACTGGCGTGTGGCTAGTGCACTGGGGTGTGGCTAGTGCACTGGGGTGTGGCTAGTGCACTGGGGTGTGGCTTGTGCACTGGGGTGTGGCTAGTGCACTGGGGTGTGGCTAGTGCACTGAGGTGTGGCTTGTGCACTGGGGTGTGGCTAGTGCACTAGGGTGTGGTTTGTGCACTAGGGTGTGATTTGTGCACTGGGGTTAGTCTAGTGCACTGGGTGTGGCTAGTGCACTGGTGTGTGGCTAGTGCACTGGGGTGTGGCTAGTGCACTGGCGTGTGGCTAGTGCACTGGGGTGTGGCTAGTGCACTGGGTGTGGCTAGTGCACTAGGGTGTGGTTTGTTGCACTGGCTGGGCTGAACATAAGCAGGTAGTTTTGTCTTTACTGATCAGTGTAATAGGAAAAGTATAGCAAAAAGCATAAGAGTGAAATGTACAGAATAACTGAGAAGTTTTCACCTTATGCCAAGAGATACGCTACTTAAAGATTAGCTATAGATTAATATGATCCATACAGCTCCGCCTAATTATTTAGTTCAGCTTGAGGTCAGAATACTTGTACCAGCTAGTAGAGTCGACTATCTAATCAGACATTAGCTCTTAAAAGCCCGGGCTGACCAAATAAAGCTAAAAATGGTTGCTGGCCACCAATTGTCTGCGACAGTAGCACTGCCTTGTCTGTGACGGCAGCAGAAGTAGCCACAGCATCCTATTCTGAATGTGGTATCATCTTGTGATACCTTGGATAAGATACAGTAGACTAATTACTGCATAATTCCTACGCATTATTGTATGTAATTTTAGGAGTTACTTTTTCAATGCTTCAAAGAGAAGACAACCAACAATTGTTTCTCTTAACAGGTTATCCAAAATATTAAAAATTGAAACATAAATGTTTCCACTCAAAAAGATTAGTTGAAATGTGATCCTCTGTGGTTTATCATTAACTAGTTTCACATGTTTAAATTTACAAGATGATTTTATTTTAGTTATGGCACTACTGATAAAACAAGCATCTGCCTTTCTTACTGCAATCCGAGTGACTCATTGATGTGATGTATAGGAATGGTGCTGTGATGTGCATGGCAACAGAACTAATACTTAAAGCCTCAAACTTCTTATCTGACAAGGCAAGAATTTCATAACTAATACCAATAATCTGTCATATGGTTTGGTGTTTTGGAAACAGGATATATTCAAATATTTGTTTTTGTGCCAGCACTTGAGTAATAATTTATTGCTATCAATAAGGCTCAATATTTTTCTAAGTCGGCATCACCAGAAGTTTATTGACAAGCTGCTCTGTATTATGACTCAGCATATTTGGGTTGCCTAGCTAAAGCATAGACGACAATAATCCACAGAAATATTTAAATTATTAATTAGCGCTTTATGTACAAATGCTCTGTGTGGAGATTATTATACGATCATGATTTATTGGTTTTGATATAAGGCTTAAAATACATTTTTCTTATCAATAAACTCTAATCTGCAAAACTGTGCATTGTGTAGACAATCCTATCTTGTTGCACATTATACTTTACCTAGTATAAAGCTAATCCATTTCTAGAATGTTCTTGTATTAACAACAACAAAAGACAACTTTCAGAAAGCATAGAGCTGAGGAGTGGAAAAGACGTTCAAAGATGAAGACTGACACGATAGTTGTATTTAATGCTTGTTTACTTTTCACGCAAATAAACAATTTTTTTCTCACTGCAGGTAAGGTAGCTAAGACATCTCAATAATACAGAAATATTTTGCCTGTTTTTTGTGTTTTTATGGTAGGAAGTTTTTGCCATATGCTCTTTTTAACAATAGAATTATTTGACTGATGTCTTTGTAAATGCAAAGTCACCAGGAATATAAATTGGTGAAAGATTTCCTTCTGAGTGCGCTTGCATTTGTTCCCATTCCTCATTGCGTTGATACAATTATTTATTTCTGTACATATTTCTTCGAAATCCCACAAATCATAGTACGTCCTGTCATGCAGCATTTCTGATGTAGGGAAATGGGTTATTATTTAAACTGTGAAGACTGGATTTTGTGGAAAAATTAATGTCAAACTATTTTTAGGATTTCTCCAGTTTGATTTTTGAAAATTGATGTAACCGTTAATCTTAATCAAGCTTTCTCAACAAAGTTAGTTTTTACTAGAAGCCATGTAAAACGTATGTTGGCGTTGGGTGACATCTATCAGTCTTTGAAACTGTAAGACACCTTGAGGAAAGCTTAGACTTAATTTTATTACTTATGGCGCAGGAATGCATCTGTCGGTCGTGAGGTCGTAAGAAGTCTTGTGATATGCTCTTTTTATATTACTGATGTTCTAATTATCTTTTAGCACCTCTCAGGTAAAACTATTTAGGCTCAAATATTCAATAACTTCAAAAATGAAAATAAATAATTAAATATATATATATATTTTTAATTGCTGTAGAGTGTTAAACAATATGGTAATTAATAAAATGGAGTCTAAAAATGATACTTTCGAACTTCTCCAAGATGTCATAGAATTTTTATGAATGATAAATGTCATGGCAATAGCTCATCTTTCGTACCTATATTATAATTGCTTTGTATTTATATATCTATCAAACTACAGTTGTTTCCTTAAATACTTCAATTGAAGTCACATGAGAATTGTTTAAAAATTAATACGCGATCTGCTTATGACTTCAACATCGATAGACGTCCTCCAATCATTTACAGGCAAGTATAGAATTGTGTAAACTTTTATTGAGCCCGTTTAAGTTTGCTTGTATGTATGTTTCATCTTTCTACAATACTCAGCAATACTTTTTGTGCAAAATAATGAGCATTTCCAAGCATCATGTCGTATCACAGAGATTGCAGACTTCTATAGGCTTACTGCCATGTAACTTCTACAGCAACGACTACTCAATGTTTACAATACACAGGTTCTGTGATACCCACTGCAGAGCTTCCTGTGTATTTTGTACCAAGAAGTGTAGACAACTACCTACATCAGAACAGTGTACCTCCACTCAGTGAGTACACCATATGCCTTTGGTTCAAAGGAGTAGCAGATGGTGATGACAGATTTGACAATTGGCTTCTTTCATCCAGTGCCAGTAAGAAACCCACTTTTTAGTTTGTATCAGATTTTTTGGGGTTTTCCTTGCTTCTTTTGGTAACTTTCGGCTATAACTAACAGTAATTTCAGGTTTGTTCAACAATTTTCATTTCGCACAGGTAGACAGAGGAATTATTATTCGTGTGTTTATATATGTGTAGATGGTACTACATGTAAATCAATACCAATTAATAATGGTAGATGGTGATGATGACTCAATTGCTATCGGTTGGTGGGGTGACAATGGAATGCTTTTCTGGATTACCGGGATATATTATGAAATGGACGTAAGAGGTACGGAGTTTTCTGTGGAAGCACTTTGGTTTGGCTGGAACAAACACTGTTTTACTTGGAAGCCTTCAGATTTTATCAAGGTCAAAGTTTCATCAAGCTACTGAAGTGCAGTTGATTATCACCAACAGGTTATACAAATCACAGTGAGATTTAAGAGCATTTACATAAACCATTTCATGGTTTTATAATTAATATTATTTCAGTGGTATTCAGATGTGGATGAGAGTGGAGTGTTGGTACTAATAGATGAAGTGGCTGTTACGTCTGAGACTGTAGCACATTCGGGGTATTTGGCAATGTTCCAAGAACTGGATGGTAGGTTTCATTTTATTGCACTTTTAACTTCACAACGAAGAAAAAGTAAAGATTATTTTTCTATAAGATAGTTTTCATCAGTTAATCATTGTTTGAAATAGACATGAAATACATATCAAAGCATTACTTTTGATAAAATGTAAGCTCCTAGCTGACTTTTACCAACATTATTGTTATTTAGTGCAAGTTTGTGTTATTGTATTTATTATTACTTGTTCTGTTGTTAATTCCTATGGAATTGTTGTAGCTCAATGGACTCAACGCAATTTTAAATATCTCATACAATTTTATTTAATGTCAGTTTTTTAGTAAATGTAGTTATCAAACATTTATTGATTAACTTTAATTGTTTTTAGTTAAAGCGTTGTATAAATATATTTTAAGGACTATTTTAATTATAGGAGGTGGTAATTTTGAGCTAATTCAAGCCGGTTATGGCGGATTGGCATGGTTTAACATGTGGAGCGATGCAATGGATTTAGAAGAGCTCAACAACTTAGGATGTAAGGCTACAGGAGATATTGTGTCTATGGATACATTAGAGTTGGTTGGCTTCATGCCAACATGGCAAGAATCTTTTCCTTGCACGGGTAAGTCTAATGTATATAGTAGATGACCGACGGGTAAGGCAACCATGTTAAATTTTTTTTAATAAAGCTCAGACAAGATGACAAGTGTTATGATTTAGATGGAGAGTTACCACCGTTACAGCAGACAGAAGGTTACAACCAATGGACCAGGACCTTCTGTAAGATTCCTGGTGGTCAGCTCAACAACATTTCCGAAATCCACACAGAAATGGCTGAAACAGCGGCCAGATGTGCCAACCTCTGTAACAGATTCCAAGGATGTCTTTCGGCCAACTTCTTGATTTTTCAATCAGTATGCAGGCTGTACAACGTCACCAACCAAGGAAATGAGTTTCATTTTGATACCAATTGTGGGGATGGCTGTGTTTTTCTCACCACAGATGAATGCAAATAAAATAGTGGTTTCTGTCACAATTAAAAGCCAACTATAAGTGAAATTTGGTAGCGATTGTAGGAAACAAAACACTTTCAATTGTATGGAAGTGCTGAATATTTATCCGAATGGATAATTCTATTCTATAGTACGAGTACACCCGCTAAATTTCGTAATTTTCAACAGCTTTGTACTGTTTGTTGGTTTCCGTTTTTAACAAAAATTCCAATTTTTTATTTTGTTAGAAGCTCCTGTATATTCATGGCCATTTGTTCGGAAGAATAAATTTATTCTGGAGTACGTGTACTTGTACTGAACTTTGTTTGCATTTCCTAACTGTCATTTGGTAAGCTGATGTCATTTGTTTTGTGTTGTTTCTTGAGTGTAAAAAATAAAAAAAAATCTTTTAGTGCCCTTGGGAATTGGTGATTATTAAAAGTCAATGTGTAAAAATTGGTACTCAAGATACATGTGGGTGCACAAACAATCAAATCTACAGAGGCCAGTGATGTCAGAAGCAACCAACCAAACAGAAGTTATTTCAACTTATATATAAAAATTGAGTCTTTCAACCTTAAAGGTATTGTGGTAGATTTTGGTGAACACTACTGGTAGCAACCATACTTACCATTGAGGCACCAACCATACATGCGCTGAAGTGTTACCCCAGTCCTAACACAGGTACAGCGCCAGTAGTACAGTTTGCTGTGCCGGTAGCACAGCCTGCTGGGCTGGTATTGACTCGGTATGTGCATACCGGGACGGGACAAGGTGGCCCCCTTAGCAGAGAAACTTTAGAATAGCCCAAGATCCGTCAACAGAACAGAAGCCGAAAGTACCCATCGTCAGATAAATGAACCCTGCCCCAGACTATGTATGGCCTCGGGACTGCCAGGGAACTTCTGACTGGACAATGGAGAAATGAGTCCTTCTCTCAGCCACGTGGTACCATTTACCTTTAACCTCATTGCATTGCAACTATTTATATATTATATGGTATTGGTTGATTTACTTCCTGTCAATTTGTTCCTATACGTTATCTGTAAATTACTTCCTATCAGCCTGCATATAAAAAGGCTGAATCTTTCAATGTTTTTTTGCATTCATTCATGTACTGCAAACCACCCTAGAGGATTGCCTCTCTAGGACTTGGTATCTATGAATAAAACCATTTAGCAAGCTGACACTCTGTGTAGGCTGTCTGAGCCATGGGCTCTGTGTTTGCCAACTGATTCGGCAGTAACTATCATAGTTGTCACTGTCATACCGGCACAGTTTCCCCTCTGGAGAGAGATAGCATACTCAAGATTAGTGAAATTTTGTAGTAACCAGACCGGAATCCATTACAGTATGTACAAAGACATGAGTCATTGAGAAATAATAACAGTAGTGCACTAGGGTGTGGCTAGTGCACTAGGGTGTGGCTAGTGCACTGGGGTGTGGCTAGTGCACTAGGATGTGGCTAGTGCACTGGGGTGTGGCTTGTGCACTAGGGTGTGGCTAGTGCACTGGGTGTGGCTAGTGCACTAGGGTGTGGCTAGTGCACTGGGGTGTGGCTTGTGCACTAGGGTGTGGCTAGTGCACTGGGGTCTGGCTAGTGCACTGGGGTGTGGCTAGTGCACTAGGGTGTGGCTAGTGCACTAGGGTGTGGCTTGTGCACTGGGGTGTGGCTAGTGCACTGGGGTGTGGCTAGTGCACTGGGGTGTGGCTAGTACACTGAGGCGTGGCTAGTGCACTGGGGTGTGGCTAGTGCACTAGGGTGTGGCTAGTGCACTGGGGTGTGGCTAGTGCACTAAGGTGTGGCTAGTGCACTAGGGTGTGGCTTGTGCACTGGGGTGTGGTTAGAGTAATGGGGTGTGGCTTGTGCACTAGGGTGTGGTTAGAGTAATGGGGTGTGGCTAGCGCACTGAGGTGTGGCTATTGCACTAAGGTGTGGTTTGTTGTACTGGGGGGAATATAAGCAGGCAGTTTTGTCTCTACTGATCAGTGCGGTAGCAAAAGCAAAGCAAAAATCGTAAGGGTGCAATGTGCGAAAGAACCCAAAACTGCTCACCTTATGCCAAGAGCTCTGCTCCTAAAGCTTAGCATTAGTCAGATGGACTATTCCATAGAGCTCTACCTACTTACCTAGTACAGTCTGACGCCATACTAGATATACCAAATTGTACAGGCAGAATTAACATGGTGTAATGCGCCCCATGTAAATGTATTGTTGGAAAACTCAAACTTTTTATCTGAAAAGGTGAGAATATCATAACCAAGTCTTTCTGATAGTCTCTGATATGGTTTGGTGTTTGGGAAACTGGATATATTCAAATATTTGTGTTAGTTATAATACTTGATAAATAATTTATTGCGTTCAATAAAGCTCCTTGTTTTTCTAAATTGGCCTCCTCAGAATTTTATTGACAAGGCCTTGCTACACGGGAGCGAATTAGTATGTACAAAATAGTGAGTGCTGAATCACAGTTAGCAAGCAAAGCCACACGCAAGCCAATTCATTGCTTGAGAGTTATCCTCTCACAAAGATTCGGCAAAATTCGGTTTGCCTAGTTAAACCACACTAGGCAATATTTCACAGAAAGAATTGAATTATTAATTAACCTTGCGTGCATGAATGTTGTCGTTTTTGTTTATAGTGATATAGTGATTAAAATCCCTTTTTCTAGTCAATAACTTCTCATTTTTCAAATTGAGTATTATGTAGGCAATTCCATCTTGTTACAGGTTATACTTTACCTAGTATAAAGCTAAGCAATTTCTAGAATGTTCTTGCAATTTAAATACTGCAAAAAACAACTTTGAGAAAATATAGAATGTCCCAGTGTAAAGAATGTTAAAGGTTGATGACTGGAACAATTGATAAGTTATTGCTTGTTTGCTTTTTATACAAAAGTTTAATTATTCTTTTGCTTTAAGTTAATTCTAACTTATAAATAATGATATAACTATATCGTGATGTATCTATATTATTGTATATTTTGTTTAAATTTTAGTCTTGTTATAAAAGGAGGTTCATTTGACGTGGTATTTTCAAAACCAAAAATACCTGAATGATATGATTGTAAATGGATTCATGCCACAAGTAATCACCAAGAATGAAAACTGGTATTTTTTATTTTACAGAAGTCTTTCGTTACAAAGTGTCCCCATGGCATTCACCCAATTATTTCCACAGTTTATCGAAATTTGAAACTTCATAGAAAATTGTACAATATTTAAAGCGAATGCAGACAAAAACTGGGTATTGTGGACAAATGTAACAACACTGAGCCGTTTTTAGGATTTTTCTGAATTCTTTTTTATTAGAAATGAATAGAATAATTTATTTCTTTCAACTTTACAACAACTTTAGTAGTGATGAGAACCTATGTGAAACCTAGTCCATTGTTGGATGAAATTTATTGGTCTTTGAAAATTTAAACATTTCGACGAGGAAAAGTTGAAGATTTATTTTTTTAAGGACTAATTTTGTCATTTATGGTGCTGAAGACTTCAGATCCGACTTATTTGAGATCTGCAATTTATTTCTTAACATCAGGAATATAAACCGGTTAAATGTTTTGTAATACCAAAAGATGAAAATAACTAAAAAACAACAAACTTTTTAACTGTTTCAAAGATCGAAAACGGTAATTAATAACGTGAAAACTGAAAAGTATCTTTTTACTAATTTTTCTAGACTTTCTGAAAGTTTACGAATCGATAGATATCATCCCAGGTCCTTGATTTTTCAGAAACAGGATCAATTACTATAACTGTATGTTTATTAAACTACCATTCTCCAATTATTTTTTATTGTACAAATAAAGTTATACGAAAATCTTTTAAAATTAGAATCAAAATTTTGATGAACTTTCTAGCTTTTAAGAACCAATAAAAGTCAAGACAAGTATGGCATTGTTTAAACTTTTAATGAGCCTGTTTATGATTGCTTGTTTTTGTGTCGAAATTTTCTACAACGCTTGAAAATATTTTTGTACGCAATAATGAGCATTTTCACACCAGAAGTATCACAGACACCATTTATAAACTTGTATGACCCTAGCAACATGCATTTACTACTGCACTGATTGTTGAGTATTTACAATACACAGGTTCTGTGATACCCACTGCAGAGCTTCCTGTGTACTTTGTACCAAGAAGTGTAGACAACTACCTACATCAGAACAGTGTACCTCCACTGAGTGAGTACACCATATGCCTTTGGTTCAAAGGAGTAGCAGATGACGATAACAGAACTGACGACTGGATTTTTTCATCCAGTGCAAGTAAGAAACTCACTTTATCAATTTTGCAAATGAAACAATTGTAGCTGTAGGCAGCTTTTTTACTTGACCTGATCATTTTGTGTGTTTTACATTTGTAAACAATATGATACTTCTACTTTTAGATGGTGACAATGACTCCATCGCCATCGGTCGGTGGGGTGATACCGGAATGCTTTTCTGGATTGGTGGCATATTTTGTAGTGGATTTTCAAACACATCGCTACGGATACAACAATACTCCACTCGCCTACACCCCTTCTCTCTCACGGGGACTGACTCCAACTACTCCCTCCGCAGGGTCACTTCGCTCCACTCTTCTCCATGGACTCCAACAACTAATAGAGAGCTCACGGCTACGACTAACCAGACACAGTTTAGGTATAAGTTTGTTATATTATGACACAGACTGTTTAGCAATACAAGTAGTAAATGGTATCCAATCCAAAAGACTTTGACTCTTACCTGGCAAGGGTATTCATTTAATACAGAAAGGAGAGGAACTCACAGCCCCTTATTAGGGCTAGCCAACAATACATGGCGTTATATAACTCCAGCCAATAATATAAGTGATAACAACAATACAATACAGTCCAATAAGGTGTAGTACACAAGGTAAGGTTTCACTTTCAGTAAGCAGCCCATCCAATCGTTCCTGAAGGAACAGATATCCCTTATCTGGAGGTATTGCTTCTTTAGTCTGAGTCCCTAGTACATTTGTCTTCTTCCACTGGCTGGCAAGGTTAGGTTGGTGTATGATTGTTCCCTTACTCACTGGATTCAACCATTTATCTGCCTGGTTGGGGATGTTAGGGTGGCTGCATTACCTTGCCCAAACCTCTTTGCTCAGCACACTAGGCAATCACATAGAGCTGGCCAGGCCCACCTTGTCAGTGACATACAAGCATCATGTAACTGGGACTATTGGCAAGGGTAGAGTTGTCTGCTCTCGGCCAAATTAGGGGGAAACGATTTCATCAGGACAAAGTGAATGTTTCTCTCCAGTGAATGGTAGCAGCCAATACCAGGGGGGGGGGTATAATAGTTAGGTTTGGAGAAAGAGTCACATGGGGGGGGGCTGGTGCTATATATTTACAAAATCTACCACAATGTTATGCAATTGACATAAGAGACAGCGGATTTTTTGTGGAAGCTCTTTGGTTTGGCTGGAACAAACACTGTTTTACTTGGAAGCCTTCAGACTTTATCAAGGTAAAATTTCATTGAGCTACTGAAGTGCAGCTGATTATCACCAACAGATTATACAAATCACAGTGAGATTTAAAAAAAAAAGTATAAATCATTTCATGATTTTATAATTATTATTTCAGAGAATCTAAAGTACTATAGTTCTGCCTTCTTTTATGTTTTTAATTCTTATTTTTTTAGGGCGAATGAGCGACTGTTTCTCTAAATTTGTTACAGAGTTTCGCATCGTAAAATTCAACTCTAAGAATTTTGTAATTTTGGAAAGGCAAAATTTTAGAACCTTTTGAAGCTATTTAAGAATGAAAAAAGGGCCACAACGAGTTTTTCAGCCAGCAAGTGCCCAGCAAAAAGTGCCAACCAATTGACAAAAGTTGACCAAATCTTGTGTGATGTTGTGTTGTATTTTTTTGGGCGTTAGGATGACATCTATCGGTCCTGAAATTCTTTGGGAAATCTTGAAGAGTTCCTGAGGATTTCCTTAGTAGCGTTTGTGTTGTTACTCGCTATATTCATTTTTAAATTTTAAAACAGTTAAAAGTTTATGTTTATTCTAAGAATAATTAAAATCTTTTGTTGTAATTAAACAAATAACTTTAAGTTAAGTTTACTTGAGACCGAACTAAGAATAACTAGGAAATCTGAAGGATTTCTTAGGACTTCAGGACAGATAGATGTCATCCCAGCACCATTTTTTGTTGTCTGCTGATGAAAGAAACACTTGAAGTCAATGCAAAGGTAGCCATCTTAATCTTAGATGAAAATACAAATTTCTAGCTGAAAACAGCTTTCCGTTTGAAAACTGACTGGTTAGTTTACTTAAAATTTGCAACACGTGTACAATGGTGTATTTATGGTTCACCTTGGACTTAAAAGCAACTGTATGCATGGTTTTAAGCTTTTTCTTTAATACATGTAATCTCCAAAGTTTCACTAAGAAGAGCACTTGTTGCCTAAAACAATCATTGTTTCTGATGCTAGTAACAACTGTTTAAGAAAGCTCGACCGAAAAACCTCAACAATTTGGCACTACGCAGGACTCTGTGAAACAGCTGGTGATGTCGATGGAGATTTGATTAACGCTCGGTTAAACAACGTGGAAGTAGTAACTTTAGCAGAAAGTTCCAACTCATTATACCTGCTGGAGAAAAACATTGGTAAAATCAAGGTTCTCTCTCTCGCCAATGAGATTGTGACTACAGTAGGTGTTTTTGAGGCTGGTAACCTTGCTTGGGGCATCAGCATCCCTCCCTATGGTACAAACAAAACATTTTTGATCTAGATGTGTAACTAATTCATTGCAAACCGAAACTTATAAATAACTAAAAATATAAAAATAAAACTAACCAATTTAAAATGCTGACGAAAGCTGCAAACACTTTATCAAAAATAAATCTATAGCGTGTGCAATAACTCGCAGGTAAAGGTGTGGTGGATTTCAACGTACACATCCTCTGCGCACAACTAGTATTACATTCTGGCATCACTACAATAGCCATTAGATGGCCAGAATTACTAGCAACTACTAACCAAGTGGACGGTAACTATATTTATGCCTATACCGACCCTGTGTACCACCTATACCGACCCTGTGTACACCTATACCGACCTCACTGGGTCGGCAGGAAGTGAGTCAGTGGAGCCTGAGATCTTAGAAATAGCCTGGGAGGACCTAAGAGCCATCTGCCGGAAGTATCCACCCTTACCCTTTGCCAAAGATGATGGACTAAGAGTTAGAAATACCTAGGACCCAGAGACTAGCTGTGATTGGTTTATGAGCCTATGACTCCGCCTACTACCACAGGGCGCCTATTCCTTTTAAGCCCTTTACTACCATCTCATTTGTTATGTATTTATATAATTACTCTCATTGGTGTGTATTGCAATATTGTACTGTAATTGGATGATTGTTCCTGTGCACTGCCTATAAAAGGCAGAACTTTGGTCATAATCATCAGTTGTAATTGGGATTGTTACTAACTCGTTTTATTCTGAATGAATAAAGGCATGTAGACTCAACTACTTTGAGATATGCGTCTGAGCCGAGGGCTCACAATTGGTTGTAGAGTAGCAGTACTCTATCTTGTATACATTCGGTATCTCACCGACCCTGTTGTTGTAACAGGTTACTCTAGCAACTGGTGGCAGCAAGCTACCAACCTCAGTTAGTGATTTTAAGCCCCCAAAATCCACTACATAGGTATGCTGAACTATGTGCGGATTGAGAAAGTGAGCAATGTAAAGGGAAAGCTGTCAACAGCAAGAAAAGAGATAGCATGTGCAATGAATTGTTCAACAGATGAGACCTGTGAAGCCTTCAGATATGATAACAAGTTATACGAATGTAGAAGGGCCACAACAATGACTGGAGGTGCTGAAGACTGTTTAATGAAGACTACTCGTGAGGATTAAAAGTGAAATAGCCGACTTTGTTGCCTGCCTATGAAAAAAATAGAGAGTAATAGCTCTACGAAGTTAGCCAAAATAATTGTGTACACAACACCAACAACATTGCGATATGATTAACACAACTACTAGATAAAACATTTTTCAGGAGCGCACAAGGTGTATATTTACATTTTAGTAGCAGTTTTAAAAAGATTGAAGAAACTAAAGTTTGTGCTATTGATGAACTCAACCTTTACAACCTCGGAGTAGACAAAAAGGGAGACAGATGTATTTGAAAAAAAAACGACATTAAACTATGATTGAGCACTCAGACTACAGTATTATCATTTTCTAAATCGTTATCATGTCAGCGATTTCCGATAGACG
Source organism: Cryptosula pallasiana (assembly GCA_945261195.1). NCBI lineage: Eukaryota > Metazoa > Bryozoa > Gymnolaemata > Cheilostomatida > Cryptosulidae > Cryptosula > Cryptosula pallasiana. The sequence goes on from OX183136.1 coordinate 37,690,229, forward strand.
AATGCAGATGAGATGCTTATTAGACATTCAAGTGCTCAAGGAAGTTTATTAGCTTTCCATCTCATATCCAGATGCTATTCTTGGGCAGACATTTTCAATTATCTTTTTAGTTGATTGACTGATAGTTTTAAATAGTTTATTGCTTATAGTCGAAGCTCGGTTGCTTCAGCATCACTCTTCATTAGCTGCTGGATGAAAGAGCACAGAAAATACGAAAGATTTCTAGCATGGCATCAAGAAATGAGACATTGCTTGATTATGCCGTTTTGTTGAGTGTAACATTGCATATACAGTTTTCATTATTGGAATCAACTTACTTTCTGTGATCATCAATGTGATGCACATCTATGTTTTAACAACAATGGCAGCACTGAGAAAGCTCAACTACTTCTGGATTCTCTTGAACATGACCGTCGTTGATATTGTCTTCAGCGCCACATTCTTTGTCAACGATGACTGCGTTATACAAGGATTGTTTGGAACAGAAAACGCCTTCCTTGGACATTACATCATGAGGGCACTGAGCAGAGGTGCAGCACAAGTTCGTTACTTTCAGCTGATGCTCGCTAGCATAGATCGATATTACACTGTATGTAAACCATTTGACTACTCTACTTCTAAAATAACAAATAACTTTGGAAAACTCTCGGTGGCTAGTTGGATTATTAGCATATTGGTTACTACCATTGAGATGTTGGTGTCAGGTGAGACCATATGTTTTTCCACGGAAAAGGTCCAATTGCTAAAGAACATTGAATCTGGTTGGTTTGCAAGTACATTGATGTGGACTAACCTTTTGGTAGCAGTACTAGTCACTGCAGTACTGTTAGTTAAAGTTTCAAGAGAGTTAAAACGGATGAAGCAAAGAAACCAAGTTACTACTGATGATCAGGAAATTCGCCGAGCTACGAAATATATTGTTGGTACCAGTATTTTGCTTTCTTGCAACATTGGTATTTTGCTCGCATTTCTCATCATAGTTTTTGCGTTTGGCAAGGAGAATATGGTACTTTACACTGTAAGCTATGTAACTATGAACATAGCACAATCTCTCTATGGTATTAGTAATGTTGCCCTCTTTGCCTACCTAAACCCTGGTTACAGCAGTAAGATCAAGAGCATTTTTGTGTGCTCTAAAACGACAAGAGTTTATCCAACTCAGTAAAATGAACCCAACGTTTTAGTTTATTGTATAACTTGACTTTTATTATTATAAAAAAGTTGAATTACTTTTTGTAACATTGTTGTGTATTTTTAATATTATTGTCACCGTGATATAGTTTATTACTCTATTAATGTTGTTTGTTGAATGCTTGAACAAACTTTTTAGTGTTATTCAGTCAAACTTAGTGAGCAATAAATTTGTGGTAGTCCAGAGGTAGTCAAGTTTTATAACAACCAGAAAATGTTAAAGTTGTACATCAACTTTTATAGTGTAATGCTTGCTTGATTTTTCAGAAGTGGCAGTTTCCTTTCTTCTGTCTTCTGTTTCCAGTAGAATGCTGTCACTTTGCTCTTGTTACTATAGACACAAGTATGGCTGGCAATTTTCTATTGCTTCCACATGCTTCTGTATTGCATCCAACAGCTGTCCATTTGCTTCCCCAGCTGTAAACCACCTCTTACGAGTACTACTGACTCGAAGTAGCGTTCTCTCCTTCTCAGAGAAGGAGAGAACGGAGAGAGGAGAGAGGAGAGGTTTTTGTACATCAGTAGAACATTTTCCACAGCTTAGACTGGCCTCTGTTCATTGTTACATATCCTAAAGCAATTAGTGATTTGTTGACTAGCTGAATGTCTTTCTATACACAGACTGCGTATTCTCACTCAAAAACTTTAAGGAGTAATCTCTATTTTTGTTCAATCCTCCATTTTGGAAGGGTAACAAACGGTGTCATGGTAGATGGGATAGGCAGATGCTAGGCTGGGCTTCGTGTCCTCTGATGTGAGGGACAAGAACAGCTACAGGGCTAATCTTCATTCTATTTACTGGTTGTCTACCACTGGTCGCCGTAACAGGCTCATAGGAGGGTTGAAGGAGTTGTCGGTAGTTGTTTGTCGCGCAGACCTTCATTAGAAACCTGAGAGTGAGAAAGTATTTTATAGAATGCGTGGAAACAGCGCCTTGTGCGATGGAATGAGGGTGGGGTAGGGACGAAGAAGCTGAAAAATTGTTTTTAGATATTTCCTAGCACAAGTTTTCGATCATTAAATTTATAACTCGATGTCGTATACACCCAATTAACTTTTTGATAATTTTAAAAGTTTTTTTTTCTGAAATTGTACAGCGCTGACCATTGTAACTAACCCTGTTCTAATTTATAGATACAACGAAGGAAATATAACAACAGCACTGTTCAAAAACCATCTTGATATGGTATATGACAAGTTGTCTAAAACAATCATTGTTTCTGATGCTGGCAACAATTGTTTAAGAAAGCTTGACCAAAAAACCTCAACAATTTGGCACTACGCAGGACTTTGTGAAACAGCTGGTGATGTCGATGGAGATTTGATTAACGCTCGGTTAAATAACGTGGAAATAATAACTTGAGCAGAAAGTTCCAACTCATTATACCTGCTGGAGAAAAACATTGGTAAAATTAAGGTTCTCTCTCTCGCCAATGAGATTGTGACTACAGTAGGTGTTTTTGAGGCTGGTAACCTTGCTTGGGGCATCAGCATCCCTCCCTCTGGTGTTGAAAAATTATTAATTATTAACGATAAATCTGTGTTTGAAAACTCACCCAATGGATTTATTAGACGTTACCAATCTCTCAGTGAAAATACTTATTGTTTGAGATTTATCGCCCCATTAACCAAAGACCTACATCTATTCACTGATGACTCTATGAAAAGTGTACAACTAATTGATACAACTGATGGAGCTGTGGTTCCGCTCTGCGCAGATTCTAGTGATAATCGCATCACAGACTGCTCTCTGGAGAATAACCCAAGAACATTATTAGTAACAGGAAGTAACATTCACGTACCCGTGGCTTCTGGAAATCAAATAACTGTCACATCTCTAGCAAGTAAGCAACAGAAGAAACTGACAACAATTGAAAGTTCTGTTATATTGCTTTATTTCATGAAACTGCACTCTGAGTCAATGTTTTATAGTGAGATGAATAGCTTTGCTGCAAATTTTTTGTATATCGCTGTTATTTGCATTTGTAGTAAACTGTATTGCGATGGAAAATGATTTGTGGAGTTCTTGTAACGCATCAGAGGAAGGGCTCGGAGTGCAATCCAAAATCCAAGGCTATGCTTGTGATGGTTACACCTACACAAGGGAGCAAAGGCTATGCTGGAACAAGCCCTCTTGTAAGTTTCTGTTATTGATAATATTTACAAACTATAAAAATTTCTGCTAACCTCTTATTCCATTAAAATTTATTTGAGCTGCCCTTCAAATAGTTTGCTGTTATTTTACTAATTTATCGCCTTTCAGAAACCAGTAGCTCCATTTTAATTTCTTTTCAACATGGTACAATAAAAGATTTTTGATCTAGATGAGTACCTAATTCATTGCAAACTAAAAGTTATAAATAATTAAAAATTTAAAAATAAAACTAACCAATTTAAAATGCTCACGAAAGCTGCAAAAACTTTATCAAAAATAAATCTAGAGCGTGTGCGTGCGATAATTCACAGGTAAAGGTACGGCGAACTATGTGCGCATTGACAAAGTGTGCAATGTAAAGGGGAAGCTGTCAACAGCAAGAACAGAGATAGAATGTGCAATGAATTGTTCAACAGATGATAGCTGTGAAGCCTTCAGATATGATAACAAGTTATACGAATGTAGAAGAGCCACAACAATGACTGGAGGCGCTGAAGACTGTTTAATGAAGGCTACTTGTGAGGATTAAAGGTGAAATAGCCGACTTTGTTGCCTGGCTATGAGAAAAATAGAGAGTAATAGCTCTACGAAGTTAGCCAAAATAGTTGTGTACACAACACCAACAACATTGCGATATGATTAACACAACTACTAGATAAGACACTTTTCATCAGCACAAGTAGTAATAAGGGAGCAGATCTCTGTCATGGAGTCTAAGGAACAGGTTCTCTTGGTTCCACGTGTACTTTTCCTTAGACTCCATGACATGAGATCTACTCCCTTATTACTACTAGCGCGCAAGGTGTATATTTACATTTTAGTAATAGTTATAAAAATATTGAAGAAGCTAAAAGCTTATGTTGTTGATGAATCAGACTAAAAAGACTAAAAATGAGACATGTATGCTTTTGATAAAAAGATAGAGACTTATGTTTTCTCGGTGCTTTTTCATCCAGTAGCTGATGGAAAGTGATGTTGAAGCAGCCGAGCTTTGACTATAATCAATAAACTATTCAAAGCTATCAGTCAATCAACTAAGAAGATACTTGAAAATGTCTTCCAAAAGAATAGCATTTGGATATGAGATAGAAAACTAAAAAAATTTCATTAGCACTTGAATTTCTAATAAGCATATCATGAGTGTTCTTCTTTCGGAAATCGCTGACATGATAATGATTTATCTAAATCATTATAATAATACCTGTAGTCTGAGTGCTTAATCATAGCCTAGTGACACGTCGTTAGGCTATGATTAGGCTAAATCATTATCATGTCAGCGATTTCCGAAAGAAGAACACTCATGATATGCTTATTAGAAAATCAAGTGTTAATGAATTTTTTTAGTTTTCTATCTCATATCCAAATGGTATTCTTTTGGAAGACATTTTTAATTATCTTCTGAGTTGATTGACTGATAGCTTTAAATAGTTTATTGATTATAGTCAAAGCTCGGTTGCTTCAAAATCACTTTCTATCAGCTACTGGATGAAAAAGCACCAGGAAAACATAAGTCTCTATGATGGAATCAGGAAATGAGACGATGATGATTGCATGTGGATTCTCTGAATGTAACATTGTGGATACAGTTTTCATTATTGGAATCAACTTGCTTTGTGTAATCATCAATGTGATGCACATCTATGCTTTAACAACAATGGCAGCACTGAGAAAGCTTAACTACTTCTGGATTCTCTTGAACCTCACCGTCGTTGATATTGTCTTCAGCTCCACATTCTTTGTCAACAATGACTGCGTTCTACATAATTGCTTGGAACAAAAAATGCCTTCATTGGACATTACATCATGAGGGCACTGAGCAGATGTGCAGCACAAGTTCGTTACTTTCAGCTGATGCTCGCTAGCATAGATCGATATTACGCCGTATGTAAGCCATTTAAATACTATACTTCTAAAATAACAAATAACTTTGGAAAGCTGTCGGTGGCTGGTTGGATTATTAGCATGTCTGTTACTACCATTGACATGTTGGTGTCAGGTGAGACCGTATGTATTTCTATTGAAAAGGTCCAATTGCTAAAGAACACTGCATCTGGTTGGTTTGCAAGTACATTGATGTGGACCAACCTTTTGGCACCTCTACTAGTCACTGCAGTACTGTTAGTTAAAGTTTCGACGGAGTTGAAACAGATGAAACAAAGAAACCAAGTTACTACTGATGATCAGGAAATTCGCCGCGCTACGAAATATATTGTTGGTAAAAGTATTTTGCTTTCTTGCAACATTGGTATCTTGCTCGCATTTTTCATCATAGTTTTTGCGTTTGGCAAGGAGAATCTAGTACTTTACACTGTAAGCTATATGACTATAGACATAGCACAATCTCTCTATGGTATTAGTAATGTTGTCCTCTTTGCCTACCTAAATCCTGGTTACCTCAATAAGATCAAGAGCATGTTTGTGTTCTCTAAAACAACAAGAGTTTATCCAACTCAGTAAAATGAACTCAAGGTTTTATTTTATTGTATAACTTGACTTTTATTATTACAAAAAAAGTTGAAGTACTTTTTGTAACATTGTAGTGTATGTTTATTATTACTATTGTTATTATTATCATAATCTGGTTTACTCTCCATTGATGTTGTTTGAATGCATGAATAAAATTTTTTATTTCAATTCATTCCAATTTAGTGAGCAATGTGTTTATAGGAGTACAGAGGTAGCCAAATTTGGTAACAACCAGAAAATGTTAAAGTTGTACTTCAACTTTTATAATGTAATGCTTACTTGATTTTTCATAAAATAGCTCTGTTTTAAAAAGTACCAGTTTCCTTTCTTCTGTCTTTTATTTCCAGTAGAATTCTGTCATTTGGTCCACTATTGCCTCAACCACCATTCCATATTCCACCATGACCTCCACCCCCAAGTAACAGAATGCTACCATAACACACATCACAAGCTAAAAGTGAACAAGGCTGTTAGCACTTAAGTTACCCCCATTTCTTGAGTTACATCCACTCCTTCCTCCCATGCAAGCACCTCTCTAGTCACCAACCCTCTCTTCTTGTCACCTCTTCTTTTCATCAACAAATGCTCTGCACACACCAACTTTTGCAACCAAAGACTTAAACAAGTTTGGTAGACATGTTGACATCTACTGAAACATTAAAACGTATGGCTTGGGTTGTTCACCGTACGTAGGTTGGTAATTAGCCCGAGATATATTACATCACAGGTATTAATGCCCGTGTATTAACAAAACAAGTTCATTAAGATTTTGGAGTTGTGCTCACATTAAATTGAGAGCACAACTTTGGAAGAGCTGCTATAATTACATATTGTATCTAATTGGTACTGTTATCGATTACAGTTTGATAACTAGGGTGGTTAGATTCAGAGTTATCTTACCTTTAATAACGGTAACAGTATTGCTATAAAGATTAAATATTGATTATAGAATTGATAAAGTAGTATTGATAGTATTGATAAAAGTAGATAAATGATCTGATACTTGAATTTTTGTTTTATATAACAACAACCTGTGTAGTATTAACACCTATTCTGTTAGAGTACAATCAGTAAGTTGATTAGATAAAGCTTTGCATCACATTTTCTTGGAGTAGTCCTCTCCTTTACAACCACATTTATTTTCAAATAGCATTTATTGATGATATGAATGATGTTGGTGTAAATGATAACTAATACTTGTGAGTACATGTTGTACTGTTGAAAATGAAAAATCATCAATGCTGATTTATGTTTACAACTTAATTGTTAAAGTGAAAATAATTTTAAATTAAGGTCATCAATTTTGACAAAACTTGATAAAACAATCATTGCTATTGATGTGTATATGCTGCCAAGTCAATAAAACTACTATTTATCAATACACAAGATGACAATTATCTCTATCTATAACATACAAGCCATACCCAAGACATCCTCACAGAAAGCTCTCAGCTTTATCTGTAAACTGTAACGCTTTTTATTGGATGTGGTGGGGCAACTCCAACATTACATTACGAATTCTGTTGGTCATATCATGTAATGGTTCACACATCAGTATCTCAAAATCCATCCCTCCAACTTCCTGTAGTCCTAGCCCTGTAGTCAACAACGCAGGTAGTCTCTGAACACCTAAAACTTATCATATTAGCTGAATCATTTTCAAAATATTTTTTACTTTTTTACTTTACGCTTTGTTGTTGAGACTTGGGATACAAGTGCTCACAGTTCAATATTCTATGCATAGAAATGGACAAAGATTAATCTTGAGATACAAGTGCTCACAGTTCAATATTCTATGCGTAGAAATGGACAAAGATTAATCTTGAGATACAAGTGCTCACAGTTCAATATTTTATGTGTAGAAATGGACAAAGATTAATCTTGAGATACAAGTGCGCACAGTTCAATATTTTATGTGTAGAAATGGACAAAGATTAATCTTGAGATACAAATGCTCACAGTTCAATGTTCTATGTGTAGAAACGGACACAGATTAATCTTGAGATACAAATGCTCACAGTTCAATGTTCTATGTGTAGAAACGGACACAGATTAATCTTGAGATACAAGTGCGCACAGTTCAATATTCTATGCGTAGAAATGGACAAAGATTAATCTTGAGATACAAGTGCTCACAGTTCAATATTCTATGCGTAGAAATAGACAAAGATTAATCTTGAGATACTAGTGCTCACAGTTCAATATTCTATGCGTAGAAATGGACAAAGATTAATCTTGAGATACAAGTGCTCACAGTTCAATATTCTATGTGTAGAAACGGACACAGATTAATCTTGAGATACAAGTGCTCACAGTTCAATATTCTATGCGTAGAAATGGACAAAGATTAATCTTGAGATACAAGTGCGCACAGTTCAATATTTTATGTGTAGAAATAGACAAAGATTAATCTTGAGATACAAGTGCTCACAGTTCAATATTCTATGCGTAGAAATGGACAAAGATTAATCTTGAGATACAAGTGCTCACAGTTCAATATTCTATGCGTAGAAATGGACAAAGATTAATCTTGAGATACAAGTGCTCACAGTTCAATATTCTATGCGTAGAAATTGACAAAGATTAATCTTGAGATACAAGTGCTCACAGTTCAATATTCTATGCGTAGGAATGGACAAAGATTAATCTTGAGATACAAGTGCTCACAGTTCAATATTCTATGCGTAGAAATGGACAAAGATTAATCTTGAGATACAAGTGCGCACAGTTCAATATTTTATGTGTAGAAATGGACAAAGATTAATCTTGAGATACAAGTGCGCACAGTTCAATATTCTATGTGTAGAAACGGACACAGATTAATCTTGAGATACAAGTGCTCACAGTTCAATATTCTATGCGTAGGAATGGACAAAGATTAATCTTGAGATAGAAGTGCTCACAGTTCAATATTCTATGCGTAGAAATGGACAAAGATTAATCTTGAGATACAAGTGCGCACAGTTCAATATTCTATGCGTAGAAATGGACAAAGATTAATCTTGAGATAACAATGAAGGTTAATGCTTACCATAAAACAGAATAAAGGATTCAATATTCTAATCAAGAATGAATATGGTATTAATTTTAATAGATGCTCAGTGTTTTCGTCAATGAAAAATATTATTTAATTCTTGCGTAAAAATACCTTTAAAGCAGAAATTCTTAAAAGCTTACTTGACAAAATGTTGTTTATTTGAACTGCACAGTTAATTAGACTTCAGAAGGTCCAGAAATTAACGGCATCTCTTCATTGCAGAAGTCAGCTGCTGCTGTACCACAGATGCATGCTGGAATATCTACTACCAGGTCTAACTTGTCTCACCTCAAAGTTCCGTGCAGGCAGATCTCCTGCAAAATAGATAATATAATCAAAAATATTTACCAATTTAGCAGATGCAGATGCTTCAAATTAGACAATAACAAATGGACTAAACATCTTAGACTAATCAAATTCCTATTTATGAGTTAATGACAATAACATATTTAGTCTGCACTCAACAATGTGATGTAACAACAAGGAAGGTGCCTGAGAAATAGCAAAGTTTGCGTATGCGCACCTTACCATTACACCCGATGTTTTGTGAGGTTGTCTGCATCTCTTTTACTCTCTCCTCTACATACTTGAGTTGGTCAACCATTGTAGACTTAGATCTACCAATTGTGTATGTGAGATTCCTTTGCTACACTCAGTAAACTAAGCCTAAAAAATAAATAGACATTTGTAAAAGCAACCAAATATGCATTTGCACATGCAAGAGGAAGTCACAAAATACTCATAAAAAATAAACAAACGAAACAGACTTACTTTTTTGTGGTATCAAGTTGAGTAGAAATAATCACTTTCTTTGCTTGAAAGAATTCTATCACATTTGACCAAATAATAATAACTTGACAGTTTCAACCTTACTGGCAGTGTTTATGCCGATAGTTTGAGAAATGTATTTGTTTTTTGCTCCCTGTAATTGCATTTTACTTGCCACTACAAAGTACAGCTGCCTCTCATATTCTGTTTAGATGAGGTTGACACAATGAAACAAGTGCTTGTTGTACAATATCCAAGTGCTATATTTTACAAAGAATATACACAACAATTTCTTGTAATACAAACTGCTCTGCTATAAACAAAACATATAAAACTTTTGTTGAGGTGATTGCACCTATTGGATCCAATGTTATACATTAATTTATATAAGACTGTTATGTAACCGTTATGTAACCGTAGCAACATTTTATGTTATCAGCAGCTGCGGTTGTCAACCGATCCCAACAAAATACACAAAAAACCTAAAAACAATTGACTTGCAATTCCAATTGAGGTAAATGTTAGCAAACAATCTCTTCTGCAGACCCATGAAACAAAGACTGTCTTAGAAGGATTAAATAAACATAATTTAGTTGTGACATGTGGAGACTACGCTGTTTTATATGCAGAAATGATAGACCAAACCGGTTGGACATGTCAGCTTAGATATTTTCGTGAGACAAACCATACACATGGTCAATCATCCATAAATTATTGGGTGTTAGCATTAGAGAGGCTGTCTGCTGTAACTAACAAATAATCTGGTTAATGAAACTCAAATGAGATGTTTAAAGTTGTTTTTTAAATTAATTACTATGCTTTTTTCAAACAGAAAGTTGTTGAACAATATGCAGTTCACAATGATATTTCTTATTAGTTCTTGATTAAAAGAAATAAATGATAAATGTTGAGTAAATCTGCTGAAGAACACCAGAGCTCTGTGATGTAGATAATCAATTTAAGTGACATTCTTGATGGACCAACGACATAAGTGAGTCAATCAAACTTGAATAACAAAACTCTGCTGTACCGAAAAAAAACAAGTGTTTAAACTTTATGCAATGATTTTCCTGTCTTTAATAGTTAAAAATTTTATGGAAATGTGGTATTATTAGTGTTCATGGTGCGAAAAGTTTTCTTTTAATCGTAAAAAAATAGTTGATCATTTAAAGCGTACTAAAAATAATGCAAAGTTTATGATTTAAGTTTATTGTACTAGTTCACAAAGTTAGTTGATATACACAGACTCATTAGACAAACTATAACTGCTATGTTCTTGAGCATGTATAATTATGACTCCATTCATAAAAATTGTGAATGTTATAGCCAAAATGTTTTAAGGTTGAAATTTTTTGTTTTTAGAAAGATAAAGTTTTGATGTCAGCATGTTTGGTTAAATATAGTAAAAAAGCCATTGTTTACTGCAGCATTCGTTTACTCATGTTTAGACTAATAAAACACGAATGAATATTAAAATAAACCTCGACTGGAATCGATGCAAACACCTCCTAGAATAAACACCAACAGACCTGGAACCAATATCAAATATCCGAAAGTGTCGACATTCATTCCTCACAAGACAACACTACCATTTCAGGATTTGTTTTAGAATATCAAAAAAGTTTTTATTTTTATGAAAATATACAAGTCCTGGACTGAAGTTTGAAATTTTTCTCTCTCAATTTCAGGTTTATTGACTTTTATCCCAGGACGTGTCCATGTGCATTTCAGCTATGTTCGCATTCGATCCTGTCAACATTCTTTTCTGTCTGTTGCTCATTCCAATCTCCAACACAAATACTAGAATTAGGCTCCAAACATGTTAGTTGGGTTTCATTAACCAGATCATTTGTTATGCTACAGCAAACAATCTCTTCATCAATTCTAACATCCAATAATTTATGGATGAATGACCATGGTTTGGTTTGTCTCACAGCAATATCCAAGCTGACATGTCAAACCAGTTTGGTCTATCATTTCTGCATATAAAACAGCATAGTCTCCACATGTCACCAGTAATTTATGTAATATTTAACCATTGTAAGACAGTCTTTGTTTGTATGGGTTTTGAAGAGAGACTACTTATTAAAAAAGCCTTATTCTTCATCGACATAGAGACTGTCTGATTGCAGGTGGTAAGTTATATTTCGTATATTTTATTTGTTGATATCGGCTGACAATCACACCTGCTAATAACATAAACTGTTACTGTGGTTACATAAAAAACTTGTATTTATCAGACGGTAGCTATGGGGTCAACAGGTACAATAACCTCAGACAAACTTTTATAGTTCACAGTTCTGCCTATAGAATTAGTTTAAACACAAATATGTGTTGTGGATGTCTACTTATTTTTAGCCGACACTATTTTGACATTGTACAACAAGCACTTGCTCAGCCATACCATCCAGCTGGCTTCACTAGACATCTAAACCAGGTGAATAAGATTGGTGTACTTTGATCTAAAAAGGTGAGCTTGTGTTAAGTTTCATATTGTAGCATTACATAATTATAAGTTACCTGCAGAATCCATTGCCATGATCAGTTATAGCGATAGTTTTTTGAGCAATAAAGCTTTAACGAGTGATAACAACTCAATATTGGATATTTGCTCACGGTGTACGAAATTGAGGTCACAATGTTGTTACAAAAGTCACACATTTCAACCATTTAAAAAAACGTCTTTTTAAACGCTTAAAAATGTTGTAAGCTTTTTTAGGCGGCTTTTTATACTTTGAATTGTCTTTCTAAAAAGTTGAAACTTTACTTAAATGAAAATTTTTGTGAGCAAATTTTGAAGGAACATTTTTTACACGTTTTTAGTATTGCTTTTGCCGTCACTGCGCGTGGAATAAAATCTTTGGAAAGACAATTTTTACAACTTCTTTGATTGCCACCTAAATTCTGTACACAAAAACTATAATTGTAGCAGAAATTTCTGTACTTGGTCCAGCAGTTGGAAGTGAAAAGGAGACAAAGCTAATGCGCATGTTCCAGTTTTGGATATTTGCTGCTGTAAGCTTGTTAAATATTTCCAAGCTTATGAGCTTTTGTGTAGCAAATTTTGAGTTTTTTTATGGTGAAATTGAAAATTTGTTCATCCTCATTGTTTTCAGACATCATGTATTATTTTTATGATTACATCACCTGTGGTTATGCTGGGGGGGGGGGGGGACTGGTTTTATGTATGGGAGCCACAAGTATTTTAGTGGTAAAACCAAAAGCTCATTTTTAGTGCAATGCAAACAGTTTTGTGGGAAAAATCGGAAAAGAAGGCAAAAGAAATTTATTTTATTCCCTCCAGACAGACATTTTTATGGTTAGTTTTTGAAAAACTGATTTAATGTGAATGAAATAGTCAAATAGCCAACAAGTCACTTCAACAACTGTGACTGGGAATGTACTAACTGGTACTTAATAGTGCCTTGAAAAAACCATTTTATTCTAAAAAAAGTGCAATACTAAAAATATTATACAGGTTTTGTTAGTATGATTGCTGCTGTAACCTAGGGGTAACAAACTTATGTCATGCGTTAAATCAAAAGCTGCGACTTTTAAACACACCAATTTATTTGTGGCTTTGCCTGTCTTACAACAGTGATAGTTAACCCTTTTTGGTTTTGCCAGTAGCAGTAGAGCATATTTTGTGAAAATGTGCAGGGAGGTTTTTATACAGTATACATTCAAGTTATAATCAAGAATGTTTGTGTTATGAAGTTTATAGGTGTCTACCTCGAACTTCTGAAGGTTGTTATATGCTATTGACAGTAAATAAAAAATCAATCAGTTAGCTTTAGTCCTCTCTTTTTTCCCACAAAATTAGAAGTTGTAGCAGCTCAGTATTTTTCTAGCTAATGATTATAACAGGCTATGTTGCTATGGAAACAACATATTTCTATCACTAAAACATTCAAATTTTCTTTAGAATTGAAGGTAAGATGTTGTTCGACGACAGTCCCCCTCCGCTCTGTGGATTTGCAGACAACATGCTATGCAGAAATGCTCTGAGGCTAGATGATCTACATGGTTATAACACAAAGATGAGACAATTTCCAAGAATGCGAATAGAGTTTTCAAGGTGGAAAAGTATATTCCCAGGAGTGTACAAAGCATTTCATGAGCCGTGAGTAATAATTAACTTTTTGTGGTGTTTCCAGAGTAGTTATTGTTAGTCACATCTAATAAAGTACCAGAGATTGAAAGTTTGGCATTCTGCTAGAAAATTATAAGATAAACTACAATTTTTTTATTTTTTAAATTTAAAAAGATTTTGGTTTAAATTCAAGAAGTGATGTATTGTAATCAAAAATAAGAATACACAGTTTTAGAGGTGACCTGTTACAAATCAATAGCAGAAGTTACAACCTTTTTCTAGGTTTAATAATGCCATTTTAGATGCTCCTCACAAAAAAGCGTATGTCTTTCAATCATAAGAAAATTGTAAAAAAAAATTTTTAGGGAGACCACGGAATATCAGCAAAGATTGCAGCAAGTTAAAATAAAAATTCTGATAGCAATAACAAAAAGTCATCATTACCAAAAAATGTAAATGATTCTTTTTTTCCAATTAAATTCATTTCTCTGCCTATTGGCGTACTCTAATCATCTCCCCCTTTATTAACAGCCCCTTTATTCTTAGGGAGTAAAGCACCACTTTTTAAAAATTGGGGATGCCCACAAAAAATTTCCAACGACAAGTAATTTTCAACCTCGTTGGTTACTGCTTAGCTATACCTGTGGCATAATAGGATGAGACCTCATTCCAGTTTTGTATACTTGTGCTCAATTTTATCCCTAGACTTTCCTACCCCTGGCTCTTGTGTTATTGGTTAACGTCCTTTGGTGATAGAGACAGTGTCCCGTTTTTGTCAGTGTTTGAACTTAGACCCTGTTGTCATGGTGGGTGTTGGTTTGATATTTGTTTGTATTTTTGTAACAACCGAGGGGGAAACATAAATAAAATATACGTATAGATTTTTGTACATGCAGTTTTTTGTAAGATCGATTCTTGTCATTGAGTTTTGAATTAGCTAGCTCTTGTGCTGATTAGATATCAATTTGTATAGTTCTTTGAGCTGTGGTGAAGGCATTAGTGAGTTGTGGTACTGTCAGATTTTTGTGTCAGTTCCATATGTTTAGCATATTTGCTGAAAAACGTATGGGGGGGGGGGGGGGTCATTGGTTATGCATAAATCATTATAGGTTATAAGAAACAAATAAAACCTCGATTTAATATAATACTCTAATAATCATCATCATTATTGTCAATATAGCTTTTGATATATACTCTCTTCTCCATTTGTTTGATTTGTGCAGAGCAATTTACAAGATTACGCTTTTATTTTAACACCCAAATCTTTAGAGTGAGTGAATAATTTTCAACATATACTGGGGCTACTGGCTTTTTAACAAGAAAGTGAGACTTGATAAATAGCTACTGCACTCTAGTTAAAAAGATATTAACTAATATGGAGGTGGCATTCTTTGATCTAGGGCTACGTGGCGCAAGTAATAATAAGACTGAATGTGGGATTTCTACAATACTATAAAACCATTTATATTATTGAAACTTGACTCATTTTGCCATTTTTCTTCACTTGAAGATTAATGATTGAATCAAATAATAATAGTGATAACTACATCAACTAACTGTAGTATCAATGCTACAACAATGTCAGTGGTGAATGAAAGTAAAATAAATCAGTAAATGAGTTAACTATAGCCTGATCTTTTAATCAGTTTTTTCTTGCATCCAGTTGTCTTTACATTTTGTTCTTTCAGCGATTTCTTCAAAGAAGGTGGGGTA
Organism: Cryptosula pallasiana; assembly: GCA_945261195.1. Lineage (NCBI taxonomy): Eukaryota > Metazoa > Bryozoa > Gymnolaemata > Cheilostomatida > Cryptosulidae > Cryptosula > Cryptosula pallasiana. The sequence goes on from OX183136.1 coordinate 37,705,652, forward strand.
ATCACATTGCTTGTTACTAATGTGACATGTACTTGCTACAGCTAATGTCAAAGCATTGAACTAAACTAGTTTAATGCTTTGGCATACGATTATCATACATTGAATAAAACATTTCACAAACAAACTGCTAACCAGGTTTTTTTGTGTGACAATAACAAACTTTAAATATATTAAACTTCTGAGTGGAAGACATATGTTATTTGATTCAAAAGCTGTCAGCAGGTGACAGCACTATCTCTAATAAAAAGAACAACATTCAATCAGAGTAACCAAAGGCAACCAGGTCTAAGAAAAAGACGATAAAACACCGAGGAGAATGTTACATGATGAAAACAATACACATCAAGCTTTACTATAGAAATCTCTACAAATCATTGAGTTGGTATTCTAGTGAAAAGAGATGCTAGTCTGTTGTATTCCCACCAAAAACTTTGGCTATTACCACAAGAACAAGGGATGGGAATGCCTCGGGGCAAAACTGAGTACATGAGCACCGAACATATAAGAGAAGTCTCCTGTTACTTTCTAAAAAATAATATTGATGCCAATGAAGTCTATATACGCATACTGTACTACTTATATCTACTGTTATTAAACTTGACTTACTTTTTTCATTGTTGCAGTGCTGGATACTTTCACTCAGCCTCAGGCAAATCCATGTACATAGCTGCCTTCCAACCATCTAACTGGGAGAAACTTTCTTTAAGGAAAAGAAAGGGGCACAGTGCGATAAACTGCCTAGGATGCTTGCAATACGATGAGTTTAAACTCAAAAAACTAAACATAAAATTTGCTGAATCCGCCAAAGTTGAAGACCGTGAACCCAAGTCCAGCAAAGTAAAAGTTTCTCGGTTGGAAAATAAAAAATTTTTAAGAAAGTGCCGGGATGCGCAAAATCTGGAGTCGCTACAAAAAGATTTTTCCGCTATATTTGGAGGCACAACGAGCCTTAAAAGCTGGGATTCTCAGAGAATGAGGCAATATGGAGAGTATAAGGAAAATAGAAAAAGAACACATACTGGTAATCATAGGCGAGTCTATAAGTACAACAAAGAGGTTATCCTGGAGGAGTTGAAGGCAAAGGCTGATGCAAACAAAGATTTAGGTGACTCCATGAGAGGGGAATGGGCGAACTTGGCTAGGAAAGCGAACTTAAAAAGTCTGACAGGAGCTGACAATCTGAATAGTGCACAAGTGAGTCGTAACCAATACCTTTGTGCCTTGTGGAAATAATATATTACAACAATACGTACGTATTGCTTTTTTTAAAAACCAATAAATGTGGCAGCTTACACAACCTAAAATCTTTTTACATGATCACCCCAGAGCTAATACTAATTTTTGTCTACTATTCAAATGAGTGGCAATAACATCTCTTACAGACAAATTTGCACCATTTTCCAGCTCGTTTGATCATACGGTTTTGTGTTGTTACTTTAATTACTTATCAATGCATAATAATTAGGAATACAGAAAGTGTTTAAAACAAACTATATTTTACAGATCATCCAAGATGTTGCAACCGAGCATGGATATAAATTTAAACCAAGCACACATAAAAAAAGGAGTTATCGGAAACACACCAACGTAAACCTTGCCGTCAGCGTGCCTACTAGTGCAACCCAGCTCGGTTAGAAATTTGTCCGAATGACTCACTAACATTGACCTATAAAACATTGTTTATCAATCGGAGAAACAAAGCTGCCCAAATTAGAGGAGTTGTTACATGACTCCACCCTCCACTTTCAATCAATTTTTTCGACCAAAATCGTAAAACTGAAAATTTTATGATGCTGATTTGTAATACATGATTAACGTTTTCCCTTTCTGCTGACTTGTATGTAAATAACTTTCAAATTTAAAATGAAAACTTCTAGATATTAGTTTGGTGTAAAGTTAACAATTGACTGGTTTATAAAAACAGTTGCGCTTATGTAACCTTTTTTTAGTGCAAAATTGAGAAAAATATATATGATGGCGGTAATTTCATATTTTGATGGAGTTTAATTTTATTTAATTTACAAAAAAACCTAACGAGTAGCCACAAATAAACTTGATTTGATCATCGCAGAATCTTAAGTTGACATCAAATCCTGATATCACAGCTGTCTGTTTAAGATCTGTTAAACGTGATGATTTTATGTTCACCAGCAAAAGAGCGAGATAAAAAAATTGCTAATGGAGAAATTGATATCGGGAGAGTCATTTGCGCAATAACATCGCAGGTTAAACGCAGAGGAAAAGTTATTGAAAGTGTTGCATATGGAAGAGCTTTGAGCTTACTGAAAATCAGAGCTAAACATCTTAAACTGATGTCTGATATGAAAATATTGAGGAATACTGATGTCAGTGCATTGACAATCAAAGATTGTAGAGAGCTGTTGGACAAGTATAATGGTGAGTTTATATTATCTTTGTTGTGAATTCTTTATGGAGGATTTATTGTAGCATTTGCAAGAACTGATGTAAACTAAGATCACTAGATCACTTAGTTTTTAAGTAGTAACTACTTAACCCAACACGATTTCTAAACTCACCGAATAACTTTTAGTGCATTATGGGGCTGAAGATACTGTTGGAGATCTCAGGAAAAATATTGAGCAGGTGGAGACAACAAGACATTTTGTATGCTGGCATGATCACTCAGCACTTATGGGGAGTAGCTATTATCTGGTCATGATTTGGTTTCTGTACGATCCAGCAGTTTACTTAACAGATCAGGAAATTGACAAAAAGTAGGTTGTGTTTTTATTTATGACAAGCTGGCTTGCCTGTTGTAAACAACAATGAATAGTTATAATTAGACGTATTACCGGCCTTCACCCTAAAACATAATACTTGATCTCTTCCTTCCATTATTACCTCTCCGTAGTCTCCTCCTCCTGCGGTCATTTCTTCACATACTGCATACTTTGACAGCCACTCTCAAGAGTCATCGAGAGGGAAATACTGTAGTCGGGCCAGTAGGGCTCTCACTACAGTCCACTAATGAACAGCTGTCCACAGCGAGCAGCTCGTGGCACAGCCAAACAACACCTCTCTCCAAGAGGTAACGCAGGGTCGGTCAGACCTGCAGGGTGCAATGGAGAAGTTGCTCACAACTTCACAGCTAATGAGCCCACGGCTCAGACAAACTATAAAAAAGTTTAAGTAATAAACACATTTATTGTCCGCATATCCATGCTCTAGGGAGGTAATCGCCTAGAGAAGTTAACAGCAGTAGTAGATAAGTGGCGCAGAACAAAAAAAAAAAGCTTTTTATAGGCTGGTGGCAGGAAGTTGATTGCATCATCATGTGTTATCCAATAAACAGTACAGAAAGTAAATGAACCAATCAACATAACATACATAAAACAATGCATACCATAACGCACAAGATAAAACATACAAGGTGCCTAGTGGCAACGAATATAATTATAAACAAGGTTCTCAGTCTTTGGGAGCCCCAGATCTACGATGGGCAAGGTGTAAAGGTAGGTCCTGAATCTGTCCTGTGACGTGGCTTAGGCTATTTCTGGAACTCTAACTACGGTGACCATCTTGTTACTGGTCTGGTATGGCCTGGTACTGAAGGGTCGGTAAAGGTCACTCCAGGATCGGTAAAGGTCGCCACAGGACTGGTATGGAAAGCTGCAAGGCCGGTATAGTAGTGAGGTAGATTTTGGTGCATGTCAGTAGTAAACTGCTTGATTTTTAGCAAACACCAACAATCAGTGCTCCAGGATTGCACCCACAGCCATTGTATAGGTGCTGTACTAGTGGAATACTTTACTGTGCCGGTGGCACAGCTTGCAGGGCCGGTATTGACCCCTGCAAGGCTGGTAGTGACCCCTGACCGACTTGGTATGGTGATACTGGGCCGATACAAAATGGTCGCCATCGTTGAGGATCCTTAAAACCACCTAGGAACTTACGCAGATTCAACAACCACAAGCTAGATATAGCCTTGGAACCCTGCGGAGCCCACTATTGGACAATGGAGATAGGACTCCACCCCTTATCCACTTGGCACCATGCACCTTTAACTCTAACTCGTTGCATGATTTGTTCGTTATTTGTACACTTGTTATGATTGGTCAGTTTACTCCTGCGCATGTAATCTTGTACATTGTATGTATTATGCAAATAACTTCCTACCAGCCTGCCTATAAAATGGCTGGAACTTCTGTAACTCATTGCATTCATTCACTCATGTCTTGCCAATCACTCTAGTGGATAGCCACCCTAGGACTTTGGTTTCTAATGAATAAAACCACTATTCAAACAGCACTCTGTGTAGTTTTTCTGAGCCATGGGCTCTGCGCTTCTCAACTTATCCAGCAGTAATTGATCATAATTGTCACTGTCATACAGGCACCGTGTCCCCTCTGGAGAGAGGTAGAATACTCAAGATTAGTGGAATTTCGTGGTAACCAGACCGAAATCCGTTACAGTATCTGCAGGGTCGGTAGGGTTTCTTCTTCTGCAGTGATGGTACTCTGTGCTATCACTTTGGGAGGTCTGTCTGACTAAATACCTCAATCGGAGTCACCTGTAGGATAAAATATGTGTGCAGGGCATGTGTGCCACTAAAATCCACCACAATACATAACAGCAGCATTTGTAGTACTAGTGAGGTGAAGTTGATATTATTGAACACTAATATATAATGATATTATGATGATGATCTATCAACTTGTATTATTACAAAACAAGCAATCAAACATTTGATAATAAATTTTAATGTGATCATTTTCAACAGTGTTATCACTGTTGTGTTAAACCAAGTTGCTATTTAGCATAAACAGTAAAAATGTGGGCAATGAAGTCGGTAGTTGACAGTAGTTAATAATGGTAAGTAATGATAAAGCAATAGTAAATAAACAGTATCAATAAGTTTTGTGAGAATAATTGAAATTATAATAACGATAATCGTATTTACTAAATCCAATAATTATTTTGAATTATTATAAATGGATGAAGTACTTTTAATAATTGTAATGAGGTATTTTTTGATGTAAAAGAAAACATTATTATTACTATTAATGATAGTAATATTATCATCACCAAGTATTTTTATTTGCTCAAGAAGGCCGACTGGAAAATTGTGATTTTTATGATAAATAATGCGTTTTTTTTGTATAATTGTCTTTTTTTCAAATGTCATAAGTAAAATCAATAAATAATAAAAAATACATTCAATGTATATAGCTAACAATCAAAACAATATAACATACACAGGCCAAAAAAGACATTTTTGCTTTGTATAGAAAATGACAATCTGACGCTGTAATAAATCAACCAATCACCTTTATGAGTTTCATAAAGTAACAAAGTTAAGGAAAGTAAACTAGCCGAGTTTCACATGATAATTTAAGAATAAGTAAAATATTCACTAAAAAATTACTTGAAAATTTAATAGAATGCTAAGGAAATATTCAATTATTGAAAAACTTAATGACTTTTTTAATAAACTGAATTGCTGAAGAATTGATAAGAGTGAAAGCTTGCGCAATGTTTTTTAGGAGCTTTGGCAATCGCTAAGGAAATTCGCCAAGATATCACTATATGTACATGAGGTTTTAGTGGTCTTACAAATGATTATTTATTATTTAGGCTTAGTGTCCACAGTGTACAGAGTGTGGTAGAAGAACCTTATATACACATAATTGGTAGATCTAAGTCTACAATGGTTGACCAACTCAAGTATGTAGACGAGAGAGTAAAAGAGATGCAGACAACCTCACAAAACATCAGGTGCAATGGCAGGGTGTACACAGATAAACTTCGCTTTTTCTCAGGTACAAACTCTGTTTTTTCTCCACCGTGTAGGATAGAGGCTGCACGAAGTCATCTCGTACAACCATAGATAGAAATTGTGATTAGTTTTAAGGTGTTTAGCCTATTTATTGTTCTATTATTTGAAATACCTGCGTTATAAGTGCGCTATGCCTGTTTTGTTAATATTTTTGATTCTCCTGATTATTTTGCAGGAGATCTGCCTGCGCGGAACTTTGAGGCTGGACAAGTGGGGCCTGGTAGTAGATATCCTTGCATTTGTGGTACTGCAGCGGCTGACTTCTGCGATGAAGAGAAAGTCCTAAAACCCGGTCCTTTTGAGTCACTGACAGATCGTGTGGCTCATATTAAAAAGACTTTGGCAAACAATTTACCCAACATTTCTGCTATGAAGGTATTTCTATATAAACAGTCGATAATTTTATTAATTGGAGAAATCTGAAGAATAACAAAAATTAACAAAACTTTCACTCTCAAACTAGAATACTGAAATAGTAGTTCATTCACCAAAGCTTAATGCTTATTTCTACATACAGAAAAATGAGCTGCAAGCAGAGGTTGCAAATAGAGGTCTCAACACCAAAGACAAAGGAGCAGAAAGTCGAAAAGACCTGGAAAAGATTTTGATTGAGGAAACCAGAGGTGAGTGAGGTTATGACTACTTACCAAAGATAATACAAAACCCAAGCAGTTAAACTATCATTGAGTTTTAATTCAATGGTACAATGCTTTTAGGTGTTCAAAGGCTACCTGCGCTGTTGACTACCGGGCTGGGACTACAGGAAGTTGGAGGGATGGATTATGAGATACTGATGTGTGAACCATTACATGATATGACAAACATGATTCGTAACATTATGTTGGAGTTACCCCACCACATCCAGCAGAAAGCGTTACAGATAAAGCTCAGAGCTTTCTGCGAGGATGTCTTAGGTATGGCTTGTATGTTATACATAGAGATCACTGTCATCTCGTGAATTGATAAATAGTAGTTTTGTTGACTTGGCAGCAATAGACATCAATAGCAATGATTGCTTCATCAACTTTCGTCAAAATTGATGAGTTTAATTTTAATTAAAGATGAGTTATTTTCACTCCAACAATTAAAATAAAACACAAAGTGTTCATTTAAAGATTATTTATTTACTGTCAATAACGCAAAATGTACTGGAGAATGTTCTTGTTATTTACTGCAACACTGTTGGTATCTTCATAAAATATTATTTCAAGTAAAATACATGTATTTATGTAGAAGAGAAGATAACTCTAAGAGGATGCGATGCAAGGCTTTATCTAATCAACCTAGCTATTGAACTCCTACAGGAAGAGTACCAATTGGATAGGTGATATTATAGTTTTTAATCAGTCTGAAGTTGTTCTCTCACTTTGATGAGCGCACAACTCCAGTTTGCTATCAGCACTGCGATCACATACAGTGCCATCAATAAGAATGAATTGATGACTTGTGACTTGGCTGAGCGAGAGGCTTCTTGTAAACACAGGAAGCCACTGGCTTCAGGCATACTTTGCAATGTTTCAGCCAATGCCGACGTGTCTACCAAATGGTGTACTCTCTCAGTGAGATCCAACGTTTAGCCTACCAATTAGACACTAACCGTTGCTCCAGGGACCTGCTGAGATTTCACACATGCGTGCTACAGTTTGTTGCTATTGCTGGTGAAGTATTTAAAGACTTGAAGAGTGTGTCCAGACGCGCGTTTTTTGGTGCCTCTTACCACTCTATAGTGAGCCACATGGCAGATACCTACAGATATGTGTCATTGAGATCTATTGTTGTGGAGGCTTCTGAGAGAATGTTTCATTGCCTGAGGTAATAATTTTATCTCAGTTTTTTTTGTTCAGAGTCATTTTCACATTGAATGTAATAATTTTTATATTGTCTTATAATTGATTTTAGTCTTATTTATACTTTAATCTGTTAAATTCATTTCATATAATGTTAAATAGTAATATAGGAGCAGATCTCTGTCATAGAGTCATATAATGTATAAAATAATTCTTTTAGGACGCTGTCTGCAGCAACCAATGGAAAACCTGACAATATTCTAAAGAATGCTCTCTTGAGATTGGCTGTGCAAGAACAAAATCGTCTTAATGACAGATCTTCTGCTTTTTTGAAGTCACAAAAAAGAAACGAGAAGTCTGAGATTAGATTAGCTGCAATGCATTTAGATCAGAACTGTTACACTGCAAGGACAGTTTTACCTCCAGAATTCCTAAACCAACACAAGGTACAGCTAGTGGCTAGATGCAGTCTAAAGTTTTGCATTAAATAAATTATTTTTGCCAGCGCCTACTCAAAATGTTTTGTGAGATTTTGCAACAGCTGGTGTAATGTTGTGCAGCTGGAAATAGTTTAGTTTGATGTCTCAAAAGGTTTAAAGCACCAGATGGCAGTTGGTAACAGTTGGTAACAACATCATTTTGATGAAGTTGTCGTATAGCATTTTAAAAAGTCCCAGATTATTTTTTTTAACTCGATTCAGTTTACTGCTCTGTCACCAAAAGTGTAAAATAATGATCATTTTGTTTTTAAACACAATTCTAACAGTATTTTATTAAAAATTGCTTTTTATTTAAAACATTAATCAGTGCTTTCCCATATCCACTTCAGACATTGATTCTGGCCACTTTGAAAAAAGTAGCTGACTTTGTGAAAGAAGGACCTGGAGTGTGGTATATGGTAAACAGTAATGGAGAACTTGTCTTTTATGATGGACCAGAGGACCCTAGAGAACCCACAACCTCCTCCAGACTTTACCATTTCAGGTAATTTAGTTTCTTCTTGTTTTTGCATTAAACAACTTCAAAAGACGTCGGCCTAAAAATAAAATTGAAGAAGTGCTCTATCTGTGGCGTTGGGCTATTGGTTGCCAAAAGTTCACCAAATCTTTCAGCTGCTGAAAAATCTTCTACTTTTTAGACGTTGATAAGTGTCGGAATAAAAAAGTGACTAGTAAAAATTTCTGCATCAAGCAGTCTTGGTAGTTCTTTTTAATTTACAATGTTTTTTCCTTGTTGAAGGCAACATAATAGAATTGCTGAAACACGCGGAGGTCAGGGGACGATGAATGAACTAAATCTAACCTTTTGATGCTGACAAATAATTAAAATTAATCAATGCGTTTTTCAGAAACATCGATGCTAAAGAGATCCGTGAAGATCTGAATGAAGATTGGAACTATTGCATAAAGAGAGCAAAACGGCTGAATTTACCAATCTTGGAGGAGTGTGAGATTGGTATGTCTAGATATTAATTGTTTAATTTATTTCCATGGCTATTTGATTAAAATCTATTTTTGCTTTAATTCAGCAAATTTTTAGCTCAATACATTACACCCTGCTTAAACAGAAATGTTTTCCGGTGATCAATTTGCCATATTTCTGAAAAATTATTATTTTTGTAACTGGTTAATGCTGTTTAAATTTAGATAACAATGCTGTTGCTCCAGAAGTATCATGCCATAGTAAATTTTCTCTCAGCAAAATTACAAAGGAGCCCCCGCAAGATGCTGACGCATTCATGAGTTGTGGGTAAGTTTGGAATACATTAGCGAGTGCTTTTATCTAATCTTAATAAAAAAATTGTCGATTGACTCTTGAAGTTAGCAGTTGCATCAAATAGTAATTCACCTCCAATGTATTATTTTTTTTGGTTTATTTCTGCATTTAAAACAAACTTATTATCAGGTCTCGAGAGCAGTCCCAAGAACCAGATGTATTTGACTTTCAAGATGATGAAATGGACGTCTCTCTGCATGAAGCTTGTTTAAATAAAGTAGTAGGAAAGTCTGTCTCACTTCCCAGCAGTTGATGCTCTACACAACATCTGGTATATGAACATATACAGTGGTTAAATTCTTTATGTGGACCGTGTTTAACTGTGTTTTGTAACATTTAATATCTTTAAGTACTTGCGTCTAATGAAATTTTCTTTGCAACCATGTCTGTTCTGTTCTGGAAGCACCCACACAAAAAAACTTCCATTGACAGCGGCAGTTATCACCCACTTTTAAATAAAGTTAGCCATTGTTATCTTAGCTATTGTCTTTCCCTTCACTGCATCTGTTAAATATGTAGTCATGGTATTATATCTCGTAGCTGGTTGTTTTTCTACACATATCACTATTATATCAATTATGTTATGTTACAATAAGAGCATTCGCGACCTGTTCGTCGAACAACGTATAAAAAATAATAGGTGTTCGTAATTCAAGACGCCGCGAATAAAACGGAACATTGGTTTGGAACATCATAATTATTTAAAGAACTTTATAGTTTACAGAACAACTCATAAAAAATTTAACTCCCAATTTTCAAAATTGTCAAAAAAAAATAACAAAAACTGAATCGCTATAAACTAAAATAGTTTATAAAGCTTACTTTCAATTTATTAAACTTTAATATTTTTTTGATTATTTGGAAAATTAGGAGTTATCTTCTTTAGGATTTCTTCGGTAAACTATAACATTCCATTGAATATTCATGTTGTTCTAGACTAATGTTCCGTTGCATACGCGACGTTTTGAATTACAAACACCTATTATTTTTTGTATTTTGTTCGACGAGCAGGTCGCGAATACTCTTATTATCTATATTTTAGATAATGTATACATGTGTATAAGTTAGATCCAATTAATCGTTCAGCTTTTTCTACTTATTTACACAGTGAACGAGGCTAAGGTACTAAATGAACAACCAGGTGTGAGGTTTTGGTATTAAGTTCTTGGGTTTATTATTTTAATTGCACATGAAATAAAATAATATCTGGTTGGCAAAAGGTTTCAACTCTTCTAGAATCTGTCAGCATCCAGATCTGCTCTCTCAGGTTTGAGATGATCTCTTTAGAGTGAAATAGTGTCAGCAACTTGGATGTGCTGGAGAATGCAGGGTAGAGGTTGGTAGGTTGTAGATTGGTAGGTTGTAGATTGGCTCATGAAGGGTGGGTTTAGAATGTGTAAAGAAGGGGCTGAAAGCTGAGGATGCACAAACTGTTTGGCAAAGAGCTTGTTTAACTATCTTTCACTAAAATCCACCACAAAACAACTTTATTGTGTGTTTAAAAAATATTGAACCGATTATCTTAGCTGTTGTCTTTCCCTACACTGCTGCTGTTACATTTGTAGTCATTGCTGCCTCTAAGCTGATTGGCTATTGTACACATTATACTATTATATCCATTATATTATGTTACAAAATCTATGATTTGAATATAATATATTTAAATGTCAAAAGCATCTTTCTGTATTTTTTATATATGTCGAAACCCTTCACTGAGATGAGTTAAACTGCTGCAAAACCTTTCCTTCAGACTAATTTGAGATATGGCAGGGTTTAGATATGTTATTAGGTCTCAAGTCGGACACATTTGCGGATTTAAATTGTTTTTAATAATCTAGGTGGAGACAAATCACAAATAGTTACATTTTGTTCACATCCATGGTTGGAGTGCCAATCAAGCGAGTCTGTGTTGGTTGTTAAATAACATTACTTTCTTCCAGTATGCATGGGCTACTACTTTCTTCCAGTATGCATGGGCTACTACTTTCTTCCAGTATGCATGGGCTACTACTTTCTTCCAGTATGCATGGGCTACTACATTCTTCCAGTATGCATGGGCTACTACATTCTTTCATAACCTTATTTTTGCAAGTAAATTCTCTCAGTCGTGGCTGCATTGTCTCAGCACGTTGTTTTCCGGCGTCATCTTTGAAATTGAGTGGGGAGAGAGGAAAAAGTGATAGAGGGGGTAGAGTGAAGCAGGAGTTGAACAAGTCAGGGAGTAGAGTGAGGTCAAGGGTGAGAAGTAGAGCGGTGAGAACAAAGAGTGAGGTGGGGGTGGAGGGAAAAACGAGGCAAAAAGAGTGGTCCACCGTAATTGAATACAATGGACAATATGGCTATTGATATATAAATTGCATCAATTTAGCTAACCTTTCAGCTGTTTATTCACATCTTCTCAGTAAATGATGTTAAAATAATAAATACACTTGCAGCTAGATTTTTCTTTCAGAATTTTCTGTTTAATATTTTAGCTGCACATGAAATCAAAAAACATCTAGTCTACGAGAAATTTTTTTTCTGGACTCAATGAGCATTCAGATTTTCTCTCAGAGCCCTGGGATAAACTGGTTTGAGTGAAATAGGATCAGCGACCTGGATGTGTTGGGTAGATTTGGTATGTTTGCAGATCGGCACACCAAAAAAGTGTTAAAATAAAGAATGGAGCTTAAGGGTGAATCGACAGGATTGAAAGGCGAGAATTTACAGAGAGTTGGCCAAAAAGTATCTTAACTATTATTTATTGAAATCCACAACAAAACAACTTGAGATGTGGTAACAATCTAGTTGATTATTTAAGATCTTGAGCATTTGAAGAACTAAATGATGAATTAGACAAAATTTTCCAAACAATAAAGTTTATCTAAAAACCTAATTGTTACATTTTAACTGCCCATTCCATATATCAGCCCTAACGTATTCCAAATAATATCATGAAAATTGATTTTCAGCAGAAGCGTTTAAATAAGACACTTTTGTAAGTTCAAGTGCTAATGAAAGTTTGCCAGTTTCAATTTTCTTCAGAAACATATTCAATTATTTTCTCAGTTGATAGACTTATAGATTTAAATAGTTTATTGTGTATAGTCAAGGCTCAGCATCACTCCCCATCAGCTACTGCCAGAAAGAGCACCAAAAGAGAGCTTTCTAGAATGGTGTCAAATAGTTAGACATTTCATGATATATCCTGAGTTGTTTAATGTAACATTGCGTACACAGTTTTCGCCATTGGAATCAATTGGTGTCCAGTTTTAATTAACGCGATATAGTAACAATGGCAGCAACGGCAGCGTTGGTAAAACTAAACTGCTTCGGGATTTTTAATAAATTTCAACAAGGCTGTCACAATTTATTTATAAAAGGAAACAACACGAAATAAACAATTAATAGCTCAATGCAACAATAATAGACACAAACAACAGTTTTACGAAAAGCAGTTCACTCAGCATTCATAACTCAAGTGTTTATGCAGTTTTATGATAATGAAAGCAGATAAAACATATACGGGCATAATCAAATAGGAAAGGAATAAAAATGACAAAAATAAAGCAATCAGGAAGACATATAATGACATTAAATAGCTAAAGGCATAAAACAAAAGCTTCAGTTAACTAAAGACAGTTTGAGTATTAACTCACAGGTTAAGGTATGGTGAAAGTATGATAAAAATGGATGAGAACTTTGGTTGTTATTGCCACACTGAACAGTGCATGTTTTGTTGGCTCACTCGCATGGCTGGATGCAACATTTTCAAACAGATTCCAGAAATATTGACAAATGGGTTGCATAGTTACCAGGCATGTGTATTTCATACAGAAAGCTAAAATATAAGCACTAAACATCCACCGGATTTTTTCGTTTGACTTTTCACTAAAGGCACAACTACAGCAAAGAAGTTTAAAGTGAATCTTTGGAAATACACTGCATGCTTTATGATGATCTCCTTTGGTGGAGACACTGGCGATATGAGCGTGCTCTTACAAACAATATTTCATTCAAAGGTCTATTAACACCAGCCCGTCTCAGTCTTGTGAACATCAACTTCGTGCTTGTTATGCCATCTGCACGTGTAACGCTGGGTTCTTCTGCTGGTATGTGATAAAGGGAGGATCCCGGGTCCGCCTAAAACTGTTGTTAGAGGATAGGTGAAGGGGTTTAGGGGCAATTTAGGGTAAAGTGAAAGTGGGGGTAAGGGTCCGGATTGTCCTTTGTCACAAAAATCTGCCGCAGTTGTTTACAGTAAAATCTGTGTGCTATATATAGCAACTCTTCGGTGCAACACACTTCCTTATCTGCTTTTGTTATTGTCATTTAGCCTGTAAGTATGAAGCTATTGATTCATTTATATAAAGTAGGGGAATTCCCATCAAAGCCCCTAATGTAATGCAAAAGATTAGATGCTAAATAGCAAACACGCCGTATATAAAAGATTATGCATACTATGGAAAGCCACAGTTTTGATGCTCATAAACCTCTAAAAGCAACATGGCAGGCAAGCAAAATGTATTCAATATACATGTACAAAATCTACATAAAAAATATATAGTTGTGCTGTTATATTGTAATTTATTATACCAAATTTTGCTCTCGATTACATTGGTTCTGTCCTCTTGTAGGTTACCTCAAGTTTAAACCTTCCATAACTATAAAGAAAAGAGCTTCTGCAGAATGGACCAGACTATTTCTATCAGTTGGTGTGTTGGTTCACGCAACCAGTGCCAACCACTCAACAACGAACACCACAGAATCGCTCCAACCAAAAACACATAGAGTTGGAGAATCTCATCAGAAGAAACGTAAACTCACAGCCATTCATGATAACGTACATAAACGGCTGAGACTAAAATCCAAACTGAAGGCAGAAACATGTGACTCTACAGATGTACTTGATGACTTGAGAGATCATCGGTGGATGAAGATACCAGATAGTCATCTGTCTGTTTGTCCATTGGTACAATATCCAGAGAATCACAATCCAATGCTGTCACTGGCTTTACAGCAAGAAATGGACCAGAAAACACCAAAAGACTTCCTCCTCTATGTCCACAACAATCTGACATTAGATGAAAGGGAGTCATTGCTAGTAGATGAAGGACAGAGAAGGAAAACATTCCAAACCAACTGGCCTTATGAAGGTTATCTATCTGGTACGAAAATGGCTCAGGCTGGATTCTACTATTTGGGAGATACAGACCACGTACAATGTGTATTTTGTAGAGGAAGGTTACATCAGTGGTCTGACAATGACAATCCTATGACTGAGCATGCCAGGCTTTTCAACTTCTGTAGGTTTGTTAAAGGGCTGGAATGTGGAAACAGAGAATATCGCTCCAAGAAACTCACAAAAGAAGAGACAAAAAACATTACCATATTTGGTAAACCAGTGGCTGTGAAGAGAAGAAACCAAGATGGACATGTAGATAGTGGTCCACTGGGTATCTGTACCAACCTTGCTGCAGTAATACGTTATGCACCAGACTCTGCAAGACTTCGTACTTACGCCAGATGGCCAACATCCAGTCCTATTGCTGTTGAACAAATTTGTGATGCTGGGTTCTACTACACAGGTTTTGATGACCAAGTCCGCTGCTTTTTCTGTTCAGGAGGTATCAAGGGATGGGCAGAAAATGACATCCCATGGGAGGAACACGCCCGCTGGTTCCCGAACTGCTCGTATTTACTTAACAAAAAAGGCCAAGGATACGTTGATGAAGTCTACGACAGAACACCTGATGACAAGAAGACTGTGAGAAAAACACAAATGCAACAGAATGTTGAAAATAATAAACTGACCTCGTTTTTGGGACAAGAAGAGATGGATGAACTCTGTGAGAGGTTGGGCCATAGTAGCCAGACAATAGAACGAGCTCTGGGTGTAAATGGTGGACCATTTGAGAGCGTAAAAGATATGATTGACATGTTAAATTTGCTAGAAAATGGTATTGAACTACCCACAGCTAAAGTACCATCTATTCCATATTCTCGACCCGCACAAGAACATAACCAACTGCCTCCTCAGCAGACAAACAACCAGCCAGGACAAATGGCGGAAGTTGACAGAAGCACAAAACACACTGCGGGTTGTAAAATCTGTGAGTTAAAAACCACAAACTTTGTTCCAGCCAATCACATAGGACTTTCTTGCGGCCATCTTATTTACTGCGAGTCATGCAAGACAGAAGAATCCATAAAAAGTCAAACACAGCTGGTGAAATGTCCATTTTTTAATTGCAATGCTCCGTTAGCCGGTGTTTGCAAAGTTTACTTTGCTTGAAGACTGAGAACTCAACTCAAGTCTCACTCTTGTGTGTTTGTGCAAATTTTTTAAACATTGTCAATAGCTAAACAATACGCATTGTCTGCCTGTCTAACAATAATAATCTACTGCTTGTCGTGTTGTACCACTCGTACCAGCAAACGGTCTCGATTAATCTTCATATTACATTAAAAGATGCGAATTTTTATGTTTTCTGCCAGATTATTTTATCAATATTTTATTTGTTTTGTGCTTATTTTGTACTGTGCATGCAAACTTGTACTTTATTAATCTGTATATTTGTTTCTATGAGTGCATCAGTTTAAACATTCATTTAGTCTCTACTCATGTTATCTGATTTTTATATAATAAACAAAATGTGGAATTCAGGGTTGTCTCATCAATGCAAGGAAAATAAATCTAGTTGGTAAATTGAGAACCCAAAATAATTCACAATGTTTCATTTTGAATACAGCATAAACATTACGGAATGAAATACCGGCGAAGAACTGTTGCTCTATGATTTAATTTTGATCATATGCAATTTAAAATGTTTCTATTTCATTCTTTTTAAAACTTTGAAATAAAACTGATTCATAATACAACTCAAATGAATGCGAGTGATTTTACAAGCCCCACCACAAATGATGAGACTTTGTTCAACTAATATATCTATGATCAACCTTTGCACATACGTACTCCAGAACTTGTTAAATAATATTGTGCTCAATCTTGATTCAGCGTGTTACAACCTGTTTTACCCTGTTTCCTGTTGTGACTCAAACTGGTAAATAATGTGTTGGATGGAAAGTTTTGGAAAAATCCCTCATCAACCGGGGAATTCAAATAAACACCGGCTGCTTCTCACAATCATTACAACTGATTGAGTCATGGAATTCCCAACTAGTGATGCAAGAAATTTCCATTAGCGTTGTCAATATGTTTACTAACCAACTTGAGGCCGCGGAATAGGTTGCTGACAGAAATAATAATTCCTACCAGTCATACCCATGACTAAAGTACATCTACCAGCAGTAAATAGTGATGTTGAGCCAAATGTTACTAGTTAACCTTTAATCAACAACAACTTTTGTCTCGTCGGAAAATAATAATTTTTTTAATTATTTGCACTATTTCCTTGACGAGATTGGTAAACACACCTGTTATGTTAATAATGACCAGTTACACTGAATAAATGCCAGTAAAGCACATGGCTTAGAAAATATCACATTCAAATTCTTTCAGAAGCTCTGTTGGCTCAGCAAAGCTGCTTTCATAAAAAGAATACAAAAAAGATTAAAACTATTTTGCTCAAATAAACCTTACATTCACTACAAATTATATACTGTCAACTAGCAAGATAGCTGCCATAGACTGAGGAACTAAAATAGCCTCAGAAGCCCATATCCACCTAACACCTACCTACCTGTATATCTGACGAAACCAGAAACAAGGCTTATAAGGACAAAAACCTTACCACAGGAAGTGTAGAAGCTCAAGATTGGCTATTGAGCCCATGACTCTGCCCGCTACTTGTGGCTGGGCCCTATCGCTTTCAAATCATTCTCTAGTATTTCATTCATCGGTATTTATATATCGTATGTTGATTTGTCATGTAATGTTCTACTTACATGTATGTTCTATTAGGTAATATCATGTTTTAATTCCTGTGATCTGCCTACAAAGGGCAGAGCTTTTGCCATAACTTACAGTATTGTATTGCATCTTGAGATAGAATAAATCCATTCTACTCAAAAGCACCGAGTAATGCGTCTGAGCCGAGGGCTCTTTGCTTGTTATGTAGTTGAGAATACTCCTTCACTTCAGATTTGGTGTCAACCGACAAAGGGATGCTTCTTGGAGAGAAGTAGGCCATCAGCAGCTACCAACTTGACTGAGCCAACGAGCTAGGAGTTTGGCTGGTGGCAGTGCTTCAGTGGATTAGTAGGCCACCAAAATCCACTACACAGAGGCACCTAGAGTCCTTTGCAATCTGTGGAAGTCACTGAAAACAGCTTTCAGCTAAGTTAAACCTCTATTGAATATACTAAACTTTTGGTTTGGCTTCCACTACGGCAGTTAACATGAATTGTATAGTTGTAAGTACCCAGTAGTAATGTAAACAAATCATTAGTGTTCAGTGAACTATTGATTTGGCAAGCCAAGCACGGTGCAGCAACAACGATCAACAACAACACAAAGCTGATTTGCTGAGATCACCTGTACTATATAAGAGCTGCTAGCGGCTACTAAATTATTTACTTGTTCGTAGTAATAATTATTAATTACTTTGGTAACTATAATGATGCTTTTTGATAGCTGATATTTCGAGAAAGCTATTAATTTCTTTACTAAAATCAATGTCTGCAATAAGTTGACCGGCCGGTCTTATTTCTCAACATACTTTTGAGTAATGTAATGCATAAAGTATATCCAAAACATAAGATATTTGTGTAAATTGTATTTTTTTCCGCTGCTACTAGGCAACTATGATACGATTTCCATTATTGTCCAGCGAGTAGCATTAGCAAAACAACAGTTTTTGCGGGAGAACAAATTTCGCAAAAAAAATGCAACACAGACGATATGAAGCATTGTAAGTGCGCCTACAACACAACCCAGCTTTTCAATTCTGTCCTTTAGACTAATTCAAAATTAATCACCATCATTTTAGGATAGGGATTATTTTAGGACACTATTTTATGCAAAGTTAATCTCACTTTGAAAGTAATTTTTTTATAGTTTTTATAAATAAAAATAATACATTTTTGGACTAATTGATTTGTAAGGAGAACACTCTCATAATGTGAGGAAAATGTTTGCAGAAAACTAATCACGAATAATGCCACATGGAAATTTCTTAAAAGAAAAACTCGAGCAACAAACACTATTTGCAATCTTATGCTAAAATACAATCACATCACAAGTATGTTTAGATATCGATAAGAAATGAAGGCCTCTCTCTTCATCTAATAAGTGAACTTAGCGCATGTAAACAAATGAAATGGCCTGTCCATAGACATTGTCTAATCCAAAAAACAATTAGCCTATTATAAACATAGCAGCAGAGCATAAGTTGTGCAAAAACTGTCAGCTGGTGGCAGCAATGTAGCTTTTGTTACTTTATGTCATTGGCTTGTTGTAGTGGAATAGAGATTGTAGTAGTTGGTGATTCATCATCTAGACAGGTAACCATGTCAAACTTATAGTGTAAATAAATGAAGTTTTTTGTTTGTCTTGGTCATTCCAGCACATAAAGAAAAAGAATCTGTAAAAAATGAGGTGTTGAATTTAACGGTGCAAGGGCTAGTTGAGATGCCCGGCTTGGTCAACAGTCCTTCCTACATCAGGTTGAGAAAATGACACCTTTGGTCATGTGTAAAAACAAGACTAAAGTAAAAACAACTAATCCGCCATTGCAAACAATAAAAAATATTTCTAACTACATGTTTTACTGTTGAAAATAAATTAAGGAACAATCATTACAAACCATTAAATTAGCAATTTTTTTTTTCAATATAATGGTTGAACTAAAAAGATTTAAAACCGTCATTATTATTTGTGTTTATATGCTACGAAGTCAATAAAACTACTATTTATCAATACACAAGATGACGATTATCTCTATGTATAACACAAAAGCCATACCTAAGACATCCTCACAGAAATCTCTGACCTGCGTCGGTAATGCTTTTTGCTGGATGTGATGAGATGGCAGAAAAATTGGCAGAATTTTCTGTATTTGCAATTATACTGGCAAGTAAGGATGTGCTTAGCAGGAAAACTTGTGGAACAATAAGATTTTATTGCGCAACTATTTTAAGGTAGTAATTCCCACTTTTTCTTGCTTTTTCAGCACTGCTACCTTTGTCTGCCAACTTTTAAATCCAAGGAGACTAACACTACCAGCCACCACTGAAGCAATTTACTAACCAAAACCACTCAGCTGAGACAGTACTCAACTATAGCTCCTTGGCAGACACACCACACATATGTATACACTAGTTCAAGGCTTGTCAGGGCTTCAGACACATCACACATACGCAAAGAGTTGATCAAACTTTGTTACTAATAATAAAATAAAAAAAATTAGTATAAACACTCGCGACTAACTAAAAATAATGCGACACCTGGTCAAAAAGCCAGTCAAAAGCAGCTCAAAATATTTCTTTACACTGGTTTAAGGCTCGTCAGGGCTTTTTCTATTCGTCTACGTTCATCGGTAGGTACATCAGCATTTACAAAGTTATACTCTTGTGCTCAAGAGAGAACAACTCCCAACTGGTATAGGGGATAGGGATGAGGTACTTAGATCAGGGGCTTATGGGCCAGGAGTGGTTCAGCTGTGGAAACAAGGACAAAAAGGGATGACTGGTTCAGGTCTAGACCACAAATGCTGTGTGGCTGAACGCGACGTTGAACTTCTTTCCCTTTGTCCTACTGGAGACTGTCGCCGACATCTTCTCCTGGATGATAGCAGCTGTGTGTGTGAGCGAGAACAACTTTGAAGCCTGCACTCTGGTGGCTGTCTGTCTTTATAACGACTGAGCAAGAATGCAACTGTTGCTTTCGTTTACCTTTTTCTCCTTGGATATAGGTAGATATCGCAGTCTACACACTGATATTTCCCCTGCAAAAACCCTCATGCTTGACCAACTCACAAAGACCTCTGCTGTTAAGCTACATCAGTAACAGTAAAACATGTTGCTATGAGTAGTGAAAGATTAACACCGATAATAATAAAAAAAAATGAGCTTATATAATCGTATTTAAATGGGTGCAAACTGTGTTTCTTCGACAATAGTTGTGTTTAGTTATCGCATTCTGTAATTGTTATAAATAATTGCAAATGTTAATTTACTGTCGTTGCTATTATTTTTTGTGTCTGTAAGAAACGTTGAAAAGTTGATTTAATTGTATCACAAATATTTTTTTGTTAATCATTGGATTGTTCAGACTACCATAGTTGACCCATTTAATATTTGTCCAATCGGGGACAGAGTTTTGACTAACACTGTTATATAAGCCTGAGCTTTGATGATTCGTATCACAGTTCGTCCTCAATCTCTTTCCCCGTGCATTTTGAGAGAAGACACAGGAAGACGATGTATGTACACACTGCAGTCAAGACTGAAACCACTAACTTCCAGAACAAAGTTATGGAAAAATGTTGAAACTTGCGTACTGGGAGAGAATAATGTTAGTTATCCATTGACATCCGCTCGCTTGGTTGAAGCTCCAACCGCTGGATATTAGCAAAGTGTAACTTTTTGTGATTTACCTCCGTTTACATTGTTGCTAAAAATTATTTATTCGCAAATATATCCAATTTGAGGCCAAATAACATATTTAAAACCCGTCAGGAGAACCTTATCCTTAGACTCCATGACAGAGATCTGCTCCTATATTACTACTAATAATATATTTAAACCCCCCCCCCCCCCCCCGCCATACATCAAATTCATTTGTTAGAATGTTTTTTTTACAGCCGTTTCCGGTCTTCCCAGTGAAGCAGTTTAGGCATGTATAAAAAGTACAGACAGACAGGTTTGTTCACGTTTATACACACTATATACTTTTAATCAAAACATAGATCGTGTAACATTACATAATTGATATAACAGTATAATGTGTACAGTAGCCAATCAGCTTGTAGATACTATCATGGCTACATATTTCACAGATATAGTGTAGGGGAAGGCAATAGCTAACATAGCAATAGCTAATACTAGTAAAAAATGAATGGTAACTACAGCTGTCATTAAGGCTCCTCTGATTGGGTGCTTTCGGCATGTATTCTAAAACAGAAAGAATTTGGCCGGATAGAAAATATCGCTACATACTTACACGTATTGCTACATAAATCAGGAACATATGGCCCACACAGAGTATTTAATTGTTGTATATGTTACCATACCAGATGTTGGGTGGAGCATCAACTGCTGGGAAGTGAGACAGACTTTCCCACTACTTTATTTAAACAAGATTCATGTAGAGAGACATCCATTTCATCATCATGGAAGTCGAACACATTTGGTTTTGGGGTCTCCGGGGATCTGATAATAAAACGTTTTACATATTTAACAGAAGCAATACTATTAAAAGGTGGTTGATGACTAATATTGTAAGTGTTACAGTGAATTTCGGTCTGGTTTCCTCCAAATACCACTAATCTGAAGTATTCTAGCTGTTTCCAGAGGAGACTCTGCTGGTATGACAGTGACAACTTGCGATCTTTTACTGCTGGATCTGTTGGCATTCACAGAGCCCACAGCTCATACAAACTACACAACATGTCACTTTGTAAATGGCTTTTATTCTCACACTACCAATATGTAGAGAGGCAATCCTCTAGGGGCGTGGCATGTACAGAAATTAATGATAGGAATAACAGTGTGACCAGTCTTTATATAGGCCGGTTGACAGGAAGTCATCTACACAATCATATAACAATACCTTGACAGGAAGTAATTAGTCCAATACAAACAGGTATATAAGTAATAAGCAAATTATATTGCAAAGGAAGGTTAAATACACAAGGCACCAAGCAGCTAAGAGGCGGAGTCCTATCTCCGTTGTCCAAGGATGAGTCTGCTAGCAGTCCTAGGGGTCTACCTAACCTGGGGTTGCTGATAACTTTGGTCCAGGGAAGGCTACTTCCAGTATTCAGGGTAATGAAGCTCCTCAGGCTACTTTCGAGATCCTCGTCTAAAGGGGCCATCTTGTATCGGCCCAGGAGGGTGCCTGCCAGCACAGCACTGGCCCTGTAAAGGTCATCACCGGCCCTGTAGAAGTCATCACCGACCCTGGATAGGTCATCACCGGCCCCGGAGAGGTCATCACCGGCCCAGCAGGCTGTGCTACGAGCCCAGCAGGCTTTACGATTGGCACATCATTGTAGTTTAGCGCTGACTAGCATTTTGGTTTCATAACTGGGATCACTAAGGTAAGTAGAGATTTCTATGCATGCCATTCCCCAAAATCTACCACAGCATTGTGCAGATAAACATAGAATCCAACAGAGACAATGGATGGTAAATTAGATTTACCATTTGTTGATACAACTGCTGACTTGAAGGAATCATTGACAAGTTTATTAGCTCCAGATGTGAGTACACACTAACACTTTCTAAACTTACCTAGAACTCACAGCTGTGTCAGCATTATGCAGGTGCCGTTTTTTCTTTTTCTTGACACAAGGTTTACCAAGGCATGTTACTTCTGGAGCACCATTAAAGCTATCTAAACACATTTGTTAAAAATTAAACATTATGAACAATAATTGATTGCATGAATTTGACAAATCAATTATAAAAAACATTTTTTACCAAATAGAATGTAATATATCCAACTAAATAACGGTGAGCCAAAATTTAAATAGTTTTTGACTTGCCATAGAATTAAATTAAAAAAACAACGCAATGTCTAATCATACCAATCTCACACTCCTCCAGGATTGGTAAGTCCAGCTTTTCTGCTTTCCTCACGCAATAGTTCCAATCTTCCTTCAAATCTTCACGGATCTCTTTAGCATTGATGTCTCTATAAAACGCATTGATTAATTTCAATAATTTGTAAGCTTCAAAATATTTGATTTTCTTTATTTAACATTCAAAGACCTCCAAGTTTTTCAGCATTTTGATTATGTCTTATTTTACCCCAACAAGCAACCTAAAGTAAAGAACTAGCCAGATTAGTAGATGCCAATATTTTACTAATCGATTGTTTTACCCACAAGTATCAATATCTAAAAAGTTAAAAATAATGTCTGCAACTGAAAGGATCAGTGAGCTACTGACAATCAAAAGCCTAACACCGCAGACCTATTATGTTTTCAATTCTAATTCCCTGCTGATGTCTTATGAAATTATTTAATACAAGACAAGAAGAAACTAAACTACCTGAAATGGTAAAGTCTGGAGGAGGTTGTGGGTTCTCGAGGGTCCTCTGGTCCATCATAAAAGACAAGTTCTCCATTACCGTTTACGATATACCACACTCCAGGTCCTTCTTTCACAAAGTCAGCTACTTTTTTCAATGTGGCCAGAGTTAACGCCTGAAGTGGTAATGTAAAAGCAATGATGAATATTGTGGTGGATTTCTGTGAAATGTGCTACCCAAAGAACAAAAAATAAGTTGCCCTAAAACAGGTTCGACTGAGTGTACCAGTACTACTGAGCCATACTGTGTTGAAGCATTTATGTTAGCTGTTAACAGAGCAATCAAAGGGGAAGGTAATTCCTTGAACAGTGCGCTGAGGAGTGTGGCCAAAGATATATGTGGAAGTGAGATACTGCTAAAAGCATTAGCATCTAAAAAATGGGCCAACTTATAGATTCATGTGGGCCAACCCATTTACATCTACATGGATGATGACTCAAGCTGCTGAACTGGAGATGAACTAATGAAATCTTACTTCCTGCTTTTTGATGTGCCTGCCTATTTTTAACCAATAGCATCACTCATATTTGAACTGCTCATTATAATATTTTTTCTATAAGTATAGCTACTCCTATTATTGTATTCAGTTAGTATTCCCTTTTTACTTAGGATGCATGCCCAGTCATAGCTATAGCTAAGGGATTGAGTGCTTGTCTAGTTGTATATGCATATACTATTGCGAACTCCAGCCAGCCGTGTCTAGGAAAATTTATTTATTTGAGAATTCGACAACTCATCTTATTAGTCTGGCTAATACTTGCTAGAGGAATCCTATTCAGCACCACTACACAGTGTTGGTGATGTTGATCTCTTTCAGAAGAGCTCTACAGTTGTGTCTAGTAAAGGTGCTGCCAAAAACTCCTTTACATTGCTGGCAAAAGTGTGGGAGACAGACACAGATACAGACAGTCACAACTAGAGTAGCCACCAGGTCCTACCTAGAGTCAGTATTATCCTTCCATTTCCCTACTTGCTGCACCTCTCCCTTAGGAGACACCGCAACTCCTTCTTAGTACTGGCATCCCTGCAGCAATTACTTTCTAGGTATTATATCTGACAGTAGTTTCCTACCTGCTACAGCTCTCCTGAGTGAGATACAGCAAGGCACAATCTTATTACAGCTAGCCCCAATCCTGCTACAGCTACATCTAAACCTTCTACGGCATCCCCGACCCAGAAAATTCCCCTGCAACAATCAGCAACTCCGCCACAGATTCCTACAGCATTTCGTGAAGCTGCAAGTGGTTCCACAGCAGTTTCAGCCTGGTTGTGGGCTTCCTGAGTGAGATACAGCTACCCCCACTCCTTATGGACTACCCTGCTCCTGTTGGAGCACCCTGGTCTTGCTACAGCAACCTCTTACCCTGCAAGTGGTCCTGCAGCAGTTATGGATCTGGTTACAAACTCCTACAGCAGTTTGCAACTGTGTAACTGATTCTACTGCAATCACCGACCTTGTGTTTGACCCTGCAGCTCTCCTGAGTCAAACACAGACACCCTTGACTTTGCAACAGCAACCACCAAATCTGCTACAGCACCTCGACAAGTGGTCCTACAGCAGTGGACCGTAGGACAGCAGCAGCAGTGAACTACAGCAGTGAACTGCTGCAAGTGGTCCTACAGCAGTTCCTGACCCTGCAAGTGGTCCTACAGCAGTTCTGGTCCACTTGCAGCTTTACTGAGCCAAATATGGACACTCCCACCCAACTGGGACCACTCCCTCCTCCCCCCCCCCTTCAACCCAAAAACACTTCTCCAAATCTGAAAAGACATCATCTTTTACCTGGGTCTCCTGTAAAATTGTTTAAAAGGAGAAAGAAAATAGCAAATGGCTGCAAGGAGGATCAACAGTGCTTGTAGAATGTCAGCATGTACAGCAGAGGCACCCGCTCTTGACAGGTTGGTTCAGACTCTCCAGGGAGTCCTGCAATCATCTTAGCCAGCCGTGCCACAAGATTTATACCCTCCAAGTTTACTGCCGTTGGAGACGCCTAAGACTTCATTATCCCGTTTCTTGAAACCGCACAAGCCAGCAATTGGAGAGCACACACGGCCCTTTTCCATGCCTTAGAGGCATTTGGAGATAAAGCTTTGCTATGTGGGAAGTCAAGGACCCTCCAAAGTGTTTTCATGCCCTTTGTGCATGCTTCAGGTTAACTTCCGGTAAAGCTCTGCCATGCATTGCCCACGTTCAGAAGCCAAAGAAGGGACCATTGCAGGAACAGGCAAGTACAGTGGAAAGACTCATATGTATAACCTATATGTCTCCCCAACGCATAGACTACATGATTTTGGTGAAATTTGTTTCCTGCTTTGGTCAATCATACTTTCAGCATCACTTGTTTGCTTTGAACCTCCAGAGTCTGGAAGACGCTGTTTGTGCGTGAAACAAGATCTTACAGATCAGAACCTTTCCTGAGACTCAGCAATGTTATGTAAGTAGGGTAGATGATGAAGGAACTGAATACTGGATACCTCCTCGTGGCCTATATGCTCCTTTGCCATGTCTCTTTCCATTGTTCCCGCCCTCTTCATCGGCTCCTCTTGAGTATAGTCATGCCTATACTGCGGTCACCATGGGTACTCTAGTGTCCCAACCTCTTCCACCACAGCAACCAACTCCGATGCCTACCAAGGTGACATCTCTCCTACTACAAACAGTCCAGGACCTAACTGAAAAGGTCAAACTGCTCAAACAAAGACCAAGTGTAAGTGCTGCAGTACCAGCCTCCATCTACCCAGTACCAAACCGGCTAGTTATGGAGAGGGCAGCACCTCAGTGATAGAGATGTGGTCAAGTCGGACACTTCCAGAGGGGTTTTCCTCTAAACAGATGTCTACCCAGTCAAACCTATGAGAAGTGAAGGTTAAGAGAAATGAAGGTTATGAGAAATGCGGAGTTTTTGCAGTAGTTGATGCCCCAGCTAGCTGTAACCGGGCATTGCAGAGGTGAAAGAAACAAACAACTGGGTTAAAAAAGCATAACCCGGTGTCAACTAGACCAACCCCCTACCCCCCCTCCTCACCCACAACCTGTAGGCCAGTGGAATCTTTCCTGGACTCTTGTTCGCAGTGACATCCTGGTGCATAGTACTGACTAAAACTAAAAGCAACACCCTCCTCCAGACAGAGAGAAAAAGCTACCTCCCAAAAGTGCCTGCAATATCCAGCCTGACAAACTTTTGAGTTTTCACTTGGAATGGCTGTACCAGGCCAGCTACTTCTTTGCCGGCAAGTTAGAAAGTGAGCTAGTAATTCTAGTGGTAGACACTGGCTGCACCACATACCTACTCTCTAGGCACACCTTTGATCGTTTACCAAAGGTGTTAAATGGAGCATTATAGAAAGTGACTCCCGTGAAATAATGGCCAATGGCACACAGCTTGCTTTCTGCAGTATTGTCAAGGCCACTCTCCAGCTCAAAGGCATGAAAGCAGAGATTACCTTTGTCATGACCAGCATTATCAAGGAGCAAGCTGTCCTTGGCATACTTTTCTTCACTTTCCACAATTGTCAAGTAAAGTTTAATGAGTCGACCATAGTGACGGATGGGAAAAAAATGAGATATACAGATGAGCATGGTAAACTATAGATCAATATTGTCCAATTTTCTGCAGTCTCATGTCCATCAACAGATACAAAATCCTTCACCCTGTGTAAACCAGTTACCCCAGATCACCCTTCTTCTGATGAAAACTAGGCCTGCTACAAAAAGTTCCTATAGCTGTCAACCTGAGTGAGCCAGGCACTAACGAGCACGTTATTTACAGGAACAAAAGTCGTGCAGAGAAGTTCGTGGAGCACAAAAGAAGTGATGGTGAGGAGCGCAAAAGAAGTGATGGTGTTGACCAGCGTCCATAGAAAAAGCCACTACCCCTGCCATGCTTTCCAGCATGCTCACTGCCAGAATGGTCAATCTCCTGTGCTGTCTTCCTTCCTCCACCTTTAGAGGCAGCACTCACAATAAAGCAGCCAACCATATGGCAACCTAGTATGCCAACCGTCTCATCCTGTGAGTTTAACGCAAATCAGATCAGTAGTTTGGTTAATAGGGCAGAAAATGTGTTGCAATTACTCCCTTTTCTTTCAGTTATCCCATCTGCAAACTGAGGACCATGACCTCAGGCAGATTATTTGCTTGTGCAACAGCATTGGACCATCCACCTGCTTTGAACAACCATTAAACAATCAAAAAGTGAGTGAGAAAGAGAACGAACCCTAGTTTAAGAGCCCTCTCCCTGATATTAGCTTTGAGGAGAACGAGGCCATGGTAAATTGCGAGAGTCTTACAACCCAGCCCGCAGCTATCATGGGCAGTGAGATGGCGAATTTTGAAAAATTCTAAGAAGTAAAGCCTCCGATAGGATGTCACGACTGGGCTTTTTATCTTGTTTCTGGCTCCCTGGTTCCCACTTGTGTGCAGAAACCATTCTTCTGGTCACCATATCGAGTATCTCCTTTGCTGGAGATGGCATTTACAGTAGAAAGGCCATTGATGCAGCAGCCTAGTGCTCCCTGCCTGTCTAAACCAACTGGGTCCAACAGTTTTGCCACCAGAGCAAGAAGCACAGTAAGAATACTCCATTCCCGGCAGAGCCTCCTCCTCAGGCGGCTATGCCCTTTCTAATGCCTAAAACAGAGAGTGGATCAATAGGAAAATGACTACGTTGCAGCGATGATCCTCCCACTACATTGGAGCAGTCTGACTTTCTCTCACTTTGTGTTGCCCAACAGCTTCCGGTTGATGACCAACCAAGACTCTCAAAGTGTTTTTTGGTCCAGAAGACCTACAGTTAGAGCCTACAGCAAGGGCCCCCTTCTTCCCCCAGCTCTCAGCAGTGGTCCACCTAAGTCGTGATGCAGGAGATTGCAACCTTGACCTAGGAGATTGTCATACCAACCTAGGATCCATTCAACACTGGCCACAGGAACTCAAGCTTTGCTAGGCTGCCTGCCACTTGGTCCCCAGCCAAGTTACCATCTCTCAGCAAATTTCGAGCTTGCAAAGAGATAAATACAAAGACTCTAGGACTGCCACCTAAGAGTAGTACTCCTAATGGATCTCTGGATTTTCCTAGAGACCCCCAATGCCCCATCTCTGTGTAAATGGCAGACAGTTCTGCTCCATCAGCCTTACAAAGCAAAACTGAGCTGACGTACTATACCAAAACGTTTATCCTTGACTTAATGCCCAAATGGATACCCAGAATACCAGCTGAGCAGGTCATGCCAAACCAGAGAAGAGGTCTTCCCAAATGGTCATTTTTAACTCTTAATAACAAAGCGGCATATTGAATTGATTCCCAGGCTAAAACGAGGAATGAAAAGCAAAATTGAGTTGATAAGTTTTTCTTGAAATTTCAAATTCCTATAGAACAAATGCAAGAGTTGTTAATATTGGTCATTTTAGCTGCTTCAGACCTTCTTTGATTGCGTTACAAAAAGTGTTCAGTAGTAAATAGTTCCATTCAGTTTTCAGATATCATCTACCAGCTGTTACAAAGCTAGGAAGATAATTTGAAACTTTAAACTGTGCCTAGCTGTCAACTATACCTTGTGCTTCTTTAGGAATTCTCGAGGTAAAACTGTCCTGGCAGTCTCCGAGTTCTGATCTAAATGCATCGCAGCTAATTTAACTTCAGACTTCTCATTTCTTTTTTGTGACTTCAAAAAAGCCGAAGTTCTGTCATTGGCCCGGTTTTGTTCTTGTACAGCCAATCTAAGGAGAGCATTCTTTAAAATACTGTCAGGTTTTCCATTGGTTGCCGTTGACAGTTTCCTAAAATAATTTGATATAATTTACATAATAAGTGCAACGAGCTATACTATGGATAAAATTAACAGTAATTAAAAGACAATTGAAAATGTTCGATGTGAAAATGAGTATAAACAAAGAAAATTTCAAATAAGCAAAATTTTACAAGCAAAAATATATTTGCTATGATTTGCAGTAAAAACTGTACCTCAAGTGATGAAACATTCTCTCAGAAGCCTCCACAACAATAGATCTCAGTGACACATATCTGTAGGTGTCTGCCATGTGGCTCACTATAGAGTGGTAAGAGGCACCAAAAAACGCACGTCTGGATACACTCTTCAAGTCTTTAAATACTTCACCAGCAATAGCAACAAACTGTAGCACGCATGTGTGAAATCTCAGCAGGTCCCTGGAGCAACGGTTGATGTCTAATTGGTAGGCTAAACGTTGGATCTCACTGAGAGAGTACACCATTTGGTAGACACGTCGGCATTGGCTGAAACATTGCAAAGTATACCTTGATGTGATATTTTTATTTGTTTACATGAGCCCACTGGCTTCGCTAAGTCACAGCATAAGTACTTAACACATGCTATTTAATGGTACAACAAGATCTTAAACTTAAACTGGAGTTGTCTTCTCAACAAAGTGAGAACAACTTCAGAATAAAACCAATATTATCACCTATTCAATTGGTATTCTTCCCGTAAGAGTTCAATAGCTAGGTTGATTAAATAAAGCCTTGCATCGCATCCTCTTAGAGTTATCTTCTCTTCTATAATGATATTTCGTTTTGAATAACATTGTTATGATTTCACGTGTTAAGGTATATAAGTAATGTATTGTTTGAGCATTTAAAGCAAATGAAGGACTAATTTTCACAAACATAAGCAAGCACTTTTGTGTTTTATTTCAAGTTAATTGTTGAGGTGAAAATAATTTATAGTTAAAGTTGAAGTCATCAAGTTAGACAAAAGTTGAAAAAACAGTTATTGCTATTGATGTCTGTTTGCTGTCAAGTCAATAAAACTACTATTTATCAATACACAAGATGACAGTGATCTCCATGTATAACATACAAGCCATACCCATAACATCCTCACAGAAAGCTCTGAGCTTTATCTGTAACGCTTTCTGCTGGATGTGGTGGGGTAACTCCAACATTATATTACGAATCATATTGGTCATATCATGTAATGGTTCACACATCAGTATCTCATAGTTCATCCCTCCAACTTCCTGTAGTCCTAGCCCAGTAGTCAACAACGCAGGTAGTCTCTGAACTCCTGAAACCATTTGAACATAAAACTGTGTTGAGATTTTTCATCAAACAGCTCTAAATATTTTTTTACCTTTTAATTTAAACTCACAGATAGTTTAATTGCTTAAAGTTTGTACATCTTTGGTCAGTTGTCCTAAGCTCACCCACCTCTGGTTTCCTCAGTCAAGATCTTTTCAAAGTCTTTTCGACTTTCTGCTCTTTTAGCTTTGGTGTTGAGACCTCTAATTGTAATCTCCGCTTGCAGCTCACTTTTCTGTACGTAGAAATAATCAAATATTAATCTGGAGATGACAATTAATGCAAGAGAGTTGGCTTCTTCCCACAGGCCTACTGCAGAAAATTTGGTGGGTTTTGTTGTTGGTGTTTAGAAGGTAAGTCATGGTTTGACAAATCTGTCTTCACTTGCGGACCTGCTGGCTCAAAGATAATTTGGGCAGCACTCCACCAAAAAATTACCAAAGAGTAAACTTTCTGGGCTGTCGATACCAACCTTATTTATTCCATTCAGGTGATTACCTAAGAAGCAGCAACTACATGTTTCCAAAATTTGTGTTTGGAAATGGGGTGTCAAGCAAGACCTCTTGTGATCACCTGAGTCTCGTAGCTAGCAAGTCCTAGTTTAGGGGAACGGCAAAAGGCACTCGTCTCAGTTTTGACACTGTGGGTAACTTGTTGCAGCCTACGGTAGCTGTTGTGAGGATCCACAAAAGAGGCTTCAAGAGTTTGCCGAAAAAATTAAAGACGATGCAACCTGTAGCAAATTATTGTACTAACCCAGCGTTCTCATCGAACAGTTCAAAAGCGGTAGAATAAATAATTATTACAGAAAGCATCGTCTCTAGTTTCTTTGGCTAGAATGAGTTGCGATCCTCAAAACACTGATGCGGGCTAATACGAGTGCCCACAGTTTCAAAGCTGAGACGAGGACTCTTTGCCAACCCCGTGAGTTAGGACTTGCTAGTTAGGAGACTCAGGTGATCACAAGAAATTTTGCGTGACGCGTCAATTGCAAGCACCAATTTTGGAAGCACGCTGTTGCTGCTTCTTAGGTAATCATCTGATTGGAATAAAAAAGGTTGATACCGACAGCCAAGAGGGTTTACTCTTTGGTAATTTTTTGGTGGAGTGCTGCCCAAATTATTTTTGTGCCAGCAGGTCAGCACGTAAAGACAGATTTGTCAGACAGCGGCTTACCTTTCAAACGCCAACCACAAAACCCAACATAAATTTCCTAAAAGTGGCCCAAAACCCACCAAACTTTCTGCAGTAGGCTTGTGTTTCTTCCAATCAATAAAATGATCAAACTTTTTTATAGATGTACCTTCATAGCAGAAATGTTGGGTAAATTGTTTGCCAGGGTTTTTTTAATGTGAACAATACGATCTGTCAGTGACTCAAAAGGTCCGGGTTTTAGGACTTTCTCTGTATTGCAGAAGTCAGCCGCTGCAGTACCACAAATGCAAGGATATCTACTACCAGGCCCCACTTGTCCTGCCTCAAAGTTCCTTGCAGGCAAGTCTCCTACAAAATAGTCAAGCATTCCAAATTATTAACAGACTTGACAGGTTGATAATGCAGGTGCTACGAATCAGTCAAAATTGAACGAGCTAAACGGATTAAATTAATCCCAATTTGTGTTTGTATGAAATGACTTCATTTGACCTGCACCCTAGAATGCCCTCAACAATGTGATGTAACAAAATGTTGGGTACCTGAGAAAAAGCGAAGTTTATCTGTGTACACCCTGCCATCGCACCTGATGTTTTGTGAGGTTGTCTGCATCTCCTTTACTCTTTCCTCTACATACCTGAGTTGGTCAACCATCGTAGATTTGGATCTGCCAATTATGTGTATGTAAGGTTCTTCTACCACACTCTGTACACTCTGTACACTGAACCTAAATAATAAACAGTACTTTGTAAAAGCAACTACTGATCCAAAATTTGGGAAAAAATACAAAACACTCTCACAAAAGGCAGGAAATAGTTTGATGTACCAAAAACCAAGTAATAATAAATAATCACTAAATAAACAATTTTGTCAACAATAAAGTATTTTTTACATTTGATTTATTATCTTTTTTTTTATTCATTCATTTACTCACTCACTCATTCTCACTCACACATTCACTCTCTCTCACTCACTCACCCACCGCACCCACCTCACCCACCACACTGTATCGCACCGCACCGCACTGCACCGCTCTGGACCACACTGCACCGCACTGCACGCACTGCACTGCACCGCACCGCACTGCACCGCACTGCACTGCACCATACTGCACTGCACCGCACCCTACTGCACCGCACTGCACCGCACCGCACCGCACTGCACCGCACTGCACTCGCTCATTTAATTAATCATTTATTTATTTTTATATTTAATTCAACAGTCACAAACTTCAGCAAATTAATAATGAGCTCTCAATATTTTATTCTCGTAAAAATAAATAATAGCATAACCTACTTTTTGTCGATTTCCTCATCTGTTAAGTAAACTGCTGGATCGTACAGAAACCAAATCATGACCAGATAATAGCTACTCCCCATAAGTGCTGAGTGATCATGCCAGCATGCAAAATGTCTTGTTGTCTCCACTTGCTCAATATCTTTCCTGAGGTCTCCAACAGTATCTTCAGCCCCGTAATGCACTAAAAGACATAAAGGTGAGTTTGAATTGCAAGTTGTGCAACTAGTAACTTTTTGAAAAAGCTGTAAGTCAGTAATTTTATCTATTGATAGTTCAGCACAAAGATAATATAAACTCACCCTTATACTTGTCCAACAGCTCTCTACACTCTTTGATTGTCAATGCACTGACATCAGTATTCCTCAATAGTTTCATATCAGACATCAGTTTAAGATGTTTTGCTCTGATTTT
Source organism: Cryptosula pallasiana (assembly GCA_945261195.1). Classification (NCBI taxonomy): domain Eukaryota; kingdom Metazoa; phylum Bryozoa; class Gymnolaemata; order Cheilostomatida; family Cryptosulidae; genus Cryptosula; species Cryptosula pallasiana. The sequence continues at coordinate 37,739,129 of OX183136.1, forward strand.
CAGTAAGCTCAAAGCTCTTCCATATGCAACACTTTCAACAACTTTTCCTCTGCGTTTAACCCGCGATGTTATTGGGCAGATGACTCTCCCGATATCAATTTCTCCGTTAGCGATTTTTTTATCTCGCTCCTTTGCTGGTGAACATAAAATCATCAAGTTTAACAGATCTTAAACAGACAGCTATGATGCCAGGATTTGATGTCAACTTAAGATTCTGCGATTATGTAATCAAGTTTATTTGAGGCTACTCGCTAGTTTTTTCGTTAAATAACTAAAATTAAACTCCATCAAAATATGAAATTACTACCAATATAATTTTTTTTTTAAATTTGCAATAAGAATTCAAACCAGCGTTACAAAAGAAAATTGTTTTAATTAACTAGTTGATAGGTATTTTAGGAGTTGCTTTCATTTTAGGTTTGAAAGCATATTTATGTACAAAACTAAAGCAAGGTAAAATGATAAATATGCGTCAGAATTCTACATCATAAAATTTTCAGTTTTACAATTTTGGTCCAACAAAAGGAGTAAATGGGGGGGGGGGGGGGAGTTATGTAACAGCTGCTCAAATTTGGGCAGCTTTGTTTTCATAAAAAAACTGATAGACAACATTTTATAGTCAATATTTAGTGAGTCATTCAGACAAATTTCTTACCAAGCTGTGATGCACTAGTAGGCACGCTGACGGCAAGGTCTACTTCAATATGCTTTCGCCAACTTCGTCTCATACGTGCGACTTTTTTAAAGGTATAGCCGTGCTCATTTGCAACATCTTGCATAATCTGTAAAGCGTTTTTAACAATGATTATATATATTGAATCTGCATCAGTAGGTAATTAAAGTAACAAAACGAAATGGTACAATCAAACTAGCTGATCAAGTTACTTGAACAATACAAACAACTAATTTGGAATTTAGTTTATTTTATGAGGCTATGTTATGGAAAAGTTAATTTTAGTTTGGAAAAAAGTTTTTCTGAAAATAATCTATTTCGGTTTTTTATTTTTTAGAGAAACAACTGCATAATGTGAGCTTCTACAAAAATAAATCTTTTGCAAAAGAAAATCATCAACAACGCTTTTTTAGTTACGTCATAACTCATTATATTTGCCATTAATTGTTCAAACAGAATCACAGCACAAAAATATTTAGGTATTTTTACAGAGGTGAGGTTGTTATTTTAATTTACAAATGATCTTCTAAACCAGATGTATGTAACAGAGTGAATTGAGTAGTCCATAGACATTGTTTAACTCAAGAAAAATTAACCCGTTAAATGAAGATTAAAAGTTTTCTTTAGTGACAATTAGTATGATCAAAACTTTTCAGCATGACAGCACTACTCAAAAGTTGATGCGAAGTTGAGAGTATGAGTATTATTTACTGACTTGAATGATGGACAAAAACTTTAGATTATAATATTAAAATTTTTGGCGATGGCACAAGGAAACTTTTATGTGGTCAAGTCTATTCTAATTATAAGAAAAAAAAACCAATATTGTTGTCATATTTTATTTCCGCAACGCACAAAGATATTAGTTACGACTCACTTGTGTACCATTCAAGCGTTCAACTCCAGTCAGACTTTTTAAGTTTGCTTTTCTAGCTAAACTAGTCCATTTCCCTCTCATGGAGTCACCCAAATCTTTGTTTGCATCAGCCTTTGCCTTCAACTCCTCCAGGATAACTTCTTTGTCGTACTTATAAAGTCTCCGATGATTGCCTGTATGTGCTCTGTTTCTACTTTCCTTATACTCTCCATATTGCCTCATTCTCTGAGAATTCCAGCTTCTAAGGCTCGTTGTGCCTCCAAATATAGCGGAAAAATCTTTTTGTAGTGATTCGTCATTTTGAGCATCCCTGAACTTTTTTAGGAATTTTCGCGTTTTAGACATGGAAACTTTGGCCTTGCTGGACTCGGGTTGGCAAACTTTTGCCTTGCTGGACTCGGGTTGGCAAACTTCCATATTGATGGCTTGAATGAATTTTATGTTTTGCTTTTTGAGTTTAAACCCATCGTAGTGCAAACAGTCGAGGCAGTTTATAGCAGTGTGTCTCATTTTCTTCGCTGGAGAAAGGTTCTCCCAGCTAGATGGCTGGAAGGCAGCCACATACTTGGCTTTGCCTGCTGTAGAGTGAAAATATTCTTCGCTGCAACAACAAAATTGACAAATCTGAGTTTAATCGTCATGGACAGAGCTTAACTGATAACAAAGAAATTTTTTCTATAAATGAGTGAAAAATACTTTTTAGGTGAAGAGTTTTTTTCTGATACAACCAAAACATTCAAAAAGTGGGGATTTTCCCTCAGCCATATATAGGCTGTTTAATGGTGGAGATAGAGCTATGGCTTTAATGGGCAAAAGCATTAGCATCTGTTTTGATAATGATTAATTTTTTATCATTGCTATCAGGTTTCTTGTTTGGCCCAACTAAAGAAACTGCTAATATTTGATGAACTTTTGAAATACTTTGAAAAAGTTTATGACGGAGAAACACAAACTTTGCATAAAGAATGACTGTGGTACTTTAGGCGCAATGTGCTGGTATAAATTAGTGTCCCATGCATACTTTTAGAGGTGTCCTGGCTACAGGTAATCACCAAGCAGACTTATTCGGGTGCCGACACCAGATAAATGGTGACAAAAGTCACCGCCTAACAGTCAGTAACAGTCGCTCAAATTACAGTGCAGGGCTGACGTAGAAAACAAATGAGGCTAGCTATAACCCCTGCAAAGTCAGTAATGACCTCTACGTGGCCGATAGACACCCTACCAAGCCGGCAAAAGATGGTCGCCTTAGCTGAGTATCTCGGAAATAGCTTGAGGATCTCACCAAACAGTATACCCAAAGTGACCTTCCACAGATTACCATAACATCTACTCCAGGCTAGATGTAGCCCTAGGATTGAATCCTTGTACAACCAGCTTATGACTCTGCCTCTCTGCCATTTGACACCTTATCTGATCAAACGAATATGGAAAATTTTTTGAGAGCTCTAACTATATCCTGAATCAAACCCGTAACCAGGCAGTGCACATAGCGTAGTGCGGCATTGCTGAGTTATTCTATCAACAAGGCAAGCGGTTGGCAGTCAGTTGAATTTGTGATGTAATTTGTGGTAGCCATTCCAGCTTGTTATAGGAGGCTTACAAAGCAGGGAAAATTTTAGAGCTGTATAACTTTTTGTGGTTGAAATTTTCACTAATGGTGTTCTGGAGACAAATCTGCCAACTTTTGCAAACATAATATGGAGTTTTTATTAACTGCGAGCATGAACTGAATATCGTGACACCCACTCATATTTTCAATGTCTCTAGCTATGACCAGCCAAGTAGATTAATGTGAAAAGCCACAAAACCCACAAGTATTTTTTCATTTTGAAGGACTCAATCAGATATCTGAACAGGCGTGGACAGACTAGACAGACAATGGTTTTACTGCATGGAGAATGTATTTTGGTTTAGCATTTCACGTGATATCAGTCGTGGTTTGCCTGAAAACCCATTAACTGATGCAATGCACTGCGACTGTAGAGCAAGATTTGCTGATGACAAGGCTGCCTGGGCTGGAGTCAAACAACTGCAGTGCTGCCCATGAATGCCAACTGGCATATTAAAAGAATTATCCACTTTTCTATTTTACCTTTCTATATCTCTTTAATTCTATTTCCATTATATGATTAGTTAACTATTTATATTTTTGTTTGTATTGATCACTTTTTTACTTCCTGTACTTATTATTAGATCAGATTATTTATTAGGTCGAATGTGTCCTGCCAGTCTTCCGTATATTGACTCAGGAGTTCGTATTGTCTATTGTATTTACTCTTTGGTGCAAATTACTATGTATGTTTTGCAACCTTTCGGTAATTGTCTTCCTCGGTATGCCATTAAATGCTATTACTATACTAGCACTCTGCCTGATTTGTCTGAGCCAAAGGCTCTGTATATACCTCGAAACCTGATAGTAATTGATACATTGTGACTGTCCATACCAGTACAGTGTCTGCTCTGGAGAGAGGTAGAATACTCAATTTCAAACCTGTTCAAAATGTATTGGCTGTAATGAGCTAGCAGTAAAGTATGATTGTTTTTATTATTTTTGACAAACA